>JAWNOF010000022.1:0-1234062 GCA_035046165.1 Drosophila rubida
CTTAAACTTTTCAAGCCAAGCTGAGGTCATTGGACTGCTCTTTTATTTCTCATCTATTGCCTCTTGAGTGGGCTATCATTCTGGTAAAGTAAATGTGTTTAATCTCGTTAAGTTTGATAAGCGCTCAGGTACGAATAACTATCGACAGGCAAAAGGGGACAGGACAGCAGCACATTGAATAATGCCGGAGGGAAGCGTGTTTTTTGAATGCTAATGGAATTTTAAATGAAATTCAGAGGAAGAAGATTGTAAGGCAGCTTCTTATATGCCTGATTAACTTACGAACACGAAGTTCTGGAGCAATAATTAATTAAATGCCACACTGCAATGGCATCGTCTGGAAACTGGCAGCAGGATGTGCAAAGGAAACCAAAGGAAAGGAAGCAAAGGAGCGGTAAATAAATGCATGGCGGCGAGCTTTGTGTCGTTTCTTCTTTGGCGGTCAGCTGGAAAAATAACATTTAATGCAGTGAATGCAGTAGCCGAGCAAAGGAAGAAGAACGTGTGCCCTGGCAATGATCCTGCTGGATGTGCTGGAATTACGCATTGCATTCGGAACGAGGACTTATTACAGAATACAGAGTTTTAATTAAAAAAAATACTTTAAAGCAGCAATTTGCATTTAAAGTTGAGCAAAAAGTGGCTGGCTGCCTTTCGCAGCAGTCAGCCAATCAGACTAATCCTGTTAACGCGCACACATAGCAGAATTTTGCAGCAATTACCGTGGTAAGTGATGCATGGCAGAAGCTCCTGATTGATGTTGTCGTTGCTGCTGCCGCTGTTGTTGTCGTACTCGTTGTCAGCTAGATACCTGAATGACGTCGAGCAGCTGCTCATAAATCAGAGGCAAATCAGCAAATGCTCGACATGACTTCATTAAAAAGCCGAAATCCGTCCACTCCCCCGTGCCACTCAAAGCCCAAAGCGCAGAGCCCGGCAACCCTCGCACGCCATACGCACCAGCGCGGCTATGCCACAGTGCGTATGCGTGATGTCGATGATGTGAGGACAACAATGGCAGAATGGCTGACACTCAAAATCGACAGCTGCGTTACGAGTTGCCATTTATGATGTCTGCTGACGCGTCTAATACCCTTACGTCCACATGATTTCCGCAATGTCTGGCCAGGCATGTGTTTACCTCGACTCGACTCGACTCGACTCAAGGCAACTGAATCCTTTCTAATATAAGAGTTTCGGCACAGCTTTCGTTATGCATGCTCGCTTCAAATTGTGTCGACTGTTGCTGCTGCACAAGCCCGAAAGTTGATTGAAAACTTTGTATTCATTTTACGCTCCTAATGAATGCCAAAACAAACAAAGGCACTGCAATTAACTCCCTTTACAGCTCAAGTTTGTTTTGTCAGCAGCAAAAACAAACAGTACGTTTTTCAGGAAGAGGTAACACAATCTCCGCAAATTAATATGCCCCAAACGCATTTAAAATTCACCCACATTCAAGTTGTTTGTATATTTATTTTTTTTTTCTAGTTGTGATTTTCTGCTTCTCTGTCATCATTGTTCAGGATTTTATAAAGTCTAGCAGACTCGAATGCGGAAGATTGCTTGTTTGTGCACCAGCATTTGTAAGTATATCCGTGCTTTTGTAGTGGTTCTCAACAATAGCTGGACTGTGATATTATGCCCAACACTGTCTGCATCTGTCAGCGTATTTAGTGTGACGCAGGCGAGAGCATACACTCAAGCGACTATGTGTGTCATATAGGACATATGGATATAAGCACTTCTAATGCTCGCAAATTCTTATTATGATGATAATGCGTTTGGTCAACGACCTGCTATTCGCCGGCTTGAAATAGACAACCAGCGGATACGGCTGTCCCGCAGTAATGGAATGCCAATGATATCACCATAGAATGCACGGCAAGCGATTGGGTATAGGAATAAATGCGTGGAAAATGCGTCTGCAATCGAAAGCTTCAAGCATTTACCCTTTACAAACCGCAATCAAATTAACATTACATATGTTCTTTTTGTTTGTTTGCCTTTTCGTAATTTTAATCCACTTTCAAATAAATTCTAAAAAAAAATATATATTGCGCACATCTCAGCGTATCGTTGAAAGGTATTTCAATTTAAACGAAATTGATAATATATGGGTGTGGGAAATTAATCCTACAACTCATATGTACGCCTTTTTGCGTAGGTTTTTTGTTTTTTACCCGGATGCCTACTCAAATGTACTGCAGAATATATGATTAGGTTACTTCGTATCGGATTCCGAAAGTAAACTAAAAGCAAATAGAAGGGAGACACTGACGGAAGCGCTTGAAATACGCAGCAAAAAGTACAAATAATGGAATAACAAAAAAACGATATGTGGGGGTTAGCAGCATTTAGCAGGGACTACAACCGAAACTCACATGTTTTAGGTGCCGCAAAAAAGTATGCTACGCTTTTGCTTTACGCCTGCTTGTGGGAATATTGAATGAATGAGTTTTGATTTATTTGTGTTTTCATTGACTTTGCCTTGCTTTGAGTTCCGCTCTGACCACAGTTACGGCACACACATTTATTGTTAAATTCAACTCACATTTGGTTTATAAAATTATATAATTTTTGAGCTAGGCTGCAATATTCTATGGCCATGCTTTGGCCATAAACAGAAACTAGCACAAGACCGAGCACAAACACACACACGCTCACTCGGAGCAAAACACTCGCGCTCGAAGCTGCCTTACTTTCTTTTGAGAGGTATGAGGTTTGCGTTTCAGTAGCACATTTTTTATATCATGCGTTTGCCAGAATTTGCTGAGCTGCCAAGAAGGCGAGACGACCAAAAGCAACGACCGTTCAACTACGACTAACTGAAGCTCCGCTGAAAAGTAAATGAAAATGCTGAGCCAAGCGACGATTATACTATATACTGTACGTGTACGCGTCTGTATGTGTGTGTGTGTGACAACGAGCGATGGCGAAGCATGCGACACACAGCAGGCGAGGCAAAAACAGCGCGAATTTGAGTGGAAAGCCCAGCAGGATAGGAAAGCACAAGCAAAGCAGCTGACACATATTTTGGCTTTGTTTTGGTTGTGCACATGCGGCGTCGCAGGGGGAGCAATGAATTCCTCTGCTATGTCTGTGTTGTGCTGGCTGTCCTCTGCTGTGCTGAGCTCTGCTCTGCTGTTCTGCAAGAAGTACGAGTAGCACGCTGCTGCGACGGCATGCCGGCGTTTTTCCTGATGTTCCTCTCTCTCACTATCTCGACGTCGCTCTCATTTGCGTTGTTTCTTTTTAAGAGCGGCAGCGCCTGCGTCCTGAGTTCCTATCGCGTATTTTGATTCTCTGCACATTCATACAGAGCTGTGCATAAATAACCATAATATTAACTAACAGTATTAGTTGGAGATTTTTTAAAATGAAAATTAACTATTTTATCGCTTAACAGAAGATTGAGCTTTTAACTTGTCCGTTGGGAATCTGAGCGCTTTGTGTGTTCATTTTGTCGGTCATTCATTTTATCGATTTCCTTTTGACCAATATTCCGATGAACTTTTTGTTTACGAATTGGTGTAGCAGAAGGCATGAATGAATACATGAAATATTCACACACACATACACACCCTCACAGCGCGGACAGACAAAGAATGAAATAGTATGGCTACAACTAACCATGTATATACAGGCATGCATACTACTATGGGTGTATGTGAATGTGTATGCTGTACCCTTCTTACCCAAGTTGAATGACACTGGCAAGTGGATTGACACCCGCCTCCCCTTAAGTTCTTCGTTGATTATTTGCCGCTTTATGTCCTCAATTCGAAGCGGGACCCCTTGTGTGAGTGTGTGTGAGCATGTCTGTGTGTCCTAGGCCTCAACGAAGAGTGAGCGCACTGACAACATCAGTTCGTATTTGCACTGGGAGTTGGAAGGGCGTGACACAGTTCCGTGGAATGCAAGCAAATTGGAGCAATGTTTATGGGGGAATCAGCTACGTTCGCCCGTATACATGATATTTCAAATTGTAAGTATGCACCAGATTTTAATTGAAAGTCCCGCGTGAAAGTACGCATACCTCTTAAATTATAAGTGCCGCTATTAAGTATGCAATATTCATTTAATAGTGGCGTGCTTATTAAAGCACAGCACGAAAGTATGCAACAGTTTTGTGAGCTTTAATAGCTGATTTAATTAAGCGTTGTATACTAATATGACCAAAGCTTCAGATATAGTCAGAGACATCGGCACCATCTGACGATCTTACTTATATTCATTGACTCACTCTTCAAATATTGAAAGCAACTTATTATTTATTTAGGCCTATACTTTGAAAGCACAACACACGGACTGTCTGTGAGAAAATAAAGTGAATATTATTCCAATACCTGCCAGTCATCTTTGCCATTAACTAGCGTTTGTGTTGACGCTCAAACAACGGCTTTAATATGGAAACGAAGTACTTGCGTCGGCGTTATTTCTGGTTTAGACGGCAACAGTGGCAGCAACTACAGCAGCACCAGCAGCAGCAAGAACCGAGCTCTGAAGTTACAATGTGCAGCGAAGCGCAGGAAAAAGTTGCCAAGGTACAAATTAAAAACAATCTAAACTTTTGCAGAGATTACCCAGTGTTCGTTCAGGACGTGCTACACCATTGAGCCTGTACGACTCTAGTTGCACAACTTGATTCAACTTTGACATCCTGCATGGATTTATGCGACACGCACTTGTGTTTTAGTTAATGCTTGAAAGGGGTCAACTTAAAAACAAAACTGTTCGTGATCCAATGGACAAACAATTGCACTTACAGCATGTGAGTCTATCGGATGACATTTACTCAACAACAAACTTTGAGCCCGAGTGTGTGCCGGTGAAGTGAATAAAGCAATTTGCGAGCGAGTGCACTGCGAAAACCGTGACGGTGAATTCAATAATTTGGCTGTGGCAGGTGGTAATATGCCCTGCCTTGCAGAGTGACTTTTAACATTGAAGAAGCCGTTTTGATAAGATACGCACATATCGATATCGATGGTCTGTTACGTTGGTCGAACGTTCAGCTGGTCGGAGCGGATCAGTCGAAGTCCAAACGCCGCGAGCTGCACACCGTTTCAAACTCGTATCAGCCAGGCCAGAGCGTTCACACGAGTCGAACTATTTATTGTGGTTCGCTCCGCGAGTAGTTCAAAGAGCAACAGATCGCGCAACCAGCTGAGAGAGCAGAGAGCGAGCGCAAAAGCGAGAGCGCAAAAGCGAGAGCGCACGCGAGGAGAGAGTATTTATTGAATACCGTATACACAAGAAACAAACACACTGGAACCGCTGACAATTGAAGACACTAAAGACTCAATGAGCAGTGATAAAGTGCGGCGACGCGTTATTACGCCTACAACGGATGCCAATAATACAGATCCATTGTTGCGCCATGCCGAGCTGTATGGTCTGGATGATAAGGTGAGCAGTGCACAGACTGCACTCCAAATCCCACACCAAGGGCAATCAATTAGCTATCACCTCTCGAAGTAGACCAAATGGCAAGTGGAGTGTGCAAGTGTGTGTCTGTGTAGAACTAAATTGTAGATACTTCTAGATAAGATTAGTAAATTCTGGTAATGCGGAGGGTTGGTGGTGCTCAAGCTGTTGAGTAAACGAGCGTGTTGATTAGACAGTTGCCAATTCTCCCGTTATTTTAAGTATTATTGGGTCTGGGTCTGGCTCTGCGTCTGGCAATTTGTGGCAGCTGCACCCAACTAATTATTTTGCCTTCATTGCTTATCGTGGCAACAACACGTACACACAGCCAAGTCGGTGGCAACCAACACCTGGCATATATAGTCGGACGGGCGATAAGATAAAGTCGTGATGGATTAAATCTAACTGGTATATAAAATTGTTAACATACAACTTTGTACGATCCGCACATCGAAGTTGCCTTAATTAACAAATGATTCACCATCCCCCGACTAACCGAAATACCTGCAACCACTTGACAAACTAACCCATTGTGGCCGTTTCTTTTTTCCACTTACACTCTCTCTCTCTCTCTTTTCTGAAGCAACCCACTGGCTGCGAGCGCGTCTTTATCAGCGAGGAGAAGATAAAGTGGTATTGGGCGCCGGCTTTTATTGGCTTCTGGCTGCTCATCTATTGTGTGATATCCATACCCGCCTCGAATCACCTGCCACGCCCACTCACCATCAAGGATGAGGCCAAGTACCCGGAGCGTTTCATTGCCGAGCGTGCGGAGAACAATCTGAAGAATCTTGTGGACCTCGGCCCACGTGTGGTGGGCAGTCGAGCCAATGAGTTGGACGCCGTCACCGTGATCAGCTCCCGCATGCGCTCGCTACGCGCTGAGCTGGGCGCTGTGCACGACATCGAGATCGACAGACAGGTCGCCTCGGGCAGCTACATTCACTGGGAGGCCGTCAACATGTACCAGAGCATTCAGAATATTGTGGTCAAGATCAGTCCCAAGGGCTCGAATAGCAGCACCTACGTGTTGGTCAACAGTCATTACGACACAGTGCCAGCCGGGCCAGGAGCTGGCGATGATGGCTCCATGGTGGCCACCATGATGGAGACCATTCGCGTGCTCGCCAAATCGAAGATCGCGCTCAAGCATCCAGTCGTATTTCTGTTCAACGGCGCCGAGGAGAATCCACTGCAGGCTTCGCACGCCTTCATCACGCAGCACAAGTGGGCGAAGAACTGCAAGTAAGTTGTGAATCATCTCATTACATTTGTATTGCTTTAATATGTCACCTACTTCGCTAACAGGGCGCTAATCAACTTGGACTCGGCTGGCAATGGAGGTCGCGAGATTCTCTTCCAGTCCGGCCCCAACCATCCTTGGCTGATGAAGAGCTACCGTCGCGCCATCAAGCACCCCTATGCCTCCACCATCGCCGAGGAGATGTTCCAGCACAACTTCATTCCCTCCGACACAGATTTCCGCATTTTTCGCGACCACGGCGCTGTGCCCGGCCTAGACATGGCCTACCAGTACAATGGCTATGTCTACCACACAAGCTTCGATCGGGCCGAGATCTTTCCGCGCGGCAGCTTCCAGAACACGGGCGACAATCTTTTGGCGCTGATTCGCGAGATCTCCAGTGCGCCAGAGCTGGAGGACACCTCCGTAAGCAAACAGAAACGTCATGCAATAATAGCAGCTGCTTAATGCAAACTTTGCAGAAACACGCCGAGGGCCACACTGTGTACTATGATGTGATGGGCTGGTTCCTGGTCTTCTACACCGAAACCGAGGGCATCATTCTCAACGTGGTGGTGTCCATTGCGGCGATTGTTGCCTGCGGCTTGGCCATCAAGCTGATGGCGGTCAACACGGGCATCAAGCTGGAGAAGCTGCTCAAGCACACGCTGCACACCTTCACAGCGCTCGTGCTTGCCGTGCTGGCAGGTGCCGCTCTGACGATGTTCATTGCCGTGCTCATGGACCTGATTCACTTGCCGCTGTCCTGGTTCACGCATAACTGGATGATGCTGGGCCTCTACTTCTGTCCCTTCTTCTTTGGCCTGGGCATGGTGCCAGCCATGTATTTCCACTACACCAAAAATGTAAGTAGGCAAAGCTCGTAAACGGTACAACTATTTGTGTCCGTCCAATAGAGTGTCCACTGAGCAGAGTGCTTAGTTAATACAACTAAAAGAAATATTAGATCATTATATATGTTTATTCATTCACTTAAAAAACAAGTAACTTTAATTTGTGTAATATAAAAATGAATTTCTTCAAGTAAATTGTACTACCCGAGTCCCATAGAGTATAAGGATTTTAACATAGTGCTAACAGAAAATCTATATAGCAGGCGTATTCGCCACCTAAATTATGAAATTTATCAATCAGTGCATTACAATTCCTAAGTGGTTCTAGCTACTATTTAACAAGCTTAGCAAACCCCAAATTTGGAGACAGTTTCTCCGTGTGTTTCTCAAGCAAATCCACTTTGCTTTAATTGTGGTCTCGCTCTTTAAGTTGGAGAGAATTTGAGAAGGTGTAATTTTAAAACAGAATTTCCAAATATTCGGACATTCTTAAAAAAATGCTGCCTGCGTCTGTTAAGAGGGTATTCGGCTACAATATTTTAAAGAAGAAAATCATTAAGATTAAGGTCGGCTTAAAAGGAGGTCCGCTTAATAGGTTTGAACTTCCACGTTATAGAAAGTAATGAATCTGTTTTGCAGCCTCGTTTCCCGATCGGACAACGCGTCCAGCTGCTGATGCACTGCCACTGCCTGTTCCTGGCCCTGCTCACCCTCGTGCTGACCATTTGCAGCATTCGGTCCGCTTTCGTGCTGATGCTGACCTGCCTCTTCTACACGGTGGGCGTCGTCTTCAACATCTCCACGAATCTGCACAGTCGCAGTAAGTTGAGATATTGCTTTGATCTTTGTGGATTCTTTGACTGATTTGTTTCGCTTTGCAGATGTTGCCTGGGTTATTCCACACATCGTGTGCTATGCGCCGCCTTTCGTCTTCTTCGCCTACTTCTCGCACGGATTCCTGGTTACCTTTATTCCCATGCTGGGTCGCTTTGGCGACAGCGTTAATCCCGAGCTGGTTTTGGGCTTCTTCAGTGTGGCTGTTGGCCTGTTGACCTGCGGATTTGTGGTGCCCATGCTGCACATGTTCCGCAAGTCGAAGACCATCTTCTGCTCACTTCTGGCCATCACTTTGCTCTGCATCATACTGGCAGTAACTCCGCTCGGCTTCCCCTACAGACCCGAGACGAGCGTGCAGCGCTTCTCGGTGCTAGTAAGTAGACTTCATTGCACTTTAAGATGGCCATTTAATCATTTGCCATTTTATAGCATGCCAAGCGCACATTCCACGACGCCCAAAACAATGTTCGTCGTTCGGATTCCGGTTACTTCATCATGCCGCAGGACAGACGCACCTACGCCGTCAAGAGTAAGTCCATTCCCAGTGAACATTTGCTATAGATTTCACATAAATTTTCGCTTTTAGACAAGGTTCTCAACATGACCATGGCAACAAATGTCAAGGAAGATTGTCGCAAGGAAATGCTCTGTGGTCTGCCGCTCTACAACATGCGCTGGCACAAGACGAGGTAATCCCCAAGTAGATTTAACTTTAAAATGGTTTTCTTATCTTTAAATCTTAACTAAACCGTAGGGCTAGAGGCTTATGGATCCCCGCCACGGAGCCCGTGCTGGGCACAGCGCCCGCGGTTAAGTTGGTATCCAAGAAGCAGCTGACGCCCACGAAGATGCGCTACGAGATGCAACTGACAGGTCCCGATCACATGGGACTCTATTTCCAGCCACTTGATGGCTCCCGAATTAATGACTGGTCCTTCCATAAGGCACCTCTGCGTCTCGGCTATAAGCCGCCGTATTACATATACTTCTCGTATGGCGCCAGCAGCGCTGCTTTGGACTTCTGGCTCGAGCTTGAGGTAAGTTGTAACTGTCAAGACAAATGAACTTTATTGAATATATTGCTTATTCTTCTTAGAAACCTAACGGAGCGTGGAACACTACCTCGCTGGAGCTAGGCGTCAGTGGTTTTTGGATTCATCACAAGGAACTACTTACATCGGATTTCACAAAGTTCGTCAACAGTTTCCCCAACTATGTTGATGTGGCGCCATGGCCAGCGTCCTATGAGACCCGGTTTTATTAAGCACATATAATGTTAATTACAAATAAATAATCACAACTTTTTCTACAATTTTATTTAAATATGTGGCATATTCGAATGTCGAGCTTAAGATTCAGTAATGTAGGTTTCTATGAATCTCATGAAAATTTAAACCTGAAGAACCACAAGTTACTTTCTTATAAATATATTTTTAGTGGTCTCGACATTGCCAAGATTTAAATATCGAATTACGATTATTTTGCGGTTTCAAGAATTTCTTGCGTGTGCAGCAAAAACATAAGTTGACAATTCAGTTGAAAAGATAATGAGTGAAGTGTCTAGACGCACTTCAATCATTTTCAAGCCCATAAAGAACATTTACACAAATTCTGATAACAGTCAAGAAGAACAATCTGATTTATTTCGACTTTTTTTTCTTACGTTCTAATTGCGCTATTAGGTCATCGATATTATTGGTGAGCCGATAGAAAATGTTTTCTATCAGATCGAGACGCGAGTGTAAACTAAAAAAAAAAAAACATTAGTTATTTGGGCTTTTAACTGTGGCATTCATACATATCGATGTCCTCCTCTAGCTCTGTATAATATCTCATGAGATGCCTAAAATAAATAATAATTTACCAGTTCAAATTTGAAAAATTTGGCCGACTTACAATTCCTGCAGCTTTTTGGCGTCTAGCTGCTGATTTGTAGCGATGCCTTCTTTAAATATGGGATATTTGGGAGCCTTGCAAATGCCATTAGTCCAGCGATATAGCTGCTTCCTGATGTAATACCACAGGAATACCGGTTTATGGGTTACTGAACTTGCAGCTGTTCTATATGACAGCACAATGATGGCCAGAAACATATTCTGCAATACAAAATGATCAGTGCTGAAGAACTCGAATATTTACTGTATCAAGTGGCTTACCAAAAGCACAAAATATATTATCATGACATAGGATAAGAAGAAAATAGCTCCCAAGATAGGGGAAACATACTCCAATTCAAAGTAGTTAAAATCGGTAACAATTATACGCACCATTGTCAAGAAAGCAGTGGGAAAATCTTTGAAATACTCACTCACACCACCGAACAGCAGAACCCCAAGGTTTCCATATGCCGTAAACGTGATGAGAAACATTATTGTGAATGCTCCCAAATCATTTGCAGCCTGATAAAGTTGAAGGTGTTATGAAAACATTTAATTGGTTAATTATGCTATACCATTCGCATGGATTGGCCAAGTGTCACTAGTACTGGATTGAAGCTCATAAATTTCAACAGAAGTAGCCAGGAGATGAACATCAAAAAAGCCAGAATATCATTATGCAAATTAAAAAACATAGCCTTGTAATCCAATGGTATGAAGTCGCCATCTACCTTGTTAATAATATCATATATATTTTCATCAGCAATGGTATAAATTGCGTAGCAAAGAGACGCATGGATGATCTACTTGAACAGAATATGAAGTCAGGTTCATTTAGAATTAGAATTGGAAAACCAACCAACACTCTGGATAATTCTAGCACTGTGGTAAATTGCGTGAAGTAGATTTTCCAGCCGTTCAAATACAGTTTCTTGATTTCAACAAATGTATTATAGAAATTAATTATAAATACAATTGAAGAGCATAATAAATTAAGCCAACTTGTTGATATGATCGATAAATTAGCAGGGAGTATATGCGACTTGTATAAAGTATTTATAAGCCCGGTAGGCATTATCTCAAAAATTAATCTGTGGATTGAAAATATTATGAAATGAACTTAATTTGAATTTGCACTGCGATTTACTTGACCGTTATGATAACTTGCAAATTTATATTGAATATAGCAAACTCTAGCAAAACCAGTCGCGAACCTCTATCCAGCCATTTCGATTCCTTTAGACCACGTATAATATCCCGGTTTTCACTCTCGCTGAAAGTTAAACTCTGAATGTAACCACCAGTGAGATATGAGTTAATCCTTCCGTGCACTGTCGTTGCTCCAAGTTCTCTATTCGTCTTATATAAAGTGCTGGAAATCAAGTCTGTAATTGAGATCTCGTGCGCATCAAACACTTACCCTTTGTATACAGGTTTCTGTAACTCAGCACTTCTCGAATAGGGCGCCATACAAGTGTTAAAATATCTGATGAAGGCACCATTTACGGAACAAGTGCCACTTCTTACTCGAACTTGTCGTAGTCTCGGGGCACCCAGAAATAAACTTTCGTTCAGAAACAATTTACCATATACTGCAGGATAGCTTTCAACCAGATGAGGCTCCCATTTTACATCATTATTAAACTTGACGCCATGGAATAACGGTAACACCACAAACTCCATGTAGTTCCAAAACATCTCAATAGTGATTACCTCTCTCAACGAAATGACTCTACTTTTCGGCATATACTTAGGCTTCTCGAACAAAGTCCTAACTCCAACGATGGAATGATGCCAATATTCGCTTGATAAGTTCTCGCAAACAATGGTTATACATATCAAATACACATAGAATATGGCAAGTTTGATGAGTGCCTGTTTAGTGTCCTCCTCTGATGTGTACTGAATCTGGCCATAAGTCGAGTAAAATCTTGGCTTTGTCATTTTTCACAATAATATTTTCAATAGTCGATATTTGAAAGAAGCGTTTGCTATTGCCTTTTGCAGCCTACTTTATTTTACAGAGTCGAAGCTTGAACTACTGAGATCATGTTAATTTTAAGAGCAAATCATGCCTTTAACACTTTTTAATATCGCTTAATAAAAGCGATATCGGGGGCTCTGACAGTCGCCTATAGCTGAGTTACGCGTCAAGTTGAACTTTCTCCAGTTGGAACACATTTTAATGAGCATTGTCGATAAGCGTAGTTAGTGTTTATTTCAGTTCCTTGCGGTGGGCATTAAGATATTTATGTGCCGACGTAAAGCTTAATCTTACCGCTAACCATCAACACGCCATAAAGTAAACTGTTCCGAAGTTTACCTCGCACCCAATCGCCAAATCGTAATCTCTAAGAAATTTCAATGATTATTATTATTGATGATAAGCACGCCTATCTTAGCAGCATACCCCTAATTTAAAGCCCTATTTGATTGCTTTACTAATATTTTGTTAGATTTTCTTTCAGTCAGTTTCCCAGCGACCGTGTTGTGGATCGGTCGAATTTCTATCGTGAGATTCGCAAACGTGTGAAAGGTAATACTCGAATTAAACCAGAACTTATTATATAAGCAGCGGCTTCTCGCTCAATACAATGTGAGATATGTGAGAACCAGTGAAAAAGCAAGTGTTATAATTGAAGTATTTACTTTTTCAAGAGTGTTGTAATAAATGAGACATCAAGAAACGAAGTAGTTCATTGGCATAAGCTATCGCGACCTTGAAAATATTGCTTCCACTATCGCTAATCCCCAATTTTACTGTCCCATAAATAGTACTCTCTTTCAATTGATTTCCGTCTGCTCTCTCAGATGTCTTTCGCCAGCTTTGACTTGAACTCAGATAAAAAGGCGCCTCGCAGCGGCGCCCAAAAGTGGCCTTGGTATGGCGCCCCCATTTTCTGCGCGATCTGGTTCACAATCTTCTACGTGGCGGTCATACCGAGTTTCTTCTCCTATCCAAAAATGTTGTATATACGCGACGAGGCCAATCACCCCCGCGAGTTTATCGGCGAGCGAGCCATGAATCTGCTGGCCGAGTATTCGGCGATTGGCAACAAAATGGTCGGCTCTGTCAACAATGAGGTGCACACCGTGAACTTCATAAAGCGAGAGGTGCAACAGATTGTGGAACAAGCTCGCAATGATATCTACGACTTTGAGTGGGAGGTGCAGTACGCGTCGGGTGCCTTCTATCTGTGGGATGTGGCCACCAGCTACGAAAACGTGTCCAATATCGTGGTCAGAATCAGCAGGAAAGACTCGCCCAACGACAACTATCTGCTGGTGAACTCGCACTACGATTCCGAGGTAAAGACGCCAGCAGCGGGCGACGATGGTGTGATGGTTGTCATTATGCTGGAAACCCTGCGCGTCATCTCACTCGCGGATCGGCCACTGGATCATCCCGTGGTGTTTCTCTTCAACGGCGCCGAGGAGGCTAACATGATGGGCTCCCATGGTTTCATCACAACGCACAGATGGGCGAGCAACTGCAAGTAAGTAACCCGATTTTGGCTGGGATGATATTGTCGTCGTTTGCTGTGTGGCAGTTGTAGGTTTCTTGGTTATTACTGCAAGGCATTAACAGAGCAAGCTACTGTTAATCATCTGTTAAACGATTCATGTGTACAAAGTGTACATGGTTATAACATAACTGGATAGCCCTGACAGACTAAGCTACTGGTAACCATTTTTTACGATTGATGACAATGTGGTGCACAAATTTCAACAACCTAACATCCGTTTATGGGCTGATTGTTATTAAATTTGTTAAGTAATTATTGTAAAAATAATTAATAATATTGTGCATTACAGGGCCCTGATCAATCTTGACTCTACGGGATCTGGCGGCAGGGAAGTGCTCTTCCAAACGGGACCCAATCACCCGTGGCTCATGAACTATTACCAGAAGCACGCGCCGCATCCCTTCTCCGTCACGCTCGCCGAGGAGTTGTTCCAAAACAACTTCATACCCTCCGACACAGACTTCCGCATCTTCCGCGACTATGGCAACGTGCCCGGCCTGGACATGGCCCATGCCCTCAATGGCTACGTGTATCACACCAAGTACGACAACTTTAAAAATCTGGCGCGCGGCACTTACCAGTCGACGGGCGAGAACGTCTTGGCCCTCACCTGGGCACTGGCCAACGCACCCGAGCTGGATGATACAGCTGCCCACGAGGAGGGACATGCTGTGTTCTTTGACTACCTCGGCTGGTTCCTGGTTGTCTACACCGAGGCGGCCAGCATTGCCATCAACACAGTGGTGTCTGTGGTTGCGTTCATCGCGATCGGCATCTCCATCTACTTCATGACCAAGCACCCGGACGCGGATGCACCCAGGGCCATCGTCTTACGATTCTGCGTCATTTTTGTGGTGCAGTTGGGTGCTGTGGTTATTGCATGGGCGCTAACCATACTCGTCGCCGTGTTCATGCATGCCGTTGGCCTGGGTGAATCCTGGTACTATGGCATTTGGATGACGTTCGGCCTGTACTTCAGCACCTTCTTCTTCGGACTGGGCCTGTTGCCGGCCTTCTACATTCACTGGACAAAGCACAAGACGAACATGAGGCTCAACGACACCATTTCCTGCTTCATGCATGCCCACTGCATCCTGATTGTGCTCATCTGTGTGATACTTATGTGCATGGGCGTGCGCTCCGCCTTCTTTCCCATGTTCGGCTTGTTCTTCTACACCATCTCGGTGCTGCTCCAGCTAATCTTCAAGCTGATCTTTAAGAGTAAGTGTTTTTACTTGAAGCTTGAGTCACCTAATCAAATATTGTTCACATTTTTACAGAGAGATTCTTCGTGTACGTTCATTTGCTGTGCCAGCTGGCGCCTTTTCTCTTCTACACCTTTTTGAACTACGAGTTTCTGCTGGTCTTCGTGCCCATGCAGGGACGCGATGGTCCCGACAGCAAACCCGACATGCTACTGGCCCTCTTTATTGCGCTCATGACAATGCATTTCGCAGGCTTCATTGTAAGTTTTTGCCTTGAAGAGGAGCTCGCAAATGCTGACGATCTCTTGACCATTCTTCCAGATACCCATTCTGTTCAAGTTCCGCAAGTCGAAGATCTTTATCTCCATGTTTGGTGTCATCACAATCATATTCATCATCTTGGCCGCCACGCCAGCTGGCTTTCCCTTCAAGGCGGACGTTGCCGCCCAGCGCTATTATGTTCTGGTAGAGTACAGCATTGGTATTCCTCTTATATCGTTATTTAATCTCTATATCATACACAGCACACTGAACGCGTGCTGCACAACGAAAATAGTACCACAACGCGGGAGTCTGGATTCTATGTGCAGCCCGTGGACACTCGTTACTCCGAGTTGTATGACACTACGCTGAAGAACGTGGAACCCGAAAGCTGGCTTGCGGAAAACTGTGCTGCCGAACCTTTTTGTGGTTTGCCGCTTTACAGCGGGCGTTGGCTAGACTGGAAGTAAGTAGACGAAATTAATCTAACAAAAGACTAAGCTAAACATATTGTTCCTCTGTTTTACAGAGACAGTGCTCGCTGGATCTACAACACGGCGCCAAAGTTTCCAGTGACCATGGAGCTCACGGAAGTCTCTAGACAGTCCATTAGCGCGACCAAAAAGCGTTACGAGTACAACATAAAGTCGGGCGATCGCATAGTCATCTTCATAGATCCCAAGGCGAATGTGAAGATCACCAATTGGTCGGTGGATGAAACCATCTTAATGGATGGACGCAAACCGCCGTACTTTATATACCACGTGTTCTCCATGGTCACAACGCCCTTCAACTTCTGGCTGGAGTTCGAGCACGATGCTGCGAATACGAATGGACCTTACTTCAAGATGGCAGTGAGCGTCCACTTCCTCTATCACCCCGAGCACTACACGTCGGACTTCAAGGATTTCCTAGCCACATTCCCGGACTGGACGTACACAACCGATTGGTTTGCCTCGTACGAGAGCTGGGTATTTTAGAGATCAATGAAAAGCAGCTGCTGTGACTTAATAAATAATTGTAAAGTATTTATTTTTAATACAAATTAATTGTAATTTTGTTTTGGATTTTCGCAATAGTTGTAATTTATAATGCTAAGTCATTAATACGATAATATGACGTGTGTGTTTTGAGTTAGATAAAACACTTTGTTCGTTGGATTCAAATCTCTGCACTGAGTATGAGGAACACAAACACTTAACAACGGTTCAGTTCAGACATCATGGCAAATCACTCGGAATATGAGTACTGAGTGAAGAGTAGTTTATGGAGAGTGGATAGTGGATACTGGGAAGTGAGTGGTACGAGTAATATCAAATGTCAGACATTTGCGAGCGCTTTTACAGCTGCCAGCTGGTGTAGGAACCAATCCAGGCATTCACATGTGCCCACGGCGGGAACTTGGCCAGGAACTGTCGATAATCATCCTCGATGTACATATCATCGTGTATTCTGTGGCCCATTATGGCAATTCTGAACGTCGATCCCGACCAATCCCGACTCTCGCGCTGCAAACAAAATTGGACACTTGTAGCTATCAGAGATCTCAAAGACCGCTCAAGAATCTTACTTTGAATTCCAGATTGAAGCGCAAAGGTGTGGGATCTAATGCGTATGACCAATAGATATAGTGAGGCGGAGGAAAGTCCTGCTCTAGTGGCTCCCTGGTGAACGACCAATCCACCAGTTTGGCATCAGCCACCGGCTCAATGAATATGCTTGTGTGATCCGGTCCGGTGATCTCCAATGTGAATATTATATTTGTGTCCATGGAGCTTTCTTTGCTAATGATTCTCAAAGTAGGCAGATAGTATTTGTTGGGCTCAGGACCCGGCACCCAGTAAGAATTTGACCTTCAAATTGAAATATTTAAATAGAACTCAATTAAAACCTTTTTAATGGGCATTTCTATACTCACATGGGTTTGACCCAGCGCGAACTATAAATGGGGAACCCGCACATGATTTCCGTATCGCATTCGCTGCGATTCGCTTTGGTGTAGTCCGTGTTCTCGAAGAGTATGCTGTCCAGCGATTTGGGGTGTCGATCCACAGGCATCACATAGTAACCTGAATCCGTGTGGTTAATCGAATTGGCTGCATCGCCATTGTGGAAGGTGCGTGCCGTGTGCTGCAGATGTACAAATTAATAAATTGAGCGATGATGTCTCTCAAAACCAATTGTAAACTTACCACTGAGAAGAATCGCTGCACTGCCGTCTTCTCCACGTAGGGGAAGCCCACCGGCGTGGCAGCCAAGATGAGGAAGACCAATGTGCAGACGCCGAAGAGCGAGATAATGGTTTTGGACTTGCGGAATAGACAGAGTAAAGGCACTAAGAATGGCGACAACAGCAGGCAGAATATCGCAGTGTATCCTCCAATCAATAGTTCTGGATTCGAGCCACTCTCGCGGCCCTGCATCGGGGCAAACACAACGTAGAAGGCGTAGCAACAGTAGGCGTAGAACATGAAGGGCAGAATTTGGCAAATGCAGTGAGGAATCAGCCACAGGAAATCTGCACAAGAAGGGGTTCAAATTGAGTAAGTGCAAGCCGGAAAGCCAAATATTAATAATATATTGTAAAGAGGTATTTAGTAATTTATAAGGATTGTTTTATGTCTATGCCTAAATTGTTTTATAAATACTATGTAGTATTACTTTAGCTCTTCTAGTCTCTCAGATAATTAACTTTATAAATGCGGACTCGCTGGCATAAATATATCGATTATATAGTTCAAATATTGCTATTGAAAGTAATGGAAAGTCTGAGAGTAAATCTAAACATTTTGAAAGTGTAAGATCGCACTGAAATTAAATTTAATTTGGCTACTGCGTATGATAGAAGAAGACTTACTGGTTTTGTGGGCACATGTGGCCATGTTGATGAGCACGGAGATCGTATAGAAGCCGATGCAGATGAGCAAAATGAAGGCGGAGCGCACATTGTAGCAGATCATTACAATGGTGATCACAGTCAGGATCAGGCAATGCGAGTGCATCAACAGCTGAATGCCATATCCTAGTGGAAGGCCATGCTGAAATAAATTACATTAATTAATATTAATACAATTAAATACAGAAAAAGAACGAACCTCCTTTGTGCGACTGAAGTAAATGGCGGGCAAAATGCCGAGGCCAAAGAACATGGGGCAGAAGTACAAGCCAAAGATCATCCAAGTCTGCGAGAACCAGGACATCGATAAGTCGACAGCGTCTAGGAAGAATGCTATAGAAATGACCAGGGCCAGACTGAGCACAACGCCGCACAACTGAATAGCGGCCAGGATGCCAAACTTGGCGAAGATGCGACGCCTAAACATGCCCGTGTTGCTGGCCATGCTCCAGATGTAGGCCACGATGGTTATCAGAACAAGTACGCAGACACAAATGTTGATAATAACGCCGACATCTTCGGGATAGTAGATGAAAAACCAGCCCAGCACATCGAAGAAGATCATGTGACCCTCAGCGTATTTCTACAAACGAATCGACATTGAGAATGCTGTTACATTTTAATTGTTGATTGAACTCACTGCAGGATCTTCCAATTCGGGCGCATTGGCCAATGCCTTAATTAAGCCCAGCAGATTATCGCCAGTCAATTGATAAGTACGACGTGGTATGATGTTAAAGCGATCGTATTTAGTGTGGTAAACATAACCATTCAACACCTGCGCCATATCGAGACCTAGCAAAAGAAGAGAGAATTTAAATTGCGGAGCTAATTAAGGTTATCAAGAACTTGTTAATTACCGGGAATATTGCCAAAGTCGCGGAATATGCGGTAATCGGTTTCCGAGGGAATGAAGCCATTCTGGAACAGTTCCTCGCCAATAGTTGAGGCAAAGGGATGTGCAACGTGATTTCCATAGTACTTAAAGGTAAGAACATTTAATTAGTCAGAGAAATGTTAAGTTGAAGCAGCGTGACTACCTTCATTAGCCAGGGATGATCGGGTCCGGACTGAAAGAGAATCTCTCGCCCACCACTTCCAGCTGAATCGAGATTAACCACAGCACTGAAGAGTGAAACGTTTCATTAGATTGTGGTTAGAGTAAGTTATTAATAGGCTGGCTTACCGCACATTCTTTGCCCAAGGGTGTTGGGTAATAAACGCATGCGAGCCCTGCAAAGGATTCTCCTCGGCGCCATTGAAGAGAAAGATGAGTGTATAGGTGAGCGGTGTCTCGTACTTGGTGATCACGCGCAGCACCTCCAGCATAATGACGCACATCATGCCTGAATCTCCAGCGCCCGAGCTGCCGGGCACCGAGTCGAAGTGACTGTTGATCAGCAGAGCTGCCGAGCTGGTGGCATTTTTTGGTGACAGTTTGACCACCACATTCTGCACACTCTGGTATACATTCACCATGGACCAGAGCAGATAATTGCCAGAGGCAATCTGCACATCCTTCTCAATGTCGTAGAGATCGTCGCGGGAGTCGTCAATGATGTCCGTGATCTCGCCAAGCAGCAGCTGCACAGCAACCTGCTCATTGGCGGCACTACCCACTACCTTGGGTCCGATCTTCGAGAGCTTGAGCAGTGTGCTCTCCGCACGCTCGCCAATAAACTGTCCAGGCTGCTGCAGTTCATCCTCGAGTGTCTTGAGCGGTGGCATACTATGGAAACTGGGCACAACAACCAGATAGTATAGCAGAAACCAGAAGGACACAAAGAGCGGCGCCCAGTACCAGCCGATTTTGCTGCGATTGTAGATGATCTTCATGTTCTCATATTTGGAGTTCATTTTGTCGCTGCAAATGGAACACGAATATGGAAATGAATCGTACGTTCGTACAATGCAAGTGAATTGAAGCCGCTGGTAGTCACTGAACCTCGGCTAATTGAATTGATTCACTAATGACCAGAGTCATCCACATTCCCACTCCCATCATTGTCGTTATCGAGAGTGTTAAAACGCATGATTTTTTTTGGAGGCGGAAGCGAGTCACCCCATCGCGCACTAAAGTAATTGAGCACTCTGATAAGAGATAAGTGTGTAACTCCCTGCTCTTGTCTCCCGCCGAAAACATGTGTGAAACACTGCAATCAAGTGGCTCAACGCCACACTCGAAGCCAGTGATGAGTGATAGATTAATGTCATTCTGCGAATCAATCAATCAAGTATTGGCCGAGCATTCGCTTGAACACGCAATCTAATGTCAGAAAAAAGCAAAAATGGATTATCGTCTCATTTGCTTCCACAGAATATTTGATATCAATCAACAGCAATAACAGAATGTCAATTTGTTGGCAGATAGCATAAGGTAGTTCCCAGGTAATCGGTCTAGACAAAAACTACCCAAAATCGGCAGAAATTAATTGGTTGTATTTTTACTTAGGTGAACTCATTTTTCTTATATTTTTGTCATAGTTTATTTCAGATTCGTCACCGCCGCGAGCTGCTGATCTCAGAACAGCATGTGTTGGACCAAAAACGTCAAACAGAATTTCGATTTTCAAACGGATAGCGGACGATTAGCTCATAAACACAAATTGCCAACAACAAAAACGAGGAAGAACATAGTAAAAACAATGCAGAAAAACAAAGGAAATAAAAAAAATGCAAAAAACCAACAGCAAATAGTATTCACGGTCGAAATAATACTCGATCAGAGCAACGAGAAGCAGTCGTAAATTAGGCGGGACACATTTGTAGATTCGAATGCAATATTTTTGTTTTTATTTATAGCGACTTGGCCCATAACATTTTAGTTTAATGATCTGCTGTTCATATGTGAATTTGAGAATGATATACAAATTTCGCTGTTCGCTGTTGAATACATTGTGATAATAGTCGACTTTGATGCTATGTAAATTGCCTTTAAATACTTCCACTTCACTTATAGCCATTTGGGTACATTTGAAACGACATGGGGACATAATAAATTCGGCTGTACCCTTATTTGTATGTGAAGATGGGCAACAAAAAGCTCACTGCTACAAGAGCAAGCAAGTAAAGTGTGCGAAATGAAAGCCCCTGAAGTGCGAATTGTTTTCACAGGGTGCATAACAAAAACAAACAGAACGAAAGATGTTAACGCTAAAAAAAATTTTAATGAGACGCAGCGCAAAAAAGAAAACGTTATAATGTAAACTTAGTGCCAAATGGTAGCAGACGGCGACGAGTACCAGCAAAAAGTGAGACAGAGAATAAAAAGTACGGTGTTCGGCAAGTGAAATAAAATTTCGCCATTGTGGCCAATGATTAAAGTGCATCGAGAATGCGATTAATGTCCCTTCGACACCGACCCATTTCCAGCAATGCAACGCGTGACCCCCATAGGCCAGGGTCTGCGTCGGGGCGATTAAGACACCGACCGCGACGTGCTAAAAACATATTCGCATTAATGGCAGACAAAAGAGGGGTGAGGGTAAGTGGAGCAGCGCAAATACGAGTGCATGCGAGTGCATACGAGTGTATTCGTAATTACACACTGTTTGCAGTGGGGACGACGTGTCGTTAATCGATTTAACATGCAAGTGCCTTAATCAGTTGGCGCTCCAGCGCTTATTATTATTTTTTTCTTCCATAAATATCCGAGTGTGATGGCAGTGTGCGTTCATCTGCGGCCACGCCCACGCCACCAAGCTCAACGAAATAAACAAAAGCAATCTGAAATCTCTCCCATTTGTGTGCGCGTGGGGAGAGTGCCAAAGAAAATGCTATTTAAAGAGTATCTAAATGGGAAGAAAATCCAAACAGCCGACGAGGCGTCGGCAATCAAGTGTGACAACACCAGCAACAGAGCACTAGGCAATGCCACATCTACATCTACATCCACATCCACATCCACAGTCGCAGCATTTGTTTTGGTTTGCTTTCGTTTGGAAGTTGTTGTGAAGCGGAAAGAGCAGCCCAATCAAAGTATCTGTCAGATACAGCTACAGCCGCAGCTAGAGCTACAACTGCAGCCACAGTCACAGTCATAGTCACAGTCACAGCAACATTAGCAGATACAACATGTGCGACATGCGGCAAGGGTCGCGCACAATAGAAAGTCAATAACCTGCCTCTTGACGCTGCAACACTGAAACGCGGCAACTTGCCACACACAGCAGCAGACGCAGACGAGGAAAGGAAGTTGCGGCCGCCGTTGTCGTTGCCGTTGCCGTTGCGGTTGCCGTTGCTTTGTTGATTGGAGACCAAGAACTTGCCGCACGACCTCGACTGGAGAGCAACACAAGAAGCCAAACAAAGTGTTTTGAATGCGATTACTCGCACACTCACTGCAAACGCTGAAGAAGAACGTTCTTCCGTAATGTGCACTCACAATTTTCAATTCTTCTCGCACAAATTGGCCACTGTCTACACACACTTTTCTCGGGCAGAAGACGCGCCGAAAATAAACGCGAATATAGTTTTTATTTGTTGTATTCTGCTGGGTTCCTTGCTTATATAAAAATGCGATGACAAAATGATCGAACGCGGTCAACAGCAAATGGCAGCAACATGTGCCATCAGCTGACACGGGACAACGCGACGCGATCGAGACACGAAAACCCAACAAACAACCACAACTGTCGCCTTCGGCGGTCGGCGATCGTCTGGCCGGGCACAGAGCGCCACAGCAGGAGACGTGAGAGCAAAAGCAAGAAAAGAGCACAAAAGAGCAAACAGCCAGAGCAAGAGCAAGAGCATCAGCACGATCAACATACGAGCTACTGAGAACTTGTTGCGACGCAGCGAACTCACTTGCCACTGTTCTTCTCCATGACGTTGCCGTTGCCGTTGCCGCTGTTGCAACCGCACTTGCCACACCGCGAAAACATCGAGAGCAGCTAATTCCAAATCCTGTTCAGCCGTTATTAATACCACTCAGCTGAATCTAGCTAGCGCTGCCAGCGTGTCCTCAACGTCTACCGGCCGTAGGTCTACTAAATCATTAGCCAACTGCCTGAAGCAATTTTATAGCCAACTCTCGAATTGATGGATTTGCTGCGGTTAAGCTGGAATAGCCGCCAGACGGAGGGCTTATCATTCGCCCACAGAATTGGACCCACTATCGCAGCAGCAAAGAGAACCGACGCAACATACAAGTATAACAACGAGGGCAATTCCACAAGTGCTATCGAAAACGCTTATGGAAAGCTACTTCAGTAATTACCATACTTATTGTGGAACCAATGAGCTTATCTATATGAATCTTATATGGAAGTAATTTATTATTTTACTTTGAAAAAAACTTATTTAACACTTGTATTTAGTTATGGAATATTATATATACTATTGTAATACTTAAAATTATGAACTCACAAAATAACAAATTGTATTTGACAACGAAACTTCCAAACTTGTTCCACTCTTAACACTTGTTGCACCCCTCGACCTAAAGCAGTACTCGGGACCTGGCTCGAAGGTACGAGTGCGGATTATCTCTCGAGAGTGAAGGGTCGTGCAAATCCTTATCAATTCGAATCGCAAATACCACTTGCATAGATACAGACCGATAAGCCTGTGACTTCACTAATAATTGGACACAATTACTACCATAATTGATAAGTACCTAGCGATTAATTCTCGAATGTTTTGGATTAAGGTACAATTCTCAGTGCTCTTTGATTTCTAGTGCTCTCATTCGTTTACTGTAAGACATTATTGTAAACAGATTTCGCATGCGATAAGTAGTAGACTCTACCATATAAATATGCCCCATTTTGTGGCAACGCGCGTTGTCCACTCTCTCGTAATGTGGCACCGAAGGCATTTTTGCCATATCAAAAATCATACCCAAGCATTGTTGATATTTTCAGTCACGGATTTGGAATATTCGAAAACTGTTGTGTTTATATATAGCGAATATTATTGCAAATACCTCTTAAATCAACAGTATTAGATCGTTGTTGCTTTCCGAGCTAAACACTTTATGATATTTTATATCTTTAAACAGATGCAAATAGTTGAAAATAAAATTGTAAATATTTTTGCAATTAAGACTTCGTTAAATTTCAAAATAATCTATTTCGAATACAGGGCATCTTTGAGTTTAGCTCAATTTTCTACAGCATTCCTGAACAAAAGCATCATTTATATATATAGTGCTTGTATATATAATCGAGAATCGAAAAGTTTACTATGCCACTTGAGATTGTGGCGAACTAGGAGGTCTTAAAGACGATAATTGGCTGACAAGTGCAGTTCTTCAAGAATCTTGTTAATATTTTACGAACCAAATTATCTATGAACAGGAGAACGAACAAGCTGCAATAAATATTTTCAACAATCCACTTCTAAAGATCTTTGATATTTTTGGCGAGCGCGAGCTGATAAGTTGATGAACTTTTCATTTTGAAATGAATATTTCACAGTATGTTAGAAATTAGATAAATAACAGCTGATAAATATAGATTTCTAAGTTAGTTATGTTCTGAAATATACAATTATAATTCGACCCATTTTCTGCTGTTCATCTTGCTTCCAAATATGGAAAGTTATTTTGGGAAATCTCAATTTCGGCAGTCGAGCAGTGGAGCGCAAAAATACGAGTCCGAGAAATAGTAGTTGACATAATTTTTTCGGATGGGCAACAACAAACGAGTCAATTTCCCAGCACTCGGTGCAATCAAGCGGCACCAAAAAAAAAAAAAAAAAACAAAACGGCAAAACGAACAAGTGTATGCAAACGTGAAACACACACACAGTGTAATGCTAACAAAATGTTATTTAAATGCAAACAATTTGTTAATCAAGCAAAATCAAAGTAACTCGATGCTGATGCTCCCCGGGCCAATAGAGAATTCGCGAAAAAAGACGAGCAACAGAGACAAACGATGTGACAAACAAAAGAATGCAGTGACACACAAACTGAAATGGAATCAACAAAACGACACAAAAATTAATTAGTTAACTCTGTAGAGGAACAGTATATTACAAAACCAGAGACACACAGAGACAGAGAGGCAAGCGACGTATGTAGGCAGCCAGGCAAAACAGCCGCCTATGAGGGGCTATGCCAGTATCTCTGTCTGGGTTGGGGCTCGGGTTCGGCTCTGGATTCAAGTGGATGCCACAGACACTTAGTCAGTCAGTCGGTGAGTGGGAGAGGCATCGGTACATCGCCTAGAAATACCTACTACACATATTCACAGCCAAATTACGTTGTATTCGCGATTCGTTATTCAGTTACTAGATAAACATACGACGGGTAAAGTGCGAGCAAACTTCTGAGGCTCAATGCCGCCAAGCAACCGAGCGCTAAAGTATTTTTGCCAAAAGAGAATATCACATTTCTTCATCATAAAGATAAAACTGGTGAAGAAACACAGTCGAAGTGCTATAACCGCAGTAGAAACACATTAACAATCCGACTACTACACAGGTGTTGGCGCACTACCGTATCAACAAGTGCGATAATAACATCCAATAAGACAAAAATCAAGCTGCGCTCGCTGCTCGCGCACCCCAATAATTGCCCAAGTTTATCGCATTCACATTAGATATTGAATTCCTTCGATAACTCGAACGCACGCAATTAGTATCGACCCCTGTGTGTGTATGTAGCTCTATTTTAGCAGCGATCCGTGGGACTTGAGTCCTCAATTGTACAGCTTAAGTGGTGGTTGCAAGACGTATTGGATCTCGACGGTTCCGTTGTCGGGCCTATCAAACCTGAAGTGCTGGTGCTGTGAAGTGCTATTGAAAGTGTTGTTCATTGGGAAGAAATTAATAAAATGGGCGTATGTATCAAACACAATTCTTAGAATTCAAATAAAACAAAACATTTATACAACAAATAGAAAATTAACTATTTGTAATGTGCAAACTAATTATAAATTAAAACTTCTATCGGGTGTGTTATTATACAAATTAATTCAATTATCGATATTGAACTGTTCCAACATTGAATAATTTTATATTGAATTCAATTTTACGAAATTTGTGATTTTCTTCAACAACAATTTTTAGCTGAAAAGTGAATTATATTGATGATCATTAATCACTATTAATATATATACTATATATTTTAAATTTTATATTTCTGGTCTTTATTGTTCAAACCTTTCTTACTGTCAAGGAAAGTGTCAAATTTCATTAATTTAAAATCTAAAAAAAATATATTTTTGTCGTTTATTAAAATTAAAATAATTTACATAAAAACTTTATAGGCATACAGGCGTCTTAAACATCTCATGCTCAAAATTTAAGAAAACAAATTCGCTCTGAAAATAGTATTGATCGGTATGGGAAATATTACGAAATAAAGTCAACTAGCGGAATTTTCAGTGTATTTGAATTAGCAAATCTTGATGATGATTATCTTGATTTCAAAAGATTAGAAAATTGTAGATAACTTAAAAAAAATATAATAAGTGTAATACTTGTATGCTAGAACAACGGTTAATTTGTTTTCCAGAATCGTTGTCGAAAAAGCGATTAAGTTTATCTTGGTTCATAAGTTTGCTAATAAGAAGTCATCGAAAGAGCAATCTATGCATTCATATCGATCAAATTAAATTTGGTTTACTGAGGTGGCACTCAAGTGCTAAGCACGTTTCCAACGTGTGCATGATCCTAATTGACTTATCGCCCCGATTCAAATCGGCCAGCGACTAATCGAAAATATATAGCTAATCATTCCTTTGTTAGATAACATGAAACAATGCGAATAACTTGCTGGGCTGTGCAAGTGGCAAATAGATCAAAGACACCGATCGCCAATCGATTTGCTAATTTTTTGTTCAGTTTTTCTGTCGACGATTGCCAATGTTTGGTGACTGATTAATTACCAGGCTGCTTATCGTTTTATGGCAACAAATACATAAAGCAGAATAAGTATTTCTCATACTTATCCACGAGATTAGTCCACACGCCTGTGAATCACTGAAGAAACAGTCGCGTGTTGAAAGCTCAGTATGGATTTCAATGTCAGGCAGTATTCCGCCAACGACTAAGTGACAAAATGCCGTTTTGTTTTTCGCAAAAGAACCCGTTATCGTTGGGGCAATAAACTGTTAGCAATATCAACTCGATTCATTTTCCGGGGGGGCCCGATTACTATGTTTATCGACGCGGGCATAATCAATAATATGCCTTTGTGGGCATTTCTTTCAGAGCATGGCACATGTGGCCGAGCACACATTGTAATGTGCGGTCATGTAAGTAAAGGTAATTAGCCCGGCCATTTACCTGATTAGCCCTGACATTGGCTCAATGCGAGCAATCAGTGTGCGATGTCCCCTCTCTTAACTCGACTCCTGATTAGATATCAACTGACTGACCGACTGTCGGCAATCGTTGCTCGGCCATAAACAGTGCTATAATTATACCTAATTGACCACTTCTAATTTAGTAATAAGCAATAATCGTTAAAATATTTCCCCTCTTCACAATTTTTCATATTTCACTTTCTCGTGCAGTTCAATTCCAAGTATCACATCGATGTGGACTTTGAGGTGCCCAAGAAACTGCAGTGGTACTATGCACCCGCCTTCTTCGGTTTCTGGTTCATCATCTACCTGTCCCTGGTCAACACACAAGTCAATCACATACCCAGGGGTCTCACACGCAGCGAGGAGTCGTCTCATCCGGGTGCCTTCATAGCCCAGCGTGCCGAGGACACGCTCATCGAGCTAACTCGCATTGGGCCGCGTGTCGTGGGCAGTGTGGCCAACGAGGTGACCACTGTGCAGTTCCTGAGGGATGAGGTGGCCAAGGTGCAAGCCGAAGCCAGCGAGCGCTTCGAGCTGGAGGTCGATGTGCAGCAGGCATCGGGCGCCTACATGCACTGGACCATGGTGAACATGTATCAAGGCATACAGAACGTGGTTGTCAAGCTGAGCGAGAAGGGCAACACCAATGAGAACTATCTGTTGATCAATAGCCACTACGATTCTGTGCCCGGCAGTCCGGGTGCCGGCGATGACGGCTCCATGGTGGCAATCATGCTGGAGGTGATGCGCGTCATTGCCAAATCAGATGAGTCGCTGGCCCATCCAATTGTCTTTCTGTTCAACGGCGCCGAGGAGAATCCACTACAGGCATCGCACGCATTCATCACGCAGCACAAATGGGCCAAGAACTGCAAGTAGGTGGTTAGTATTCATAGCCAATCTTCCCTTTAATTGAACGCTTCTCTCTGCCCTCGCAGAGCACTCATCAACCTGGACGCTGCTGGCAGCGGTGGTCGAGAGATCCTGTTTCAATCGGGACCCAATCATCCCTGGCTCATGGAGTACTATCGCAAAGTGCCGCATCCATTTGCCAATACATTGGGCGAGGAAATCTTCCAAGCCGGCTACATTCCATCCGACACGGACTTTCGCATCTTTCGAGATTTTGGCGGCGTGCCTGGTCTTGACATGGCCTACATATTTAATGGCTATGTCTACCACACCAAATACGATCGAGTCAATGTCTTTCCACGCTCATCCTTCCAGCACACGGGCGACAACGTGCTGTCCCTAGCCAAGTCTCTGGCCAACGCCCCCGAGCTCGATGACACTGCCGTAAGTAGGAAAATGAATCTTTGGCAGAACAATCTTAATTTCAGCCTGGTTGCAGGCTCATGCGGAGGGTCACAATGTGTTCTTTGACTTTCTGGGCTGGTTCATTGTGTTCTACACTGCAACCACAAGTGTAATAATCAACGTGATCATCAGTGTGATTGCTTTGTTGGCCATCGTCATCTCCATCTACTTCATGTCAGTGCGATCGGGCTGCAGCCTCTCCGGTGTCGTGGCCCGCTTTGGCGTCATCCTGTGCATACAATTGGTGTCGTTGGCATTGGCCTTAGGACTGGCTCTCTTGGTGGCTGTCTTCATGGACGGCGTGGACCGTTCGATGAGCTGGTTTACTCAAATGTGGCTCATCATCGGTCTGTATTTGTTCCCCATTATCTTCGGCATGAGCATACTGCCGGCGCTTTATATGGAAAAGACAAAGAAAGATCTGCTTAGTCTGGGATTTCGAGTGCAGCTCTTTATGCATTCCCATTGCATTAGCCTGATCATTCTACTGATCACCCTGACCGCCATGGGCATACGATCAGCCTGTTTCCTGATGCTCTGTGTGTTCTTCGATATCATCGCACTGATTGTCAATCTGGTTACCAAATGGCATCGCAAAGGTTTGTGGTTTCGCTAAGTGATGTGAATTTAAGTATATTTATTTTTGTTTTGTGCTAGCCTATTGGTTTGCCATTGCCGTCACGATCTGCCAGATACTGCCCTTCACCTATTTCACCTACATTCTCACTGCACTATTGATGACCATCATACCCATGATAGGACGTTCTGGCGCCACAACAAATCCGGATCTGGGCATAGCCCTGGTTACATGGCTGTTTGCTATCTTGTTTTCGGGCTTTATTGTGAGCACATTATAGTCGTAAATATATAAAACGGGTATTAAGTCATAAATCAAATTACAGGTGCCGCTCATCATGTTCTTCCGTAGGACCAGAACCATAGTTCTGTGCTTCTTTGCTGGCACCATTTTGTTCATTATTATTGCGGTAACAAACGCGGGATTCCCCTACCAGCCCAAGACTTCAGCGCAACGCTATTCCATAATTGTAAGTTTACGTCATAAATGTTATGAATACATTTAAAACTTGTTCCTTTAGCATGCTCATAGAGTGCTGCATAACGCTGATGGCACAATTCGCACTGATGAGAGCGGTATTTACATTTATCCACAGGATCGACGCATCAATACTGCTGAAGGTTTGCAAAATGATTATTTATTATTATTTGGATTTTCATTATAATATTCCAATTGTCCTTCTCCGCTTAGATGAGATTAAGGCTCTTGGTCAAACACACAAAGTCAGCGAATATTGCGACGAGGAAATGTTTTGTGGCATGCCACTCTACAACCATCGTTGGCACAAGGCACGCGAGCATAGCTTGTGGATACCTATCAAAGAGAAGCCACAGATACCCACCGCCTATCCGAGTCTAACACTGCAGGACACCGAAGAGCTGGAGGTCTCAACTCAGAGGCGTTTCAACTTTTCGTTAACTGGACCCGATCATATGACCATCTTTGTGAATGTTAAGAACGATGCCAAGCTACTAGACTGGTCCTTCAATAAGACATTGATTAAGGAGAATGAAGCTCCGCCACATTTTGTGTACTTTTCTTACGGCCTAGACGGCAGTGCACTCGAGTTTACAATCGATGTGGAGGTTTGTATATTACATTATTAATGTTTGTCCTCAATATCAATAAAAAAAAAAATGTATTTTCCAGAAGACAACCTCAACGTTTGACACGCCCACCTTGGAGATTGGCATCGGCGGCCATTGGGTGCATCACGAATCTATGCGATCACAGAGCTTTAATAGCCACATCGACAAATTCCCTGCCTACACATATGTACAGGCCTGGGTTAGCACTTACGAGAGTTGGTATTTCTAAAGGGGTCAACGGTAGAAACTAAGCTAATTATACATATTATTATTTGTATACTAATTGTAGTCCATAAGTTGTTGTACGATTATAGAACCACTCTGTACTGTAATATACTTTTATAGAATCTGACAAATAAATCTATTTAGTTGTTTACATATTTGACGTATAATGTATTATATTTTTTATCACACTCAAGCTAAAAACTAATCGGAAGAGCGTGAATTTGGTTTAAGCCATACTTATAATAAATTCCTCTCAAACTAAATCTGATAAATATGAGACCTGTACAAAGTAGCTGTATATAACCGATTGCAAAACATATAAACTATATTGTGCCTCATCAACTTGAACACAATGACAAACATAAATAATTTATGGTTATTGACAGTCTATATGATACAAATCTATCTTATTCATTTAACGTAATAATTTTACACATTAAAGAAGATTTCTAAATGTTTTCCTCACTAAAAAATATGCTATATCCTTCTCGATTACTCTCAATATAGTTTTCCCACCTTTAACGGGGGCTTGGCTTCAGCATGCATTGTAATCGTTAGAAACGATTAGGTAGTACAGAAAGTTTACCGAAAGACTTTTGTGCGTATTTCTTGTAGTAAATGATGACTTGCTAAATATTATGAATATAGAAGATATGCAATCATAATTTTTCAATGTAATAAACGAGTTGAAATCGAATTCGAACGTACTTATTGTGTGGTTATTCTGCTTAATCGATCAACCGATAAGAACACAGACACATCATTCTCTTGACGACTAATTAGTAAATTTCCAACTAAACTCATTAGCAGGTGCTTACCAGGCGCTTACTAATTTATTGATGTATTTAGTGCAAGTAACGAGAAGCGTGTTTCTAATTCATAAAATAATAAAAACCATTGTAAATGTTGATAATAACAACAATTTTTTGTATATCCCAGAACTGCGTTAAAATTGTATTTTCGGCCAGGTAGCTCACCAGAACAATACAATTGCTGACGGCTCTTCGATATCGGAAATTTATATCGGGACATTTTTAATGAACATATATACAGAGCGTGCCGCCTATAATTATAGAGCTTCCGATAAATACAATAAAATATTGTTTTTTTTCTAAACCAGAGGGTTGATCGATAAGTTTGGCATAAGTTTATCATTATCATTTTACGATTATGATGTCTAGGAGCGGCATCAGTTTTAACTGCCCTCGTAGACATCATAATCAGGAGTCTAGATTATATGATGTTATTATTACCCAATTTCGCCATTTTATACATTAAATTTATGTTACGATAGCACTTGAATGCTATAAAATCGACAAATGTACGCTTTGCCGAATTAGTTCATTTTTGCCAACCATCGGACTCACCACAGAAGGATACACATTCATTTATCAATATGAGCGACAAGGAGAAACTTGTAAGGACAACCCGATAGTAGTTAATTATTATCAGTTGAACATTATAATATTTATTTAACAGATCACTCAAGAGTATGGCTCAGTATCAGCAGAAACTAACAGAAATTATAAAAATGGCAAGTTGCGATGGTACTTTGCGAGTGGATTCTTGCTTTTCTGGGGACTTCTCTTCTTTGCGATTGTTGTACCATCTTTATATCGATTGCCCACGGCACTCACAATGGAAGATGCAGATGAAAATGTCTTCATTGCCGAACGCGCATACAAAGATCTCTACGGTCTTTCGAATATTGGCACCAAAATGGTGGGCAGCAAGGAAAACGAAGTTGACGCGGTTCAGTTCCTTTTGGGGAAACTGAATAAGATCAAGGAAGAATCACTCAAGGAATATTTCGATATTGAGATTGATTTATCGCAAGGCTCTGGGGAATTCATTTACTCAGACTTACTCAACAAATACCAAGGCGTTCAAAATATTGCTGTCAAGTTCAGTTGCAAGAACAGTACGAGTAAGAATTGGTTACTGGTCAACAGTCACTTCGATTCAAAGCCCTTCACACCATCCGCTGGCGACGCTGGATTCATGATAGTCGTCATGTTGGAAGTCTTGAGAGTGATGTCAACGACTAAGCAAATCTTTGAACATACCATTGTCTTTCTATTCAATGGAGCAGAGGAAAGCTTTTTGCTGGCCTCGCATGCTTTCATGACTACGCATAGATGGGCGCCCAATTTTAAGTGAGTTTGAAACGTAATGATCGAAATATTTCTTTAATGATTGTTACAATTGCAGAGCATGTGTAAACCTTGATGCTGCTGGTAGTGGAGGGCGGGAACTTCTCTTTCAGACTGGTCCCAATCACCCTTGGCTTGTGAAAGTGAGTAAATGAAATTACAATACGAACTATTACAATTTTAAATATGATACGATGATTATTAATTAATTCACTCTTATAGTATTACTACCAGTATGCCAAACATCCCTTTGGCACCACATTGGCTGAGGAAATTTTTCAGTCTGGTAGAGTGCCATCTGACTCAGACTACAGAATTTTCAAAGACTATATGCCAGGTAATTATGATTTGCGATTCTAATCAGCAGACGTACTGATAAAGAACACCGCTTCTTATTATGATTCAAGGTTTGGATTTTGGCCAAGCTATTAATGGATACATATATCACACAAAATACGACACCATCGATGTGATTTCGCGAGAATCGGTTCAAAATTCTGGAGATAACGCTCTCAGTATTATTCGCGCTTTGTCCAATGCGACCGAATTGCGCAACACGGAGGTAAGCAATCCAACAATTTATGCTGGTGAATAATTGAAAAAGTTTTTCTAATCGATTGACAGGCACATAAGACTGGACAGGCTATTTACTTTGATTTCCTGGGACTCTACTTTTTCCATTATTCTGCATCCACTGGGCAATCATTGAACTTTGGTATTGCTGGAACTGCAATCGCTTTGGTCTTCATTTCAATGTGGCGCATGGCAGCTGTTTCCCAAGTCTCGATATGCCATGTGTTCCGTTGGTATATCCTAGTACAAGTGATACAGATTATATCCTTTGTACTTGCATTCACACTGCCTATAGTGGTCGCATACACGATGGATCTGTACGACCGATCGCTCACCTACTTTAGTAATCCTCTGCTAATAATAGGCTTGTATGTGTGTCCCTCCTTGTTGGGACTCAGTTTGCCCATCACGATCTACTACAGTGTGCAGCGCAATGTAAGTTTCTCGCATATAGATCTTCCTATTAATAAACTTTTATTGATCATGTTTCTTTTACAGGACAAAATCTCAACTCCATATCATCTTCAACTGGCTTTGCACAGTCAGGCCGTCATACTGGCAGTTTTAGTCATTAGTTTTACATCCTTGGGCATTCGCTCCTCGTATATATTCATGATCCCACTTCTGTTCTATGTGATTTCGATGATTCTTAACCTAATGACCATATTGCACGACCTTGGCTATGCCTGGACAGGCTTCCTAAAATTGAGTCAAGTTGCTCCATTCCTGTACAGCAGCTACGTTATATACCTGTTTATTGTGGTCCTTACTCCGATGGCAGGTCGTGATGGCAGCGCCTCCAACGCCGATATAACAATAAGTGCCTTAGCTGCCTTGGGAACAGTTCTCTCATTTGGTTTATTGGTAAGTTCAGCATGATCTTCCGTTGCAACATCAATAACGCCAGTTCCTTAGGTGCCTTTGATCAACACGTTCCGTCGACCTAGTATTGTGATATTTACACTGATCACCACCATAGCCCTGACTGTATACTTGGCTAGCTGCACCCAATTGGGTTTCCCATATCGCGCAAAGACAAGTGGCCTTCGTGTGGCATTCCTGGTAAGTGATCAATAGAGTGTAATATAGCCGTCAATGTAATATGCTTCTTTGCAGCATGTTCGAAATCGATTCTACGAATACGACGGCTCGCTAAGCAAGGATGAGTCGGGCTACCTGTTTAACTTCCAGGATCGTCGCGAGGAGAAGGCTCTAGATGGCACAGACATAGACTTGACCGGCTTGGTCAGTATTAAAACCAAGTGCTACACTCAAATGATGTGCGGCATGCCATTGTATGATTTCCGCTACGTTGACAATCGTATGCAAAGCAAATGGTTGCCACGTTCTGAACCTATTGTGCCACCTGGATCAGCAAAATTGGAGTTACTAGGCAAAACCTTCCTAAACACAACAACTGTGCGATTTGAGTTTAATTTGACAGGTCCTCCTCAAATGAACTTATTCATTCAACCTTATGAAGATGTCAAGATAGTAAACTGGTCATTTTCAAGAAAATATCTCGAGGAACCGCCAGCTTATCCATTATCCTTCCACATCGGTTTTAACTACGGCAACGATAGCTCGCCTTTAAACTTTTTCCTCGAACTTTACGTAAGTTATTTATTTCTGTCGAAAAATAAGTTTCATTTTGACAATTTTTTTTATTTTATAGAAATGGAATGGAAACTTTAACGTAGCTTCATTTGAGTTGGGAGTATCAAGCCATTATATTGGATATACACGTGATAAGATAACCGAAGAGTGGGCATCTCTATTGCCCAAATATGCCATACTGGCCGATTGGCCATCGTCATATGAAAGATACAAATATTAGTCTAGCGAATACCAATAAAGATTATTTATTAATTTAACGTAAACATGACTTTGATCCCCAGACTTTCATAATGGAAGGGAATAAATACGTCACTAAAAACTAGTATCGATTGAAAAAAAACATAAAAAAAATATGTATGTATTATGAATCACGATGAGAAATACGCAATGTTTATCACAATTATAGGAAATGAATGTACATATATTGGTATATCGATAAGGTTTATGGTTTTTACGCACTCACTGTTGATTTTAAAATAGAGGCAAAGCTTATAGTCGGTACTCAATGATTTAATTTAAAGATTTTACAAAATGTTTCTTGGCCATAACCAATTAAACAGGCCTTGCTTTCAACGAATAAAAGAGAATAAAAAGACCATGTTCACCATTTCACATGTTCACCATGGCACATCTTAAAAATATTTGAGTATATATGTAAATATACGCAGATATGGGCATTTCTTCATTGGCGATTCCCATGCAAAGATCAAGACAATCATAATAGAAAGATATAAATCAATTAAAATACGAAAATTTGGCATAAATGAAGCCAAGAAAAGGCAGATTATTTAACTACAGAAATTTAGGTATCGATCATTTTGTTTTTGTTTCCTGCTGCAGGGTTTCCCATATTTATTATATTTATTATGTGTTTTTTTATACCATGTACTTATAGGTACAAAGGTATATTAAGTTCGTTCGAATGTATGTAACAGGGTGAAGGAGACGTCGCAGACCACATGTTGTTACAACCAAAATGATCAGAATCGAAAATAAAATCGATTTAGCCATGTCCGTCTGTCTGTCTATCCGTCCGACCGTCTGTCCGTCTGTCCGTATGAACACCTAGATCTCAGAGATGGTAAGAGCTAGAGTAACCAGACTTTGGATTTAGGTGTAAAATGCAACTACGCAGATCAAGTTTATGTTTTTTTCCTCCCCCGCCTTTCCCCTTGCCCACAAACCGCAAGCTACTCTGGAATCCTTTGAGCTAGAAAGTTAATTTAAAGTGCAGTATGTAGATATTTATGATATTCACCGAAATCCAAAATATGGTTCAAATCGGATAAAATCTAGCTTTGGTATAAGCGAAAGAAGTTTGACATTCGCAAAGCAAGCGCAAGAGGCGGGCGCAACGACAACAACAACAACAAGAACAAGTATTAGCATATGAATGTCATTTGATGTGATCTCTTTTGCATTGGCTGAATTTTAGTATTCGCTGGGTTTCATGTATTATTATTTTAATTATAAATAAATTTAGGCGATTACAATTTTACATATGTTTGTTTTAAATTTTATTTTGTCAAATGGTACATGGTATACTACAGTCGGGTTAGGTCGACTGTAGACGTTCTCACTTGTTTGTTGTTCGATTTAGCCATGTCCGTCTGTCCGTATGAACACCTAGATCTCAGAGATGGTAAGAGCTAGAGAAACCAAACTTTGGATTTAGGTGTAATATGAAACTACGCAGATCAAGTTTATGTTTTTTTCCTCCCCCGCCCTTCCCCTTGCCCACAAACCGCAAGAAATTGCATCCTTGGATCTAGAAAGTTAATTTAAAGTGCAATATATAGATATTTGAAATTGGATTAAAACTATCTTTGTTATTAACGAAAGAAGTTTGGCATACGCCAAGCAAGCGCAAGTGACGGACACAACATCAACAACAAGAACAAGCATTAGTCTTCTAGTTTATTCGTACGCATGCAGACACATATGCAGGTTTGTTTGTATGTGTGCGTGTGCACGCGTATTCGAACAACAGAGCTGAACTACTGCTTTTCCAATGAAATGATATGAATGTCGTTTTATGTGATCTCTATTATATTGGCTGTATTTTAATATTCGCAGTGTATTATTATTTTAAGTTGAAGTAAATTAGGTCGACGACAATTTTACATATATTTGTTTTAAATTTTATTTTGTCAATTGGTACATGGTATATCAGAGTCGGGTAAGCTCGACTGTAGCTATTCTCACTGTTTTTTTTTTTTTGTAATAAACACTTCAAAGTGACTTTATCTGCATTGGCAAGCACAAGCTGTTCATTAGGAGTATTTAGTACTATATGGCACAGTAAAACTATAAATGAATTGCCATCATAATTGATATCCAAAGTATTTGACTATTTATGATCTAGTCCGACTACAAAAACAGTCGTCACTAGCTACTTCCAAGTAGTTCCCAGTTGAAAACTGTTAGATTCACTTTGTTATGAATGATACGGAAAAACTTGTAAGGATACAATAAATATTCAAGTTAACAGTAAAACGGTACCAAATTATGTTTGTATAGATCATGGACTCCTGTTCGGAAGGACGCAAAAGTGAAATGAGAAAGAACGACAATTCAAAATTATCTTGGTTCCTGGCAACTAGTTCCCTGCTATTCTGGGCACTTCTCTTCTTCGCCGTAGTCATTCCTTTGTCCTACCGATTACCCAAGGCAAACATGATGGAAGATTCTGACAAAAATGTGTTTGTTGCGGAACGTGCATACAAAGATCTATATACTCTATCTAACATTGACACCAAAATGGTTGGCAGCAAAGAAAACGAGATTGAAGCTGTGCAATTCCTTCTGAAGCAGTTAAACCAAATTAAGGAGGACTCGCTGAAAGAATATTATGATATAGATATTGAATTATCACAAGCATCTGGTCAGTATGCTTTCGCAAATTTGCTTGCGATATATCAAGGCGTTCAAAATATCGTCGTGAAACTAAGTCCCAGGAACAGTACGAGTGAGACTTATCTCCTGGTTAACAGTCACTTCGATTCAAAGCCGTTCACACCATCCGCCGGTGATGCTGGATTCATGATAGTCACCATGATGGAAGTCTTAAGAGTGATTGCTACATCGAAACAGCCGATTATTCACCCAATCGTATTCTTATTTAATGGCGCAGAGGAAAGTGGACTTTTGGCTTCTCATGGATTTATAACTACGCACAAGTGGGCGCCCTACTGCAAGTAAGTTTCTACATCAATTATCTATAGGGAATAATAATAAATTAACCCTCTCACTAAATAGGGCTGTCATCAACCTTGATGCTGCAGGCAGTGGCGGTCGGGATATTCTATTCCAAAGTGGTCCAAATCATTCTTGGCTTGTAGACGTAAGTAGTTTAATATAAATAATAAATTCAATTCCAATTTAAATTAATTTAATTTATCAGTACTACAAAAAGTACGCCAAACATCCTTTCGCTACTACCATTGCTGAGGAAATTTTCCAGTCAGGAATTTTGCCATCGGATACAGACTTTCAACAGTTTACAAAATATGGCAATATACCAGGTATCTAATCTAAGTTAGAATATTTACTGTCTATACATTTCCTATTAAATAAATAATATAAATCATATATTCTAGGTTTAGATATGGCACAGTGTTTTAATGGATTCGTATATCACACAAAATACGACACAATTGATGTGATTCCTCTTGAATCCCTGCAGAACACTGGTGATAATGCTCTCAGTTTAGTTCGTGCGTTAGCTAATGCCACCGAATTATACGATACTGCTGTAAGAAATTTATTTTGTCCATAATTTCAGTAAAACCTTTTCCCTAATGTATTAACAGGCCCACAAAAGTGATCAAGTAATCTTCTTCGATTTCCTGGGACTTTACTTCGTCCACTACTCTGACGCTACTGGCGAGATCTTAAACTTTGGAGTCGCAGGAGCAGCACTCGTATTAGTTTTCATTTCAATCTGGCGAATGTCAGATGCTTCCCAACATTCTTTTTGTTACGTGACGGGATGGTTTATCCTTGTAATTGTAATTCAAATTATTGCCTTCGCCCTCGGAATTGCTCTTCCAATAGTTGTCGCATATATGATGGACTCCTTCGGACATTCACTTACTTACTATAGCACTCCACTATTGGTCGTCGGATTATACGTATGTCCCGCACTTATCGGTCTCAGTCTGCCTACAACTATTTACTACAATCTTCAAAGCAACGTAAGTTTTTCTACCATTTTCAACTTGCACATAATCATTCTATAATGTTTTTCTTATACATATTTTTAATTTTCCAGAAGAAACTCTCCAGATCACAGCATTTGCAATTGAATTTACATGGTCAAGCTGTAATCCTCAGTTCTCTAGCTTTATGTTTAACATATTTGGGAATTCGTTCTGCATATATGTTAGTAATTCCACTTATTTTCTATGTAGCATCGTTGGTTCTGAATCTATTGACTCCCATGCATGATAAAGGTTATAAATGGACCATCTTACTACAAATTGGCCAAATTATTCCTGCGTTATATAGCAGCTATTTATCGTATATATTTATTGTCGTTTTGACACCAATGGGAGCGAGAGCGGGGAGCGACTCTAACAGGGACTTATACATAGCAGGGATGTCAGGTCTGGGAACTGTTCTCTCTTTTGGTTTCTTGGTAAGCCAATTTTAAAATAACAATTTCTCATAAAGTATAAATAAATATATGTTAATTATTTGTGTAGATTCCACTGATCAACACATTCCGTCGACCTAGTTTTGTGGTTTACGCTCTGCTAGTAACCACAGCTGTTTCTGTGTTTCTGGCCTGCAATACTCAATTGGGATTCCCATATCGTCCAAAGACAAGTGGACAACGAGTTGCATATCTGGTGAGAATTGAATTTTACAACTAAATTCAATTCATATAATTATTGTTTACATTTCAGCATGTGCGAAATAAATTCTATGAATATGATGGATCTCTCAGCAAGGATGAGTCTGGTTACCTATTTTTGTACCAAGATCGTCGAAAGGAAACAGTTCTCGAGGGAACAAATGTCAACTTAACTGGTTTGGTCAGTTTAAAGTCCAGATGCGAAAAGTATATGATGTGTGGGATGCCTTTGTATGACGAACGTTATTCCAAACAAAGATTGGATGCGAAATGGATGCCACGTGCAAACCCAATAATACCACCAGGATCCACTAAACTAGATGTTCTTAGTAAAACAATTATCAATTCAACCACTTGTCGCTTCGAGTTCAATTTAACAGGTCCTCCTCAAATGAGTCTATTCTTTCAAGCGTATGAGGATGTCACAATAACAAATTGGTCATTTTTAAGAAGTTATTTGAATAATCCTCCAGCATATCCATTATCCTATCATATATTCATCAACTACGGAATCGACAGCTCACCATTGAATTTCTTCGTGGAAACTTCGGTAAGAAATAATTTATATAATTTAATTTACTTATAAGTAATGTGCATTCTTCACATTTTAGAAAAATAATGGAGACTTTGGCGTACCTCAATTCAAACTTGGAGTATCAGGTCATTATATCCTGGATGATAATATTGAAAAGGAAACTGCAGAATTCCGATCTAAATTCCCTTCCTTCGCTATTCAAGCCGATTGGCCATCGTCATATGAGAGATATATATACTAGAAAATAAAAATAATTTTGCATTTTCAAATTTATATACAAAAATTTTTTTTAAACCTCAAATGCAGACTTTTACTATAGTTACAGTCGTCAAGGAAATAAATCATAGTGGTAAAAGCACTATTTGATAGTGAATTTTGAGATAAGAAGAAACAATGAACGACTTGTATCGCAACAACAGTTTTTTATTATATCGGCATATTTTTGAAATTATCCATTAGTACTAGCAAATTGTAACTATTGAGTTCTTTACATAGTCTATGAATAGAGACATTAATTGTGTATTACTTTCGTACAAACCTTATTTGCATTTTTAAATTTATATTAATAATATAAAAAAATCACTTTTTTAAACCTCAAATGCGGAATTTTTCTGTACTTACAGTTGCCAAAGAAATAAATCATAGCAACAAGAGCACTTTTTGATAGCAGGTTTGAGATAAGCAGAAATAATACTACGCGACTTTTATCGCAACAACAGAGTTTTTTATTTTGCCATAAATGATATATTGTTTAAACCAAATGACGTTCTGTATTTCTCACAAATATTTTTTTATTTAATTTAGCAGTCAAGCCTAAATTTAAAGAAGGAATGCATTGCATTCGTCGCATCCTTACTTGTTTTACATAGTCTTTAACTAGACACCTCAATTGTGTATTATTTTCTCACAAATTTAAGTCGATTTGATTTGATTGTGATACAGAATTTCTTCGAACCACCCTCGAACTCCAAATATTAACCTTCAGTATTTTTGATTAATTGATATCATAATTTTTATCCAAAGTGTTATACTCTTTCTACCACATTGATTGATTTTCTTAAGAACTGTAAGTATATAAGCAGTCTGCAATTGTCGATCAATGTAGTTCCATTTTGATAACTCTCGGGTTCACTTCATCATGGATGATACAGAAAAACTTGTAAGGATCGATATTATTTTAGTAAATTGGCCATCAAATTTTAATTCAAATTTTAAACTTTTTTTATAGATTACGAAAGGCTCTAAAAATGGAACCGAAAATAAAGGAAAAGGGAACTTATCGTGGTTGTTTGCAAGTACTTCTCTGTTGTTCTGGGGACTTCTCTTCTTCGCCGTAGTCATTCCTTTGTTCTACCGATTACCGAAAGCAAACATGATGGAAGATTCTGGCAAAAATGCGTTTATCGCGGAACGTGCATATAAAGATCTATATACTCTATCTAACATTGGCACCAAAATAGTTGGCAGCAAAGAAAACGAGATTGAAGCTGTGCAATTTCTTCTGAAGCAGTTAAACCAAATCAAGGCAGATTCATTGAAGGAATACTATGATATGGAAATTGACTTATCTCAAGCCTCTGGACAGTTCGTTGGCGGAAATTTGATGTTGATGTACCAAGGCCTTCAAAATGTCGTTGTAAAACTAAGTCCCAGGAACAGTACGAGTGAGAATTATCTCCTGGTTAATAGTCACTTCGATTCAAAGCCGTTCACACCATCCGCCGGTGATGCTGGATTCATGATAGTCACCATGATGGAAGTCTTAAGAGTGATTGCTACATCAAAGCAGCCGATTATCAACCCAATCGTTTTCTTATTTAACGGAGCTGAAGAATTGGGACTTTTGGCTTCCCATGGATTTATAGCTACACACAAGTGGGCGCCTCTCTGCAAGTGAGTTTCTAAATAAATTATTAATAGGAGATAACAAGAAATTAACCCTCTCACTATATAGAGCGGTCATCAACCTTGATGCTGCAGGCAGTGGAGGTCGGGATATTCTTTTCCAGAGTGGTCCCAATCATTCTTGGCTCGTAGACGTAAGTAGTTTAAATAAAATATCAAACACAATTTCTATTTAAATGAATTTAATTTATCAGTACTACAAAATGTACGTCAAGCATCCATTCGCTACAACTATGGCTGAGGAAATTTTCCAATCAGGAATTATGCCATCAGATACGGACTTTCGACAGTTCGTAAGCTTTGCCAAGATCCCAGGTAAATTCAACTTTCCATTTAAGTATACTAATTTAACCATTGATTCAATTCGTAGGTTTGGATATGGCTCAGTTTAATAATGGATACGTATATCACACAAATTTTGACACAATCGATGTGATTCCTGTGGAAGCCCTTCAGAACACTGGTGATAATATTCTCGGTCTGGTTCGAGGATTAGCAAATGCCACTGAGTTATCTAATACTGCGGTGCGGATTCAACTTCTTACAAAACTTCGTACAATTTAATAATGCTGTTAATTTTTCAATAATTTACAGGCTCACAAATCTGGGCATGCAATCTTCTTTGATTTCCTGGGTCTTTACTTTGTCCACTATTCCGAGGCTACTGGGGAATATTTGAACTTTGGTGTTGCAGGAGCAGCTCTAGTATTAGTTTTCATTTCAATCTGGCGAATGTCAGATGTTTCCCAAGTTTCCTTTTGTCACGTGGCGCGATGGTTTATCCTTGTGATTGTGATTCAAATTATTGCCTTCGCCCTCGGAATTGCTCTTCCAATAGTCGTTGCATATGTGATGGACTCCTTCGGACATTCACTAACTTACTATAGCACTCCACTATTGGTCATCGGATTATATGTATGTCCCTCACTTATCGGTCTCAGTTTGCCTACAACCATTTACTACAGTCTTCAGCGCAACGTAAGTTCTTTTCTCATGTCTTACTGTATGCCACTCTAATTGTATGCCACTTAATTATATTTTTTCATTTCCCAGGATAAAATCTCCACACCATACCATCTCCAATTAGCTTTACATGGTCAAGCTGTAATCCTCTCTCTTATGGCTATATCATTTACTGCCTTGGGTATTCGTTCTTCATATATTTTAGTAATTCCACTTATTTTCTATGCGGCTTCGTTAGCTCTTAATCTGCTGACTCCCATGCATGATAAAGGTTATGCTTGGATAGCTCTATTGAAAATTAGTCAAATTATTCCTGCCTTATACAGCAGCTATATATCGTATATATTTATTGTCGCTTTAACACCTATGGGCGCCAGAGCTGGAAGTGCTTCCAATAGGGACTTGTATATCGCAGTCTTAGCAGCATTAGGAACGGTTCTTTCTTTTGGTTTCTTGGTAAGCCAACAACTTAATTACATAAAGTACATAAAAATATAAGATATATTTATTTATTTATTTCTGTAGGTTCCTCTAATCAACACATTCCGTCGTCCTAGTTTTGTGGTTTACGCTCTGCTAGTAACCACAGCTCTTTCTGTGTTTTTGGCCTGCAATACTCAATTGGGATTCCCATATCGTCCAAAGACAAGTGGACAACGAGTTGCATATCTGGTGAGAGTTGAATTTTACCACTAATTTCATTCCATATAATTATTGTTTACATTTCAGCATGTGCGAAATAAGTTTTATGAGTATGACGGATCTCTCAGCAAGGATGAGTCTGGTTATCTCTTTTTGTATCAAGATCGTCGAAAGGAAACAGTTCTTAAGGGATCAAATGTCAACTTAACTGGTTTGGTCAGTTTAAAGTCTAGATGCGAAAAGTACATGATGTGTGGGATGCCTTTGTATGATTCCCGTTACGTGTCGCAACGATCAGAAAGTAAATGGCTACCACGTGCAAACCCAATAATACCACCAGGATCTGCTAAATTTGATTTGCTTAGTAAAACAATTGTTAACTCAACCACTTGTCGCTTCGAGTTCAATTTGACAGGTCCTCCTCAAATGAGCCTATTCTTTCAAGCGTATGAGGATGTCACAATAACAAATTGGTCATTTTTAAGAAGTTATTTGAATAATCCTCCAGCATATCCATTATCATATCATATATACTTTAACTTCGGAATCGACAGCTCACCATTGAAGTTCTTCGTGGAAACTTCGGTAAGATATAATTAATATGATTTTACTTGTATAAATGTAATCTGTATTATTTAAATTTAGAAAAATAATGGAGACTTCGATGTGCCTCAATTTCAACTTGGAGTATCAAGACATTATATAGACGATCAATATCTTAAAGAGGAATCCTTTGAATTTCGATCCAAGTTCCCTTCCTTCGCTATTCAAGCCGATTGGTTATCATCATATGAAAGATATATATTTTAAATAAGTGAATAAAGACAAATACGGTTTTCAGCAAAAAAAAAATTGTTTACTCCTTTAGCACATAGATCAAAGTTAGATATGCATTTATTGACTATTTAGCATTGACTATTACAAATAGTTCATAAATTTTACTGTTCTGAATCACGTCCAAATATTAGCAATTTTTATCGCAATGAGAGCTCATTAGTTTCTATTGGCATTTTGATAAGATATTTAAGTGCACGCACACATATTCATATTTGTTATAAAAAAATTGTTTTAAGTTTTTCAGGTAATAATTAATCTGACAATAAACCGAAATATAGTTATAAGATTTATGAAGGCTTTGTCGTTGTTTTTCGAATTTAAAATCCATTTGTGTTCAATAAGGAAAAAAACAACATTATATAGACAATAATACATAGGCTAATAACTATTATTCCAATTTAAATTGCAAATTCATAATATTACTTTTAAATTTAAGTTTGTTATGTTTATTATTAAGTTCAATAGTTTTCAGGAAACGTTTCTGAACATTGATTCGAACCACCCTCGATTTTATAATTTAGTATTATGATACATTACCAATATTGGTGTTCGGCACATGTATTTGAATCGATAATTTTAATGGTATCATAATTTTTATCCAAATGTGTTATATACTTGACCTTTTATGATTTGTTTCCTGAAATACTCAAGTATAAAATCAGGTTGAACATGCTGTTTTTAGTAGTTCTCTTTTTGAAAAGACCGAGACTCATTTCACGATGAATGACAACGAAAAACATGTAAGAATATATAAACAAATTATTGAAATATAAAATCAAATTTTAAGCAAATTAATTTAAACAGGCAGTGGAAAAACCGAAAGGTGAAAGCGGAAATAGAAAATTACCGTGGTTCCTAGCGACTAGTTTTCTTCTGTTCTGGGGACTTCTTTTCTTCGCCGTAGTCATTCCATTGTTTTACCGATTACCGAAAGCAAACATGATGGAAGATTCTGGCAAAAATGTGTTTATTGCGGAACGTGCGCATAAGGATCTCTATACTTTATCTAAAATTGGCACTAAAATGGTTGGCAGCAAAGAGAATGAGATTGAAGCTGTGCAGTTCCTTTTGAAACAGTTAAATCAAATTAAGGAGGACTCACTGAAAGAGTATTATGATATTGAGATAGATTTATCACAGGCCTCGGGGCAATTTATTTATGCTGATCTGATTATTATGTACCAAGGCGTTCAAAATATTGCTGTTAAGCTAAGTCCAAAGAATACCACAAGTGAGACATGGTTATTAGTTAACAGTCACTTCGATTCGAAACCCTTCACACCTTCCGCTGGTGACGCTGGATTCATGATAGTCACTATGATGGAAGTTTTAAGAGTGATGTCAACTACCAAGCCCAACTTTGAGCATCCAATCGTCTTTCTGTTCAATGGAGCTGAGGAAAGTTTTTTGTTAGCCTCCCATGGATTCATTAACTATCACAAATGGGGTCCATATCTAAAGTAAGTGAATAATTCTTTGTTTTGAATACTATTATAAATAATCGTATTATAGAGCCTTCGTTAACCTTGATGCTGCAGGTAGCAATGGGAGGGAACTTCTGTTTCAAAGCGGACCAAACCACTCTTGGCTAATAAAAGTAAGGTACTCAACTTATTATCGAAACGATACTGTATAATTCAATGTTTGGTTTACCTTATAGTACTATTATAAAAATGCAAAACATCTCTTCGGTACAACATTAGCTGAGGAAATTTTTCAATCTGGCATAATACCATCCGATTCGGACTTTCGAATTTTCAAAGAACATATGCCAGGTAGGTTATAATAATAATCAGAAAACAATAAATCATTACTTTTATTTTCTCTTATAGGATTAGATATGGGTCAGATTGTGAATGGATACATATATCACACCAAGTATGATGTGGTTGAATTAATTTCGTATGAATCCCTACAAAATACTGGAGATAATGTTCTAAGTCTAGTCCGTGCTTTGGCCAATGCTCCCGAATTAAAAGATATACAGGTTTAAAACAATTGATTCTAGGAAAGTTATAATAATAATTATTTAACTTCATATTCGTTTACAGGCTCATAAAACTGGACATGCAGTCTTCTTCGATTTTCTGGGTCTTTACTTTGTCCACTATTCCGAGGCTACTGGGGAATATTTGAACTTTGGTGTTGCAGGAGCAGCTCTAGTATTAGTTTTCATTTCAATCTGGCGAATGTCAGATGTTTCCCAAGTTTCATTTTGTCACGTGGCGCGATGGTTTATCCTTGTGATTGTGATTCAAATTATTGCCTTCGCCCTCGGAATTGCTCTTCCAATAGTCGTTGCATATGTGATGGACTCCTTCGGACATTCCCTAACTTACTATAGCACTCCACTATTGGTCATCGAATTATACGTATGTCCCTCACTTATCGGTCTCAGCTTGCCTACAACCATTTACTACAGTCTTCAGCGCAACGTAAGTTCTTTTCTCATGTCTTACTGTATGCCACTCTAATTGTATGCCACTTAATTAAATTTTTTCATTTCCCAGGATAAAATCTCCATACCATACCACCTCCAATTGGCTTTACATGGTCAAGCTGTAATCCTCTCTCTTATGGCTATATCATTTACTGCTTTGGGTATTCGTTCTTCATATATTTTAGTAATCCCACTTATTTTCTATGCGGCTTCGTTAGCTCTTAATCTGCTGACTCCCATGCATGATAAAGGTTATGCTTGGATAGCTCTATTGAAAATTAGTCAAATTATTCCTGCCTTATACAGCAGCTATATATCGTATCTATTTATTGTTGTTTTGACACCTATGGGCGCCAGAGCGGGAAGCGCTTCCAATAGGGACTTGTATATCGCAGTCTTAGCAGCATTAGGAACGGTTCTTTCTTTTGGTTTCTTGGTAAGCCAACTCAATTACATAAAGTACATAAAAATATAAGATATATTTATTTATTTATTTCTGTAGGTTCCTCTAATCAACACATTCCGTCGACCTAGTTTTGTGGTTTACGCTCTGCTAGTAACCACAGCTCTTTCTGTGTTTTTGGCCTGCAATACTGAATTGGGATTCCCATATCGTCCAAAGACAAGTGGACAACGAGTTGCATATCTGGTGAGAGTTGAATTTTACCACTAATTTCATTTCATATAATTATTGTTTACATTTCAGCATGTGCGAAATAAGTTCTATGAGTATGACGGATCTCTCAGTAAGGATGAGTCTGGTTATCTCTTTTTGTATCAAGATCGTCGAAAGGAAACAGTTCTTGAGGGAACAAATGTCAACTTAACTGGTTTGGTCAGTTTAAAGTCCAGATGCGAAAAGTACATGATGTGTGGGATGCCTTTGTATGATTACCGTTATGTTCAGCAGAGATTAGAAAGCAAGTGGATGCCACGCTCTAATCCTATTATACCTCCTGGATCCACCAAGTTGGAAATGCTTAGAAAAACAATTATTAATTCTACGACTTGCCGTTTTGAGTACAATTTGACAGGTCCTCCTCAAATGAGCCTATTCTTTCAAGCATATGAGGATGCCACAATAACAAATTGGTCATTTTTAAGAAGTTATTTAAATAACCCTCCGGCACACCCATTATCTTATCATATATTCTTTAATTACGGAATTGACAGCTCCCCATTGAACTTCTTCGTTGAAATTTCTGTAAGATACAATTCATCATTTTTACTTTTCGCTCCATTAATTTTCATTTTTGTATATGTAGAAAATGAATGGGAATTTCGAAGTGCCTGTACTTGAGCTTGGAGTATCAGGACATTTTATTGATGATGTCGTCGATAAGGAAACTGCAGACTTGCGTAATAGTTTCCCCTCGTTTGCAATTCAGGCTGATTGGACGTCTTCATACGAAAGATACAAAATTTAATGTCAATAAAAAATCAAAATTGCATATCAATGGAAAACAACTGTCCTTAAATATAAGTTTATGTGTGTTGAACTCTACCGCATTAAATAATGCTAATAATAACGGATGCTTTAAATTTTACATCTCTGACTTATGTTTGTATTGTATTACAATTGTTAGAATTAATTCATGTACATACATATATTGGCATACTGAAAAGTATTATATATGTACATATATATGTTCATATTCACACGCGATCAAGATAAATAAACGTATTTTTTAATAAATGTATCCACTGCAACAGCTAAATGATTCTTCCATTATTTCTGTGTTGCATACGTTCTAGTGACCGACCACATTGACACTAATAATTGCATAAATAATTCTAGAAATTTAACATTTTTTTAAACAATACAAACTCCGAACATTTATAAAAATTACTAATCGAATGATGCAATTTTTTCAAAATCCTCAAATTGCTATAATCAAATCAAACAATATGAAAATATTTATTCTTAATAATAAAACCAATTTATAACATAATTATTACAGTTCCACAATTCATTAAATAAATAAAAATTAAAACTTTGCATTGGTTCTTCCCCTTTTTTATCATAAAGTCCTGTATAAATACTGTCTGTTAGTGTAAAACCCACATCTACAAAACTAACAGAGTGACCATGTATTTTTTGTATTTGTTATATAAAGCGAATAATTCTTAAAAAAAAATAGTAAGTTTTCTTTTAAAAATTGTTTTTTCTGATTATAAAAGTCGAATATGTTTGAAGCGCGTATTTGATTGTGTAAAATAAATGTTCTTGGCGACAATAACAAAAAGATGTTCAAAATATTGCGCCAAAATGTATACCAATTAACAGTCATCTTAGTATATTAGGGCATCAAAATGTATATCGATTAACTGCCAAAATAGAAATCGATTAACATGTAGTTACAGCTCTGTCTTATATCGACCAGTCACTAACAGCCACGTCAGCTATTCTCAAAAGCCATTGAAGAAAGTCCTCGTCCGTGTTGATTCAGACTTCGTTCGGTGGTGCGCAGAATTACAAGGTGATTGAGAAAAATTGCGTGAGATTAGGTTGAAGAAACCTGAGTAAACAGTGCAAAGGCAATGACGAAAATTAAAGCCACAAAGCAAATGGTCAACGAAGCGGCAGCAGTAAAAATTGAGACACTGCTGCAAATGGTTTAAGTCAAAATAAAATCAGATAAAGTTCAGAGCTCGTTAACGACTCACGTCACGGCAACGCAGTTAAATAAAACAAAGAGTTCTACAAAAATGAAATATTAATTTTCGCAAAATAATTTCAACATCGATTGTATCAATATTAATCAATAATTTAATTTTGAAATAAAATGGCACCTGCCAACGGAGTTCTGTTATCCAAATGTGTGCCCATCGGAAGCAATTTAAATTTAAATATATTGCCCAAGTTGCGTCCGGCACCGATAACAGCAGTGCTGTTAAAAGGCGGCTCATCACCATCCAGCTCGGGGTACGCCTCCTCGTCCAACAGTGTGGTGGATGAGGACACGATGGCGTCAAACCAAGGTGCGCCCGTCAAGGCCAAGAAACGCCGTCTGGATCATCTGTCGTGGGAGGAAAAGGTGCAGAGAAAGTAAGTTGTTAAGACACTTGGAAAATGGCGATATGCTAATCAACTTCTTTCCGCCTTAGGAAACTAAAGAATCGCGTAGCGGCACAAACAAGTCGCGACCGGAAGAAGGCGCGCATGGAGGAGATGGAATATGAAATCAAGGAATTAAATGAGAAAACAGAAATACTGCAAAACAAATGCGAAAGCTTACAGAGCATCAATGAATCACTGCTGTCGAAAAATCACAAGCTCGACACGGAGGTGGAACTGTTGCGACAGGAGCTGGCCGAAATGAAAGAGATTGCAAAGAATAGCTACAACAACAACAACAGCAGCACAAGAAGCCACGGCAACAGCGAATGCGGCATGAATGCGGCAGGCGCTGAGGGCTGTGCGTCCACAAACACTGGATCTGCAGCATCCAATGCTGACCCTCTGCAGCAGGGTACACAAGTGGACACACAGTCGTCAGCGCGTGCCTTGGTGCCGACAATGTTGCGCCAGGAGCTGAAGCAGAGCAATTCAACGGCCTCGCTCTGGAGAATTGTGGCGCTCTGTCTTCTATACAAGACATGCTACTCGTCGACGACGAAGAGTTCGATGCGCGACGACTTGAAGAGCTGGCAGAGAGCCTGCTCGCAGATATCACAGCAGAGCTGGAAACAAGCGGTGGCGCATGCGACCAAGCTGCTGCCAAAACGCCAGGCGAGCCAGAGCGATTGCCTGGACCAGTGGTGGGGACCACAGCAGAATGCATGGAATCCGGCGGAAATAGAGCTGATGGCATAAGCACCAACGAAAATGCCGAAGCTAAAGTAATTCTAATGCCCACGCCCATTGAAAACAACAGCAGCCCAAGTGTGCTGGTGCCACAGATAAATGGAAACCTACAAAAGAACACAACAAACACAGTCGCCACGCCAGCGACGACAACAACTACAATTTCAGCAGCTACATTCTTGCAGAGCGCAACACCCGACACTGTTTATGGCACCTACGATGCCAAAACCAATTCCATTACGATTGTCATGGATGGCGATGCGGTGCCGGTGAACGAGGCCGTTGAGGTGATCTATGGCGAGGGCGTGACCGCTGGTGATGACACCACAGATGTAATCATGAAGTGTCCGCCACCAGCGACCTCGCCCTCACACGTTTACCTCAACGTGATCAACGCCACCGACGATTCAGAAGATGACGAGACCACAAGTCATCTTAATTTCGAGCCCCTTGGACGATTCCTTTGCCCGCGTGTCAAAGCTATTTCGCCACTAGCGAAATCACCAGCGCAATCGATGCATTCGGCCACCTCAGATCATGGCTATGAGTCTGTTCTGGGCTCACCCACGTCAACGACGCTGGCCAATTTGGACACAGATGAGGATTTCCCCTGGGAGAGTAATTTTGACGAGCTATTCCCCAGTTTGATTTAAGTTCGCTTCGTAAACTTTTAATTTTTCACATTGAAAAATGTGTTGGATCCAACAAATATCTCTCTTAATTTTGTTAACTTATGTTTAATTCTGGCCGGCCGCCCTCATTTATAATTGTTTAAGCTCGTAGTATGTAAGCAGTTGTAGCTGTTGAAAGTGGGAGAAACCCCATGAAATGTATAGAATTTTGTCATCGAAGGCTTTATATGATATTGGACTTTGAACGCAAAGCCCTAAGTTAAGTTTGTAAGTTTCTATTTATATGTAACACCCGTCATTCACATAGGCTAATAATAATACAAAAAAAAAACAAAAAAAAACTTTTGTAATTGTAATATTTTCAATGTGCTCAAAGAATTATCCCAAAATCATTTATACAATCAATTGTATATTCAAAATATATGAAGACGACAACGGAAACCGCATTTTTTTCTACTCGAGTTCGTTGGCACATTTATGCTGAGTTGTCGTTGATAAAACACATGAATAACATTGTCAAAATCGCGCCACTTTTAATGACGTCACAATACAAATGCGTATGTATGTATGTACACATGACATCAGCTGCAGTGTTTACATTTTGTTTGTTCAGAGTTGCCACCCAGTTAAAATGAAAATTGCTTATAGCGCAAAAATTTGACATCAAATTCTACTGTTCGTCAATTGCGATTGAGAGTGTCCCACCACAACCGAAAATTTGTGCTTGCTTATCTGGTAATTTTGTCAAGTTCTGAATACAATTTTAAATAAATAAAAAAAATATATTAATAGAAGATATTAAATGCAGATTATATGAAAAAGTCAAACACCAATTTTAAAATATTGTTGTCAGACTGGGGAATACCCACAATAGTGTAGTTAGTATTTTAGCGTGTTAGTGCAGCCCTGTCATTCTTATCAGTTTGTGTGGAAATACATTTTTCTTAAATTGTTGGTGCACAGTAGATATGGATACACAACAAGAGAGCAAAATTAATACACCCGCTATGGGTGCACCACCCAACGAGACTTCAAAAGCTACTGGAGAAGAGACAAGTGCAGATTTGCTGACCAAATCCAATGCCGACGTTGACAATGATGTTAGTCCACCTCCGGGCAGCGGTAAAGCTGCAAAAAAGAAAAACAAAGGTAAAGCAAAAGGCGCTGCGTCGAACAATTTGGATAGTGAGCTAAAGAAGCTAACACAGCGCCGCATCAATGTGGCCGGTGCACCAAAAATGCCATTGAATTCATACGTGCGCTTTATGAACGACCGGCGGGAGCAGTTGCGTCGCGAGCACCCGAATCGCACAGCCTTGGAGCACACCAAAATGATAGGCGAGGAGTGGCATCAGCTGACAGAGGATCGCAGGGCGCCGTACATGGAAGCTGCTGCCAAGGACAAGGCACTGTAAGCAATTGAATGGTATTCAATTCAGCTACGTTCATTTATCGATTTACTTTCAGATACCAGGAGCAAATGCACAAGTTCCTGACAGAGCACCCCGAAATTGTAGCCAATGAGTTGGCAAAGGCAAAGAAACTGTTTGACTCAAAAAATGCCAGCACACCGAAGGAGAAGGCAACCAACAACCAGCCTAACAATGACTTGCCGAGCAATAACGCTGCTCCGCGAAAATCGAATCCCAAAACGCCGCTGAACAAACAGCAGAGTGCATCCACACCAGATCCTGATGATATCCCACTGGCGCAAGTGAAGCGTTCGCCAACCCCACCACCGCCAGCAGCACCAGTATTTAATGCAGTCGCCGCCATACCTCGTCCGTCTGCAGCTGGCGAGATTCCCATCTACACAAACGAGTTCATCGAGCACAATCGCAGCACGGAGAATGAGCTGCGACTGCTGCGCAAGACTAAGACCGATTTGGAGCAGCAGAACTCGGTGCTGGAGCAGCATGTGGACAACACCAAGACCGGGCACGCCAAAGTCATGGGCGAGGTGGCGGAGCTCAAAGAGGAGAACGCGCGATTAATGGCCTACATAAATGCACTGCGACAGAAAGTGGTTATCGCACTGGACGGCATGACACTGCCACCAGTGGAACCCAGTGGATTGAGTGCTGACAACGTAGACAAGTACTTGCAGCATCTGGCCGGCATGGTTAGTGCACAACAGAATAACGCCATGCTGCTGAAGGTTAGCGAACTGCTGAGCAAAGTGGATACCACAGCTCTACATAGACCATAGGCGAGATTAATAAGAATGTTTAGGTTTAAGTTCTTCATATGCTATGTCATATGTCCCATTTGTCGTCTGCATTGCTAGCGAGTAAGATATGAAATAAATTCAATCACAAAACACATACTAAATCAATTTAACACAAGGCAAATTATGAGCGTCGTCGTGCCTCCTCTTCGGATACTTCATAGTCGTAGCTATCGTTGCTGCGCGACGAGACGTTGCCCACACTGCGAAACGATCCTATGCGTGGAGTACGCGGCAAATTGCGCAGTCCACCGACTTCAGAGCAGCCCTCAACAGTCAGCCGACGTCGCAACCATATTTTGCGTATCACATAGTAGCTGCCCAGCAGCATTGGCAGCAACATCATTGGATGGCAGGCAAACCGCAACGCCATCAAGGAGCACGACATCATCAGGTTGATCATGGTCTCTGTGTAATGCCAGCTTGGTAATAGTTGCATTGATCGAATGAATCATAGAGCTTACCTTCTACCAGCCATATTGTGCTCACCGTGGTGATTAACGCAGCCGAGATTGTCTGTAGCACATAAAAGATCATTTTCAATTTTTTTTAACTTTTGTAAATCTCTGGAGTTGGTTGAATCCAGTTTAAAGCTAGACTGGTTTCGCATTAGCAGCAAATAATGCAACAAGAACCTAATTGCCTACTCTGTTAAAAAATAAAAATTGATATAAAATTAATATGCAGATACAAAATATAAATTCAAAAAAAACATAAAGAATAAATATTTACTAGCTTCACGCAGCGAAATGATTTATTTTTATTTAAACAAATTAGTCGTCATTTTTTCTTTTTCATCGCAATTAAATTCAAGCATTTTCAACTTGTTTTCTTTCTTGATTTTTAGGAACAGCAAAAATAAATTAAAACTTAAAAAGACAATTGGTTTTCGTTTTCGTTTTGTTTGTGTTTCTTCCAAAAATTAATAGTTAATAGCTAAATAATAGGCGTACAATTAAAGTTTATAACAAAAATAATTTAATGAGATAATAAATCAAGGGCGCAGACTTCAAAAATTCCATTGAAAGAAGGCAGCACAAATTTGGCAGCAAAAAATAAACAAACATAATTTTATGCCAAATTCAAAGGCCATCACTAAAGTTGGTCAACTTTTTCTCTATCTCTCTCTCTCTGTCACAGCGATTTGTTAATAGTAATAAGTAGTAAAAAGATCGGATTTCCATAAGTTGAATACAAAAAATTTCACTTTGGTTTTTTGCATTTTCTCTTATTATTTTTAAAATTTCATGAAATCAAATCAAAATCTCGCAGAAAGTGTTTTGCCAAGTGTTTCATTTGTGTGGGTTGTGTGTTTTTGTTTTTTGTTTTTCTTTCATATATATATATATAATTGGAGGCGGAAGTGGAACTGAAAAGTTGGCAATTTAATGCCAACATTACATTGAGATTTCCTTTAAAGTTGGTTTGCTTCAGAGTTGATTACTAATTGTATTATGGTGGAATGATTACGCTTTAAGCCACCACACTAAAAGGACTCCAGTTAATGGCATTTTTGAAATCAATTTGAGCATATGTTCGGAATTTTAATGCCATCAACAAACTGCTGTTGTAATCAGTTAATCAATATTTCACTTTTGGCAATGCACAACTTTGAATGTGTGTTCAGGGGAATTATTGTTAATTGGTAGTTGGTTGTTGATTCTTGGTATTTGGAAAATTGTGTCTGTTCTATGTGATACTGTAATTGAAAAGGAAACTGCTTATACTTAGTACGGACATTCATTCATATCATATGCAAACTGCTAACTGCTCCAAGCTCCGTCTGGCTTCTGACTACTGTAGTCGAAATCAATCGGTTGCTGTCGCTCTTTACATTTGCTGTGGCTTTTTAATGTATAATAATCTCAAACTTGTCGTCTCAATAGCTGATGCGAGGATGGAGCGGCCGATGAGGAGACCGTCGACGACTGGTGCTGCTGTTGCTGCTGTTGTTGCTGCTGTTGCTGCTGCTGTTGTTGCTGCTGCTGCTGTTGTTGTTGCTGCTGTTGATGTTGCTGCTGGCGTCAGGCATCCGCACCATTAGGATTCATGCCCACCGGCGTAACCACCATCATGTTGCCAGTTTTCGGCGTATAAACGCTGGCATTAGGATCCAGCGTAGAGAGACCATTTCCACCATTAACCACATTAGCAGCGGCCACATGCAGAGCAGCAGCCACGCTCACGGGCACCATCTGTTGCTGCTGTTGCTGCGAAACTGGGACGACCTGCTGCTGCTGCTGCTGTGGTTGTTGTTGTTGCTGCTGCTGTTGCTGTTGCTGATGTGGATGCGGTTGGTGTTGCTGATGCGAATGTTGCTGCTGCTGGTGCTGTTGGTGTTGCTGCTGCTGATGCTGCTGATACTCTTGAGCGGCGCTCATGCTGAGCATTGGCGAGGACGGGCCGGGTCCGCCCGGTTGCAGCGGAGGTGTATCATTCATACGCAGCATGCTGCCGCCGGGACCGTGTGGTCCGGTATTTAAGCACAATGTATCCGGCATAACAGCCAGCAACTGTGCTATCTTTGCCTTGAGATCAATGACCTCATCCTCCTTGGAACGACGATGACCTGCAAGTAAGTCAAGCGCTTGATGAGTCTGCCCCACATTAGCCATTTGCTGTACAACTTACTGTCAGATATTTCGAGTTTTCGCTTAGCTACGCCCAGAGCCGAGAACAAGTCCAGCTTGACTCTCGTCTCTGCTGATAGATTCTTCTCCAGTGTGGCATTCTTCTCCTGTATGCTGGCCAGTGCATTCATCAGCATTTCAGCATCGGCCTGTGTTGTCTCTCGATTGCGCACCTTTGCTTCCAGCAGACGATACTGCAATGAACATCATTTAATAATCTTTTTATCAACTTTTCCAAATTCTACTTACTTCCTGCTCGAATTTGCGTCCATGTTCAACAGCCACCTGATTGGCTTCCTCGCACTGCTTAAGATCGTTGCGTACACGTTTGAGCTCCTCGTCGATTTGTTGGCGCCGTTGCTTGCATTGCGAGCTGCATTCGGGGCGCGCTGCCTTCTCCTCGGCGGCCTTGCGTGCCTTCTTCTCGTTGGCCAATTGCGAGTCTAGAGATTGCTTTTGACGACGCTCCTCGTTCAAGCGCCGCTCCACCGTCTGAAGACTGAGCATATCGGCATGACGTGAATTGTTTAGCTCTTGAATGCGTTTCTCCAGCTCGTCGCATTCCTTTTGTTTGGCCTGCAAACTGGACTTGCTGGTCATGTTGACATCAAGCTTCTGACGCAGCTCATTCTCAATTTGCTTCATATGACTAATTTCAGCGCGATACTTCTTCACGTCGGCCTCGAGCTTGAGGCATGTTTCGCATATCTTGGACACTACTTTGCTGGCAATGTGCGAGATGGCGGCAGCAGTGGCATTGCTCGATGTGGAGCTAGCTGACGACGACACCGAGCTGGCATCATTGATGTTGCTACCATTTCCATTGCCGTTGCCATTGCTAGCAGAAGCAGCGGCAGCAGCTGGACTCTCCTTTTGCTGGTGTTGCGCCTGCTGCTGGCTCTGATTGTCTTTGGCTGCATTGTCCTTCTTACCGCGATTGCGACGTCCTGCAAGAATGCAAATAGTTTAATATCATTGCATTAACCAAGTGCCTCACTCACCTTTGGACGTCTTCTCCACTTGCGGCGTTGCCTCAACGGCTGGAGCTGTCTCCTCCGCTTCGAATTGCAGAACGTTGCCGTTGCTGACAGCATTGTTGTGCGTCTTTTTGTCTGCAATAGGCAAGGGGACGCTATCAATTTGTTTTGCATTGGCCACTTTTTTGTTGTTCAATGCACCATGTTTGTCCTTTGCCCCCTGTTGCTGTTGTTGTTGATAGTTGGCGTTACTGCCACTATCCCAGTCTGACTTCTCCTTACTGTTATTACTTGTTGTGGTCGAATTGCCATCAGCCTGATTATAACTGTTGCTGCTGCTGCTGTTGCTATTCTTGCCGCCAGCGTGCCGCGAGTTGCCGCCGCTATTGTGCTCATTGTCGGCCGTGTCACCCTTGTTGCGATGCTTCTCCTTGTCCATGCTGCGACGGTGGTTCCTGGAGCCGCCGCCAGCGTGTCCATTTGCTGCAAACAAAAATGCCCATATATATTTATTGACTGCGAGGAGAAAATATAACAATATCGAATAAATATTACTAAAAGAGTCATGTTATCAATTAAAATAGATTAGTATAATAAGTATGAATATACATAGTTATTTCTATTAAATCAAATTAATGAATTTGCTTTAAACATTACTTAGCGTCTTAAATTCAATGACTAAAATTATTTTAAATATTACTTAGTGCCTTCGACAATTCGTAAATAAGTTTAGAATTCATAAAATGATAAAACAGCGACTGGCAATTTTCTGAATCGATTATCAAAAGATAAGATTGAATTAATTGATCTTTAAAGTAGAATATATTAATTATGTTATGCTATTTGCAATACATAAACCAACAAGGCTGAGTTTTATTGATTTTCACAAACACTCAAATCTAAATATATGTATATTCATGTTGTGCCTCGTTGCCAGGCTGCACGATAAGCTTTTGTTGGTTTCTGATTGCAACAAATGATAGCAGAGACGTTTGATATGGTTTGTGTGCAAAATGGCGGAATAATGATAGTTAGAAGATACCGCACCTGTTGTTGCTGCTGCTGCTAAGCTGGACGCATTCGATTGCTTGGCTGACGTTGAGCCTGATGTGTTAGTGGACGATGCGGATGATGCAGGCGACGATGATGAAGCTGCCGCACTGGCAGCTGCTGTTGATGATGATGAGGCGCCCGTTGTCGTTGTGCTATTGTCGCCGCCACTGCTGTTGTTATCCTTGTTGTGTTGGCTGCTACTGCTGCTATTATTGTTGTTGTTGTTATTGTGACTGTGATGGTGATGATGATGTTGGTGATTACTATTGTTGCTAGTGCTGCTGCCGGCGCCGGCGCCGCCGCTGTGATGATGCTCGTGATGGTTTTGTGCTTGCGTCGCTGTTGCCAATACACCATTCGCCGCCTGCGATGCAGACGATGCGGCGGCCAGCGCTGCTGGCCCACCACTTGTGCCATTTGCCACGACAACAACTGTGCCGCTGTTCGCCGTCGCGACGACAGGCGCTGCTGTCTGACCCGCTGCCTGTGCCTCATCGGTGGTCTCCTCAGCGGGCAGGGCTTGCTGCAGCAGCTGCATGTAGAACTCGTTCTCCTTGGCCACCTCGCGCTGCTTGCGCTGCCGCATGCGATAGCCCACGTAACTCTTGAAGCCAAAGCCAAGCGTGACCACCGGATAGCCAATGCTAAAAATAAATGCATTCATTTAGCGCATACTTCTTGTGTGGGATACATCAGTTGCTCGGTTCAATACTCAATACTCACCAGTGGGCGGCAAATGGCCGGCAAAGATCTAAATGCGGCATATGGCGGCTGTCTTTCCATCGAATGCCCACCTCCAGGTAGACAAACAACATCCAGAGTATTATAGTCGGCAAACAGATGCCCTTATCTACAAGTTCACAATGCGTTATTATCGTCACCATCATCATGAGGGCAAGCAATGCGATACACACCTGTATGCCAGACGTACTGCACCCAGACGTATGTGCTGGCCGCAAAGAGCAGCCAGTGCACGGGTATGAAGAACAAACATACCAGATCCGATGTTATTGCAATACACACAAATAGCACGGAAAATGCCTGCAGAAGTGGACAGCAGCCAAGCCAAGGGTTGTGAGGGAAGAGCAATAATAACATTAATAGCTAATCAAATACAATTGGAGATTAAATCAATTGGCGGTGTTTACTGACCAGTCCCTTGTACTTGAAGGAATCGTGCACGGAGCGAAGGAGCAGCCAGAAGGGCCACAAGAATTCAAATCGGAACATGAACATAAAGTCGGCTACCATCACAATGGCCCAAAGTATTAGGAATTTCATGTATAGAACAGTTGTGCTGCAAATGAAAAGAAAAAAGAGCATTAGTCGCAATTGTAGATAGTTTTTAAATTACGACTTAAAGATAATGATTCAATGACAGAGCGGGTAAATCTCTTGGCTGTCGGAACATTATTAATTTCATCAGTCATTTAATTTATTTGTATACATTTACTGTTTGCAGCAACAAAGAGTATGTTAATTTTTCTATTTTACTATTATGGAACCTTTTCTTAAATGAAAACCTCTTGCAAATTTGCGAGTGATATCATAAACGGCAACTCTCTGAAGAGGCTCGTTGGCTTACTCCATCTACTAAATTAAACATATTTTAACGATTTCTCGGCCTCTCTAACACTCTTTTCAGCGCACTATCGCTGACGACGTCAGCAGTGAATAAATTATTTAATTTGATTGGCACGCGGCGCGACAGAGACCAAAAGAATAGCGTCTCATATATGTGCTTATACACGAAATATACACATATTTAAAGTATACTATACAAAATCAAAAGGTAAACAAACAAATAAATGCGTAATAAAACCAGAATAAGCACAAAACATCAATTATATCTACCCAAAACATGCGTGCTCGACTAGCCGATACGCTATACCAATTGTTAGAGTAGCGTGAAATACTTATACCCTTTACTACAAATATCGAAAGGTATTTTAATTGAGTACCAAAGAAAACTACTTTTCGCAAAAGTTACTCTTTAAAGTTGTATGAATAAATACCAAAATCAGAGAAACTATAAACAAATTTGGAGATATTTCTATGATAAACTTCTTCAAAAGAAAACAACTGAGCCAATGCATTTTAGTGTATATATATAAAATTGTACATTTTTTATAGAATCTCATGACAATCGGGGTAAGTGCACTAATAAAATATAATTCTTTCGAGGGTATACCAAATTCGAGCATACGCGGCAGCAGATTTCCGGCTTGTTAATCTTTGGATTCTTTAAGCATTTCGTAAACAGCGCCCAAATGTCGAACTGTGTATTACGCGATATCGCTTTACACACATAGATCGATGTATGTATGTATTGATGATATACATGAAGTATTGCTTGCACTAATCATACCTGCCATACATGCCCTCTGTGATTTTGTTCCGTTTCATCGGCCGTCGCAATTTGCCACAATCCGCATTGCGTCGCTTCATTTTGGATGCACGTTTCTTTGTATTTTATATATATGTAGGTATATGTATATTTATATATGTATGTATGTAAGTTTTTGTATCTGTATCGCAATAACTCGCGATTTAATCACTTTTGTTTATTGGATGTGCTTCTTGTTTTTCTTGTTGTTGTATAATTGATTGAGTGAATTAATTAATTGTTCGGACGCTCTTTTCGCACTGCGTTCACTTGCACTTCATTTATCAGATCAGGAGATCCGCTGACACTTATTTAATTATGCTGGGGCTCGTATTTATATTTGTTGCTGTAGTTATAGTTAAAGTTGTAGCTGCTGCTTCTGTTTGACGTTGACGTTGACGCTGTCGACATCGATATGGCTGCTGCTGCTGCTGCCGGCGCGGCATTTCCTCACATCTCACGCGTATGCAAAATGTACCTCCCGCTGAGCCGGCTTTCAGTTCTTAACTGCAAATATAAGTAAAATACATTATGAAGAGCACGAGTAACGCGAGACTTTTTCCATATGTGCACACACACACACACACGCACGCGTATACATGTATACATTGTTGCTATCAGAATTGATTCCTTTAGAGTAAGTTTCTTGCATTGCATTTTGGGCTACAAACTGCCAACGACGAGGGCAACGCTTTTATTTATTTCAAAACTATTTTTAAGCAAACTATTTATTCTCTTGATTCTACACTTTCGCTCGCTGACTGGCCAATTGTCGTTGTTGTCGTTATTGCCGCTGCTCTTAAATGCAAGAGTGGGCGTCGCAGTTGGTTTTGCAATGCGGTCAAGCCATTTAGTATATATAAATAAAATCATCTCTTTCAGACGTATCCGAATTACCGCATTTACCAATTAATTGTTTAAATGAACACAAGCAAATCAACAATACCTGATCAGCTGCACTACAAAGTCTCGATCTCTGTTAGCGAGAAATATGGTGGGAGAGCTAAATGTTAACTAAAAGCTGCTCCTCTTGCATCATCTGTGCTCCTCAATTGCATATAACAGAACAGGTGACATTCAACTTGAACGAACGAACGAATATCGGGAAAAACAAAATCATAATAAAATAGCGAATCAAATCAAAGCAAAAACAATGCTGCTTATGCAAATATGTATGTAAGTACAAAAATAAAAAATGTTTGTGTTCTTTGCCAAGCAAAACAATAAGAACGACATGTAATTCCCACAACAATACCAAAAGTTGTTGTATGAGTGTGAAACGATTGTTTATATACCCTGTAGCTATTACAGAAACAAGTCAAATAGACGGCAGTTCGGACTACACTATGCAATTGGGTTCTGATTAATTATTCAGAAAACAGTAAAAACAATTTCATCACTGCGCGTTTCTGCGTGTCATTTTGCACAGAACTTGCAATTGGATGGAGAGCTATGCGTGTAACGTACACGTGTGGTGTATGTATTTGGATAACTGGAAAAAAGCAAAAAGAACGAAAGAAGCGGCAACTGCACGCGCCTCAACATGTGGATGCTGCGGCCCGGTAAGTTGAATGATTGTATGACTCTGCCATACAAAACTACATACACAGGCATACATTACACACACACAATCAATCCGTTTACACAGTGTGGCCAGACTGTCTGCGGCTGCGCTCAACACAAGCAACATTTTTGCTCGGACGGAAGCGGAACTATGTATGCAGATTTGAAGGAAGCAGCGTCGATAGTCGAGAGGAAGAAGAGGCAGAGCAATCATCCTTGCGCATGTGTTTGTGTGTCTGATTGTACATACACACACACATGCACGTAAGCAAAAACGTTTATAAATAGCATCCAAAAGTGGAGCGCATCATCATACCAAAACGTTTTGACGGAAGCTGAGCTCACCGACACATAAATATACATACATTTATATGAATGCAGGCGTTTGTGCATATTTTACATCTGTGTGAGATGGGTAAAATCTTTTAAAACAACACTAAGATTACATACATAAATTCAATATTTCAAAATTAACAAGCTTACAAATGTATTGAGGAGGTTTAAATCCAACCCTATCTCATTTAGCAAATTTATATAAATGTACACATTACTCCACTAATGTATGTACGTCGCTATGGACTGTTGCTTATTGAACTCCAATTGATTTGCTATGATACACACACACAGGAAACTAGTTGAACAGAAATCGAATTGCATTCAATGTTAAAACACTGTTAACTCGAGGCTGTAAATTGCAGACCGCTCACCAATAGGAAAATTCAAACACTCTCAACTGTCAAGCGATGTGATCTTGTCACTTTTCACACAGAAAAAAGGAAAAACTCAAGCGAAAGGCTAAAGAACTTTAAATACACACACGTAAACATAAGTTTGTTGCACTATTTTACATAGCAATGCGCGCGTTGAGTCGCTTATTAATGTGTCTGTGTGTGTGCTTGTATGTTTTTATTTCATATTTATTTTAGCGGGATAGAAGAAATGCAGTGTCAAGATCCACACATCAAACCGTATTCAAGTACATATATTTATTTATACACATTTGTATGTTTTGTACGTTTTCGAGTGCAAAATTCTTTATAATGAACTCAAACATACAAATTTATTGCCGCCGGTGTCGATTCGATAATAATCGAAACTGTGACAAACGTAATCGCCTTGATTTACACAAATTTATAGCACATAAACAAACTGTTCAATCGTTGTTGGAAATAAACAATGTGCACACTTTATAACCAAATATGGGGACACTGCAACAATAACAACGACAGCGCAATACTGTTGAGCGAGAAGTGAAAAGTTGCTCAACGAAATACACAGCGGGTTGTGGTGTTTGCGTATGTGTGGACTGTGGCTTGAAGCTACACCAGTCTCTGCTGTGGGTGGCAGAAGATGAACAGCATCCACAATTCATAACATTTTACATTTGCAGAGCACAGACAGAAAGCAATCAAACAGAGAGAGAGAACGCGATGCTTGCTTACAGGAAACGAAATAAGGATGCTGCTGCTGCTCCTGGATGTGACAGCAGCCCAGCTACCGACGTCGTCAGCGGTTACGTTGCCTTTTTGCACTACATTTACACACACATATGCGCTCATAGAAAGCTTTCAGTTGTGTGAGTGTTATGTGGGGTTTGTTGGCGGCTGCCCCTATGTATGCATATATTTATGTATTTTTCACACTCTGCACACACATACACACGCGCGCGTTCCTATATGTATGCATGCGTGTATATTTGTATATTAAAAACACACACACATATGTGCATATTTGTACATGCATAGACAATGTTTTATTTTCTTATAGCAAAAATGTACACGGTTGGTGTATTTGACGTCTTATACTATTTTTGCACTATATTTTGCCACGACGCTATTGCTAACAATCGAAGAGAGAGCCTAATAAGTTTGTCAAAGAATTTTAACATTTTTCATTGCAATAGGTATATATGTACACATGTGTATATATATTGGCGTATATTTAAATATTTTGCACATTTTCTTACAGCAGCTATTGATACACATTTACCTACATAGGTATACATATGTGCATGTGTATGCACGTACGTATGTATGTATGTATATGTATCTGTGCGCGTGTGTGTAAATTCTTTGGCACAGAGAAACCAAATTTTTAATTTACATGTCGTTCAGCGTTGTTTTGAAGTTATACTTTCAGTCAGCATATTATATCATTTAGCAAAATCTCGTTTTTGTAAAACACTTATATTATTGATTAGCTTTTTTCGTTATTTTACCGAATCGAACGAAAATTCACGCTCTAAAATGACGCGCAACTAGAGGTGGAGAAACTTTCATCGATGGCACTATCGATGCATCGATGTTTTTGAGATATTTGTGAAAAACATCGATTATTTATGGGAAACATCGATGATTTTGCAACCAAATAATACAAACTTATTTTTATGTTTAAATAAGTTAATCTCTAATATCAGATATTTTCTATTGAATACAATTGTGCTCAAAACTTTTTTATCTAAGACTTGTGTCGTAGTGTGACCGCAACCCAAATTTTAAAAACCAACGATTATTCGCCGAATATCAAAATACTAAAATCGGAATAATGGTCACATGCATAAAAATCATATGACATATTAGTGTACTTTCAAAACAAGTATAACTGCCAGGGTTTTAAAACCATTTTGTTAATTTCCTATTTCTTGTCTCCCACATTGTTCCAACAAATGGTCAACATCGCAAGAAAGCGAAATATAAGTAATAAACGGCTCCTAAGGTATACAAGGCGGACGTCCGAAACATTTTAGTGCTTCAAATAAGAAAACTGTTATCTAACATTTCGATATTTTCTGCTGTTAATTTTCTGTTACGCAGCTGTTAAGGATTTCTTAATTTGAATTTTATCTTAAATCGTCTGGGAAATTTTAGAAAATACGAAATTATTAAATCTAATTCCCGAAGTAAGGATATAACTGATTTCTAAAATTCCAAAAATATTTAACACATTCGAAGTGAACACATATGATTTTTAATTTTTAAATCAACTGTCTGCTTTGTTTATTTTTTCTTTAATCGTATTGATATTCTCATATTTAAATTGTACATTAATATACGTGTACTTATATTCTGCGCATAAGAAACACAATTTATGTTTTAAATATCTGCTTAAAATTATATACATAACAAAATTATAAACATTTCAAGCGTGGCTATTTTCTCTGTCTATCTGTCATTTGCGTCCATACATTTTATTCTATAATTATTTGCTACAGTTTATGTTTGTTCCTTTGCGCCTCCTTTTTAACTGCCCGTTTATAGTTTTATGTTTGCTTTTACTCCTTGACGTCACGCGTCGTCTTCTCCATATATCATACATGCATTATTGTATCGAAGAGACATTTTGTTTGTTGTTGCCCACAATTGGGTTCAGAGGTGTTGAGTAGTGATTTGGCGGCAACATAGCCTTAAAATAGGTGAATTGTTTATAATGATCATAAAAATAAAGTGCCTTATAGCTTAGCAAGAATGGTGCAGACACTCGTCACGTCTAAAGTCTCAACAAATGCGTAATCTCAAGCTAAAACTTTTTAATTTGTTGGTTGTGTTGTTACACACATCCGCATCTATAAATTATATGCAAGGAAATCATAAATTACACATACATATCTTGACTAATATGTCGTCTCCACTATTGTGGTGCACACTCCTTAATTCCATTCCATCCTTTTACTGTCTGGCTGGCATTCTTCTATGAGTCTGCCGCCTCGACTTCTGGCTGTGCATTGGCAACTGGCTCGGCATCGTCCTCCTTTGCTTTCGTTGGCTGTGGATCAGCGGCAGCTGGTAGCGCTTCCACTTGCTGCACTGGTAAAGTTGGCGCCACGGCTTCTTCCGTTGCTCGCGGGGGCGTATTGATCTTTGGAAGAGTTTCCTCCATGGGCTCTCCGACTTGTCGAGGCTCAGCCGAAGCTACAATAACTGTTGGTGTTGCTGCGCCTGGTGGCGGCAGTTCGTCATACAGCGGTGTACAGATGGGTGATGGTGCCTTTGGCTTGGGCGCCTCTGTGTTGTGCTGCACAGCCGGCCGAGTAAATTCTTCAGACTCGGCCACCGGTGCTGTCGCCGTGAAAGTTTCCTCCGCTTTCTGGTGTCTCTCATCAATCGCACTTTCAGCCACACTTACATCGACAGTGGAAGCAGCAGGAGCCACGCCAGCAGCAGCGGCCTCTGCAGCAGCAGCCTCGGCTGCTTGTTGCGCTTCCATTCTCGCATCGTATTCCTGTAACTCGCGATCCCAATCCTCTTCGGTGTCTACCTTTGACGCACTAGCTGCTGGTGGCGCAGCCACCGGCTGTTTATTCTTTACATCATCCGATCCAGGTGTCGACGAAGACTTGACTTGCAATGCGTTCTCATCTGATGAACTAATCGAGTGTCGATTGCTGTCGTCGCGTGAGCTCCGTCTGTTGTTGCTCGGTGCACGTTCACGTTCCTCGCTGCGCTGACCACCGCGTCCGCCACGTTCACCACGGCCATTGCCACTACGACGATCATCGCCCTCACGTTCGCCGCGGAATCGATTGCCAGGGCCACCGGGGCCACCGCCACCACGACGCTTGAAGATGTTATTGTTATTGCTATTGCTGTTACTATTGTTCTTGCCACTCTCATCTTCATCATCACTCCAACGACCACCACGTCCACCCATGCTACCACGGTTGCTCCCACGTCCTCCTTGACCTCGCTGATTATCGTTAAACGGATTTCGTGGATTAAAGAAGCCTGCAAGTAGAGAGTCATGTGTGACTATCTTCTATCTCTTTACCATTGAATATGTCGACTTACCTGGTCCTTGCTGCCGACCACCGGGACCACCTCCTTGATTGCGCATAAACATTGGTCCCACGCCGTTGCCAGCACCAGGTCCGCCCATCCGCTGATTAAATGCCGCTGGCGGCGGTATGCGCATCTGCATCAGGCTCGTTGGCTGATTAAACCTATTCTGATTCATGTTCGGCTGGAAGAAGTCACCTCCACCACCGCCATTGCCTGCGTTGAGGTTGCCTCCTCGTGGTCCAGGTCCCATGCCTCGTGGCCCGGCGCCAGACCGATTATCGAATTCTAGAAGTAGAATACATCAGTCACTTTTGCTCAACTGTACATTTTGTATGTGCAAAACTCACCTACGCCAGCCATAAACTCTGGCCGCGGCATATTCCCGTGCTCCATGCTGTTGAGATTTAGCCTGGCGCGTGCCTCATTGAAGGCACCACTAAGCGGCAGTGGTCCACCCGTTCCTGAGCCGCCGCCATTCTCGTTGCGCCAGCGCTCGGACGCCTCGGCAATGTCGTCGCGACCACCCCAACGTGACGAGCCGCCACCAGCTCCACTCAAACGTCCGCGTTGAAACAGTTCGTTTGCTGCACCTGCGACAACAGCTTCCACATTGTTGGACGGTGCTGCGGAAACTGCAAATATCGGTGGCGGTTGGCTGAAGTTGGGCGGCTGCTGTTGCTGCTGCACCACCGATGGCGACGCATCCTCCAGCTCCATTTCAATGTCCATTTGATCGTCGCTCACATTGCCAGCCGCCGAGCTAGACGAAGTGGCAATGGCAACCATGGGCGGAGGCACCGCACCGGGTGGCGGAAACTGTGCGCCTGGCGGCAAGCCCAGTGGATGCGGTGGCGGTCCAGCCATGCCCGCAAAACCGGGTGGCATCATGTTCGGTGGAATCATCATAGGCGGCGGCATGCCTGGCACCATATTGGGCGGCATTGCCATGCCACCCATCGGGTGATTCATTGGCCCCATCGGACCCAGCATGCGTTGAGGTGGCGGTCCGCCCATTGGTGGTGCCATCTGGAACTGACCGGGTACCATGCCCATCAGGGCGGGTGGCGGTGCTCCAGGTCCACCATGTGGTGCCGGTGCCACCGGCGGTGGCTGCGTCGTATCAATGCCAAACAGCAAACTTGGCGGTCCAACTTGTGGCCCAGCATTGAGTTCGCCCGGCAGACCTGTTGTCTTGTTTTCCTTGACATTTTTCGCTTGATTGATTTTCTGCTTCATCCAGCCGGGCATCGTGTCCTCGTCAAACATGCCGCCCTCTTCCAGACTGTCAAGATCAGTGTCGGTACTCAGTTTGTTCCACGGCACGTACGTGACACCGAGCTCCAGGTCCCAAAAGTCCTTCCACTCCTTGCTTTTGACACCTTTGCCAGCTGCCCAGGATATTGTTATAGCACGGCCTTGTAGCTTGTGATTCTTAAGCGATTGCATGGCCTTATACGCATCCTGACGGCGATTCATTACGATAAAGGCGCATCCTCGCGGCACAATCTGATCAATGCTCACGATGTCGCCATACTCGCCAAAGGTATCGGACAACTCCTCCTGGTACACCAGCTTCGAGAGATGGCCCACCCACAACGTCGTGCTGCAAACTGTAAAAAGAACAAAAATATTCGCAATAACTATCATAATTCTTTTGTAATTTGTTAAAAGCAAATATTTCAATAGTTCATTGTTCAAGTTCCCTTTTCGGTTATTAATTAAGTTCAGCAGGAAATCATTCAAATAAATTAAAAAAAAACCTTTTAGTATGACTCAACAAATTAGTGCTTTATTTTGAAGCCGATATCGATATGTACTGTATTTGAATTACTTTCTGCTGAACGTTAAATACGAAAACATATGTAAACCACAAAATTATAGAAAAGTCTTTTAGCTGGTCTTTGAGTGTAGGTGCTGTTATTAGTGGATGTTTAAAAATTACTTGTCTCGAAAGGAAGGACTTGCAAAAGTTATTAATTTGTTTGGCTATGGATCGAAAATCCGAGTCCTGTTTGATGAGTTTTTAAAATTCGCCTCAAAAATATTTGATTTTTACTATTAAATTTGTCGGCCAAATCTTTGGCTTTATATAATAAAATATATCATATCACAATTAAAATATTCTCAAATAAACAAGTGTATAAATATTTAAACGCAATAGATTAATGGAATATTCCAAAGACACTTTTGTACATGTTGAAAATTACAATTAGCATGTAGTTAATTATTCAATTATCAAAAAGTACAATGGTTAAAAGGTACCCTTGTAAAATGGTACAATCGCCAAGTAGTACAATTCTTGATTCACACAATTGCAAGGTACATTTGTTAAATGATGTTTGAAAAATTAGTTCATGCGCAAGTTATAGGTACAGTCTGAATGTACATGAACTTGTAAAAGGTACATTATAAAAATGCACGATGAAATTAATGTGTACAATTATTGATTACAGAAATTTTTTTAAATGGTGCATGTACAAACTACAGATTGGGCTACTTTTTAATGTCTAGGTCTGAGTAGGTTGCCAAAAAAATCAAACTTTGCTCAAAAACGCGTCAGGGGCAGTTGAGGGTATTATGTGGGTTAAAAAATGCCAGATAGTAAGAACTTTTCATGTTTTAAGTGCAAGCACTACTAAAGCTACAACACACACACACGTCAACCAACCAAGCCAAGGATCTGCAGAAAAAGAAATTTGTCAATTAGTATTAACTGAGAACAAACAAAAAAAAATTGCAAATCGAAAAGCTGTGCAAGCAGTTTGCATAGCTTTTAGATTGCGCTACTTTAGCGATAGGTAATACTATCGCTACGATCCATTCTGATGTGTAATGTGTGACGTTACGTTACGAGAAATGTTGCGCGTGCATATTTACCACTCAAATGATCCTTTTTAATGTCGGGCAATCCCTTCTTTCGGCGCTCACGCTCATGCTCACGATCACGCTCCTTATCACGAGTGCTGCGATCCATGCGATCACGATCACGAGATCCGCGTCTGCGGCTCGAACGTGGCGATCGACTCCGCGATCGGGAATTCCGTCTACGACTGCCACGATCACGATCATTGTTACTGCCACCTCCACGATTACGGGGCGATCGACTGCGGCTGCTGCGTCGACTGCGCTTGTATCGATCCCGATCGGGTGTCGGACTTCGAGAATCGGCACCATCCAGATTGATAACCTGATCGTTGGAAGTTTTTGCAACAAACAAAGTTCAAGAGAGAGAGAGAAAGAGTAATGTGATATAAACGTTAACATTTGAAGCATAAAACAAATAATGCGGAGCGTTTGGAGTATGTGGGATTGGGATGGGATTTTGGTTAGTTCCAGTGTATATTTTCGGGAAGGGTTTAGTTGTTAAACTACAAATCATAGATGTAATTACATATTTCTTTTACAACTGCATTCTTGGCGTGTTGACGTGTGGTTTTTGGTTTCTTTGATATTGGTCGACGGTTCTTTACTATTTCTTTGGCATTTTTTAATTGTGGTAATATTAATCTTATCGATGCGTTTTCGAGCAAGTTTCCTAGTTCATTTTGATTTGGTGGTAATTGGCAAATTGAATTTAGATTTTGCAATCGACTTTTCAATTGTTGTGGTTTACATATTAGGGAACTTACCAAACGTTGTTATACTGGGCTTCTAGCATCGGGGTTCGCTTCCGCCGGCATTTCAAGTATATAGTTTAAACCTTACCTTTTAGCGGACTTGCATTAACCATTTTTTTTAATGTATTTTGCATAAGCATATATTGCAATATTTCAAATTTGTAAATTTAAATTCATCTGAACGTTATTTCTTGGGCAAATCACACAAAATTTAAATATCTAGCCCCATGTAAATTTTATGAATTCAATTATTAACTTCTTTACACTTAATTAGTAGCCTTTGTCCCACTTAATATAGATATATATATATAAAATATATATATATATGCATTTCAATCTAATATTGGGTTCGCCAATCGGAACTGTCCCGGTATAACAACAATTTGGGCACGTATTCAGCATCTGTTGAGACCAGGAAAATGGAAATACGCGTTTGCAAACTTGTCGACCAGCATTTCATTTCCTTAGGCAAAACGGGCAAAACAGAAACAACAACAACAACCACAAGATTGCAGATTTGTTTACCCTTCGAAAGCGGACTACGCTAAAGATAATACGACAGTTGTAAAGTAACGTAGGTAGGTACCTCAATGGGTTGCTGTTCCGATATGAATTCCACATCTTTGTTCAGGTCCGCAACATCGTTATGCCCCAGGCCCATAGCCACACCCGGCGGCATTCCTGCTGTGCCCTAAACGGTAGGAAAGGGTACAAAAGAAGTTAACTACTTTTTGGGCTACGAATTTGATGCACCACGCAACATACCTTGAGCACATTCTGCAAATGCTGCTGCAGTGCATCGTCCGGATAACGATGTTTTTGGTTCTCCTCTTGCTGTTTGAATTTTTGAAAATTCTGCAGCGTTTGCAGCTGACGCAGCACATTCGGATCGTTCAACAGCTGCTTCAAGTTATTGTTCTGTAAGGACGAATATGCAATTAGACACCAATGGAATGCGCAATGTATAATGTATTATACAAACTTAAACTAAATAAAAATTTAAATGGAAACGAAGAAACAAAAAAAAAGAACAACATAAATATGCATTTGCATTTGCATACATCGAGCAAGTTGGTGGAGCCTGGCGGGGAGTCATCGCCCATGCAATGATGATCATCGCCCATCGACATCATCATGTCGCCATCGTCGTCATCAAGTATTTCACGCACATCATAGTCCAGATCATGCGAACTGCTGCTCTTTCCATACTTGTTGTGATGATGTGACTTGCTGCTGGGGCCACAATCAAAGCGACTCGACTTTGATACCGATGATGAGATTGTTTGCGACATACTATGTTGATGCTGTTGCTGCCGTTTCATATAATGCTGCTCCATGTGCCGGCGACTTAAGCTCGAGCATTTCTCATGACTTAGCTGTCAATTGCCGCAAGACATGCACCGAAGAGGCAAGTAAATAGAGTAATGTTAATACCAAAACCACCAAAGAACAGTCACAATCAGGTTAGCTATGCAAACAGCCCTACGACTACCACTTATATTAGCTAATTTGCCTCCCACTCACCGACAGATCCGGCATTGCACCACCCATACTATCGTCAACAACCGAGCTTAGATCCATGTTGCTCATTCCGGACGCGTTCATGCCGTTAGGAATATTGCCAGTCGATATATCCGCTAGATTGATGGCGCCTCCGCTTCCGCTTGGCCCGGACCCAGAGCTTAGATTACCGGCACCCCCAATTGGTGGCATTTGATGATAGATGGGGTGACTTGGGTCGGCCAAATCGAATATCGGTTGTATCACATCCGATTTGAAGACATTGTTTTTCTGCCACAGATTGAGCACACGGATGATGCGACTTTTGTCCTCTGGCGCGCAACGAAACAAATTCGCAAATGTTTCGGTCAAATTACGCTGGAATCTTGGTGCAAACACATCCTTCTCGGTGCCATATTGATGTCTTGACTGTCGCACAATCGAATCGATGACATACAGACCGGGCACTTTGTACTCCGGCTTGCATTTCAGTATAAATTTTTCAACACTCTGCACGACATGTTTGTAGAATTTAATTGCACGCATTGCCGACTTTGTGATGGCGGCCATTTTAGCCTTTGATATGGGCGGCCGGCTATCATAGAGCCCGGAGAGCTACAAAATGGGAAATAGATGTATCAAGTGTTGATTTTTCTTGTTGAGCTTAGAGACAGGATATGTACGATGCTGTCTGCCAATATTTACATACACCATAAGTTTAGAGTGCATTTGTGTACGAATTAAATTACACAACTACATATTAGACACACACACGGGGCATGTACATACATAACTATGTATGTCAATATCCAGGTAAGTACATATGTGAGGTACATGCATGTGTAGCTTACCTCATTATTGAAAGCAACGACCGTCTCCATGCTTGTTTCGATGTTCACACACTACACGCACGCACAATATTCAAATTTGCATAATATTTTAGTATGTGGAAGCTTTACAAATTACTTTTTCTTCTTTCGCACAAATTTTTTCACGAATTTTCACAAATTTTTCGGATGGAAGCGTGAAAAAATGGCTGCCTTTTGTAGGGATGCTTATTGCTGATATCGATAAAGCGCACACATATTTATTTATTTTGAACAGCCTCACAAAGCTATCGTATTGTTTTCAAAATTTGTTTATCGAATAGACAGCAAAATGAATGTATAGTTTATTCATTCGCATATACGCAAATAATACGCGAAAATAGTTTTTAAATGCATCAAATATGTTTCGAAATAAATTACTTATTAAGAAAGAGGAAAACAATTGTATTGAAGAGTTGCCAGATCAAGTGAACAATCAACAACATTTAGGTGTTGCCGGAACGCGAGTAAAGGGCTGCACAAGCAATTAAGTTATTTTTGCACTGGCCACACTGGATAGAAAGCAAAACGAAAACCCAAACTATAAATTTATTATTAACTACGTTTATTGCTAATTATGCTCAATAATATTTAAGCAAACATAATGAGCGCCCACCACAGGCCCCTAGACGAATCGGATGTGTTATTAATTCGGACTATACGCTCGACCCCATCTCTTTACGACCACAGACATGGTGACTTTCGCCTCTCACAGAGAAAGGAAGAGGATTGGGGCAAAGTTGCTGAGGCCTTAAACATTTCATCGCCAGATGCACGACGCCGATGGACGTGTTTACGGGATCGCTATTCGCGCGAATTAAAACAAATGCGCCTGCATCCAACCTCGGACTTTGGGCGTAATGAATTCTTTCGACAAATGGATTTTCTGCGCGAATTTGTGCGGAAACGTCGAGAGCGCAGCCGTCGTGATGATACTCCAACAAGTTGGCTGAAGACGGAGGTGAGAGCATCGAAGCTGGTGAAGCTGCGACCGGAGCCAGAACCAATGATTGAACAAGATATGGATGACTCACAAGTGTATGATGATTGTGATCACAACTACGATGCGGATGCCAAGTTGGAAGTGCAGACGACGCAATCGGAGAGTTATTCAGTGCTAGTTGAAGCAGACGATGGAGACGGGGACGGAGATGGTGACGGAGACGGGCAAGATTCATACGAAGAGTATATGGCTGATGCCGAAGCTGTCGAACAAAAAGTCTTGCCCACATTACAGCCATCACCATCTCTGGTCACCGTGCACTCCTCGGAAGCTCCAACAACAGCTACAACTGTAAGTTCAGCAGCCGAAGGACCTGGTTCGGAGGTTCTTCGGCATTCGCAGGCGGACGTCGACTATGTGGTCTGTATGCCGAATGTGCGAGTTGAGCGAGAGCAGCTAAAGCCAGAGGCCAACTCTGGTTTTGAGACGATCGCAGCAGCAGCCGCAACACCCGCCACAGGAGCCCCAGCAGCGGCAACAAACGAGACTGAAGATGATTTCTTCTGCAAATCAGTGGCGGAGTATTTGCGGAAATTGTCGCGACGTCATAACATCAAGGCAAAAGTAGAGATGTATCAAATACTAGAGAAGTATATATTGTTGGAGGAATCGGCGACGACGTCCGGTTCGGGATCGGGGACGGGATCAGGATCGGGTCACAATGGTTAAGCAGGTTACATAGCGACATATGTATAGTTTTTAAATCAATTTTTATGGAGTACAAATATACAAGTGACAAAAATTTAATGAATGCATTCGCTTACTCTAATCTTTTGTTTTGTTGGAAATGCAACGGCTTTATTGGCTCAGCAGAAATCCTCGTTTATGATATCCGCGTTGACGGCCAAGCCGCGTTCTTTAAGCGCTTTAGATACCAGTCGATGCTTTTCATGCCTTTGTTCCTGTTCTCGCCGCTGTGCATCAAGTATTTCATCAACTGAGATTTCCTTCAATGGCAATTTCTGTTCCTTTTCCCGATCCTACAGTTGAGACAATATAATAAGCATTAGAATTTAATAGTGTTTGAGAAAGCCACCTACAATCTCGCCAAGCAGTACGACGTTTTCTCCGCGTATTATGAAGACACCTCGAGGAATGTCACCGTATTGATTGCCTACGTGTATTCTTTCAATGGTTCGCTGCAATACCAAGTTGGCAAACTGATCCACGGATCGCAAATAGCCAATTAAGGTGCGACCATCCCGTAACAGCACCATAAGTTTTTCTGTAATATGTTGTGATGCATTAAACAATAACAATTTGCATCCTTGTTGAGTGTGCAAAACATTTGCCGGCACCAAATCATCAAGAACTCACTATCCACTTCCTCCAGTAGATGCGCCGTGCCAGCCAAGGGATTGAGGTCGTCCATGTGTTCCTCGCTTGTTTTTTTATGTGTTCGGATAAATATGTTTAATCTGTACAATAAATTTTCCGTTCAAATTGTCATCAACTCAGCCAAACATTTGCTAATTACTACTGAATGTTTGCACTGCGGCTGGTACGCTGTTAACTGTTAGCTTTTTCTTCAGCTTTTAACAGTTAATTCCAATGATAAGATGTGAATGTACATTTGTGTTTTAATTAAGATAATAAAAAATCTCATCACTGCTGTAAGCTTTACTTTTGTAAAATTTTAGATAAATTAATAAAAATATTTTTGTTCACAGTACCACGACGTAAAATGTTCTAATCAGCATACTCAATAAAGTTCAGTTATCGATAGTTATTGCTTGTTGCCGGCATGCACAGCAGTGTGACCATTGCCTCAAGTGTTTTGAAGAAAGTCAACTTATTATTAAATAATGTGCAGAACTCATCGAAAAATATAATATATTTAATAATAAACAATTTATAAACATAGTATTGTTTGCCTGCAAGAAAACATTAATGTTTGGCATACAAATGTTAAAAACATCGATACATCGATACTGCCATCGATGGTTCCGCACCTCTAATCAAATGAAATAAACAAACGAAATAGTCCGAATGTTTATTTTCGCAATTCAATAATATTAATAAATAAAGAGAAATTAGGTCTGAATGCTCGAAGTGTATATTTCAAGTTAATAATATTCAATCCATTAACCCTCAGGTTTGGTTAAATCTCACAGAGACCGCGAGGAAAATCTCAAATAAATAGACCGCAAAATGAAGTAAGTAACTTGAATTGTAAATGTGTTTTGTTATTAACGTATTTTTTCACGTTGTCGTGTTTTAGGCTCAGTGTGGACGGCCTGCTCGTTTATTTTCCCTATGAATACATATATCCCGAACAATATGCCTATATGCTGGAACTCAAGAGGAGCTTGGATGCGAAAGGACATTGTCTGTTGGAAATGCCTTCAGGCACCGGTAAAACGGCAACACTGCTATCACTAATTGTCGCTTACATGATCGAGTATCCGGATCGCATTCGTAAACTCATCTACTGCTCGCGTACAGTGCCAGAAATTGAGAAAGTCATTGCCGAATTGCAGAACTTGATGGTCTACTATGAACGTAATGCGACCACGCAGCCGGCCATGACGGGTCTGGTGCTCAGTTCGCGAAAGAACATGTGCATACACCCGGAGGTAAGCAAGGAGCGCGAGGGCAAGGCTGTGGATGGCAAATGCTATGGCTTGACCGCCAGTTACATACGCGAACGCCACGAGATGGATGCTGAGATTCCCATTTGTAAGTGATAAAAATATGGTGATTTGTGCATTGTATTAATATACTCAACAGGTCAGTACTTTGAGGGCTTCACTTTGGAGGGTAAGGAATCGACGCTGCCCGTCGGCATATACAGCATCGATGATCTGAAGGAATATGGACGCTCAAGAAATTGGTGTCCCTACTTCACGGCACGCTACGCTGTAAGTCGCTTCAAATCCAATTGAAGCTTTTTAAAACCACATGTCTCCAACAGATTGCCCATGCACACATTGTGGTCTACAGCTACCACTATCTGCTGGATCCGAAGATAGCCCAGGTCGTGTCCAAAGAGATGAGTCGCGAGTCCTGCGTGGTATTCGACGAAGCTCACAATATTGATAATGTCTGCATCGACTCCATGAGCGTCAAGATCAACAGACGCACAGTAGAGCGCAGCACCAATGCGCTAAATCAGCTAACGAAATTGGTGCAGGAGTAAGTGCAACTCTCATTTCATACGATTCCGTTTTGTAATTGTCGCTTACGATTAGCATGCGTGATGAGGACACCAATCGACTGAACGAGGAGTACCAGCGTATGGTGCAGGGTTTAAAGGATGCCAGCGTGCAGCGCGACACGGACATGATACTAGCCAATCCCGTGCTGCCCACCGATGTACTCACCGAAGTGGTGCCTGGTAATATACGAAATGCAGACCATTTCCTCAGCTTTTTACGGCGCTTCATCGAGTACATCAAGACGCGTTTGCGCGTCCATCATGTGGTGCAAGAGTCGCCGGCTGGTTTCCTCAAGGACGTGTCCTCCAAAATTTGCATTGAGCGCAAGCCATTGCGCTTCTGTGCCGAACGTTTGTCCAGCCTCCTGCGCACACTGGAAATCACCGACTTGACAGAGTATGGCGCTCTCACACTGGCAAGTAATCGCATGCGATCCACAACGAATCGATTTAATAATTGTTTCGGCGGTTTACAGATCACGCACTTTGCGACATTGGTTTCCACATATACCAAAGGCTTCACCATCATCATCGAACCCTTTGACGACAAGACACCAACAGTGTCGAATCCCATAATGCACTTTAGCTGCTTGGATTCCTCCATAGCTATGTCGCCAGTGTTTACGCGCTTCCAAACAGTGGTGATCACGTCAGGAACGCTGTCGCCTATGGACATGTACCCCAAAATACTTGACTTTGATCCAGTTGTGATGAGCAGCTTTACCATGACGCTGGCGCGTCCATGTCTGCTACCAATGGTATGATTTCAAGGCATTACTAATCGCGTGTAAACTAATGTCTTTGACTTACAAATGCAGATTGTGTCGAAGGGCAACGACCAGGTGTCCATTTCATCCAAATTCGAGACGCGCGAGGACACCGCTGTCATCCGTAACTATGGCCAACTGCTGGTGGAGGTGGCCAAGACAGTGCCCGATGGCATCGTGTGCTTCTTTACGTCATATTTGTACTTGGAATCGGTGGTGGCATCGTGGTATGACCAGGGCATTGTGGACACTCTGCTGCGCTACAAGCTGCTGTTCATCGAGACGCAGGACAATGCAGAGACAAGCTATGCATTGATGAACTATGTTAAGGTGAGCACATTGCCGCATAAATCTGCCACTGATGTATGGCTTCTTGGCGACGAAGTGGCTTGACTCGTCTTGACACACATTCACGAGTGATCTCGCTCTCGATCTCAATCTTCGTTTCTAGGCTTGCGATTGCGGTCGCGGCGCCGTATTGCTGGCTGTGGCGCGTGGCAAGGTCTCCGAAGGTGTGGATTTCGATCATCATTATGGTCGCGCGGTACTCATGTTCGGCATACCCTACGTTTACACGCAGTCGCGCATTCTCAAGGCGCGTCTCGACTACCTGCGCGATCAGTTTCAGATACGCGAAAATGACTTTTTGACTTTTGACGCCATGCGGCATGCCGCCCAGTGCGTGGGTCGAGCGCTGCGCGGCAAAACCGACTATGGCATCATGATCTTTGCGGACAAACGCTTCTCGCGCCAGGACAAACGCTCGCGTCTGCCCAAGTGGATACAGGAGCATCTGGTGGAGAGCTTTTGCAATTTGAGCACTGAGGAGGCTGTTCAGCTAGCACGTCGCTGGCTGCGACGCATGGCACAGCCGTTTTCTCGTGAGGATCAGCTGGGCATATCGCTGCTGACGCTGGCCCAGCTGGAGAACATGGAGCAGGAGAAACTGGAACGTCAGGCGCAGGGCAAGCAAGGTGTGGGTGGTGAGGTCCAGGAGTTGTAATCACCTCACATTTGCTCGTGCTGCGTCGCGTGGTGCGGCAAACCGGCTCCAACTTCGAGACTGTCGCCGGCTTCCTTCCGCAATGTTTATGTTTTTGGTCGTTTTTTTCGACTGTGTCTGTACGAGAATATAATTATAATAAAAAGCGAATTTGTTGCCAGCTAATGGCATTCAATGCCATTAAACGGAGCAGCAACAACAAATTGAAAAGTTTAAAACATTTGGCTTGTTGGGCCAGGTTTTGTGTTGTGGTTGTTGTTGTTATTATCATTTGGCTTTGGCAGGCAAATCTGACGTAAATGCCTTATTAATTGTTAATTAATATCATTTATAATTTAGCGGTTTGCTCATTCCCCCAGCAAAATGACTCAATGTGCTTCGGCCAACACACAACTGCCGTTCAAGGCGGGTTAAATCAAATGGGCGCGTTCGCCAACAGCACCCAACTGAATGTAGGAAATTTGCTTATCGATAAACCGAATTTCACCTGCTAGAACGTGTATTTGCTGCATGAGTTACGAATTTACGACTTTAAATTGCAAAATAAAGTAAATGGCTGTTATTTTAGACAGTTTAAATGCTCAAACTGCAAAACATGGCATATTTATCTGCTTTTGTTCGACTTTAGATTAGTGATCAAAAGTTCTTGTTATCGATGAGGCTAATCGGCAAGAACTTATTTTACCGTTGGTTATTTGCAAGGCATTTGGTAGGCCCATCTTGGGTTGTGTCGCAAATTAAATGAGAACCCATATGCAGTAATTAAGTGTATGAACCGTGATGACCGTACATGTTATTATAAAAATCATTTAACCTGGAAATCAATAAAATTGAATGTTGTCTGTGAATATTCATTGCGGCTGACGCCAAATCTTAATGATGTGAACATAGGTTATCATCAATAAGCACATATTATGCACTTATTTTGATCATAATGTTAGCAACAGCATCGTTTAAATGATTGTGTTTGTGTAATCGTACATTTACACACAATTAAGCAAATTACGTACCAATTTTTAAGATGAATTTCGAGCTACTTAATGACGATGAGCAGCACCTGCTAATTTCCTGTAGTCCTCGTGGAGCGTGAGCGTGCGCAAAAGCCGCGAGTAGCAAACAGAAACTCCGAGTATGTGTGTGTGTTGTTTGTCTGTAAGAGAGAGAGGGAGAGAAAGAGAGTGTACAGCACAAAAGCTTTGCAATCTTACCGTACATACAACAAATGTATGTACAGTTGTCTATATGTATGTTCGTATATGTACATAACTAACGGCCACGGCCAGTGCTCAGAGAGCAACAAGTAAGCAAAAAGTAACCGAATACAATTACAGTACAATTGCGCTAAAGCGAATGCTGGTCATAAATATCGCCAACAAAATGGCAATTACATTGAAGAGCACTGAATTCGAATCGAGTAAATTAATAATTATGATCTCGAAAATCAATTGAATTTGATTTTCTCTACTCCCATTGACAATTGCGAAAATAACATATAAATCAACGATTCGTCTTAGCGACAGCCAACTGTCACAACAACAACAGCAACGAGAAAAGGCGAGCGACCGCAACGCGACGTTGGCAGCGACGTCGACGTCGGCGTCGACAATTGTGTCTCTCGCTGAACAAGAACTTTCGATTTTTCATAATAAAAAGGTTACAACTAAATCTCTGGCCGTTTAGTCGGGTGAAGCAAATAAAAGCGGAGCGCGCGCGCATTAACGTTCAACCAATAAAATCTTAAATAAATGCATAAGCAGTAAAAGTAACAATTTTACAGCAAATTGTATAAAACCAATAAATAATTGTTAATCGCACGTTATTTAGTTTTTTAGTTTAGCATCGGTAACACGCGCTAGTAAACCAAATTAAAAACAAAAATCGCCAACGGCAGAGAAACAAAATAAAATTTAATAAATTCACTCATACTTGCATCCTGTTAAATTAAATCAAATCGAACAAAATGAAACCTCAAGCCAACGAACAAAATGGCAGCACTCAAAATGGCGACATCGCCGCGGATGCTGCCAGCGTCGCCATGGATGCTGCTGCGATCGTGCCAACAGCGGCAGCAGCAGCGACGGCGACGGCGGCAGCAACAACAGCTGTCGCCAGTGCTGGCGCCGTCGTTCCTGCCAAAAGTAGTCAGCAGTTGAAACTGGAAATGCTGAACATGGGCAACGGAAATGGTAAGTGCACGATGACTCATGCAGTTCGACTGAAAAGGATTGTGCAATGCAAACGGTTCCTGTTTCCTGAAATCCAAGCTTACAAAAGGTTATTGCTATGCCTAGGAAGTTGTGTTCACCACATAAGCTGCTAGCTACGTTATCGAAGAAAAAGGGATTTCGATAAAACTTTCGATAACACTTTTTGCATAAGCTGGCAACTACAAGTACGCATATGAGCAGGAGCCATCGAGTTGGGGATTTTTGAACGTTTTCTGATGGTCAGCAGCAGACTTGCATAAGCTGCTAGCGCGTATCAAGAATAAGAGGGGAATGCACAGAATTTTGACTCATGCGTCGTGATTCACATGCTCGCGCACATCCAAATCTCTTTCTAATTATCTGTAACAAAAGCCCCTCGAACTCATTAATATTTTATGTAGATATAAGCAAGCTCAAGACGTCACATACTAGTTGGGATGAAAGGTAACCTCATTGGGAGTGAACAAATTAGAAAATATAAACCTTTTTAGATCGCCGCACTTATTCCAGCTAATTTTCAACTTGTCAATCAGGTGTGAAAAAAATTTGATATATCTGTCTGAATATGAATGAACTATAAGTCACCATAATAGTGTTAGCGATAAAAACACGTTGAGGTCAAGAAGGCTACTTTTTTACCCAAACTAGTACATAGTTTCATTTCACATATTTATGTGTGTGGTAACATTAAACCTGAACACGTTTTAGTGCAATAATCTGAGCGCATTTCATCACACAGCTTGACTCAGATTCGCCTATTGGCCCTCTAGGTATAGCTCTGATTTCCGGTGAGTAAAGAGCCGAGCTGACCAATATGCACATAAACCGCAAAATGAAAACTCAAATTTCTGCCGAAACAAACGCTGCAAAGCATATATAGAATATTAACCACACAATGGCAAATAAAAAACAACAAAACGAAAAGTATAATAATAAAGACATAAAAATAGAGACGGACATGATCGCAATCGACTTATTGACATTGACATTGAAAGTATTGCTCGACTTGGCGTGGCTTAATGCAGATCGGCAGATTCAACGCAACGAGAGCGTTACGGGTATCTCGGACGGAGCTTTTGACTTTGCTCGAATGGTACAAGTAGTATTTGAGCATTAAACTCCTCTCGTCAATGAATCCGGTATTTGGCAGCGGCAAGGCGGGAGTGCGCGGCCCGAGGCTAGACCTGTACTACTTTTTGAAGGTTAAAAGCGTTTAATTGGACGCTCTGCTGCGAGTACCACCGCCACAACAGCAACAAGCTGCCGTTTAAAACGGTTTAGATTTGTCGGTTTTTATTTTTCATTTTCATTTTTTTTTTTGTTTTTTGTTGTATTTTTGTCTTTTGATTTCAGCTTGAGTCAGTTTCTAGCTTTATTTCTTTCGTTCATGCTTCACATTTGAGCGATCGCGGTCAATAAGAAATCCAAATCCATCGAAATAGTCAAGACAACTTGCCACTTGCCACAGACACTTGGTACTCGCACATCGTTCTATGTTTTACGCTCTTGGATTCTACACATTGCGCCCCCAAGAACTCCTCTGAAATGCCAAGCGAGATTGTAGCCCGCGATTCTTCATAGAATTCCGTAATGCGTAATTGTTTCGCAGAGAATTATAGAACAAATAGCCATAGACACACACACACACACACCTGCCCTGTGAGAAATGTTAATGATGACTTACCTTACTTAATTGCATTGCATTGCATGCTGACGATATTTGCCAACAGGTTGGCCTGACCCCCCTCCTGCCCCTCAGTCGAGCAACGGCAGTCGTATAAGGCATTTATTTGTGGCATTTACTCATAGCTCAATTCGCACTAAGAACAGAGCACTAAATGAGTATGCTTCTGATGTCTTAGGGGGGTCGTGCATTGAGGCCGCACTGTACTGCAGTGGAATATAGGCAAATCTAATGTCGATCGCATCTGCAGCTGGCTGTTAACAGTTTATTCATATTAATTACAGGGTAGCGGGCATTACAATTTTGTCATTTCGTATGCAACTCGGGTGCCTAATACACGAACTCTGATTTTATGCCTCTGTAAAAACCAATCTAAAGTTTCCCCTAATCATACACATCGCAAACAAATTCGATGCCAATTAAATTACTTAGAAGTGTCGTTAATCACGTCTGTGTTAAATGTAAACTCAAATCATATGCGAACCGCTTTTTAAGGGTTACAAAGTATTCGGAAAATCAGGAATAACGGTTGGAGTGTAGAAAACGTGAAGTTAAAAAGCATTCTGCACATTAGAAACTAATAAACTGTTAGCTAATATATCATGAACAAGAAAAGGGCAAGGGCATTCGATCTGCGACGTGCCGAAGTTGACCTTACTTTCATGCTATATTTCTTAGCTCTACTTGTGTATGTTGAATAACCGAGCTTGAGCTAGAGCTATGTCGCAGTATCAAACGCTCGCTGAAGGCAATCCCAAAACGAAAATAAAAAATCAGTCAATTTGAAATCGCATTCAAAGTTCGATGCGATTAGCATGCCGAGAGATTCGGGATGCATAAATTGACTAGGCGAGCTGGCTTTGGGGCTGTGGGTTCATTGACATGTCCGGGGGACACTCTCGACAACTCGACATCATTCTAAGCAAAAGCCAAAAGCCGTACAAGTCGCGAGTCTGGGGAGTTTTTGTTTTTTGGGGCTTCGCAGCCATAATGTAACTTTTTTGTTTTTTACTTTATATAATGCTAGCAAATAGTAACATTGATTATCTTACGATTGTAAGTGTCAAACACTGTGCAGCATGTAAAATTCCAAATCTGGTAGAGCTTGTCGGTCTCTACATGATTGTCTCCTCCTCCAGCATGTACTCGGTGAGGTCGCCCGTTCCGGACAGTAGCGTGACGGGCACGCGATTCATTTGGGAAACCTGCTGGCTGGGCCAGACCATCACGTCCGCACAGTTGGTCAGGACCATGACGTTCGTGTTCTGCGTCGGCGTGCAGGGCAGCTTCGAGGTGCGCTCCATGTCGCAGCTGTTCGCCTTCCTGCGGAAGCGGAACTTGATGGGCTGCGAGCTATCCAGCACTGTCTCCTCGTCAAAGTACGGCGGTGAGCCGCGGTTGTAGACTGGATTGGTCATAGCGGGTTTTGTCAGCTGCAGAAATGATATGAGGGCGAGGTTGGGCTGGTCTGCAAAGGATCAGAAGCAGAGAGAGAGAGACAGAGTCACGCACCTCTTCTATCACCACGGAAGTCTTCAAGCGTCGACAAGGATCACAGAAGCCAGAGTCTAGCTCGCCGTCTGGCGTTGTGCTGGAGCAAGGATCAGGGGGCGGTGGCGCTGCTTGGCTGCTCCGCCTCTTGTCCTGAGTGGTCTTCATCAGTTCTCCGTCCCGCGCCTGGCATTGCTTCAGAAAGTCTTCTTCGATGTCGATAAGCCGCTTCACGGCACAATCCCGCTTCAGGAAGTTCTTTATCACGGACAAGTCGCGCGGCACGGCGCCAATGACATCGAAGTCGTCGCTACGGAGCTTTATGCGATGAGCCATGCTGGAAGGAAATGTTTTGGAATTTTGTCAGTGCTGGGCGGTTGTGCTCGGTTGTGTGCTGAGTGCTTTTTGAACGACTTTCAAGTCGTCGTTGAGTGCTGGCGCTGGGGTAAACAGAGAGCGCTGAGAACAGAGCACTGAGACTGTTTAAAACCAAGTGCAAACACCGCAGCGAACGCCAGGTCCGCCCGACGCCGAGATACCCGCTACACACTTTGCTGAACTTCTCGACTATTTAAGCTATTTGCATGTGGGGCTCGTGCATCAACATAAAGCTACTAATACTTGCTTTTTCTAGTCGCTAGCCTTAGACATCTTTGATATACTTTTTGAAATTGGAGTTGCAGTAGGTTGAGCTTCCCTGCTACTCTACGTGTAACGGGCAGCAACAAAGAACTAACCTTGACCAGCGTTTTCAGTTGGCGCCACGATAGCCACACTAACCACACCCGCCGCCGCCGCCCCCCAAGTGCCGCCCACGAGCAACAAGTTCGAAAGTCTAAGCCGCAGCGCCGCAGTTTTGAAAGCACTGGCTGACAAAACTGTGGGCATGCGCAAAAGCCGCAAACGCGCGTTGTTCGTGCGCAACTCGTGTTGGCCGTCGCGCCGTCTTCGTGCGCTGCACAAAAGCTCGCTCAAAGCTCTGCTTAAAGTTCTTATTAGCAACGCTGAGCCAAAGCGCCAGTCAGTTGCCCCCAGCATTTCACAACGCAAACACGCTGCAAGCTCAAAAGCGAAACGAAACGAAAAAAAATCTATTTGAACGGCTCTTCGCATTGTTTTCAATTCAATTTTGTGTATTTGTTATTTTCGGCTATAACCGTTCGGCAAAACAAACAGACTGCAAGCCAAGCACATAGCGGCCATGAGTTTCACACGCCAACTCTCCGAGATGAGCGCCAGCGAGCTGAACGATGCCATCGACGACACGAACTTTCCACAGGCGCACATCCTGTCGCGTGGCCGCAACAACAGCGTCTGCTCAACAAGTAGCACCTCGGGCACCTCCTCGCTGGCCGCGCCCGCCGAGGACGTGCTGGCGACGTCGACGGCGACGCCGACGCCAACAGGAGCAGTGCAGGCAACGACTGCGGCCGACGAAGTTGCTCCGAGTCCGGTGCGACCGCGGTTGGTGCTGAAGAGCAGCTCGAGCATTGCGGAAAACGATGGTACACAACCGATAACACCAATGACACCACGCACATCGACGACGCCAGGTAGTGGTGTGAAGGCGGGAACGGGCTGCAGTGCTGTGTTTGCTGTGTGGCAGCTCTAGGCTGAACACGTTTAACCCCACGCATCCACCCCAGATTTAATTAGTCTAGTGCTCTAGTCGACAGTCGGTAGTCGTCGGCGCCCGACACTTCTGAGCCTGATAACAGGGTGGGAGGGAGGCAGGGAGGTAGGGGGCTAACAAACGATGTCGGCGTCGCGCCACTGATACCAGAAGCATTAACAATTGAGACTTGATTGGGCATCGATTGGCATCCGATCCGATCGATTTGAGATGCCACTTGATTTCAGTGTTTTCGTTTCCACTGTTTTCAATCAGCCCGCAGCGGTCGCGCTCGGGTCACGCCAGGGTTGCGCGCTTATCAGCTAATAGTCGAGCCTCGCACTAAATCGTTTGGCATTATGATTGTACGTGATTATCATTATATTGTTTTGATTACAGGGCATGAGAACTGCACTTTCCACCACGATCTGGAGCTGGACCACAAGCCGCCGACGCGGGAGGCATTGCTGCCTGATATGGCGCGCTCTTATCGCCTGCTCTTGGGCGGCCTCGGCGAGAATCCCGATCGACAGGGTCTGATCAAGACGCCAGAGCGTGCGGCAAAGGCCATGCTATACTTCACCAAGGGCTACGACCAGAATCTCGAAGGTAAGTCCCCTCTCCTCTCTCACGCAATTAGCACCTGGCGAGTCAATTAGCAAACAGGTCAGCGATCCATCCATCCTGTCAACATGCGTCACGTGTTTCTGTGGGGGCTTCCAACGGGGGGCATTTCCCATGACGGCTCGAAACTAGTTTAGTTTGGCAGTGAATCACTGCACTGCTCTCTTCGCTTCGCAGAGAGATACGAAACTGAAGTAATCGCGCACCGGGTGCATTGCTCTAATTGCAGAAGCGTCTGAGGTCTCTTTGGGGGCGAGCAAGCATTATCGCTGATCCGTTATGTAGACTGTGCTGCTGTACTAACGACAATTAGACGTAGCGCAATTCGGGCAAGCTTTTAAGTGCATTGCACTGAGCTTTTGGGTCAATGTTTGTTATATATTCGAGCAGTTCTGAAGGGTTTCTCCATTCTAACAAGCATTATCTGATCTGTTGTCTCAGCTTAGCGGTTTTTTTTTTGTATATTGGTTTTTGTTCTGTTGTTAGGTGTATTGCAAGTATGCAGACCGGTTCTAAGTCTAGATCAGGTTCTAAGATTCATTAAATAAAAATACAAAATACAAATAAAATTCTCGCAAAGTCACAATCACATTCAAATTGACCAACAGCAACAGCAGCAGCAGCAGCAGCGGCCGCCGTAAAAACAACAATTTTCAGACTATAGCGAAAGTAATTCGCCTCGAACTCGTTAACTACACGCATGCATATTTAATTAATAAATAGAATCCCCTCACACACATGACTTGCGTTAAATTCACAAGAAACTCAGCCTCAACTGTGTTGACATTGAATATTTCTGCTGCTCTCAGTAAATTGGCAGGAAGCGCACTTAAGCTTTTAACGCCATGACCAACTGCAAAATGGGGGAGGCGAACAGGGACAGAGTGCGCGAGAGTGCGAGAGGGAGAAAGAGTTCTGCAGTGGGCGTCAAGTGGGCGCAGCACTTGAAGCTTCGTGCGAGAGGAGTGCGCGAAAATCACAAGAGCAGCGAGCATTTAAAGCTGAAGAAGTGAAAGCTCAAGCTCTTAAAGAATGGCCAACAATAAGTGGCGCTAACAAACACACACATACACAACACACACACACACGCGTCCATTAAGAGTCAAGTGGAAAACTTCAACTTAAGATTCAGTTATGCCACTGCATTTCATTGAGCAAATAAATCTAGCATCAAATGTGCCACAAACACACATAAATCACAGAGACTCACAGTGGGGGAAATCAGCATTACTAAATTCCCTTTTCTTATGCAGATGTGTTGAACGGCGCCGTTTTCGACGAGGATCACGATGAAATGGTCGTGGTCAAGGATATCGAGATGTTCTCCATGTGCGAACATCACTTGGTGCCATTCTATGGCAAAGTGTCTATTGGATATTTGCCATGCAATAAGATTCTCGGTCTCAGCAAGCTAGCTCGGTAAGTGAAATTTGAAGTCCGCGATAACTTTGGCTAATAATGCTAATCGTTCTTTATAGCATTGTGGAGATTTTCTCACGTCGCTTGCAAGTGCAGGAGCGATTGACCAAGCAAATTGCCGTCGCTGTGACACAGGCTGTGCAACCAGCAGGAGTCGCTGTGGTCGTCGAGGGCGTGTAAGTAAACACACAAAAATTTAAAATAAAATTTACAAAAAAGTAATTTGCATCGGCCGGGAATCGAACCCGGGCCGCCCGCGTGGCAGGCGAGCATTCTACCACTGAACCACCGATGCTTGTGCCCGAAGTTCAGCTAAAGTTGCTTTACTGCTAGACCGAATTGTTTGGCAATGAATGAAGTCATTTTTAATGCTCCGCCAATCTAATCACAGCTAATTTGTCTCCTTTTTGTTTTTTAATTAATTGCAGACACATGTGCATGGTTATGCGTGGTGTGCAGAAAATCAACAGCAAAACCGTCACCTCGACTATGCTGGGCGTATTTCGCGATGATCCAAAGACGCGCGAGGAGTTCCTAAACCTAGTCAATAGCAAATAAACGCATTGTTCTTGACTTGTGTAATAAATTGTTGAAATTTTAGTTTCGTTTAGCTAAATACGCAAAAAAAAAAGAAAAGAAAACCGATAGATAAACATTCCAATGCATCGCAATTTTTGGTGTTGGTAGTTTAATATACATACTTACGTTTGTTCATATTCAAAGCAAATAATGGCACACAATAAATAATATTTTTTATATATATACATACGAACTAAGGGAACAACTAATGAGACATCATTGCAAACCGTTTAGGGAATTTACAATTAGGATTAAACTAAATCAAATACTACGAATATACATACGTACAAATAACCATATGTTAATATGTTTGTACTTATAAAAAAAATTAGTTATCAAATCGAATCGTTCAAATTGCTTATTATTATATACAATGTACATGTACACTTAATATATGCTTACAAAACAAATATTTTAATTATGCCATTAAAGAATTCAAAGCGAAAACTATATTTTAAAATTGAAATCGAAAAACAAATGCTCGTCGTTATACAAATGTTGTTTCTTGCACTAATTAGAATCTGCTATGTATACAATAAAAATAAATATTTAAATATTGTTGAAATCAATTGAGTTTTAATTTAAAAAATTACTCTTCAAAAATAAATATACATTTCACAGAGTACAAAAGTGTAAAATAAAAACAATAATTTCAAAATATTGGTTAAAGTAGTGATTTAATAAAAGTGCCCCTCATCCTGCAGGATAGCAAAAAAAAAGATTCGTACAACCTTGACCCCGACGTGAATCGAACACGCAACCTTCTGATCTGGAGTCAGACGCGCTACCGTTGCGCCACGGAGTCCTTGCGGGATAGATAACCAAATGTTCAATAAAGGACAAAAGCAACACACTTCGTTTATCTGCGACAGTGTCCTTGCTACTGATACGGCTTAAAACATACACATACAGCACCAAGCAACTTTAATCTTATATTTTAGGTTATTCTTAACAAATAAAATGAAAAGGAGTTCCAAATCTCAACCACCAAATTTAAATATGCGTTATTAATTATGGAATGTTTGTGTATTTGTATTGGAAACGTTCGTAAAAAGTGGTAAATAAAAAGTTTGGTTCCTATATTAAGCAGTTCATTGTATGAAATTACAACTACTTATTTATTTGTTTCGTACAATTAAACTTAATTGGTACATCGAACAAATAGCAGTGATTTTAACTTTGGTGTATATAAAATCAACAAAATGCATACAGTTTTTGTACAAAAGAAACTAGAAACTAGATTGATAGAAATGTTAGTGTGTATGTTGCACAATCTTAGAACTGAGAGGGAATCTAAATGAATAATATATAAATGTATACTTATAAATTGCATTTATTTTACAAATTGTACGGCATTAAGGCTGCATCTGTGCTCTAATAGTTAACCATCCAATGGCGTGCCCAAGTAGACCATTGAAACCTCAGTATTACCATAGACAGCAGATACCGTAGGATAAAGCTTCTTATCTGGCAAGCCTGCAATAAGACCGGTTATAAGATTATCTTATTGTTTTAAAAGGATAATAGGGTCCTACCTCTAAACGCGACGCCCAGAAACTCATAGTTTTTCTCAAACGATAGAGTATTGTCATCGCAGTCGAGGATTACACGAATGCGTTCGCCAACCTGATACTTGGGTGCATTATTCAATAGCGGGTAACTGCCCTGCATATCACCGTTGTGCAACAGATGGTTCTCTACTAGGTTCCAGCCCCAGCTCTGATCATCGGAGCCCAGCAACGCCACATAGCCATGGCACTGCAACAACGCCTCCTTGGTGGATATGCCAATGACAGCTACTGTGCCCAGTGGACCTTCCCAAATCACTTCCCACGCATGTCGTCCTTGCCGAAATCCAATTTTACCCCGCGCCGCATCCGTACTTTGTGCCACCGGATTGCTGTCATGCAATTTGGTAACCAGGGTTATTATCAAACAAAAAAACATGAGCATAAATACAGTATACATACCGATGCAAGGTGAAGCCATTGGGCTTAATGTAGACATTGCGTGAGCAGTCGTTGGGACTCCAGGCATGTAGATAGGCTCGCAGTTTAGTCTTGTATGTGGACACCGAGGACAGGAGCTCAGATTTCACAGACTCCTTGGGCAGTTTGCGTAGACAGTGCCATCGCCAAACATCGCTATTCTCGTCGTTGAGGAAGTAATACCAACTTTTGCAAACTTGCGAACACCGACTCAAGTCATTAAGCTCTAAATATGAGAATATTGACTCTAATACATTGTAATTGCACAGCGGATCGACCATTTTGTTGTTGTAGTTTTAACGCTTATAGTCGTCGTGCTCCACAGAACTTGGCAGGCAATATGTATGTGTGACTGAATGCTTCGACTTGCTTTTAGTTTCCTATATTGGCATTAACTTTTCACTGAGGGTATAATTAAATACCTGTTTTGTCATTTTATATTATGAATTCATATGTTTTATACGATACTATTTGGCAAAAACAGCAGAATAGAGGTGGAGAAACATCGATGGCATTATCGATATTTAAAAAAATTTTGAAAACATCGATGTCTTTTGTATCGATGTTTTTGAAAAAAAATGCAATCTGGTTAAGCTTCGCATGGTATATTTCCAAAACACCTATACTCTTATTTGTTTATTTTTTTTCAAAAAATCTTGACATAATCAAGAACATTTCTATTGGTTCTAAATACTTTCTCCGAAAAGTATTAATAACTCCATTTGAGGCCTCACTGGGATTTAAAATTCTTATAATTTCTTAAATATACCACTTAACTAACTTAGCTAAGGCTTGTAATTTAATAAAAACCGCTCAGCTTAATAAAAAATACTACAGACAATTTTATAGCTAAAAGGAATTAATGACATTGAATCAAAGTACATTCAATAGATTCTAGATGAAAGGCTTAACAGCATATGAACTAGTTTTATTTATCGAACTTATCGATATACTGTTATATTGTCCGTCATAACAGATGTGTGCCAATGTTGAGTTTCATATGGAACAACGATAACAGCCATTGTTTGTTTACATTTGTGTCCAGTTCTGGATAACGACGATTAAAGCAACTCATTCATTACTGTTTTTAAAGCTATCGATGAGTACACTACTACTACAATCATGATGAACTGAGGTAATAAATAATATACATGTATTTTGTTATAGCATAACAAGATTTAAAGGCAGACAGACTGATAGTAGCCATTATTTAGAATCGGAAGACGAAAATAAGACTGTTGTATAACAAAATTAGTCAACATCGCATTTAAAAGGTGTTAAGTTGTTACTATTAAAATATTTGAAAGTCTTTAACTATAAAGAGGATAACTTTAATCGAAATATTCAAGTACATCATCTATTGTTTGATTCTGTTATAGGCACGAATTAATACAATTGTGTGTGCCGCTATCCTCAAACGTTATACAACACTACGTTCGATTGATGCGTAAATTTGGCGCGTCGACCAATCAGCTGATAAACGCGGTGTCTGCCATTTCGCTCGCACTCACACGCTGGTCGTTTTCGTAGTCGTTGTCTTCGTCGTCGTCGAAAAACCAACGACTTGGATGGAAATTTAATGCATATCGTGCTGCGATTAAAACAAAAAATAATTTAATTTTAAATAGTGCACCAGAAAGAGGAAAAATTGTCGATCCTTTTGCAAAAAAGTACTTGAAAATCGCACCACTTAAAGTGTACGAAAAACGCTATTGAAAACCCGCATTAAATTCGTTTCGTTTCGTGTGTGTGTGACATGAAAAAAATGCGCTGGTGCTGCTGGAAACAAAAAATGCGCTCGCCATTTTGACTCGGAACAACATCCAAATTTTTCACTTGCTGATATCAAAATATGTACTTTGAAGTAAAGAGTTTGCTGTGCGACTACGCCAAAATATGAACAGTTTTGTGAAGTGCTGTGCAAAGAATATTTAATACACGTGTTACAAATTGTGCACCGAAAAATACAGAATATATCGTAGGCCGCGCCACACACTTGCATACACGCACACACCAATACATATATACACGTTGCGGCTACGTGAGACTTTTGGCGGCGTCTTAGTGTGCGTTTTTTCCCCCCAAAGAAGCGCAATCACAACAACAACAACAGCAACAATACTATCAGTTAAGAAAAAGGTAATCGTAGTAGGTGCCTTTCTACCTGAGAAAACGGTGCAGGAGTCGAAGGCGCGGGGCACCTTGCAGCGGCGACGTCACTACACCTGTCTCGATTTAAAGTAATAAAAAAAAACGAAAAAGGAGTATACAGCGGCAGTATATCAATAACAGGTCGGGACAACTGAAAATGGCGCATAACTCCTCGACCACAAATCAAACAACGAGCGGCTCGATTAAGACAGGAGAAGTCAACTACTTCTTTCAGGATGAACATGGTGTGTGAGTGGGGGGCAGATGACCAGATGCTACATAGTAGTCAATTTTTGCGTTAATGAATGCGTAACATACATATTTTTATTTTTATCGGCACTTGGTCACACACAATGTCATACGCATGCATGTGTGTTATGTGTTTGTGTATTTACAATAGAAGTGCTGTGGGCGGGCGGGGGAGCGAGCTACTACTAACTTGCATGCTCGAACCACACTGGCGCGTAAACGCCATCTTTTTCTTTTTTCGGTTTCCTTTTACATACCATATTTATCGCTTAATACGCTTTAAGCGCGCACACAACGCCGAGGCAAACCATCGGCAACAACAACGTCGACTACTACTACTACTACGACTACACAGCAACACGTCGAAAAACAAATAATACAAAATAAAATCAAGTAAAATCGGTTGCTCTTGTCTGCTCTGCTCCGCTGCTGCCAATATACACATGTACGCGGAAACCTATATACATACATATACTTATATATGTATATGTGCATTCAACCATTTGTGTGTGTGCGCTGCCGGGCAGCGACAACAGCCACGCCGCCGTTCGCCCAGTTGGCGCTCTGTCAACCACACACACACACACAAGAACATTTCATACAGTTTTCGTTGAGTACATCTACAAGACACTTCTACTTCTCCAGCTCTGTTTTTGTTTCTTATCTTCAAACAGCTGATAGGAGTGCTGCAGTTCGTCGCAAGCGCAGACGACGGCAAATGCACACATTTTTTATTCCTCTCCGTAATAAATCTTTCATTTGAATTTGATAGAAAACCTGGTGGAGTGTGGCTGACAGCGGCGAAGTAGAAAAACTGAAACTGCGTGACATTTTGCAATGTGTTACAAAAAGCTGGGCACACACACTCGCGCACTTAAGCGTGCACAATCACAAATACATCACACATACACGCAGACGAGCGTTCGCGTAGATAGAAAAAAGCTAAAGCCCAAAATGGGCAAACACCAAACATGTGTAGCAGCGAGTGCGCAGCGCCGCTGACGTCGACGCCGACAGAGCTGTTTGTTGTTATTGCCGCTCTGTTGACCATCTTACGTATGTGTGCATGCGCGCAAGTGTGTGTGCGAGCGTGTGCTGTTTGTATGAATGAGTGAGCAGCGTTCGACGTCGACAGCACACCGGCTAACCGGCCTGCAAGGCTGAGCATGTTTGACAGCAGTTAGGCTCTGAGTCATTTGTAGGTGTGAGTCTATGTATGTGTGTGACTATTAGTTGATATTTTTGGATTTGTTGGACCTTTTTTTGTTTCTGCTTGCGGTTTTCCTGTTATAAACATAAAACTAACTAATTTGCATACACCACAGTTGTGTGTATCTTTTTGGCCAGCCTGTAATATAATAATTATGCAAATGTTGTAGCAGCAGGTGAATGATTAGCATTTATTAAAAAAAAATGTAAATCCTCATCAAAAAATTGCTTAGAGAAAAGCCGGTTTAAGTCCAGTCGGTTGCAAGGGGTTGTACTAGCAGAAAGATCACGATATATATCGCATGGGTTTCATCTACAATGATACAAATTAATTATGCAGTGGTGGGGAGAGTGTGTGCGCGTGACGATCACGTGCGTAGTTGCCACTTTGTAATAATAATACATCCTTGCCAGACGAACGCATTTTGGTCATTCGCGCCCACCCCATGTCAAGCATTGAGTTTGCATTGCGCTCCACGCGTTGATACTCTTGTTGTTGTTGGTTTGTTTTGCGCGCTGCGCTTTCGTTTCCCACAAACGGCAAAGAGACGGAGACTGCGCTGCATGCATGCATATGCATCTGTGTGTGTGCCAGTGTATGCATTTCAATTGAAGCAACCCAGTAGAACTTTGAAGCATGAAAAACGTACTTACACATACAAACATATTCCGACGTGCACAGCAATTCGGCTTTCATGGGGCTTTGTTTATTGAGAGACTTGCGTTCATTTGGCCTCCAGCCTTTGCGTGGCAACACGTGGTGGCTGCTTTTTTGAGTAGCAATTCAACTGCACAATAAAATTAATTGAAATCAACTCAATTTACAGGACAAATCGCCAAAGTAGTAAAGCCAGTGCAAGTAAAGCAAATGCAATCCATGGATCATCCAAATTCTAGCATGATGTTTCCCAGCAGCTCGGCCCGTAACGGTGGCGGTGGTGGTGGCAGTGGCAGCGGTATTGGTAACGTGGGTCGGATGGGCGCCTTTAGTCAGATGGTAAGCTGCTGCAATGAATCAAAAGACTGAATGCTTAAATTATCTAATTTGTTCCTTAATATAGCAGCAGAGCACAACGAATCAGAATCAGGGACAATTTATACGACTACCAGACCGCAACTATATTACAATTCCAAAAAACGAAAGTAAGTCCTATTATCCATTATGATATTGTATTTATTATTAATTATTTTGTTATTCTCAATTTATTTATTTCTTGGGGAACCCAGATGCTTCATACGGTACAGCTGTTTCAGCGCAGAAAGGCAGCGGTACCAGTGCTGCAGGAGGGGGAGGTGACTTGAACGATGGGGTAAGCAAATAGACAGACAACATGCGTGCTCTCAATTCTCGCAAGAGCCTATTGTAATCACTCCTGTTTCCATATTTGCAATTGTAGATAAAGAGCGCGAGATATGAGAAATATACACCAAATAATGCCATGAAAATGAAATCGAAACTGTGAGTTCAGAAATATGCACAAGATGCGAAATGAAATTGAATGTATTTCTCCCTATTTTATAGGCACTCCATACAGAGCAGTCCCATGCACACAATGTCCGCCTCCTCATCGTCCGTGCAAAGGAAACGAAAGCCAGATAAGGCGGGCAAAGGACTGCGTCACTTTTCAATGAAGGTGTGCGAGAAGGTGCAGGAGAAGGGCAAGACAACCTACAATGAGGTGGCTGATGATTTGGTTAACGAGGAACTGAAGAATTCATATGATTCCAACTGTGATCAAAAGAATATCCGGCGTCGTGTCTACGATGCGCTCAACGTACTGATGGCAATCAATGTCATTTCCAAAGACAAAAAGGAAATACGTTGGATTGGCTTGCCTGCCAACTCAGCCGAGGTAGAGCTGCAACCTACATTTGATTAATTGCATAGCATTATCTTAGCTAATTCTGTTTTCATTCACTTGATAGCAATTTTTGGCTCTAGAGGAAGAAAATAATACCCTCCGCGAACGCATCAAGAAGAAGCACGAAACGCTGCGCGAATTAGTTTTGCAAAATGTAGCGTTCAAGGGTCTTGTGGAGCGAAACAAGCGGGCCGAGAGCCAGGGAATGGTGCCATCTCCAAATTCATCCATTCAGTTGCCGTTCATCATTGTGAATACGCACAAATCGACCAAGATCAATTGTAGTGTCACCAACGACAAGTACGTGAACAATTCAACTGCCGCTTATACTCAAATGCTAAACGAAACCATTTTAATTCATTCTAGATCCGAATACATTTTTAAGTTCGACAACACATTCGAAATGCACGACGACATCGCGGTATTGAAACGTATGGGACTCCCGCTGGGTAAGTTATTTTGTTTTCCAGCAGATTTTATATTTACTTTTGCGTAATTTTTTGCAGGCTTGGATAAGGGCGATTGTGCGGCGGAGGATATTGAGCGCATTAAAGGTTGGGTGCCTCCAAATATGGCCAAATTTGTGGAAGGTGAGGACTAAAGTAAATAGTAAATTATTTGAGTTTAACATGAATTTTCGTTGTAGCCTACGGGACTGGAAAGGTAATAGATCCGATGTACGATTCGGATGCCGAAGACAACGACTATTCGTGCCTCGAATCAACCAATGAGTCTCAAAGCTACGTACAACACTCGCAGCATACCACCGATGTCGAATACAAGTTAGAGCAGGACGATGATGAGCTCGAGGATGACATTGATTGAGCTGATGATTTTGATGATGATGATGTTGATTATGACGCGGACATGTCGTGGTCATGGGCGGAGGGTTCCACTGCGGATGCTGGCGATGCCAGCAGCGGATACGCAGAGGATACATTTAGTTTTACGTTTATTAACGCTTTGTTGGGATTGTCACGCCCTTTCGGTTAGATTGGCACAATTCTCTCATTTGTCGTTCTTTACACACATACACATACACACACACACACATACACACACACACAGAAGCATTACACAGCTTTCGATTATGTTTGTTTCTTAATGAGACTTGATTAAACTATATATACATAAGCTTAAAACATTTAATACTATATATATATATTAGATGTATATATATATACGTATACTTGGCGTTTGTATTTTTGAAGTTAATTTTTAAGCGCAAAACAATTTAAATTAATATTCTACTTAAGCTACAAAACAATTGTATTTTAGTGAAAATATACAAAACAAACAAAAGTCTTCTTTTTTAGTTGATAAATCGATTGCTGTTTCAACAAAATGTGAAAGATGCAAACAAACAAAACAATTGTTCTCTTGAAATGTTCATCTTGAATGTTGTAAATGCAGTGTTGCAAACATTAAGAATTCTATTCTACATTTCTGTACTGTACACACACCAAATCTTCAAAAATGACAGCAATATAGAATGCAAATATTTGTAGAGCGACAAAAGCTACAGTTCGAACTGTAGACGAAATGCATATGAAATATGTTAATTTGCCTAATATTAACCACGACTTAAGTTTAATAATATATGAATAAAGAAAAGCCCGTTGTTTCACCTTTTCAAAATGAAATGAAATTCTCAAGAAATCGTGCAGTTACAAAACAAAAAACAAATATATTTATATAAAAAGCTCTATATATATACATATACATACCTACAAATGCAAAAATAATCAACCTACCTATTTACTAATAACAACTATTAATGCATCGATATAAATTCTAGAATTTATATTTATATAATATTGAAATTACTTCATATGAAACAAGAAAAACAAATGCAAACAAATTAGTAGAAAGCGACAAAATGTACATTTAAGAGTCGAGAGCAAGTAGTTGTGTAATAAATTTAAAATACATATTTCATTTTGAAAATGGGATTATCGACAAAGAGCAAATACAAAACGGATAAAACAAACAACAAATGAAAATCCAAGTAAATATAGGTAATAAAATGAATACATATTGTATATTGAAAAAGTAAAATGCCGATTGAAGTCTCATTGGGTTTGGAATTTTCAGCAAATAAGATATATTCTATTTGGTTTTCAACTAATTTATTAGCATCGAGGACAATTCGCGACATGTTGGATTTGCAAATAGCAAACAATAAATACAAGTGTAATCAAAATTCGGGTGTGGAGACAGGTATGTGTCTTCCCGGAATGTGTGCCGGACATTCTTGGCCAATCTTAATTGGAACTCGGAAATATCAGAAACTTAAATATTAAATAAAGATGAGGCTTACTAAAGTACAAAAGTCACCACATTTCAACCAATACGACTGTTTGACTTATATTAAGGTAATATGATTTCCTTTGGCTTAATATTACTTTTTAAGGAGGCTTGAGTCGGGAGTTTTAGGCGAAACCTTCGTCGAGGATAGTCGCTGCCGTCGATGGTGGACCCAGCGGCTGCTGTTGCTGAGCAGCTAAACTGAAGTCATAGTTCATTTGTTGATCAAACGGAGGATCGGGGAATGCATTCGCAGACAGATTCATTAGTTCGGGTTGTGGTTGCATTGGCTTTGTGTTGAGCTCCTGTCGCTCTTGACGCAGTTGCTGTGGCGATTTGACATAATTGATTGGTATTATGCCCGAGTTTTGTCCATTCGTTGAGGCCAATGCCCAGCCAGAGTTGAGCAGTTGTAGAGTCTGTTGAATCTCCCGGGGAGCCACTTGTATCGTTTGGCCGGCACGCAACGTCAATTCGCTCTCATTGCGAGCTTGAAAATCGTAAAGAGCTTGTGTGTGAATCGGTGCGGTCCACTTGGCGGGATTACGAGCTAATTGGATTGAACGATAACAATTGAAGGTAAACACAAAATAGCAATAAGAAAAAGGAAAACGTGAAAGCGTTTTGCTTATCTAGACTCAGCTTTATCTGGATGAGCTGGGTCAGTTCAAAGTGCTGAGATAAGATAAACAAGGCGTTCAATGTTCGCCGCAGCACACAAACCTTCTTCCTGCGCTGTATTCGTAACTGTGCCCAGCAACTTCATGATCAGATAAGGAGCCGTAAAGATGAAGCTAATGAAGGCCAGCACTGGCCAAGGCGATGTTCCCTTGCGTGGCAGCCGTGGTCCATTGCCGTTTTGTCCATTATTATCATTAAGAGCTTCGGCAAATGCCTTTTTAAAGGCCTCCGACGAAGGATCTAAGTTCGACAAGCGCAGCCAATAAAGAATTCTGAAAGGCAGTGTTGCGATTAATTAAAATACTTTATAAGTCGCATTGCATAGTACTTACTTTCTGTAAATCCACTTTAATCCACGAAAGATGGCAAACGATGCCCAAAATTGCGAGAAAACGCTGCGCAGGCGACCAAAGTTAGCGGCCACGCCGAGAATGGCTCGAAAGGAACTCGTTAACGCAAAGAATGTGGAGTCTAGCATGGATGCAATGTTGGCAATGGCAGACACCAACGATTCGATGCTTTGAAAAGCAGGACGCGAACTCGCCTCGGCCATTTGAATGAATCGTTGCTCAGGATCATTGGCATTCATTCCGCCAAATCTATTATAGCCACCATAGCCACCGCCAAAGCCACCCAATCCGCCCATACCACTATATCCGCCGTAGCCACCATATCCACCGAAACCGCCTGCTCCATATCCACCAGTATTGTAGCTGCCGAATCCCATTCCGAACCCACCAGCATTGCCGTAACCTCCGCTGTAACCAAACGAGCTCTGTTGGAAGGGGGACTGCGGCACTGGAGGTGGTGCCTGGAGTGACCTCACGTTGCCGTACGGTGTGCTCAGCATTGGTGACTCGTTTATAACTGCACTTCGAAGATTGTTGTTGTCGCCCATGTTGCTGTAGAAGAACTTTAATTTAATGAACTTTGGCCCACTAAAACACTGCTCATTTGGTTTTACCTGTGGACGTCAATTTATTTGCACTTGGTTGTCTGTTCGCTTCTCTGTCGACCGGAGTGTTTATCAAATTCAATCTTTACTTCAGCACTAGTGTAATTTAATATTAATAATAATGTTAAAAAACAACACAGTCTTTAGTAACTTTTTCTTCGTCGTTCGATCAATTATCGATTTACAAGGCGACTCTTTTTGTTTCCATACGATAAAATTACGATTATTAATAAAATGGAATAATCGCGCATCAACCCAGAGGTTATCGATTTATTATCAAATGTTTAAATTAACGGTTAATATTAGCAATAAGTTCCTTAATATTTTCAACTTATTTTTTGTTAAAATAATGCAAAAATGATATAATATATGTGATATATTCCGTTTACAAACAAAATACTTTTTAATCGACTGTCAATATTTGAAAAATATGGCAACTCGGTACGTTATTATTGAGCTGCCAAAAGTATCGAATATAAACAAACTCAGTTTACAAGTTTTCTTGGTTTGAGGGCGCAGGCAAACAAGCTTTAAGCCCTTATTTAATTAAAAATATTCGGGTTAAATTTTTGCCAAAATGGCGAACAGTAAAGATATGTGCCTACGAGAATGGGCGCCACTTACCGAAATAATGGAGCTTATTCCAGCAGCCCGGCGGGGTTTCTTTCCATCCAACTTAAATATTACCTGCGTCGATGCCATTGAAGACTTCCTCGCTTTGGGCAGCGACGCGGGCATAGTCTTCTGGTATAATCGTCGGTCCGGCGAAATGCAAAAACTTAAAGCGGAGGTATGACTATGACTCACATTTAAACATTGCGTGCTAACACATCATTCCGTTTTGTGTTCTTCCCCTTCCAATACCCGCATAGGTATCTACGCGTATAACGTGCGTGAAGATAGTAAATTCGGTGGAATATATGGTCGCCGCTGGCAGTGCTAACGGTCAAGTTAGCGTTTTTCAAATACAAAAGGAACTCCCGCCAGACTTGGACTTGGTTGCGCCCTGCACACGAAGTAAACCCATTGAGCGGTATACAATTAGAGATCTGCATCGTTGTGTGGTCAGCTGCTGCGAGTGGTCAAAGAATGGCATGAAACTGTATTCGGGTGACCGACAAGGTGTCGTAGTCCTCACGGAATTTGATTATCAAACGGTAAGCATACAATGTTTTTAATTCTTTCGATTCACTAATAATTCTGAATACAGCATCAAAGCAAATCCTTGCAGATACTCAGCGAAGCCTATGAGATTGTACAGCTTAGCGTATATCAGAGTTACTTGTTGGTGGCCACACTTTATCGATGTATCGTGTGCCGACGTGATGTTCAGACCAACAAATGGCAAATTATCCAAGTGGGCAAGAAGGATCGCAAGCAACTAATCGATTGCGGGGGCGTGTTTCTGAAACCATCGACGACGACAGAAAATGTGCCACAAATCATTTGCGGTCGGCCTGGGTTACGCTTTTGGGTGGCGGATGCGCTGGGCAATGTGGCCAAGACAATAATCTTTAATGAGGCCGTGCTGAAGAATCCCGCCTGGGAGATTCCTCTACTGAATCCCAAGCAACGCAGTCAACTATTGAATGGCATTGATGCAGCCAGTAGTGTCGGTCGTGATGCCTTCGTAGCCAGCAGAAACTTTCGTGAAATTCATCTGTATGATGGCCAGGATGCTCTGCTTGTTACCCATGACGATGCAACATTGTACATTCTTAATCTGGAGCGATTGAGAGTTGAAGCCTTGGCTCGTGGATTCCGCAAGATTTTAGATTTCTGTGTTTGTGGCAAGGAAATATTCGTGCTAGAAGGTGAGCGTTCGCTGCTTCGTCTGGCACCGTTGCCCGAGCCTCCAAATAAGACGGCCAAGGTTATATTCAACCCAATGATGCCGCCGCCATTGCCAATGGCAGGAGGCTCACCTTACACCAAGATGGACCTGGAATCACCAATAGAAATGGAGCCAACGCTAAATAGTGCCGAGGAGTGTTTCGAGCTGCCCGCCATTGAAAAACTTGACTTGAATGTACCCATCGAGCTGGCCGTGGAGTCACCATTGACGCAGCAAAATCGCCGCTTGGAAATCTTTCAGCGCATTGGTGAGATGGATTTTGATCAGTCAATTTTGCATGCCAGCGGCACAACAAGCCACAAGAAGCGCAAAGTTTCGGTGGGCAAACAAAACCCTGCAGTCGGTGGAATCGTGGAAATTGGACAAGAGACACATGAACGCAGGTTGCCACTGACTAGTGCTGCAACGCTTATGGAAGCCAGTTACTGTCAAATGGAGAAGTAAGATATACTGATGAATTAAATCGACAATATCATAATTGGAATGTTTTCCTCCACAGTAATGGCTTGGTTTCCCCGATGGATATTAAAGCTGCTTTTATACAGCACCTGCCTGACGCGTTGACTCCCACAACATTGCAGAAAACAATTGCGGAAAAGGCCAAGACATTGGCAGTCGAATTGGATTTGCCAGAAGTGGACTTAGCTCCAGTCAATGAGGAGGAGCTACGTGCTGCCCAGGTGCCACAACCAACTAAAACGTTAATCAACTGCTATCCCACCAGGCTTGAGACGACAAGCGCGCAGACAACGCCGCGAAAGAAGGCCGCAAATGACAATGCTGAAGATTACAGCACCGGACAGCCGGTCGATGGCATTTGTGCGAGCACCTCAAAGAACTCGGTTGCTCCCTTGAAATTCGTGAAAACCCAACCAAAGTGCGATGATGAGTCTCAGCAGGAATACACAAGTTTTTTGCCTGATTTTCGTTGCGCTGGCGATCCATTCAAAAAGGAGCCCACACCTCCGACAGCTGAATCGAATTCCTCCAGTGAATGGGAGTTCCTTGATAATTAAAGCCAGTCCAGTATTTTTTTTAAGTTCAGAAAAGGGTTGAAAATTTGTATTATCGCTTTAAAGTTGTGCACAGTTAGTCGTTTTATTTTTATGTTCCTTATAATTGGTTTCAACTTTACTTTTCTTAATTATGTGTTGTGTGCTTCAAATTGTGATTATCATGTGTTAATGTTGTTAAATTAAAGCTTATTGTACAAAAGATTCATATACAAATTTTACGAAAATAAATGTAAATTAGTCTAAATAAATCAAACTTAAGTCATTGCATTTAAGAGCATCTGTGAAACGTGATTTGATTATTATAAGTTGCATAACAATCTAAGAACCTTTTTTGATTAGGTTAAGAGCATATATGACATGTATTTTGCTTATTATAATACTGATTGTAAGTCTAAGACTCTTTTACATAATCCAATAAAAATAATATTTAATAGCACATCACACTCAGACGCAGGAAGCGAATTTCTAGCTGATAATATTGCCGCCATCCACAGCCGCAGAAGGCGCAACGTGCATAATATTATCCACGATTTGGCTGCATGTGAGGGAAACGAGACGCCCACAAAAATTCTCGTGCATATCACACGAGAGATTAATGTACTAACCCTACAAAATTTAAACTTCCGAATATGATTGAATCAATTATTAATTGAAGACAAGAAAAAATGTCAAATTAAGAACATTAAATTGATTACTCTTAAAATGAAGTCTATTGTTTTTGGATAGCAAATAAAAAATGCATTAACAAATTACAAAAATCGCCTAATATGTTGATAATGATAAAATATGTGAACAGTTTTTATTTATATTAGTACAGTCGGATATTTCCTCGTTTAAAAACCTATTTGAGTGAGGATCCAAAACGACAGTTAGTCAAGGCTTAAGCACTTTTAAACTAATGCCGAAAAGTTATAGTGGAAATGTACTATTGCAATAGTTACACAACTTTGACGTTAGCTGATAGACGCCTTAAAGACTGCCAACCCTCTGTTTGAAGCCCAGCCTATTCATACCATATTGATGAACAAATTGTAATTTGAGAGCAGCTCTCGCGGTCAATTGACTGCAATGATGGAAAGTTTTTTGCAGTACACCGAGCTCATGCACTTTAATGGAGGCATCTAGAAATTTCTAGGAGCAGAACTTTCATGATAACAAAGTTAAAGCTAGTGTGATTGACAACCTTGAAAAACGAGAGTCCCCGCTAGTAGAAAAATAAAAAGCCTCTCGCACTTTAACAGTCAAATCATAACAAATAAATTTGCGCGCTTAAAATTTTCCACAACGAAACCGCGCCATTGATTGAAATTGAAATTATGTGTTTATGAATGTTATGTTGTGAATGGAGAGCTCGGCTCATGAGGTTCAAGAAGTCGCTCAATAAAGCTGAGAAGAAAACATGGAAATTATCTTCGTATTCGCCTAACGCTTCAATTCTTTTCAGTCCGTCCTGTTCTCTCTGCATTTTTCAAGCATTAACAGGTCTATGCCAAATACTGTTAGACTTTGATTGGGAAATGCATACCAGATTGCAAGAACTTACAAGTGGAAGCTCAACAAAATTCACGATATTAGTAGTTCATGTCTGGTTCCGCGAACGGTGCTGGAATTGAACTTTCATTCCGATTTATCATTTGATACCAGGGCGCGAAGAGCAACAAGTGTGTCAATTAGACAATATCCAATTGGATATTCGTCATGATATTTGATTATCTTCATTTTCTATAAAATCATGCAGTGTCCATAAAATCAAAAATCAAACATTTATATGCGGTGATCTGATGAATTTAAAATGCATACTCAACACATACATACGCACATGGACGTGGCGCTCTCTTTGTGACAGGCAGCTAGCTCTCTGTACGACAAAGCCGGCAAATTGGCGTGTTTCTCTTGACAGAACAAAGAGTTCCGTAGTGAAATGGCATGGCGTCGCGGCAAATAAAAGCGGGTCGGAACTCGCTCTTGTTCTCATTAGACGGCGAACTTTTGCCTTGCACGGATCCCAGAAATTGTTAGACGGCAAAATCGCGTCAAAATCATCAGCGGGTGAAACACAAAAAAAAAAAAATAATAAATATAGTGAGGGAGAAGAAAATTCCTGTAACAAAACAAAAAACAGCGATAAATTATAAACAAAAGGTGTTGGACTCGAACGGCAGCGGCAAATTAATTGAATTGTGTCGAAAAACAAAAAGCATACATAAAGCAAAATATTGTGTTGAAAATGAAGCCCACAAAGAATTCAACGCTGGAAGTCATCTCACCCAAAGTACACGTGGACGATGAGTTCATTGAGACGGACTACGATTACCAAACATCGCATGTTAAGCGCAGCGCCTCCGGCCAAATACATGTAAGTTGTCCAGCCAATCATTCCTGCAAGTGCAATCGATAAAAGCTGATAGCAAAAGTAGCAACAATTGCATAAGGACTTAATGAGCTTTCGCTGGAGGATCGGACTGGAAGTAATGTTGGAAAGTACAGTGTTCAATTCTGTTCTTGGACACGTATGTGCGCTGAAATTTTCCATTGATTAGCAGATGTTCCGCGTCGATGCGGTCAATATTGATATAGTCATCATATACGATATGGCCTGACAGCCCCAAAAATATATTATCGAGTGGAAAGCAAAAGTGTGCGGGTGGCGTTCTCAATTTTATTGATTCTCATACACATTTTCCGAAAACAGCTGATAAAGCAATAACCGCGAAAGCGTGTTATATTTGCTCATGTCCAATTATGAACACTACCAACACATATGCATCTCCGCCGCACACTTACACACAGTTTGTAAATACAATTATTAGTTCCATCCCATCCCATTTTCGGTGGCGTGTTTCCCTTCGATAATGCGCAGGCGTTGTTCGCATTTTTAATTTTCACGAATTGTCTCGCATTTTGTTTGCCCATTCGATATGTTAGCTAATCAACCAAGAGTTCTGTTTATACACCGCATGTATATTGTTTGTAAATAGAAACTGGGTCTCTGTTTACCGCTCTGTCGATTCCACAGCTAGTGCCACTTGATGCACTTTCCATGTTCAAGGTCAATGTTACGGCCGACGTGCCAGCTGATAATCCGAAGAGCAGCCATCAGCTAGCTAGGGTAGTTTTCTGCAAAGAGAAACTGCACTTGCTGCTCTTAGCTTAGTGCTTCGCAAACTTGCAAGTTCTAGCTACAGTTTGATGCAAATTGTTAAGTTAAGAGGTCTAAGAAGTAAACAAATAATTAATAAACAGAGATAGTTGTTCTACATTATAAACTGTTAATAATGAACAAATTATGAACACAATTACGAATTTTAATAGAAGAGAAAGAGTATTTAATCTCCTAGAATAATTTTATCGTTAGTTGTGGTGAGCCAGAAGAACTATTCCTTGAATTTTATTAGCTGCTGGAGAGTATTCAATCTGCGGTGCTGCTTTATCGACTTAAGCGACAGCTGTTTCCAGTAATTGGTAATCAGAACCATAAGCTGGATCACCATAGCCATATGTATGCCTGTGCGTGCCTCTGTCTGTTGTTTCTAAGCAAGCAAGTTTCGGTTGATATTTCTTGGGGATTGCATAAGTTATCAGACAGCTGGAATACGAATGGAGCTCTGAAGAAAGTTCCAACATATTACCGTGATCGACTGGAGCGATCGTATGATACTTCTAATTTGGTTCTTCTCACATGGCTCTACGCTAATTAGCCGGCCGGCTAGCCGGCGAATGGCAACAACAAGTGTGGACTTTGGCTCTCAACACGTTTATGGCTTATTGATATTAATATTATCATCATTACATACATATTCATGAGCAGTCGGTGGCTAATGAACACGTTTGCCCAGACCCCACAGACTCGAACACCTGCGCTGAGAAATCTCCGATATCGGCCAACTAAATCTCGATCTCGTGTTCCCCTTTTGTGTTCTCTGCAGAATCTTATCGTGCGCAGGGTATAGACAATTCGAATGGGCAATAAAATCTGGCAACTGTCACGTCGAACTTATCGGGGCCCGATAAGCTTACTGGCTAGCTCATTAGTTCTTGGCATAGGCCAGGAATTCGTAATTGATACATCACCTCATCTTTCTACTCGCTACTGCAAACGTAGAAGGTTCTGATCGTCCAGTGACAAAGTATGTCGAAAAACAACTTGAATTTAAAAATACTCATTGATGAGTGATGATGAACATGCAAATTATTTAGGGCAAAACGTGAAGTTGTGTTGTGAGTACTTCAAAGTCGAGTACGATAGCTCGTGCCCCTGCTTAATCTGAATCTTGTCCTTATCGCTATCTCCAACCACTTTCCACTTGCAGGTGCACCCGCAGACGACGTCGCTGAAGATACGCACTGCTCGCCATGTGCCCAAGCTGGGCGTCATGCTCGTCGGCTGGGGTGGCAACAACGGCTCCACGCTGACCGCCGGCCTGGAGGCCAATCGCCGCCAGCTGCAGTGGCGCACCAAGGGAGGCGTGCAGCAGGCCAACTGGTTCGGCTCCATCACGCAGGCGTCGACGGTCTTCATTGGCTCGGACGAGACGGGCAGCGATGTGTATGTGCCGATGAAGGAGCTGCTGCCCATGGTGGAGCCCAACGACATTGCCGTCGATGGCTGGGACATCAGTGGCTACCATCTGGGCGACGCTATGCGACGCGCCGAGGTGCTGGACGTGGGCCTGCAGGAGCAGCTCTACGAGCAGTTGTCCGCGCTGAAGCCGCGTCCATCCATCTACGACCCGGACTTCATTGCCGCCAATCAGTCGGAGCGTGCCGACAATCTGATCGCGGGCACCAAGCTGGAGCAGTACGAGCAGGTGCGTCGCGACATTCGCGACTTCAAGCAGCGCAGCGGCGTCGAGACCGTCATTGTGCTCTGGACCGCGAACACGGAGCGCTTCTGCGACGTCAAGGCGGGTCTGAATACCACCAGCAAGGAGTTGCTGGCCTCACTGCAGGCCAACAAGCCGGAGGTGTCGCCGTCGACCATCTTCGCCATGGCCAGCATTGCCGAGGGCGTAAGTAGTCTGCACACTTCAGCTCTTCACGCGGTTCTAAATCCTGATTTTCATTTGGCTTGCAGTGCACCTACATCAATGGCTCGCCGCAGAACACTTTTGTGCCCGGCCTAATTGAGTTGGCGGAGGAGAAGCAGGTCTTCATTGCCGGCGACGACTTCAAGTCCGGCCAGACGAAGATCAAGTCGGTGCTGGTTGATTTCCTGGTGGGCGCCGGCATCAAGCCCGTCTCGATTGTCAGCTACAATCACTTGGGCAACAACGATGGCAAGAATCTCTCGGCACCGCAGCAATTCCGCTCCAAGGAGATCTCGAAGAGCAACGTCGTCGACGACATGGTCGCCTCCAACAACGTGCTGTACGCCCCCAACGAGCATCCCGACCACGTCGTCGTCATCAAGTATGTGCCCTACGTGCGCGACAGCAAGCGCGCCATGGACGAGTACACCTCCGAGATCATGATGGGCGGCCACAACACCCTGGTCATCCACAACACGTGCGAGGACTCGCTGCTGGCCACGCCGCTCATCCTCGACCTGGTCATACTGGGCGAGCTAAGCTCGCGCATCCAGCTGCGCAGCGCCGAGCGGGAGGCGGCTCCGTGGGTGCCCTTCAAGCCGGTGCTCTCGCTGCTGAGCTATCTGTGCAAGGCGCCGCTGGTGCCACGCGGCTCCCAGGTGGTCAACTCGCTCTTCCGCCAGCGTGCCGCCATTGAGAACATCTTGCGCGGCTGCATCGGCTTGCCGCCCATCTCGCATCTGACCTTGGAGCAGCGGGTAAGCTTGCCACCTCACTGATCTGTCTCTCAATGAGTCTAATTCACGTTGAAATGCTTGCAGTTTGACTTCTCGAGCATCACGAATGAGCCGCCACAGAAGAAGGCCAAGCTGCTGGGCCAGAACTGCGCCGTGGAGTCCAACTCGAAGCTGCATGCCAATGGACACAGCAATGGCACCGCCAAGCTGGCCGCCAATGGGAACGGACACTGAGGCGACGGGCAGTGCAGCATATACTATATATATATACATAACGTTTACATATGAGTACATATGTAGTTGGTAGCATACAAACTAATCTTAAGGTACACTTATCAAATAAATTGGAAACCACCTAAAAGTAAGCTTGTGTTACAGTTTGGGAGTCACTGACGTCCTGCGAGAGTTAAGTTACAGTTTGATTGGGAAGCGATGTGGTAATATACAGTGAAACGTGCACGATTCGTCATTGTCTAAGGCAGTGAATGGCCATCTGCCCGCATATTTGTGATATTCGCGCCTGTTTAAATAATGTGTACTATTTTCGATTCAATTCCGCAATTTACCCATATGGTGGTGCCTATACCAAAATATTTATACAAACACTTAAAATGATGACTAGACCAAAACATTTCTACAAATACTTTAAATTGCGGCCAGTTTACGTTTAAGTTGGTAAAGCACAAACTGTGATGTGTTTCTGCGAGACTACGAGATACTCTCTGCGACTCGCAGCACGAATTGTAAGCAACGAGCGGTAGATGGCGCTTTACCTAAGCAGACTGATCGCAGACGAGAGCTACGATTATTCATGGCCATAAATCGCAAGGCAGGTAAATAGTTTAAAAGATCGGATAATTTATTATGTAATATAAATATATTCTAATTACTATACAAATTTGAATGTAGCGTCAATCAATTTCGTTCCAGTTTACTCCATCCCATGACAAGCCTAAAAATATGCTACAAAAATATTTTGCTTGAAGCAAGACTTGGACCACTAACTAAAGAGTTTTACGGCAAATAACGGACTGTCCGTGGTACGTTAGAGGATCTACGTTGCATCGAGATCTAAATCTGCACACTGTCGAGGAACAGATATGCAGACACACGAGCCGCTACAGCGACAGGCTGTTGAGACACCGAAGCAGTCTTGCAAGGAGACTGCTTCCTGCAAGACACTGAGGCGTTTGAAGCGTCTAGGCTTTTCAAAGACGTTTCGAACGTAAATGAAAACAGATAAGTCCTTATGGCACACACGCTGAGGGTTGCTTGTTATGATATATTCCCTAAATGTGTTGTTATGGTGTTTTATGTTGGTACTGGTTCAACTACTAAATAAATGTATATAAAAGAAAAAACTAACTAAAGAATATTTATTCTTTGGTTAGTGCTTGGACTTGGAATACAATAAAAGTCTTTATACTGCCGTTCCTTCACCACTGTGGTACAAGAAACTCTTTTTTGAACAGTTCACTACACATCATAGTGAAAATAACTTATTTTAATATGGTTTTTCTTCAATAAAGGGAATAAAAAATAAGAATCTAAATATTAATGGGAATTCAATACAAAATAATTTGATTATAGGAAAGTGCAAATGCAGTGATGTGTTCGTAAAGTCGAAGCCATTGTAGGTGGTTATGGATTCATCAGGTAATGGATTGTTACGATGACCCGAGACAGACAGTCCTTGATAGCAGTACTTTTGTGATTGATAAGTTCATCATATTAAACACGACTACTGCCATAATTAGTGGTTTCCAACTCAACCTACATATATACCCTAATCACTTTCAGAACTCAAGTAGTAGACCGGTTGCTTCATCATGGCCTGCCGAGTGAATTTCATAAAGTATTCAATAGACTAGGACTGCTGTTTATTAAAGAAATTTTGTATCTGAGTGACCTTCGATTCTGACGCTGTTATATTGCCACTTGCAACAGCCTGTCTCAACTTACTAAGGCGACTCGGCTAACATCACTTTAATCTTAATCTTTGGCTATGGATTTTAAAAAGTGTATAACAAGTTAATTTTCGATCTCTGTAAAAACTTTAATATAGCAACAATATTGGAAACTTTTCAAACCTGCGAACTATTTGATTTAGAATTCCATTCGCACAAACTTGTCTTTTGTTGGGGAACAAAAAGCAATATGAAAAATGTTTAAATATGTCGATTTTGTTGTAAACTATGTATTGTCATTTTGCATAACTCGAGCAACATTTTCCAAATCTTTGCAGCCAATGTGAGAATGAAAGCGGCGCCAAGTTTTCTAAGAGTTATCGGTCAATGAACTTTGGTGAACTAAAAATTGTGGATTATATTTAATTGGCTAACGTGCGCTGCGAATATATGGGTCATACAAATATATTTCCGAGCAGTGACAACAATTAATTAAGCCGCGATATTATAAGTTAAGCATTTTGAGCAATTGCAGGAATTCGATGGCACTTAATTGAATGCTTGACAGCATATCAAACCATTTAATTACAAACGCGATGTATTTGTTTGCGTACATACACACAACATACTTCTAGATACATTTGTATCTATCTGTGGGAGTATCTATCGAACTATGCGAGTCAAAGGCTCGACCAAAAGGCGTTGCTCCAACAAAAACACAAAAAAAAGGCTTGGCGTGTCAATGTCAAATAGCCAGTTAGACAATTTCTGAGAGTGTGTATGTGAGCATAAATTTCGTAAAACAGTGAAAGGTGTGTCCCCAAGCACATTTCGCATTTCGTTTTGAAGGATTTGCCATAATTTCGAGCTCAACAAGGAACAGGAAAATTTCGCTTGCGTGCAAAAATGTCAAACACTGCGCAGAGATACTATATATGTTATATATATATATATATATATACCACACACACGTGTGTGGCTGACCAGCCCGTTTGATTGAGCCCTGTTCGAGGTAATTTGAAGTCCCCCTGCAAAAGATTCTTTCATGGGGTCATGAAGCCTCGGGGGGCCTTGTAATTTCCTTGAAATGTCAGCATGTGCATTGTATTAACTCAATCTAAAATTAATATTTAATTGAAATTTACCAATGATAAGCAGTCACAATTAGCATATACTTCCACTCTAACGGGGCAATTTGCGGCTTGCAATCTTTGTGACACAGCTCAGCGTAACTCTAGAAGTGAAGATCGCAGAGGCCATAGAAGTGAGTCGATCGACACAATTTCTGGCGGCGCAACTCATGGTTATTATGCTTTAAAGTTACATAAAAATTATAATATCGAAATACCCTGTAAGCAAAATCAAGTTCTCTATTTTTTTTAAATTCACTAGTATATAAATTAAAATTTGGAATTTCTCTGTGGCTCTCTCTCTGTCTCTTTCTTCGAAAGCCAGAAGAGACAAAAATCAATCTAGTTAGTTGATGATCTCAGGTTCATCAAAGTCTGATGCGCGTAAGGCATTCGCAGATCAAGTTTTCTTAAAATAGTCATTGTCTTCCGTTTTCTCAAAAATCGACTGCATTTCAATACCGCTTTATAAGAGAATGGGCGTAAACGAGTTGTTCTATGGCACATGACATTCGAATACTCGCAATATTTTAGTATAATTATTAAAAGTGCTATAATTCGAACATTCAAAGAAATTTTCAAATATGTTCTTAGTATTACTTATTTTTATTTAAAAATATCACATTCTACATATGTTTATATATAGTTTTATTGTGTAATAACATTTCTAAGGTGATTCATTTAAAATATCTTAACTCTTTCGCATGACGTTCAATTGAATATTGCTCATAGGATGGAACAAAAATCACATACAATTAATTGACCAAGATTACCCGACTAGCTGATACCTTTTACATTGAGTGTTCCAGTTAAATAAGTATTTATGTTCTACAAAATGAATTTATGTACGCATAACAAAGCTAGAATTCAATGCACATTCGATTTCTGTGGACTTATACCACTGACATATTATACATTACAGACAAATCTACAATTAGCCACTGACTAACACATAATAGCAATTTTGTTGCTTCGCAGTTTAGTGCACTTTAAACCTAATGACTTCTGTTTACTTGTTTTCTGAGGTAATGACGTTCACGTTATTATTTTGTGCTAAATGCCACATATGTTTTTTTTTTTTTTGCAATAAAATCTTTAAATAAAAAGTGTATGCATAATAAAACAGATTGTTTTAAATAACGCCAAAAACTGGAATTAATTTCACACATGCGATGAAATTCATAGACTTTGTTGCTCCAAAATATTGAGCAGAATGATATGAATGATTCATAAACGCTTCTAAAGTACACCTTTTGTCTAACCTTTTTTAGTTAGACATTCCCTTAATTGGCTGCTGCGTGGATACAGGGTGTGAGCATGCTTGATAACTGTATCAATAATCAAACGATTGAATTAAACACTTGTATTTTCGATGCACTAAATCTTATCACACTGTGACTCACACCAGAAAAGATTACCTAGACCTCGATATAGCCGGCGATCGAAATCGGGATAGGGGTTGTGTGTGCGCATTGGTCGCAGCGCAACTTTGGTAATTCTAGTTTATAAACTGGTCGTATAATAAATATAGAACTGATACTCCCAGAAGGCGAGCAACGATGCCAAAATAATAGAGTTCGTTGGGTGCAAAGCACAGACGCAAGCATGAGTTTGTTAGAAATACTGGAAAAACTCTACATAGTGTTACCAGCTAATCTTATCAGTTGCGTTTATCTTGTGTTGAAACTTTTATACTAAGCAATGATAGTAATGCTACATAGTGCCAATGCGCGGTCAGCGTCGCTGCCTCTGTCGCAGCTAGACGTCGCGGTCGATCTGCGTGTGTGTGTGTGTGTGTGAGTGTAGCTCCTTCAAACCATTTGGCGGTTCGCTTGGATTTCAATTTCAGTTGCGAGTTGAGTTGCGTTGCGTACGGTCCGTCGGTCGAATCGGTTCGTGCGAATTCGTCTCAGCACATTGCGTATACGTCATGTTCTCTCAATAACCAAACTACCAGTTGCAGTCTGTGTAGCGCGCTCGTTTTCGCCCGGCATACGCATCGAACTGCCCTCGAGCGATTGAAAAATAAATAAATAATATCTTAATGCCGTTTGCGCTTTTGCTAATCGTCGCAACTTGATACTGTGTATTTCTTGGCTTTGGTCTTGCCATTGATAAGTCCACGACGTGAATAGGTATTGCAAAGGAAACTCATTATTTAATGAAAATAAGTAAAGTAGACTGCCATAATACGAAATTGTTCTGTGCAAGTGTTTAATATTACAAGAAATTTCAATTGTTTTCAATTCAATCATTTCTTGCCTATAGAAGATTCTCTGAAAGATATACAGTGCGCAACATTGAGTTTGACAGTAGCATTAAAATTTCTAAGAAAATTAACAAAAAATAGTTTTTAGACACCATGAAATTTGGTAGAAGTGGTTTATATACGAGTGCAAACACTGATTATGGCACTTGAGACCTCCACCACCTCTATGTCGAGTACTATTACCTTCCTCCCTCTTTCCGTGTATATATCAAGCTAGCGATAAGTTGGTTTTTAGCTTTACCAAACAGAGAAATATATTGTTTAAGAAGTGCCGCCTTTAATCCGATTTCAATCGAAATTTTACCCTTGAAAGCAGATGGATTAATGAATACAACGAATGCTATTCAACACACATTATAGACAATAATTAACAAGTTTAGCAGCTAATGAAACGAAAAATTTATTTTATAAATTTATATTTATTCTGAAACCGAAATTGGGATATTGGGTATTAAAATACCGGGTATATTCCGATTGGCTTATATTGTGAATATTTTAGCTGTCGAGTGTAGTAAAAACATTTTGAAATAGCATTGCATATTTAGTAGATCTATATTTTTTAGTCTTACGATGATTTAACTGTACAGAAGCCTAACATGATTTGTGGATATTGCTAATGACTATTGTTTATGGATTTTGAGCTGCTTCTTTTGTTTGTTACACTGCAGCCCATCAATAAGTAGACGATTGATTACCGGGTAAAATGAAGCGATATAATGAATCTCAGCTACCACAATGCAAATAAATCTAGTTCGAATTGAGTGCTTTCGTTGAGAATGATTAATTGGGCTACTCATACATTTTGACATGTTAATGCGATTAGATAAAGGAGAACACCTCTGAGCCATTTCTGACACGCCTTGACCATTTGAAGAATCGGTCGAATTGTTGGCTATATACTGTTGTTACAACTAACCCCAATAGATAGCATCTATCGATAAGAGTAAACATGCGAAAGCGTTGTCATTGTCGTTGCGTTGTGGGAAACCACCGATAGTCGAGTTCATCATAGCCAAACTGCTGTCTATCTGTACCATGTGTAGTAAGGAAGTAAGATAAGCAGTCATATTATATGAGATAGAGTTCCCGAGGGCCATTAATCAATATGACGCAGACGAAGAAGCCTATGGCGTGAGTCAGAGCCCAACTCTTTCTATATCTGTAGGAGTACGAGTTTTATCTATCTATTTGGTACACCCTGTCCATGTTCAGGTGTTAGGTTTTTGTTTTTTTTTTTTGGAGTGGGCTTACCACGGACTTTGACAAACGACCGACAAGCGACATGACCAAGTAACCAAGTTCCCGCCCGGGACGCGGCATTAATACGGCTTCATTGATGCGTTATCGCGATAAGTGATAACTTGCAAGTCTGTTTACCTACCATATATATACGATTACGACCACACAAGTACATGCTATATACGATACATATAATTTAATGCTACGTTCCAAATGGCGCGTAGTCAAAAGCAAAGCCAGTTAGTCAGTCCTTAGTATGGCACTTCTTGGATGCCTATGCAACATACTTCATTTCTTGGCACCTTGCGAACCTACCATTCAGTATAGTATAAGGTCAATTGCGAGAACATTGCTAGCATTTGTGCATTAATCACAATGGATTTGTTCCATCAGCCGGGGAAATATAACATCTGCTTTGCATTTAGAGGAATGCATGTTAAATAAAATGCATTCACCCTTGCTGAGACAGACCGAACCAATCATGCTCTATACTCGTAGTATTACCGACAGCTTGCAAACTTTCTCAAGCTCTAGTTACTGTAATTATTGGAACTAATTAAATATAACAGGGCTGACTGTGTTCTTGTGTCTTTTTTAAGTTATTCAACTAAATATGAGATTTAGCAATCATTCTAAAAGTAGATAATTAATTCCCCATGTCTTTTGACAATTTCAGTAACACTAATTTAGTAGCGCAATGTAGTAGTTTTTTTAGACGAAGGGCATTTAACTAATTACTCAAAACCAGTATCATCAAGCCAGACAATAAAATACTTGATTAAATGAGAGCAATGTCAGCAAAGACAGAATATAAAGAAAATAAACCACTAACGCAATATTTTCTTGCGTAGTGAAATTATTTTAACATAAGAGAATTTCGTAAATCGAACTGCTAATTGCTTGCGTATTTTTGCGCTTATCTTCAATCGTTTATCAGACTAATAAATACTCCTACTACTAATACGGTTATAAAATGCAATTTCCAGTTGAATATTGCTTGTCAACTAGCAGTCAGCAATAATTAGCGAGTGCAAACTCGTACATGTATTTAATTAAAAAGTTTAGGATCTGTTACAATGTCTTCCTGCTATGTATAAACATTTTATAATTGCTTTAGAATATACTATTTTTGATTGCAGTTTATAATTGAAAGTAGAGCGAAATGGATGCTCCTAAAGAGATGGAGCAGAGCAATAAATTTATTGTGAAATATCGCCAACAGTATTATGATCTTTCCGAGTTTATGCACAAGCATCCGGGAGGCATCAATACTCTCAAAGGACTCAACGAGACAGATATGACAGCACGCTTCATGAAGGCACCACCACATTCTGACGCAGCCATGTATTTAATGAGGGAATACAAGGTGGGCTCATCGGACTATGAAAGCACTAAAAAGACAAAGGAGTCACGATCACGCAAATCACCAGAGAATGGTGTTGAATTGCTGCAACATCCAAAAGACACTGAGGATACTAACAACAATCAGTTGGACGAGAGTATGGAAGTGAGTAAATACAAGCGTGTAATGTTTACATTTTTTTGTTTATCAAATGCGATACATTTTTATTTTGCTCTAAACTTTTTTTGTAGTGTTTTGAGTTGTCTTAGTTGGAGCTCACCTTTTTACAGATTATTCATTGCTCATATAATCAAAATATATAAATACTAATAACAGAAACGACTAGTTATAGTTCCAATTCTTCAATTCATTTACATTTCCGAGTATTTCTTGTAGTATTCGATTTTACATTGCTAACTTGCCACTTATTTTAAAGATTTCGCGATTTATTTGCTTTAACATAAACCTTCTCCTTGGAGTAAATGCGAATATCATCTTCGACAAGGGTGAGCTCTTTATCAATCTCAGCCTTGCGCGAGCGCACGCGCAATGTTTGAGCTGTCATTGGCATGTGGTTAAGTTCTTTGATCAGTAACTCAAAACCTACAAATATAATACTGTTGAAAGATGTGCCAATTGCATGTGAAATGAGTGATAACTTACGTTGCTTAGCTTTAGCTAGAGCGTTCAAGCGGTCCGTTTCACTGAGCAGCACATGGCCGCGTGGACAATCCGGATCGCGTGCCTCGTGACGCTCTCTGGCTTCAGCCTTGTCACGTTTTTCCTTTTCTAAATAGCGAGGAAGACGCAGATCATCACGTGCTGTGAATGAGTTGATATTGATCATTTTTCAGGCGTAATTTGAATTCATTATTGGATATACTTACAGCCCAACTTGTGTTCGCGACGCTTTGACTTTGTGGTAGCAGTGGAAGCCATGCTGCCAATTGTGGCACGACTGCGACCGCTGAGTGGTGCCTCTTCGTCATTGTTGTCGATGGACAAATTATGTAGCTCTGGCATCGGCATGATGCCATCGTTGTCATCAATATTCAATTGATTATATTTAGAATTGGAACGGCCAGAAAGTGGCTGATCATCCTCCTCATACTGACCATAACCCCTGTAGTTGCCACCATAGTCATCTTCAGCTGTATTCATGCCCAAGTTACGTCCGTCGCTTAAGATTGTCTTGGTGTCAAAGTTGCACCTACATAGAGCAAGTTGTACAATTTTCGATGCGGTAGCTCTTATTGAGTTTACTTACTTCTTCAGCGCGTTGGTCAAATAAGTTTCATCCATGATATCCTCAGTCTGAATACCAATGCTGGTCGAGCTGCGTCCACTGCCGCATGAAAGGCAACGTTCCGATTGTTTTACTGACAATTCTGAAGGACTATGACCCTTTTGTTGTTCGCGTTTCACAGATGGTGCATAATCTCCGGAAGGCTCCTCCGCAACAGGATTTTGCAGGCTGTGCTGCGAACGCGAGTTGTTACGATTTCGTAGCATAGCGGACTCGTCGTCATTTTGTCTAGTCACTGAAAAGTTCTCGGCCTGACAGTGCTTCTGGCATGGCTCATGCGAATCGGACGCAGTGCGACGTAGTGGAGGCATCCATTTCGGACGCACGGGCTCTTTAGCAGCGAGCTTTTCAGCTGTTGCCTTTTCCAAGGAACGCAAAGTCTTTTTGTTCTCCTTTAGGAAATTACGACCCGGTGTGGCACCTGCAAAACAAACGCGTAAACATTTCTGGATTTGTTGTCATGGTTCCGTAAATGAAAATAATACTTACGCGGCACCGTAAACATGCCTCTCAATGTTGGTATTGGACGTATCGAGGTGTTCGACATTATTTCGCTATATCTCGTCTATATTGCGTATTTTAGTGTTAAACAAATATATTATAAATTTAAATGTTTTCGTGTTTACGTGCGTACAGAAACGGAATGAAAACAATTCACCCGTTCAAATGACAACTTTGAAGTAAAAACAACCAGCTGCTCGGGACGCCAACTTCTGATTGTTTTTAATTTATCGATAAGCCGATAGGTATTGCAGAAAGAAAAGAGTTGCCACTATGTGTTTAGATAATTGAAGGCAGAGTGCAATCAATAAGAAATCGTTATTTTATTTGAATTTTCAGCACCTTGTGGACTGGTCCAAAGCAATGCTGCCCCAAATTGGCAATATAACCAAATACTATGATGAATGGGTGCATAAACCAGTAGACAGGCCGCTTCGATTATTTGGACCTTGGTACTTGGAAATGTGCACGAAGACCCCATGGTGGGTTGTTCCTACGTTTTGGATACCAGTTATCATTGGATTCGCTGGCCAGGAATTTCAGGCAAAAGCACATAGTACAAATGACGTAAGTAGTGTAATTTTAGTATATGCCTTTTGAAATAACTAACCTCATTCATTTTCAAATAGGTTTTATTACTGTCCGGCTACATTTTGTTTGGTGTGCTACTTTGGACCCTGCTAGAATACGTGCTGCATCGTTGGGTATTTCATGTAAAGCTGACTAGCGACAGTGGGCCTTGGCTGTGCACATTTCATTTTATGATACATGGTCTGCACCACAAGGTCCCCTTTGATCCGATGCGGCTTGTTTTCCCGCCGTTGCCTGGAGTTGTGATTGCTTTTATTCTATATATGCCAATTAGTTTAATACTTCAAAATCACAATCCCCGATTAGTTCTTTCAGGAGCCTTACTAGGCTATTTATGTTATGACATGATACATTACTATTTGCATTATGGCAATCCAACGGCAAATCACCATCTGTACCATATGAAGCGATATCACTATCAACATCATTTTGCGCATCAAGATCTCGGATATGGGATTAGTAGTCCTTTATGGGATGTCATATTTAAGACTCGTATACATTTGCGCAAATTAAGATATCAACTACGGTGGTCGTAATGGCCCTGTGACGTTTTGCTATTTAAGATCAAATTTGTAATATAAGTCTAATTTCTAAGAAGACATTGTTCATACTTGTTTATGCAAGAAAAGTGAAGAACCTAGACAATGGTGATAACAACCAAATTTGTAATAAACCAATGCATAAATAATTTACTTTATTGACACATTGCTTTTTAATTCATTCTGTGTGCGTAGTGAATGTTAGTCAACAGTTAAAGAAAATTTTAAAATTCCCGCGAAATGGAATTGTCAAATTTATTTCATTTGGGTTTTGTTTATCGATTATCGATTTCTACCTATAGTTTATCAAAAAGTATTTATACTGAAGGAGACCGTATTTACGGTATTTCTAATAATGAACTTGTGGTCACACTGGTGCTAACGCCAGCGAAAGTTGAAACAGTGCACTCAGTTTATTTGTTTATTTTATTAATAAAGGCTTTACATAAAGATGTTAAATGCGAAAATTGGTAAAGTGGGCAAAGTACTAGTATGTGGTATGAAGAATGTTGGCAAAACGGCACTGATCGAGCAATTAGTTTATGGGAACGTCAACACGGAAACCGTAAGTGGGTCACAAGTATTCGTCATAGAATTTGGTGTAAACAAAATTAATATTTTAAAGGAATTGCATCCAACAATTGAGGATATATATGTGGCAAGCGTAGACACAGGTCGCGGCGGAGCTCGGGAAACCCTACGCATTTATGACACAGCCGGACTACAAGGCGAACAGGCGGCTCAATTGCCGCGTCACTATTTGCAATTTCCCGATGCCTTTGTGCTTGTTTATGATCCGACTGATCCGCGAAGCCTAGATATGTTAGCGGACATTAAGACAGACATAGACAAGCATAAGGAGAAAAAGGAAGTGCCAGTCATTGTATTAGCCAATGTGCGAGCACGCAGTAAAAAGGATACACCGCCCACAACACCAATTCCAGTAGAATCTGTGATGGATCGTGCAAACAATTGGTGTCAACGCGAACGTATCAAGCATTACACCGTCAATGTTATGGAACGCCCTTCGCTGTACGAGCCGTTCACAGTATTATGTGCCCGTCTCCATCCACCCCAAACGAAGAGTACTTTCCCACAGCTGCGTCAAGTGATGCAGAATCGTCAGAAGAGCGAGGTTTAGCCTGTGGAAGTGACTATTCACTCTTGTAGATGTATTATTTACATATATATATAATGCACATTTCACTTTAAAATAGAACTGACGAACTAAGTGACTAACATGCATATTATTGTACCCTTTTACTTAAGTTTTTTTGTTGTGATTTATCGCCCGAGCAATATGCTTGCCAAACCAAATGTGTATAAAATACTTAGTACAGACTCTATAGAGACAATATTCTACCAATACCAACGCACGGAATTCTGCAATAATAATGAGTCTTATCGCAGTCAAAGTGATTAGAAATATTTTGGAAATGCGCGACGGAAATTCCAAAGCCATGTCTACTTTCATTTCTTCATAAATTAGTTTAACTTTCACTCTCGAATAGAACATGCGTGCTCACCTCAAATACGTGGTTGTTTTGCTGGCATTAATCTCATGTGCCCCCGTAATTGGCACTATACTACCTGGCACCAAATGGTGTGGTGTCGGCAATATAGCAGAGAACTACAATGACCTCGGCGAGGAAGTGGAACTTGACAAGTGCTGCCGTGCTCATGATAACTGCGCGCAACAGATTCAACCAAAAGAGCAACGCTTTGGACTATATAACAGTCGCAATTCTGCCATGTGAGTATAAAAATAACTCAATTAATTATTGAAATTAATACTAATTCATTTTTTTAGCCTCTCATGCAGTTGTGAAGTTGCTTTTCGCGAGTGCATCATTTTGGTGGACACTAAACAGGCAACTGCATTTTCCTTTTTTTATTTTGTATTGGCAAGACATTGCATTGCACCTGCACAACCCTCGGATTCCGGCGAGCAGCAGCAAGCGCGTTGGAAATTTGATGAATTGAAAACCTACGTTCACGTAAGCAGGGACGAATTACATAATACATGGGGAAGTCAATATTTCTGAAGCTTAATCATTTAATTAACACCATCAATATAAATTAAAATAAAATTTTGAAAAGAACAATTCAGCATTTAAGTCTTATCAGCATTCGAACAACGTCGTCGCAATTCCGATTAGAAATCTTAAACAACTGCGCATCCGAAATTCCAAAGTCTTATTGACTTGGATTTCTGCAGAGATTAGTATAACTTTCGCCCCCGAAGTAAACATGCGTGCTGAACATTGTGTAGCTGCTTTGGCGGCATTGACTACTTGCGTCTACTGTATAGGCGTAACAGTGCCTGGCACCAAATGGTGTGGTCCGGGAAATATAGCCGACAATTACAACGATCTGGGCAGTGAAGTAGAATTGGATACGTGCTGTCGCGCTCACGACAGCTGTGAGGCAAAGATTTCGCCAAATGAGCAACTCTACGACCTTAGGAACGACGGCGTGTTTCCGATGTGAGTGCGGAAATCAGTCAATTAACGATTGATATTAATAGAAAGTATTTTATTATAGCTTCTCTTGCGGTTGTGAAGCTGCCTTTCGCCAGTGCCTCGTCATGTTGCACAATGTGAAATCAGCTGCATTGGGTCGCATTTATTTCAGCACTACGAATGTTTGCTTTGGCTATGGCCCACCCACGGTGTCCTGCGAGGAGCAGCAGTGGGATTTCTTTAGGAAGCGCTGCAAAAGCTATGAAGAGGATGATTCCCAACCAGGACGCTGGCAATTCTATGATCTGCCGTTCTACACCCATCTAAGTGAGGAGGACCTGCAAGAGGCCCCGGCAAATAACCAGATCGATTAAAGATTAGTCATTTATTTACATCACAAATAACAATAAAATCAAGCTAAGAATGTGATTCATTAATGATTACAATAGAAAAAATTGAGCTTTTGCATGCTAAATTATTTATAACTTTCCATAATTTACTAGTTCTTAATTAACCTTTTCTTTGAAATCACGATTTGGATGCACACGTTTCAGTAATATTCTCCGCGTTAGCTTTATTTTTACTGTCAAGTGCCAATCGTTGCATGTTTTGGATTATTGTGGTGGCATGAATAGCCCGCTTCCAGAGGGATTTGGCAAAGCTTTTCTTAAGTTGCTCGGCCACAGTATCGTGTATGTTTCGGCAGATTGCCGTATTGCCCGATATCCAGGGATGTTGCAATGCCTGTTGGCATGTGTAACGCTCTTCCACACAGACACACAACAACTTCATTATCAGATGCTTGGCGGATGCACTAATGGGATCCCAATACGGCGAATCGAAAGTAAAGTGACCTTTGCTAATCTTAGCATATAACATGGCGTCGTTGTCATCATAGAACGGGGGATAGCCACAGAGCAGTATGTAGGCAATGACACTCAGACTCCAGACATCAACGGCCTTGCCATATGCCACTTTAGCAATGACTTCTGGTGCCGCATATCCGGGAGTTCCGCACTCGGTTTTCATTGTACCCGAATTGTCCATTCTAGCGAAGCCAAAGTCAGTTATCATTATTTTGCTATCCTCGTCGGGAGTGTCGTACAATAGGTTTTCGGGTTTCAGATCCCGGTGGACAACGCCATGCTGGTGCAAATAGTCGACAGCTTCGAAGAGTTGCTTGAGTAGCTGAGATGCATCGCGCTCGCTGTAGAATCCTTTTTCCACAATTCGATCAAATAGTTCTCCCCCTGTAACCAATTCCATGACCAGGTAGACTTTGTTTTCATCCTCGAACGTTTCAAACAGTTGCACAATATTGGGGTGCGTTAGTTTTTCTCCATCTGGATCATTTTTGCTGAACCTTTTCAGCACACTAATTTCGTTTTGCAAAAATCTTTCATACCCCTTTATGGATTTTTTTTCAATTATTTTAACAGCATATCGTTCAACTGGTTGCGTTTTAGTCTCGGCCAAACGCACTTTTGAGAACGCTCCTGATCCCAGTAAGCAAAGGATGTCGTACTTCTGTTCAATTGTTGCAGGCTTATCCGAAATTGAGATCTGCTTTTTGTTAGGATCGCTTTTCCTTCTATGAAATAGTGGCATATTTCAAAAGTTTGTTTTCGAGCTTTTAAAAGTGTACAATTGAATTTAATTGAAATCACGATTGAAAGACTTCCACCCTATTCGAAAGAGCGAAACACTTTGACTAAACTTTGGATGCACAGATTTAATGCTTATGTTTTAATTGTACGAATGGGCTTAATATTTCTCGATTGTGCGTATTTTTAGAAGAAACCGCAGAGTTTGCAAATCAAATACATAATAATAAGTATTAATCATATATCTCTTTATATTACAACAACCAAATGTTTATAAAACTCTTGGAAGCAAATGAAAATAAACATTTTATAATGAATATTAACTAAGTGGGACGCAATAAAAAGTGAACCATTTTGTATCTGTGCTTTTGAATATCAATTAATAGTGTTAAAAATTAATTAAGACAACGCCTCTTTAAATAAATTAATTGCTGAATATAGGTAAATCTAATTCATAAACTACTATTTGTGTTCCTCACTATACAGATTACAGTTCCCCGTATCAGGGTTTTTTTAATAGCGCGGCAGCATTTGTGTAAAATGGCATATCATAGAACTGCCATAATTTGGCCGCACGTTTGTTCACAGTGTAACGAACGCAACGCTTGCGAAAAGTTCCCTCATGGTACTGCTTGCATCCGGTGGTCGGGTAGCCAAGGGCAAAGCATTGCTTGCGTGTTCCATAGTAGATGCGACCCAACGTATTGGAAGTCATTGAGTTGACAGCCTGCAGGCAATTAATGAACTGCTGCTCACAGCTGCATTTGAGACTGCAAAGATGCCCAGTTATTAGCAACATCTATTGATTTTCCAAAGGTCACTTACATGGGAAACCAGTCCGTGTTGATGGGCAGTCCATGCAGCGAGTCATGCGGCTCTATTATCTCCTCGCAATGATCGTGGGCTCGACAGCATTTGTCCGTATCCCGCTCATGCCCCAGGTCCTCGAAATTGTCTGCTGTGTTCCCTGGGCCACACCACTTTGTGCCAGGCACTGTGATGCCTTTGTGAGGCACAGGCGGCAATGCCTGATTATAAATATCCTCCTCCTCGAAAATGGCCTCATCACCAAATGCGCATGTGGCGGCAATGAACGAACACAGAAAAGTTAAGTAAATTAACGTCATGTCGATGTCAAAAGCAGAGCAGAACTGAATTCAACTCTCAGCTGCCTGCGGTCATGATAGTCGCCTCATTACACAGCTGATAACTTTGGCGAGCGATAAGAAATTGATGTTACAATTTTAAGGTCCCTTAATCAATATACTTAATATATTCAAACTGATTAACATCACAGACAGATGCTTGCTAATTTGTTTGTCAATAACGTAAATATGGTTGAGCTTTTAAATAACAAAATTTATTTATTGCGTAAGAATATCCTTAAACAACTCGGACGCTGTCTTTGCTGCCCGTTTCTTCGACTTGGTCCCCTTGTCATCATCTTGCTGTTGCAGCAGCTGTCCCAAACTGGCCTGCCACTGGCTGGACGACAATTTGTAGGTATCCAAACGATATTTTGTGTAGATGAGGCGACCAAACGGCGAGCCCTTCAACATATTTGCCTTATTACTCAATTCCTTTGTGTTGAAAATCACATTCCGTTACATTAATATTATTTAATTACACATTGCAACCCTAATATATCGATACCGATATATTGATAATGTTCATAAAAAGGGAATGCGATTGTGTATGCAAAAGCAACAATGTTATTGCCTACTTGTCTTTTGCTTTGCTTTATAACTTTTCCCTTACTTCTTTGTGAACACTCGAAGTGTGTAGCTCGGCGCGCAGTGCAAATTGAAAAGAAAGAAAGACCATTAAAAGACTTATTGAATTTAAACTGAATTGAACATAAATGTGTTTTTATTTATTCTACTGGATGACTGCATTGATATTCAAATATATATAATTTGATATCTAAATTTCTACAGGTTATGGGCCCAGTCACATAAACAGTGGAATAAGTGAATCGCATTTTTATGTTTCTCTAATTAATATTTTTATTAAACAAACATACATATATATATATGTGCACTGTGAAATAAATAAATAAATAATATTAATGTGCAGAATTTTTGATTGAACCTAAAATGAATTAATTAAATTGAATTTCATCAGATGATGAAATAGTGACCATAATATATGTATATGTATACACACGTTTGTACATACATATGTACAAACTCTAACAGTGAATTGTGAAATAAAAGCAATCTGCAAAAATTCTGTGTATACAAATTTGTGGCGCGTGGCAACGTAACGGACATTCTGTATGTACGCACACATTGTATATGCACATGTGCTACTGAGAAAAAGCGATACATAAGAAAAAGTGATACATACTTGTGTATGTGTTTTTTGGTTGCCGGCGTCGTACAGTTGCTTTAAATAATTTTTAATACGAAAAGATGGACAAAGTAAAGAGAAATATTAAGCCGTTTGACGGCGAAAAATACTCTACTTGGAAATTTCGAGTGCGTGCTTTATTGGCGGAAAATAATGTACTTTGTGTAGTTGATGATGCTGAACCACAAGAAAAAGATGAACAGTGGTTTAAAAATGAAAAGCTTGCCAAAGGAATTTTAATTGAATATCTAAGTGATTCCTTTTTGGGTTTTGCTAAAAATGAAAATTGTGCTAAGAAAATATTTGCTGATCTTGATTCCATTTATGAACGCAAAAGTTTAGCATCACAACTTTCTGCTCGAAAGCAGTTGCTTTCTCTAAAATTAAAAGTTGGTACTCCATTAATTAATCATTTTACTATTTTTGATGAACTTATAAATGAATTAATTTCATCGGGTGCTAAAATTGAAGAGGTGGATAAAGTGAGCCATTTATTATTAACATTATCATCTTCTTATGATGGAGTTATAACTGCAATTGAAACATTGGCAGAAGAAAATATAACTCTATCGTTTGTTAAAAACCGTTTACTTGACCAAGAAATAAAACTGAAAAATGCAAACAAAGACACAAGTGCGAAAGTTTTACAAGCAGTGAGTAATAGTGGTCAGAATAAAAACAAAATTAATATGGACTCTAACAAAAATAAAAATAAATTTCGCAAATTTAAAAATAATCCAAAGTATAATATAAAATGCCATTTTTGCGGAAAGAAAGGACACCTTAAAAAGGACTGTTTTAAATTTAAAAGGAGTGTCCAAACAAATAATAAAGAAAATGAAAAGCAGGCTCAAACTGCAACTGCAGCACCTGAAAGAGGTTTTGCTTTTATGATAAAACAAAAAGAAAATGCACCTAAAGTGGATGGTATTTCTTTTATATTGGATTCTGGTGCATCTGACCATATTATTAATAATAAAAATTTGTTTATTGATTATATAAATCTTAATACACCAATTGGAATTGCCGTTGCAAAATGTGGAGAGTATGTGTATGCCACATCGAAAGGCATAGTTAAACTCCGTAGTAAATCTCAGGTTAACGTTACCCTGGAGGATGTTCTTTACTGCAAAGACATTCCTCATAATTTGCTCTCAGTAAAGAGAATGCAAGATGCTGGAGTAACAATTGAGTTTCACCCAGGAGGTGTAAAGGCAACAAAAGATGGCAACGTAATCCTGGAAGGTGAATGTGAATACAACGTTCCAATTATTAAATTTGAAATATGTAATAGTGCATATGTATCTTATAAGATTAATGTAGAAATTTAGATATCAAATTATATATATTTGAATATCAATGCAGTCATCCAGTAGAATAAATAAAAACACATTTATGTTCAATTCAGTTTAAATTCAATAAGTCTTTTAATGGTCTTTCTTTCTTTTCAATTTGCACTGCGCGCCGAGCTACACACTTCGAGTGTTCACAAAGAAGTAAGGGAAAAGTTATAAAGCAAAGCAAAAGACAAGTAGGCAATAACATTGTTGCTTTTGCATACACAATCGCATTCCCTTTTTATGAACATTATCAATATATCGGTATCGATATATTAGGGTTGCAATGTGTAATTAAATAATATTAATGTAACGGAATGTGATTTTCAACACACCTCCTCAAAAGAAACAATGATTATTCCAAATATTACTTTTTCAATAATACATAATAAAGATAAGTATAAACAAAATTAATTAAATTTAAAAAAAAACTCAAACGGCAAGTGCATTCTGGGGAGTTACAATTCTTTGGTCCAACATTTGTTGCAAGGATTAGGGAAAACCCAGTAAAAACCCAATCAGACCAAAATCAAAAAGTAAAAACAAACATCGAGATTCAATTTTAACTTTAAAATTTAAATATAAAAAAAAACAGTTTGTGAGAATTCTATTCTCATGTTGTTCAATCATTCATCAATCAAGCGATCATTTGTTGTCATGTAGACCCATCTGACCTCTCAGTTTTACAAATTGGATTGCAGGTAGAACTTTCGTCATGATGTCAGCTAATTGCTCATCTGTAGCAATATATACAAGACTTATAACTTTATTAGTAATTTGTTCTCTTGAAAAATGATATTTAATATCAATATGTTTCGATCTTTTGTGGCATGTTGGGTTATTAGCTATACATATGCATCCTTGATTATCTTCATAAATTTTAATTGGATGACTTATTTCTAGTTTTATTTCTTTCATTAAAGATTTTAGCCATAAAGCTTCTCTAACGGCTTCAAATAAAGCCATATACTCAGCTTCTGTAGAAGAGGCTGCTACCGAATTCTGTTTCATACAATTCCAACAGATTGTATTTACTTCAAACATTTTAAACAGATAACCAGTTGTACTTTTCCTATCACTTTCAGATCCTGCCCAATCAGAGTCAGCATATCCAACAATAATATTTTCAATGTTCGAACTTTTAACATAAGTTAATTTCAAATCAATAGTACCCTTTAGGTACCTTAGAACTCTTTTCAGGCATTGCCATAGTTCCTTATTATTTTTGTTGGTATATCTACTTAGGATGCTCACTGATGTACATAAATCAGGACGTGTACATAACATAACGTACATTAGGCAGCCAATTAAATTTCTGCATGGAGCCTCAAACATCTCTTCTGAACTTAGGGCTTTATAGTCAAGTTTACTTGGAAGTGGTGTACTTACTGGTCTGCATTCATTCATATTAAATCTTTCTAAAATATTGTTAATATAGGCTGACTGACTAAGATATAACTTATCTTCGTCTCTTTCTATTTTAATTCCAATGAAAAATTTTATTTCCATTAAGTCAGTCATTTTAAATTCACTCAATAAATAAGATTTAAATTTAGACATTGTTTCAATGTTCTTTGTTGCTATAACTAGATCGTCTACGTATAATAATACATAGATATTTTTTGATATATGTCCATTATCAATCATATATATGCAACGATCTACTTCTGAATTTACAAAACCAATTTTTGTCAAGACTTTTTCAAAGGTTTCAAACCAGCATCTAGCTGCTTGTTTTAGTCCATATATGGATTTATTTAATTTACAAACTTTGCCCTTTTCTTCTATTATACCTTGAGGGACAATCATGTAAATTTCTTCCTTTAATTCACCATTTAAGAAAGCAGTCTTAACATCCATATGATGAACCTTCAAATCAAATTGATTTGATAAAGACAGTATAAGTCGGAAACTGGAAATTCTTGCCACTGGTGCAAATGTTTCCTCATAATCTATCAAATATTCTTGCGTAAAGCCACGAGCCACAAGTCTCGCTTTGTATTTAGTTGGCTTTCCATACGCATCATGTTTAATTGAGAAGACCCACTTACTATCAACAAGATTTTTATTCTCAGGGGTATCTACTAGAGTCCACGTCATATTCTCATAATGAGAATCCAGCTCTTCCTGTATAGCTTTTTCCCATTTTACTTTATCATTTCTATTTTTAATTTCATCAAATGATTTGGGAGCATTACAGTGAAAATTCTGAGCATTCATCAAGCAACCACTCAATAATCTATATGATGGCATAGGTTTTCCTTTTAACCTTTCACTTTTTCTCACTTCAAGATTCTTATTCATATCAGACACTTTTTCAAGAGAAGTAGACATTTTATTTATTTGCTCATTTATTTTGAGCGTTTCAGAATATCCTTCCGTACTCTCATTCCGGAAATGTTCATCATTGAATTCATTAGATTCTATATTATTGATTTTATCATTCTGATCAGTGATTTTATCACAACAATCCTTACTCTCATTCGGGACATTAAGTTGTTTTTCAGGGATTTTACAAATTTCATTATTCTTACTCTCATTCAGAATATTCATTTGATCTAAACCCTTACCATCCTTACTCTCGTTCAGGACATTTATTTGATCAGAATTTTCATCATCCTTACTTTCATTCAGGACATTCGAATCTATAACTGAATCTTTGATTTCAATATTCGAACTCATATTCTTTTCATCTACTATAACATCTCTTGCTACTATGAATTTTCTTGATTTTAAATCCCATAAACGAAAACCATTTGGTTCATATCCAACAAGTATAGCTTTAGAAGATTTATCATCAAATTTTCTCTTTCTCAATTTTTGATGCACATATACTGTTGAACCAAATATCTTCAAGTGTTTTAAAATAGGTTTTCTATTATGCCACATTTCGTAAGGAGTTTTATTTTTGCCTTGTAATGCGTTGCTAGGACTTCTATTTATTAAATAGGTAGCTGTTAGTACAGCTTCACCCCAAAACCTTTTATCTAGGTTTGCACCATGTATCATGGATCGGGCCTTCTCAGTAATTGTTCTAATCATACGTTCAGACACACCATTTTGCTGTGGTGTATGAGTACTGTCAAATGATAACTAATTCCTTTATTTATACAAAATTGCTTCATTTCATTTGACAAGTATTCTCTACCATTATCTATATACAGATTAACCAATTTTAAATTAAAAAGTACTTCAGCCTTTGTTACAAAGTCTTTAAACATGATGAACGCATCAGATTTATGACTCAAAAGATATGTAACACTATAATGTGTATATTGGTCAATAAAGACAATATAATAATTCTTTCCATCAACTGTTGAAGGATTTATCGGACCACAAACATCAGAATGAACTATGAATAATGGCCTTTTCACATAATCTTTGTTTTTATATTTTTCAAATTTGAGTCTACTCTGCTTTCCACTAGTGCACGCTTCACATATATTATTATTTGCTTCTATATTCTTTAAACAAAGGGTATCTTCAAACATATTGTTACGTTTGATTTCTAAAAATTTCCCTTTACTAATATGACCCAACCTTTCATGCCACAATTGATATTCCACATTATTAATCTTATAAGATACATATGCACTATTACATATTTCAAATTTAATAATTAGAACGTTGTATTCACATTCACCTTCCAGGATTACGTTGCCATCTTTTGTTGCCTTTACACCTCCTGGGTGAAACTCAATTGTTACTCCAGCATCTTGCATTCTCTTTACTGAGAGCAAATTATGAGGAATGTCTTTGCAGTAAAGAACATCCTCCAGGGTAACGTTAACCTGAGATTTACTACGGAGTTTAACTATGCCTTTCGATGTGGCATACACATACTCTCCACATTTTGCAACGGCAATTCCAATTGGTGTATTAAGATTTATATAATCAATAAACAAATTTTTATTATTAATAATATGGTCAGATGCACCAGAATCCAATATAAAAGAAATACCATCCACTTTAGGTGCATTTTCTTTTTGTTTTATCATAAAAGCAAAACCTCTTTCAGGTGCTGCAGTTGCAGTTTGAGCCTGCTTTTCATTTTCTTTATTATTTGTTTGGACACTCCTTTTAAATTTAAAACAGTCCTTTTTAAGGTGTCCTTTCTTTCCGCAAAAATGGCATTTTATATTATACTTTGGATTATTTTTAAATTTGCGAAATTTATTTTTATTTTTGTTAGAGTCCATATTAATTTTGTTTTTATTCTGACCACTATTACTCACTGCTTGTAAAACTTTCGCACTTGTGTCTTTGTTTGCATTTTTCAGTTTTATTTCTTGGTCAAGTAAACGGTTTTTAACAAACGATAGAGTTATATTTTCTTCTGCCAATGTTTCAATTGCAGTTATAACTCCATCATAAGAAGATGATAATGTTAATAATAAATGGCTCACTTTATCCACCTCTTCAATTTTAGCACCCGATGAAATTAATTCATTTATAAGTTCATCAAAAATAGTAAAATGATTAATTAATGGAGTACCAACTTTTAATTTTAGAGAAAGCAACTGCTTTCGAGCAGAAAGTTGTGATGCTAAACTTTTGCGTTCATAAATGGAATCAAGATCAGCAAATATTTTCTTAGCACAATTTTCATTTTTAGCAAAACCCAAAAAGGAATCACTTAGATATTCAATTAAAATTCCTTTGGCAAGCTTTTCATTTTTAAACCACTGTTCATCTTTTTCTTGTGGTTCAGCATCATCAACTACACAAAGTACATTATTTTCCGCCAATAAAGCACGCACTCGAAATTTCCAAGTAGAGTATTTTTCGCCGTCAAACGGCTTAATATTTCTCTTTACTTTGTCCATCTTTTCGTATTAAAAATTATTTAAAGCAACTGTACGACGCCGGCAACCAAAAACCACATACACAAGTATGTATCACTTTTTCTTATGTATCGCTTTTTCTCAGTAGCACATGTGCATATACAATGTGTGCGTACATACAGAATGTCCGTTACGTTGCCACGCGCCACAAATTTGTATACACAGAATTTTTGCAGATTGCTTTTATTTCACAATTCACTGTTAGAGTTTGTACATATGTATGTACAAACGTGTGTATACATATACATATATTATGGTCACTATTTCATCATCTGATGAAATTCAATTTAATTAATTCATTTTAGGTTCAATCAAAAACTTTGCACATTAATATTATTTATTTATTTATTTCACAGTGCACATATATATATATGTATGTTTGTTTAATAAAAATATTAATTAGAGAAACATAAAAATGCGATTCACTTATTCCACTGTTTATGTGACTGGGCCCATAACCTGTAGAAATTTAGATATCAAATTATATATATTTGAATATCAATGCAGTCATCCAGTAGAATAAATAAAAACACATTTATGTTCAATTCAGTTTAAATTCAATAAGTCTTTTAATGGTCTTTCTTTCTTTTCAATTTGCACTGCGCGCCGAGCTACACACTTCGAGTGTTCACAAAGAAGTAAGGGAAAAGTTATAAAGCAAAGCAAAAGACAAGTAGGCAATAACATTGTTGCTTTTGCATACACAATCGCATTCCCTTTTTATGAACATTATCAATATATCGGTATCGATATATTAGGGTTGCAATGTGTAATTAAATAATATTAATGTAACGGAATGTGATTTTCAACAATTAATAATGTGGAATATCAATTGTGGCATGAAAGGTTGGGTCATATTAGTAAAGGGAAATTTTTAGAAATCAAACGTAACAATATGTTTGAAGATACCCTTTGTTTAAAGAATATAGAAGCAAATAATAATATATGTGAAGCGTGCACTAGTGGAAAGCAGAGTAGACTCAAATTTGAAAAATATAAAGACAAAGATTATGTGAAAAGGCCATTATTCATAGTTCATTCTGATGTTTGTGGTCCGATAAATCCTTCAACAGTTGATGGAAAGAATTATTATATTGTCTTTATTGACCAATATACACATTATAGTGTTACATATCTTTTGAGTCATAAATCTGATGCGTTCATCATGTTTAAAGACTTTGTAACAAAGGCTGAAGTATTTTTTAATTTAAAATTGGTTAATCTGTATATAGATAATGGTAGAGAATACTTGTCAAATGAAATGAAGCAATTTTGTATAAATAAAGGAATTAGTTATCATTTGACAGTACCTCATACACCACAGCAAAATGGTGTGTCTGAACGTATGATTAGAACAATTACTGAGAAGGCCCGATCCATGATACATGGTGCAAACCTAGATAAAAGGTTTTGGGGTGAAGCTGTACTAACAGCTACCTATTTAATAAATAGAAGTCCTAGCAACGCATTACAAGGCAAAAATAAAACTCCTTACGAAATGTGGCATAATAGAAAACCTATTTTAAAACACTTGAAGATATTTGGTTCAACAGTATATGTGCATCAAAAATTGAGAAAGAGAAAATTTGATGATAAATCTTCTAAAGCTATACTTGTTGGATATGAACCAAATGGTTTTCGTTTATGGGATTTAAAATCAAGAAAATTCATAGTAGCAAGAGATGTTATAGTAGATGAAAAGAATATGAGTTCGAATATTGAAATCAAAGATTCAGTTATAGATTCGAATGTCCTGAATGAAAGTAAGGATGATGAAAATTCTGATCAAATAAATGTCCTGAACGAGAGTAAGGATGGTAAGGGTTTAGATCAAATGAATATTCTGAATGAGAGTAAGAATAATGAAATTTGTAAAATCCCTGAAAAACAACTTAATGTCCCGAATGAGAGTAAGGATTGTTGTGATAAAATCACTGATCAGAATGATAAAATCAATAATATAGAATCTAATGAATTCAATGATGAACATTTCCGGAATGAGAGTACGGACGGATATTCTGAAACGCTCAAAATAAATGAGCAAATAAATAAAATGTCTACTTCTCTTGAAAAAGTGTCTGATATGAATAAGAATCTTGAAGTGAGAAAAAGTGAAAGGTTAAAAGGAAAACCTATGCCATCATATAGATTATTGAGTGGTTGCTTGATGAATGCTCAGAATTTTCACTGTAATGCTCCCAAATCATTTGATGAAATTAAAAATAGAAATGATAAAGTAAAATGGGAAAAAGCTATACAGGAAGAGCTGGATTCTCATTATGAGAATATGACGTGGACTCTAGTAGATACCCCTGAGAATAAAAATCTTGTTGATAGTAAGTGGGTCTTCTCAATTAAACATGATGCGTATGGAAAGCCAACTAAATACAAAGCGAGACTTGTGGCTCGTGGCTTTACGCAAGAATATTTGATAGATTATGAGGAAACATTTGCACCAGTGGCAAGAATTTCCAGTTTCCGACTTATACTGTCTTTATCAAATCAATTTGATTTGAAGGTTCATCATATGGATGTTAAGACTGCTTTCTTAAATGGTGAATTAAAGGAAGAAATTTACATGATTGTCCCTCAAGGTATAATAGAAGAAAAGGGCAAAGTTTGTAAATTAAATAAATCCATATATGGACTAAAACAAGCAGCTAGATGCTGGTTTGAAACCTTTGAAAAAGTCTTGACAAAAATTGGTTTTGTAAATTCAGAAGTAGATCGTTGCATATATATGATTGATAATGGACATATATCAAAAAATATCTATGTATTATTATACGTAGACGATCTAGTTATAGCAACAAAGAACATTGAAACAATGTCTAAATTTAAATCTTATTTATTGAGTGAATTTAAAATGACTGACTTAATGGAAATAAAATTTTTCATTGGAATTAAAATAGAAAGAGACGAAGATAAGTTATATCTTAGTCAGTCAGCCTATATTAACAATATTTTAGAAAGATTTAATATGAATGAATGCAGACCAGTAAGTACACCACTTCCAAGTAAACTTGACTATAAAGCCCTAAGTTCAGAAGAGATGTTTGAGGCTCCATGCAGAAATTTAATTGGCTGCCTAATGTACGTTATGTTATGTACACGTCCTGATTTATGTACATCAGTGAGCATCCTAAGTAGATATACCAACAAAAATAATAAGGAACTATGGCAATGCCTGAAAAGAGTTCTAAGGTACCTAAAGGGTACTATTGATTTGAAATTAACTTATGTTAAAAGTTCGAACATTGAAAATATTATTGTTGGATATGCTGACTCTGATTGGGCAGGATCTGAAAGTGATAGGAAAAGTACAACTGGTTATCTGTTTAAAATGTTTGAAGTAAATACAATCTGTTGGAATTGTATGAAACAGAATTCGGTAGCAGCCTCTTCTACAGAAGCTGAGTATATGGCTTTATTTGAAGCCGTTAGAGAAGCTTTATGGCTAAAATCTTTAATGAAAGAAATAAAACTAGAAATAAGTCATCCAATTAAAATTTATGAAGATAATCAAGGATGCATATGTATAGCTAATAACCCAACATGCCACAAAAGATCGAAACATATTGATATTAAATATCATTTTTCAAGAGAACAAATTACTAATAAAGTTATAAGTCTTGTATATATTGCTACAGATGAGCAATTAGCTGACATCATGACGAAAGTTCTACCTGCAATCCAATTTGTAAAACTGAGAGGTCAGATGGGTCTACATGACAACAAATGATCGCTTGATTGATGAATGATTGAACAACATGAGAATAGAATTCTCACAAACTTTTTTTTTATATTTAAATTTTTAAGTTAAAATTGAATCTCGATGTTTGTTTTTACTTTTTGATTTTGGTCTGATTGGGTTTTTACTGGGTTTTCCCTAATCCTTGCAACAAATGTTGGACCAAAGAATTGTAACTCCCCAGAATGCACTTGCCGTTTGAGTTTTTGAAATTTAATTAATTTTGTTTATACTTATCTTTATTATGTATTATTGAAAAAGTAATATTTGGAATAATCATTGTTTCTTTTGAGGAGGTGTGTTGAAAATCACATTCCGTTACATTAATATTATTTAATTACACATTGCAACCCTAATATATCGATACCGATATATTGATAATGTTCATAAAAAGGGAATGCGATTGTGTATGCAAAAGCAACAATGTTATTGCCTACTTGTCTTTTGCTTTGCTTTATAACTTTTCCCTTACTTCTTTGTGAACACTCGAAGTGTGTAGCTCGGCGCGCAGTGCAAATTGAAAAGAAAGAAAGACCATTAAAAGACTTATTGAATTTAAACTGAATTGAACATAAATGTGTTTTTATTTATTCTACTGGATGACTGCATTGATATTCAAATATATATAATTTGATATCTAAATTTCTACACTTTGCAATGTTTAGCTTCTGTGTTTCTTGTGCCGCCTTGAAGCACTGATCCAGCACACGCGATCCATGCCGAGTGATAGCCAGATCCACATAGAAGCCATCTAGCAGACGTATTAGACGTTCACGTGATTTCTCACCAATGTATTTGCTCTGCAAGAAGGCATCCACAATATGGGAGCCATTCGGTGTGTTGAAGATTTGTGCCAGCTGTACGGCGGGCAAGTCCAGAATACAATTGACCAGAAAGATAGGCTTGTTAAACTGCAATATATGCTGCACGATTAGCGAACCATGCAGATGCACAAAGCCCGACTGATCGCCAGCGAGCAGCTCATGGGGTTTCAGCTTAACGAGACAGTTGAAGAACATTTTCGATTTTTCTTTGTCACCCGAAACATGCAAAGCGTTTTGTAGTGCAGCAATCATCTGAGCCTGCTTGGCGCCTAAGCGCAAACAGGCTGCTGACAGGCCAGATACAACGTTTGTTGCTGCTGTGCCAGATGAGCAACGCGTCCACTGAAGAGCATTGGATAGAGCTGGGTCAGTAGCTTAGCGCCAGCCACACTCAGCAGCGTTTCGAGTAGAATAACAGCACAGAAAGAAAAGAGTTGTCACTATGTGTTTAGATAATTAAAGACAGAGTACAATCAATAAGAAATCGTTATTTTATTTGAATTTTCAGCACCTTGTGGACTGGTCCAAAGCAATGCTGCCCCAAATTGGCAATATAACCAAATATTATGATGAATGGGTGCATAAACCAGTAGACAAGCCGCTTCGATTATTTGGACCTTGGTACTTGTAAATGTGCACGTTGTTCCTACGTTTTGGATACCAGTTATCATTGGATTCGCTGGCCAGGAATTTCAGGCAAAAGCACATAGTACAAATGACGTAAGTAGTGTAATTTTAGTATATGCCTTTTGAAATAACTAACCTCATTCATTTTCAAATAGGTTTTATTACTGTCCGGCTACATTTTGTTTGGTGTGCTACTTTGGACCCTGCTAGAATACGTGCTGCATCGTTGGGTATTTCATGTAAAGCTGACTAGCGACAGTGGGCCTTGGCTGTGCACATTTCATTTTATGATACATGGTCTGCACCACAAGGTCCCCTTTGATCCGATGCGACTTGTTTTCCCGCCGTTGCCTGGAGTTGTGATTGCTTTTATTCTATATATGCCAATTAGTTTAATACTTCAAAATCACAATCCCCGATTAGTTCTTTCAGGAGCCTTACTAGGCTATTTATGTTATGACATGATACATTACTATTTGCATTATGGCAATCCAACGGCAAATCACCATCTGTACCATATGAAGCGATATCACTATCAACATCATTTTGCGCATCAAGATCTCGGATATGGGATTAGTAGTCCGTTATGGGATGTCATATTTAAGACTCGTATACATTTGCGCAAATTAAGATATCAACTACGGTGGTCGTAATGGCCCTGTGACATTTTGCTATTTAAGATCAAATTTGTAATATAAGTCTAATTTCTAAGAAGACATTGTTCATACTTGTTTATGCAAGAAAAGTGAAGAACCTAGACAATGGTGATAACAACCAAATTTGAAATAAACCAATGTATAAATAATTTACTTTATTGACACATTGCTTTTTAATTCATTCTGTGTCGTAGTGAATGTTAGTCAACAGATAAAGAAAATTTTAAAATTCCCGCGAAATGGAATTGTCCAATTTATTTCATTTGGGTTTTGTTTATCGATTATCGATTTCTACCTATAGTTTACCAAAAAGTATTTATACTGAAGGAGACCGTATTTACGGTATTACTAATAATGAACTTGTGGACACACTGGTGCTAACGCCAGCGAAAGTTGAAACAGTGCACTCAGTTTATTTGTTTATTTTATTAATAAAGGCTTTACATAAAGATGTTAAATGCAAAAATTGGTAAAGTGGGCAAAGTACTAGTGTGTGGTATGAAGAATGTTGGCAAAACGGCACTGATCGAGCAGTTAGTTTATGGGAACGTCAACACGGAAACCGTAAGTGGGTCACAAGTATTCGTCATAGAATTTGGTGTAAACAAAATTAATATTTTAAAGGAATTGCATCCAACAATTGAGGATATATATGTGGCAAGCGTAGACACAGGTCGCGGCGGAGCTCGGGAAACCCTACGCATTTATGACACAGCCGGACTACAAGGCGAACAGGCGGCACAATTGCCGCGTCACTATTTGCAATTTCCCGATGCCTTTGTGCTTGTTTATGATCCGACTGATCCGCGAAGCCTAGATATGTTAGCGGACATTAAGACAGACATAGACAAGCATAAGGAGAAAAAGGAAGTGCCAGTCATTGTATTAGCCAATGTGCGAGCACGCAGTAAAAAGGATACACCGCCCACAACACCAATTCCAGTAGAATCTGTGATGGATCGTGCAAACAATTGGTGTCAACGCGAACGTATCAAGCATTACACCGTCAATGTTATGGAACGTCCTTCGCTGTACGAGCCGTTCACAGTATTATGTGCCCGTCTCCATCCACCCCAAACGAAGAGTACTTTCCCACAGCTGCGTCAAGTGATGCAGAATCGTCAGAAGAGCGAGGTTTAGCCTGTGGAAGTGACTATTCACTCTTGTAGATGTATTATTTACATATATATATAATGCACATTTCACTTTAAAATAGAACTGACGAACTAAGTGACTAACATGCATATTATTGTACCCTTTTACTTAAGTTTTTTTGTTGTGATTTATCGCCCGAGCAATATGCTTGCCAAACCAAATGTGTATAAAATACTTAGTACAGACTCTATAGAGACAATATTCTACCAATACCAACGCACGGAATTCTGCAATAATAATGAATCTTATCGCAGTCAAAGTGATTAGAAATATTTTGGAAATGCGCGACGGAAATTCCAAAGCCATGTCTACTTCCATTTCTTCATAAATTAGTTTAACTTTCACTCTCGAATAGAACATGCGTGCTCACCTCAAATACGTGGTTGTTTTGCTGGCATTAATCTCATGTGCCCCAGAAATTGGCACTATACTGCCTGGCACCAAATGGTGTGGTGTCGGCAATATAGCAGAGAACTACAATGACCTCGGCGAGGAAGTGGAACTTGACAAGTGCTGCCGTGCTCATGATAACTGCGCGCAACAGATTCAACCAAAAGAGCAACGCTTTGGACTATATAACAGTCGCAATTCTGCCATGTGAGTATAAAAATAACTCAATTAATTATTGAAATTAATACTAATTCATTTTTTTAGCCTCTCATGCAGTTGTCAAGTTGCTTTTCGCGAGTGCATCATTTTGGTGGACACTCAACAGGCAACTGCATTTTCTTATATTTATTTTTTATCGGCAAAACATTGCATTGCACCTGCACAACCCTCGGATTCCGGCGAGCAGCAGCAAGCGCGTTGGAAATTGGATGAATTGAAAACCTACGTTCACGTAAGCAGGGACGAATTACATAATACATGGGGAAGTCAATATTTTTGAAGCTTAATCATTTAATTAACACCATCAATATAAATTAAAATAAAATTTTGAAAATTTTTCGAACAACGTCGTCGCAATTCCGATTAGAAATGTTAAACAACTGCGCATTCGAAATTCCAATGTCTTATTGACTTGGATTTCTGCAGAGATTAGTATAACTTTCGCCCCCGAAGTAAACATGCGTGCCGAACATTGTGTAGCTGCTTTGGCGGCATTGACTACTTGCGTCTACTGTATAGGCGTAACAGTGCCTGGCACCAAATGGTGTGGTCCAGGAAATATAGCCGACAATTACAACGATCTTGGCAGTGAAGTAGAATTGGATACGTGCTGTCGTGCTCACGACAGCTGTGAGGCAAAGATTTCGCCAAATGAGCAACTCTACGACCTTAGGAACGACGGCGTGTTTCCGATGTGAGTGCGGAAATCAGTCAATTAACGATTGATATTAATAGAAAGTATTTTATTATAGCTTCTCTTGCGGTTGTGAAGCTGCCTTTCGCCAGTGCCTCGTCATGTTGCACAATGTGAAATCAGCTGCATTGGGTCGCATTTATTTCAGCACTACGAATGTTTGCTTTGGCTATGGCCCACCCACGGTGTCCTGCGAGGAGCAGCAGTGGGATTTCTTTAGGAAGCGCTGCAAAAGCTATGAAGAGGATGATTCCCAACCAGGACGCTGGCAATTCTATGATCTGCCGTTCTACACCCATCTAAGTGAGGAGGACCTGCGAGAGGCCCCGGCAAATAACCAGATCGATTGAAGCTTAGTCATTTATTTACATCACCAATAACAATAAAATCACGTTAAGAATGTGAATTTTAATGATTACAATAGAAACAATTTAACTTTTGCATACTAAATTAGTTATAACTTTCCATAATTTACTAGTTCTTAATTAACCTTTTCTTTGAAATCACGATTTGGATGCACACGTTTCAGTACTACTCTTCGCGTTAGCTTTATTTTTACTGTCAAGTGCCAATCGTTGCATGTTTTGGATTATTGTGGTGGCATGAATAGCCCGCTTCCAGAGGGATTTGGCAAAGCTTTTCTTAAGTTGCTCGGCCACAGTATCGTGTATGTTTCGGCAGATTGCCGTATTGCCCGATATCCAGGGATGTTGCAATGCCTGTTGGCATGTGTAACGCTCTTCCACACAGACACACAACAACTTCATTATCAGATGCTTGGCGGATGCACTAATGGGATCCCAATACGGCGAATCGAAAGTAAAGTGACCTTTGCTAATCTTAGCATATAACATGGCGTCGTTGTCATCATAGAACGGGGGATAGCCACAGAGCAGTATGTAGGCAATGACACCCAGACTCCAGACATCAACGGCCTTGCCATATGCCACTTTAGCAATGACTTCTGGTGCCGCATATCCGGGAGTTCCGCACTCGGTTTTCATTGTACCCGAATTGTCCATTCTAGCGAAGCCAAAGTCAGTTATCATTATTTTGCTATCCTCGTCGGGAGTGTCGTACAATAGGTTTTCGGGTTTCAGATCCCGGTGGACAACGCCATGCTGGTGCAAATAGTCGACAGCTTCGAAGAGTTGCTTGAGTAGCTGAGATGCATCGCGCTCGCTGTAGAATCCTTTTTCCACAATTCGATCAAATAGTTCTCCCCCTGTAACCAATTCCATGACCAGGTAGACTTTGTTTTCATCCTCGAACGTTTCAAACAGTTGCACAATATTGGGGTGCGTTAGTTTTTCTCCATCTGGATCATTTTTGCTGAACCTTTTCAGCACACTAATTTCGTTTTGCAAAAATCTTTCATACCCCTTTATGGATTTTTTTTCAATTATTTTAACAGCATATCGTTCAACTGGTTGCGTTTTAGTCTCGGCCAAACGCACTTTTGAGAACGCTCCTGATCCCAGTAAGCAAAGGATGTCGTACTTCTGTTCAATTGTTGCAGGCTTATCCGAAATTGAGATCTGCTTTTTGTTAGGATCGCTTTTCCTTCTATGAAATAGTGGCATATTTCAAAAGTTTGTTTTCGAGCTTTTAAAAGTGTACAATTGAATTTAATTGAAATCACGATTGAAAGACTTCCACCCTATTCGAAAGAGCGAAACACTTTGACTAAACTTTGGATGCACAGATTTAATGCTTATGTTTTAATTGTACGAATGGGCTTAATATTTCTCGATTGTGCGTATTTTTAGAAGAAACCGCAGAGTTTGCAAATCAAATACATAATAATAAGTATTAATCATATATCTCTTTATATTACAACAACCAAATGTTTATAAAACTCTTGGAAGCAAATGAAAATAAACATTTTATAATGAATGTTAACTACGTGGGACGCAATAAAAAGTGAACCATTTTGTATCTGTGCTTTTGAATATCAATTAATAGTGTTAAAAATTAATTAAGACAACGCCTCTTTAAATAAATTAATTGCTGAATATAGGTAAATCTTGTGTTCCTCACTATACAGATTACAGTTCCCCGTATCAGGCTTTTTTTAATAGCGCGGCAGCATTTGTGTAAAATGGCATATCATAGAACTGCCATAATTTGGCCGCACGTTTGTTCACAGTGTAACGAACGCAACGCTTGCGAAAAGTTCCCTCATGGTACTGCTTGCATCCGGTGGTCGGGTAGCCAAGGGCAAAGCATTGCTTGCGTGTTCCATAGTAGATGCGACCCAACGTATTGGAAGTCATTGTGTTGACAGCCTGCAGGCAATTGATGAACTGCTGCTCACAGCTGCATTTGAGACTGCAAAGATGCCAACTTATTAGCAACAACTATTGATTTTCCAAAGGTCACTTACATGGGAAACCAGTCCGTGTTGATGGGCAGTCCGTGCAGCGAGTCATGCGGCTCTATTATCTCCTCGCAGTGATCGTGGGCTCGACAGCATTTGTCCGTATCCCGCTCATGCCCCAGGTCCTCGAAATTGTCTGCTGTGTTCCCTGGGCCACACCACTTTGTGCCAGGCACTGTGATGCCTTTGTGAGGCACAGGCGGCAATGCCTGATTATAAATATCCTCCTCCTCGAAAATGGCCTCATCACCAAATGCGCATGTGGCGGCAATGAACGAACACAGAAAAGTTAAGTAAATTAACGTCATGTCGATGTCAAAAGCAGAGCAGAACTGAATTCAACTCTCAGCTGCCTGCGGTCATGCTAGTCGGCTCCTTACACAGCTGATAACTTTGGCGAGCGATAAGAAATTGATGTTACAATTTTAAGGTCCCTTAATCAATATACTTAATATATTCAAACTGATTAACATCACAGACAGATGCTTGCTAATTTGTTTGTCAATAACGTAAATATGGTTGAGCTTTTAAATAACAAAATTTATTTATTGCGTAAGAATATCCTTAAACAACTCGGACGCTGTCTTTGCTGCCCGTTTCTTCGACTTGGTCCCCTTGTCATCATCTTGCTGTTGCAGCAGCTGTCCCAAACTGGCCTGCCACTGGCTGGACGACAATTTGTAGGTATCCAAACGATATTTTGTGTAGATAAGGCGACCAAATGGCGAGCCCTTCAACATATTTGCCTTATTACTCAATTCCTTTGCAATGTTTAGCTTCTGTGTTTCTTGCGCCGCCTTGAAGCACTGATCCAGCACACGCGATCCATGCCGAGTGATAGCCAGATCCACATAGAAGCCATCTAGCAGACGTATCAGACGTTCACGTGATTTCTCACCAATGTATTTGCTCTGCAAGAAGGCATCCACAATATGGGAGCCATTCGGTGTGTTGAAGATTTGTGCCAGCTGTACGGCGGGCAAGTCCAGAATACAATTGACCAGAAAGATAGGCTTGTTAAACTGCAATATATGCTGCACGATTAGCGAACCATGCAGATGCACAAAGCCCGACTGATCGCCAGCGAGCAGCTCATGGGGTTTCAGCTTAACGAGACAGTTGAAGAACATTTTCGATTTTTCTTTGTCACCCGAAACATGCAAAGCGTTTTGTAGTGCAGCAATCATCTGAGCCTGCTTGGCGCCTAAGCGCAAACAGGCTGCTGACAGGCCAGATACAACGCCAGTGTAGCCCATCTTAAGCAGCTGCTCCGTCTGTGGCTGGAGTTCGGTGAACACGGCCTCAAAGTCGGGTACCTCCTTCAAGTGTTGTAGTAGACGCTGTACGGCGAAATTGGTTTGTTGCTGCTGTGCCAGGTGGGCAATGCGTCCACTGAAGAGCATTGCATAGAGCTGGGTCAGTAGCTTAGCGCCAGCCACACTCAGCAGCGTTTCGAGTAGAATAACAGCACATTGATGGTGAAACACTTTCGGCAGTTGCACAACCGGCTCGGGTTCCGTTTTAGCATTCTCGGTATCAGTTTCCGCTGGCGTTTCTTTGGTTGCCTTTTCCTCATTATCGTTGTCGTCGTCATCAATAACAATTTTCGACTCCTTTTTGTCATCGTCATCATCATCGTTGGGCTTTAACAAGCTTTGCGTCAATATCTTCTTGCCAAAGTGCTTCAACATGCTTTTGTCCACTACACTGAGCGATAGGCATATGACACCCAGCAATGCGGACGAGTGCTCCTGGTAGGGGAAATCTGCGAATTGTGGCCACATTTCTAGACGCTGTGGGAACTCCTTCATCACCTCATGCCATTCTTCTGGCACCGTGTACATTTTACGATGCTTTGCCAGTTCTGCACCGCCTTTTTCGAATGCGATTTTGGGGACATGCATGCCGACTAAGCAAAGTATTGACGATCGCATAATGTGAGTGGCGCACGAATCCCACACAAAGTCTTCCAAGTTGTTAAGCATAAATTTTGATATCCGTAGCACAAATTGCTGGCACTTTTCACGATGGGCTGCGCTGAACTCAGTTTCAAGATTATACTGCTCCTCCACTTGCGCTGCATCAGGTTTTGCCCGTTTCGCTGCGCTGGGTGCCGCATCAGATTGCTCCAGAGCCGCTGCTTGTCCTAATCCTCGCAGAAATGCAATTTCCAGCATTTTTTGTAATACATGTGAGGCGAAACGATCAGAGCACATAGGTCGCAAGTTGTCTCCAAACTTGCCAAAGAACCTCTCCAGTTGTGCGTCATCCACAAAACCAATGAGAGATTCAATAGCTTTGGACACAATTTGATTTGAAGACAAGTGAATTTCCTTGTCAACTGTCTGCTCAAATACATTGTTGGCCATGTTAACTGCAAGATTGCCAGATAATTACATTTGTAGACGAATAACTAGGATAAATTAACATCGTCTACTTACCTCTATCCTCGACATCATCGAAGCCAGCCTTCATTGCGTCCAAGATGTTGATAAAGTAGCTGAACTCATCGTCGTCAATGTGTGTGCCGCGTCCGAAAATGCCCTGCTTGGCAAATCCCTTGGCGTTGCGCATAAAGCGACTGCCCTTCTTTTTCGGTCGCTTCCGTTTGCCATTATTTTCCGTTTGCATTTTATTTTCAATCACTCAAAACAAACAAAATAAAAACCCAAATGAACAACGTGCGCGGCAATGCAGCGTGTGCTAAATATACTTGTGTAAGGGTGTGACCGTGTAATAATGGAATATTAGCACATTTTTAGAAACAATGTTGGTCACACTATTTTAATTGTTTTGATCGGTAGATGACGTTGCCAGACTGTTTATGTAGAGTGACCTTATTCTGGTATAAAAATACCGCTCACTGCGCTGATGTAGCGTCCCATCTCTGCGAACAACAAACAGAACAGAGCGTCACTTTTCAATGAAACGTTATAAAAACAATGGAGGAAACACAAGATTTTCAGTTTATTTTGCCATTAAACAACAATGATTTGCTAAATTCGCGGGGCGATCAGTTCTATGTGCAACAGATCTACGCTCCCAATGAAATACCCGAACAATTACTTAGTAAGTACAACAATTATTGTTATATTTTTGCTCAACTTCGCGCCCGTAATTCAAAACATACAGAAGTTGGAGAAGAGCATATTGAAACTTCTACAATTGTCTTGTTACAGCGTGCAAAACAAAGGTGCATCAATGTGATCCATTCTATATATTCGAGCACTTTGACACCTACTATTCGATAATCGAAACAAAGACAAATGATGCCGCTGCCATACGCAATCTTATGCGCGCCTTCGACCTACTGTACCTCACAGTGGACCAATTGGGCGGTCAATTGGCTCCGTTGCTCGCCAGCAATGAGCCGCCATCCTCGCAAGATCGTGTGCGCTTTTTGAATCTCACTAAGATGTGCGTGTACTTGATAATCAATACAGTGAAACGCGTTGATGTTGTTGTCCAACAGGCGCTGAAGGAGCAGCAACTGAATCAGCAGAAAAAGCGCGGAAAACAAGCGGAAACATTGGAACAGTATCCAGATTGGGATGTGAAGCGTGGAAAGTTTTTAATACAGCTCTACAATATTATGCAGCATCAATTGGAGAAACTCTGGAGTCCTCCAGTTGCCGAGGAGAACTTTGTGTCGTAAGCAGCACTTTGAGTATTGTGTGTGAATGATCATAATAGCGGTTTACTTTTACAGCATGGTATGCGATATTTGCTATCGAACTTTGGAGCTACTGCCTCCTCGGCCGGACAATCGACACATCATTGACACGCTCTTTCACATCTTTGGCATTGCCATTAAGCGTTACAATCACGCCATCACTTTTCCGGCGCGCACACTGCAAATTCTGAGGAGCACAGAGCATGCTTCAACAGCAGTGGCGAATGGCATATTGTTGTTGCACGAGGAGTATAACATTTCCACGATATTCTCCATAATTTTGAAGGATCTTGTGGAGGCGCTCACTCTGGACACTTCGGATACGGCCGTGTCGCGCAACTTTTCCAATTTTCTTGCTGAATTCTCGGGCATTGCACCCAAACTGATGATCCCGCATTTGTCCAAGCTGGGCGATGAGTTGCTCGACTGTGAATCTCATGTGCTGCGTAATTGCGTGTTGCAGATCATGGGTGATGCTGTGGTTAGCGAGCTGACCTCCGAAGAGCTCGATGATGAAATGAAGGAGGCTCGTAATGAGTTTCTCGATAATTTGGTAGCTCATGTCAATGATATATCGGCGCACGTGCGCTCCAAAGTGTTGCACATTTGGCATCATCTGAAAGAACAACATGCCATACCACTATGCTTTCTAATCAAGGTGTTGCGCGAGGCTGTGGATCGGCTGGAGGACAAGAGTTCGCTAGTCAGGAAATCAGCCATACAGTTAATCAAAGCGTTTCTCGAGAACAATCCGTATGCGGGCAAATTAACGCTGGAGGAGCTCATAAAGAAACATGAGAAGGAAGTGCAGGTTATGGAACAGTTGGATGAAGTGATTGCCGAGGAGCGCAAGCAAGCAGAGAAACTCAATGAGCAATGGGAAACCGTCGTGCCAGAGCTCTTGCCCGTTATCGAAGAGAATGTTAGAGACTGTAAGTATGAATTCGAGCTGAAGAAGATCATTTATATAATGTTTGTACAGTTCCAGAGCTGCAGTTTGACAAGGAAGAGGAATACGAGGTGTTGGTCAATAAAATTCTGCCGCTGCTCTTGGATAAGAACTATAAGGATGCCACCGTGCTAGTGCGCAAGGCTGACTACGTGGCGGGCAACCACGATATAAGGTTTGTAACGCTTGGCATAAAGTTGAATATGTGGTAATTATCAGACTTTAATTCACAGTCAACTGCTGAAACCGGAGGAGCGCTGTGTTTATTTGCTGGCCTTGTTCAAAACGTTTCTCTCGCTGGCCAATGGCTGCAAGGATAGCGTAAGTCAATAGCAGCCACTTTTTTTTGGTGTTACTGGTGTTAATTATTTCATTTTTCGTTTCAGAGTGAGGAAATGCTAAAGCAAATAAAAACGGTTGAATTTCTCAAAGACAGCATCGAGTTCTCGCAAGTGGCGACGTCCGCGATGCCAAAAATGCTGGAGATGCTGCTCTCCAAAACGAACACGGATGTGTTTGAGGCCGTGGACCTATTTACCACCGGCTATCTCTTTGGCATTCACGGCACCGAGACGGGCATGCAGCGCATGCTGAATCTGGTGTGGTCCTCGGACAAAGAGAAGCGCGACGCTGTTTCCAATGCCTATCGTCGGGTGCTTTTCACCACAGATATGACGGGGAGGGCGCATGCTATTAAGGTGGTGCAGAATCTGTCGAATTTCCTCTCGAAAATCGAATACGGCCACTACACGGCCATGGAAATGTTGATGAGCGAGTGGGTGGCCACCGAGAACATTGATGCACTCATTATCCAAGTGCTCTTTGAACGCTTCACGTTGAAACTGGAGGGAACCACAAAGGATGAGTCCCGTCTGGCACTGCAGCTGCTAATAATGGCCTCGCAGGCAAAATCGACGATTGCTTCGGCCAATCGTTCGATTATCGAGGACATTGCCACTGGCGATCGTGTGAAGCAGGATCCACGCATCTACACGGGCTGTCTGCAGCTGCTGGTCAACAGCATCGATGCCAACAACAACAGCAAATACTACAAACGCTATGCGAGCAATGCGAAGTTCGTGCGCGACATTACAAGCCTGTTCCTCAGTTTTTTCTTTCATCCCCAACTGCCGGATTTCGATGGTTTGGCCATGAGTCTGCTGGAATACTATTATCGCATGTGCCAGGCGCCGGATGAGCTGGCCCAGAATATCGTTAGCGAATTAATCACGCGCTTTAGCAAGCAATGGCTTGTTGCGGATACACAGTCGCAGGAACTGCCTCCGACTGAGACCACAGACATTCCATATTCACAGACGCTGCCGCTGACACAAGATCAGACCGTGTTGTCATCCCAGCCAGCTAAAGGTCCTGTTCGTATGCCCGTCTATTTGGTTTCGCGTTTTGTGTTCTGCATTGGCTTCATGATCATCAAGGAGATGATCTTTCTGGACATGGATGTGTACAACAATATGAAATTCCGCGAGGAGCTGACGGCGCTCGAGGAGAAGAAGAACAAAAAGGACGGGGCCAATGCATTGCGTCGTCAGACAATGAACGTTTCCGCCATGGAGGTGCGCAAACGCCTATCGGGCGTGGCAGCTGAGCCGCAGCAGGAGCCCGACGATGACTTGGTGGGCGCCACAGCCGAGGACAACATTGCCGAGGAGATCAATGCCATCTGCGAAGATATGCTGCTCTACAATCCAAATGCACTCATGTCCAAGATCTATCCAATTATCATTGACATATGCAAGAAACCCGGCGAGTATCGAGATCAGCAGCTGCAGCAGTCGGCGACTCTGACGTTGGCGCGCTTGATGACCGTGTCCTCCAAGTTCTGCGAGTCGAACATGTCCTTCCTCATGAACATTCTCAACCTGACCAAGAACATGAAGATCAAGTGCAATACAGTCGTGGGACTGTCCGATTTGACTTTTCGCTTTCCAAATATTATTGAGCCCTGGACGTGTCACTTTTATGCGCAACTGCATGAGAAGGACACTGAGCTGCGTTTGACGGCGGTGAAGATGCTGTCGCATCTTATTCTGCACGAGATGATACGTGTCAAGGGCCAGATTGCTGATCTGGCGCTCTGCATTGTCGACGAGAGCGACGAGATCAAGAACATCACACAGCAGTTCTTCAAGGAGATTGCCAACAAATCGAACATATTGTATAATGTGCTGCCCGACATTATCTCCAAGCTAGGGGACGTTAATCTGCACCTGGAAGAGGACAAATATCGCACCATTATGCGTTACATACTCGGACTCATTCAGAAGGATCGCCAGATCGAAACGCTGGTGGAGAAGCTCTGTCTACGCTTCCCACTGACGCGGGCGGAGCGCCAATGGCGTGACATTGCCTATTGCTTGAGCCTGCTCACCTACAACGAACGATCTCTGAAGAAGCTGATTGACAATGTGCAACACTTCAAGGACAAGGTGCAGGTCGACGAGGTCTATCAGTCCTTCAAGCTCATCATCAGCAGCACCTCGAAGCTGGCCAAGCCGGAACTCAAGGCAGTGGTCACCGAGTTCGAGACGCGTCTCAACGAATGCCTGCAGGTCACTGAGCCAGGTGCCAATCCGCCAGCCGAAGGTGCTTCTGCTGCCAGCAATGAGACGCGTGCGAATAAAACAAGGGCCACGAAAGCGGCCAACAAGTCACAACGTGGACGGTCTCGTAAAAATGCGCGTCAGCCCAGCAGCTCGGAGGAGGAGAGCTCCGAGGACGAGGCGCCTGTTGCGCGTCGTCAGTCGGCAGCACAACAGCAAAGGCAACAACGCCGCAAGCAGCCAGTGCCCTCATCAGACTCCAGTGAGGATTCGGAGGAGGAACGACCAGCGCCTGCCAAGAATCAGTCGAGTAGAAGACGCAAATGATGTTGACAATCACACTATATTTTAACTTGCATGTTATATATGAAAGTATTTATATGTATTTACAGATTTGCAAATATATAGACATTTTAGAGAGGATACGGACAAATTGTGACAAGGATTATTTCTCGAATTCTATTGTGGGTGTGAGTGTGTGAATGTGACACTAAGCCGCTTTGTGGCCATTCACCCATTTTCCTATTGTCGATTATTTGTTGAACACCATTTAATTGTAATCCCCTTATATTGTCACATTCGAGGAATCAGCTCGGCAGCAGCCGTCAAGATTTCTGCCTGTTTGCAGCAGGTAGACAAATCATTTGTGGACATTGTGAAGTAATTGTTGTAATCCTCGAAAGGTGAATTTCTATTCTATTAAAAACAGCATCTATTTTAGTAGTATTTTACTATTTATTTATTCTGTCGCTTATAGGCGGCGACCACGTCGTCCGCCCTTGCGACGCGTGGAGTCCGATGGTATGGGAGTGACATCCTCAATGCGCCCGATCTTCATGGATGAGCGCGCTAAAGCGCGCAACGCTGACTGGGCGCCGGGTCCGGGCGTCTTGGTCTTGTTGCCGCCAGTGGCACGCAGCTTAATGTGCAGTGCCGTAATGCCGAGCAACTTGCACTTCTCAGCCACATCTTGGGCGGCCAACATGGCAGCGTAGGGAGACGCCTCGTCGCGATCAGCCTTCACCTTCATGCCGCCAGTGACGCGCGTAATGGTTTCACGTCCGGACAAGTCCGTCACATGCACGAAAGTGTCGTTGAAGCTGGCGTAGATGTGGGCAACGCCGAAGACAATCTCGCCGTCGCGCAGCTGAGGTCCTAGTTGCACCTGCACCTCTTCCTTTTGAACTTTTGCTTTTCGGGGAGCCATTTGAAGTCCGTAATGATTTCACGTGCCGTATGTTTTGAAAAACAGAATTGAAAAGAGCACTAGTCGGTAGTGGTGGAGACACATTGATGGCATTATCGATGTTTCTTAAAATGTTGCTAAGTATCGATTCTTAATGGCAAACATCGATGTTTTACAGTCAAATAATTCAAATTATTTCAGCCTTGAATAAATTAGAGTTGAGACTTAAATTTTTCTATGCCTTCTATTTTTTAATTTAAACGCCTTTCCAAACCAAACTTTTTAGGAGCTGAAAACGCGATTGAAATGGTATCGATTTCAGTGGATTGGAATTTTTAAATGCAATAAAATGTAATTAAAACTTAACATACAATTATTTTTAGCTGACTGAAATGATGTATTCGTTTTTTAGGTTTAACGAGTTGCGTCATTTATTTCACCTACTATTTCGGATTTTCCTGCAAAAAATCTAACAATTTAAGGCCGTTAATTAAATTATCAATAGAATGCGTACGCCCCTCAAGATAAAAGAAGTCAAAATATTTTGTAACCGGATCCACAGACTCAATCAGAGACGCACTCGCAGTCTGACACGTGTGTGCCGCTGCGCCGCCCTGGCAACGGGGTGGCTGGGAAAGACGACAACGACGGCGTCGGAGTCTGCAACATATACAGTATCAATCAACAAATCAACGAGAGCATAAAAGTCCGTTAGCCAGTCAGACAGCAGCCACCCTCCAGCAGCGCGCTGAGCGGGAGTGGAGTGAACTACCTGAAAGTTACTCATTTTTGCCAAGCGGTTGCCAAGCGCCGCCCTCGAGTCGAGACCGTTGCCGAGAGCAGACGCTGATGGTGGTGTTAGTGGGCCGCAGTCTAGGCAGACGCTGGTGCCATTAACATGCTCATTACATGCGTCGCGACCGAGCGAGAGGCGCGTGTGTGGGTCGTGTGCGACTGTGTGTGTGTGTGTGTGAGAGACGCACGCGCGCCCTGCAGACGGCGCTGAGTAGACTTTGACCATTATCTACGGCTATTAGCATTAGCGGGTTTACCTGTCGCCGCGGATTAGTGCCGCCTGTTCGTTGCCGCTGCTGCGGTCAGATTTGGATAATGGGTGTGATTGTTATGCCATAATTACGGTTGGTTGTGTTTAGTCATAAACATTATATTTAAAGATCAGTTCATCTACTATATGTATTTGTATTTAAAAATAATAATTATATTTAGATTGAAAATAATTTAATAGAATTTATATTTATAATTTTTGCACATTTCGATTTGATTTGCATTCGCGGTCGAGCCGGGCTGCCAGCTGCGATACCCAAATAAGTGCATCCAACTCTCCGTTGCCGCCTCAACCGCTCTAAAACTAAAGCCTAGCTATTTACACAGATCAATGAAGTTTGAATTATGCTTTCTCTATGCTCTTTTCATTCTGTTTTGTTTTGAATAGTGGAGAATTGCCAAAAAAGCTTGTGCTGCAATCCTCTATTTCTGTCTATCTCGCTCTATCTCTCTATACGCATGCAAACGTATAGAAAAATGCCAAGTTATGCGCAAATGATTGGATAAAATGTATTGCTGCTGCTGCTGCTGCTGTTGCTGTGGTTATTACGGTTCTTGCTATTGCTGATAACGAGTTCAGAAGTAAAAGCTTTCCGGATGCTGCTGCTGCTGCGGCTGGCAGCGCTGCTGGCGCTGGCGCAGCGTCGTCTGCCATTCGCAGGGAAAAAGGCTGTTGTTGTAGCCGCTATTGCCCTTGTTGTTGATGCTGCTGCTGCTGCTGCTGATGTTGGTGCGGTTGTTGCTATTGTTGTGGCTGCTTGCGGCAGCAGCAGCCTCCAACTAGAATCATAAGTGCTGATACTCGCCCATGTCGTACATGACACTGTGCAGATGCGAGTACGCAACGGCAGCCGACAGCGGCGGCATTTGGGAGGCAGCAACTGCTGCTGCCGCCGCCGCAGCGCTGCTCTTACTGGCGGCTGCTGCTGCCGCTGCCGCCGCATGCTGTTGGTGCTGCTGCTGCTGATGGTGTTGCAGGCTTTGCTCGGCGGCGACGTGTTGCAGTTGCTGCTGCTGCTGGTGCTGATGTTGTTGGTGCAAGCTGTTGCTGTTGCCATTGCTGCTGCTGTTGTTGTTGTTACTGCTGCCCGGCGATTGCTGCTGCTGCTGTTGCTGCGAGTGATGCGAATGATGCGGGGCGACAGCATGTTGCTGATGTTGTGCGCTTTGACTGGAGAGCATGTTGCCCTCCATCTCCGAATCGCTGGACGAGTCCAAGTGCTGCTTGTCCGTGGAGCCGCTGAAATAGAAAAATGTGTTCAAATTAATTGTCAATATTGTGGTAATTTCAAGAAATCATTTTTGAGCAACTTTGTGCTCAGCGCACTCTTTTAATATTTGTCGACTTGTCTCATATTTCATTCGAACACATTAATGACATAATGCTGTTGCTGAAAGTCATTGCAATTCTCTCCACACACACTCCCCAGAGAGGTAGACCGAAAGAGAGAGAGAGAGAGAGAGAGGGAGAGAGAGGGCACTCACAGATGTTAGAGCCGTCAGCGTCGTTTAAATTAAAATGTGTCAATTGCTGCAACTAATTTACTGCTGTCAGCAATGTAGCTGCAAGAACAACACCAGTTCCATATAGATGTATATATTTATAAACAAATGACAAATGACAGGGCGGGCAATTGAAAATAAAACCGGAAGGAAACTGTCTGCTTGAATATTTTGACTCCCAACTCTAGCGTTTCTATAAATGGTTTCAGTTACACAGTCGCTGTGTGCCAGAGCAGCACAGCACGTACGAAAGGTGTTGGCTGTTGGTTCACGCACACCCACAAATAAACAAACAAGCTAGAGTGACAGAGAGGGGGGCAGCAGCTCAGTGCATTCCCCCAGAGCGCGCCGTCGCATCTGATTTCAGTTATTCGAGCTGCGCATTGTGCATGCGACTGTTCCTTTCTCACTCAGCGTGTGGATGTGTGTGTGTGTCTGTGTCTGTGTACGTGTTTCGCTCTCGCTCACACCTTTGATCAAAAGTTAAGCAGCTTGACTTTCATTATTTGCGGCTGATTCTGTAAATGACTTTCAAGTGTAGTTTTTATCGCCACCGTTTGCTGGGGTGGAAGCGAGACACTCGTCTCATTCTCGGTTGTCGGCTGTCGGCTGTCGGCTGTCGACCGTGGACTGCCGACTGCCTCGGCCCAATTCCACACGCACCGCTGGGAATTGAAACACGAAGAGTCAGAAAGAAACACACGCACACACAAGCACATTCATTCACTCGTTGTTATTGCTGTTGCTGTTGTTGATGTGTTGTTCAATTTGTTAGTGCTAAACTGTCCTGACATTTTAATGGCTAATTCGCTGGCAATAGCGATAACAACAAACAGAGCTAACAACATCCACTCGAGGCGCATTTGAAATTCGATCAACTGACATTATCTCGGACTCCAATGCGACTCCAATATGTGTGTGTGTGTGTGTGTGTATGTTAATCTTAATCTTGTCGCGAATCCCAATTGCAAGCAGAGCGCGCCCAGAACCAGTTTCACAAAAGCAAAACGAGAGAGCACAAAAAATTGATGACAACGACAGCAAGAGGCAGCAAGGGTCCCAGGGCCATGCAAAACATTTAAGCGCACACTCGACAAATTTGTAGCCGGAGATCATTGCCAACGATCTGCCAGATCAGCCACCTTCGACTGCTGCTGCCGTCGTCGTCGCCGTCGCCGTCGCGGCTGCTTCTGCTTTGCAATTCGCGGCAAGTTATTTGCTGACGCTCGCACGCAATTCAATCCAAGTCGAGCCTCTTGCCCAGTTGCAGCCAGTCGCCAGTCGAAGATGCGACCACGGCGGCCACATACAGCGCCGTCCACGAGCCTTGCATCTTGCAATCTTGCCATCTCTCGCGAGCTCAGTCCCAGGCCCAGATGCACTCGCTGACGCTGTAGATGCAGACTTGGCGGCAGCTCGTATGGGCGGCCAGCTGTTTACGTATTGGCAGCAATCGTGTAATTGTAGCTTCAACTCTCCACTTGCCACTTGCCACTTGCCACTTGCAGCGTTTCATAATTGCCTCGCTGTCCGATTTTTTGCGTTTATTTTCTTTGCTGTGGAGCTGCTGGCTTCCACGTTGGGGGTGGCCTTGTTATTGAAATTCAAAGCTTTGATAATTCGCGTGGGTGTAAATCACTGGCGAGCCAATTCGAATTATCTCTATTGCATCATATTCTCCACCCATATAAAGAAATCTTAAAATTAACAACAGATTTCACACGAAATATTGCTATAAGTTGATTCTTTTGACACTAGTGCGCAAATTCGTTATCCTTAAATCAAATACTGTTTTCTGAATTTCCAAAAAGTGTGTGAACATATGTAACTATTTCTGCATTTTTCGAGATTAAGTAGAAAGGAAATTTTCCCACTGAATTAAACTAAAATAACAAAAGATTTCACGGGCAAGCTAGAAAATTGAAAATACAGAAATTCCCAAAGTTTGATGAGACTCGTATGTTGTATATATATATATATGTTACATTATATATAAATACAAATTAGTTTACAGTAATTAATTAGAGAGATGCAAAATCAAGTATACGCAATTCACGCATTCAATTGAATTGTAAGAAAGTCGTGAACATTTTGAGAAATTAAAGCGGCAGTTAGACAGAACTTTAAATGGAAGTGAATTGACATTGTTTGTGGACAAACAAAATCGATAATAGCACAGAAGGCAAGAGACAAACTCACCCACAAAAGGCAAACATCGATCTATATGCAAACAGGCTGAGCAAACACACAAGGCTAACCCAGAGCAATGGCTGAAATGTTCGAGTAGCCATGGCCCCTGGTCGTGCCCAGCCCTGGCTGTGGTTGTCGCTCCGGCTCTGGCTCTGGTTCTGGCTCTGGTTGTGGCCCTGGCCCTAGTCAACCATTCAGCCATCCTCAGCCAGCGGAGCGAGCAAAAGTGGGGAGCAAACAAAGGGCAGCAGCATATAAACAATGATATCAAATTACCAGAATTTCATAGTTGTTGGCTTTGCTCGCTGCTGTCGTCTTTGCCTTACTGCAACACTTATTAACACGGCCAGAAAGCGGGCGACAGAGACAGAGCGAGAGAGAGCGAGCGAGGGAGAGCGAGCGGCTTGCCTACTTTAGTGGCATGTCCTTATATCTTCCTATATACTCGACTGACTGCATTATAAAAGTCTTATGAAGTAAGCTGCGCCAAGGACAATCCCTCCATATGCCGAATGTCACATAGAGTTTATATAACAACTTGACCGTGTCTTCAGTTTTTTTCTTTTTCATTTTTTTTTGGGGCTCTGTCCGTCTGTGTGTGGTCCCCGCCGCAGGTTCCTGGACTTTTGGCAGCTGCTCAGTGATGAGGAATTAATTTTTACTTGTTTGCTCAATTGATTTTGCCAGTTTGCAGCCAGTTTTTCGTATGCTCTTGATTATTGGAGCTGCATTAAGCAGATTCATTAGCTCGGCAATAATTCATGATCGCATTAAGCTGGGCTTGGCCAGCTCCAAACTGTGAGGCGGAAAATATGGCCATTAGTCGTCTAGTCGCCATAAAACTGTAATGCTCTTTTATCGCATGTAGTACGGTGACGGTGACGGTGCCGTCTTATCAACAGCCTCAGCGTCAGCATCTGCTGTGGCATGCAATTAAAAAGCAACAAAATTATGAAAAACTGTCAAAACAAAGCGCAGCCAGCATAAAATGCGCCACACGCCAACCAGCGATAACATAAAATATTTTATAACGCTGATCTTTGGGTTAATCGAGTTAAGATCTACACGGAAATCGAAACGGGGATGGGGACAGGGACGAGTGGTAACTGAAACCGAAAGCGAAACATACTTGTAGACAATGGCACAATGCATAGGGACAAGACCCACAACTAGTCGAGAGTCCAGCGTCTAGACGTTCGACTATTCAACACAGAGTTCGACTTCGGGCTGAGCCCGCAATACGACTAAAACAAACGGCAACGGCAACAACAACACTGAACAACACCACACACATGCGTAAATTAAATGATAATTTATGATCAACACCTTTTCAGATTCTTCTCTCTCTCTCGCTCGCTTGCGACCTGTGACTGAGGCTGGGGCTGTGGCTGGGGCTGGGGCACCGTTTAGCTGGGTGTCCTGCTGCGCACACGTCTCGAGATTTGTGTAGCGATCGCGCAATGCGATAACTCAACCTGTTCGTTGATTCCCCTGGCTGCTTAACTGCGGCTGCGATCGATCCGAGTTGGAGCTCAGTTCAGCCACGTTTTTGTTTCTTTTCTGTGTGTTTTTTTTTTGTTTTTTTGAGACAGCGTTTCATTTTTCCCAAGTCGCCCGAGCGCTGCTGAGTGAGACTCTTCGGACTGTTTATTTGTTTTGTACGATTTATTGGCTTATAATTTTTATTAGCAATGGAATTTCTTGGAAATCCTGCCACGATCTACCATATGATGTGTCGTTGTCGGCCCCGACAAGAGTTTCCCCCTACTAACGCTACCGGCTGTTTTTTTCTTCTTTTTTTTTGATTTGTTTTAACTCTCGTAACTCTAAAGAGCTTGGCAAGAGCTTGATAAACCATAAACAGCTGATGACTGCAAACAGAAACTGGTGTAAAGATTAGATTGTGGCAATTTGTGGCAGATCAGGAAGTTAAAAGAACTGAAACACACATTTTATAGCATTCCTAGCGACACAGAGCAGATGAGGAAGTTGACTTCGATTGATTGTATGGAAACAAAGTATAGAATAAGATATGCAGATTATAACAATGAATTACAAGTTGCGGAAATCTGCAACTACTCAAAATACTAAAATACAATCACAGTATTTTTAGATATTCTAATAATAAATTGAGAAAATTCAGAGCTCGAAAAACAGCTAAACAATGTAGCTCCGATTTTAAATATATATATAGAGAGAAAATTTTCTAATAGACTTTCCTCTGCAAGGACAATTAAAAAGTTGATTATAATTACCAAAAAAAAAGCAAAAGAGAAGTAGAATAAATTACTGTAGTATCTGCTGAGCAAACAGTTTCGTTTAGACAAAAAACAATTAGAATTTCTTGTCTATATTTAACATTCTCATTCGGCGGATATTCCACTTGACCGATGAACTTGTAGCTCTCCATTTTATTTATTTATTTTTTGTTTTTTCTTTTTTCGTTCCCATTAAGCCCTAACACTTTTTTTAAGAACTTAAGCGGTTTAGGTCAGCCGACTGTGCGACTGGGCAAACTTCAACTTGCTCGAAGTGAAACCCTAGAAATTTCAACATTGCCATTGAGAAATGTGTCAGAGAGAAAGAAGAGTTGAAGAGTTAAGCCATCGTGGTGTGGCGGGGGAGGTCAATTACTGCAGAGCCATATCGACAAGGTGTCCCATAAACAGCATTCTAATTATAGCGGCCGAGGGGGGCGCAAATCACTTGACACGAGGGCCACCCGATGAGAGTACATCACATGCTCAGCCACCCTACGTGCACTCGTGCTCCACTGGCGCGCCAATGTGGAGCGCCTTTTGGGCTCGAGATCTCTCTGTTAGCGGCATACCGGTCCATCATCGACAACGACATCATTATCAACGCCATCAATGCGTCACGGAACTCCAGCAAACGGGCAGAACAGAGACCCATATACGAACACAGACAGGAAGAGCGCGGCCGAGAGAGTGAAAGAGAGAGAGAGAGAGAGGGCGAGGTGAACGTGTGTATATAGCGCGAAGAGGGAGAGCGTGACAGAGACGGGCAAAAGCGCAAAATACATAATAATAAAAACAGAATGTACAATAAAACGAATAAAAATGAATAACGCGCTGCGACGTCGCTGCGTCGACATCGACGTCAGCGTCAGCGTCGACAACGACAACAACAACCACGACGACGACGGCGACGACGACGACGGCGCTGAGGCGAACGAATAAAGAACACACGCACATTTTGTGGTAACCTGATACTCTTTCCAGCTACCCTCCAGCCAACCGTGGCATTCGACGAACTCGAACGCAAACGCAAAACGATGAGCCCTGAGCTGCCCGAGATCGAGACACACACACACACACATGTACGCACGTACACAGAGACACACACTTAGAGAAATGAGCAGCGAGACAACGGACTGCGACTGCGGCTGGGTTGAGTTTGTTGGCCAGGGGGGAGCTTGGCGCTGAAAGTGTGTGGAACTCTGCGCTCATACTATAAACTGCTTTATGCTGGATTGCTTCTTTTTTTATTTGGCTGCATTTCATTGTAGTTGCTCGCTTCGGTATGGATCGGGGCATGGTCAAACTATGATGAAGGTGGTCTGCTCTGGTTCGGAATCCAGGAATTCTCGTTCTCGTCAACTGTCAATAGGTTTCATTATGATGCCAGTCAATCTAAGCATTTCAACAATTGCTAGATCGCATGAATAGGATTCCAAGTGAAGGTAAAATGTATTGCAGGAAATACAAAAGCAGGACTAAAAAATAGTCTCAAGTCGAGGAAATATCAAATCCACCAAGAAATTGGGAAATTATGTCTACAATATGTCTATATTTATAACGATAATCATACTCTAGAAAATGCTATATTTTAGCAGCAGAATGATAGATAACTTTAGTTAGACGAGGTCCATTCGATATTTTAAAATGCTTCAAAATTAATCTGCAAATTATTACTTTAAGTTTGTGTTCTTTGTTGTATTTATAGTGAATAATGTGATCCTTCCTCTTTCTGAGCTATTAGAATTTTGGTGGGTCTGTATTTCACTCTAAATATTAGAATTTTGGTGGATCTGTATTTCATTTTAAATATTTTGTATTTAAACTCCGTTGTATGATGTTTTCATGCTCATAATCCAAGTGGTCTTTTTAAAGAAATGTTGTATCTGACAGCATACAAAATTAAAGTCAAAAGTGCTTTCACCAATAAAGGCTGCTGTTGACCGTTTCGAGATGTAGATAGTAGACATTCTAAGACTTCTTGTAGTAGGCATTCTAAAAAAGCTAAATTTACGTTAAGTTTCAACGAACAAGATCTCAAATTGACAGTTGCATTGTCTGTGGAGATGCAAAAGACCTGGAAAAAGCCACTTCACAAGCGCAAAATCGTAAGTCTCGGATTGCAAATATTGTGTGTGTAAATGTCGGATGCGCTACTATAATTTACAGTGGGCGGACGTATCATGGACGGGTCGCTTGGTCTATTATATGCAACCACTGGTACAACACCTCTTTGACATTTGGTTGCAGCAGTTGCCATTTCCAACGATCCTCAAAGGTATTTATACGTGCGGTCTGCTTTTCTTCATATTGCTACCGTTTCTCTATCCGATGATGGTGCTGGCATTTTACTATGCCATTTTCCAGTATGTGGGTGAGAGGCATTGGGATGCTGATTTTCCACAGCAATGGGATTTAATCGGTGCCGCATCAGTTTTGTGGAATCTTCAGATAACGAACAAGGCGTATCTGCTCTTTCTGAACATGTACATGGATCGATGTCGCGTCATCATAACGGCAATATCATCCACTGTCGATTACTTTCGAATGGCATATTGTTTACTATCGAACTAGAACGAGACTCTAAAAGTCAACAGAATTGTAGACGATACCCAGTAAATGCATTTCGGGTACGCTTGATTTGTTCGACATAATTCGAATTGCACAACGTTTTAATCAGTAGGACAGTACTAAGAACAAAACCAACAAAAAACAAATAGAATATTAGCTTGCAAATGTAGAATCCATGCTTATCTGTCGTCCTCGGAACCTATATTAGTTAATATGGCTCTTACCGATTACCAAGAGCGTTACAAGCCGACAATTTCGAAAACGTACTTTCGATTCAAAACCTCAATAAAAATTTGCCGTCATTAAAGACTGTTGAAAAGCGCACTGCATTCTTATTTGTGTCGAGTTTAAAGTGCAAATTGAAGCACTGTTGAAGTGAGTAAATCATTTGATATGCTTGATAACAACAATTTAGCAGACTTCATTTCGGGGCTGTGGCTCAATTTGTGGGTGGTTCTCCCTGGGATGTGCATTCATAGAGCAGCATATGGAGAGTTGTATGCACACACTTCGCTCACAAACAAAAACCAAAAGCAGAAACAACAAAATGAAAAGTTAAAGTAGCAGCGCCGAGTTGCTGTTGCCGCTGCCGTTGCCGTTGCCGTTGAATCTGCCCGACGCGGCAACAGCCATAAACATATATCGGGTTACCAACAACAGCGACAGCGACAGCGGCAGCGGCAGTGGCAGCAACAACAATAACAATAATCATAATAATGAAAAGCAGTGAGGACGCTACGTAGTGCAAACTATCGTAGATACGAGTACTGCCTACATCACGAATGTGTTTGTATCTGTGAGATACTTTTGTCAGCTGCATATCTGTGACTAGCTGAATGTGTATGTGTGTGTGTGTGCATTGCGGTTGCTACGGCGGCCAATTTTTATTTTTATTACGACAATTTTTCGTTGTTATTATTGTTTTTTGCTTTTTATTTCGTGGCTGGCACTAGACGAAATGCGAATTGTGAATTGCGAATCGGAGTTGCAAGTAACTGATATACCGCTTAGCCTAATGGCTCAATGCAAAGATACGATCTCCGGCGCATACAGTTCGAAACAGTTTCGGCCACTTCAAAATCCATTTCCATTTCCATTCTCAATCCCATTTCCCATCTCTCCAATACCAATTTACATTTCACTTTTTGCTCGATGTTTGCGCTTCACATGACTTCTAACAGGCGGCGACTAAAGACAAAGATAGAGCGTGTGACCGAGAGAGTGAGAGAGCGAGAGAGAGAAAGCGGGAGTATGACAAACAAAAGGATGAGATGCCTGAAAGGATGTTTAATATTTGAAACGTTGCCTATCAGCAGATCGGCATCTCGGCATCTGAGCGAGCAAACGCCGAGCAGAGTTTCACAAATGTTGTCCTATTTGCTTAAGCGGAAATGCAGATGTTTCTTCTCGTTCAGTTCGTCCTGCGGCAGCGGCAGCGGCAGCATTTAGCCTTAGTTAGTTGGCCATGTCTGCCACACACATGACAACAACAGTGCGTCGCCTATGAAAACAGCACAACAAGACAACAATAACAACATTTGCTATGTGGAACAAGATGTTCGTGAAATTTGTCAGCGACAATTTCCATATTTTACATTGTACAAATGAATAAATGAATAAATGTATATCGCATATAGTATTCACATTATTCACATGTGGCACGTGAAGCATGGCCGTGTCCTTGACACTAATTAGATGGATCGCCCCCTCAGTCGGCCACCACAATGAAAAGCCGCAATTTGGCCTTGTTTGCGAGTATCCAAATGAAAGCCAAGTAAACGTCGTCGGCTTTTGTGATTGCAATTGAAATGTTAATTCATTTCGCACGCGTTGACGCTTGCCCAAAAATCATTTATAATAAATACGGATAATACTATACGCACAATAATACATATATAGGTATAGTTGTGTATTTTGTATTTTGAGAACACTTACTCTTTATGCTCGGCGGCGCGATCTCTTTGTCGGCGATTCTTGAACCAATTGGAAACCTGTAAATTTCAGAGAGACGAGGGAGAGAGAGAGAGAGAGAGAGCATTAAATGCATGTAATGCAAATGTGTGCAAGTGAATAGCTATAAATAGATGAGTACATCATTTTACAAAGTGCTATTTTCTATGATTAATGACATGCAATTAACTTGTGCAAAGAGAGGACTGCAAATGAAATCTGTCAAATGCCATGTCGCGACATTGTGATCGAACTTACCTGTGTCGTGGTCAGCCCTGTGGCCTCAGCCAGGTCTCGTTTCTCGCGGGGCGATGGATACGGATTGTGCGCATACCAGTCTCTCAATACCGAGCGCGATTTCTCCTGTAACAACAACAACAACAACGCAAATTAGAACAATTTGCAGGGCAAACAAATTAGGTAGAGTGGGGAAAATACTAATTTTGGAGTATTTCAAGATTTATTTGCCAATAAAGTGCTCTTTTATTTTTATTTTATTAGTCAAATAATTTAGTAGGTGAAATTAAATATAATTTATTAGCGACGCCACAGATTTATTTTGGCTGCTGGCGAAAATTGCTCAATTTGGCTCAAAGCTCAATTGAGCGAACTAGTTAAGGATGTCAATGAACTAGTGAACTAAAGTTTTTTGAACTAAAATGTTACTTAACACTGAAGCGTTGATGTTACCTAACACTGCACTTTTAAGTTTGAATTCAAATTTGAAATAATTGCATTTGCAAAGCGAACATATAAAACACTGTTTTAATAAGCGAATAGCAACTTTCATAATTAATTTTCATAGCAGTTTTGGGTGCTTCATATGTTGATTTTGAGGATGCACGTGAAATGCTTTTAATCAATTGAAAGCCTGCACAGCTAAAGCTCAAGTGCAAACATTGTCGGTCAGGCAACATCAGTTTGCCTCGCGAGGATGTGCATGCAGGAAACAGGAGGCGTTGCTCGACAGTTACACGCTGTGGCCGCTCCCGTTTTCATGTGTGCGATGAGCGGACATTTCTACGATTTCACGTTGCGCCCCTTTGTTGCCGCAGCCGCAACGAAAAAAGAGGGAAAGGTGTCTGGATGGATGGCTGCGTACTCACCTTAAAACAGTAGCTCGTCTCCTCGCCATCCCAAATCGTGCGGGGCAATGGAAATTTACGGCGAACACGATATTTGCCCACGGCACCCAAAGGTCTTCCGCGCAGTTTTTCGGCTTCCACGTAATGCGCTACAGTGAAAGAATTTCGGGTTAGTCCTGCCAGACTCAGAGCGAGAGAACGAAAGAAGGGCGGCGTGTCTCACCTTTCAACCACAGGGCTTGCAGCTTGGCGTGATTTTGGGCCGAGAAGTGATGATGTTCGAGCAGCCGGTACAGCTCCTTGTACTGACCACGATGGAATGCGACGACCGCCTTGGCCTTCAGCACAGACTCGTTTAGTTGCAGTTTATCACATTGTGGCAGCGACCAGAGGAAGCGACCCAGTCTTTCGATGTTGCCCGCCTGTTGCAGAACCTGCCGCACATCGGATTAGATCACACAGCACACAAGTAGAATCGATCGAATCGCTTACCTCGCACACACAGGCCACCTGCTCCTGCGTGAAGCCGAAGCTGGGCAGAGTTTCGCGTCCAGCTGCATTGGCGCCTCCACCGCCGCCTCCTCCGGCGCCTACTCCTCCGCCTGCGCCAACGACGCCACCATTGCTGCTGCTATTCAGGTGCAGTCCAGTGGCTGACACGCCTCCGACCACGCCCACGCCCACTGTGCCGCCGTTGTGCGTCAGCATATCGAGATTATTATTGTTATTGCTTGTGCTATTGTTGTTATTGTGCAGCGCCACCACCGATCCGCCCAGCCCCGTGGGGCTGTAGGGCGGCGTGTGGCGGGCGGTGAGCACTGCGGCCGCATTCGCCGCGGCCAAATCGTAGAAGTCTGTGGCGGGATGTTGCAGCATGCTGGTGTTGTACGTGTGTGTGTGTGTGTGTGTTGTTTTTGTAGACTTGCGCTTGAGGGGATCACACCAGCTCCACTTGCAGCTACTCTACTCTACTCTACTCTTGTCTGCTGCGTGTCCTGGCTAGCTGCTCGCCTAATGCATCGATAACCTAGTGGAAGTTGAGTTGTCTTTGGTATTTGAGCGCTGCAAACAAAAATGAACAAAGCTTCATTAACACGATATCACATTTGAAATGGTAGAGCATAAATATAAGCATATCCAAACTAATTGAGTTCTTATGACAATAATATAATCTAAAACACAATAACTTTTAACTAACTTAGAGTTGAAGTAACATTGAAATTGAAAGATCTACATTTTAGATTGATTTTAGTTTCTACAATTATCTAATTTAATTTTACATTGATAATAGCAAGGTTAAAATGACTATAAGTTAATTGAAAGCCTTTCAGTCAAATAATAATAATCATAAAATAAATTTTGATATAAGAAATAAAACAATATAGGCACTTATTTATTAAGCTTAAGTAGTCAAGGTCTCAATTTGTTTAACTCTTTGGTTTAAGACAATGCAAATCACTAAGAATATTTTGCTATGTATTTTAATTAATTTAATTTTACAAGCAGGATAATATGTGGAAAATAACTATAAGTTAATTAAAAGCCTTTCAATTACAATTACAAAATAATACAATATAGACACTTTTTTATTAGTCTTTCGTAGTCAAGGCCTCAACTTGCTGAATCGTTGTTTACTTCAAGACAATGCAAAATCAATGCCGATTTCGGGGTAAATTTAAAAACATGAAGTGCCACAACTGAAAATTACTCAAACTTAATTTTCACATATTCTGTTATTGCATTTTGTTAAAGTGTGTTTTACAAAAATAAAAGCAGCAAGGTTTTCTTTAATGTGTTGTGCGTGCATATTTAAGTTATGAGCTCAGGATTGTTGTTTGCACTGTGCTAATGACGACAGCTCATTGTTGGAGAGAATCGATCTCCAGGCATTGCTTAATTTGTGTATCCAGGACGTAATTAGGCCGCTAATTGGCAGCGGTATTTCATATTTTTATTGCCATCGTTGTGGATGTTTTGTTTAGCATTAAGCGAACGATAATTGAGACACATAAAACTGTTGAAATTGCCATTAAAATGGAGAACTGAATAATTTCGAATTTCCATTTCCATTTCCATTTGCCACGTTTACATTTATGTTAAACCAAACAAATCGCGAGTGGCAAGTGGCAAGTGGCAAATGGAAAGCAAAACAAAGCACAGCCAAAATTATGAAATATGGACCCCATGTTGTCAAAGTCGATTAGTCAATTGGCTGATTGGCTGATTGGTTAATAACAAAAGTCCAGGTGCACGAATTCAGCATTCCTGCTCGATTATTAAAGCATGGATCGCTAGCCTCCGAGCGCAGAGCGCTGAGGCTGCTCACGATGATGTCGAGTCGAAGAGTCTCAACGAAAATAAACTTTTACACAATATTATTAAATGGGGCGAATGGTTTGTTCACTGTGTTGCTGCGGAGAATGTTTCTAAAATTACCAGACGACGACGGAGACGACGACGACGACGACGTGACGTGGACTCTGCTTACAAGTGTATCCCGCAGATAGAATATCTGCGAAAGGTCGGAGCAGACGCATTCGATACGCCCTAGCCCTAGCCGATAGATGGATAGTTGGATTGCGGGGGCCCAACGCAACGTATCTGCGGAGATTGGAGGTCTAAGTCTGCTCCCCTTACCTCCAAATATCTGTAGAATGCACGAATATATCGTATATGGTGTGTATATGCGCGGCACTCGCAGCTCGCAGCTCGCAGCTCGCAGCTCGCAGCTCGCAGCTCGCAACTCGCAACTCGCACCTCGCGTATATGTTTTCAAAATCGAGGCAACTGCGCCGCAGCTATTCGAGATATTCTTGGATCTGTTTTCAATTTTCAGCTTCTAGCATGTCGCTGCCCCCCCCCCCCCCCCTCGCTCTGTCTCTGTTGCTCGCGCCGTGTGGCTGCGAGGCAGATTATATATACAAAAGAAAATAAGTAGAAAAGATTTCGTTTTGGCTGCTGTTGCTGCTGCTGCTGTAACGAAAATACCAACGGCAAGTTGCCTGCTCTTGAGTCATCGGCCTAGACGATACGATACGATGCGATCCGATCCGCTGCGATCGCCACGATTCAGCGATCCCGGCATTTGGCCATTTGGCCAAGCGTCAGATATTTTGGCTTGCTTCATGTTTGACGCAAGTAAACAAGCTGCAAATACTGCCGAACATGAAACGGAATCTGCTCTACGCTCTCAATCGCCAGCCACACTCTTCAATCTAGCGATCTGCTTGCTAATCAGCTGTGTGAAAGCAAACTCTTGGCCAGCCATCAATCTGTGGCACTAATGACACATAGAGAACTACTAGCTTTCGAAGAAATGTATCTGCTGACCTGCTTACGGCAGCTACGCAATAAAGTAGCCCATCGATACGATCTGCACTGCGAGATACTTTATCTGCTGTCGCTGCTCCTCGGCGTGCCATTCAAATCGAACTAAAAATTAGTTTAATTTACGAGTGTTTCTCAGCTCGACTTACACATGCTTAAATTTACTTTGTTGTCGTCTTGTTTGTGCTATCTGTCCGATTTCCTATTTCTTCTGTTTGCCCCGTTGTAGCTGTGTGTGCGTATTTGACTTTTATAAGCTTTTAATTTGAGTGTTATTGTTATTGTCTTCGCTTGTTGTGCTCGCCTGTCAATTCAACTGCATGCGGGAGCGTGCTTCGAGCCACAAACTGAAAGTGGACACCTTGGCTTATAGAGTTGTCTGCCTGTTTTGTTAACCAAAAACGAGTCTACTCGAATCGACTCAAATCGAATCGAATCGCAACGAATTCAATCGCATCGCATCGCCCAATTAGTTTCTAATTAAAGCTGCGCGTCATAAAAGTGTTTTAGATGTGTGTCTCTCAAGATTTAGTGTGTAGTTGCCAGTGATTTGTGGGCCACAGCTGAAACTTGAGCTGACAGCAGAGAAATTGTCAGTTACAAAACACGCACAACAAAACAACAAATACATAAAAATAATGCCTTTTACCTTTGAATTGGGTTTTATGGGTGATCTTGCGATGTGTTCTTGCCCCGAGCACTGAGACTGCGACACGTTCGAGCTGTGAAACCCAACTGGGCCCAGACCAGATGCGGACACCAGGGCCAGGGCCTCTCTCCGTGGATTAGATTGGTTTAGTTTAGGGAGAGTACCATGCGAACCCAGAGCCGAAGACTGTTTTGTGCACTGTGCGTTATTATCTGCAATAGCGTCTGTGTTTATGCAATGTAATCGACAAATTCAACAATTCGAAGCTGTTGTTGCACATTTTCCTTCCATTTCCATCGAAGTAAACAAACGATAAAATCGGGCCAACTAATCGCCCAACGCGCACAACACAACTGTATCTATATGTTCCTAGCATACGTGTATCTTCATCTTATTATTTTTTTTTTTTCGCGTCGCTGTTTTGTGTTGCATTTGCTATTTAATTGCCAGCTGTAAACAGATTAAACGACAACTATGTAATGAATGAAATTTGTCAACCTAATGTTCTGTGCTCTGTGCTCTGTGCTGTGCAGCTAGAGATACGAACGAAACATATATCCGCAGCATGAGTTTGAATGAATGCGGCGCAATCTAAATTGACCAAACAACCGCCTGACGATTTGTATCTGCTCTGTTTTGAATGAAAAGATCGCTGCACGCAAATTAATGCGAGATCGCAACGCAAGTGCGTAACATCATCAAAGCAGCGCGCATTATGACCACAGCAGCATTTTTGGCAACAATCCCTACGAAGTTACCAGCATCTGCGAGACGAGGGGGGGCGGTCGGCTAGATAAATCACAAATGGCTGACGAAGACGACGCGTGTTGCTTAAACGTTTCGCATTAAGAAAACGATGAACCGTAAAATCGAAAAGCTGCGGCAGTATTATATATTCATAAACTATTCGCATGCAGAAGACGGCACGACGAGAGACGACAACTGTTCGAGCGACACCCACCCAAGAAACTTTCGCAACACAAAGCAGAGGCACAACAACAAATACACACTAACAACTGTGGCCAGTTAATAATTTTCGCATTTCTACACAGAAATCTGCATGATAAAACGTATTTTTATAAATAAACAAAGGCAATTTGAAAAAAGTATCTCACGGATACCACAAGCACAAGGCTCTCGCATCGGTCGCTCTTTCTGTGATGTGATGAATGAATGACAACTGGAATGGGAATCGGAATGGGAATGCGAATTGGGCTCGGCACTATGTTTATTTCTCGACGTCTAATTAAACCGAAAATATGTTAAATGCAAAAACTACACGTCGAGCACAGCAAATTGAAAGCAGAAACCGATCTGATCTCGATCCACTTGCTTGAGGGCGCATTTCAAATCACTGAGCGCTTTCCCCCCATGCATGTGAAATGCGAATATTTGCACATTTATTTGTTTGGCATTTTGTAAAAATGTACAAATTTGTTAGGCAATTTTCGTTGCACTTGCTCTGGGTGCTTGCATTTCGTTGTAAGTGCTGATGATCATGTTTCAGCATGTTATGTGCGCGCTTCATTTTCTCAATTATTTGCAATTACAAAATGTAATTTTTACGAGTTTGCAAACGCTTTTCGAACTTCTAGTCTAATTGCGCTATTTTAAGCTACCTTACAAAGATTGAGATTGTAAAGATTGAGTGGACTTTAAATATAAACCTTGAAAGAATTAATGAGTTTACAAGATTTGTAATCAACTTGTCAGCTAAGTGAAACTATTTGCAATTATTATATTTAAAAAATATATATGCCAGTTGAATAATTAATGTATTAATCAATAGAAGTTCTTAAAGAAATTCTGTAAATAAAATTCAAATAATATGCACAATAATAATAGCAATTCTTAAAGAAATTCTGCTAAAAAAATTAAAATACTATGCGCAGCATTTATGATAGCATTTAATAGAAAAATCTTTATTAGGTACTTTAAAGGCTCTAAGCAGCTCTGCATTGTGTGTGACTACTTGCAATGATTTATTAGTCAGAGCATTCAGATTTGGCTGCCAAAATAGGCGGACAATGATTTTCATTTGCTCTTCATGGGAATTGCTTATATTTCGAAAATTTCCAAATAGCTTGGCCGAAAGCAAAAATACTGGCAAACGTGATGTCAAATTTATGGAGGCGATTGTCGGGTATTAAACAGTTGCAACATGTGAATCACAAGCGCAACAATCGGGGGCATTAGTCATTGGGCGAACAGACATTTAGCTATAGAATAACATAACAACAATAAAGCAGATATCAAATCCAAGTCAACAATAATTGCTTACAAACGAATTGGGGAAAGATAACGAAATATAGAAAGAAATAAATTTGCTATAGTAATATTAAAATATATAATTGTAGTTGTGGCCGACGGCATTTGGTGGGCCGAGAACTCACCTGTTTAGCTTATGCTTAAGTACCGCAATCGTGGCTGCGTATCCGTGTTTCTTGAATGCCTTTGTCTGTGGTGCTGCGGCGGCTGCTTTTGCTTGATTTGTACATTTGCTTGTGCTTTTGGTGTGCGAGCAATACCATGCGATTGGCGCAACTCTTCTGCAGCCTGCTTTCTGGCTCACACTCACTTGCACATCGTCGGCACACTCACCAACACTGGCTCACAATCACACGCAATCGCACACACTGGCAGTCGACGAAAATAGCTGGCGAAATTTTCATACGCACTGTTGTTAGCATAAACACGTGTTGCAATTCTTAGCAAAATTTTCCGCTTTCGCGACTTTCATAAATTGCGTACATGTTTCATAAACACCAACATTAACAACCGGGCACAACAACGACAACGACAACAAGAACAACAAGAACAGAAATATGGTAAAACACACACTCGAGCTAAATTTGAACAATTGATTGGACTTTTCAGTGGGCTGTCGCCAATATTTATGTTGATTTTTTTTTTTTTTTGTTGTGTGCGCACGTTTTCGATTTATGCGAGTATTTTAATTTCTTATTTTTATTTATTTTTTATTATGCTCGAGTTGATACTATTTCTATGCGAGCAGAACTGCTCAACTCTGTGCGGCGTTGACTTTTGATTTATGCATTCGGACATTTGTTTATTGCTCTTTCAATGCGAGAATTGCTGCCGGCGGCGATGCCGTCGTTGATCGCACACAACGAGCGACAGTCAAACGCACATACACACGCACACACACACAGGCACACGTGTGGAAGAGTGAATCGTGAATCCGTGAGTCGAGGGGAACTTGCGAACAGCGAACCGCACGCGAGCAACGCAAGAGAGAAACTGAAATGCTGAAACACTGACGCAAAGGAAAGGCCGACGCTGAGGCCAAACGCAATGGCCAACCAGCGATGTACGAGCGGTGTGCGTGTATGGGTGTGCCTGCAGCTGTGTGCGAGTCTATTAGTGGTTGCTGCTGTTGGCTGCTTGTCAGAGCGAGAGGGCGACTGCCTGACGTAGCGAGCGACACAGTCCATGCCAAACTGTTGTTGTGGTGCCGCGCTCTCTGAAAATGAGAGCTCACTGCAATTGCTCAATTAGAGTTGCTCCTTTTCTGTGTGACTTATTTTAATCATTCTCATGTAATTAGTTAAAATGTTGTATTGCTCATAATTAGAACGACTATTCTTTTAATACTCCCACAATTTTATTTAACAACATTGCATTATTGAGATTAGCTTGCGTTGCAGCACTGCACATTCTGCTGGCCGCCACTGTATGCGAAACAGCACGCACAAACGTTCAGCATCTGTTGCTCTTTGCAGTTTGACAGTCACTGCGAAAGTGCCGCTAACGAAATAGGCGCGTTGTGTGCGAGTGAGACAGCAAGCAAACAGGTTACATTCTGTAACGTACTTACTCTTGCTGCCAGTGTAGGCTACGCCTACTGCAAGCTACCTGTTCGCACACAGACACACACATACACATGCACACACACGCATTTACATACGGAGGGCGCGCAATAACAAAGCGCTGATTGGTCAGCACTCGCGACGCCAGCAAACGACATGCGCAATGGCCGCCATATTGATATTGATAACGACGAGTCTTCACTTACACACACACAGATAAGTACGCGCACACAGTCTGTGTGTGTGTGTTAGGTAAGTGTGTTGCATTACTTAGGCTTAAATGACCACCTTGCAACTCCTGCAGCCACGATGCTATCGAAATTATGCTGCGCTTCGTTTTTAATTATCCCTGTCACTGTATTACGTTTATCCCATTTCTCTCATTTCATTGCAGTTGCCAACAGCGCTCGTTATAATTGCTGTTGCCATTGCACTTGCATTTCGCCCAGACTAATGTGGCCACGTTATCGCAGACATCGTCCAGATTTGCTCATTATGCTTGCAGTTTTCGTTTCCAATTCCGTTTTCCAAATTGCAATTATCGACTGCGAAAAATGTAATATGATTTCATCATTATCTGTTGCTGCACCTGATATTGAGAGGTTGCTTCCAGCAATATTCACAACATTATTAATAAGAAATAATAGGTGCATAAGATAAGTCTGCTTAAATTAATAAGTTTAATTTGTTGTTTAAATGATTGCAATTCAAAAACATCTACGAATTGTAGAAAATCTAATTTAAAAGTATTATTAATAGCTGATGCTTTTAAATTAAAATTGCTTAGTTTTTAAGATATATTCTAACTTATAAAAATAATAAATAGAGAGAACTTACTTATGAAAAAAATTCAATAGATTTATTTCAAAGTGAATAATTATTTTAATAAAAATATATTTTACTTTTTAGCTTCAACTTATAAAAATCTCATTTTTATTTTACTTTTTGGCAACAACTTATAAAATATAAAGATTCGCTCCTGTCTAGTTAAAGAAAATAGTGCAAACTAAATTTATAACGTATTTATTTCACTTCGAAATTTGAAGTTTCTGCCATTTTGAAATATTGCCAACATACAATTGCAAAAAGTAAATATGAAATATTTAAAAACAATATAAAGTTGAAAAGCTTGAACCATATAGATATTTGCAAATATTTACCCACAAAAATTATAACAAATATTTGAATATTACAACTATTTACTTCTGCCTATATTTTATGAAGCGAAATGATTAAAAGAAAACGAGTTATAAAATAGTTAAAAAAATAACTGATAATCACATAATGATTTAAATCATAAAATCGAATTGTTTTCAGTCTGAGTAATGAGTCGACGGTCTAGATTATCGATCACGATAGACCACACAAGTGGGTATCGTCTGCAATCAAGAATCGACGACCTCAGGTCGAAAACAAAACCGAGTTGATTGAATTTACGATTATCGCGACGGGCGCCAGGTCGATTGTCAGCTATTGATCGCTGGCTAGATATATCTGGGACTTGGATTGACAAATTGCATATCGATTACGGAGCGGAGCTTTTCTCGAGTGTCGAAAACTTGGGAGATGTGCATGAAACAAATTTTTGGCGCCAGTCACAATGCGAAGAATGGGCGAAAGATGTGTTAGGGAATTAGGGAATCATCAAATTTACATAATAACAGATCGTGTTTCAAATGACGGGGGCCCCCAGCCAGCTGATCAACTGGCCGAGCACTCGTAAAACGACAACAGTTGGAAATGTCAAAATAGCCAAAGGAAGGAACATAAAAAACAAACGTGAAGTAAGAAGAGAGAGAGGGAGAGAGAGAGAGAGAGAAGGCGACGAGACACCGATCCCGCAATATGTTAATGAAAAAGCGCGATAAAAATCTTGTACAACATGAATGAGAAAACGAAACGCAGCAGCGATCAACACCACATTCTGTGGTCGACGCAGATGCTGAAGAAAGTCCCAAAAAGACAAGCACATCTGGCTGATGGGGGGTGCCCCTGTCTCCGTTCCCCCCCCCACTCCCTGCCACGTAGTCGATTGGTGTTAAAAATGAAGATAATAACGAGAGTGGCGCACGCGCTGAACGCGCGTTAAGTCTAGGAAAGTCACCTGCTGTGCCGTCCCAGAGCAGTGCGCGGTCCTACCCGTAGTGTAAACAAAGCGCCCCTCGGCGCTCCCCCTCATTGTACACTCACTTAACTATATGAGCGGTTATTAGAAATGGTAAACAAATCTGGAGGAAAAAAAGTTCATAAATTTTCAATAGCCATTTCGAAACATGCTCACATTGTAAATCACCAGCGACTAGTCGCCCTCGCGTCCGACTCGAAGACTGCGTCCGTTGTGTTATTAATTTAGTTGAAATGATTATTAATTTTACGCCATAAATCTCCACTCCATCTCGATCGCTGCTTGAGCCCGTGCCTACAGTTTGCTTGTGTCTATCTTCTTTTTTTCTTTTCGATCTCTCTGCATGATCTTTGGCTATGTGTGGGTAATTAGCTTTGAATACCAGCACCTGAGCTGCTTCTTTGGCCAAATTATGCTCATATTGTTGCTCATCGAAGCTGCTTTTATGATTGATCGTTAAGCATTTTTTAGTGTGTGCATTTGTTAAGCATCCAATAGAAATTAAGTCGCCGTCTCTTGCAAAATGATCGTAAATCGCAAGCGTTTCATCACTTAAAAGTCGACAATTTTACGGCTAAAAATTCCAATGTCGTCATACTAATCAGGGCTAAAATACAACTTTTCTAAGATGCCGATGAAGTATTAATAAATTTAAAGTCGTCACTATCTAACTGACTTAAAATAAATCCATCTTCCTTAGTAATTGTCTCAAACCTTACTTCAGTTCATTCAAAATTAATTTTGCATATCAATTCTATGCGCTAGTTAAGTTTCAATTCCTAATTTGAATGACAGCTTTCTCACACTTCTCGACAAATTAATAAAAAATATGAATTAATGCAAATTTAATAATTTTACATTTTTAATGATCTACTCTAATAATAAATTCATACCCTTAATAATGTGTGTTAAACCAGTTTATTCGAAATGAATTTTTCCAATTCCAATTCCTTGTGAAACTCTCAGTTTTTGTTTCTCACACTGCTCGAGAGTTTAAGAAAATATATTTATTAAATTGGAAACTCTATAAATTAATAATTTTCTTTCATTTGAAATGATTTTCGCAACTAAATTCTGCTTTAAAAAAACTAATATTTTAAGAAGAGTTTGTACTACAGTATCATTATCATTATATCACCATTATTAATAACAGGTCAATAAATCTTCGACAAAACTCAATTTTAGTAATCAACATAGTTGCATTTGAGGGCGATACAACGAGTAAAGTGATTTTGCAAATTTTGTATACTACTTTTAAAATATAATTTTTCTTGCTTCTCAAAGATGACTCAGTTTTAGCGATTACTGCATCATTTGACTTTAACTTTTCAGCAGAAAGCATTCTATTTAGATCTCAAAGCAGAAAAAATGGCTGGGGACCAAATCTAATGAATATGGGCAAGTATAATTCATTTAATTTCGACATTGTTTTCATTGATTAGTGACACTTTACTAAATATAATTATATATATAGTAAGAAGTTGCATATGTGTATGTGGCAGGAGTAGGCATAACATTTGAAAGTTGTCAAGCAAGTTTCGCCTTACTCCATTCTAAAGCACGTTTCAAAAATGAACGCCAGGAAATCTAAACACAATCCCTTCTCTATGATGAACAGCAGTCATGAGTTGCCGGAAGTTTGAAAGTGCAGCGCTACGCCTCCTTGTGCGGGGCAACCCTGCGAAGTAGAGTGGTCGCCTAACCCTTGCAATCGCCGCATAATTGGCCGGGCAATTCAATTACCCGCTCACGCGGCGAGCTGGACTTGGGTTTGGCGCGTTGTCCGTGGCCAGGTAGGTGATTATGCAATTGCCATGTAATTTGCCACAATTATTCATATTAAAAATGAGTTAGGCGCTGCAGCGAGTGCGACAGTGGCGCAGGGGGGGGTGGGGGGGTAAGTAAGCAATTTTCACGCGTAGGTAACTTTAAACGGAGACGGGCTCGGAATAATAATCGCTGGCACATAAATATTACAAGCATCTGACAACTGAAAATTATCTGCTTCACTCACGAGCCATTTAAATCAATTTTACACTTCGGATTTCACACACAAGCCAGCTCGACGCGGCGGTAGTTGGCCCAAAGGACATCATGCGGCGGGGCGAGTGGCGAGTGGAGTGGCAAATTTATTGAAAAAATGATGACAAACGAACGAAAATAAGCGCATGCGGCAGCTGCAAGGTGGTCCCGGAGGTGTGACGTGAGAAGCTGAAATTTAAGGCCAGCACTCGGATGTATGGCCAAGATAGACGCTGATTAGGGTTGCCAGGCCATGGGCAATTTTATACTTTGTTTGCCACAGCATAAAATTTCTTAATGTTTTCGATGAAAACATATTAATTACTGCTGTTGTCTTTCTTAGTAGTTAATTATCTATTATAGAGTGTCTATAAACACTAATCTACTTCTTTTGTATCTCAGTTAAAAATTATTAAATTTTATGACCATTTTTTATAAGATTTCTATATCTCTCTTTTCTATTTTGTATTAAAGTAATGAGTATTAATCCTATTTCTTGTATCTTAGTTTAAAATGTATGCAATATATTATTAATGACTCACTTGCAGGTTTCTTTATTAATGCATTTGTTGCAGATATCTCTTCATTCTTTTATATTTAAGTAATAAGTAATAATAAGTTTTTATCTTATTTTTTTGTGTCTTACTTAAAAAATAGCGATATATATTTTTATTTACTGACTAATTTTCAAATTTATCTATTAACACATATTTTCTAGACCTCCCTTATTTCTTTTGTATTTAGGTAACAAGTATTTATCTTAAATTTTTCCATATCTTTCTTCATTCCTTTGTATTTAAGTATTAAGCATTTATTATTAAAGATATATCTTTTTAAAGATAGTTTTTCTTTATTTTGTATTTAAGTAATAAGTATTTATCGTATTTTTGTGTGTGAGTCAAAAAATGCGATAAATTCTGAATTTTCTGACAAGTTTTCTAATTTCTTTATTAATGCAGTTGTTTTCAATATCTCCTCATTCCATAGAATTAAAGTAACTTAAGTATTTATGTTATTATATCTAAGTTACAAATATTAATAAATATAATATAAATATAATAATTTACCGTCTAATTTTCTTATACATTTTTGACCAGATTTTTCTTCATACTTTTCTTTAAAAACTAAAGTATTTTAAATTCAAAATATTACCACAGCATTCGTTATTATATAACAAGGTTACTATCGAACTTACTATCTCTCAATAATATACAGGGTCTATTCAGCATCTTAATTTTTTTAATAGACTCCCTCTTAAAAGCGATTTGAGTCGTATATTGCAGAGTATTCCATAGTCAGACAATGCTTCGCATTGCGTTCTCTGTTGTCGCTTTTCGCTATCGCAATCTCGTTCGCCGTGCAGACCTTTGGGACTGCTCGACAACCCTGGAATTGGCTCACATTTTGCGCTGTGGTGTCATAAACGTTGTCTGCCCGTCGCCCCGCCACACCGCTGGCCCCGCAGCCGGAACACTTTGCGAAACGTTTAAACCAACAATTACGCGAGCATAAATCAAACAGTCGAGTGGAGCGTCGAGCCAGGCGGGCGGTCCAGGCGAGAGTCGGGACTTGCGACGCGAGACTCGAGACTCGGGATAGCAGAGTCGCGTGCAGCTCTCGCCCAGAGACGCAGCGACTGACTGGCGATAGCGATGGCGATGGCGATGCCGCCGCTGCTGCTGCTGCTGCCGCGCCTACTGACGATGACGATCTGCGAGAGGTGGCTGGAATGTTACACCGGCAGCTTGGCAGTGGACACGGACACCGACACCATCTGCTGTCACAGCAGCAACGCCTCAGCCCGCAGTCAGTGCGTCCAGCTGGAGCTGCGCGCCTGCCTCGCTTATTGGTTTCAGGTGTCAATAAATAATAGCGCTGCCTGGCCAGGCCCCCGAGTCGCAGCCGCCGCGATCTCGTTGAGATTAGATTGTGGTCGTCGCTGGTCGCGGAGGCGGGGGAGCGGGCGAGGTCGCGGTCGCGGGCGCTTGGCGCGAATTTAAATAATTTTCGTATTAATTAAGCACTTTAAAAACAATTTGCACAGCCGCCAAATTGAATTTGCTGAGTCGCCGTCAAGGACGTCGCCTCGATTGGCGCATGCTTAGCTTTCCAAGCGACCAATTTGTCTGCGAACGCGACACTTGAATTATGGCCTCCAACGATACGTAATCAACTCATAAACTCGCATGAAATATGTGCTCATGCGACAGCCAAAGAGTGCAATTTAAGGAAATCACACCGATTAACAGCTAACGGTGCCAAAATACGAATAATAAAAAAGATAAAATTAAGAAATGTTCGAAAATCACAAAAAGTATGAGCAACGTTTCAGCAGCTATCAAGTAAACAAAATTTGTATTACTAGGTATCTAACACTTCCTCTTAGAGCTGACTTGTTCTTAAGTTCCTCCGAGAAACTTTTCAGAAAACATTTCCATTAATTTATACTATTATTAAGCATCTATCACTTGCTCTTAAAGGCAACTTGTTTTAAATTTTCTCCAAGAAACTTCTCAGCAAACATTCTCATTAATTTTCACTCTCAAGGCAACCAAAATTTTATTATTAAGTACCTATCACTTGCTCTTAAAGGCGACTTGTTCTTAAGCTTCTCCAAAACACTTTTCAGATCACATTTTGATTAATTTTCACTATCAAGGCAATCAAAATTTTATTATTAAGCATCTATCATTTGCTCTCAAAGCCGACTTGTTGTTAAGCTTCTCCAAGAAACTTCTCAGCAAACATTCTCATTAATTCTAACCCAAACCAATTGAGATTGTTTTATTTAAATAATAAAATGCAAAAATATTCTGTTTTAGCAGAAACTCATAATATTTTTATGTCAATTAATAAGTATACAATAATATTTGTTCCACATATTTGTACTATTCAATTTAGTAAATATACGCATCCAAGACAAACTAAATTTAGACATTAAGTAAAGTTACGATCAAATAATATTTGTTCCACATATTTATACTATTCAATTTAGTAAATATACGCATCAAAGGCAAGCTAAATTTAGACATTAAATAAAGTTAAGATAAAATAATATTTGTTCCACAGATTTACACCATGAAATTTAATAAATATACGCATCCAAGACAAGCTAAATTTAGATATTAGTTAAAGTTGTCGATTTCAAACTAGTATTCCATCAATTGAAGCAAACTGTGGAACTTGGCTTAAGCAATAAATTGTGCAATTCGGAAATAGCCGTTGAATTGGAGTCAATCGTAAAACTGCCGTCTGCAAAGCTGCAAACTTTCACAGCATGCAATTTAATCATCGGTGGCATTTATAAATAACCAATTTCCTTTCGATCCTCGGGTTAGCTACTCGAATTGGAGGCAAAACCCACACACAACCACTCACACGGTTCGGGCGCGATGCAAAATTGAAGCGGTTGAATAAATCAACGCCACAAATACACAAAAATTGAATTGTGGCCGTGGCTCGCGGCGCTTGACCGGCTGCCCCCGAGAGGCCGGATGGCGGGGGCAGGCGAGGGCAGGCGGGGGCTGACCATTGCCAGCCAAAGGTGTTAATATTCAATTAAAATTCTAGGGATACAAGTCGAATGGCCAATAAATTAGCGCTCAACAAGCGACTTGCCAATTTCAATTTGTTTTCGTATCATTTTTCTGCGTGTCGGGCGGGCCAAGAAAGCGCGCAGTCGGCAGCGAGGTGCGCGGAGACTTCATTATTTATTGGGCAGCGCAGGTGGCAAAAGGATTGCAGCTGGGACTGCTGTGTACCTCAAATCCCAGCTAGATCGCTTGCATGCACTGTGCGCTTCTCACACGTCTAGTCAGCTGAGCAGTGTTGCAGTATTGTCCAGCTTTCGCCAACATGCAGTACACAGCGAGAAAAAATGTTAAAGTAGTCAATCAGTTCGCAAATAAACTCACTATATTTAAATTACTCACATTCCTGCAATTTATTATTCGATAACAAATGCTCACAAAACGAGTCAGCATCATTCAACTACAGAATTCTTATAGTTCTCTAGCAATTGATTTTACTTCATTAAATGCAGTATGAGCCTTTTAATTAATTTAATAATGTAATTTCTTTTTTATATAGCGGGTGCTCTACAAGACATCATGACGTTGAAATCTAAATTCGCTACTCAGCGGTTCCCAAGTAATTAATTAAGCAAATGTAGCTTGCACTTAGACTGCATGATCCAAAGATAATTTAAGTATTTCCTAATTATCTTAGCGTAGCTTAAAATTATTTGTAGCTGACATTATTGATGTACTTTGTACTTAGACTAAATGAATTGAAGATAATTTAAGTATTTCCTAATAATCTTGTCATAGCTTAAAATTGTTTATAGCTTGCATCTTTAATTGGCTGCAAAATAGTATTGCAGTTGGTTAAAAGTAGCTTGTTTTTTTGTTGCTCCAATGTAAAACGTTTGCCACATTTAATTTCTCTAAATCTATTGAAGATCATTTATTTGTAATAATTAAAAGTTACTTCAGCATTGCTTAAAATTATTTAAAGCCAAAATCTTTGATGTTGCTTATTTTTGAATTGAATGACTTGAAGATAATGTAAGTTTTTCCTAGTTATCTAGCTTGAAGTTATTTGTAGCTTACATCTTTGATTTTCTGCAATATATAATTACTGTTGCTTAAAAGTAGCCTCTAGTTTTTTGTTGCTCCAATATGCAAAACTTCGCTTTATTTCATTTATCATTTATCATTATCATTTATTTGAAATAATTATTAATTACTTCCGCATTGCTTAAAACTATTTGTAGCTGACATCTTTGATTGGCAGTAATATACTATTATAATTGAAAGTGGTGAAATGTAGCATTTGTTGTTCAGATGGTTAAAATATATTGTGCAAAGTTCGTCTCAGTTCATTACAATGAATGAGTTAAAGATAATTTATTTAAAATAATTCGCAGTTATTTAAAAATAAAACCTAAATTTATAGGTAACACCTTTGATGGCTCAAATATATTGTAAAAATTTCGACTTAGTTCATTATACTGAATGAATTAAAAATAATTTGCTTGAAAGAATTAATAGTTAGCTCATCGTAATTTAAAATTATTTGACGCTGACATCTTTGATTTGCTATATTGCAATTAAAGGTAACTACGACTACTATGATAATCATCGACCAGTTCTTGACGCCTTGACTGATATCACCGAGCATAATAAGCTGCTAATCAAGAATATTTCTACTTTAGAAGACCTCTTCTTCTGCCTGATACACGAGTTAAGAAAGTGTTTTTGTCTGTGTAGAAAAGACCCCTTAGAAGACCCCTTCTTCTGCCTGATACATGAGTTAAGAAAGAGTTTTTGTCTGTGTAGAAAAGAGAAGCTTTCCTTTTCTGACTCGATTGGAAACCAGAGCTATGATCTCGTAATAAGCCATGTTGTCAAACGCTAACAAATCCGATTCGCGTCGCGACTCGAGGCTGCCGCGAGACTCGTGTGCCGCGTGCCACAGCTTGTTCGCTCTGCGTGTGATCTTGTAATCGATGTTGTACTTAGTTGGACATTTGTACTTACACCCTGGCACGCCACGATATCGATATAATGGACACACAGCCAGCCGCGATTGACGGCACGCACCGACAGACTCCAACTCTGAATCCGACTTGAATTCCGGCTTCGACTGCGAGCCGCCACAGCGCGATATTTATCGCTGATAGTGAGAGATCGGGACCGAGGCAGCGATTGCGACTGCAATGGAGAGATGGGCGACTGAGACCCGTGGGGTCGCTTGTGGCTCTTTCTCGATGTGCGCTGCGCTTATTTGTTGTGATTGCTCATCTCGCTCGCTGTCCGCCGTCCGTCGTCCGCCTGCAGCCGCATGAGGTCTTCCATCGTTGAGGAAGAGATTCAAATGCTGCAGACAACAGACAGCACATGCAACACGGCGCAAATCCCCATTGTGGGGGGCTTCCGAACTGATCCTAAGGGCTGTCTGATGTACGATTGCTGATTGGGCTTTAGCTCAAATTAGTTGCAATTGTTCGCTGGCACGTGAATCAATAAACAAGCGGAAAAATACTTGTTGATAAACACACGATTGAAAAAAGAAAGTTTTCGAAGATCAATTGGTATTATTGGAAATAATAAGTTTTATGAAATTGTTTAAACTCTTAGTATAAGTTGCAGAAATAAATAAATTTTCGCTGCGTGCTTGATTTCTATTTATAATATATTTTATTTACATTATGATCTAAGCATTTTTCATATTGTACTATGTTGAATTATGAAAATAAAAAGGAAGTGTTAAAGGTCGGACGCCAAAAGCTTTGAAATATATATTTCCACGTATTTAGTGATTGTTTTTAATAATTTCAGTTGATTGCTTTTAAAATTTCGCTGCGTGCTTAAATTGATTTCTATTCATAACATATTTTATTAAGATCTCATTATGATGAAAGCATTTTACATATTTTACTATGTTGAATTCTGGAAATAAAGAGGAAGTGTTAAAAAAAGTATATTTTATTTAAGTATATTTTATTTAAGCCTCATTATGATGAAAGCATTTTACTTTTACATATTTTATAAAATATGCATATAATAAAATAAAATGTCATGTGTCAAAAGTTTTCATTTATTTTATTTTCTCGTTTTAAGTGATTGTTTTTCAATAATTTCAATTGATTGTTTTTGTTCGCTTCGTGCTAAAATTTATATCTATTTATAATAATAATAATATTAATAATATTTTATTGTACAAGATTTTATGATAAACGAATTTTACATATTGTTAAAATCTGAAAATACATAATAATAATAATATTAATAATATTTTATTGTACAAGATTTTATGATAAACGAATTTTACATATTGTTAAAATCTGAAAATAAAACAGACATACGTAAAAAGTGTTCAATTATTTTAATTCATCGTCTTAAGTGATTATTTTTCATAATTACAGTTGAATGTTTTTATAATTTCGCTTCGTGCTTAAATTTATTGCTATTCATAACATATTTTATTTTAGAAGATGTTAATTTCTGTGAAAAGTTTCGGAATATATACTTCCCCACCTTAAGTGATTGTTTTTAATAATTTCAGTTGAATGCTAATAATTTCCGATGGACAATTTAATGTACCTGCAGTACGTGCCGTAAATGTGGTGAATGGCTAACCCTTTTGGGGCAAGTCGTGTCTGGTTTATGGGCACATGTCTGGGGTAATAACAGGCGGACAGGTTGCCTTCGCCCACGTGGAAATAATCGCAAACTTCAATGAAATTAACATACTCATTATTTATGGCCGCCGACTCTGTGGCCAAAGATGCAAGGAAAAGTCACATTAGAAACATTAAAATAATTTTAAAAGACATAAATTTTGAATTATGGCCGCACAACATGAACGTTCCGTGCTCTGTGCTCTGTATCCGCGTTTGTGTCCGTATGCGAATTTTCAAATCAATTTAGCTCAGGCTGGGCGACTCTTGGAGTGGGATCTGCGATCTGGGATGGCTGCTGGCTGGGCGATGCGGTGCGCCAAGTGTTTCCACTATAATTACCGACAATTTCAAACGATCGTGCGAATGGGCTGCCTGTTGGGTCCTCCGCTCCCTCTCCCCAAGCCTGCTCCGTCCCTCCTCGTGGCAACCGTGGGGAGTCCATTTAAATTGATTTATGGCCCGCAGATCGGGTGCATTTGTCAGGCCGTCGGCGGTTCGGATTTTTTGGTTTGGCTAGTTGAATTCCAGTTGATACGACTACTAATTAAATTTACATAGGTGGGCGCACTTTTGACGGCGGGCGTGGCAGCAATAGCAACAAATCACAGCTGCTTCTGCCCGGACTCCCCGCCAGACCAGCGCAGTCCTCACCCTTGTCACAGTGGCGGACAAGACGTGGCCTTGGCCTAATTTTTGTCTCGCCGAAGGGTCGAAGGGGTCAGCTAAGACAATGCGACGTTTAATGAGGGGAAGATCCGCTCAAGAAAATTGCCATCGGGCCATTTTGACATTTGTCAGCGATCAACGATCTGCGCACTTTCTCAGACATTGCGAGTGATTTGTAATTTAATCAGCGCAACATTGTCTGCATTTTTCTGGATAACAATTTGTATTTTGACTGTCCGCTGATTCTCTGACATTTTTTTATTGCTTTTATTAAGACATAACCTCAATGTGGGCCAACTTGCCGTTAACAAGGGGAACTCCAATTAAAGGAGGCAAACAAGCAGCAATAACAATCGCACACACACACACACGTGTGAGTGTGTGTTTGACAACGCAATAAATGAGCAAGTTATGAAATGAAAGTGTCGATAGGCGGCAAAATGTTCGCAGTTCGAACTAACAACAACAACTACAATAACAAGCAGCAGCGCGAATAAGTGAGGCAGAGAGAGAGAAACAGTGTATGTGTGTGTGAGGGTCTAGCGAGGCAGTGCGAGTAAAAGGAAGAGCGAGCAAACAGAAGATACAAAGGAAGTGCCATAAAAATGCAATTTTAGATTTCATCAACTGATAAGAAAAGTTTTCAAATTAGCCACCAAATGGAATATGAAATATTGCGAATATTGCGAATTGCGAAACTGTAAAGTGAGCAAACAACAATAATAAACAAAAAACTCACATGCTTGATTAGAAAACAAAACAAGGACAACGGCGGCGCATAGAGAACGGTTTGCTAACGGGAAAGGCATCCATTCAGTCGGCCTACAAATTGCCGCCGTCACGCCAAAATATACTTAGAAAGTTTTCTGCTGTTTGTTTACTCTTCTCTCTGGGTATGCATGTAAGTGTGCATTCACATATGTACATCTATGTGCATATGCATATGTACATTCATTCATACACACACATGTACAATAGATATGTACATGCATATGTAAGTATTTTAGAGGTAGAAATTTAGTCAATGTTGTTTAGAATGTCTAAATTTCACTTAGTTTGTTTTCAAAACTCCTTCTCTCCTTCTTCAAATGTAATGAATGAACTAATAAGTATTTGATTTAAATATAAGTCTTAATAAAAACGATATCCCAAACATCGTTTTTTTTACCACCTCTAATCTGTATTGTATTTCGCGACCACCCACACCCACCTGCAGCCACAGCTTGCATAGTACAGGACAATAAAAATACTGAGTGCACGGCAAAAGTATCGATTTCACTTTATCAAATGCGAGCAATCGGAATGCTCGAGATTATTATAATCAACGAAAAGGATAAAAAGAACGAATGCGAAGAAATGCAATGAAGTAAACACACGGCGTCGTCGGAAAATCTGAAAGTGCAGATCAGCGCATGAAGATCAGGCAGCAGAAAGAGAAACAGAAACAGAAAACGGTAGCATCACCAGACAACACCGCTCAACATAATTAACGCCCAATAATGAGAGCAGCCTCTCCGACTTGCTTGGGCTCAAACAGAAGCTGATGCTCGACGGGCGCCTGTGGGATTTATGCCAATGTTAATGATGATCTTCTTCCCTCTTCAGTAGCAAGAACCTTTGCTTGTGTGTGAGTCTGTGTGCCAATGTGAGTCTGTGTGTATGCGTGAGTTGCCATTGTTTGCTTTTAGTATTTTACGGCATGGTGTTAATCCTGAGGGCGGCATTTTGTTTGTTTTCCTTTTAGTCCGATTTGCCAAATGCTGATGCGATTTTAATTAATGTACGCATATTAAGTGTGCGTGTTTTATGCTAGATTATAAAGAAGATCCAAAAAGTATAATTTAAATAAAAAAATTATTTATACATGCACATGTAATACGGCTTTCTATAAAATATTTTATTTTACACATTTCATAAATTTTATATTATTTATTATCTTTAAAACTATTGTTGCTAAACTATTCTGTATTCTTACATTTATTTCGTGGAAAATATTTAAAATAATAACAAAATTTAAACCGTTAAAATATCATATTAAAATTGTAAACACTTTTCTAGCGATCTGGCAACCATTACGAAAAGTGTTGAAAAATACGCAAATTTGAAACTTGTTGGTTGTTGCAACAAGTAATACCAATTTTTTCGGTATATTTCTTAACGAATAGCGTGAAACCACTTCAAAACTTTTTGATATAAAAGTACTAGAAACTTACAATTTAAATTGCTAGTATTTTCTTAGGAATTGCTGCCTTTAAATTTTTTCCAATTTTTTGCGTTTTGTTTGTATATAACTAGGAAACCAAAAAGTCTTCACGAAGAAAATTCAAAAATATCAATATACTTTATGAAAGTGTAACCAGCTAGAAAAAACGGATACCGGTATATTGTGGTATATTTTACAACGAATAATTAATATGTTTTGATATTGAGCTTGCGGTCACGCTGGTAATAAGTCAGTTTTTAACAAGTCGCTTCGTGGGTCGTGGGTCGTGTAAATATTGTAAGAACTTTTTAAAAAATATAGTAAGACCAAGCGCATAAAAACAAAAAACCGTGGCAGTGAACTAATTCTATAATTTGTGTGCACGCAACGTGAAATGAAATGCAAACCCAACACTAATGAAATGTGGACAAAGGCAACAACACGATGGCAGCACAGCAGAATGCACACCAATACGCTGGCACGCATACACGTACACATATAGGCATACATATGCATATGTATATTTTCCGTCTACGTTTCAATTTGATTTTCGGAAATTTCACCTTCGCTTTGCTGTTTTCGGCTATTTCAAACTTGTTTTTCAGCTGTGTCTGTTTCATAGTCTCATTTTTTTGTTCATTTACCTTTGCCAGCCGCTCACTTTTTTCGTTTGCTTACGTATTACGTGTGATAGTGTGCGTGCGTTTCACAAAATTATCGCTAATTTGCACCAAAATGGGATGTAAAGTGGCATAATTTGATGCGTATTTGAATACGTATCACATAGGCACATGCACGCACACACACCCTGAGATACTACTTATGTTGTGCATATACACGGATCACTTGCTGTGTGAACAGCTGTAATTTACATAAAGAAATTGGCAACTCTTACACGGCACGTGTAAGTGTACATTTTACATATGCATGTGTGTGTGTGTGTAGGCAAATGCTCGTGAATGTACCCGTGCCTGTGTGCTGGCGTGTATGTGTGTGTGTGTGTTATCGCAAAATTACCTTACTCTCAGAGTCTGAATGTGTGTAATACGTACATATGTAATGTTTATTTCCATTGAACTGTGTGATATATCGATAAAGTTGAAAAACTAATTGTCACTGCAAAACGTGTGGTATATTGCCAAAACAACAGTTGTAATCGAAAATAGTGAAAAACGCAGACAATTTGCATAAATAATGCGTAGTTGTTGCGAAATGTGTGTCAATATGTGAGACAACGACGCGTCAAAGCCAGCAGGTGCAGCTGTCTAGTGTTGTAAAGCGAAACGAATACATATGTTTGTATTAATGGTGTGTGAATGTGCGCGTGTATGTGTATGAGTGCGAACAGTGCAAACATATGGCAGAATATTGCAGACAAATATCAATAAATATCATAATAATAATTGTTGCTTTATTGCACATTTCGTTCGCAGCACCAATGTTGCCTATAGCCACTCACACAAATAGTTAAATGCTAACAAATGATGGCAAACCTAGAACTGTGCGAAAAATAAGAAAAACCACCACAATACAACAACATCACCAATGCCAAATGTGACAACGAAAATCGCGAAAACGCCGCCGCCTTGGAGAACCTGATACAAATTAAAAAAAAAAATCGAATTAACGAAATAATTACACCATCGGCTACGTTGCGTACCTTACTTACAACCAATAGCAATAAATACCCAAAAATTTGTGATTTTGGTTTTTTTTTTTTTGGTTTTGTTTTGGTTTATTTGATTTGGTTTTGCATCGGTAAAAACGTGTTTGTTTTGCGTGCAACACTTTTTTCCACCCGAGCCCCCAGCGAGTGTGCGAAAAAAGGCTTGCAACGTTCCAAACAACACGTCGATAAGTAACGGCCGCAAAAATTCCCAAATCCGTGGCAACAAGCAAACTGCAGCGCCTCAAAGCCAAAGCAGCTGCAAGTCAACGCTACGGCGGCAATTATCGCAAGTCCGGCAACACAGGCAGCAACGGAGGTGGCGGCGGCGGCGGCGCTGGCAGCGGCAGCGGCGACATAGCGACAACATTTACAACAACCAGCGGCTACAACTATCAACGCGGTGGCGCTGCGGAGGAGCGTAGCTTTGCTGCAACAGCGGCGACGTCGACGTTGGCGTTGGCGTCCGCAGCCCCTGAGACAGTTGGCGACAAGTCATATCATTACAACAACAACAACAATAACAACATCAGCGGCAGCAGCCACAACAACAACAACAATTATCAACAAAAGTCAAACTACACCAGTGCCAATTACAATAATCAGACCCAAACAAACCACCTGCCTTATCACCAGCAAACAACAACATACAACAACAACTCCCACAACATCAGCAACGGGAACGGGAACAACATTAGCGGCAACGGGAGCGGCAACGGGGCTGCGATGATGATGACCAAACAGAAGCCCACGCTCACCGAGCGCCTCAACATTGGGGACGAGGTGCGCGAGCTGAAATTGGGCGCCACATTCAATCCGAAAAACACATCGACCGCATTTCACACAATCAAATGTGAGTTCTCTCTCTCTCTCTCTCTATGCACATATCGAAAGCGTTCCGTTCTGCTGACTTATGCAATCCTCCTCCCCATCCTCCTCCTCCACCTGCAGATGACTTTAAGCCAGCGAGTGTGGATACCAGTCGAATGGCAACTGTCGATGTTGGCTCCAATAATCAAGTTACTGTTACCGTGCCAAATTTAGGTGAGTTTATGCAATCCAACTACTTATCGCACACTCTCCCCGCACCATCTCCCGATTTCGATTTGTAGCCAGCAAGTATCTAATTAGCTGCTGCAACTCAAGCAAGAATTCCGAATGAAACCGGAACAGCTTGCAAATCAATCGACTGGGCAAATCGACAGCAATGCTAATCAAGACAACTCCAAAAAAACAATGACCCTATCCGCAGCTCGAGCAACTTGTAATTGGAACAATAAATACACGGCTTTGATGCTCGGTTATTGCAGTGTGCATAAAGAGCTTTCTCGACTTGGCGACGTCTATCGCTGCTCAGTCTGTCTGATGACATAATTTTGCGGCATTATATGAAACATAGATAGTCGCACAAATTAATGCCTTGCCTGTCTTATGTATTATTTTGTTTAAGCCAAAGAAGCAGAAAATATAATGCAAAATACATAGACAAAACAACAACAACAACTATAAAAATGGGGAAAAACAAAGAGAAAAAATAGTAGTGCTATATAACTACAACCACAAGCAGAGAAAAAAGGTAGCCGACAACGGCTGAGAGCCAAAGAAACCAAATTACATCAAGTCAGGCAAAATGCAGCCAAGCGTTCAGGTTTTATTTTTGTTGTATTTTGCCATGCTCTTTGTGGCCAGACAGGCGCAGTAGGTATGTTGTTGTTGTTGTTGTTGTTGCAACAGTTGTTGCCGTGCTCCATTACAAGCGAGTTGACTTAGTTTAGGTAACGCTTCGTTGATTGCCCCGACACAGCCAAAGATTGGGGCGTAGACACAGACAGCGCCAGAGGAGTCGCCAATCGGTCAAGTGTATTTAGTTAAAACGTCGTTCAATTTGTATTCTGCCACGGTCCAAAAGACCAGACAGCCACTTGAAAGAAAAGACCTTGATAACTGTTTAGACAGCTCGCCACTTCACAAAACTAAGCATAGCCGCGCAGTTTAAATTCAATTGCAAACCTAACCTTTGCACTTTCAGCACAAGCATTTACATTTGAAATCATGCAATTAGCAATTCAAATACTTAAAAGAATCTACATTTTTATGCCGACATTGATAATTCTGTCCTAGCTGCGAAACGCAGGCACACTTTACGTGGCACTTCATCGACGAAAATTTCAATTATATTATTGTATTTTTAGCACGCTGCGATAACCACAAGATACTTTTGTATCTGTATCTATTGCCACACGTCTGCAGTGCGATGTGGTATTCAATGCTTGCTAAAACTAATGCAAAATTCAAAAGTATTTGTGTGGGCGATTGTTGCACACTCTGATATCTCGATATACGTTCATTTGTATAATACGTATGTTCGTGTATCGTATGGCAACTGGCGCCAATCAGATTAGTGTTGATACCCGGCGTCTACACACATTTGGGGTAGCAGGTTGAGTTCTCAAGACCTCAAAAAGTAAATGTATTGTTGTGTATATTCTAAATAACGATACTAGTAGAATTTGACGACTTTTGAAAACTAGAGCAAGATTTTATTATGACAGTTCTAATAATGATTTCTCTTCTAAAGCAAATGTCAAATGCTGAAATAAAATAATCTGCTAATCAAGAAAAATGAATATTGAGGAGAAGGATTCCCCATGCACGTCATCTTCTATAGTATGCTAATATTATTAACACAAAGCTGCGAGTGATAATCACAAAAAATATGATGCTTCCCAAGAAATCAAATAATTTCGATTTATTTGAAGAAAAGCTGGGAACGGAGAAGTGAATGTAGAACAATGCAATATTTAAATATTTATGTACATCTCTGCGTTTGTTGTGATTGAAGAATTTCAACCACTATTGGAAATAATAAACATTTTGCGTATAGCCATAATGTAGTTTATGTATTATTTCTGCATTTTTCGCACTCTAATTCCAAATAAATATGATACTCGCAATTATTTGTGGAAGTATAAGTGTATAATAGGTATTGTGTGTGTTTACATGCACTTGAGACTAGAAATATTTCAAGGCAGCGCATTTCAAGCACGTACCACGAGCTGCCAAATGAACGCTTTGGGTTATAATTCTGCAATTTCACAACAAGAGCAGACCGATTTATGCTTATCGCATTGCGCTACAGCATTATTTACTTTCAATTACATACATAGATATTGTATACATATGAAGCAGGCATGAGCTTCCCCATCAACTGAATTTGATAAGCGCACACAACCGGTCGCATGTTATCGGCCACGGCCACAGAAAGCAGCCAGGTGGCAAGAGAACTACTTGGATATAAGCCATAAAGTTTGTGTCCATTGCTTGAACTTCGAGTGAACCTGTATATTCATTACAGATGCACATTCGCTCCGGTTCAACTATCATTAGAAGTACGTCTGCTTGTTTGTGTGCGTGCCTAATTATGACTGGTGTGTATGTGTGTGTGTTTGACGTTGAAAGTAAACGGTACTTTTGCATCTTTGCTTCGGACTTTTTCATTTCCCTCCATGTGGTGCTTTTGGCACGTCGCGAGCAGTCTGCATTTTATTGTGGAATTTTTCCACAGTTCTTTTCGTTTGGTCTGCCGCTGTCTGTGCTTTATTTAAAGAGTGTGCTAGTGACAGAGATGCGGACGGGGATGGGATGGGGGCATAAAAACTAACGTCAGTTTTTGTTTTCGACCAGCTGTTCGTTGATTGCACTCCCACACGTGCGTGTGTAAATATATCTGCATGTGTATGTGTGCGTCTGTTAATGGCTGCATGCATGTGTGAGTGAGAGCAAGCTCTCTTTTGTTCTCGCTGCTCTTTTGCCACGCCGACGCCATGCGTACACACACTCCAGCAATATTCTTACGAAGTGCAGGTGTGAGCGAGGCAGATAATGTTGGGATAGTGCAAGTTCATTATCAATTGCACAGAAGGCACAGTTAGTTATCAATGCAATGCAAATAACAGACCAGCACACAGCATCGCAAGCAACGTGACGTACACACATAAACACTTTTAAGCTGGCTTTGGGCATATTTAAGGTTGCGCTCCTAGCTCTGTTAACTGCACTTTCAATGATTGCTTGCCAAGTTACACACAATCACTTCTTATGCACGTGTGTGTGTGTGTGTGTGTGTGTGAGTAACGAGTACATTCATATATTAATACTCAGTTTACTCGCAACAACAAAAATTCCAAAAACGCAACCGGATTTCGATATACGATTTCGTTGGATGTTGCTTTTGTTGTTGCTCTGCTTTTGTTTGCGTTTACTGAGCCGCTGTTGTTGTTGTTGTTGGTGTCGTTGTTGCTGTTGCTGCACAGCGCACGCTTTCATTTTATTGCTTTTTGACTTGTGCACTGTTGTAGTTGTTGTCGCTTTGTCGCTTGGCTGAGTTTTTGCAGCCATTGCAATGTGCATCTCAAACTGTAAACGAACGAAGCGCAGATTATTCAACAGGCGAAAGGCTACACAACAACAACAGCCACAATTACACTGACATGCAGAGTTCAAGCCAAGAGTGAATAAATAAACCGAAAAAATAAAGCAACAATTGCACACATGCTAACAGCCAGCCTTGCCTTGCTTTGCCTGGCCTTTTCTTTCCCCCTCTCTTTGACGTTCTCGCTCTCTCTTGCTGGATCGCTCGCTCTCCCCATTGCAGCTTGTGAATGACTTTTTGCACATAAATAAATGCGATTGCTTGTGTAAACAATTTGTGTTCAGTTTATGCTAATTTTTGAATTAATTAATTATTTTTGGATTGCGAAAGAATCATGCATTTGTTGTTGTTTCGGTTTGTGTGGGAGATATGACGAATTATAAGCAGCTTCGACTGACAGCTAAATAAAAACACTAAGAAAATTACAATAGAAAATGTAAATTTGCTGCTTGTAAGAGTCCAGCTAAAGTTGTAGCTCCCATCAGCATTAATAATTATTTCGAAATAAATATGCCAAAGAGATGAATGTGAATCACCGTCATAGTCGTAATTCAAGTGTGAATCTTACTCGCATTTATAAAGAAAGCTCTCTTTTGTTCAATGGCTCACAAATTGAATTGCTAGAAACTCCCAGAGCTGCTTGACTTTCACTGTAATTGCAAATCCGTTTGGTCTTTTTAGTTTGTTATCGCATCATGTCATTTATTATTTGCTTTCGGCAATTAATTCTTTTGCTCAACTCTTGTAAAATGATAAAGTTGTTGATTGCGCCGAGTCAAAACACTTGACTGAAACACCAAACACACAAGCACACAGACACAGCCATGCACTCACACGCACGCCAGTGTTGAATAGTTCGTTTGGAGAACAAGATTAGATGGCTGGGGTTAGGAGAGTGCGTGGCTTAAGCACTTGAGCGACCCTTTGATATCGCTTCATGAACTCGGAAAATCAATCGACTCATCAGTTAATAATGTTTGTGCAGCAATTAGATTACATTTAATATTGTATTTAAGGCATCGTGTTAATTTCCGCCGCTAATTAACATTCACTTTCGAGGTAAATGTGACGTTCCGCACTCGTAATTCCCGCTCTGAACTCGTTTGATCGGCAAACAACACACACACATACACACACACACACACACATATTAAACGACAAAGTTGAACAAAACTTCGTTCGGAATTCTCCACCCTTGCTGTTGCTTGTAGTAGTAGGCTTTGCCCAGTGACTCAGAGCTCGAATTTGTTCAAGTCCCATCACTGGCATGTTTTTGGAGTATTGTGTGTGCCGAGACACAAAAAGGAAATGCTTTGATATTTTCATTTGTCTTTGCAGAAAGTTCCGGTGTGCCTCATACAGTTTATAAGGGAAATCACAAAAAATATACAAAAGAATGCCTAATAATTTTTGACAAGGAAACGGGTGCTATCACAATAGAGAAGCTAAATCACAACATACAAGTCAAGAAGACAAGGTAAATATTTTTGTTGTGTGTTCGATTTAAATCTGGCTCAAATTTGTTTTGCTGAACATTGTGAACCGCATTGCAGAAGCGAAGTGTCAACCAAGCCAAGCTTGATGCCCGCTACGAATGCACCCTCCGCGGGCCCCAATGGCAGTGGGCCCGGGCCCGCACCCCTGCACCTGCCCTCCTCGGGGCCGCGTCCGCAGCCGGAGAACAGCACCATGCGCATAACATCCAAGACGAAAGTGTCCACGGGCAGTCGGCGGAACAACATAAGTGAGTAAACCGCTGGCCAAGTTGCAGCCATTTACTGATTCCGCGTACTTTTCGTTGCAGTTGACTACAAGCCGCGGAATTCGCCCATGCAGCAGAGCTCGCCATCGCGCCCAGTCGCCTCGCATCGCAGTCCACAGTCGGCGCCAGCGTAAGTCCACTTGTAGTTGGAGCACTCGTTGTAGAGCTGCTTGCTAATGATTTGTTGCTTTTGCAGCTGGCATGCGAACAATGCCCAGCAGACGTTGCCCAGCATTCCCATGCTGTTGGACGACGATGACTTTGGCTTGGGTGCCGCCATGCAGAACGGTGGCCAGGCAAATGTCTCGGGCTCCTCGACGGGTTCCTCGGCCGGCCAGCCGGACTATGCGTCCTCGCACATGGGCAAACAGCGACAGGCGCCGCTGCAGAATCATGCCAAGCGACAGCAGCTGGCCCAGCGCTCCAGTCCGCCCATGCAGCACCAGCAGCAGCAACAACACCATCATCAGCCACAGCAGCAGCAGAATTATGGTCGCGGCGGCAGCAGCAATAACTACGCACAGCGCTCATCGTTCAGCAACCACAGCAATAGCAACAGCATGCCGCTGGACCTGGACTCGCCCAGCCATCATGAACAGTCTGTGGCGCAAGCGGCTGCCGCGCTGGAACAGGTTTGTTTCCTCCGAATCACCGACTGTCATCTACTTACAACGTTTACGTTTGTGTTTGCAGCAAATTGGCAGCGTGTTAAGTGCCTCCAGTTCGAGTTCTGATTCCGATTCGAGCGACAGTGACAGTGGCAGCGATTCGGACGACAGCACCGACCAGGACGAGCGTCCCGCGCATCGCCAGCAGCAACAGCAACAGCCGCCGGCACAGCAGTCGCATCAACATCAAATGCAGCAGCAACATCAACACAATCAACAGCAGCAGCAGCAGCATTTGAATCAGCTGCCCAATCTGGGACTGGGTTCAATATCGCCAGCCTACAACAGTCATCAGCAACAGCAATCGCATCATCATCACCACCAGCAGCAGCAACAACAACAACAACATTATCAACAACAGATGCAACAGCAACAGTCTGGCATTTATGCATCCAACAATGGATTCCCCAATGATTTGCTGCAGAACGATCTGCAGTTGTCCTCCAATTCGTCCGATGATGATGACGATTAGCCGTTTTTTACTCTCAGCGTGTGTTTAGCTGTAATATTATGATCCACACACTCATACACACACGCGCACACACACACACACACACACACACACATGCAATACAGACAACATCTAAAACACTACGCACTGAGAGCCAGAAAATGTAAAACTAGACACGTAATAGGAGGAAACAACAAAACTGAAAATACACATTTTATCGATATTGATTCTCTATATGCGTTGAATTAAGTTGAAATTATTAAATGGTGAATTTAATTGCTAGTGAAATTTTTATAAATAAATTCTTAGTTCTATGCATTCAAATCATACAAACATATAACATATAATATCTATTGAATAATGATTTTTAACATTAAAACTCTGTACAATTTCGATTACAAACACACACACACACAGACACACAAAGAATGGAAACGTGCTGTGTGAATTGCGACAGCTGAAACGTTAACGAATGTAATGTGTAATTGTAAGAACAAGACAAGAAACGAAAAAAACAAAGATAACGTACGTTTGCCAATATTTCAATGTACATTAATTTTAGTACGAAATCAAAGGTTATGTGAAACTTGTTGGGAGTCCTGAAGAGCGCGCGCAATATTTATAAAGATACACAACAGATACTACGATACTATTACTACGACAACAAGCAAATTATTTAGTTTCTAATCAAATGTACACGATCATACACCAACACCAACACACACACACACATTTAATTGTTAAGCGACAGAGAGGAAAAAAGAAAAATGACCACAGCGGATTTTTGCCATTAATTACGCATTTTATTCTAAGCAATTTTCAGCTAACATTTAGATATAATAAACAACTTGACAAATAATCAAACAAACAAACAAACACCAAAAGAGACACGAGCTGGACGGAGCAAACAACAATAGCAATAATTAAACAATCAATTGAATTAATAGCAAGAACAGAGCACAGCGAACGCATGCTTATAATTTGTAATTTTTACTTTGTTTACTACTTTTACTTTGACTTAATTTGTAGTCGCGCCCAATTGGATTATACATATGATTTCTTTTGTCATTGTTATGCAATAAATAGTTTATGCTTAAGTTTAAATTTCAATTATTTGTTAGCCTATCATTATACACACGTATATATATATATATATTACAAGCGAGAGAGTATTTTGTAATTAATTGCTACAGCGCCCTTTGACTACAACAGTGCGGTATGAAGACATAAATGTTTTTAGCTCATGTTTTATTTGAATTTATTTGTAATTTTTTAATTAATTCGTAATAACTATTATTATAATTATAATTTTGTTATGTGCTTGCAATAATTTAAAGCAGAGAAGCGATGTGAAAAAAACACCAACAAAAATAAATATGCATTGAAAGAACCCGACTACTTGGATTCACTTGTTTCATAGTATGTACATACACATATATATCCACACTTATGGAATATTTTGCCAGTTTGCGGTGCAATAATACTCATAACACAACTCCTTCCAATAGAGCAATGCACTTTAAAAACGAACTCGAAAACGAACAACAAATATGTCCACACAATCACAATTTCTGTTAACATTTACGGTAATAGCATTTAATTTTGCCAAAGCAAAGCAAAAAAACGATGAACGAAAAAAAAGAAAAACTAAAATCGCATTTGTAAAGAACCATCCAGAAGGAAAACGACCAACAGCTGAAACGTCTGCATCAATAGAGTGGCAGACAGAAGAACAAACATATATTAGAGATTATTTTTTGTAAACTTACGAGATATTTGCTTAGTGTTTGTAACGATGTCAAGTCGATTGATTTCCAGGCCATAGACACGTATTTGTTTTAGAAATTACATTTGCAACACCAAATAAACATAATTAGTAGAAGGAGATGAACAAGATCAAAACAATTCTGATAATCATAAGCACAATGTACGTAGGCCTAATTATAATAATTCTAACGATTTACATATATAAGAATGAGAAGAATCCGTACTATTATTACAATGCTATGAACATGAAAGCAACGTAGTTTAATTGATAAGCAAATAATGATATATATATATATATATATATATTATACATATATTATTATACTGATATACACAAGCATACATACATTATATCCATATACATACAACAAAATATTACTTACGATATACACACACACATACCATAACGATACGGATACAAATACGATATACATACATACTATATTAATGATGAAGACGGCGACGACTCAGAGTATCAGTTAAATTAGTTATAATAACAATGACCAGTAAAAACAGTCAACAAACACCAATACAATGACAAATTGCAACGTTATGTAAATATGTAAGAGCAGACCACACACAAAAAAAAAACGAGATAATTGCCCTTGAAAATGCCTTGACCATGTAAATAGACTATGTATCGAAGAGAACGAAAGAGAGAAGGAGAGAGTGAAGTACGGAGAAGCGACGCGAATTACGCAGCTTGGAGATGCCGATTACAATTAAATAAAGTGAACGAATTATGTATACACCATTTGCCACACATATATTATGAATACTTTACAATGATTCGCTTTCAGTTTGAGTTTCGACTGCCGACGATCGCGCTGTTGCTCCCGGCGTTAATGCCATTTGTGGCTTAATGATCACAAAGTGACACACCAACGTATTACTCACGGACAGCACTGCGCCGCAGTTGTCAAAGACGTTGCAGTAATTGGGCGCCGAGAAGATGGTGACCAGTCGCCGCTCCGCAAAGAACTCGTACCCATCCTCGACCACCTGATGGGCGCGCACCATCAGGCTGAAGCCATGCGTTTCCAAGAATGAGCTAACAATGTCCGAGTTGAAGGTGACACCAACACCGCGATCATTGATGCCCCAGCCGTCGCTATTCGTTTCGGGATCTGACCACAGCAGATCGCACAGCAGGCCGTACATTGGCACCTCGGTGGGTCGTGGCAACTGGCGTATGGCGTCCAGGTCTTTGAGGTCCGGACTGAGTCCGCCGTGGCAGCAGAAGATGTTATTCTCCACAATGGCCGCCACGGGCATGCAGTTGTAGCAGTCGACAAAGGTGCGCCACAACTTGGTGTTGTAGCGTCGCTTGCACTCGTCGTAGAAACCATACATGCGATTTACGTCAGCGGACTCGTGATTGCCGCGCAATAAAAAAAATGTGTACGGATATTGCAGTTTGTAGGCGAGCAGCAATGTGATCGTCTCAATGGACCGATGGCCACGATCCACATAGTCGCCGAGGAAGAGATAGTTGGCATCAGAGGGATAGCCACAACTGCTGAAAATTCGCAATAAATCCTCGTATTGGCCGTGTATGTCGCCGCAAATATTGAGGGGCGAATGCAGCTCCAGTAACATGGGTTGATCTAGAAAAATGGCTCTGGCTTCGCGGCAAATGCTCGAAAGGGTGACTTCGGGGAGTGACACACCATGTCGCGAAAGTGGGTTCTTTTCCAATTTGCGTATTATATCCGCCAAAGACTTGCCACCAACTATCAGTTCGGGCGCCTTTTTCCAGTTGTCAATTATGTGACGATTCATAATTTAAATTTTCAATTGTTACGTTTAAATTTGAAACGGTTGATTTTTAATGCTTTTAATTTAAACTTTTAAACGTTACACAGCACTAGTTTGGCGAAGAAAGTTCGATTGGCTTATCTATCGGGGCGGTATCGATAACAATCCCAAGACAATCAATTGCAATAAAAATGTCGCGTTTATAACGTTTGTAATTTTGCCAAAGCTTGCCAATTTCTTCCTAAAAGTAAAAGTAGTAAATTATATTTTCATAATTATAATAATGTGCAAAGCAATGGGTGCCACAATCGCGAATTTGCAAGCAATCCAACAGCTGTTTATTGCAAAAAAGTGAACTAAACACCTGTTCGATGGAAAACAGCTGACCGGGGATATCAAAACGTGTAGGTTAAAACTGTATTCTGCACGCAGAACAAGTTGTCCAATCTGTAAAGTTATTGTGTGTGCTCCAAAAAATGGGTGATGTTACAGGACTTAGCAACGCCGAAGCCGATGAGCTGTGCCAAAAGCAAGATGCGGCCACCAAGGTGGGTGCCGGTTACCAATTGGAAATTGCAAAATGTAATCGATTTTCTTTCCTTTTGCTGGAGTAGGACTTTCTGTTCCAACAGACCATGTACCGCATCAAGGATCCGCGCAAGTCGCTGCCATTTTACACAGGTGTTTTGGGCATGACATTGCTGGTCAAATTGGATTTCCCAGAGGCAAAGTTCTCTTTGTATTTCATGGGGTGAGTGGCAGTCGCTTATCTTTCAAGTGGTCAATACGATTAATTTGTTTTTGCTTTGCAGCTATGAGAACCCCGCCGATGTGCCCAAGGATCCTAAAGAGCGACGCAGCTGGGCCATGAGCCGCAAGGCCACCGTGGAATTGACGCAGTTAGTTACTAGAGTTTCCGTCATAGAGAATGATGTTAATTGTGTTTTTCTTTAGCAACTGGGGCAGCGAGTCCGATCCAGATCAAAGCTATCACACCGGCAACAGCGATCCACGTGGCTTTGGACACATTGGCCTAATGGTGCCCGATGTCTATGCAGCTTGCAAACGGTTAATACAGATTGCACCTGTTGCTTCTCAATATGTCAATAATAACTTTGTGTATTCTCTTCAGCTTCGAGGAGCATGGCGTTGAGTTTGTGAAGAAGCCCGACGATGGTCGCATGAAGGGCTTGGCTTTCATCAAGGACCCCGATGGCTACTGGATTGAGATTTTCAATGCCTTCACCGTGCCGTCTTAATCACCGAAATAATGCCAATTGCACAGAGATTACTTTGTCCGCCTTCTAGAAATGCGCCTTTTTCCCATTGAATGTTTGTAATAATAAAAATCAGAGAATACGCAGTTTTCGCAATGGCGTGACAATTGTCGTTACTAATGGTCATACACACACACACACACTTGCTCCTTGTCAGCTTTCAGTTTTCATTCATAAAATTGAAGCAGCTGTCAGAGCAAGCATTTGGCCGACTAATTGGCCACTGTGTGCTTAACTGATTGACGTTGCTCACACGCTAATTATTATTTACAGCCGGTGGATAAGCATGTGTGCCACCCAAACTTCGGAAGGACAGTCAAAGAGACTATTGTCAACAATTTGTTCATAGGGTGGCTCCTGTCTGCTGTCTGAACTAATAATAGTCAAACACGGGAGCGCATTATTTGTTCAGTGTCAAATGTACGCAAAAAAAAAAAGAAGACAAAAAAAAAAACAATTCGATGCCATGTTATTTGTTGATGCGGAAAAAGGCACTCAGTAAGTGTTGAGAACCAAGGCGCGACAGTTTGCAAAACAACATGGAAATTTCCGAACCCAGCATTGGCATATTCTATGTGAGCAAACTGCTCGCTTTGGCGCCCTACTCAGCGCAAAAGAACTCCAAGGGACAGCTCGAGATCCGCCGCAGTTGGATCTTCACCATCTATTCAGCCAGTCTGTGTGTGATTCTGGGTGAGTAACTTAGCCAAGACAGTGTGTGGAGCTCTGTTGTTCATGGAAAATTGTCGCCATTAGTTTTTCTCACATATCGTGGACTTCTTTTTGATGCTAATTCCAAAATTCCAGTTCGGTAAGTTGTGCTTTGTATATTGTATAAATTACGTATTCGATTTATTATAAGAATGAAATGTGTACAAAAGATTTTGGTAATTACAATCGTTGAAAGTCGTTTCGGATTATGCTTAAAGTTTAGTTGGCTTCAGTGGCCGCTATTGGGAGAAATTTCAATTCAGTGGCTCTGCCTCCGAGAGCGTAGTGCTCGGTAGATATCCTTGAGGATCAGCCTCACGCACAACACGGGCGTAGGGGCGGAATGTGGGGCGTGGTAGATACGGAGGTCGTTCGTATCCCGGATCAGCTTCGCGAACAACTCGAGCGACTGGCCGGAAAGTGGGTCGAGGAAGATATGGCGGCTTGTCGTGTCCAGGATCGGCTTCGCGAACCACTCGGGAAACAGGCCGGAAAGTGGGACGAGGAAGATATGGAGGCTTGTCGTGTCCAGGATCGGCCTCACGAACTACTCGGGAAATAGGCCTAAAGGTCGGACGAGGAAGATATGGCGGCTTGTCGTGTCCAGGATCGGCTTCGCGAACAACTCGGGAAACAGGCCGGAAAGTGGGGCGAGGAAGATATGGCGGCTTATCGTGCCCAGGATCGGCTTCGCGAACCACTCGGGAAACAGGCCGGAAAGTGGGACGAGGAAGATATGGTGGCTTGTCGTGTCCAGGATCGGCCTCACGAACCACTCGGGAAACAGGCCGGAAAGTGGGACGAGGAAGATATGGCGGCTTGTCGTGTCCAGGATCCGCCTCACGAACCACTCGCGAAACAGGCCGGAAAGTGGGGCGAGGAAGATATGGCGGCTTATCGTGTCCAGGATCGGCTTCGCGAACCACTCGGGAAACAGGCCGGAAAGTAGGACGAGGAAGATATGGTGGCTTGTCGTGTCCAGGATCGGCCTCACGAACTACTCGGGAAACAGGCCTAAAGGTCGGACGAGGAAGATATGGTGGCTTGTCGTGTCCAGGATCGGCCTCACGAACTACTCGGGAAACAGGCCTAAAGGTCGGACGAGGAAGATATGGTGGCTTGTCGTGTCCAGGATCGGCTTCGCGAACTACTCGAACTGGCCTGAAGGTGGGTTGTGGAAGATATGGTGGCTTGTCGTGTCCGGGATCCGCCTCTCTTACAGTTCGGGAATGCAGCTCCTCATGGCCCGAGACGGCCAGAGCGCCGATCGAGAGCAGCAGCAATGTGATTGCAAACTTCATTGTCGCTATCTTGACTGATTGTTATTGATTTCGATTGAACGACAAGTCAACGCTTTTATAGCCAAGCAGCACTTTTTGATCAGTACTACGCTTTAATGCGGTGATTTTTGAGGTGCGTTGGGGGGATTTACTTGTGCTTTGCTGCCGAACTGAGTCGAGGCAATATGTGACCTGTGAAACAATTTATGTATTTCATTTGCAAGCTGGGCGTGATACGTTTGCAACCTTATCAGCATCGAATGCAGGACAGCTGTAAAAAGGGGGAAGTTTTCGAAAAATAATCTTCTCTAAGTACATATGGAAAAAAATACATAATTCATATTACAATAGCTGTGGACTATACATTTATGCAGCGAGTCCAATTTCTGTGAGCTTTCCTAACAAAAAATGTTCCTAATTTTCCGAATGCAATTAAAAGTGTTGAAGTTTTAACCTGACTAAGAAATACCCAGTCTTTAAAATTGGGAATAGTCTTGGGTTATAAATTTGCAAAAATTTACATATTGCTGCTAGGTATTACTACGAGGGTTGCTATATATATTTCTGGCCTAGGCCATACTAACTGTTGCCTGGCGCGGTCTGACGTTTTCATTGGGAAGTTTGACATGTTTTAGCAGAAACGTGCTCAGAACGTTTTGATGTACGGTCATAATTTGTGTTGTTTACAGTGACTTGAAAAAAAAAATTTGGCAGAAAATGGAATTAACTCGTGAACATTATCGCGCAATCATTTTTCACGGCTTTCGACGTGAATTAACACGACAAGAGTGCATCGATGAACTTAAATCTTTGTATGGCGATGGAGCAGCATCTTATAGCACTGTGAAAAACTGGTATAATGAATTCAATCGTGGCAGACGCTCGCTAGAAGACGAAGGTCGTGAAGGTCGTCCAAAAACATTGTGGATCTATGCTTATGAGCCCGAAACAAAATAGCAATCGACCGTGTGGGTCTTCGAAGACGAGCCAAATCCAACGAAAGTTGTTCGTGGAAGAAACACTTCGAAGCAAATGGTGGCCAGTTTCTTTGGTAAAACAGGTCATGTGGCGACTGTTCCACAATTTGCTTGCCTGAAATCTTCGGAGAAATTCGAAAAACGAACAAGAGAAGAAGATCATCTGCACCATGACAATGCGAGCTCTCACACATCATCAAACCAGCGCCTTTTTGACCGGCCAAAATGTCGAATTGATGGGTCATCCGCCATACAGCCCTGACTTGGCACCCAATGACTTCTTCTTATTCCCGCACATCAAGAGAAAAATGCGTGGTCAACGATTCTCGATGCCAGAAGATGCTGTTGAAGCGTTCAAAAACCATGTTTTGGAGGTGTATTCCGATTGAGACAAAGTGCCTCGACAATTGGTTTGAGCGCATGCAAAAGTGTATAAGTCTTGCTGGAGAATACTTTGAAAAACAAAACCATTTTTAATCATACATATTCGAATTTTCATTATTAGGCCAGGAATATGTATAGCTACACTAGTATCTAGTATTTTTTTCAAATTACCACTTAAATAATTTTTCTATAGATGCGTTTCGTACATACAACAAGTGACTACTAAACTATTTGTTCATTTGAAATTCGTAATCGCAAGAATCAAATAATTTACTTTTCACTTTTTAACGATTTTAAAACAAAAGTGTTTTTCAAGTGTAAGAGTAATTACGTTATTTGAGCTGAAATGTTAACTCACACGACCAGAGTTCTTAACATAAAATGTACTTTTTATGACATTCACTTATACAAATTGTTCGCATACATTTTTCTATAAAACACCCTAAGTCCCAAGCGAACAACAACAATCTCGTTTTGGCAAGCTTACAAGAATGAAGTTCGCAATCATATTAGTGCTCTCGATCTGCGCAGTGGTCGCATCGGGTTTGAAGAAGCCTCCAAATCGACTACTTTCCAATCAACGTGCTGTTTCCCGAGTGGCTCGTGAGGCGGAATCCTCACACGGCAAGCCGGCATATCTTTCGCGCCTCGCTGTTGTCCCTGTCTCCCGAAGACTCCGCGAAGCTCCTAATGGAGAAAACAATCCTGCAATCGACTGTTTTCCCCCCCGTATCGATTGGCCATGGACTTGGTTCTGACTTATTAATGCTGGTTTGGGGTGTATCCAAAAAATTAAATATTTGCATTAAAATATTAATAGTATCAATAGTTTTAAGCACAAATCTTCAAGTTAAGCTCAGGTAGGGAGTAATGCCCTCCACATAATGAATCAAGGTATACTTAATAAATATATAAAGCATACTTATAGGAGTAACCAAAAAAATGGTGTCGAATTGTGTGGAACTTATTAAGCTGTGGAAACTGTTGTATTGCGTCTTTTACTAGCGTGTGTGTGTGAGTCTTTATGTGGTTTGCAACACTTGAATTAACTGCAAATTCGAATAAACTCCAACGAATCAAAAGCGCATCTTTCAGAATGAATTCAGCCACATCAAAAGTGGTGACCGCATTAGATGTATCTGTTGTTGTGCTCGCCATTGTGGCAGGCGTCTGCTGCGGCCTCTTCGGACTGCGTGCCACACAGGAGCTGAACATGCGACTGCAGCGGGTGAGTCCCAGATCGGGTGGCACAGTTATTTGCAGTTGCCAATTCTCCTTTGCGCAGATCGACAGCACGCTGAGCGCCTACAACAATTACAAGCGGGATCGTTGGCGTGCCTTTGGCATGGCGAGCATATCGCTGGTGGTGATTGGCATACTGCTGGGCCTGGATGCGTGGACGTGGGTGCGCATGGCGCAGCAAATGAATGTCAACAAATCGGACACGGGTGAGCGCATGGCCCTCTGTGCGAATATATTGTATTAATTGCATTCCCACCGCTAGAGCTCAACGTACAGTGGTACATACCCTTCTATAGCCTCTATTTTCTACTCACCGGACTGCAGATTCATTTCGCTAATACGGCCTATGGTCTGGGCAGGCGCTATGGGCGTCTAAATCTGATGCTACGCACCAGCTATCTGGGTGGCGGGGGTGAGTTACACTAGCTGCATCAATTGTAGCCCTAATCAATCTTTCGCAGACAAGTCGTATGCAAGTGCATCCAATTTGGTCAAGGTGAATACGGTGCGAACGATCAGCTTCAATCCAATGATGCCCACGGCTCTGCACGCCAGTCTGACCAAGTTGAACAGCGAGATGCTGGCCAACGAATCGGCTGCGAAGAACAAGAGTCTAGTCATCAGAGCCATGGCCGACAACCATGAATCGCTGGGCAAATGCGTGCGTCTGCTCTCCAGGTGGTATTCAAATAATTAGCTGGCGCTAATGCTGACATCATCTGATTGTTTTGCGTGCTCATTGCAGCTCCTATGGCATTGCTGTGCTGTTCATACTGGTGTCGTGCCTGCTGCACTTGGTGGCCACCGCTTACTTTCTATTCCTGGAGATGCTCAATAAGCGGGACAACGGTTATGTCTGGGTGCAAGTGGCTTGGATCCTCTTTCATTTTCTACGACTACTGATGGTCGTGGAGCCTTGCCATATCGCCGCTTGCGAATCCCGCAAAACCATTCAGATTGTCTGCGAAATCGAGCGCAAGATCTTCGAGCCCATCTTGGCGGAGGAGACCAAGAAGTTTTGGCAACAACTGCTTGTGGTCGGCTCCGATTTCTCGGCCAGTGGACTGTGCCGTGTAAATCGCACCATTTTAACATCGGTACGTTAACATCACATACTTACAATTCATTTGAAATTAATGATTTCTTACAGTTTGCCTCGGCCATTGCCACATATCTGGTTATACTGATTCAATTTCAGAAGACAAACGGTTGAACGACTTATCGCATATAGAGTTAGGTATACAAAAAGGTTGCTTTTATTAACACTAATCGGAATTCTTAGTTGTGTGTTTAAGTCTGTAATTGCGAAAGCAAAATAATAAAGAGAAAACATTTGTTTGTTTTTTTTTTTGTGGACTTTTGGAAAACGTAATTGAAAATGTAACATTTAAGCCAACTAATTTCCTGGACTACTTTAACGGGCATTATAATTATAATTAGTTTCTCATTTGAATTGTGTTTAAACTACTTGGATTTGTATTAAAAACTCGCAATTGGAGTACTCAGAAACCCTTTTGGTACTGTTTCGTCTCCATGCGCTGCTGGAGCAGCTCCAACTGCCGCTTGGCCTCGCATTGCGGAAAGTTGTTAAGATCGTAGTATTGTGGCGCCAAGCTAAGCAGCCACTCCGCTGTAAATTTGAAGTGGAAGGCTTTATAGTTGATGGATGAATATGAGACTTTGAGCTACTTACGCTTGACATCGGTGACGGTGCGTATGTAGTTCTTGGTGGTCAGCACGAATTCATTGTAGATGACCCAGTCGGGCTTGTGATCCAGACATGTGGATGGATGCAGCTGCACAATCTGGTTATCTTTGATGGTCAGATAATGCCCAGTGCGCTCCAGATGCGCCACCTGCATAAAGAAGCCCTGCACAAGAGCCTTGCGTATGTTCACGTAATAGTCCTTGGATGTGAACTCTGTGCTGGAGCGCTTTAGGTTGAAGCGATCCATAATTCTGGCCAGCTGCTGTCGCACATTATCGGCGCTCTTCAGCGAGCGGAAGTTAATAAAGTTCTCGTAGCACCAGTTGGGATCCTCGCTGCCTGTTGCACAAACATATCATGAGTTCAATGGAAGCAAACACATAATAGAAGAGGTTTACTTACTCTGCTTGAAGGCGTGGTAGACATTGAGCAATGTGAGATGGTCCCCGTCGATGTGGGCAAAGCGCATCTTGGCCTCGTCCGCTACCTTCTTTGCCTCATTGGGACGCACGAAACATTGTGGCACTTCGTTGATTGATGTTTTGGTGTTTGAATTGGTTTGTTTTTGTTTGATTAAGCGCAAGTTCAAAACGTGGTTTTTATGTTTTTACATTAAACAAATAGATTGTGCTTACAGTTTGTCAGCTAGGCAATCTAGAGGCTTGATTCAAAGATTGATTGCATTTGTGAGTTGCAGGTGCGTTCCTAACCAGCGGCAATTACAACATTACAAACTACATCAACAACAATTGCCGCGACACATTTCAATTAAATGCTTGCTCCGAGTGCAACGCACATGCAACTTTGCTTTTTAGTGGTGAATGCAAAGAACAAATAAATTGAACAAACTTTTTTCTTTGCACTTGAAATTACATTTAAAGTTGCTGTCAGCGTACGTCGTTTTGCATTGTGTCCGTCAATGGAAAGACTTAAGAGCTATTGACATTGGCTTAAAGTGGTCAAGTAAAGCAATCTTCCACAATAAGCTAATGTACTTGTGTTACGTATAAAGAAACCCTCTGTAAACTAAGCTAGCTGGTTTTCAATTTGCAGCAAAACCCAATCCACAACTAGCTAAACAGTTTAAAGCAATGCAATTGAATGAAACTAATTGCTTGCTCAGATCTGTATCTGCATCTGCATCCACTTAACGACTTAACACACGAAATTTGTGCCTCACCCGACAGCATAGCCGTAATTGAAAGTATCTCGTTGGAGCAGTTGTGTTGGCAACTGGCTATCAGCATCTTGGCCAATTGTGGATCCAATGGAAATTCAGACATCACAGCGCCGAGATCCGTCAGATTGCCATCGTCGTCGAGGGCTGCCAAATAGTTCAGTAGCTCCAGCGCACGCATAAGCGTCTCCGGTGCCGGCGGGTCCATAAAGTCAAAGTGCACCAAGTCATCAATGCCCAGCTTCTTCAGCTGCAACACCACAGTGCCTATAAGAACAAAGCGACAATTGGTATTAGTTTTTCCAATAAGACAACTAGCGAGCATTACTTACCCAAATTGGAGCGCAGAATCTCCGGGTATGTGTTGTCCTGCATCTCGTTCTTGAACGCCTTTTCCGTGTACAGGCGGAAACATTTACCTGGCCGTGTACGTCCGGCACGACCAGCACGTTGTTGAGCCGACGCCTTGGATATGGGGGAAACAAGCAAACTCTCGACACGAATACGGGGATTGTAGACTTTCTGCTTGGCAAAGCCGGGATCAATGACAAACACCACACCGTCAATGGTGAGCGACGTCTCAGCGATGTTGGTGGAGACCACAACCTTGCGGCCGATGGCTCCATTGGCATTTGGCGGCGGTGCCGCTTCAAAAATGCGCTGCTGCAGATTTGGTGGCAGCGTCGAGTACAAGGGAATGCACTTGAGCTCACCAATCTCTGAGCCCAGATTGTCAATTTCACGCTTGATGCGCTTGCACGCCTCCTCGATTTCCTCCTGACCCGTGAGGAACATGAGTATGTCACCTACAGACAGAGAAATATTGAGTATAGAAATATAATTTAATTGAATTGAGACATACCCTCAATTTCCTCGCACATGTGTATCTGAATAACTGTGCGTATGGCCGCCTCCAGGTAATCGCGCTCCGGTTCGGGTGTATAGAATATCTCGACCGGATGCGTGCGTCCTGGCACATTCATGAGCGGCGCATTGTCAAAGTACTGCTGGAACTTGCCGGCGTCAAGCGTGGCCGACATGACCACCAGTTTAAGATCGCTGCGTTGCCGTATCACCTCCTTGAGCACACCCATCAGTATATCGGTGGCCAGCGTACGTTCGTGCGCCTCATCCAGCAATATGACCTGGTACTGTTCCAGCATAGGATCGGACATGGCTTCGCGCAACAACATACCGTCTGTCATGTACTTCAGCAGTGTCTTTGGTGACGAACAGTCCTCGAAACGTATGGAGTAACCAACTTCCTCGCCGAGACTAACGTCCATTTCTTCGGAGACACGCTGGGCTACCGACATGGCGGCCACACGACGTGGCTGTGTGCAGGAAACTCCTTTGCGTCCCTTGGAGACGGCAAAGTCAACGCACCATTGCGGTATCTGTGTTGTTTTGCCCGAGCCCGTTTCTCCCACAAGCACAATGCACTGATGTTGACTTAGTAGACGCATGAAATCCGCTTGATACTCAAATACCGGCAGCGATATGCGCTTTTTGTACAAATTTTGGTAGCGAGCTGAGTAAGGCTTGTTTGTGAAGGGATTCATGGTTGGCGGCTGTCAATAGAACATGTTAAACGTATAAACAACGTATGTAACTAGAATGCGTCAGCTCGTTTAATTGGATGGTGAAATAATTAATAAACTTACCTGCTTATTGGGCACAAAGCCGCCGAGGATTTGGGCAACGGTGCCGGCCGCGGAAGCCGCTGCCGCCGATGTTGAAGCTTCCGTTTCTCTGCTATAAGAAATGACACAAAAAATGAGTTAGTAACGACATGAATATTTGGGGGAACTATAAGCAGATATTTACTTCTTTTTGGTTGTGTATGTTTCTCCCACTTCAATGCGACGTTTCGACATCTTGTTGGCTTATATTAGAACGCACAAATGATAGCAAAAAGTTTTTGCACAAATAAAAAACACGCGCTGAAAGCAACGTGAAATGCGATGTTGTCAGTGTGACCGCTGATTAAATTTCCGATTTGGTTGATGTTGGTAAAAATACTGAATTATACCAAGCCTGTAATTACTAGCCTGGAAAAGGATGGCGCCACTCACGAACAGCTTCAGCTTTAGTGATTTATCACTTAAAAAATATACATAGACTGGAAAACTATAGTTTGCTCTACATTTAAATATAATTATAGAAGAAAAAAAAAAATAATACAAGCCGTGATATTATTTATAATTCGAATAGGATGCGAATTCGCTTAGATGGCCACACTGTCGTCGCCCAATTGATAATTTAAGCAGAACGTATCGATACCCAACTTGAATAGATACCAATATATCGATGCCTGGAGTTGTTTTTAATAACGATTGCTGTTGTGTGTGCGCATCATTATCGATTCTGCAGTTTTTTTTGCACCAAAATCTTTGAGCTGATCGCAAAATGTATAAAAAATCGCGCATTCCAATGTGAAAAATAGTTGTGAAAGTGACTTTGAACAATGGAGATACCCATACAAGTGGCTGTGCGCATTTACCCTCATGCTGAACTCCATGCAAAGCCCCAGCTCAAGGCCACAGATGATGGCGACGCAGTGGCAGACAAACCGCAATCGGAGCTTGCTTCCTCGCCCTTGCCGCCGACGCCACCGAGCCCGCAACCGACAGCATTAGATGCCAATGGCAATAGCGAGAAAGAAGCTGCTCCGCTGAATACAAATGATACGCCGGAGAATGGCGACTGCGTGCAGGCCATACCAATTACCGCCTCGGCTCTCGGTTTGCCCAGCGCCTTGCCCGGCGGAGCGCCGTTGGACAGCATTGCAGCGGGCCTTATACAGGTGGGCGCACACACAGTGCCCGTGACGCACGCTCTGCCCAGCAGCACCACCCAGAGTCAGGTGTACCATCAGACGGTATTTCCCCTGATCAGTCTATTCCTGGAAGGCTTCGACGCCTCGGTGGTCACATACGGACAGCGTCATACGGGCAAAACCTATACACTTTACGGCCATGGCTTTGAGTGTGTCTACGGCGAGGCGGATCAGGGTGTTGTCCAGCGTTGCGTGCGTGAAATCTTCACACACATTGCAGCACACACAGGTGCGTTAGTTGAGCATTCCAACTGCTTAAGGGTCATTCTTAAATATGTTTATATTTATATATTTATCTTATGTAGAACGCACTTATGCCGTTAATGTGGGCTTTGTGGAGATCTGCAATGGCGAAGTGCGCGATCTGTTGGGCATTGGCAACATTCATTGCCGCAGCGTGGAGGAGGTGTTTCATTGGCTCAAGTTAGGCTTGAGCAAAAAGCTGGAATTGCCTGCACACACACTGTTCACCATGACACTCGAACAGCAGTGGATCTCGAAGGATGGTCTCATCCAGCATCGTCTCTCAACGGCCAGCTTCTCGGATCTCAGCGGCACCGATCGCTGTGGCGAACCGCCGCCTGGTTATCCCCGTGACCCCGGCTTGCATATGCTGGAGCAGGTGATCAACACACTGACGGATCCTGGTATTATGTACAGCTTGAATGGCAATATACCATATGGCCAGACCACATTGACAACCTTGCTGAAAGACTCGTTTGGCGGCCGTGCCCAGACTTTGCTCATTCTGTGCGTCTCACCGTTGGAACAGCATCTCACAGAGACGCTGGGCAATCTGCAGTTTGGCTACAAGGTGCAATGCGTGCGCAATTATGTCATCATGAACACGTTCTCCGACGACAACACTCCAATATCACCGGAGACGCTGCCCAACGACCAAGCGTTGGTGGACAGAGCAGCGCTAATAGCAGCCGTAGGCACGCCCAATGTGGACAACTTTGGACTGCAGTTTGCAGCCAGTCAGTGGTTCAAACTGGTGTCCAATGCAGAGGGGCTATTTGCTAAGTAAGTGCAAGCAATTGAAGTGCTTTATGTTCAGTTGTTTAAAACGTTTTTCTCCAGATTAATTGGCTCGAATGCCGTAACGGAGATGGAGAAGGAGCAAATGGAGGAATGGCTCTTTCTGAAGCAGGAGTGCGAGGAGTGCCTGAGTTCCAGCGATGTGCTGCGCCAGCAGAAGCCACTGGTGCCCATTGAGGAGGCCGAGGAGCCCGAATCGGTTAGCGAACCGGAAACATCGTGCCAGCAGAACTCCGATAATGACAGCGACAATGAATCGCAAGGTCCAGATCTCGATGAGAAGCTCGACAGTTTCATGGATGAGTTTCGTTCTAAGACAGACACTCTCATCAAGGCCAAGCACGAGGAGTTCATGCTCAAGCAGCCCAAAGCTGTAATGCAAAGCCAGGACAAGGATGCAGAGCAGCCAAAACTGGAGCCCGTCGCCACCGCCACCGCTACCGCCGTCGCCGAAGTCGAAAGATGCGATGAACGCAAAGCAAGCACAGGTGGTAAGTATGTCAAGCTATTTAAAATATCACAAAAGTAAAAGTGCCATCTCTTGCAGGTCGACGTCGCAGCATTCAGCCAGGTGCTAGCTTGAGCACTGCCGAGCTGGCAATGCTGAATCGCGTCGCCTCGCAGCAGACCACGGGAGCGGAACTTGTAGCCGAACTCGATCCACTGGAGAGCGCTGCAGGCGTATCCACTGCAGTCGTGGTGGCAGCTGTCAGCGAGCCCATCGAACAGGTGCAGAAGAAGCTGCGCAAGCTGCACGCCGAGATTGAAGCGCGCCAGCGACAGCTGAAGGAGATCGAACAGACCATGCAGCTGAAGCAGAACATCATCAGTGAGCTGGTGAAGAATCGCGAGACGCGCAGTCATGTGAAGCAGCGTTTCCACAAGAAGAAGGCCAAATTGGATGCCGAGTGCGAGAAGGCAAAGAAGCATCTGGCCAAGGCGTTGGTGCAGGGCAAGGAGAAGGCAGAGGTGGAACGCTGGAGCGCCATTGTGGCGCACATTGAGCATCGGCTCGAGGATCTCAACTCCATGAAGCACATTGCGGGCGAAAGTGGCCAGAAGCTGAAGAAACTGCAGCAATCGGTGGCCGAGTCGCGCAAACAAATCGAAGAGGTGCAAAAGAAACTCAAGAAGGAGTGCAAGTTGCGCGACCAACTCGAAGCCGAACTGAAGACCCTAAAAGACGCCTCGCTAGTCAAGCTGGAGCCACATCCCGAGCAGCTGAAGGCGGTGCAGGCACGCATCACCCATCTGGATCACATATTGCGTGAAAAGTCCGAGAATCTGGAGCTGGGCAATGCCAGCGAACAGTCGCCCAGGGAGCAGGAGGGCTTGCGTCACGAGATACGCAACTTGCGGCGAACGCGTGACCATTTGCTGGAGCAACGCTGCACGCTGGATCGCAAGCTGAAGCGCGACAAGATGTTGACGCAGCGCGAGGAGCGCAAACTGCTCGAGTGCGACGAGGCCATCATGGCCATCGATGAGGCCATCGAGTTCAAGAACGAACTGATCTGTGGCCGCAAGTCCATCGACCTGTCCACCGAGCGACTTCAGCGCGAGAAGGGCGAACAGATGCTGATGGCACGCCTCAACAAGCTGTCCTCGGAGGAGATGCGCACGCTGCTCTACAAGTACTTTGTGAAGGTCATCGATCTGCGCGACTCGTCGCGCAAACTGGAGCAGCAGCTGGTGCAGTTGGAGCGCGAACGCGATGCCTGGGAGTGGAAGGAGCGTGTGCTTTCCAACGCAGTGCGTCAAGCACGCCTCGAGGGCGAACGGAATGCGGTGCTGCTGCAGCGCCAGCACGAGACAAAGCTGACGTTGATGCTGCGTCACCTCGCCGAGGAGACGTCCACCAGCTCGGCCAGCTACGGCGAGCGTGCTCTGGCGCCCGCCAATCGGCAGGCGAGCAGCGACTTCGACTACGAGCTGGACTTCTACAAGACCACCGGCGACAAAGTGATGCTGAAGACGCCGCAGGCCAAACCCACGCCCACCGTGCTCGAGAAGTACAAGGACAAGGAGCGCAGCGGTGGACGCAACATCTTTGCCAAGTTCCAGGTGCTGACACGTTATGCTTCGGCGGCGGCTGCTGCAGCTGGCTCCTCCTCCAATGCCGATGAGTCGACGGCGCTGATAGAAACCACAACCACCACAGCAACCACAACCACGACCACAGCAACTACGAGCACGGCGGCGGCTGCGGCAGCGGCTGGCAGAGGCAAGGAGCATGCGCTGGTCAACATCAACCAGGATCAGCTGAAGCGCTTGATGCCGCCGCCAACATCCACGAAGGTGACGCGGCAAAAGAACAAGATCATCATACAGGACGCCACGCGCAAAAACTAGAAACTACATTTCGAATTTACCAAGTCAAGTCACTTTGATCGGATCGGAGCGCGATCCTGAAGTGACAACATCTTTGCAACTGTCTCGAATCGAATCTATCAAGAAAGAAATACTCAAAGAACAAATACGTCCAACAGACTTACCAAGGTTTTCATCAATAAGCCAAACTCCTTCAACCCCTCTGAACTAAAGCATTTAAATCCCTTGACTGGCAATTGTAAAGACTTGACAACTGTTACTTAAAATACTCGCAATTTAGTAATGCAAAATACAAACAAGAACAAGAAGAAGAAGAAGCAGGTGTAATGCGCATTTAGCATGTTCAAATTGTTAAGTTAAATAGGATTGGAAACACTTGTTTGATGTATGTTCAATACGTGCATGAGTAATTATTGTAAATTGATATTAATGTTTTAGTTGTAAGTTTTTGGCGTTTAAGTTTTCTTATGCCTTAAGTCTCTGTCCCAGATTGTGCTATTTATTTGTTTACCACATTTGAATTACGTTTTTAAGCATCGATTACAATTACGTCTTCCCCACTCAAAGCTGACAAACGGGCTCAAATAATCCTACGTATTTTTACTTTAGGTACTTATTGCATTTATACAATAATTATTATGTTATTCACTTAAGATAAATCAAGAAAACAAAAACATTTCGGTTGTGTTTGATACTATTTAAATGTTTCTCCCCCATATCGAGGATCATACAATGCATATGCTTTACATACAAAAAATAAATGCTCAAAGTCAAAAGAATATATACAGATAAAATATATATACATATAATTTGTATGCGTGAAACTGATATTTTTGCGTAGAAATCATATTCCGAATAAAAAAAGTATTTTAACAGCAGCAACAATGTGTCGTTGTCCACATCAGTTTATAGCATGCGAGTTATTTGCTTGCCATCAACAGGTGGCCGTCGAGAATGTCCCACTGAATTTCCCAAACAATTGCCCCTCCACACACACACACTCACACCAGCCGCAGAGAGAGCGCAGAGCAAAATGGCCGGCCGCTGCGTTGCCAGTGCTGAGCTGAGCGACCAGTTAGTCTTGTTTGGACCGTCGAGCGGTGATTGTCAAACGTAGGGAAGTCGGAGTGTACGTCAGCATTAACATTGTGTATGTGTGTGTGAATTGTTTTGGCTACGGTTACGGTTACGGTACGCTACTCGCACACCCCCGCAAACCGGTTCGCTGGTGGTGGTTCAATCATTAGCGCGCTTTGTCTGTGCGTTCGCCTCCAGTTGAAAATAAAAAATGCAAAAGCAATAAATAATACAACAAGCAAATTGTTTCAAAAGCAGAGCAAAAGCAGCAACGTTTAGCCGTCGCGGCTGTTTGTTGTTGTTAGTGTGCGAAGTGTAGCATTTTGTTGTGCAGAGTCGCCACCCCCGTGGATTAGTGGCACCCTGTTACAAGTTGCTCACACTTATTGTGATTGTGCTTGAGTGTGTGTGAATTAACATTATTAACTAAATCAATCGACCAACTCGAACTCAATTCCAAATCGAATAAACGGTAAGAAAGACTAACAACAATTTTGCATATATCCATCGCTGTCTGGCAGCTTCTTTGTGCCTGTTTGCGTATGCGTGTGTGTGTGTGTGTGGGTGTGTGTCTGTTGTTGTTGTTATCATAGTTATACACGCCCATGCCCCCCTTTTGACGGGGTGACTGGCTGGTAGCTGTAAAGTCATTTGTGCAACATTACTGCAGCTTGCAGTGTTTTCGCCAAGGCATTTGAGCAACTTTGGCCCCAGCTTCCTATTGATTTTTCGCCAAAAACTAAAGTTTTCCCTTTGGCGAATTCACTTTGTTACTTTCCACACTCACACACACACACACACGCACACACTCAAACAAAAGGGTGTGTGCCGTATAGAGGCTGGCGAATCAAACTCAATTCGCAAAGGCGATTTTTGGATGCCAAGCAAATGCTAGAAAATCTAGAAAATCTTTGCAAATTGCCGTAAACATAAACATTTGTGTATTTGCTGTTATTCTAGCTGAAATTGTGCATTTACTTCGAGCATTTTCATTTAGAAATTTGCGTTTTGCCAAAACGCTCCGCCTGCATTTGTTCAGTGAATTTTTTTTCGCGCATGCGCTTTGCGCTCTTTACGACAATCAAAGCAACTCTGCGTTGTTCCTGTGAATCAGTGAGTGCGCGTGAGTGTGCCTGTGTGCGTTTGTGTGTGTATGCAGGCAACCTGCCTGAGCCTTTGTCTCTGTCAGGTAGTTTTCCCTACTCAAGGCAGGCTCGGGCCACTTCATCTCTGAAGCATCCTTTAAAATCCTCTGCAGTTTCCATGTGGCACACATACGTAGCGCGCATTGTGCTCATGTGTGTGTGCCTGTATATGTGTGGCTATGTGTGTGTGAGAACAACCCCTGCCAAGCTGGGAACTCATCTCGTTCCGCATCCCGTGCAGCTGTCGTTTGGCGTTTTTTCCTTTAGTTTTCTTTATTTGATTTCGCAAGTGTTGCGCTTTTTCGTCTTCGCCATCGCCTGCGTCTGCCTCTCTGCCCTGCTCGATGACGCGTCGTCGTCGTCTGCAGGTCTTTCGCCCTTTGCGACATTGTCATCAACATCTTTTTCGCTGTTGCTAGGCGGAGTTTTTGGCTGGCAACTTTGCAATCCTCTTCAAATTCGTTGCTGTGCCCGCGTCTCTTCCCTATGGTGAAAATTCTCGCTGAAGCGAAGGTCAATCTGATAAAGCAGTTCTCCAAGTATATGGCAAATATTGATTCTGACTTCTGCAGCAGGGCGAACTAAAGGGTAAACTGAGCAACGGACACAAACAGGCAAATCAAATAATAAAAGGCGAGCAAACAAAACCCATTCTCTTGCGTCGACTGAGACCACAAAGTGCACTTGAATCTCAATTAGGCGCAGCGTCCAATGGGGGTCAGTGGACACGACTGCGCCTAACTGGACAATTCCTGTCCGCTCTTCTTTCCTGTTCCTGTTTGCAGATGACGAACGCTGCACAGCTTGTGAATTGACCCTGCAATGGGCCAGTGCACTTTGTGGCGCCCTCCTTGTCTCCCCTCAGCTTGAAAAAGGAAAAACACACACTTCGCTGCAGTAAATGGCAGAATTTATTGGCAGTGCCACCCTAATGCACAGACATTTTAGCATTTTAGCATTTTAGTTGCCATCGACGGCAGAGGAACCCAAAAACAGAATGAGTAATAAAATTTGTACTTCGCTGATGTTACCACGCGATGGAGGCATTTCCGGACAATGATCTGATCTGATTAGCAGCCAAAAAAAAACAATTTATTTCCCTGAAAAACACTTGAAATTGGCCAAAAATGTAGGGACAGACTAAATCAGCAATATACGACCCTAGATGGCGAAGAATATATTTGAGGAATACAATTGCAGAAAGCATATTCTGGAGAACTACTCCAGCTAGGATCAAACTAAGCAGCATGATAGCTTTAACTTGCGCTAGACAATTTTAAAATTACGAGTCCTGTGTTGCAATTGTTTTAAAGTAATAACGAAATATAATACGAAAATGATGGATGAGTGGAGGCCACCAAAATGTGAATTTGTTGAAAGTAGAATTGCTGTAGAATTGTTGTATGTGAAACTTCCGTACTGCTGACTGATTGCCAGATGTTTTCCAAATTGAAGCACGCGGTTTTTTGGCATATGATTCGTCGTATATCGCATGGGATGAATGGGTCTCGTCTCTGCCGACAACTGCCGGCTGAATCATGTCGAAGGCAGCGCGTGAGGCATCACAACAAATGGCACAACTCGCAGAGAAATGTTTATAGTATATTTTATGAAATATTCTCAGCCGCTCGTGGAATTAATCAGCCAGTCGACCTACCCTGCTCTTAAGAGGATCTTGAAATTACATCTAGATGTGTTGATGTGAAAATTCTTTGTTAACTTTTCCACCCCAAAGTCCAGTGCGCAGCTGTGCAACTGCGTAGTAGTCGAACTTGTCATTTGTGCTCGTGTCTATCTGCTGGCAAAGTTCATTACACCAATTCAAAAGCTAACTATTGCGCAATCCTCCCTTCATAGATCGCCACGTGCCCCGCTTGTGGCAGTTGCCACTGCCGCGCTTGCGCCGCGCAACCCTCAAGTCTGTTTTATTAATCCCTAAGTCCAACTCGTAGATACGCAGCGAGTTTGAAATTGTTTCGGCGGTTGGTAAAACAAAATTCATAAGCTGCCCATAAATACTTTGCCAGCTATTCCAATATTAGAGTAGAGCAAGTAAAAATGATCAGTTCGGAGATACTCTATAGTTAATATAGTTATGAGTTCATGCAGCTAGAAATTTCATGTATTAATTCAGCAATTTAGTGACAATAGTTTCGTCAGTTAACTTATCTCTTTCCATGTATCTATTTCGCTAATATAAAATTCATTAGCTGCCCATAAATACGTTGTCAGCTATTGCAATTTTAGATTAGATCAACTAAAAATGATCGGGAGATACTCTATAGTGAATATAATTATGAGTCTATACAACAAAAAACTCTGTGTATCAATTTAGCAATTTTATATTTCTTCATCTATCTATTGTGCTCTCGGCATATTCGTATTTTTGCTTCCAAAGGATGTGGTAAAATAGAAGCCATTGCTTGTCCATAATATAGTAAACTAAGTAAGAATTATTAGTTCAAAGATAGTCAATAAAGTTATGAGTCTATGCAACAAGAAACTTTGCGTATCAATTTAGCTATTTAGTGACAATAGTTTCGTCAGTCAACTTAAATTTACATTCTACAATAGGACAAAGGAAGTCGGGAGGGAACTCCCCCTGAATTTGTGCAAAGCTATATAAAAAGTATGTCAATTCACATAGAGGCACTTCAAAAGTCGAAAGGGCTATGCACCAACTAATAAAACTTAACAAATAAAATAATTGAAATACTGTGCAAACTGCAATATTGGACTCTATGTACATTTTGTTCAATCTTGTTTTGTCTGTCTTATTGAATGACTTCAAATTTGTAGGAAGTATAGTCAAATATTGCACTAATTAAATAAGACTAAGATCGTTAAAATACATGACTTAGAAGAGCAGTTACACATCGTTAAAGTTGGACAACTCGTATTACAATTTTCCTCATCAGCGTATCTTTTTCTTTCTCTGCACATTTGAATTTTTGCTTGTCTCGATTTATTGATCTTTCCGACCTGCCAATCAATATTTGCGTTTTATTGAATATAAAACACATTCGCGCAGCTTAATTGCGAGTAGACTGTAGTTTAGTCTGCCTTTTTACGGCCCCAGGGAGGGTATAAATAGAGCCTTGCTCATTTGTTGCTATGATAAAATTCACTTAAGTTTTAATTAAGCGTTAAAAAGCCAACAAATTGCAACTGAAACTCGCGCAGTCGGATTAGATACAACGTATATATATACGAGTATGTATATATATGCTTACACGGAGGCAAGCTAAGACGAGCAGACAGACTTTGTGGAGCTCCGTCAGTCCGCTTGGGTTTCCATGTTTGTGTCTCTGGCAAGTTCACAGCGTCGCGACGAATAGTTTCTGTGGCATATGTCAATGGAGGGGGAGGGGGGTGAGGGCGACACAGAGACATGGCAATTGATAGATATGGATGGAGTCGCGTATGTGTGTTTGTGTGTGTTGTGTGTGGAATCGTGACTTCCTGCCCGTCATAAAGTTTTAAAAAGCACGCGAATGTTTCGGGCACGAGATGGTGGCGTGGAGGAGGGGCCGCGAGGGGAGAGGTGATATTTTATGGATGACAAAAGGCGCAAGACGATATCCACTCGCTCCACTGCCGCTGCTGCCCGTTTGAACATGCGCCCATTTGAGGTTTAATTAATGACATCCACAGCGACAGTAGTTGCTCGTCTCGCATTTCCCGCTTTTCCTCCAGCTGCCCATTCGAGTTCTCTGCTCTGCCGTTTTCGCTAATCGTTCGAATGGCTTCATAAATAGACGGCGTTGTCTGCGGGTCTAATGCGACCATCATATGTGTGGCATTTGTCGACAAATTGCCGACTTGATGGATTTACATAAATGCCGCTTGAGGTCGCAGGTTATTATGCTGCGATTTATGAAATACATGCGATCGCATTCAAGTTTTGCTGAAGACCACACAACTTGCCAGCTTGCCACGCCCCTACGCCCACAGCCAAATATCGGATTACAACTAAATTGTAAAACAATTTCGCACAGTCAGGGGAATGTGTGACGAGCCTTGCTCTGCTTGAAGGGTTGTTCCGGGGGGGTTGCTGCCTAATCGAATTACTTGCGTTTCATTAGCAAGGCAAAGATACTTATTTGCTCTTGATTAAAATCGATGGTTACTCGCTGCAGATAATTAAAAGGTGTAATACGATGAAATGTGCGAATGTGAGTGGCAATGGCAATACTATAATAGTAAATATAACCCGATAGAATATAAAACGAATTTAAATTAAATGGATTGTTAGTCGGCGAGGATAATACGAGGGAATGTGCAACTTAGAGTGGAATATAATTAAAATGAAAGTATTAAATTAGTAAATATAATCCTAAACATAAACTTAATATATATATAAAGAGAATATTGTATTAGTATAAAGCACAACATGGATAAAATATATATATAAAGAGAATATTGTATTAGTATAAAGCACAACATGGATAAAATATAGACCGAATTTAATTTAAATCGATGATTACTCTGTGGAAATAATTTAAGTCAGTTAGAGTGCGATTGTTAGTGGAACTTAATTAATATGTATTGCATTAAATGACATTATTATATTAAATATGACCCTAAACATTGATAGCATTATCTACACGAATTTAAATTAACTCTATGGTTAGTGGTTCAAATAAGTATGGTGTGTAAAATGAATGTGCGAATGTGAGTGAAATTGAATTACTATATATGAATTGAAAATATTGTAATAGTATAACCCTGAATATTTATCAAATATAGAAAGAATTTAAATTTAATCGATGGTTAGTCAGATAGGACAATTCAAGTTCATGATCGAGGGAATTTGTAATTTAGAATGGAATATAAATGAAATGAGAGCAATATAATAGTAAATATAATCCGAAATATAAACTTAATTAATATTTATTAAATGAGATTATTGTATTATTATAACTTTTAACTTTAATAGAACGAATTTAAATTAAATTGATGGTTAATTGAAGTTTGTAAAATGAATGTGCGAATGTGAGTCGAGTTGAATTAATATATATTGTATGAAAAGAGAATATTGTAATAGTATTTATAAACCTAAACATGGATAGTATATAGAACGAATGAAATAAAATGATAGAATGTAGAACGAATTAAAATTTAATCTATGGCTAGTCTTTTATATAATTAAAGTTTGCCAACTGAATGTGAGTGGAATTGAATTATATTATATAAAATGACAACATAATAGTGTAATAATAATAAATTGATACCTGAACATGGATAGTGTAGAACAAATTTAAGTCGATGGTTTGTCTGTGCAGGTAATTAAAGTTTGTTAAATGGGGGAATGTTGCGATTGTGAGTGGAATTCATTTGATATGTATAAAATGAAATGGAAATATTATAATAGTGTAACTCTAAACATTGATAGCAAGTAGAAACATTTTAAATTTAATCCATGTTCATGAAATGAATGTGCTAATGTAACCAGTTGTAATAGTAAATACAACCCTAAATACTGATAGTAAATAGCACGAATTTGAGTGCAAAGTTCTTAGTTAAAGGTAGTGTTAACAGCGTTGTGCTCCGCTACAAATTATGCTACTTTTAATTAAACACACTCTTTGCCTAACCGCAAGAATAAAGAATAAAGGGAGTTCTATGCCACAGTGTGCATTTGGTTTGCTTGGACATGCTACGATAATTTCAAACTTGTTCACTCGGAAGCCTATTATACATTTTCTCTCGGTTTAAAGCTAATCCATCTCGCTCTCCATGTTTACTTCTCTTTCCAGCAGCTGAGTCACCGGGTCTACTCCTCGTCCCCGTCGCCGTCGCCGTCGCGCTTGCTGTCCGTGTTACCTACCGTGTGAAGGGTGTCTTTGAGCCCATTTTGCATAAAATCGATACTGTGAGCGGCCACCCTCGAGCGGAGTGTAGAATGGCCTATATGATGCCCAACGAACGCCTCAAATGGCTAACACTGTGCGCAGCTGTTCTTGTGCTTGGTGAGTAATACTATTTTTCTCGCAATCGCTTAATGAATAATATTGAATGCAATGTTAAACTGTTATCAATTGTGGCAGACAGCTCCACAAGAGCGTGTGCACAGGGTATTTTGGTGGGGGTTTGGTTGGTTTTAAAAATAGCTTGTTGCAATAACAAGTGGGGCTGAGCAGACACATTTCGGGGCACACGCCGAATGCCGTGTTGTTCTTGCCTCGCTCTTTTGTTGCAGTCAAACTTTTACTTTTTCCCGGGCTGTGCTCCGCTTTTCGTACTGTTGACACATTCCATAACACACACTACATAAGCTGTAACCGTTTCTATGAAATTTTAATTGCGTCGACTTTACATGTAGATTACTTCCAGCTCTTCGGTTGTTTGCTCTTTGTTACTCTTATTTGCCTGCCGGTTGCCTATGAATGCTAAATGTGTCTCAGTGTGTGCGTTAAGCAGCAGATAAACTGCGGTTCATTGCCTGCTGCTGGTGAGTGAAAGATATGCGCTGTGGAAGTTCAAAGAGCTCTCGTCATGATTAATGCCCGAGCACAGAAATCTACGTAACGCTTTTCTAGGTCACTCGCTGCTGTGCCACATTCTAATCACTGCCACTCGACTAAGAAGTTGTGCTGAGTATTATTCCATAGTACTTCAATCTAGATACGCCATAACTCAGCCATATCTGTGGCAGACTTGGCAAATCTTATTCATTGAACTCAATTGAATGAATGTGCATACTAATGTGCCACCTTTCGCGCAGCAATTGGGTGGGGCAAGCGCTTGACCCGTCTTGCCTCGTCTCGTCTTGTTTCGCAGGCGCCAACAAAGGCAGCGATTGTTTCATTGCCGTCTACGAGTCAATTTGAGAAGTTATTGGGAAGGTCTGCTCCGAATTTGGTGGAGGAGGTACGCCTTATATGATGTCCATAAATTGAGAGCCAATGACCCCATTAGAGTGCGGCCCACGTGTCGTATGCGTAATTTGCATTATCAATTAAATGTGCTCGCCGCTCAGCAGCTCAGCAGCTCAGCAGCTCAGCAGACAAACAGCACAAATATGATGCAGAGCAAGTCGCACTGCGGTCGAGTTATAAATAAATTGACACAAAAAATGAGCCACAAGAAATGCACAAAAAATTGTAAGCGAAATAAATAATAATGTGCGTCGCGTGCTTAATTTGAGATTTCTGTCGAATTGCTGTAGAAATAATTGTGTTTGTGTGCGGAATTTCAAGCAGGCGAATGAAACTGAAAACTATCTACGCTACGTAATGATATTCTGTCGAAATTGTAGTCGAAATGAATTGGGGGGAAAAAGATCTATGAATACCTGAAATCGAATAAAATTCGGCGATAGAAGTATGTGAGGAAAGTAAAGTCAGACAAAGCATAATCGTAAAAGCGCAATAACAATAAAAAGCATAACAAAACAATTTATAAACAGCGCATAAAATGCCATAATTTATTACAAGTTCCATTCAAGTTTGATGCCAAGACGCAAAGATACAATGCTAAAATGAATTCTGTTGAGCGGCTGCCGCTTTTCTTGCGCTGATTGTGCGGGTCATCATTCAATTGAGATTGATTAAAAACATTTTGCGCCAATTTTCCTTTACAACTGTGTGCAGCGTGTAGTTTTGAGTAGAGCTGTGCTTGTAAATACCCTGTAATCTTAGTTGTATCAACTCAACTATAAACCAAACCACAAATTCCACACTCTTTCAACAATTTTCCAATTGCGAATGAGTGGAAATGTAAACAAGCTTTCTTTGTATAAATTTATGCATGCACTGTGAAGTGCATCTTTTGTTTTCGTGGTTGCTGCAACAGCACATTTAATTCGCGTGTAATTCAATTGAATTGAGCATTCAGCTCACACAGACTCAGTCGCTGCTAATCGTGATATTTACAGGAAGCACGTAATTTAGCATGGCGCGAATAAAATAATTAAATAAGTAGAACGAGCATAATGTTCACATTGCTTTGCCTGATTCGAAATATATAATTCAGACGCATTATGACAGCGTTCATCGAAATTTGCACCACTATCTGACCTTATGAATCGATGTCGTTGTTATGGCGACTTTGCTTTGCTTGCTGATAAGTAATTATTATATGCGTGTATAATGAATTATTTATAGAACACGTCAAATGGCAAAAATAAAGCCTAATCAGTTAAACATAAATGCGAATTCACAGTAATTGAGAAGTAATGGAATTTGTTAGGATAGGATTTTCAAGAAAAATGAATGAAAATATAATTATATTTCATTTTCTTCGTCTTGCTGTTTTCACTTTGAGTGAGAATTGTGTGAGGGAAAAATGTGAATCGTCGTAGACAGTTATAAGCTCGTTAGTACTTATATCAACTGGATATCAAGAGAAGAATCTGATTAAGTTAACTGTTTAAAAAGTGCTCAGAGTTGCCAATGGTAATTATAGAAAAGTCTGCGGCTGCATCGACTACAATAGCAACTGCTTGTGCCTTTGTCTTCACGTAACTGAGAGCACTCGTAAATTGTATTGACTGGAATGGGGAAATGGTCCTCGAGTGAGAGATTAAAGTGAGATGTGTGGTGCTCCACACGCAACCAGATCGGATCGTATCAGATCACTGAACTGGGCTGCCAAAATAAAAGCCATTTCCGTTATGGCATCTCAGAGATGAGTCTCGAAAACGAAATACAACAAAATGTTTTGGGGAGAGAAAAGCGTATAATTACAAATGATTGATGTACACTCGCCGAGCGTCGAGCAGTTGAGAATCGAGAGTGGAGCGTCAAAGAGGCAAAGTCTGGCCCCACTTATGAGCGGCCCCGACGACGGAGGCGCATCACACGCGGCGCTTGTCTAAACAACAAAAGGCCCAGCCTGACAGCCCGGGCAGGCGCTGGGCAACGGACGGGATCGGATCGGAAATCACTCCAGCAGAGGAGCCAAGCAGCTGCTGCTGCTATGGATTTTTCCTGCACATGATTTATTTTTAATGGCTTTTCCCGAAACGTGTCTCGACGTCTCGCATGTTCGATACGGTTTATTATTAGTTATTATGGCTGCAGCGCCAAGTGCCAGGGAATTGTCGACACAGCCGCAGGAATGTCGACCGAGGATCTGACATGCACATCGCATGGGCAAAGTTTTGTGCATTGTTCATTGTGACTGCAATTTCAGTGTCATTACGTCGCATCGCAAGGCAATTTCAGACTCTCGACGAAGCAAATAGTTTATGAATGCATTTGGAAACTTTTGTAGTGCTGTCAAATCTATTTGTTTGTTCATCATAAATTCCTTAGAAATCCTCTCGAGCAGCGGAAGAGTCACTGCCTCTAGCTGAATTCTTTGGGCCATTAAGCGCATTTGCCATACATTTTGAGCTCATTAACAGACGCGAGCAGACTTTTGAGTATTTCTATAGGCAACCCAGATATGTCTAATGCTTCTATATATACGACCAAGTGTGTAAACCTTAAGAATTTTACGAGCTGCATCGCTGACAATTTATGCTGTCTGCAACTTGAAACATTTTTGGGGGGATTCAATTTATAAATCGTGTTAAGAGCTGCATAAGTTTTTATGAGTTGACTGCATAAAAATAAGTTAGAGGCCAGGAGTCTGTAATCCAATTTGTTAATACGCTTGACTGGGGCAAAGGCAGCGATTAATTAATGGAAAAGTAAATTATTAAACAAATATCAAAGAAAATGCTTGATAGAAGAACAGCATCGCAAGTGTTTTCTTTATAGCACTTTCAAATTATTTAGCAACTTTAAGTAATAATAGAATTATTAAGCAAATACTTACAATAAAAACAGCATCTCAAGTGTTTTCTTTATAGCACTTTCAAACTATTTAGCAGCTTTAAATAATTATAGATTTTGTCTATTTTAAATATTTATTTGAAACTTGAAATTTGCTGGTTTTTCGACCTACTTTACTATGGGCTTCGATCAACTTGTTATATTTTGTAACCAGTTTTGATGTTGATGTTATTTTATTACGTCAGCAGTGATGAAATATTTATTGAATCAGAAGTGTGCGTTACTTGAATATGTTTGTAATGAAATGCTTATTCAAACTATTATATATTAGACTCCTGTTCTTCAACACTTATTTTCTCATCTCCCAGTAAACATTGAAAGTGTCTTTCAATATCCAATAGTCTTCTGCATTTCGCCCCACATCAAATGCTAAGTTTGTAGTTGGGCTTAAGCACATGTGATTTACATGACAGCTAAAGTGAATCGACTGCGTGTAGTCTGTGTCGCACTAAATTTAAATGTAGGGATTCAGTTTCTCTCGCATGTTGCTCACTGATAAAAACACTTTGAAAGTGGCAATAACTAAGTGCTGCTTGTGGTTGTGTACGCACTCGCAGCCAACCACCAGCTCCACATCGCTTCTTTAACAATTATTTGCCCCCTCTCTGTCACACAGGCATCAACATCAGCATCAACACTCGGCGAGAAAGAAGGAAAAAAAGCGAAGTTGCCAACAACATATTATTATACTTATTTAATGTCTCTGCTTGGCGATGCCTTCAAAATCGTTTAGAGCTGTGCGCTGTTGCCGCATTTCACTCAACAGCGAGGCTGGGGAACTGAGAACAGCGCTTCCGCTCCTTTTTCCACACGCTTTGTCTCTTTGGGTGGGTGACTTACTGTGTGTGCGAGAGTTTGCGTTGCCTTTTGAGTTATGTGTGCGTGGGTAAAGTGGATACTAAGCAAGGTGCTACACTTCTTACTGCTGGCTAAGAACATCAATTTGTTATACACAAAATAACGTAAATAACAATTAGTTGTGAAATGCGATAGAGATCAGAGATCGCTTGGTCGCAACACACACTAAATTTGAAACTATAAACAGCGCCCAGGAATTGATGGGACTTACGCTGAATCTGGGCGCTGAGTTATGTGGCGTTAAATTAAAAAGGTTTATCTACGAATTGGGCAGCGAGAGAATCTGAATCGTCATCTTTATTAACAATGCGAAGCGAACAGAAAGCGAGGCAGATTAACATAATTTTGGCGCCCCTCCATAAAAGAATCAAGCCATAATTTGTAAAATATTTGATTGCCTCGCCCAGCGACGGGCGACGACGAGAGCTGCGCTGCGTTGAGTTGAGGTGAGGTGAGGTGACATTTATCAGGTCGACATCATCTGTGTCGCGTACGCTGAGGCATGACAGGCAGTACCTGCGCTCCCCCCCAGCCCCCCAGGCCACCAGCCCCTTGTATACTTTTTGTTGATGTGTACTTGGTGTGTAAACTGAGTCACGTTTTTCGGGGGCTGCCAACTCGTCGTGCAATCGGGCGTACAGCAGTTCTTTTATTTCGCCTAAAAGTTATTTAAAGTTCCATTGCTCGCGTGTTTATGGAAATGTCTCTTTTGCGCCTCGTTCTCTGCTTAATTAATGCGTCGTCAGCGTTTGGCTGACGCTTTTAATATGCAAAGCGCGTTGGATTCTTTTTTGGTCATGCATGTCTGGGGCTGGCCAGCAAGTTGGCAGTCCGCTTGGGACGCGCTTCCCCCAAGCTCTCGACACATTCCCATGCACAAACACCCGCACGTGCGTGGTCGCTGCTCGTGAATGTTGTGCAACGCTTTCGGCGGCAAACAAACCACCCCTTCTCTCACTCACTCTCTCTCTCTGTCTCTTTGTCTGCCGCCATTCATCTATGCGTCTCTCTTGCTGTCTGTCTATACAAGGCCGGCAGTCTGCCGGCTCTTGCTTCCCCCCCTCTCCCAGTAGTATCGTGAAGCGTTAGCAGCGCCAACTTCTACTTCATACTTTGCCGTTCTCGCTGGCATTTGTAGTCGTTGTCGTCATCGAGCGACAGTGGAGCAAGTTTCATTTGCAGCGCGAATGTTTTTTTTCAAATTTAGTAACACATTAAAAGTGAATAAAGTGAAGCTACTTCGGCAGGGCAATAAAGAAATAAATTAGTACTAAATGTAGAGTGGGTCGACTTTAAGTATGTGCGTTATTAAGTAGTGACTAAAAAATACAATGCAGTGTCAGATAATTTATTCATGAATTAATAATAAATGTAGAGTGATGCAACGTTAAATTTGTTGGTTGTTAAGTAGTTAATACAAAATATAATGCACTTTTAGACAATTTATTAATAAATTAATAGTACATATAGAGTGGTACGTCTTTAAATTTGATCATTATTAAGAAGTTACTGAGACTTTATAGCATGCATTACTATATGAGATCGTTTATTCACGAATTAATAGTATATGCAGATTGAGAATACTCTAAGTATTAACTAAAAAAGTATAATGCACTATTAGATAATTTATTTATGAATTAAATTTGAATGTAGAGTGAGACAACGTTAAATTTGTGCGATTTTAAGTAATTACTAAAAAAGTAGAATGCACTATGAGATCATTTATTAAGGAATGCAAAAAAAAATGTAGAGTGGCACAGACAACTGTAAATTTAACTTTTGGGCATTTTCACTTATTTACTAAAAGAGTGGAATGCACTACTAAGTCATTTATTAATAATTAATGTAGAGTGGGACAACAATAAGTTTCTTTTGTTATTTGCCGTTAAAAAAGTAGAATACACTGTTAGAATTACGAATAATAAAGAGTACCAAGGACCACCTTAAGTTTGTTCTTTTTTAGGTAATTACTAAGTACGTAGTATTTATTAAAAAGTCTATAAAATAAATATAACTAATAAATAAGCAAATGAGTGGAACTATTTACTCACACTGCGACGAGTGGTGCTTATAATTGTGTCTCATCATAATGCAGTTTCACTTCAGTGACTCTGTGCAATGAAGCTCTCATAATGAGGCATTTATTTCAAGTACAAAGCACATTGAATAGTGAACATATTAAAGGGAAAATATAATATGTAGAATAAAACACGTGGACACTGTGCCGGTTGACGGGACAAATCAGCTGCATCATCGTCCTCGTCATAAACCGCACTCAGTCTCTTAGCAACTTCCCCACAAAAAGCTGCCCCCTCCCTCTCACTCGCTCTCCCTCGTGCTTGTGTAACTACCCACACCTGAACGGTGTCCCATATTAGCTCCTGTTTGGGTAACGGGTGTCTCACGTGTGTCGCTCTAGATAAACGTCACCGTTCCATCAGCGACGACGCGTCGTCGACTCGACCGCAAGGTGGACAGCTTGTGGTTTCGCTTGTCACTCGACTAGACTGACTATTGAGTCGGGCTGTCTGCTTGGGAGAAGTTGCTGTTAGAACTGCCGGCTGAGTCTGCGTAGGCAGCGAGTGGCATTTTTCGTTACGCATTAGCTAATTGCATTTGGGGCCAACCACTTATGGCTTTTAGCAGGTGCCCCTGGCCACAACGTGACGTTGTGTGGGTCTCGCTTCGAGTGGGTAAAACTGCAGACCTTTTGACTCTCCACGATCAACGATCTGCGATTCTTGCGCAGCTGTCGAACTGGTTTTCCAGCTCACTCGCCAGACAGATGTTTGTTTCGCCAAAACAACACATAAATGCTCTCGATGCGATTGCGCTGTGCTCATCATTAGCTCAGCACTCATTTAGAGCTGCAACTATTCGATGAAAATATCATCTAGATCGCGTGACAGTCCGCGTGTTTGTTGTGCACACACACACCACCCCCAAGCTGACCTCTCACCTCGTCGCGCTGTGCGTGTTCACTGCTCAATGTTTGGGGCGTTTGGTGTTTGGTGTCTGGTGTTTTGGGTTGTGTGTCATACGTGTGCCTATTGAACTTATGCGCTTTGTTTTGCTTTTGCCTTTCTTTTGTTCAGGAAGTTATTAATTTCGAATTTCCTTTTACTTTCCCGCTGAGCACGAAAGCGACAGGAATCATTCATTGATGGCTGTAATTACGTCTTGTTTCGGCCTTTGTTGCCCGGCCCGACAATCGGTTTATTAGCCAAGTCCCATTTCAAATGGGCGTAGCACGCACTGTCAGCGCGACTGTGGAAAGGGAATAGAAATTAGAAGAGTTTTCGAAGGATATTTTTGGGGTTTGCTTGCTACTGTTGATTTGACGATCGATATAACAGTCGTTGCTTTCAATTGGCTCAAACTTTATTATTCCATGTTACTAGCTATTGTTTGCTACATATTAATATTCACTTCTAATTGTTTGCTACATATTAATAATTACTATTATTTAGGAACTACTTTTCTTCACCTCTTAGCAGCTAGTTATTTTACTAGGTACTCTTTTCAGCAACACTTCACCAGATATTGCATATCAATTAGCTTGCAATTCGAACTAAAATGCTCTATAATATATGATGATCATGATATAATAATATGCTTTTTAATACATAACTATTTTAGGAAATACTTTTCTTCTTCACCCCTAATTACTCTCAGCAGCTACAGATTTTACTAGGTATTATTTTCAGCAACATTTGACACGATATTTTATATCAATTGGCCTGCGATTCAAACTAAAATGTATTATATATAATGATGATAATAGATAATAAAAAGTTAGATAGCTATTATATTAACTACTTTTCTGCTTCACCCCCACATACTGTCAATAGCTAGAGATTTTACTAAGTGTTGAAAACAACAACAGAAGCATTTTAAATCATATATCATATCAATCAGCCTGCAATTCAAACTAGTATATATTAATATAGTGATGATAATAGATAAGATTATGTAGAGCAGCTGTTGTATTATACGTTTCTGTAAACCCCCTCAAGAGCTAGAGATTTTACAGGGTATTCTTTTCAGCAACATTTCACTTGATATTTTGAATCAATTATTTTGCAATTCACATTAAAATGTACAGTGACAGACGATGATTGTGATATAATATGTATTTTAGATAAAGCAGCTATTTTATTAACTTCATTTCGTCATCACCCCCAATTGCTAGCAAACATTGTACAGTAGTTTGCACTTACTTGAAATAGTTGAGTGTTGTTAAGTTCTTAGAACTACAAGCATTGCACAAATATTTGTCTATACTTAAGGCTTTATAGCATTTTGAAGTATACAATAAATGGCGTTGACATAGCAGCGCTACAACTTCGCGACAGACCTTTCCTTTGCGTAGAAATATCTTTCTCATTACTCAACCAATCCGTCACACACATTACGTATACGCACACACACACACACACACATAGACACGCGTGAATCTATTGCTTAGCTCGAGAATTTGTTTATTCAACATTCATTTCATTCGCGAGTGCGGCTTGTGTGAATGTTTGTTTACTGTGGCGCCATTTATTCGACACGACGTCGCGGAAGAGTCGCAGACTCGAGCGCTGGAAGACTGGTGGTGCAAGCTGGCACATTGTACGCCGGCAACTTGCCGCGGCTGTGGCACGCATCGCCAACTGCAGCTCGGGTGACCTTAGCTTCCCATCAGCGCCAATTGCAGTTCCCCCCGATTAATCATTTTGCCTCATAATTGCGTTTACACAGCCAATTGACAGACTGTTTGTTGTGTATATAGAAATGCTTTTCGACTGCATGTTTCAAGTACTATATGTAATTGGAAAATTGCGCGTCGAGCCACAGACACAACTACAGCGGCTCAATTGAGTGAGTTTGAGTTGTGTTGTGTTGTGTTGTGTTGTGGTGTTGTCACTGCTCTCCGCGTGCTTGCTGGGCAGCTGGTAACGTCACCGACGACGGCGACCTGGAACCGGTTTGCTTCGCTTGTTGATTCAGCTTTTGATTTGCCAAAAAAACACTGGCAAAACTTTAAGCTAGGGCAAAAACTGACCGGGCGACTTTGTGAGTTGCGAGTTGACCATTGAAGAGCAGACAAAACACCTGCTGCAAATCTTTGCAAGCAAACTGAGGCTGCCGAAAAGCTAAAACAACGTGCTGAAGAATCGGCAAAGCAAAACAAAGTGGAGCAAGAGCAAAGCCAAGACAAAGACAAAGAAAAAGAGAAGTAGTTGTCTCTCCCTCTCTCTCTCGCTCTCTCTCTCTCTCTCTCTGCTTGCAAAAGTGCAATGGAATTAGCCAAGGATCTTGCATGGAAATCATTTACTTTTTACACTCTTTCGTGTTGTTGTTGTCATAAAACCAGATATTTACGAGCCAGTTGAGCAGCTACACTCGCTTCGCTCGCCAATTGAAGCGCTCTCTTATTTCTATTTTATTAGCAAAAACTTTGTTTCTAATCGTTTTCTCAGCGATCAAGCCGAAACACAGATGTGTAGCAGCTGCAAGAAATGAGTATAATTGGATTTGCGGTGTTCCATCTGCCATTTTCGCATTTATTCATATTCAGCACTGCTCCCTATATATGGATATTTATACGAGTATTTGAGTTGATTCCGAAGCCACTTGTCCCGCCACATGGCCATCATATGCTTGCCGCTGTGAATTTTTAATAATTTTAAAGGAATTTCATTTGTGGATTCGCGGCGCGTTGTTGCGCACTTCCTGCGTGTGCATAATTGAGGAGTCCTCCACGCCTAGAGACAATCGGGAAATGGAGAAATCAATTTGCTGACCGCAAACCCAACACAAAGCTGAGTAGAAGGAGGGGCTAGAGAATAAGGGTAGCACACGCAAATCCTAAACTGTCACACATTCTAAATGTCTGGTTGTGTTAAGCTAATTAATTCATTTCCATTCCCCAAATGCCGCAGTGGCATGCCACATGCGCCAAGTAGTGTGCCCGCTTTTAAAGTATTTCACTGAAATATCTAAAAACACTTGCATGCCACTCGCCTCTCGCCTCACGCCGCTCGCCTTGTTTTTAATTATGCTCTAACCAATTTGCTGCTTCTCGTGTTGTTTGTTTGGAAAGACGCGCTTGGCATTAATTAATGCGTGAATGAGAATGATAAATTGGACAAGTGGCCACATGACCCACAAATTCAACTGTGTGAACTCTGAAGGACATGCGAAACACTCGTTACAGTAAAGCTCAACTACAGCCAAATGCAGCAAGCTTTACAAAGTGGGAAGTCAATGTTGCATGCAGAGAATGTTTTAAAGATTAAAAATAATTAATTTAGGTTAAGGGAAATATTGTGTGCAGACAATGTCTGATAGCATTTCAAATAATGCATTAAAGTTAAAGGTAAATATTGTAGAGGTGTAAGGTTTTATAATAATGCATTTAAGTTAAATGTAGAGATTGTAGCTAATGTTTCAAAAGCTTTTATCATAATGCATTTAAGTTAAATGTAAATATTGTAGACAATGTTTTAAAGGATTTATAATAATGCAATTGAGTTAAGTGTAAGATAGATATAAATGTAAAACTATACTTGTTATTAGGTAACGAAAACTGTTCAAATGCTGCCAACATTTGTGATCGATCTGTTGCAGAAACACAATCAATTTTGTTGGGTAAAAGTTCTGTGAGCTTAATTGCTTTATCGAAAGCATAAATTAAATATAATAACAGACCATCAAATGAAAGGTAGTAAGTGCCAGCCTAACAATCAATTCGAACTGTTCTATGCAGGTTTGTGTGTAGAATTGCGAAGACTTCTCATATGCCACTCACCTGAGCGAGGCAGGTGAGGTTGCTGCATGCCAATGCATAAAGTGCAATGCTAAATTGCTGGCGAATGCAAAAGTGAGCATCGGGCATCAGGCAGCAGATGGTTCGTCGGTTGCACGTTGGGCCTGTGTCTATGCAAACTTTTGTTGTGCCGCAGCACAGCCTCACAGAAAGTGTCAATGAACGATTTTAGACCGTTCGCCTTTTGTGCCAGCTCTGCTTTTGTGGGTGTGTGTGTGCGAGTGAGTGTAGAGTGTGGAGTGTGGAGGCAACGCCACAGAGACCAGTTTGAGTTGTTGTTGTTCTGGGTACAGCAGCAAAAGAGTTCAGCGAGCTGAGCCGGCTGCAGGGCATCCGCATAACGAGTCACTGATCCATGGCATTCAATTGTCGAGCAGCAACAACCACGACAACGACAACGACAACGACAAAGCCGAACTGCTGACAATTGACTTGGCATGGCGAGTCGAGCGGACAAATATGATGACAAATAGTTACACACAGGCCTGCGTATACTTAATATGTGTATGTGAATACACTTCCGTTCCGCTTGGCCCCAATAATTCGAGTGCTTTATGCGTTCTTAATTACTGTTATTAATTCTGTCTACCACTTCCTGTTTTCGTTGTGCTTTGCAGCCTCCGTCGGCAACACTTTGGCAGCCAATCCAGCGGACTCTGATCAGAAGGGACCCGTCTTCCTCAAGGAACCCACCAATCGCATTGACTTCTCGAACTCCACTGGCGCCGAAATCGAATGCAAATCAAGCGGCAACCCCATGCCCGAAATCATCTGGATCCGCAGCGATGGCACCGCCGTGGGAGACGTACCCGGACTGCGTCAGATCTCGTCCGACGGCAAGTTGGTCTTCCCGCCCTTCCGTGCCGAGGACTATCGCCAGGAGGTGCATGCCCAGGTCTACGCTTGTCTGGCCCGCAACCAGTTCGGCTCCATCATCTCCCGGGATGTGCACGTGCGAGCGGGTAAGTTGTCGGTGTTCTAGAGAGAGCACGCTGCCGTTACAGAGTGCAGAGCAAGCAGGACGGATGTTGGCTGGCCTTAAGTAAGATGGGAAAAATCTCTTCTCTCTTATTGATTTCACGGCAAGAATATATCAATATTTGAAAATAAATAGTACGAAAAAGAATCAGTTAAAATTGCAAACCGTTTGTGATTTGATTTCATTTAGTTGCCTGAAGGGAAATAAATATAAGCGAAAAGTATATTTCAATATTTAAAAATAATTGGAAAAGGAGAATAATAGAATACGTCGTCTTGTTTTTCGTTATTAAAGTCGTTAAATTACAAGCTATTTTAGTATCGAAATCAGTTCAAAGTTCATTCTATTTGCTAATTGATTGAACTTAGCTACCAAACGGGAAGATTAGCATATATGTTTATTTCAATATTTAAAAATAATCAGTAAGTAAAAGAATATTATAAAAGTTTCTTAAACTAAATTTAAACATATCAATATAATTGTTTGTGTTTCGGATTTTTTAATTAAAGTCATTAAATTGGGAGTAATTTTAGTAACAAAATCAGTTAGGATTTTATTCTATTTGCTAATTTGTTTATTTAGTTATGCAAGACAGTAGGGAAAGTATATTTCAATATTTAAATATAAATAGTAGACAAGGAAATACATAAAACGTTATTTAAACTTTAATAATGCATAACTATGTAATATTGCAGTCTTAGATAGTTTATCAATTGTGAGTTGTTTTAGAATCAATTAAAATGGATTTATTAGACAATGATTATATTAGGAAGTAGGTTACTGCAGTAGTTTGTGCTTTAAAATTAATTTTTGGCTTGCAATAGAAAAAGTTTTGCAAGTAAGTCTTGCCAGTTTGTTTGGCATGCTACTAAAATGTTAAATTATTTACAACAGCAGCCACATCCAATGCTTGCACTGCACTCAATCAAACATTTATTTCAGGATTTCAGCAAATTTCAGCAGACTTCGCTCCACGTTGGTTCTGATTTCGTCGCTACGTCGCTATGTAGCTGAGGGCTGTCAAGTTGCGTTGCCTTATAGCGTTATTTGTAGGGAACTGTTTAACGCGCTTTGCTGAAAAAGGAAAGCTTTGTAGCTGCGATTGCATGGCAATTTGGTGTCAGTTGGCATTTGCCTGAAATCGATTCGTTATTTGCACTTTCGAGCTGTCTAAAGCGTTGCACTTGCTGAGATAAATAGTATATAGGAGTGCATAGCGCCACCCTTTGTTGCAGCCGTCGTCTTGGCAATTTCCCCGTAATTAATTATTGTGCAAGCTGTTGATGATGATGCAATTGCCACAGCGTTTGCCCCACAGCGTCGCCACCTGGTCCGGTGGGAGGCCAGAGTTCATGGCGGGCGAAGTTCAGACTATCTAGTTATGACTTGGCTCCCCAAAGACTCACGTATATGTATAAGCACATTCATGTGGAAATTCGTCAGCTTAGTCGCTGTGGAAATATCCATTACTTCCGCTTGCATAAACCAACGTTAAATAGGCCAGACTTAACGACATCTTATCTAATTATGCTACAAGCATGCGAACAACCCCTGCGACTCGATCGCCACCTGGCGGTCGTGGACGCCAAACAGTTCAGCGTCACTTAGTCATCATCGGGTCGCGACAGTTGACGTGCTCGCTAGCAATTAGTTAGACCCAAGCCAATCTCTGCTTCCCCCCGCTCGACTCAAGTCGAGTCGCTTCCTATTAAACTCGAATTTATCACGTTAGCTGAGTGCCCAAAATACAAGTATGTATGCAAAAGCAGAGACTGTTGATAATGTGGCCAACATAAATGAAATATGGCTCGCTGGCTGGCTGAGTGGCTGACAACGAAAATAAGTTTTTAATTAATTCCATGCTGCGGCTGCGACTGTGATTATGACTGTGTTCTTGTCTCGCGCTTTTCACTTAATTGGTCGTCTAATTGTTTTCCGACGAACAGGAAGCAACGTGAGTTTCCAGGAACTCCGTCAAGGTTGAGCAGGTGTTTTCTCAGCGTGAGAATAGTTTGAGATTCGCACAGCACCACCACCAACAACAACAACAACAACAACAACAACAGCACACACTCTCAGCACACACTCAGCGCTTTCATTCATCACATCGTACACCACTTTGCAGTTGTTGCCCAGTACTACGAGGCGGATGTGAACAAGGAGCACGTGATACGCGGCAACTCGGCGGTTATCAAGTGCTTGATACCCTCGTTCGTGGCCGATTTCGTTGAGGTTGTGTCCTGGCACACCGATCAGGAGGAGAACTACTTTCCGGGCACAGAATATGGTGCGATGCCCGACACGATACAACAACTATACTTAGATCTCAGCATTATGTAGGATTAGGTGTCTACTAAACGCATGGTCATCGTGTTACAACATTCTCCCCTCTCATGCAACATTCATTCATCAACTATACTCCCATCTTTTATTATATATGACTATTTTTGTTTCTTCTCTGTACGTTTAGTCGTTTCGCAACACTATGAAGAGGATATACACAAGGCGTTTGTCATTCGCGGCAATTCGGCCATCTTGAAGTGTGATATACCATCGTTCGTAGCCGACTTTGTCAATGTCATCTCCTGGCACACCGACCAGGAGGAGAATTTCTATCCAGACACTGAATATGGTGTGTGCTCTATTCGCTCGCTCGCGCGCCTGCTCACAGCCTTAGTCAATGTGTGCGTGTGTGTGTGTGTCTGTGTGTTGCAAAACAACACTACTTTTAACTACTACGTCTGGCAGCCAATTAATCCCCACCACACCAGCAACAACACCACACGTGTACAGTGCAAACGCCGTTAACCAACACCAAGTACTAAGTACTTACCAACACTCCACACTGGGTACACTAATTACTGTAAAATACGCGCCTTACACACACACACCAAGTACCACGTGTAACTCTGCAACGAGCTAACTCCATTAACCAACACTGGTTAGGTCCAAGTCGCCCTCTGTCTGCTCTGCGTTCCGTTTGGTTTCTTTTCCTTTTTGAACATACATTTGCAATTCTGTTTTGTTTATCATTTCTGTGATTTGCGCTTATTATGTGAATGTCTTGTGCCGTTTGCTTTAGTCGTTACCCAATACTATGACACCGATGTAAATAAGGCCTACGTGATCCGGGGCAATGCGGCCGTGCTAAAGTGCGAAATTCCCTCGTTTGTCGCCGACTTTGTTAGCGTCGTCTCCTGGCACACGGACCAGAACGAGGACTTTTTACCGGGCAGCGAATACGGTTTGTTCACGTTTTCTTCAGGTTTCTCAGCCCTCAGACCGAGAGTTAGTTGTACAGCTTGTATTTAGATTAAAAAATTCCCTCATTTCTCCCTTCTTTCTACTACACCACATATTATTTATCCATTTCGTTTTTATGCATTTACACATCGGACAAAGTTGACTTGTTGTTCTCAGTGCGTGTTTATGAGCCATCTTCCTAAACTATTATTAACCTTCAGCGCGACTTTCTCAGGGAAGTTTACCAAGGCTAGGCTAGATATTTATGCACATCTCATCAAATTAAGTTGCATTAATTGCATTCGCTCCAGCCCGACTGATTTCAATTAGTTGCTGCTGGCTTTTCACACGCCCAACGCAAACACGCGAGGTGTGCCAATCCTCTCCTTTTTCTCCACTCCACTCCACGCTCATCAAGTGCTCTGTAATCTCATTCATGTAGTTGTGCAACAGTTCTACGAGTCGGAGGTTAATAATGAGTACGTCATCAGGGGCAATTCGGCGGTGCTGAAGTGCTCGATACCATCGTTCGTGGCGGACTTTGTGCAGGTCGTCTCCTGGCAGGATGAGGAGGGACAACTCTACGGCACGCTCGAGGACCAGCAGGGCATGGGTGCGATGCACTAACTAAGTTGCTTAGACTAACTAACGCATCTACAAGCTACACTCTCTCCCCACAAGTTTCCTCAGTACTTTACATTTACATTTATTTACTTTTACAGCCAGTTTGTGTGTGGTTATAGAGAGCTCTAGTTGATTTCGTTTATTGTATTTCCTCACTCATGTTGCAGTCGTCAACCAGTACTATGAGGCTGAGGTTGTTTCCGAGTATGTGATCAAGGGCAATACGGCGGTGCTGAAGTGCACCATACCCAGTTTTGTCGCCGACTTTCTGCGTGTTGAGGCCTGGGTGGCCAGCGATGGCACTGAATATGTGCCGCAGGATGATTTCGGTAGTTTTCCTATGTGGACCGTGTTTCTTATCGATAAGCAGTGTTGTTGTTTCCCCTTAGCAATCATTCCTGTTCCCCGATCCCGCTTCATTTGTTTTGTGCTTTTCTTCGTGTTCTGTGCAGTCGTTAATCAGTTCTATGGCGCGGATATTCTGATGGAGTATGTAATCAAAGGCAATGCTGCAGTGCTGAAATGCTCGATACCGTCGTTTGTGGCGGACTTTGTGCGGGTGGAGTCCTGGATCGATGAGGAGGGCACTGAACTGCGCCACTCCGAGAACTATGGTACACGCAACATGCAGTTTGCTAGACTAACTAAGTTACCGCGGTTACCACGACTATCCATACAAACTACACACACACTTTTCCTGTAACTTTTGATTTCAACTTCTTTTGCGCCCCGCTTCGTTTTGCAGTGGTTAATCAGTTCTATGAGGCGGAGATAATGACCGAGTATGTTATTAAGGGCAATGCGGCGGTTTTGAAGTGTTCAATTCCCTCGTTTGTCGCCGATTTCGTGCGCGTCGAGTCGTGGATCGACGAGGAAGGCAGTGTGCTGACCTTCTCCGACAACTATGGTGGGCAAGATGCTAGAGTGCAGTTAGGCGTAGACTTAAGCTAGCGCAAATCCGAATTCCCCATCCACAAAGTCATCCATTGATTTGCTTATCTGTTTTGTTTCGCGCAGTTGTTTCACAGTTCTACATTACCGAAGCCGAGAACGAGTATGTGATTAAGGGCAACGCGGCGGTGGTCAAGTGTAAGATACCCTCGTTCGTGGCCGACTTTGTGCAGGTCGAGGCCTGGGTGGACGAGAATGGGGTTGAGTTATGGCGCGATAATAATACCTATGGTACAGTCAACAAACTTACTTGTACAACAATTTCTCTACACTTTTAAGCTAGCTCTTAAAACTCTTTCTGATCTCCCAAAAACCGAAAAAAAGAAAACACTTTGCATCCATCACTTTTGTTTTGTCAGTTGTTATTCAATCCTATGAATCGGAGGCGGACAATGAATATGTCATTCGTGGCAACTCAGTGGTTATGAAGTGCGAGATTCCATCCTATGTGGCGGACTTTGTTTTCGTGGATCTCTGGCTGGACTCAGAGGGTCGTAACTATTATCCCGACAATGCCGAGGAGACGGGTACTTCAATTATTTCGCTCTTAGCTAGTCTATTGTGTGGGATGTTGGCATGATTTCGAGTTCCAGTTCCAGTTCCGGTTTCAGTTTCAATTTCACATTGCTTATCTTATTTTAAATTCTGTAGTTTATTTAGTTTATTTATCTGTGGGCCCTTCGTGTCTATCTCTGGCAGTTGTGCATCAGTTCTATCAGACACGTGTCATCGACGAGTTCGTGCTGCGCGGCAACTCTGCAACCCTGAAGTGCCTGGTGCCCTCGTTCGTGGCCGACTTCATAGACGTAGAGGCGTGGTTAGATGAGGAGGGCGTGGAAATACAGCGACCCCTGCCCGACGAATCCATTGGTAAAAGCATTCGCGTTGCCAGAACGTTGATGCCAAGCTTAGTTTAGCCATAGACCATAGAACTTCATAACTCCTTTGCATATCTATTCCAATCACTATCCAATTTCCTCAATCACTATGCTATTTCAGTGGTGAAGCAGTTCTTTGAGTCGCAGGTGTACGATGAGTACGTGATCAAGGGGAATGCGGCCATATTCAAGTGTCAGACTCCATCGTTTGTCGCCGATCACTTAGAAATAACAGACTGGATCGATACCGAGGGCGGTATTTATACCAAAAATATAACGGGTACAGAACTTTCGTGTATATCGGTAGCATTGTGTAGAAACATGAAGGGGTGGCTGGCCTGTCGACGACTAGTGTGCGTTTCTTATTATTTTCACCTATATTCCTGAACACGCTCTATTCCTCTCCCATCTCTCATCTACTTCAGTTGTGCCACAATCCTACAGCGTCAATGTCATGGACGAGTCCATTTTGCGTGGCAACAGCGCAATTCTCAAGTGTCACATTCCCAGTTTTGTCGCCGACTTTATTGTGGTCGACTCGTGGGTAGAGGACGAGGAGCGTTTGATATATCCGCAGGCCGATGTCACAGCTAGCGGTAAATCTCCTAGCTATAAGTTCTCACCTAAGTGTTAGTCCTTCTTTCCTTGTTCGCCACAAACTGCTAAAAAAACTCCCAGTCCACGAAAGTATTCCATACGCCAGCTTGTTGCTCGTTAATCACGCAGTGTTCCGTGCATTGGTCCAAACTCCAAGAGCTCCTCTTCTAATAGGATACCACTATCATTGCTGCGCTGTTAGGCATTCAATTTTTCTCTGTTTTCTGCTCTATTATTTCTTTTTCACTTCTCTTTCTGCATACTCTTACTTTATCCCATCTCCAGCTTTATGATTTCTCTATCCTTTCCCGCAATATCCCAATTCCAAGAGTCGCTCCTGACTCGCCCAGAGAAACTACCCCTTCATGTAGTCGAAAGTAGCGTTGTTTTGTAGCCTAGTGTAAATAAATTCTCTGTAAATATGTCTATGAACAAAAATGCTAATAAATTAATAAATTTCAACTCAACTCAAAACTTAAAACTCCAAAAACACAATAAACATTTGTACATATGAGAGCTTAAGCAAATACTCATTCAAATTCAGATTCAGATTCAGAGACTGTGTAACAAACACTCATCAAACATCATAATCCACAACATCAGCTAAAATATTGGCATTTTTGTTGAAGCATGAGAATCATGAAACGGATCGTTAAGAAATTGTGGGAAATTTTAAAGAATTTGTTTATAAACCACTTGAACTAATTGTAAATATTTTCAATAGAATGCTAAATAATTTCCCACAATTTATTGTCGATCATCACAATTGCTTGAAACGGTGCATAGTTAGTTGTAAGCAAGAGATTTTGCTCAGATTAATTGAATGCCATTTGCAAGTAGTAAATAAATAATCTGAACAGAACCTCGTTTATTGGGGTAAGACTGATTTGCTTTAGAAAAACATTGAATTCATCCAAATTGTCCAAATTGTAAACATAAATGGTGTTCAGTCTTACTCAATTAATTGTATATAGCATCGAATCTAATCTATCAATTAATATTTATAGTATACACAAAGCGCATTTTGAAAGTCACATTGCATGATCTATGAATAATGACATAATCCCTCATGAAAATTGTATATGAATTGTTTTTTCTTTGCAAGCTTTGCTGTTATGTGGCTTTCGAATGTGAAGTGAGCAAATTCAATTAGAGCCACAATTTTAATTGAATTTGTTCAATTGAATAGTAGCTTTATTTTTATGGTAGCTTAAGTTCGCCGAGGGACCACTATGACTAATATATTTCTTTTCGTATTTCCATTAATTATTTTTAATTAACAAACAACACACAAAATTAGACGGCAAATATCTGGTGCTGCCCTCCGGAGAACTGCATATTCGTGAAGTTGGACCCGAGGATGGATACAAGAGCTATCAGTGCCGCACCAAGCATCGTTTGACCGGAGAGACTCGTCTCAGTGCGACCAAGGGACGATTGGTCATCACAGGTAAGTCGGCCTTGTTTGCCAATTCACTTTTGTACTTCTTATGTGAAAACTTCAGTTATCAGTTAGCTTGAGCAATGGCTTGTAATATCGTGAAAGAAATAATCATAATTATTATTTATTGAAATAATTAAAACATTTTAAAATGGTATCCTAAATGCGTGGATTTAATTTCCTATTATAAGATTGATAACTGAAGTTTTGTAGTTAGCTAAATAAGATTCATACAAATATGTGTTGTTTTCATTTATCTTTAATTGCATATAAAAAATATAAACGCAATTTTAATTAAAACATTACTAGAATTTTATATTTATCTCAAGACGAAATAAAATGCAAATGAATCGTTAATTTCTAATCGTTTGATAAGCAATATTTTTAATGTGAACTAAGCTCTTTTTCATATTTGTGTGAACTTTATTTAGCTTCGAAAATTTGTTAAAATAGAAAAACTGCAGTATAGGACAACAAATCCTGCAATTGCGGTTTCTTTATTTAAACAAATGTGTGTGCTTGGAAAATCTGCTTAAATTTAAATACAAAATTATTATTATGATTGCAAATTACTGAATCAAATTAAATACATATTTCTCAAAATATTCCAAGCACACAGTGCAGAATATGGAACAAGTTAAATGTTAAATTCAATTAAAATGAACTTAACTTGTTCAATGTTCTGTTTATACATTGCCGAGACTTTAATTACTCGGTATCTAAACATATTTGAAGAGCAACAATATTCTGATTTACTTGTTTATATTCCCACATTCAATCAAATAGATTTTTCGCTTAAAATCTGTTTCTTTGTGAAGGAATGGCGAATTAAAAATACCAATAAAATGAAATTGTTTAATTGCTGCTGTCGCATTGGTCAGAAAATTGTTGCTCGTCCAAGACTAAATTGAAAACTGCCTGAATGTTGGGATAGGGTACTCGACAATGCTGTGAGCTTGAAACAAAGCCAGAAAGAATAGAGCTAGAGCAAATTTAAGAGTTGTCTGTGGTCCGTTTAAGTAGAAAGAGCAGCGCCTTACCGGGCATTGAAATTGAATTGAATTTTCGAAAACCTTTTGCCCATGCGTCCAAGAGGTAAGTGCCAAAACAACAATAAGTTCTAATGATTAAGAGAAACACTGATACGCTTACTTTTAACTACATTTTCCATTCTAAATTCATTTACAGAACCAGTTGGCAGGGTTTCGCCTAAGTTTCCAACCACCCTGACAAGTAGCAGCTTCACGAGCTCGGCCAACGACAGCCTCACGCTGCTGTGTCCCGCTCAGGCCTATCCGGCGCCATTATTTAGGTGGGCAACTCAGTTTGAACCAGACCCAACTTTGGCCAGTTTTCCGCTGTTCTCCGCTTTACCACTTTTTGCATTTGTCTCTTCGTTGGTCCTCGTCTGCTCTCGGGCAACGACATCAAGGTGGTGCAGTATGCTGCCCAGCACCCAATAACACTGCTCTGTCCAGCCCAGTCGTACCCCATGCCCATGTTTAGGTGAGCTCTATTCCAACAAAGGCTAGTTGTTGCTAATGCCACACTCTGATTACTCTGCTAGAGCCCGTTGGTAGCGTTGCGCCCCGTCTGACGAGTGGCGATGAATCTCGCATTCTCAGGGTGCACATGGAGCAGAGTGCCACTCTGCTGTGTCCAGCTCAGGCCTATCCAGTGCCCTTCTTTAGGTAACCCAAGCCCAACATCAGGTGTTAGACACTCAACTTCCCCCGTTCAACTGGCATTTTGCATTAATTCTTTCAAGAGCCCGTGGCCAGCGTAAGTCCCAAAGTGACAGCTGGCGATGATGCCATCAAAATACCCAAGGTGACGTTGGGTCACAGTGCCACACTCATGTGTCCAGCTCAGGCCTACCCTGTGCCCTTCTTTAGGTAAATGCCAACCCAACATTTAGGCACAATTTCAGTAGCTTTCCATACTGACTTCTCGTACTTTTTCGCTTGTATTAGAGCCCGTTGGTAGCGTCAGTCCGCAGTTGAGCGGCAATGGCAACCAGGAGCACATCACGCTTATCCGCGTGCCGCTCAAGCAGAGCGTGACTCTGATGTGTCCAGCCCAAGCCTATCCAGTGCCCTTCTTTAGGTAATTCTTGCTATCCCAACATCAGGCTGACTTCATTTGACTCGCTATCATTGCTTATTCGATTGTCTTGCTTGCTTTAAAGAACCTGTTGGCAGTGTGGGTCCCAGGTTGACCTCTGGCGATGATTCGCGCACCACAAAAGTGCAGCTCGCCCATAGTGTGACTTTACTGTGTCCCGCGCAGGCTTATCCCGTGCCCTTCTATAGGTAAGCTCGAGTATATCCCAGCTTCAGGCAGTCTACTAGAAACTTGCACTTGAGCTTCACTTCGTTATTTGCAGAGCCCGTGGGCAGTGTTAGTCCCAAAATTAATGTGGGCGACGACCTTAAACATGTAAAAGGCAAACAGGCTCAGGATCTGAGCTTACTCTGTCCTGCTCAGGCATATCCCCAGCCCTTCTATAGGTAATTGGCAAGCTTGACTCGTTCATTACGAACTTTGACTTTGACTAATCCGATGTCAGTTGGCAACAGGAATATTTTGCAGTACCCCTTGAAATTGTGATTGTCTTGTTTTCTTACTGTTCAAAAAGAAGTAATTAAATATGCTATGTAGACTGAATAGAACTTTGTTATTAAGTCTTTCATACCAAAGCATTTTGCGTGAAGATTTTCTATGTTTTATGTGCTTCTGACACGCTTCTCTATATAACCCGATCGAATTTTAGCAACAATTTATGTAGTCCTATAGATTGGTCTTTATGTTCCAGCAATGAATGAGTTACAGTCCTCGACCAACTTGGGCAGTTTTCATGAAACTGTTATTGAGTAGTTTTCATGCTGCTTCGCTTACAGAGCCCGTGGGTAGTGTTAGCCCCAAGATAAATACAGGAGACGACTATAATCACATAAAGGGCAAGAGTGCCCAAGATCTGAGCTTGCTGTGTCCTGCCCAGGCGTATCCCCAGCCCTTCTATAGGTAATGGCCCGCCAGCAACTAGGGCAGTTTTCAGCAAATTGTTTTGCACAGGTCTCAATCTCTACACTCCTCGCTTGCAGAGCCCATTGGTAGCGTTAGTCCCAAGATATCCAATGCAGATGATTTGAAACACGTGAAAGTGAGACTCAGCCTTGGCGTCAGTCTGCTGTGTCCGGCTCAGGCTTATCCCCAGCCCGTGTCTAGGTAAACCCAGCTCTAACCCAACATTGCAGGGCTGTTGACCGAGTTGCCAGCTTTTTGACATTTCCGATGTTTGCAGAGCCCGTGGGCAGCGTGGCGCCCAAGCTCAATTTCCTCGAGCGCTTCAAAATGATGCAGGTTGAGGGCAACAGCAGCTGCAACATTCAGTGCCCCGTTCAGTCCTATCCAATGCCCGTGTTCAAGTAAGAGCCAAGTCCCAGTCCCAGTCGCAGTCCCATTCAACATTCAGTTCAGTGATTCAAGCAGCTTCGATTGATGGATGGTTTATTGTCGGTTTTCATAGAGCCCGTTGGCAGTGTGCGGCCCAAAGTGAATGTGCAAGACAAGCACCAGTTTATCGATGTGCAAATGGCCAACAGCCTGGCGCTGCTCTGTTTGGCGCAATCCTATCCAACGCCCGCTTTCAGGTGGGTACTAAATTGGCCCCGCCCGGCCCCAACGAGACAGACAGTTTTCTAGCATAGTTAGGTGCATGTTGGTGGCGCGCAATAAAAGCATTTCTCCACATTCACATTGCAGAACCCGTTGGCTCGGTCAAGCCCAAAATAAACATACAGGACAAGCTGCAGACACGCGAGATGGCGCAGCACGTCGACTTTGCGCTGCTCTGCCCCGCGCAGTCGTATCCCATGCCAGCTTACAGGTTAGCTGCTCCTTCTGGTTGTAAAACCAGTGCATGTCCTGGCGCTATAAAATGTCCATAATTCGCCAGCGATTATTGCGTTAGTCTAATTCCCATGCGGCGATTATTTCGTTAGTCTTATTTCCATTCGTCTTTTATATTGTTGGCCCCATTCAGGCACTTTTCAAACTGCTGCTTGTGTGTCTTGCAGAACCCATTGGCAGCGTGCCGCCCAAGGTGGGCATAGCCGACGAACTGTCCAACACACGCGCTGTGCTCGGCGCCAGCTGCAGCCTCAAGTGTCCGGCTCAATCGTACCCGATACCAGCCTATAGGTAGGGCAGTTTTCACAGCAATATCCACGGATCTTTACAAAGCATTCACGTCTCTTTCTTAGAGCCCATCGGCAGTGTGCCGCCTAAGGTTAGCATAGACGACGAGGTGGCCAATGCACGCGCCCATGTGTCCCAGAGCTTGAGCCTCAAGTGTCCGGCTCAATCGTATCCGATACCAGCTTATAGGTGGGTTCGAGTAGCACCCAACATTCAGCTAGTTTCCTTACGCAATTCTCACTCAGTTGTGCTTTCCTTGTACTGCTCTAGAGCCCGTTGCCGCTGTGCCACCCAAGCTCAATCTGCTCGAGAGAGTGCGCACCATGGAGGTGCTGCTGGGCGCCGAGTACGCCATGCAGTGTCCCGGGCAAGCGTTTCCAGTTCCCATCAATAGGTAAACAGCTTCCCCGACTCAACTTCAGGCAGATGCAGAAGTAGTTTGCTATAGAATGTGAATTCAATTGCAGAACCCATTGGCTCTGTGCCGCCCAAGATCAACAATATCAACGACAAGTTTCAGCTGATGCAAGTGAAGCTGTCGCAGAACTTTGCCATGCAGTGTCCTGGCCAAGCGTATCCTGTGCCCGTTGTGCGGTTAGTGTTGTTTTCCAGTGTCCTACCAACAATGCAGTTTAATTGGCCATCAAAGCAGTCACTTTTTTACTCTTGTTGTGCAATACTTAGAGCCCATTGGAGCTGTGCCGCCCAAGATAACGAATCTGCACGACAAGTTTCAGTTTGTGCAGGTGAAGTGGAGCCAGGACTACGCCATGCAATGTCCTGGCCAGGCATATCCCGTGCCCAGCGTTAGGTTAGTCCCAGCTCCCACATTTATGGCAGCTTGAAGATTGATAGTATTGTTATTGAATCACTCTTTTTGTAGAACCCATTGGCTCTGTGCCGCCTAAGATTACAAGCTTACACGACAAGTTTCAAGTGCTGCAAGTCAAGCTGCGTGAGGATTACTCCATGCAGTGTCCTGGCCAGGCTTATCCCGTGCCCGTTGTCAGGTCAGTGCCCTGATCCCAATATTCAGCCAGGCAGTCGAGCTCTCAGTAACACTTTTACTTCCACATCGCAGAACCCGTGGGCTCTGTGGCGCCCAAAGTCGACACCCGCGACGAATTCACCTTTGCGAGAACACAGCTGGGAGCTGCTAAGGCGCTCATTTGTCCCGCTCAATCGTACCCCATGCCGGCATTTAGGTAAATCCCATTCCCCTCGACATTCAGGCAGACTTTAGCGAGTATTCACGGCCTAAACTATTGTCTGCTCTCGCCTAGAACCCGTGGGCAGCGTGGCGCCCAAGGTGGATATTAAGGACGAGATTAACTATGCGCGCGCTGCCTTGAACCACAGTCTAGCCATAGTGTGTCCCGCTCAGTCGTATCCAGTGCCCGCCTTTAGGTAAGCTGCCCCTCTCCCAACATTTAGAGCAACTTCCTTTGCGGGGCATGTTGCTGACGCTTCTCTCACTCTGCAGAGCCGGTGGGCAGCGTGGCGCCCAAAGTGGATGCCAACGATCGCATCAAATGGGTGGACAAGCCCCAGGGTGTTGCTCTCAACCTGCTCTGTCCCGCTCAGTCGTATCCAACGCCAGCGCAACGGTAAGCTGCGTGCTCCTCCCCCACACTCCCAGGCAGTTTTCTACTATTCCCCGTTAAAATGCTCACTGTTGCACTGTTGCTTGCAGAGCCCGTGGGTAGCGTGGCGCCCAAGGTGGATGTCAAAGATCGCATTACGTGGCTGGACAAGCCCGCGGGCGAATCCTTGAGCCTGCTGTGTCCAGCGCAGTCGTATCCTATGCCAGCTTACAGGTATTAGACCCGTTTCCATTCAGGCAGTTTCAGGCTAGACATAGAGTTTGTATGCTTGCAGAGCCCGTTGGCAGCGTGGCGCCCAAAGTGGACATGCACGACAAGATGGACTTTACCATCAGGCGCTCCAACACATCACTGAACTTATTCTGCAAGGCTCAAAGCTATCCGATGCCCGCCTTTAGGTAGGCGAGTCCCCTTAACTTAACTCAGACAGTTTCAATTGCTAGACCTAAGAGTGTTTTTTCGCTAAACTTCCTTGTTGCTTGTAGAGCCCATTGGCACTGTGGCGCCCAAAGTGGACTTGAAGGACAAGGTGGCCATATCGATGGCCAAACTAGGCTGGCAATTGAGCTTAATCTGTCCCGCTCAGGGCTACCCCATGCCAGCGTTTAGGTGAGACCAGAGACCATACCAGCAACAGGCAGTTGTAGACATTAGAGCTTATTAATTCGGCTATATTTTTGTTGACGTAGAGCCCGTGGGATCCGTTGCTCCCAAAGTGGACATGAACGACAAGCTCAAGTTCGCTTCGAAGCACTTCAATGCCTCCTTGAGTCTCCTGTGTCCCGCTCAGGCCTATCCCATGCCCGCCTTTAGGTGAGACCATCACGCAGTTTTCGTTTAGCTTCAACAGTGCATGATTTAAATCTGGTTTTTGTTCGTAGAACCCGTTGGCTCTGTGGCGCCTAAGGTAGACCTGAATGACAAGATCAAAATATCCATAATCAAGGCTAATCACTCCTTGAGTTTGGTGTGTCCAGCGCAGGGTTATCCCATGCCAGCCTTTAGGTAACGCTTCGTCGAGTACTCTCTTTCTGATTGAGCGTAGTTTTAGCCTCCCACTGATGGCAGTTTGTTGGTTTTCAGAACCCGTTGGCTCCGTGCCGCCCAAAGTGGAAATCAAGGACAAGGCTGGCATCTTTTTGGCCAAGTCGGCTCACTCGCTGGCGCTGCTCTGTCCCTCGCAATCGTATCCCATGCCAGCCTTTAGGTAATTGTCCAAAGTGTCCCTCCTAGTGCAATATTCAGGCAGTTCAAAGTGCTCGACTCTGGTTTAAACACAATTCGCTTGCAGAGCCTGTCGGCAGTGTGGCGCCCAAGGTAGAAATTAAGGATAAACTGGGCATTTTTGTGGCCAAAGCCAACAGCTCAATGGCGTTGCTGTGCCCGGCTCAGTCGTACCCTATGCCAGCATTTAGGTAAGCTCCCGAGCAGGCAGTTTAAAGTTGTATCGTGTGCTTTTGCAGAGCCCATTGGCAGCGTGGCGCCGCGAGTTAATCGCAAGGACGAATTCAATCACGATCGCATTAGCAGCAGCGAATCTATTGCCATTCAATGTCCTGCACAATCCTATCCTGTGCCTGCCTATAGGTAAAATTTCACCTATAACTTTTTCACTCGCTGACATTGTTTGTTGCACTACTGATGTTTATATAGTTTTAGTCTATAGTGTTCAGTTGAGTGAGCTGCTAAGTATGCTTTTCGCCAGGATGTTCTCTCTTTTTCCATGGTATACGCTAACTTAAGTAGTGCCTACTTATCAATGTCGCTTTAACAATCACTTTGCCACAGTCGAGTATCCTTTACCTTCTGCTCAGTCAGTCGCAGTCTGTACTTTAATTCTCTCTCCCTGCATTGAATTGTCATCTTGCAGAGCCTGTGGGCAGCGTGGCGCCGCGTGTCAACAAGCAGGATGGCCTCACACGCGACAGCATTCGCTCGCAGCAAACTGTGGCCATCTTCTGTCCTGCCCAAGCCTATCCGGTGCCCTTCTATAGGTAATGCGACGACTCCTGCCAACTCATAACTCGAGCATAACTAAGTAGTCAAGCCTCATTGACTGCCGCTACTAATTGGGTCTAAGCCTTTGCCTCTCCTTCTCCAACTGCTGCATAATTAAGTCCTGTCACGCAATTCACTTGAACTAGGCGTAGCTCTCCCACTCCCCTCGCAGTTTAGGGCAGTTTTCAAAGTTTTGCTTTACAATGTCTTGTGTGCTTTAACAACTTGTTCGTTTTAAGAGCCCGTGGGCAGCGTGCCGCCCAAAATCAGCATTGGAGAGCGGCGCAAGGATGCCGAGGTGCCTGTCACAGGCGACCTGAGCATCTTTTGTCCAGCCCAATCCTATCCAGTGCCAGCTTATAGGTGAGCAACAATCAGGCAGTTATCAGACAGTTTACGCCTTAATGAATAACTATTTGTAATACCGTAGAACCCGTTGGCTCTGTGGGACCCAAGATCAGCGTCGGGGAGCGGCTCAAGGATGCGGCAGCCCAGCTGCACTCCACATTCACGCTCTTCTGCCCCGCCCAGTCGTACCCCGTGCCCGCCTTTAGGTAATCCCAACATTCAGGCAGCTTCTTAGAACTAGCGCTAGTTGTTAATGACAAACTGTGTTGACTTTTAGAGCCCGTGGGCAGCGTGGCGCCCAAGATCAGTGTTGAGAATCGCCTGAAAAACGCTGAGTCGCACTTGGGCAGCAGCTTTACGCTCTTCTGCCCCGGCCAGGCCTATCCCATGCCGTTCTTCAGGTAAATCCCTCGAGTACCCACACTCAGCATTAGGCAGGCTTGTCATTGTTTATCCTAAAACTTTTGCGCTTTTCCCGCAGAGCCTGTGGGCAGCGTGGCGCCTCGCCTCACCTCGGGCGACAAGACGCGCAACGTCGACGTGGCGCTCGGCGGCAGCTTCACCTTGCTCTGCCCCGCCCAAGCGTATCCCGTGCCGTTCTTTAGGTAGGCAATCCTACTCCCATATTCAGGCAGTTTGCAATGTCAGTATAGAGAATGTTTGCTTAACTGGAGTCCACTTGCTTGCAGAACCCATCAGCGGCGCTGCGCCGCGAGTTGCGCTGATACAGAAAACCAATATCGAGTACGCTCGCATTGCGGGCACTGTGGCTATCATGTGTCCGGCGCAAGGTTATCCTGTGCCCGCCTTTCGGTAATCTCGCATTCTGGCAGTTTTCTGTAGCTTTAACTTGGGGGGAACTCTTCTGCTAAACTGCTGTTATACTCTCTCTAGAGCCCATCAGCAGCACTGTGCCCAAAGTGGTGTCCCTGGCTAAGTTCGACATGAAAACACATGCGGGCTCCAGCACCTTGGCCTTGTTGTGTCCAGCTCAGGGTTACCCGGTGCCAGCTTTTAGGTAAATCGAGTGAAACTTCTCAGCATTCAGGCTAGTTCTAAGTTCTCTGTTAAGCTCTGTGCTCACTTTGCAGAGCCCGTCTCGAGCACTGCGCCCAAGGTGCCGCCACTGCAGTCGCGTCCTTTGGTTGTGGCTGCGCACTCGAGCATTTCCATTCTATGCCCAGCTCAGGGCTATCCGGCACCAAGCTTTCGGTAAGCTGCAGCATACAACCAACATTCAGGCATTAGCGAAGTGTTCTTCTATTGATCGTTAAACTTTTTAGAGCCGATTGGCAGCAGTCCGCCCAAGATCAACGCCCTGACCTACAAGCCAAACGTGGTTGAGCTACAAGCCGCCACTGCCATACTGTGTCCTGCCCAAGGCTATCCTGCTCCCAGTTTCAGGTGTGTTTAGCGAGTTGTGCTCAACCTCAACAGCAGGCGTTAATAGTTTTCAAAGTAATACAATTGTGCCCTCAACAAATTTGCAGAGCCCATTTCAAGCTCGGCGCCCCGCACTCCTGCTCTGGTCCAGAAACCGCTCGAGTTGCAGCAAGCTCACTCAATATCGAGCGCTGGCAGTCCTCAAATCTGGCGCTCTTTTGTCCCGCTCAAGCTTACCCAGTGCCCGCATTCAGGTTAACTTTTTACCCTCAAACTTTTCGGGCAGCTTTCTTTTAGTTTAGGCGATAAATCTCTAGTTTACTATTGGCAACTTTTCAGAGCCCGTTTCGAGCACCGCACCCCGCATACCCTCGATAATGAGCAAGCCCTTCGAGCTGCGCCGTGGCAGCGACATTTCACTGCTCTGTCCCGCCCAGGGCTATCCAGCACCCAGTTTTCGGTAAACTTCACTGCCCCATCCCGACATTTAGAGCATAGAGTATTGGTTATATGCTGATGAATAAACTAAATCAACTAGTTTACTAAGAACTGAATCTCTTGTTCCCAATTGATTGCTGATTATTAGCAAAGTGTGTTGCAAATTATTCATGTTGCACATAACCAATATATAGTCTAAGCTGACCAGCTTCCTCTAATGAATTGCAATCGTTTAGAACCCGTTTCGGCGAAGGCGCCCACGCTCTCGGTGGACACAAAGTGGTCAGGCATTGAACGGCATTGTGGCACGGACATTGTGCTGCTCTGTCCGGCTCAGGCATTTCCGGTTCCTGTCAGCAGGTTAGGCTGCGAATGCGTGCCTTGAATTATGCATGTGACAAAGTGCGAACTTTAACCCCAAGCGCATGTTTTCCACTCGCAGTGTTCATTCATAAAACGTGCGAGCGAACGCAAACGCAAACACAAGCACACACACACACAGGCCACAGACACAAATGCAAACAGGCGCGCAGCGCACTCTCATAAAAAGTAAGCTAAGTAAACAAACCGTAAACGTAGGGCGCGCAGACCGGACAACGCACACAACTCGTATCGCAGACTGCCAGCCGCAGACTGGCAGAAGCAAAACGAAATCAATTGCAGCTGGCAAATTTGCCCCCGCCGCCAGTTACTGTTGTCTGCCCGCGATTTGTAAACAAAGGACGGCGACGCACAGCTGACTGCACTCTCTCGGTCACGCGCTCGCTCTCTCGGTTAGTGCGCATGCTCGTGTTCCACACGAAAATTTCCCATAACAATTACCCCTACATGCGCGCGTCGCTGCTGCTGTGGACCGCAAGTGTGTTGTGTGCTGTGTGGATGGCATTGCTCTCCGCTCGCATACCGGTTTATGAATGAACGCACGTTTTTGGGTCAGCTTTCGCTATGTTGTCGTTTTTCGTCTTGGCTTTTGCCCTCAACTTGTTGCCGTTAGCTGGGCTTTGTGCGCATGTGCCGTCTCGGTTTCACTTGTTGCGCGTAACCTTAAGCTTAACATTGACCTTAATAAAATATGCATTGTGCGCGCCAGTGTTACGACAAGCAGTATTGTCGTCTATTTGCCGCCCTCTTCCACTCCCGATGTTTGCTGTGTTTTTTTTCGACTGTGCTCGTAGAGTTCAACGGCTTTTGTCTGCGGACTTCGTGTCAAAAGGTCACGTTCAACGCCAACTTGCACTTATTTTGTGGAAGTTTCTTTTATTGGATTTTCATTGCGGGAAAAGTAGGTGGCAGGTTAATGCATTCAGGCAGTTTAGTGTCGTAACTTTTTGGCTTCAACTAAATCAATTTCACTTTGCTTTCCAAGAGCCCATTGGCTCCAAGGCGCCTGCGGTGCCCTCCGGAGTGCAGACCTTTCAGCAAAACGTGCCCCACGGCGGCACCTTTGCCTTGCTCTGCCAAGCTCAGGCGTTTCCCGTGCCCGTCTTTAGGTAATTCAAGTAGCTTAATCAGTATTGTATTGACAACTTGGACTTGAACGCTCGCCAACTGGTTCCATTAGCATATTTATATTTTAAATGTTTTCATTTAACTTTCCTTGAATTGCCTTCATTTTAGAGCCCGTTGGCGCCAAGGCTCCGACTTTCTCCAGCGATTCCAAGGGCAGCATTTTCGAGCGTTCCGTCAACTCGAGCTTTGCGCTCTTGTGCCAAGCTCAAGCATTTCCTGTGCCCATCATTAGGCAAGTTCCCCAGAGTAACTCCCACAACAGGCAGTTTTCAGTTGTCATACCTCATCTTTCCCAGAACCCATTGGCTCCCGAGCACCAACATTTTCCACGGACTACAATTCATTTTCCTATGCGCGCGCTGTGGGTCAAAGTTTCGCGCTGCTTTGTCAGGCGCAGGGATTTCCCGTGCCCGCCATGAGGTAGTCCTTTCCCATTCAGGCAGTTTTCCATAGTAGACTCTAGTCTTGAATTGAGGTTTTTCTTTATTTGCACTTTACAGAACCCATTGGAGCGAGAGCGCCCACATTCTCCACAGATTCCAACTCATTTTCCTACACTCGCGCTGTAGGCCAGAGTTTCGCGCTGCTTTGCCAGGCTCAAGCGTATCCTGTGCCCGCCATGAGGTAGATAATTCCCATTCAGGCAGTTTTCCATAGTAAACTCTTGTCTTAATTTGAGGTTCTCTTTTAATTGCACCTTGCAGAACCCATTGGAGCGAGAGCACCCACGTTCTCCACAGATTCCGATATATTTTCGTACACTCGCGCTGTAGGTCAAAGTTTCGCGCTGCTTTGCCAGGCTCAAGCATATCCTGTGCCCGCCATGAGGTAGAGAAGTTGCTTCCTCTTTGCTTCAGGCAGTTTTCTTAACTAGAATTGTAATCGTAACTTGTAACTTGCAGAGCCCATTGGAGCCAGAGCGCCAACCTTCTCCACAGACTCCATAGTTTTCTCATACATTCGGGGAATAGGCCAGAGTTTCGCGCTGCTTTGCCAGGCTCAAGCGTATCCTGTGCCCGCCATGAGGTAGTTCCATTTAATGTCCCACAACCCACAGGCAGTTTTCCAACCATAATTCTTCTCTCTTATGCCGCTATTGTTTCGCAGAACCCGTCGGTGCTAAAGCACCCACGTTCGCCAGCGTGTCCAAAATCTCTAGCCTAGTCGGTCATAGTGCTCAAGACATCGTGCTGCTTTGTCAGGCGCAGGCTTATCCTGTGCCCATTATTAGATAAACTTTGCCAACACACTGCCAACTGGTTGCGATAAAGAAATCATACTTCAGACTGTTTTTTGTATAACTTGTGCTTTGTTTCGTATAGAACCCGTTAGTGCCAAGGGCCCAACATTCGCGTCCGATATGAAGAGCTATACATTTGTGCGTTACTCGGGGCAGAGTTTCGCTCTGCTCTGCCAGGCTCAAGCGTATCCTGTGCCCATGATAAGGTAGCCAACACCATTCAGGCAGTTTACAGTGTTTAAATTGCGAACTCTCTCTGACCTCATGTAGAGCCTATTGGCGCCAAGTCTCCAACGTTTTCGGGGGAGTCCAAAAGTTCCACTTTCATCAAAGAAATTGCGACTAGTTTTGCGTTGCTCTGCCAGGCTCAGGCGTATCCTGTGCCCATTTCCCGGTTAGTCCACCCACAATTTGACATTCAGGCAGACAGTTTAATTTTTGCGACTTCATGGGTACTTTTCGCTGTTCCACAGAACCTATGGGCAGCGTGGCGCCCAAAGTGTCTGGCGGCCGTCTGCAGGAATTGACCAAGACTGCTGGCAACGACTTGGCCATGCTCTGCCAGGGCCAATCCTTTCCCACACCAGCATTTAGGTAAAGTTCCCAACGTTATTCAGGCAGTGCTCAAAAGTCTGTGGCTGCAGCAGCCCAAACTAAAAAGCGCGTTTATTGCAGAGCCCATTGGCAGCGTGGCGCCCACCATAGCTGGCGATCGACTGCAGGAGCTGACGCGCAAGCTTGGCCAGAGCTTCTCCATACTCTGCCAGGGTCAAGCGTATCCCATGCCTGCTTTCAGGTACTCAAAACTAGATAACAGACAATGTTCAGGCAGTTTCCCGTGACTAGAGAAGTGTGTTCCTAATCTGCTGCTGTTTCCGCTTTCCGCAGAGCCCATTGGCCATGTCAAGCCTCGCATTGCTGTCAAGAGCATTGAGATCAACGAGGTGCCTTTGAATGGCACATTTGTTGCCCATTGTCCCGGCCAGGGCTACCCTGTGCCCGTCTATAGGTAGTCTTTGCTTAGGGTGCCCCTCTTGCTGCTAGGAAATGTCCCAATTTCCCCCCAGAAGTGTTGCACACAACAAGCAAATGAAGTGAGGTGAGTATGCAGAGTTTTCAGTCGAGCCACAAGGAGTGTTGTAAGTATAGACAAGTTGCAGTCCATCTTCGGTGCGCCATTTGCTTGTTGTGTCTGCGCTTCTGCTTCCCAGTCGTCTTTAAAGCTGTTGCACATCGATTAACGCGCTGCTCTCGTTGCAGGTGGTACAAGTTCATTGAGGGCACCACGCGCAAGCAGGCTGTGGTGTTGAACGATCGCGTGAAACAGGTCTCGGGCACACTGATCATCAAGGACGCCGTCGTCGAGGACTCGGGCAAATATCTGTGCGTTGTGAACAACTCCGTTGGTGGCGAGAGCGTCGAAACCGTGCTGACTGTCACCGCTCCGCTCTCGGCCAAGATCGATCCCCCCACACAGACCATTGACTTTGGACGCCCCGCAGTATTCACCTGCCAGTACACCGGCAACCCCATCAAGACCGTCAGCTGGATGAAGGACGGCAAGGCGATGGGACACAGCGAGCCAGTGCTGCGCATCGAGTCGGTCAAGAAGGAGGACAAGGGCATGTATCAGTGTTTTGTGCGCAACGACCAGGAATCAGCAGAGGCCAGTGCCGAGCTCAAGCTGGGCGGACGCTTCGATCCACCCGTCATACGTCAGGCCTTCCAAGAGGAGACCATGGAACCGGGCCCAAGTGTGTTCCTCAAGTGCGTCGCCGGCGGCAACCCCACACCCGAAATCTCCTGGGAACTCGACGGCAAGAAGATTGCGAACAACGATCGCTTCCAAGTTGGACAGTATGTGACAGTGAACGGCGATGTGGTCTCCTACCTGAACATTACCTCGGTGCATGCCAACGACGGCGGTCTCTACAAGTGCATTGCCAAGAGCAAGGTGGGCGTGGCCGAGCACTCTGCCAAGCTGAATGTCTACGGTCTGCCCTACATTCGTCAGATGGAAAAGAAGGCAATTGTTGCTGGCGAGACGCTGATGGTCACTTGCCCCGTTGCAGGCTACCCCATTGACTCCATCGTCTGGGAGCGAGGTGAGTTTCGGGGAATTCAGATTTTATTATAACTTAAATATTCATTTCAAATTCAACTAACTAATAAGTTGAATGACAATAACAATTAATAATCAACAGAAGTATGCTTTAAAAATCGCAAATCTTTGTATCAAATTTGATAATTTTCAGTCAAGTGCAATTTAGATTGTTATTCGACTGTTTAGAGCTGACTGTATATATGAAAATAAAGAATATTTGCAGCAAACTAATTAATAAATTAATATAATATAAAATGCAACAAGTAAATACTAAAATAATACATATTTTGTATACAAAATAACGACAAAACTATTAAAAATACAATCACATTCATCGATAAATAAATGAGTTGATAGTAGATAAAGTGAATATATAAATTGAAAATACAACAATAAATATTCTTTGTCCGAAGAATTAAAATACTAATGATGAATTTGAGTCAATTCATTGATAAACGAATATGTAGATAGTTAGTTAAACAGAAAATAAAACAATAAATATTCTTTGTCCAAATATTTTCATACTTTCAATGAGTATGAGCAAGAAGATTCGAAATTGAATATATAAATTGAATATATAAACTGAAATTAAAACAACAATTACTCTATTTACAAACAATAACAATACTATAATGAAAATAATAATAATAAAGATAAGACATAAAGTTTCCTCAGTAATGGAATGTTTGCTAAACTGTCTGATCTGTGTTTAGATAATCGCGCTCTGCCCATCAACCGCAAGCAGAAGGTCTTCCCCAATGGCACCCTGATCATCGAGAACGTGGAGCGCAACTCGGACCAGGCGACGTACACGTGTGTGGCAAAGAATCAGGAGGGCTACTCGGCACGCGGCTCACTCGAAGTGCAAGTCATGGGTAAGTTGAACACTCCACTCATTTCGAGCTTAGGGCGGGTTGAACGTCGTTTTCAGCTTCAACAAAATCCCTGCAACGTTGGTCGCTCGTTTTAACTCTGCTCTCTTGTGGGTGTCGCTGGGCGCAGTGCCGCCGCAGATAGTGCCCTTTGACTTTGGCGAGGAGACCGTGAACATGAACGAAATGGTCTCGGCCACCTGCACCATCAACAAGGGCGACACGCCCCTCGAGGTGTACTGGACGACGTCGCCGGAGCCGCAGCTGGGCGCGGCGCGGCTGATGTCCAACGACGGCATACTGATCACCAAGACGACGCAGCGCATCAGCATGCTGAGCATTGAGTCCGTCCACGCGCGCCACATGGCCAACTACACGTGCGTGGCCCGCAATGCAGCCGGCATTGTCTACCACACCGCGGAGCTGCGCGTCAATGGTGATGACCCCCATCTCTCTCTCTCTCTCTGTGGTCCACTTTCAAGTCTCAGCTTTAGTTGCGTTGCAGTCTGTTGCTTTTGATTTACAATCTCCCTATCCCCGCGTCACCTCACATCCATCACCCAGTGCTGCCCCAGATAGTGCCGTTCGAGTTTGGCGAGGAGAGCGTCAATGAGCTGGACATGGTCTCGGCCTCCTGCACGGTGAACAAGGGCGATCTGCCCATCGACGTGGCCTGGACGAAGAACGGCGGCCGTGTCTACACCAACGACGGCATCGTCGTCACCAAGACCAGCACGCGCATGAGCGTGCTCAGCATTGAGTCCGTGCGCGCTCGCCACGCCGGCAACTACTCCTGCGTGGCCACCAACAACGCCGGCGAGAGCAGGCATTGGGCCATCCTGGCCGTCAACGGTTAGAGGCTTTTCTTTTGCTACGTCTGTTTCATTTTCCGTTTCCATTTCCGTTTCCGTTTCCGTTACCGTTTGCTTTGGCTTGCTTTTGTTGCCGCCCACCTCCACGCCCCTTAGTCCTGCCTCAGATTGTGCCCTTCGATTTCGGGGAGGAGAGCATCAACGAGCTGGACATGGTCTCGGTCTCGTGCACGGTCAACAAGGGCGATCTGCCCGTGGACATCTACTGGACCAAGAACGGCGGCCGTCTCTACACCAACGACGGCCTGCTGGTCAACCGCAACAGCCAGCGTCTGAGCGTGCTCAGCATCGAGTCCGTGCGCGCCCGCCACGCCGGCAACTACACGTGCGTGGCCACCAACAATGCGGGCGCCACCCGGCAATCCGCCATGCTGGCTGTCAATGGTTAATCTCTTGAGCTTGAGCTAATTCGGCTAATTGGTCTTTTGTTTTTTGCGTTGATCCTTTCACCACCTGCATTCTCCCCCCCACCCAACTGCACCCAGTCCTGCCCCAAGTGTTGCCCTTCGATTTCGGGGAGGAGAGCATCAACGAGCTGGACATGGTCTCCGCCTACTGCACGGTGAACAAGGGCGATCTGCCGCTCGACATTGCGTGGACGAAGAACGGCGGGCGGGTCTTCACCAACGACGGCGTCGTTGTCACCCGCAACAGCCAGCGCATCAGCGTGCTCAGCATCGAGTCCGTGCGCGCCCGCCACGCCGGCAACTACTCCTGCGTGGCCACCAACAACGCTGGCGAGACGCGGCAGTCCGCCTTGCTGGCGGTCAATGGTTAAGCTGCAGATCAGTTTGTTTAGTAGTTCGTCGTTTTCGTTTAGTGCTTAGTTTTGTTTTGCCACAACTCCCCATCCTCAACGACTTGACTCATTGCCAGTGCCCCCCGCCATTGCGCCGTTCTCGTTCGGCGACGATCCCGTGAACACGGGCGAGAATGCCGGAGTGCAGTGCATGGTGCAGAAGGGCGATGTGCCCATCACCATCAAGTGGACGCTCAACGCGCGCCCCATCATCAATGGCGAGGAGGGCATCACCATACTGAAGCTGTCGCCCAAGACGAGCGTGTTGAACATTGCCGCCGTCGAGCAGTATCATCGCGGCACCTTCAAGTGCATTGCCGAGAACAAGGCTGGATCCAGCTTCACCACCTCCGAGCTGAAAGTCAACGGTTCGCGCAACTCTCAGAACTCTCTTATGCTCGATTGTTTTGTTCAGAATTTTCATTTATTACGTTTATCATTTGCACACATTCAACACCATCATCGTCATTCAACCAGTGCCACCCCATGTCCTGCCCTTTAACTTTGGCAGCGAGGTCTTCAACATGGGTGATGTTCTGGCCATCAATTGCGTGGTGCTCAAGGGGGATTTGCCATTGGAAATACGCTGGACGTTGAACGATGCGAACATCGAAACTGGAGAGGACGGCTTCACGGTCATGCAGCTGAACAGCCGCACCAGCTACCTAAGTGTGGACGCTCTGGAGGCCAAGCATCGCGGCACTTACAGCTGCATTGCCCAGAACAAGGCGGGCCAAGCCAAATTTGCGGCCGAACTGCAAGTGAATGGTTGGTCACCGAGCTGCTGTAGCTACAACCTCGAACTTCCTACTGTCTTTCTCTCGCTCTCTTGGTAGCTTTCTATTAACACTCTGCTGGTTTATTCGGTGATTCCCTTGCGTATGGAGCGTGTGCTAAATAGGAGTTGGATTTCGGAAAATAATAGGTGTGAGTTTCATAGAAGCAGAAGAAGCTCAACATGTTTAGTAGATGTGAAGTATAAGAGGAAAATGAACTAAGGATTGGATATGTTGAAGTATTAGAGCTGAAGGTCCAATTAAGAGATTGCTTATTCTGATTGCATGCCGAACGAGAATAGAAATAGCTGACTTGGGACTCCACTTTTTTCCAACACAGTCGCACCGCAGATAAGTCCCTTCTCCTTCGGCGACGAGCCGCTGAACCGCGGCGAGGTAGCCAGTGTAAATTGTGTGGTGCCCAAAGGCGATCTGCCCTTGGATATATACTGGACCATAAATTCCGCGCTCATAGTCAACGGCGAGCTTGGCTTTACCATAGTGCGGCTGAACAAGCGCACCAGCTCTTTGAATGTGGATTCCCTGGAGGCCGCCCATCGGGGCAGCTACAAGTGCATAGCGAATAACTCAGCGGGCTACGCTGAATATGTGGCCACACTGGAAGTGAATGGTTCGTCCAGGAACCTTGAGAAATCTTTACTTAGCTTAGACTTCGTACACTTATTCGGTTAATTATATTTCGCTTGTTTTGTTTTTCGTTGACCCAAATCCCATTCCCCCTCACTAAGTGCCCCCACAAATACAACCCTTCGACTTTGGCGCCGAGCCCGCAAACACTGGCGAGATTACGGGTGTCTTCTGCATGGTGCCCAAGGGCGACTTGCCCATGGAGATACGCTGGACGCTCAACTCGGCACCGATTATCACTGGCGAGCATAGTTTCTCCTTGTCGCGTCTGAATCCACGCACCAGTTCGCTGAGCATCGACGCGCTGGAGGCACGACATCGCGGAGTGTACAAGTGTATAGCCACCAATAAGGCGGGTGGCGCTGAATACAGCGCTGAATTACACGTGAATGGTTTGTGCTGACTGCGAAACCATCTAGGATCATTAACACATTTATTTCACAACACATTTGAATTATTTTGCGTTGTTGCATTCGTTTGACTTATGATTTTCAACCCGTTTGTAACTTGTGCCCACTTCAAGTGCCACCGCAAGTGTTGCCCTTCAGCTTTGGCGAGGCGGCGGCCGATGTGGGCGACATCGCCAGCGCCAACTGTGTGGTGCCCAAGGGGGACTTGCCGCTGGAGATACGCTGGTCTCTCAATTCGGCGCCCATTGTGAATGGGGAAAATGGCTTCAGCTTGGTGCGCCTGAATAAGAGAACCAGTCTGCTGAATATCGATTCGCTGAGCGGCTATCATCGCGGCGTTTACAAGTGCATAGCCACAAACGAAGCTGGGAGCAGCGAGTACCTTGCTGAGTTGCAAGTGAATGGTTTGTGCAGCACGTTAGCTAACTAATACTTAGACTGATACTGTACCGCGCTTAAGTACTCGTAGCACTAAAAAGTGTTGTTGTGATTGCTGTTGTTAATCGTTGGCGCACTCTGCACTGTTGTAGACTGCTGAATAGCATTTAAAGCTGCTGAATCGCCGTGCAATAATACGTTTCAGGCAGGTATCAAGTAGTTGTGTCAAAAGGTGCACTTTCCTGAATTGCTGAATAGCATTAAAGGCTGCTGACTAGCAATGCAATGCTGTGTTTTAGGTTTTTAGGCTATTTACCCTTGCTGAATTCTATTTCAGTCATTTACTAGTTGGTAAAACATGCGCTGAATTGTCATTTACCCCGCTGAATTCTCATTTAAAAGTTTTCTCTTGGGAAAACATGCGCTGAATTATCATTTACCTCCGCTGAATTCTCATGAAATCATATATTGTTAACAAAATCTGCGCTGAATTGCCATTTACCTCCGCTGAATCATGTATTGTCAAGAAAATCTGCGCTGAATTGTCATTTACCCCCCCTGAATTGCGTAAATTACACGTCGCGTTGCGTATTTTCCTGTTCTCGCATCGTAAACAACTCTGCTTCAATTTGATATTCGTTGTGCAGTCCCGCCCCAAGTCATGCCCTTTGTTTTTGGCGACGAACCCTCGAACTACGGCGACAGCACCGCCGTGCAGTGCATGGTGTTCAAGGGCGACACACCGCTGCAACTGCACTGGACGCTCAATGGCCAACCCATAACGAACGAGAATGTGGGCATCCGAATCATCAAAATGTCGCCAAAGCTCAGCTCGTTGAGCATCGATTCCATCAACGGCCATCATCGGGGGCTCTTCAAGTGCATTGCCAGCAATGCGGCGGGCAGCACAGAGCAAACGGCCGAGCTAGTTGTGAATGGTGAAGACACGCTATTAATTCAACCTTCTTGTGTTATTTTTGTTATGCTTTTGATTTGCAACTCCCCCCCCCCCAATTCCCCACCCTAAGTGCCCCCACAAATTCGACCCTTCGACTTTGGCGACGAGGCCTCCAACTCCGGCGAAACAATGGGCATACAGTGCACGGTGATCAAGGGCGATCTGCCCATCAATATTACGTGGGAGCTGAACAATCAGACGCTGATTAGCGGCGACTGGGATGTGGTTATTGGGCGCATGTCCAGCAAATCGAGCACCCTCAACATCGACTACATTGCGGCCGAGCATCGCGGCGTCTACACGTGCCGCGCCCGCAATCCGGCCGGCGAGAGCAGCTACAGCGCCGAGCTGAAAGTCAACGGTGTGCTGCTCGACCAACATTAGTTAGCTAGGCTTAAGTTATGATTTGTTTGTGCTATCGTTTCACCTTGTCCCATTTCCCCAACCCGACCATTTGGATAGTGCTGCCCAGCATCTTTCCGTTTAGCTTTGAGGGCGAGGCGAACGAGGGCGACAGCGTGCAGTTGACCTGCCACGTGGCCAAGGGGGATTTGCCACTGCGCATTCGCTGGACGCACAACGAGTTGCCGCTCTTCTCGCACATGGGCGTCATGGCCAGCAAAATCGGCGAGCGGATTAGCCTGCTGACCGTGGACACTGTGAAGGCGGTGCACTCGGGCAACTACAGCTGTGTGGCCAGCAACAATGCTGGCAACTTCAGCTACACTGCCGAGTTGCTAGTGAACGGTTAGCGAGTTGTAGACAGAAACCAACATACACACATGACATTATAAGTTTTATGATGATTTTAAACCCCTTCCACAATGTCCACAAAACACACACGACTCTTGTAGTGCTGCCTCAGATATTGCCGTTCGCCTTTGAGGACGTCATCAACACCGGCGACTCCATAGACCTGTTCTGTCAGATCCAGAAGGGCGATCGCCCCATCAAGGTGTACTGGAGCTTTGAGCGCAGGGCGAGCAACACGGATGCCGGCTCCGCTGAGTTGCAGCCACAGATGCGCACGAATCGCATCAGCAGCAAGACGAGCATGCTGTCCATCCAAAGCGCCAGTCCCGCCCACACGGGCACCTACACCTGCATCGCCAGCAATGCGGCGGGCACAACCAGCTACGGCGTCAACCTGACGGTGAACGGTACTTGGCGTCGACTTAACGTTTCTAGTTGTGGTTGTGGTTGCGTATCTTTAAGCAGTTAACTCGCCTTCTTGCATATAACCTAGTTTGATACTAATCTAGCAACAACAACATTCTAATTCTTCAAACTAACTATCCACCCGCCCGCTCAAGTCTCCCCTAAAATCGCGCCTTTCGACTTTGGCGAGGAGCCGTTGAACTATGGCGAGCCCGCCTCGGTGCAGTGCACTATTCTGGGCGGCGATCTGCCCATCAACGTCACCTGGCTGCTGAACAATGCCACCATCGACAGCTACCACGACATCTCGTTCTCGCGCATCGGCAAGCGCATCAATGTCTTGTCCATTGAGTCGGTGGCCGCCCATCACGCCGGCTTCTACTCCTGCCACGCCCAGAATAAGGCGGGCCTAACGGCGCACTCGGCGCGTCTGATTGTCAACGGTTAATCTGCTTACTCGTACTTTATACAATTTACCTTTACTTTTTTGTTGTTTAACTGTTTGCTTTATTGAACTCCCCGCCTCCCCAGTGCCCCCCAAGATAACGCCGTTTTCGTTTGGCGGCGAGCCGATGAATTTCGGGGAACCCGTCTCGGTGCACTGCACCATATCGGGCGGCGATTTGCCAGTGTCGGTCATCTGGACGTTGAATCGCCATCCGCTGTTGCCGGAACTGGAAATATTCACGGAGAAGCGTGGCCAGCGCATACACAATCTCATGATCGATGCCATCGAGGCGAAGCACGCCGGCAATTATACGTGCATTGCCAGCAATTCAGCGGGTCGTGCTGAGCATTCGGCCGAGCTCATTGTGAATGGTGCGTGGCCGCGGTGAACGAACCCATGAATACTGCGTCGAGTAGTTCTATCTGTAGTCAGTTGTAGCTATTATTAACATTTTGTAGTCTTGTGTAGACCTGCTGACTTGCCCATACCCCTTAACTTAATGGCTTCGGCTTGTCGAAGATATCAACAAGTTTTGCTTGAGTTGGTTAACAAACACTCCCGTTCCCTAAACAGACAACTTCCAAGGTGTTGTGTGCTGCTGAAGTGACTGTATTGAATCGAACATTTTCCCCGACAGCTTTGCCGCGCATTAGCGCCTTTAACTTTGGCGAAGAGTCCATGAGCTATGGCGAGTTTGTGAATGTTCAGTGCACCATATCGGGCGGCGATCTGCCCGTGAATATAACGTGGACGCTGAACAACAGACCCTTTGAGGATTACCTAGAAATACTGACGACGAAGCGTGGCAAACGCATCAACGAGCTCACCATTGAGGCTGTCTCGGCCAAGCATGCTGGCAACTATTCCTGCATTGCCGAGAATCGCGCCGGTCGTGTCAACCACACGGCCGAGCTTAAAGTGAATGGTTAATGCTCACTTCTACATTACATTACTATTAGCGTTTCTTACATATTTGTTTTTGATTTGTCAATACCCCTCACCTTTGATTCCCCTCCAAGTTGCTCCCAAAATCGCGCAGTTTGACTTTGGTGAGGATCCCTCGAACTTTGGTGAATCGGCGAGTGTTCAGTGCTTGGTTACATCGGGTGATTTCCCAGTGAGCTTCGCTTGGCTCTTCAACGGTCGCGAAATCAACGAGAATGTCTACGACGTGTCCATGGTGAAGCTGGGCAAGAAGATTAGCGCCTTGTCCATTGATTTCGTGCGCGATCATCATGCAGGCAACTACACGTGTGTGGCCGTCAATCGCGCCACCTCGGTGAACTACACAGCCGAGTTGGTTGTGAATGGTAGAGAGCAGCACTTTACTACTTTGCTACATTTTCGTTTTTTGTTCTTCGTATTATTTGCTTCCCCTCCACCACAAACAAACTCCCAGTTCCTCCTAAAATTGCGCACTTTGACTTCGGCGATCATGCCGTCAACTTCGAGGAGTCCGTTTCGGTGAACTGTCTCATTTACCTGGGCGATTTGCCCATGGACATCACCTGGCTGTTCAACGGCGCCCACATCCAAGCCTACACGGGTGTCTCGATTGTCAAGGGTGGCAAGAAGGCCAGCATTCTGACCATTGACTCGGTGCACGCCGGCCATGCTGGCAACTACACGTGCAAGGCACGCAACGATGCGGACTCCGTGGAGTACACGGCCGAGTTGATTGTAAATGGTACACGAACGACGTGACGACGGGGCATTGCATGATCTGTGGCCTTTTCTTTTATTGATTCTTATGATTTCCCACTCCATTCCCCACACTACAAATTCTTCCACAGCGCCGCCTAAGATAGCGCCCTTTGACTTCGGCGAGGCGCCAGCAAACTTTGAGGATTCGGTGTCGGTCAATTGTCTGGTGACCTCAGGCGATTTGCCGATTGAAATCGAGTGGTTGTTTTAGGGCGCACCCGTCAACTACGCCGCTGGCATTGCGGTGCTGCGGGGTGGCAAGCGAACCAGTCTGCTGACCATTGACTCTGTGCACGCCGGTCATGCCGGCAACTACAGCTGCACGGCGCGGAACAAGGCGGCCAGCAGCGAGTACTCTGCTGCCTTGGTGGTCAACGGTTGGCCATATCTACTTTTAGATATATAAGTTTTGTCTTTTGTGTTTTCAATTAATTTTTGCATTTACGCCCTCGCCCCTTCACCCCGCCCAGTACCACCCAAAATTACGCCCTTCAGCTTTGGCGACGAGCCCGCCAATGTCGAGGACTCTGTCTCAGTGACCTGTCTGATCTCAACTGGCGACCTGCCCATCGACATCGAGTGGTTGTTCAATCACTACGGCATCAGCTCCTACTCGGGCATCATGGTGATGAAGGGCGGCAAGCGCAACAGTGTGTTGAGCATCGACAATGTCCACGCCAGCCATGTGGGCAACTACACTTGTCGCGCCAAGAATCTGGCGGCAGCTGTCAATCACACCACCGAGCTGATTGTCAACGGTTAATTTCTACGATTTCAGCGACTTTTATTTGCTGTTTAGCTTTTGAGTTGTTAATTATTTGCATATGATTTAAGCCCCGCCCAAAATCACACCCTTTACCTTCGGAGAGGATCCCGTCAATGTCGAGGACTCTGTTTCGGTGACTTGTCTGATCTCAACTGGCGATTTACCGATCGATATCGAGTGGCTGTTCAATGACTACGGCATCAGTTCGTACTCGGGCATCAATGTGGTCAAGGGGGGCAAGCGGAACAGCATGCTGAGCATCGACAATGTCCAGGCGCGACATGCGGGCAAATACAGCTGCAAGGTCAAGAACCATGCGGCAGCTGTCAACTACACCACGGAGTTGATTGTCAACGGTACTCGCAAGAGTTCCCCATTATTTCCCTTGACATTTTCTTATTATTTGAGAGTCCTTTACTTCCCCCCACACTCACGCACTCTTTGCCCAAAGTTCCGCCCAAGATTACGCCCTTTGATTTCGGAGAGGAGCCCACAAACGTGGAGGACTCTGTGTCTGTGACGTGTCTCATCTCCAGTGGGGATCTGCCCATCGATATTGAGTGGCTGTTCAACGACTACGGCATCAGTTCCTATTCGGGCATCTCTGTTATCAAGGGTGGCAAGCGCAGCAGCATCTTGGGCATCGATAATGTGCAGGCTCGTCATGCTGGCTTATACAGTTGTCGTGCCAAGAATCACGCTGCCGCCGTCAACTACACAACTGAGCTTATAGTGAATGGTATTTTTACCATAAGTCAGCTGGCATTAACTTCATTTACTTGCGCTTTTGTTGATGTTTATGTTTTGTTATTGCATTTCCCCCAAAAGTACCTCCCAAAATCACTCCCTTCACATTCGGAGAGGAACCGACCAATGTTGAGGACTCTGTGTCGGTCACTTGCCTGATTTCTAGCGGTGACTTACCCATTGATATTGAGTGGCTATTCAATGACTACGGCATTAGCTCCTACTCGGGCGTAACGGTCATGAAGGGCGGCAAGAGGACGAGCATGTTGACTATAGATAATGTCAGTGCTCGGCATGCTGGCAAATACAGCTGTCTGGCCAAGAATCATGCTGCTGCCGTCAATCATACTACCGAGCTAATTGTGAATGGTATAGCTTTAGTACAAGGATTCATTGTAGTTTTATTTTGAGTTGTTTTTCCCCTTAAGTTTACCCTGTAATGTATCCACAGCTCCTCCTAAGCTAGCACCCTTTGATTTCGGTGAGGCCCCTGCAAACTTCGAGGACTCCGTTTCGGTTAACTGCTTGGTTTCCTCCGGTGACTTGCCCATCGAGATCGAGTGGTTGTTCAACGGTCAAGCCATAAGCTTCGCTTCCGGCATTGCAGTTTTGCGCGGCGGCAAAAGAACTAGTGTGCTGACTATAGATTCGGTGCATGCCGGGCACGCCGGCAACTACAGCTGCAAGGCTAAGAACAAGGCGGCAAGCAGCGAATTCTCTGCCGAATTGATTGTGAACGGTTGTGACACTTTGCGCACTTTACTTAATTGCCTACACTTAGACTTTTTTATGATTTTGTTCTCATCATGCATGCAAAATTATTTTCACCTCAAGTTCCACCCAAAATTACGCCCTTCGACTTTGGCGATGAGCCGGCAAATGTTGAGGATTCCGTTTCGATAATGTGTCTCATATCAACGGGTGATTTACCAATCGATATCGAATGGTTGTTCAATGACTACGGCATCAGTTCGTACTCGGGCATCAATGTGGTGAAGGGCGGCAAGCGGAACAGCATGCTGAGCATCGACAGTGTTCAGGCCCGACATGCAGGCAAATATAGTTGTCGGGCCCGAAACCATGCAGCTGGCGCTAATTATACCACCGAGCTGATTGTGAATGGTATTTGGACCATTAGCATTACGACTCTATTGTATTACTTGTATAATTTTTATACTTTCGGTTCTTTCGGTTTTATGTTGATATCTCGAACAACACAAACATCACATTTGCATTTCCATTTTGAAATATTCAATTAGTTGCACCGAAAATAGCGCATTTCGATTTCGGCGACACTCCCGTGAACTTTGAAGATTCGGTGTCTGTGAATTGTCTGGTTAGTTCGGGCGATTTGCCGCTTGACATCGAGTGGCTCTTCAATGATTATCCCATCAATCATTACTCGGGCATTTCCACATCCAAAATGGGCAAGCGCCTCAGCGTGCTGATGATCGATGCTGTGAATGCCCGCCACGTTGGCAACTACACGTGCAAGGCCAAGAATCTGTGGGCCGCTTCCATCTACACAGCCCAGCTGCTTGTGAATGGTACTCTATAACAAGAACACTCGTACTCGTTTGTACAGCACATGAATGTCAATTATTCCTCGGTTGAATTAGTTTTTATAATTTACACCAACATCAAATTGTAAGAAACACGAACAATGCAACAAACAACGGCAACAATTGCATGTCTGCTTTTCGCTTTCGTGACACTGACAATGTAAGCTTCGTGTGTTCGCTTTTACTACGTATACGTATTATATACTCAAGATGTAAGCATGATTATCTTATCTCTGTCAACTGCAAATCTCGTGTTACAAACTGATAGGAAAAAAATTCAAATTCAAATTTAAATACTTGGTCCAAAATATCAAAAGACTTAGGCGACAAACTTCCTAAAATGAAAAGACTTAGGCAACAAACTTGCTTGATTGAAAAGACTTAAGCAACAAACTTGCTTAAATTGAAAGACTTGGGCGACAAACTTACTTAAATTGAAAGACTTGGGCGACAAACGTGCTGTGAACAAATAACTTAGGCAACGAACCTGATGTAATATCTTATATTTGAGCAATTTGAAGTCAATAAAATCAATATGAACTTAAATCTGTGAACTTTACCCCTCAAGTGCCGCCCCACATTACGCCATTTGAGTTTGGGGACGAGCCGGCGAATTTTGGGGACTCGGTGACCGTGCAATGCACCATATCGAAGGGTGACCTGCCGGTGGACATCTACTGGCTGTTCAATGACTACGCCATCAACGAGTACCATGGCGTGACCACCTCCAAGATTGGCAAGAAGGTGAACGTGCTGACCATCGACTCGGTGAATGGCAACAATGCCGGCAACTACACGTGCCGGGCTAGCAATAATGCGCAGACTGTGGAGTACTCGGCGGCGCTGATAGTCAACGGTTGGGCAGCTCCTACACAAATTCTAGATTTAACATAGTTTACGTTGTACAGCATACAAGCATTTTGTGTTTCATTGTGTTCTGTTTTTCTTTTGTGTTGTTCTTCAATTCACTTCCCAAAGTATTGCCCCAAATAACGCCCTTTGCCACAAGTGCCCAGCCCACGCATCTGGGCCAATACATAACCTATCAATGCACCCTGACCGAGGGCGATCTGCCCCTGAACATACGCTGGACATTTAACAAGCAGCCACTCTTCAACGACGACGACCAGGACATTCTAATTGCCAAAATGGGCAGACGCAGCAGCGTGCTAACCATCGAAAGCGTGGCGGCCAGACACACCGGCAACTACAGTTGCCACGGCGAAAACGCTGCTGGCAAAGCCTCCTACAGCACCCAGCTGAAAGTGATAGGTGCCGCGTTCATACGATTATTCCAATCTTATTTGTTCTGTTTATTTTCTTCATTTACTTTTGGTTCTCCCCATCCACGTCACACACACAATGCGTTTAGTTTTGCCGCGCATCATTCCCTTTGCCTTCGAGGAGGGCCCCGCCCAAGTGGGCCAATACCTAACGCTGCACTGCTCTGTGCCCGGCGGCGATCTGCCGCTGCAAATCGACTGGACACTGAATGGCATCGCAATCGGCGACGAGCTGGGCATCAGCACTGAACGTGTCGGTAGCCGCGGCAGCGTGCTGACCATTGAGGCCGTGGAGGCGCCACATGCGGGCAACTTCACGTGCCACGCCAGCAATTTGGCTGGCCAGCAACGATACACGACGCTCCTCAATGTCTATGGTTAGATATGTAGTTAGCTCACACCACACCCGCACACTCTCACACTCACCTGCTATGTAGACACACGCGCCGAAGCTAACCTGTCCGCTGTAGTTTGATGCTACTAACCACGCGTCCATCTGTCAGACTGCATGTCTGTCTCTCTCTCTCTTTCTCATTCTCTTCGTTTCTACTTGTCTCTCTCCTTCACTGTGTCACTGCCAATGCTAGTAGCACTGCAAGGCTTGCGAATACCTAACCAAAGCACTGCAAACCGAGTATCAAAACTATTAATACATCGAAAATACATCTCTAGGCTCCTACAGGAAATACAAGACTTTAAGACTTACGCTAATTATATGTATAACATATTCTACAAATAGTTGTATTTTTTTGCAACTGTCAACAGGGAGACTACATTCGTCCAACGGTGACCATTTTAGCTTGTCCTCTTCAGTATTAAGAAATTATTTATGTCAATTGTAATTACAGACATCAGGGAAATCAATAGGGTCTGCAACACATATAACAAATTATTTTATTTGTTTTTAGCATTTCGTTTAGCATTCACAATACTTAGTTACTTGCTCTCTTTCCATATGTTGCTGCAGTTTTGAGGGATTTTATTTATTATTTTTCTTTTCTATTTATTTATTTTTCTTTTCTATAATTTCGCTTGGATTTGCGTTATCGACTAAAGTGCCGCCCAAGCTGGCGCCGCTGCCCAACAATTCGCCGCTCTACGTTGGCGACTATTACCAACTGACCTGCGCCGTGGTGCATGGCGATGCGCCGTTCAACATCACGTGGTACTACAATGGTAGTCCAGCCCTGGAGCTGGCGGGCGTCAACATACTGATGCACAGTCGCCGCAGCAGTTCGCTGAACATTGAGAGCGTGCAGGGCGTACACGCGGGCACTTACACGTGCATGGGCGCCAATGGGGCTGGGTACTCGACTGTGGAGTCGGAGCTCAGCGTAAAGGGTTTGTTTGCTGCACCTTACACCTAGGCCTGTTAGACTAGACGGCTACTGTACATTACGAACACTCTGCTCTGTCCACTGTCCACTGTCCACTCTTCACTGTCTTTCTCTATGTGTGTGTGTTTGACCTGGTGTTGGTAACTGCATAGCGCACAGATTTGTATTATAACACTCACACTCTTGCACGGCTTTCTGTGTATCGTACGATTAGAGTTGCCGCAGATCGAGCAATTCCACTTCAATGCCAACGGCGTCAATGGCGGCCAGGCGGTGCGTGTCATGTGCATGGTCACCTCGGGAGATCTGCCCATCGACATCTACTGGCTGAAGAACGGACAGCCCCTACTGCGCTCCATTTACCACAAGATCGACGAGTACACGTTGATCCTGTCGCTGCGCCAAACGACCATCAGCGACTCCGGCAACTATACGTGTGTGGCCAGCAATGCGGCGGGTGTGGCCAGTCGCTGGTCGACACTCAAAGTGAAGGGTACATACGCTCACACTTCCCCCTTTATGCTTTTATAATTTGTACAAAGTTCTTATGATTTGCGTACCTCAAAGAAGCGACTTGAATCGAAAGACTTAGGCGACAAACTAGAAATTAGTTTAGCTCGAAGAATTGTTGAAAGGAACTTAATAAACTCACCCGTCGTGCCTCACCCTCCACTGCAGAGCCGCCACTGCTTGCTGCCCTCGCGCTGTCGACGTCCGTTTGCGATGTCAACGACTACGTGCAGCTGACGTGCATTGCCAGCCGCGGCGCCACGCCCATTCGCTTCGAGTGGCAGCTGAATGGGCGGCCACTGCATGACGACGACGACGACGCGGATGCCACACAGGCGACGGTGGGCGAACACTCGAGCCTGCTGCTAATCAACAAGGCGCAGGCTCACCATGCCGGCAACTACAGCTGCCGGGCCAGCAACCATGTGGGCGTGGCCCAACGGCAGGCGCTGCTGATTGTCAACGGTAAATGGGAAATATCCAAGCACGCGAGCAGCAAACCAAGATTTACTTTTTCTCTTCAGCTAATCAAGATGCATACTTTACTCGAGAACTTTTGCTCGCTCTTTCTCTTTCTCTCTGGACCAAAAGAATGTTCGACTGCGGTCAAGTTTTATTCGATTCCCACTGTATATAGAAATGCTCCCTTTGTCTTTGTCTCTCTGTCGTCTCTGTCGGAAGCAAATGTTAGTCTTTTGACCTAATCTCCATGCATCCGCAGCAACTTTTGTGTGAGCAAACTAGCTCCGATTCGCATACATGTTTAACCAGCAGCACACACCCACACACGCACCCATACACGCACTCATCGAACACACAATGGCACACTCTCGTATACGCACAGAAAGGACTCACAGCTTGATACCAGCTTGAGTGAACAGTTCGAGAATGTTGAATGTGCATTAACTCGTTTAATTTCGATTCAGTTCTGTACTCAGGCTCATGCTCCAACACCGAATAAACCACAAGCAACAACAACAACAACCACAACAATAACAACAGCAATAACAACTTGCATATTAACCGCTTTTAATTGTCTACTACATTTAATCTCAGTCCTCCGGGATACCCAAGCGCTTCAATGAGAAACGAAACAACAAAACACTAGCCTCTGCTACGTCCCCCACAACAGAAGCCATCATCAGTCCCATCCCCACAACCCGACTACTCCCCCACTTTAATTACTTTCATTTCCATTAACAACTATAATTTACTTAGCTCACTAAGGCACAAAACGAAGGCTGATTAAAACAAAAGAAAAACAATTGGTAAACAACGAGTAAGAGTTGTAGAATCAGCGCTTCGTTTTGCACAAACTGCATGTAGTTTATGATTTTAGTTACTTACTAATTATGATTTAGTTACGCTCCCACTCTAATTTGTCCCTTAACACTTTGGTTATTAATTGTGCTAATATCTTTAGTTGTAGTTTGGTTTATTGGTTCAACTAGACTCGTAAGATAAGCATGGAAATATGTTGACGAATACTACAAATATTTTCAAAATATCTACAGCATATTTCCACGCTTTGTGCAAACTGAACTGAATATTTAAAGAAGTAAATGGAGTAACGTAAATAAATGTACAATTTCAATTCAGTTCGTACAATGAAAAAGTCCGTCCATCCGTCTGCCGACAAATCCTACAAACCGCATGCTAATTGTTCTACTTATGCAAAGAAACCGCGACAAACTTACTAATAGATTCCTTTTTCTGCCACCAAACAACAATCTACCAACGACAACAGTGCCACCCAGATGGATTCTCGAACCCACCGACAAGGCTTTCGCTCAGGGCTCCGACGCCAAGGTTGAATGCAAGGCCGATGGATTCCCCAAGCCACAAGTGACCTGGAAGAAAGCAGTTGGTAAGTAAACGTAGGATTATGCCTTCAATTCAGTATTTCATGGCATTTACTCTTATCCTTAGGCGACACCCCCGGCGAGTACAAGGACCTGAAGAAGAGCGACAACATTCGCGTCGAGGAGGGAACGCTGCACATTGACAACATCCAGAAGACCAACGAAGGCTACTATCTGTGCGAGGCCATCAATGGCATTGGCTCCGGACTCTCGGCTGTGATCATGGTCAGCGTGCAGGCACCACCAGAGTTCACCGAGAAGCTGCGCAATCAGACCGCGCGTCGTGGCGAACCCGCTGTGCTGCAGTGCGAGGCGAAGGGCGAGAAACCCATTGGCATTTTATGGAACATGAACAACATGCGTCTGGACCCCAAGAACGACAATCGCTACACCATTCGCGAGGAAATCCTCTCAGCCGGCGTCATGTCCAGTCTGTCCATTAAGCGCACCGAACGTTCCGACTCGGCTCTCTTCACTTGCGTGGCCACCAATGCTTTTGGCTCGGACGATGCCAGCATCAACATGATTGTGCAGGAAGTACCTGAGATGCCCTATGCCCTCAAGGTGCTCGACAAATCTGGACGTTCCGTGCAACTGAGCTGGGCACAACCCTACGACGGCAACTCGCCACTGAACCGCTACATCATCGAGTTCAAGCGCTCGCGTGCATCCTGGGATGAGATCGATCGCGTCATGGTGCCCGGCCACACCACCGAAGCTCAAGTACAAAAGCTCAGCCCCGCCACCACCTACAACATTCGCATTGTGGCCGAGAACGACATCGGCTCGTCGCAGTCGTCGGAAGCCGTCACCATTATCACTGCCGAGGAAGCGCCATCTGGCAAGCCGCAGAACATCAAAGTCGAGCCCGTCAATCAGACCACGCTGCGCGTCACCTGGAAGCCACCAGCACGCTCCGATTGGAACGGCGAGATCCTGGGCTACTACGTGGGCTACAAGCTATCGAACACCAACTCGTCGTACATCTTCGAGACCATCAACTTCATCACCGAAGAGGGCAAGGAACACAACCTGGAACTAAACAATCTGCGCGTCTACACACAGTACTCGGTTGTCATTCAGGCCTTCAACAAGATCGGCGCCGGCCCCCTGAGCGATGAGGAGAAACAGTTCACTGCCGAGGGCACGCCCAGCCAGCCACCTAGCGACACTGCCTGCACCACGCTCACCTCGCAAACCATTCGCGTCAGCTGGGTCAGTCCCCCACTCGAATCGGCCAACGGTGTGATCAAGACCTACAAGGTTGTCTATGCTCCCAGCGACGAGTGGTATGGTAAGTATTGAACGATCGAAACTCTTATAAGCCAGCAAGCTTTAATTACTTTACTTTCGCAGATGAGACCAAGCGCCACTACAAGAAGACTGCCTCCTCGGACACTGTGCTGCACGGCCTGAAGAAGTACACCAACTACACCATGCAGGTGCTGGCCACCACAGCCGGCGGCGACGGCGTTCGCAGCGTGCCCATTCACTGCCAGACCGAACCAGATGGTAAGCCAATCAAGCAGCAACTGTCTGACGATTCAAGTGTAATTCATTGATTTCTGCTTGCAGTTCCTGAGGCACCCACCGATGTAAAGGCTCTGGTCATGGGCAATGCAGCCATTCTGGTCTCGTGGCGTCCGCCAGCACAGCCCAACGGCATCATCACCCAATACACTGTGTACTCCAAGGCTGAAGGCGCTGAGACCGAAACGAAAACCCAAAAGGTGCCACACTACCAAATGAGCTTCGAGGCCACCGAACTGGAGAAGAACAAGCCCTATGAATTCTGGGTTACTGCCAGCACCACCATCGGCGAGGGTCAGCAGTCCAAGAGCATTGTGGCCATGCCCAGCGACCAGGTGCCCGCCAAGATTGCCTCCTTCGACGACACGTTCACTGCCACCTTCAAGGAAGATGCCAAGATGCCGTGCTTAGCTGTTGGTGCCCCGCAGCCCGAGATCACCTGGAAGATCAAGGGCGTCGAGTTCAGTGCTAACGATCGCATGCGTCTGCTGCCCGATGGATCCCTGTTGATCAAGTCTGTCAATCGTCAGGATGCTGGCGACTATTCCTGCCACGCCGAGAACTCCATTGCCAAGGACTCGATTACCCACAAGCTCATTGTGCTCGCTCCTCCTCAGTCGCCCCATGTTACGCTCTCAGCCACCACCACCGATGCTCTGACTGTGCGCTTGAAGCCCCATGAGGGAGACACCGCACCCCTGCACGGTTACACTCTGCACTATAAGCCTGGTATGCAATTATTATATATATTGTCATGTTTGTTAAGCATATAGAGTCATGGAAATTACAAAAAGAAGCCGCTCGATGAAAATGTGATCGGTACTTTGACCTTCTACATAGTTTGCTATTTATCTGCGCTCATATTTAAGGCAGTGAAGGCAAAGCATTTAATTTACTACTTAGATAGATATGTAAATCTTTTAGGCATAGATAAAGTAAGATGCTGTTGGTCATCTGGTATCATCTGTGAGCAACTCTAGACAGATAAATACGTATTAAAATCAATGTAGCAAGTTTGAAATTTAAAATTTATATGTTTTAGATATTACAAATCAAGCGAAAATATGCCCGCTCCACAGTCCATTAACCATTAACAACTTAAATATTATCCATCCCACTGTCACATACTATTAAATATTAACGTTGCGCTTGCAGAATTCGGAGAATGGGAAACTGCTGAGGTATCCGTGGACTCACAGAAACACAACATTGAGAATCTGCTGTGCGGCTCCCGCTACCAAGTTTATGCCACAGGATTTAACAAGTGAGTAGCGCGGCATCTTAAAGTAGTTTCCACTTAAACCTTCCCCACTTGTCTTCCGTAGCATTGGCGCCGGCGAAGCATCTGACATCTTGAACACACGCACCAAGGGCCAGAAGCCCAAGCTGCCAGAGAAGCCACGTTTCATTGAGGTCTCATCGAACTCGGTCTCGCTGCATTTCAAGGCCTGGAAGGATGGCGGCTGCCCCATGTCCCACTTTGTTGTTGAGAGCAAGAAACGGTATCTGCACTCACAGGGATCACATGAGTTATTTTAGGCAAATACTAATTGATTTTTGTTGCAGTGATCAACTGGAATGGAATCAGATCTCGAACAACGTGAAGCCCGACAACAACTACGTAGTGCTCGACCTGGAACCCGCCACCTGGTACAATCTGCGCATCACTGCCCACAACTCGGCTGGATTCACAGTTGCTGAATATGACTTTGCCACGCTCACCGTGACCGGAGGTATTTACGATCTGTTTTCCAATTCACAAACCTTCACATTGCTTTTGTACATAGAGAACTACGTTGATAATGCTGGTGGGCGCCACAAAGAACCAACAGCATTATCCATATACAAATAACAATGCTAGGCAACAAGTAAAAATGTTCTACACACTTTTGCCCGAGTTGAAAATGCTTTTTATCAAAATCACCCAAATGAAAATGAGCAAATTTTGATTTTCGTTTAAGTTATTCGAGCAAATTGCACAGTATTTAATTTAATTTCTATTAGCTGATATTTATTTCATGCCACCAAAACACCAAGCTTGTCATACCTATTTAATTGAATCTATATAGAAAAAGATTTCTTTTCAGTTTTTAGTTTTTACAGGTTGTCAATTCATGCAATTGTCAACAGTTTGTCGCCATGTACAAAATAACAAAAACTATTTTTATTGCGTAAATGCAATTTGTTTTTTAAGTTTCTTTTCGAGCATACTATATTGTAAAAAATCCCGAGAAAGCAGCTGCAATGCAACAATAATGAAATAGTTTAACTCAATTCTCACCAGTCACCAGCTCACCAGTCACTTTTTGTTTCGTTTTTACTAGACTATTGTAGATCCCTAGAAGATCACCTTAGAAATATTATTATTTTATTCGGGTCTATCATTTATTTGGTTTAATTTCATCACCTTGTGTTAACTGCATTTATATACATGTATGTGCCCAGTCTGTGGAGATGGATTATTTTGTACATTTGAAGAAAGAAAGAGGCTTGAAGTACACAAGTGTTAGTACTGCCTGATGTAATAATGTAATGAATAAATGTTGTAACTCCCCCGAAACTTCCTTCCGCTATGCGTATCGTAGGATACGCGAATGTCGCTTGAACAAAATTCCGAATTGTAAATTGCCTAGAATTTTACAAGTTCCTAACTAATCGATTCTTTCTGCAGCGACTACTGAGAAGAACTTGTGAGTAGTTGAACTTTCAGTTCTCCATTGGATCCAGCACGGAACTCTCACGATAATTGTACAAAGTTTTCCACAACTGATCACATATGATTCATGAACTTTGTTTTGATTTCAAGTATTTGATTTAGTTCGGCTTTTAATTTGGTTTTGACAACTAGCAAAATGCTCATTAATACTGCTTTAACGAAAAATGTAACTCAACAAACAACTCAGAAACGAGCAGAGCCAATGCGAACATACTTTCTAAAAGCACAACAACCAAAGATCCATTCACTCAATATGCTTAGTGAGTCCTAGAGAGAGCTGAGATCAAGAAATATATGTTATATACATCTGTGTGAGATGGACATTGATTTCCTTATAAGAACATTCTCATTACACACGACCATTTATTTCGATTACGATTTCGATTTAATATTACGATTTACGATTACAATTTAGTTATGTCATCAAGTTATAGTTGAGTTCCACCTTAGTTAGTTAGTGTTTTCGATCTTTTATTTGAGTGATTCCTCCTAAGAGAGACGATGAAGATTCTATTTCGTTATCGTTCTCGTTCTTGTTCTCCTACTCATTCTATTGAGAGCAATTACACTTGGAATGCCGTTAACTAAATATTTCCAATTGCTTACAAATAGTTTTAACCATTTACTTAACTTAATTAGTTGTAAGTCTTTACAGATAAACAAGATATATCTATTTAAAAAACAAATTGCATTTGATCGTATTAAAAATAATGTTTGTTTTTGTTATACAACTTACAAATGTTTATACAATAGTTACAAATAGTTTTCATCTAAATATTCGCAACCAATTATGCGCGTCCTTTGGGCACTTGGTCGCATTGTAAAATACAATTTAAATACTTTAACTAATGTTCATTCTAAACTCAACTATTTGCGACACTTCTCCCCACATTTTCGAACACGTTACAAAGGTTAATGCGAACTCAACTCGAGATAACATAGTATGGTGGTACATCATACATACATACATGCATATGTATTTTTGTATTTGTCAATGTATTTGTATATGTGTGTGTTGGGTACAAAAGTCAATGTACGGGAAGAGACGGCGCAAGGCAAAAGCTCGCAAAGAGAGCGAAAAGCGAAGAGAGACGTTTCACTCTCTTTGCGAATTTGCTGATCCGTTAAGTCTTCCTTTTCGTTCGCTATCGCTGTCGTCTTAAACAAACTTACGAACAAGCATACATACATAATACATGTGAACACTTATCTATAACTGTGACTACTCTTTCTCTCTCTCTCTCTTTATCTCTCTCTCGGTCTACATGTGAAACACTTTGGTTGTTGTTGTTATTGTTGTTGCAGGCACAATCGCACCCTCGCGTGATTTACCCGAATTAAGCGCCGAGGATACGATCCGCATTATCCTATCGAATCTAAATTTAGTAGTGCCCGTCGTGGCGGCTCTGCTCGTCATAATCATAGCGATAATTGTTATTTGTATTCTGCGTAGCAAAGGCAATCACCACAAAGGTATCTATAAGTATATCCAACTAATTACATTACTCTCTTTTTTTCGGTTCCTCTCTCTCTCTCTCTGTCTCCATAAACCACTCTATCTATCTCTGTCAACATACGAATGCATCGCGATTTTTTTGGCATTCGCTATCGAACACACATACACAATACACACACACTCACACACATTTACTGTGTATGAATTTGCTTGCACTGTTGTTGTTTGCATCCGATAAACGATAAAATGCATGCTCGATTATGGTTTGTATATCGATCGACACAAAGGCACTATTGCACCCCTCGACGACGGCCTGGGCCATGGCAATGTCCATGCTCGCATTCCCCTGCCCGCCTGGATGCCCGAGTGGCTGGATCTGAACTTTATGGTGCCGTTGATTGCCACCGTTGTCGTGGTCGCGGTCGGTATCTGTGTCGTGTGCGTGGCACTCTCCCGCAGGCGTTCCGATGACATGCGAGGTGGCCAGAAGGATGTCTATTGTAGGTTTATCGCGTGCGAGCAGAGCGCTGGACCAAACGTGTTCTTCTTACCATTGAATCATTTAATTTTTCACAAATTTTATTTCTGTTTTTATTGTTCGATATTATGCGGCAATATGTGATTGTAATTAATATAAATAGTTTCGCAAATTGCCGCTTAGTGTCAAAATATTAGTCATATGCCGTCACTCTACAACGAATTGCTGGTAACCTTTTTTAAACTCTTAGAATGCTTTCTTGTATTAGCCGCATGATAAATATGTAGTTAATTAAATATTCTTTGAACACAAGCTTACACGAACAAAAATATACCAATTGCCAATCACTTTTACAAAAATATACCAACCAAATACCAAAGATAATATATTCAAGTTAACCGTGTATCAATAACAATATCTCAATATGAATATCAATATCAATATCAATATCTGTGTATATACTCATATGAACCATCATATCTCCTATTGTAATCGTACTCATAGAACTATCATTGATTTTCCATCGCCATTGATAACCATTGGAAAATTATTTGCAAGTGTCTTTCATGTATACAAAAATATTTTGCGATGACTCTAGATTTGCCATAATAATGATACCAAGTAATTGTACAAATTGAGTTGAATTAATTGATTTGATCCACTTAATTATTATGGCATACTCGTAATCGAGATCTCCTAATCTGTTGTTATGAGTTTAATCCTTACTTAAACAGTGTACTCTATGCTATCTCCAATGTTGTAAATACGTTTTGCTTATACCCTAAGCAATATTCACAGTACTATCCACAACAGACAAAATTTCCACTCACTGTACAACAACTACAACCCTACTTACAACTATCTATCGACACATTTTTCGTTGTTGTTCAGTTTCCACATTTCCGATCCCCCATTTATGAAATGAAACCAAAACTGAGATGCTTTTTGAAATCGCAAATGAAAATGCTTAAGTAACGTACAGTAAATTGATATACTAAACTAGTACAATAACTTACAGTAAAGTAAAGTAACTTATAATTAAATGAAATTCAAAATTGAAATCATCACTCATTTTCATGTCATTCAATCATGAATCGTTATATCGCTAACAAGTTGGTATATTTTAAGCTGCAAATCCAAACATAAAACACTCTCTTCACGTAATTCCCTTTGGAAACTTTGTTCGCAATCGTAAACTTGTATTTTTGAGCTATTACTTAGCACTTTAGCGTCTTGAGATGCCGCACCAAACCAAAAAAAAAAAAAAACAAAACAAAATTCCATTAACAACCAGAGCTGAATTTGCAAAATGGTATTGCATATTGTGAGTGACGGAACAAAGCCGATTGATACGAATTAAATCAAGAGAAACAGAAACAGAAGTAAAGTATGCGAGTTGAAATTTGAGCTGCATTAAAAAAGGGAAAAGCATCTTCAGTGTTTCAATATTGAGTTCGCGATATCATATATTAATTCTAGACGATGTAGTTTACAATCAGACAATGGGACCCGGCGCCACCTTGGACAAACGTCGCCCTGACCTGCGTGACGAGCTCGGCTACATTGCACCACCCAACAGGAAGCTGCCCCCCGTGCCCGGATCTAACTACAACACCTGCGATCGGATTAAGCGAGGTACAGTCATAAGTAAGCATCTAAATTTCCAATGCAACATTTATTAATGCCAGGACTATGCCAGCGAAGTCCCCGCCTCTCCTCTGCGAAGTGGAGGATGAGGCAACTTGGGCTATCACTGCGCATTGGCTGCGGCTTAGTTTTTTCCTTCTTCCATTTACTTTGCAAACGAAAAAAAAAAGAAAAGAAACATATTGAAAAAAAGAAAAGAAAGAAAAAAGAAGAGTATTTCATATTTTGCGTTGCTTTTGCATAACACAAACAAGGCACATTGGAAGGCGCCACACCAATGCATCACTCATTATATCATATCATACAATCTAACACGTGAACACACACACACACACATACATACATAGCAATGCTTTCTCAGATCGAAATTGTTAATATTGCTTCTTCTAATGGCTTCTTTATGATTTGGAACCCAACTGTCCTGATCAATCACTACGAGTATTATTAAATGTTGCGCTGAATTTAGATTATCGTAATGATTTCGAATATTTGTTTGCAATTTTTATATTGATTACTTACTTTGATTTGAATTCTTGCCTGAACTCCGACTCCAACTCCAATCCCTCCAACGTTTTGGTTGCTGTCGCTTCAATTGCTTATTTTTGGGTTCACTCATCGTTGATGTTGTACGAATATTGGAAATTGAATAAACCAACCACACTCATACTCACACCCACACTCCACACCATAAACGAACATGAACTCAATTCGCAACCGACTCAGGCCGCGGTGGTTTGCGCTCAAACCACTCCACCTGGGATCCGCGCCGCAACCCGAATCTGTACGAGGAACTCAAGGCACCTCCAGTTCCCATGCACGGCAATGCCAACATCTATGATCATGGTGGTCATGCCCATGGCAATGTCGAGTGCCACTACAGACATCCAGGTAGGAGAGGTTCCTCACTTTCACTTCAGTTATTACGACTTTTCATTTCATTCCAAACTAAAACCTTATCCCTACCCCTATGCCACTTTTTGTTTAGAGTAACGTTTAGTTTTTAATATCCCCACGCTAACAAATCGTAGTCTAACTCGGTCGCAAGATGCTGAAGTGTAAGTAGCCACCTGCCAATCAGTCTGGCAGCTCGCAGAACTCATACTAAAACACTAAAACAACTACCAAGACACCAACAAATCATTCCACAACTGTGCGCGTAAAAAGCTCTGCTAATCGAAATGTTCTCTCGCAAGGCATGGAAGATGAAATCTGCCCCTATGCTACGTTCCATCTGCTCGGCTTCCGTGAGGAAATGGATCCCACCAAGGCCATGAACTTCCAGACCTTCCCGCACCAGAACGGACACACCCCCGTACCCGGACATGCCGGCACTATGCTGCCCCCTGGACACCCTGGACACGTGCACTCTCGCTCCGGCTCCCAGTCCATGCCACGTGCCAATCGCTATCAGCGCAAGAACAGCCAGGGCGGACAGTCGTCGATTTACACACCCGCACCCGAGTACGATGATCCCGCCAACTGCGCCGAGGAGGATCAATACGTAGGAGTCTTGAAGGCACGTTAATCTGCTGATCTAAATCCATCGAATTTGCTTTCTTGCAGCGTCGCTACACTCGTGTCAACTCTCAGGGCGGCAGCCTTTACTCTGGACCCGGACCCGAATACGATGATCCTGCTAACTGTGCCCCCGAGGAAGATCAGTACGGCTCTCAATATGGCGGACCTTACGGACAACCCTACGATCATTATGGCTCTCGTGGCTCCATGGGACGTCGTAGCATTGGTGAGTAGAGCACCAGTAGTAATTAGAAAATATTCTCTGATCAAATAACAAACCTGCTTTAGGCTCTGCACGCAATCCTGGCAATGGTTCGCCTGAGCCACCACCACCACCACCACGCAACCACGACATGAGCAACTCCTCCTTCAACGACTCCAAGGAGAGCAACGAGATCTCAGAGGCCGAATGCGATCGCGATCATGGACCACGCGGCAACTATGGCGGTAAGTCTTCGATAGCCATTTGAGACGAAAACTCAACCTGGTTGATCAAAACTATTTTACAATTATAAAAACTATATGCTCTGATTGAAGTGCAAGGCGGATACATTTTTAACTCAATTCCATTCGCAATCTTCTTAATTTCATTTTTTCACAATTCCTTTGTACATTCTAATAATAATTAAATGAATCAGAAGACTCCAATGAGGGTGAGTGATGTGAAATCAAATCAAAGTTCATCCAGTCTCTTCATAGTGAATTTGACTTGTTCCCCCTTCGAAATATACTCGTTTAACTTTATCACTACTCACCTCATTCTTCGTACCGATCGTGAAAATCTCATGAGTATCGTTCCTCCCATGTATCTGGAATGTGATCATTCTTCATGCGCCCCACATTGTTCGAATCATTCATGAGTCATTTCGAAGACAGTTGATGTGTTCTTCACATTACGAATATTCATGCTGTGTTTTGCTCAAGTTTCAGAACATTGTTTACTTAAATATCCTAATTTCTAAAACATATTTGTGTTAAAAATAAATTAACTTTGGTTTCGGTTACCCATTTTTTTTAAGTTCAATTTGTACTGCACATTCAAACACACTTCATTTCATTTCTCGAAGCACATCGAACTTTATTCAAAGGTTCGTTTTTAGCACATGTTGAATGTTTTATGTTTTGTGTCTAACATCGGATTTATGTTTAAATTAATTTCAACAAGCAAGTCATTATTTCCATTACATTGAATCTCAAGTGTCGCTAGAAAATCGCATGTATTCCCTAGAAAGTTGTTAGATATTTTATGGTTCCTAAAAAACATTAAGTTAGATATGTAAGTGAAATTAGGTGGAACATTTGTAGGTCGCATTCCTGCACGATATAAGATATGTTATTCGTAAACATAAGAAAATTTTGTTTTAAATTTCATTTTGTTTTCTTTCTGTTTTCTTTTACATTCTATGTTATTTTAAATCAAAATAATCACTACTTCTTTCGGTTGGTCAATTATATCTGGGGTTCTTAAAAAATCATTTCTATTGCAAATATGTCGATAACGAAACCAAACAAAAAAATATAAATATGAAAATACAGCTGTGAAAAGATCCCCTCAACCGAAAGATCAACGCACCACCGAAGAGATGCGTAAATTGATTGAGAGGTAAGAAACGAGTAAATGTAGAAATATTGCAAAAGCAATATACGCATAACAACGAGTATATTAAACCACTGCAAGTTGCACAGAATGAATGCATAGTTCGGCACCCAGTTTCACCAAGAAACGACTAATATTTAACGACTAAAACAATCTATGAGTTCTGTGCAATTTACGAACCATCTTGTATCTGAACTAACCCCCACTATTTTATATTTGTTTATTTATTATACTCTTGTAACAATGAAATTCAATGAAACACCGACTACTTAGTCGCAGACAGTTGTAAGTTCTAATCTAAACTAAGTTATGTATCCAACTAACAAACGCTTTTGCATGTTCTGGTCGCGATTTCAATGTACATATTAATTAATTAACCTAAGACTGCATGTGTGATCTTGTGTCCTCTTCCTATTCTGTTCTATTTAAATGTTTAATTGTCTTTGGTTTGTGCTCTTTGGTTCGTTGCAAAAGAAAGCAAATCACAGTTGAGTGTCTCAAAACAATAATTCCAAACATTTATCATTTGATAAACAATTCAATTACAATTGCCAAGCATAATCGTAATCGTAACCGTAACCGTAATCGTATATTAATCTACAGGCTTTAAGTGATGCCACACACTGTATGATTGCATACAACGAAACACATACAATTTAACAGTTTTGTGCAGCTTGCCGCTTGGCCTTGGCTTGCCACACACACACACACACTACTCGTAATCGTATTCGTACTCGTACTTGTACTCGTGCCCCATGTGGCGAGTCAGCAGAACCAAAGAACCACATGAGGCACTGCTTTGGTTGCAGAAATGAGCCTACAGCAGTTCAACTCTAATACTATTAAACATTTTACACATTTTCCATATTGCTTACCGTATTTTGATTGACTACTGATTGTTTACTTGATTGATTCCACACAGAAACGAAGCCGGCCCAAAACAACTCCAACTCCAACAAACAAATGGCGCAGGATTCACAGCCTACGATACTATGGCAGTGTAATTTGTAAGCAGCAACTTGCACCAGCGTGGGCGTGGCAGTTTAGCTTAGTGTTTCGAGTCAATGAAGTGCGTGGGAGTTGAATGACACAAGCACACACAGACCACACACACACGCCGACACACACACACACACACACACACACGTATACACAGACAGACACACACAAACGGGCAGTCAGTCATCAGATTTGAAAGAATAATATATCGAAAAGAAGGAAACAAAAAACAAGAACATCACAGAAGTAAGAGACGCATTTAGCGCATATATATACATATATATATATATATACAATTATAACTATTTCAAGTATTTATAAACAAAGTAACTACACACGAAACACACACAAGTGAATGTCTTGAGCATTTGCGAGAGAGCATTTCAAAGAAAGAACAAATCTTGAACGTGGAACATTATAATTGCTAATTAATAATTGATAATTGAGAATTGGTAATTGCATAATTGAAAGTCATTTTTAATATTGCATTTTAGTTTGTAAGCCAAGCAGAACAACCAAAATATCAAGCGAAATGCGTAAATGCCTAACTAGGCAATCGTAACGTTCTCATCGAGTATTCATAAGATACTTCCGATTCGCCCAGATTTTTTTGCCATCTATGCCAAAAGCATGAAACTCTTTGCCTAGCCTAAGTCGAAGTCATAATATTAATTGATAGTTAACGTATTGTTTGCAAATCCTATAACTTATACACTTATTTTGTATCGACAGAACGGAAAAGTGATCGAACTGTTTCGCTTTTCGTTGACTTGCGTTGACTTGTGATCATAATTTTTAGCATTGTGTGTGTCGATTATTTATAATTTATACTTATTTGTATTTTTATTTTTATATTGCGCTTCCAAACCAAGAAACATCAACAACAAACAACGGAAAAAAAACTTGTTCAATGCACAAATAGCAATCGTTTTAGGAAATAACACGCGTTTAGTCTCACACTTACACTGTCTAAATTGTATTATACAAATGCCCCAAAAGCGCGCACTTTATGATTTACAGATTTGTCGTAGATCGTTTTCATAGCGATACATTTGTATTCAGTTTTAAGCATTTCAAGCTTTAAGAAACTTCGAAATTGATCATGTGCACACCTCAATTTCTACATCATACGTATTTATTTAAGTTTTTTTATTACTATTATTATTATTATTTTAGTTCTGCAAATATATTTACGATTTTCTTCAAAACTTTCAATTGTTCTTTTATTTTCTTATCAACTTTGGTTATACAGCAGTCCCGAAGATTGTGAGGCTACTTTCAAAACGTAAAGACTGAACTATGCAAATTTATAAACAAATGAAAATGCTTAACAAAACATATGTAATTACAAGAGAGTTTTACAGAACACAACTTTTGCTCAACAAGTAGAAATAGCAAAGCATTTGAGGTAGCCCACAATGCGAATGTTCAATTCAATTTCAACAATAGATTTGTCTGAAATAATTCTCAAATCAAATCAATTATTTGTTGTCATTAATTACTCCTTGTTTTTTTTTCGCTTCTGTTTCACCCAACACTTTACATATTCTACACTATAATCCTACCTAGTTATATCGATTTTATATATGAATGTAGTGTTGTGACAAAAATATTGCTTATACTCGTTATGGGAAAACTTATATAAATGTACTACAAATTTTAATGGTAAACGAATACAAATATTAAATAGCGTTTAGACAAATGGCATTTAATTAATATACAATATACAAAAACTAACAAAAAAAAAAAACTAAACAAAAAATGAAAAAAAAAATCTTAAAAATTGAGAAGTCACAAATTTTCGAGTAATTAAAATAGCGCATTTAAAATTGCATTTCGGAAACACTTAAAAAATAAAAATTTAATAATTTTTCGGCAAATCAAAATCAAAAACAAAACACAAAAATATTAATCGAAAATGAATATAAGAAAAAAACAGAAGAAACTTTTGACATTTTCAAACAAAATCCAAAGAGGTTTGCAAAAAAAAGAAAAACAAAAATTAAGCTAAGTATTAATCTTCAAATAAAATAAATCAAGCATTTTTCATACTTATCATGCATATTTGAACGCTTGCTTTTTGTGTTGCTTCAGAAGAACTAAAAGCAAAGAAAAAACATTATGAAAACGAAAACGAAGTAAAATAATCATTAAGTCTAACATAAACTAACCTATTTTGTAATTATTTAGCATTCAACATTCACAAACTCTACATACATATTTACCATACATATAATTAATAATTTTCTACTTAACTTTACTTAAAACGCATAAATCAAAATTTAATTCCCATTGCATTAATGACATAAGAAGAAAAAAAAACTATCAACTGAAAAATGTAGAATCGCCCACTTACGATGACAGCATTCAACTTCAACGCACATCAGATCCAACACTTCTATGGAAACGACAAACTAAGCATATGAAGAATGAAAATTGAAAAAAGAAAAAAGAAAACCAAAAGAAAATGAAATTATTACACATAAGAGAAACAGTTTAAAATGCATACTAATCACTCGCTCCTTCTTAGCCGAACAAATATTACTCATATTCATATTACTCATACGACACAATACGATACGAAATATATATATATATATATATGAGGCGAGATGATAATTTATAAAAATATCCAAAGATTCAAATTCGTAATCCTTAAGCGCGGCATTATAAACCTAAACGAATACTTAAAATATGTGTATTACTAATTGCAAATTACAAAAAACATATATGTATTAACTATATATATTAATATTGAATGTATTGAATTGACAAACTACATTTGCTACATCACACACATAAACAGCTACACAATTATATTCCCCGGAATCAGAGAATATACCCCGCACTTGGTAAGTCCCTTGCCCGAGAGTCCGAGACTTGCATCTCGGTTCGCAATTCCTACTAAAGATTCCTTTAAACACAAAACACAAGCAATTTGTCAGTTTCAGTGTCATTAAATTCAAGAAAAACAACAACAAAAACTAAATAAACGCCAATCTATGTTGGATAAAACACAATATTCACGTTTTAAATATTTCATTAAATTTCTAACACAATTCAAAAACGTAGCGCCTCAAAAGTGCTGTCCGGCTTTAGCTTAACACGTAGCGCCATCTATGTGTCAATTGTGGTTTGTGTATTCGCTAAATTTAGAACATTTTAGTGCAGCGCTTAGCTAACGCCGCAAATTCGAAATTGGAAATATATTCCCCTTCAAAGAACAGACTAAATAAAAACTTGAACAAATTAGTAAATTTAAAGTGATATATTTAATGTAATCTATAATAGCATTATATTGAGTATGTAATTACTTAGAAGATATTTGTCTACTTAGCAAATTTAGAAATTTGGTTCCGCTTGAAAGTATGCTACATATTTTAACAGCGCTTATTTGGAATATTGGAAACGAAACAAAGAAAGCACTTTGGAGACATTGTTAATGTTCAGTGTTTAAAATTAGATTAACCAGCAAACTACTAAGTAATAGCGAAATGATATTGGAGGGGAAAAATTTCAATATTCGATACGGGTTATTAGCAAGTTGATCGGAATATGAAGCTCAAATTGAAAATGTTTCACTATCTACCAATTTGGTCAGGCAAACAGACGACGACCACTGTAAACAAGTGTGCGGGGTATGCAAACAGCACTCGATGGACAGGACGACGCTGGGGGATTGGGGATTGGGTGTGTCCTTTTGCCGCACTGAAGCGAAAAGTTCAACAGGCTGCTCCACTAAATCAACAAAGAGAAAACCGCAAAATGCCGATAAGAGCCATAATACAGAAAGCGACGCAGCGACGCAGCGACGCCGCAATGCCAACTAGCTGGTTGCCACTTTCCACTTACCACTTGCAACTTGCCACTCGGCTCGGACAAGCAGCCAACTGACCCGCATAGCGTGGAGCATGAAGGAGCTACATACAGCCTTAGGGACATTCGAAACGGAGCAAAGAGGGGCAGAGGCAACGATAGAGACAGAGACAGAGACAAAGAGACACACCAGCTAAGCAAACAAATGGCTCACATTAAAATGAACGGCAAGCGAAAACGTTGAAAATTTGTGTACAAAAACTATGAGGAGCAGCAGAAGGAGAACGGGGAGTGGAAGCACGAGTTGGGACTTCGCCACTTTGCAGGCTTCCGGGCTGCCGCAGGAGTAGTTTGTTGCTATTTAGCTCGCCCAAACAAGCGGGAGTGGGGAGTAGGACTCGGCTCCGCGATGGGGGGTGGCACTGGAGGGGGGGGGGGGGGTAGATTGTTGTCGCTAGATGCAGCCCAAATTATACGAGTTTATTGCGTTGACAACAGCTCGTGTGCTCGCCGTCGCAGTTGTAGTTGTTATTGTTATCGTCGTTGTTGTTATCGTCCTGCCGAATGCACACTAAGCATGCAAGGAGGTCGCCACCAGGGCTCTAAAAACTATGTCAACATTGCTCTGGGTGCCTGGACAATTGGGCTCAACTAAACCCCCACTCTACTCTGCTCCACTCCGCTGTGCTCCGTGGCCTCGCCTCGAGTTCGACTTCCAACTCCGACTGCTGTTGGCTGTCATGCAATTTGAATAACTGACAATGCATGCAATTTGAGAATCTAGATCTAGAGGTTAGCCCGCGAAGCCCGCAATTTTTATTGATAGATTTATTTTGAAAGCAAATAAGAGTTCTTTAAATGAATACAACTATTTTTAGCCATCAGATGTGAAGAGTATTTCAAGCAAATTCGCAGCATTTATTTTACACAATCAGATAAGAGCTATTAAAAGACTGTGGTTGTGTTGTGAATATTTGAGAATATATGGCCTTTGTGTGGATCAAGCAGAAGTCTGCGCCGAGTTGTTGTCATAAGTTATGAAGGTTGGGAGAGACAGACAAGCAGCGTACGATTAATCGATTGCGCACGCCATCAAGATCGATTTATTTCGTGAATTGAAACTCGCATAGTTGTCATTTCGTTAACGCGAAACAAGATCAAAACATTGTCAATGAAGAGGGGGGGGGAAGTTCATTTCACTTTGACATTTCGCTACTCGATGGCATCGAAACTGCAATCGATGCGCAATAGAACATTAAATGCTATTCACACCCGGGCTGTTCATAGAGTGATGTTTTAATGACTTTGGCGAATGACTGCGAACAAAAGTCAACTTTACGCCGATTGTCATTTTATGGATGTTGTAGTCTACGCAGTGTCTCCCCACAATGCTTCAGCTTCAGCTTCAGCTTCGGCTTCAGTTTCAGTTTCAGCTGGCAAGTGTTGAAAGGCCAACTCCATTTGGAGCTTTTGTTTGGCTTTGTTTTCGTTTTGTTTTAGGTTGGTTTATTTGATTTGCTCGTGCTGCATTTGGGTCTAGGGTAGTTAAAGTTTATCTACACTCATTTGGCGTGTTTGTGTTTTTCTACCCATAAACCTACTTTGCGAACACACACACACACACACACGCACGCGTTAATAAACTGTTTGCCTTTGCTCTTGCTGCCTTTTGTTAGCCACACACAGCAAATATCGATTTTCTACCTCATTTTTGAACTGTTTCGCAATTGCCAAAAATAAGAAGCAAACTCATAACTACAGAATTGATTCAGTTAAATGCTCAATCGACTGGGAAACATAGGGTATAGGGAAGAGTGCTAAAGAGATTGAGATTGGACGACACGATTCATGGCCTTCAAGCAGTCGTTGTTTGTCTGGCTAGCAGGCTGGCTGGCTGGCTGGCTGGCTGGCTGGCTGGCTGGCTGGGTTTTGTCTATTTTTGAAACGACAAACAAATTATGAGAATGGAAACAAGCACCCACACTCACACACAGTCACACACACAGTCGAAGAGAGAGATGGCATGTTGTGGCATACTCGTATATTATACTATCTATAGATTGCTTAAGTATTTTGTGATTTTTCTTAATCATCATAAATTTGAGTTAGTTTTACCGAGACATTTGGCAGTTGGCCCACACCAAGACGAGGACAAGAACTTTCCCAACGACGGAAACATCAATAAATTAGAAATGTTTAACTCAACGTTTTCGTTTTCAGTGCTTTTCTATTTCGTTTTGTGTTTTTTGTTTTCTGCTTTTCCTAGGTGGGCGGTTGTCTGCCCCGGACGGCGAGGGGCCGGCCCGCAAAGACCCATTGCAGTGTGTCAGGCCCCGAAAACTTATTGTCTGCGTGTTGCGCCACAGCACACAGCGCACAGCAACGTTGTGCGTCGTCTCGTCTCATTGGATTGCCGCTAGCCATAATTCTAAGCACTTAATGGCCGCCTGCGGCCCGACTGGCATTGAAGATACCAGCAGCTGCCCCAACCCCAGGCCCAGCCTCAACGCCAACCCCAACACCAACCCCAGCTCATGTGGCACGCAGGGTTGTGCGGCTGTCACTGCCCCTGCCACTGTCACTCAGTCACAGCAGCTGCTACATAACTAATGAGGGTTGCAAATCGCGGATGCTGCGCATATCGCAAATCCCCGACTCGGCAGTTTGGCAAAGGGATGCGAAGCCATTTTGTGGAGTGTGCCAAATATTCCATTTTACTACAACATCCATTTTGTTTCAGCAACCATTTTGTTTCTGCCAACAGAACGAAGTTCGCCTTTGGATTACTAACTAATATTGCTAATATTGTAAATGTCTTATAAAATGAATATTCTTTGATGCTATTTTCTACTACTAAATTGTAAACCGAAATTTAAGGTTTACAATTTAGTAATCATATCAATTGCCAATTAATTTTCTATTCTGTCTTTGATGGACGTCATATTTTTAAGCATTTTTCTACAGCTGCCTTTAGCACTTTTGTGAATGTAATTGAAGAAAGTGTTGCTGAAACTGACTAAGCATATATAAACTAGCTAAGTTGATATTGCTTATATAAATTTGTTGTTTTTTACTTTCGTCTTATCCGACTCCGCTCTTTCACACTACAGCCAAAGTCTTTTAAGAAATTATAAAATCCTGCAAGTTAAGCACATGCAATAATTTAGAGTTGTTTGCAGTTTCTTCAAGCTAAAGTCGTCGTGTGTAAGTACATGTTAGATCTGGAGATACGAGCGCATAAGTTGGTGGTCATGCTTCGTTGTCATGCACCCAATTGTGAGTTAATGGCGCCTCAATTAGATTAGACGCAGAGTGCTGTCATAAGTAGCATGTTGCAGGGCAACATCAACCGGGCGAACTCTGAACTCTGTCTGAAGTCTGTGCGGCAGCCAGGCCCTGGCACACACCCACACCCACCCAGAGACGACGGCGCGCTGCCAATTAACGTAATTAAATGATGCGTACACAGACAGGCAGCCAAGCACTTGACGAGGATGAGCTTGGCCCGCACCCTGTGCGAGTGTGTGAGTGTGCACATCCTTTGCTTAATTAATTTGGGACATGACATTTCGTTGAGTCTGCTTTTTGTGGCTTGTGCTTGCATAGTTTCAGCTCTTGCTGCTTCATTTAATGTTTCAATTGGGAGTTGGGCCCAAAGTTGTGCAGTCTTTGCCATGACAACACCAGCAAACCAATCAACAATGGCCCTACAGCACAAGTAACAAGAAGCAGAAACAGAGAAAGCAAAAGCAAAGGAAAACAATAACAATGAAAGTATCAGTCGATTATGTCACAGGATATGCGGAAGCCGCACAACAGCCCAACGAGGAGTCGGAGCAGCCAGAGAGCAGGAAACCAACAAAGAGTCGTCGCCGAAAGCCAATGCGAGGCGGCAAATGCAAATAAGTGTGTCATTAAGCAGCCATAACTGTCATCGACTAAACAAAATGGGTCCTTGGCCATCGCACAGCAACTATATGTGTATCACGTATACGCAGTGTTTGGCGACATTCGCACATTGGGTCGCTCGCACTATCGGCCACACTCTGCTAAATTTCCCTCAGGAGTGTTGGCCCACTCACACTCAACGTGGTTGGGAATGTGTGCGCAACTTTAATACACATTTTGCACGAGCCGAAATTATGCTAATCCGGTCGTTTTGTTTGGCCACTCTCGTCCCTGCAGTTACATTCGAGCAGCAGCAAATTATATGGCATATCCTGGGCCACAATTTAATTACGGCTATTTCGGCGGCCGAGCGATGTTGCCACTTTCGTTGGCAATTAGGCGCGCAATGTTGCCCACAATTTGTGAGTGTCCGCAGCAGCGGGCTCATTTCGCATTTCACATTTCACATTTTATACTACTCGTATTTTATGCGCCACGCACTAATTAAACTAATTACGATAATTTGGCATTTGGCAGCATTTAAGGGCTGCGACTGTGCGCTGATCTCCAGTTGCCGCCACATCCCTCGCAGCCGCCGCGACATGTGCCGCAGCCCAAGAGCCCCACATACCAACACAAAGCCAAGAACTTCTTGGCCTACTTTGGGGCGCGCAATCTATCATGTAATTCAGGAGCTGTCGCAGAGGCAACAACTTTGGCACAGGGTCAACAACTTCGACGAGGCTGAAGGCGAATTCAATGTGCCGTTGCCGGGGGCCCCCAGGCGGCAATCGACGCTAAAGTGCCGCAAAATATGCAAAGCAAACGAAATAAATTCAAATGCGTTTTGGCAGCGCCCCTCGTAAATGTGTGCCAGCTGAAATTAATTACAGGTAATAACGTCATTCCTGTCCGGCTGTGCTTTTTGCCGAATCGCCTACGAGAGCGGGACAGGAAGCCAGAGAGTGACTAAAAGAGAGAGAGAGAGACGGGTAGGCTGTTGCCAAAAACAATCGGCGCTGACTTTGAGGACAGAATCAAGCTGAATTACGAGGTACGGCAAATAGAAATAAATGCGACATACTTTTAGGCGCCGCCAACTGAGCCGAAGCCCAGCAAAGCAATTGCGTGTATTTGGGCGATTAACATGATATGCGGAAATTTCTCCACTGCAATAATACAACAACACTCACACACACATACACTAGAACGCGCAAAAGAAAAGCAACAAATGCAAATAGTTTAATGCTGGCGCGAAGTGCGCAGGCGTCGAACTAGAACTCAGGGCTGCATGGCACACAACGCATACATGTATACGACTCGACTATGTGTGTGTGCGTGTGTGTGTGTTGTGTATGCGCAATGAAATGCCGCTGCTGCTAGTGTGAGTCTGCTGCCTTCTGCTGTTCATTGTTTTGCGAATAAAACTGATATTGCAAGAGCCGGTCTCACTGTGTGTACTCTACTCTATGTATTCAATTGTCTCTCTGTGTGTGTGTGTGCTCAGTTTTGTTGTAGGGAAGACTTCGTGCCTGGACATGCGGTGGCATGTCATTCAGTCGCCGCTGCTCGCAGGGGCTGCCAAGTTGGCACAGGAACTGAGTGCTTAGTGCCCTTAGTGAGTGTGAAAAATCTTTGAGTAAATTGCACACACAAATTGCAAAAACAGTAAGAAAAACAATTGTGCAACGGCTGAACAGTGAACCAAGTGGACAAGAGTCTGCTGCAAATATAGAGACAGTACTCAACAGAAGGCAGAGCATGGAGAGCAGACAGCAGAGTTGGGAAAGCGACAGTTCTATTCTTTGTGAATGCGCCAAGCGAAATAGCTAGCATACTTTTCAGAGTATTGAAAAGCAAAGTACTTATGCATATTATGGATAAATCGCATCGAAATACGAAAACAATCAGAGTCTGTATACTCGAGTTGGCCGACATGCTTAAATAGCCGCAGTTATGTCGGATTGTATTTAAATCGTGTCGTTTAATGCGCAAATGTTATGACAAATTTTAAGCAAATTGCTGCCAAATTATGCCACAAATATCTCTCAACATTCTCCCCGCATCATAACAACGACGACGACGACGCCAGCAGCGAGCGAAGCCCAAATTTAAACTGTGAAAATCCAAGGCGAACACTGTGGCAGCTTGAACACAAAAAAGCATGGTAAAAAAAAAAAACATAAAAGATACGAAAATAAAACAGCAACAACAACAACGGCCAGAGAAATACCAAAACTAATCTACGCTAATAAATTTGAAACAAAACACAAAGAATTTTCCGCGCGAAAAACTTCAGACTAAAATAAGTTTATTTTCTATGGTAACATATATAAAAACAGAAACAAAAAACAAAGAAAAACAACAAGAAGCTAAAGGCATTTGTGAGTTGGAAAATTCAAGCAAGATCTGATGCCGATTATGAAATGGTCCCAGAAACACGCCGTATTTCGATGAGGACAGCTTCCTGGTGTCCCACGTAAAAAATTCCAGTTTACGACCAATGTATTTTTACCCACCATGTTTGAGGTGAGTAAAGCTTTTATAAATAAATTAAGCACTTTGTAAAGCAAAGCACAGCACAGCACAGCGCAGCGCAGTGACAGTGTCTTGTTTTTATTACACTTTTTCATCTCATTCGATTTTTTAATGTTAATGCGAGAACGTGGGCGTTGCGTCTTTTCACGCTCTTCTTATTGCATTCTGTGTGAAATTTGTTGGATTGCCCGTGTTTTCATTTTAATATGCATACCCGGCAGCCAACTGGGTAGCATGAGCTACCAAGCACCGTAAAATCTGTTAATTGCTCGATTAGTAAAGCAATAACCAACTTGACTCCCTCCAATGTTCAAAAAGATTGAACAATCTGTATATTAATGTATGCAATCTGTACTCCGAAAAGTATCTCAACTCGATGGAGTAGTCTTGTTGTAGGTAAAGGTGTTTTACAGTCGAGCTGAACAGACTTTGGGCAGTCGTAGATGCTAGATTTCATTATGTTTGAGTGTTTAGAGATTTATTATCAAGTCCATAAAGTCTGATGTCTGCGGACAAAGAGCGTCAGCAATTAAAGCGAATAAAAAAGAAGCCAAACTACATAACTACTTGTGGTTAGTTTTACACTTAAGAGCGCCAGATGACGCTGGGGGCAGGTGAGGGCAAGCAAATTAAATGTCTAATGCCAGCCATCAAAGCATTGTGCAATTTTATGAACCATATAAAATTAATTGGCCTGTCCATATGCATACTACTTAGTTTTCGTCCCCCTCTCCACACTCCTACTCTCTGCCTGTCATTCTGATTAACTCTTTCCGTGTGTGTTTTATGAATTTTAACGGCAATTTTCTAATAAAATTATCCGGCTATGACAATTTCGAGTGGATGCTGGTATAGCAGCCATCATTGGGCTAGCTGGTGTATACTCATTAGCTCTATCGGAGCCGCATCTTTGGAGCCAATCAGCGAAACAGCTGTTGTAACTTTGATTCCGATTCGACTCGAATACCATTACCAGACGAGCCTCAACCGACCGGTTGGGGCTGTTGCCACCAAAGTCAGGTGTCTCTCGAAGAATGCATGAACAAAATATTTTTACATAAAAAGCAAATCAACTGCTTAAATATAATAAAAGCCGAAAAAAGCGAAAAAAAAACGAAAAACAGAACAGCCAGCCCAGTCACAAACACTGGCAACAACAAATGCTAATGTCAATAAATTAAGTCAACAAAAGTGACCACGAGAGTTGCCCGCAATAAAGACAACTACTACCGCTTGAGAGGGAGGGGAGGGGAGGGGGCGGTCGGGCTGATCACTGGGATCGAGGCCGGAGCCGGCTCTACAAATCAGAACAGGTTTTTCTAACAGCACGCAGACAATGAAAATTAAACCTCAATTTAGATTCAACGGCTCGAATTCGTATTCGTATTCGTTTACGTATTCGTTTTCGTATTCGTATTCAGATTCCAATTCATCTACGATCTGTGATTCTCTGCCTATTTGGGTTTCATTTGTAGCAGCGAATTTACATTCCGGCAACTCGGACAAACGACCGAAGCGACAGACGGCACCTTCAACTCCTCGCCTTTGATTTCACCTGCATTCGTATCCCCGATAGATAACGCGCCTTCTCTTAATTTATTCTAATTGCTCGCCGCTGTCTCGATACTAATTTCCAGCTACGAGTTGATGCTCGTAGCTCTCAGCTCTCAGCTTGCAACTTGGCCCAGCTGCAGCCATTCTCCAGTGCTGTAACCAAATTACTTGACTTCACTCCACAAGAGCAGCAAAAAGTCCAGTTGATCGAGCTGGAAATCAAGTTATTGATATGGCATTAATGAATGTCTCCAAATATTGACTGTATCTTCACTTGTATCTAATTTGTCAACGAAGCACACAAAATCACAAATACATATTACAAGTCACTTTACGAGTATTCTAATTTTCAAGCAAAATATGCAAGAAATGGTGTGATTTATAATCTTATTAATTAGCTCTGAAAGCAGTACAATCTATAATTTTATATATTACAACCGCAAAAATAAAAGTTAGCTCAAAGTGTCGACGATTAGAATATTTCTAGCTACGAAATGCATTAGAATATAAGATAGATTAATATCGGGAATAGAAATTACATGTGAAATAAAAAAGTATAAGGCTTAATAATTGCTATTGGACATTAAGTATTTGGTAGTCAGGCAGACTCCATTGACGACACTGGAATTCCCGAAGACAAATTTACAATTTTTGTGCTCAATTAGTCTCAATATGCAAATGAAATCAATGGAATTCCGTTGCGTTCGCTTTTTGGCTGATCACGGCTGCCCATTAGGCCTGGCAAGAATCGAAAGGGGCGACAGGGGGGTGCGGACATTGGGTCGACAGAACAGTGTTGGGCAACACGTGGTGGACAAATACATAAGGTATGCATGTAGGTGAGTGAGTGAATCGGGGCTAAATAGATAAACTGAATTCAAATGCGTTTGTCGACAAAACTAATCAAAGCAGCCATCGACCATTCTTTGCTCATTTGCAGAGGGGGGTGAGGTGGTTGGGCGGCGAGGTATCAACAATTTGAATTGATGTAAGCTTTAATTTATGGCCATATTCGAGCATATTTTTTGAATTTATTGCCTTGTCGAGAATGCGAGCTGGTCAAGCCCAAACCAAGTCCAAGTCGCCGTGGCTGTGGCTGTGGCTGTCGCACGTGCTGTGGCATTTGCGAGGCCAATATTAATTGTTATGACGAAAGGAGTTGTACAATGCTGCAACGCTGGTGCCGTAAAAAACAAGCGACAACAACAATAGCAGCAGATATATAGTGTGTCTATGTAAGTAAATTATTATGACTTTCACGCCCCGGGCAATGTTTACAACGTCACAAAACGCACACACTACGCGACCGAGACGCCACATGATTAATAGTCAGCATGAGAGAAATATTCTTTCATACTCAAGATATTGTGAATGCTTGAGATACACATTCAAGGCGCAGACTGAGCCGAGCGTCAGTTAGAAACGGTTCGATTGTAGCGCGCTCTTGAAAACTGTTAGGCGAGCTGTGAGCTCAGCCAGATGGATATTATGGCCATGATGATTGTTGCTATTATATGTTATGTATGTTGGTGTGTTGTGTGTATCGGGGCATGGGGACAAGTTAGCCTAAAGCAGAAGCCAATGAACCGCAGACGATGGCAGCGATTGGTTGACAGCTGCAGATACAGATACTTTTGTCAATATCTATAACTGCCAATTGCTGTTGTTGCCGTTGTTGCTGTTGCTGGTGTGCGCGTCTGTTGCTTATGCTTATTATGACAGCACTCAATTGCTCATGTGACGCCTGAAAGTCGAGCAGCCGCCGCAGAGTATCTGCGAGTCTCTAAGTATCTGTGAGCTTCCTCATGTCCGCGTCTACCACGCTCAGCTCGACGTATCTATGCCACTCAGCTTGCTGGCCATTGTGAAAGTGAAAACCCACAAGTGCTCACATTTGCTCTGCTCTGCTCTGCTCTGCTCTGTGCACTGTTGTGCTGTGCCCTCAGCCAAAGTTAATATGAGTTACACATAATTGAGTTAGCTAAGTGTCATGCACGAGATACAGATACATCTATATGAGTACGCGCAGATACAGACAGACAGACAGACAGACATACACATGTATTTTAAGAAATTTCGAAAGTTTGCCCCACCATAAATCACATAAATCTTATATTTCTTTCTACGAGAGCATGGGCCATTAAGCAGAGACACACAGTCACACATTCCAATTGACATATCGTCAGAGCAATGCCAGACTATGACAATTGGTGATAATGGGCTTAATCAATTTAACAATTAGCACAGCATTTCTATTGCCCATAAAATGCAACTTTCTTTCATTAAATTAAGACCTTTTGCTCGCTGCGCGTCTTGTTGTGGCGACCTTAATCGTAAGCCGCGACAAATTCCAAATAACCATAACAAATTCAGGTAAATATCAGGCAATTCAAGTGCAGAATACTTGAAAACCTTTCTCTACCTACCAACCAACCAACCAAACACTTCAAGCTGTTCAACTCTCTGCACCAGTTACGCATACGCAATTTTTCCAAACATTGTGCATTGCATTTCTATTGCGAGCGGAGCGGAGAGGCGAGTAATGTGCATTTTATGGTGCACTTTAATGGCACTGCAATTGCATTGAATTGAATTTTAATTGTGCACAAAAATAGCCCGGCAATAGGTGAGTCCATGTAATAAAATGAAGCCAGGCATCGGCTCGCATATAGAACACTTTGGACTGGGCGCAAGCAACACGTCAGCCGACTCATAGAATCGATTACAAATTCAACTCATTTACCATAAATACAATGCAGCACACACACACACACACACACACACGTTAGAGTAGGGAAAGGTCTCCATATCCCAATGTCTGTCTGTCTTTTTTTTTGTGTCCCTAGACGTCGATGCTTTGGCTACCAGTCGCTTTTTGCTGTTCGCTTCTCTTTCTTTATGTTAAACGCATAGATTTGTATTCAGAAACTGACCAAGTGGGTCTGCATACGCAATTTATATCACGAGGTGAGCCACATGGAAATTATTTGTCACTTCTTTGTGCTGAGCCAGCCACAGCCACTCCAGCCATACAAATCAAATTCCCGCCAAATCGCCGAGACAATCCAAAAACTTCACACTGTCGCCAACAAGTATATTGATTCCAATTCTAAAATACGCATAAATTCAATTAAAATTCTTTAATTTCTTGATGGTTTACACAATACTTTTAGTCGATCTTCAGTCTCGAAATGGAAAAACAAACTACAACTACAATTAAAAAGTAAACTTTTTACTGCAATAGATAAGGAATTACTTTAGTAATATAATTTGAGTATGGACAGCCAATCAATGTGCATTTGTGTTGTTAAATCTATTCGAACTAATACTAAACTATAAAACTTGTGCGCATGGGGGACTATTGTGTGTTTTTTAAGATCAGTTCGCAAGCTGAAATGCCTTGCGAATGTGTAGCGAATCAATACATGCAACGAATTCTGTTTTCAGGCTGAAAATGAATTTCAAAATACTGGGTCGCGGCACACACGCTAAATAATTTATATAGTATGCCTATGCAAACGAAAGTGCTCACTCAACCCTACGAAGGCGAGACAGCAGTACAAGAATTAGTGCAATGAAATGTTAAATAGATTAGATGAAATACATTAACCCCAACGTGGTTTTCAAACGTAATGCATAGATGACGAGCCCGGCATGGAGGATTCGGAAGTGTTGTGACTTGTGGCGTATACAAGTATAGTTTAGAGTAATAGCTTGAAAGGTGGCAGACACTGCATTGCCTGAATAGCATGCTGTGATGTGGTGGCTGCTTTCGTTTTGTGCCCTAAAATATACGTCTAAATATCTAGAGGAAAAGCATTTTTGTGCCTTTGCCAACGAGCGACAGAGAGAGAGAGAGAGAGAGGCAGAAATTGAAATCGGTGGAAACGAGTCACATTTCAAAATTGACACTTCAAACGCAACGCTGCCAAGTATCTGGCGGATACACAGTGGAGAGCGGAGCCCACAATACAATCAAATAGAATACAATACAATACAATATATATGCTGAATACATTTTGGGTGCGAGAAAGGAGGCAGAGAGAGCGAGAGACAACAGAGAGCAAGAGCGAGAGAGAGAGAGAGAGAGAGGAGAGTGTGAGGCCAGGGGCCAGAAAATGCTAACTATGCACAAGACCGAAGCGAACTGAATCGAACCGATCCGATCCCAAGTCGTAAGCATTTCATTTTGGCCTTTTTGTCGAGCAAACGGAATCGAGAAAGACCCAAACAATTAACAGCAGATAAGCGGAAAAGTCATTTGACGTTGTCGCGTTGTTGCTATTGTTGTGATTGTTGTGATTGTTGTTGTCGAACTACTTAAATATTTTAGTTTTGAGAAAAATCAAAGCAGACACAGCGAGACAGAAGCACTGACAGAGACGGAGACGGAGACGGAGGCAGTTCAATGACCAACGGGCCCCGGGTCGCTTTCAGCTTTCATCAATGGTCGCGCTACATTGGCCACAAGGCGACGTCGCTGACGACGACGACGACGGCGACGACGACGACGGCGACGACGACGACGATGGCAGCGACGCTCTAATAGATATCAGCTCAAAGCATAGATACAGATACAGATACAGACACAGATGCAGATGCAGATACAGATACAGATTGATGCGTGTAAGCGTTGTAGTGCGGCACTCACATCAGCGCATCAGCTGCATTGCTTGGCGTTTTTCTATGGCTTTGCCAGCGGGCAGCAGCGGTGCCGGGGGCAATCGGCAATCGGGAATCGAGGAGCATCAAGCATCGAGAATCGGGCAGCCACAACCACAGCAGCAGCAAAAATGTCACACGCAGCCGCCGCATTTAGTTCAATTGCATTACAAAAGGCAGCCGGAGGCAGCCAACTCAGATACAACTTACAGATACATTTATAAATCACAAACAGAACGAAAAAAGTCACCGAAGCAGACGCTGAAGACGAGATCATGGCGAAGCACAGCAAACGCCTCAAATCACTGAAGAATTGTTGTCTTCTTATTGCTGCCATCAGACGAGCGACGCCTCGTGCTATTCAGCGATTTTTACCGTTGACATTCTATTGAAAAGTATTTGGGAATTGTAACGACGCGTCAAGAACGTCGCTCGCAATGTATCTGTGTCCGCATCCGAACCTGCTGCACTCGTATTTGTATCTGTATCTGTATCTGTATCTGCGCACATATTTGCCAATGTATCCGCAACGTCATCTGCCGCACAGTCGACTAAGTGATCTTTGAGTCATCGCATGCTAATTTACACTATTCCCCTACACAGGAATTTCCGTTTTGCTGCACGTCATCAAATTGTCTCACTTCATGTTGCATAAACAATTTCATTTGCTAGCGAGAGAGTTCGTCGATAGCTATGCGACCTTTATGCAACAATGGCAACCACTTTAGCTGAAAGCCTCTGTAGTGAATTCCATATTGCAACAGTTCCACATCGACACATCGAAATGAATTATAAGCGCCACTATAATTTGCATGTCATTTATCGCCAGGTTACAAAAACGCATTAAACTGTCTTGTGTGCATTAGTACAGAGCGTTTGACCTTTGCTTAACGATTTGTAATTTACGGCCATGATACTGGAAGTATTAATTGAGGTTATCGACAGATAGTAGCTGCCTTTTTCAAACTGACTCACATCGTATGCTAAACAAACAGTAGTGAAGTAATTTCAAAATATAGTATTTGAAAATATATTTATTGAGTTGGCAACTAAATTAGTTGTAAATCAATAGTAGTGAAGTAATTTTGAAATATATTATTGGAAAATACAATAGAAAAGAAGTAATTTGAAAATATAATATTGAAAACAACTAAATTAGTTGTTTATCAATAATAGAGAAGTGATTTGAAAATATAATATTGCAAAATATATTTATTGAGTTGGCAACTAAATTATTTGTATGATAACTAATTTGGATATTGAAACAAATTAGTTGTATATTAACAGTAGAGAAGTAATTTGAAAATAGAATATTGACATATATATTTATTGAGTTGGCAATATTTCAATAGTTGAAAAATAGTTTGAAAATATAATATTTGGAAATTCATTTATTGAGTTCGCAACTAAATTAGTTGTACATCAACAGTAAAGAATTAATTTTACAAAAAATGGAAAATATGGTATTTATTCAGTTGGCAACCAAATTAGTTGTATATCAATAGTAGAGAAGTAAGTTAGAAAAAGAATATTGAAAACTATATTTATTGAGTTAGAAACCCAATTAGTTGTATATCAAGAGTAGAGAAGTAATTTGAAAATATAATATTGGAAAATATATTTATTTTGTACGCAACTAAATTAGTTGTATATCAAAAAAGTCGGCAACTAAATAAGTTGTATATCAATAGTAGAGAAGTAATTTGAAAATTTAATATTGCAAAATAAATTTATTTTGTACGCAACTAAATTAGTTGTATATCAACAGATGCCATTTTTTAATAGTGCTGCATAAATGTGCTGTTGGATCATAAAAGATGTGAGGAAGTGTGAAAATGGAAGTACGAGTATGCATATTCAAATTTATTTGCTTGTTCAAGGCGCCAAAGTTCGCACCACAAAATCGAAGCAGAATCGTATTTATGCAAACATTGCAAATGCGACTGTGCACACATACATATGTACATACATATATGTGTGTGTGTTTAACATATGCAACATTTAATTTGAATTTGCCAGTACGGCAGTTTTATTTTGTTTTTTGTTTTTTTTTTGTGGTTCGGCTCGTTTTGTTTTTATTCAGTTTTTTTGATGTTGTTGTTGCTGTTGCTTTTTGTCGCAACGGAAGTTGTGGCAGCAAAGTTCAGCAAATGCATATGAAATACGAATGTGATTACAAATGCGATTGCGAGCGAGTAAGTGAGTGAGTGAGTGAGTGAGTGCGAGTGCGAGTGTATGGGACAGCGAGTGCAGAAGGCACTCGTAATGCTGACTGCGAAACTTTAATGAATAGCAACATGAATTGGCACAATCGAAATGCTTCATTAGTTACGGGCCAGGCCAAAAGCTGCGACCGCTGCCAATCCAATCAGCTGTTGCCAGTCCTGCACTGCACTGCACTGCACTGCGGCACCTTCCGGTTCTCTAGGCCGCGCCAAGCACAGCCAACAGCCAACAGCGGCGAACAGGCAACAGCAAACACCTGCAACCCCGTCTAGCGGGTCTGTCAGGCGTGTATTAATTTCCTTACTCGCATACAGACGCTAATGCGTGTGCATGTAGTGTGCAACAAGTTGCAATTGCTGTTGCCGGCCCCGTCATGCCCCGACAGCGGATAGTGTTGGCTGCAAGAACAAGTTTGCGGCCAAATGATTCACTCGGCCCCATTGCAATTACATGCGTCAGAGTATCTGCAGTTCGGCTAGTTGCAGTCGCTGGATTTCCTTGTTTAATATGCAGATTGTGTCGCTGACTTTAATACTTTGCAACGTCGTCGATCATTTCGCCTGCCTGCTGTCCGTCCCTCCGTCCGTCCGTCCGTCCGTCCGTCCGTCTGTCTGTCTATCTGACTGGCCGCCCGGCTGGTGGCATGCAACGTTGGCGCGTTGCAGAAAAGCATGTCGTACAAGCGTTGTCGTCTTGTAAACCGGCAACACAAGCAACATGCAACCATGCAACGACACCAGCAACAACAACAACAACAACTATGTACATCGACTCCAGCTCTCCCATCAACGGACCCAGCCACAGCAACAGCCACAGCCTCAGCCGGTCACAAGGTGGCACTCAGAAGGCAGCCGTTTCCTTCCACAAATTTCCTTGGCCACATTTTTAATTAAAAAAGCAAAAAGAACAACAAACGAAAAATACAAGAAATATGCTGTGGAGTAAATAAATTGCATAAAAATAAAAATAAAGCCAGCGAATAAAATTAATAAAAGGCTGCAAAAATAAGCAAGAGCAAAAGCGAGAACAGCTGGACGCAATCTAGGAAATAAAAGCCGAACGCTCAATGCTCTTGCTAAACTGACAGTAAAACAACTTACGACAAAATGTAAAGCAGAATTAAATAAAAATAAAGTCTAACAGTGAATACTTTTACAAGACTGAAAATGAAACAATGTACTAAATAACATAATGCAGTAAAATAATGCAGTAAAATACCTTGAAATATAATAAAAAAGGCAACAATTATAAGCAAGAGAGCAAGTGAGAACAGTTGATACTCTAGCTAGGCTGATAGTTAAGCAACTTACCCAAATAATGTAGTGCAGAAGTAAATAAAAATAATATTAAAGCCTGGGCATATAATTAATAAAAGCCAAGAAAAGTAAGGAAGAGAACAACTGAAAAAAAACAATCTAAAGATACAAATAATACTCTTGCTAAACAAGCGAATCAACAAATCTATTCACCTTGTAATTGATCTGATCTTTAGAATATGTCTGCCCAACTCGTCGCTATGTTCGGAGTACTCGTCGAGAGGGTATTCAATTGAAATTGCTGGTCTGTTTTGCAACTGGCGACTGGCAAGTTGCAATTGCTGCAGTGTCTGGCGATGGCGCTGTGTGGGCTGCAACCGATTGCTATCTATCGATAGTTAGCCGCACAACCAAATAAATCTATTAATTGATTTCATAGAGCGATAATCGCTAATTTGACAATAACTAATATGCATTATTGATTGGCGTCAAACAAGTTGCAATGCGCATTTCATTGGAATTCAAATTGGCGAATGCGCCGTGTGGCTATTTCGATTACTTTGGCTCGGCACAATCTGCGAGTGCAATCAACAATCGATCGGGGTTCATCTCCAAACACGAGTTGGAGGCCTGTCCTTGGCTGTGAGCATGTGTGAGTGTTGCTGTGTGTCGCGTTTGAGTTACGCTTTACAAGATTCTGCAGATTGCCAGCATTAATTTTTATGCATGGAACGCGAAAGACTTTGGTGTGGAAGTTTATACTGCGAGATGCGCTATAGCAATTACTAGAGTCTTGAATGAAAGCATTTGCCTGGCAGTTATTTTAATAACCATAACTTAGACTATCACTGAACAATAAAACTTATTAGAACTAATAGCAAATATGCTCACAAACTGATTGAATTGTTTTTCAAATTGAGCAAGTAATACACAAAATGTCTTTTTAAATGAATAGTTTATTTGATTAAATGTACACTAATCTGTAGCTGGCAGAGCATTCGTGGTTGCCAACTGCTAGCAGCGCCTTGAGCTCCTCTTGCTGTCGATGGGTTGTGGGGCGTGGCCAGCGTAATGTGCGGCTGTGCGGAGTGTAGTTTGGGCTTGGACAAGCCAACATATTGGATGGCATACATAGAGAGGCATGAGTATTTATTTACACACATGAGTGTATGTAAATGTTTGTCGAATTGTGCTGCGGCTGCCTCTTCTTCTTATCGTGAAGTGCGGGTTCAAATGTTGATAACCCATGACAACTGAGAGTTGTCAGCGGGCATTTACATACATAATTTCAACAACAAGCCCAAAAGCCAAATGGGAAACCAAATGGGAAAATCGTTTAAAAATGCAAATGCCGCCACATCGACCAAATAGTATTCAAATCAGTCCATGGCTCGACGTTGTCGTCGTCGTCGTCGACGTCGTCGACGTCGTCATCGTTGTTGTTTCCTGGCGCTGCATTTGTCAAACGCCGCGGAATTAATGAACCGCAACGGCAACGCCGATTTGTATCTCATGGATACTGCAGTACGAGTAACAACAGCGCTGGCTGCGAGCACAAAGCATATTTAGTGCGGACTTTAGCACGCGTGAAACATTTTCACATGGCACTTAATTTATTTGCAGGGCTCGGCTGGCGACCCCCTTTCCCCGTCCCTCTCCCTCTCCCAGCCCCTGTCGCTGTCGCTGTCCCTTGCTGTGAGCGACCCACGTGGCTGCGGCTCAAACTGGAACTTGCCAGCCAAACAAACTGGGCAACTGTTCAGCTGGTCACCTTGCGTTGCATTCTCACCTTAGACCACCCCTCCGCCCTGCCCCATAAATAACAGCTTTTGTGCGCTCGTGCAACGTTCGTTAGTGACGCTATTTCATCTCTCTCTCTCTCTCTCTCTCACACTCTCTGCCACATTTGGCCGTTGCTGCACGTTGCCGTCAATTTGTTTGCCAATATTTGACAGCCAGTGTCGCGTAACTCAATAACCCCGCTGAGGTTTAGCCAACCATTTATGCCTTATACGACCATATGAGTGTGTGAGTGTGTGTGTTGTATATTGCCATTGTAGGAGTACTCGTATGCGATCAATTTATTTCGCGGCAACGCGTCGTGTAGGCATGCCAGGAATTTCTCCGATATTACTTGGGAGTTCAATTAAAATTCTAATCGTACAACAACACTCAAAATGGGTTAGGTCCGACTTGGCAGAGCTTCTACGTAACTGATTCCCTTGCAAGGTTTATGCGGGCAAGTTCTTTGGGGACAACCTACAATCGCTCAAGCACTCGAAACATTTCACATTGCTAGATTTACGATGCCAAGTTCTTGATTGCAATAAAAGAACCAAGAAAGTTTCACAATTCAACTAATTAACAAAATAAACAGACTAGTTCAATGAACTATTACTGACTTTTAAGTTTTAGGTAGTACAGAATTTTAAATAATAATATTTGTCATTGGCAAATTTAAGCTGCCTCAATCTACAAGTTCTTCATTATAATAAAAGAACCTCAATTGACTCAACTAATTAGCATAATCAACCAACTATTAGTGACTTTTAAATTTTAAGTAGTGCAGAATTTTAAATAATAATATTCGTCAATGACAGATTTAAGCCACCCTAATCTTCAAAATTCTTAATTGCAATAAAACAACCAAGAAGTTAAACAATTGACTCAACTAATTTACAGAATTAATAGACTATTCACAGAACTATTACTGACTTTTTTGTTTAAATTTTCAAAAGTACAAAGCATACATATTAATTCGACAGATTTAATCTATCTCAATGTTCAAATCCTTGATTATAATGAAAATTGTGCTACAATTGACTTAACTAATTAACAGGATCAACAGACTATTCATAAAACTATTACTGTCTTTTAATCTTAAGTAGCGCAAAACACACTTTAATACATTTTAAATAATAATAATGTTCCTTAGATTTGAGCTGCCTTAATCTTCAAGTTCTTGATTATAATGAATCTAGCACAATAGACTCAACTAATTAACTAAATCAATAGACTATTAACAGATCTATTACTGACTTCAAGCTGTCTCAATCTACAAATTGTTAAATATAATAAAATAACCTCAATTGACTCAACTAAATAACAGAATAAACATAATATTCACAGAACAATTACTGAGTTTTAAATTTTAAGAAGTGTAGACATTTTAAGTAATAATATTCGTCATTGACAGATTTAAGCTGTCCCAATCTTAAAGTTCTTGATTATAATGAAAATTGTGCTACAATTGACTCAACTAATTAACAGACTATTCATAGATCTATTACCGACTTTTAAAGTTGAATATGTACATAAATCCACATTGCTTGCTTCAAGTGTTTATACTTCATTGTTGTACTCAATGAGAAGCAATTAATATAATTGTCGTTGCATATTGATTGATATTAAAATTTGATTACTCGACATTCCGGATCAATCAAAGAACTCGTTGGCAAGTTAATGCTGCTGCAATGGATCGCTGGACACGTATAAACGCAGTTAGCACGTGTGGCCTGTCAATCAAGCGTGTGTGTGAGTGTGTTTGTGTGTGTGTTGGCCCAACCAAGTATCGCTCGGGCTGTCTGTCTGTCAATCTATATGGGCGAGTGTGTGCATATTACATTGTGTATAGTTTTAGTATGTCGTTTTAAAGCCATCAGAGTCGTGCTATTTGCTCTGAGGCCAGTCGGCGGCACACAATTGTCGCTGTAATCAATTTCAAAACTGTCACTTTGACAGCCCAACTTACGCTCCACGCTCCGTCATCCAGTGCCAAATGCTGCAGACACGACGTCTGTGTCCCATTTAAAGAGACACCACACTCGCTCCAAAGTGTGTGTGTACCTTGGGTATTATGTATTTATCATAAAGAAAAAACATTTTATCGCTTCCAGTTCGGCTTGCTCCGCCCGTCAGCGTAAATATTTGTTCGTTCATTTGTTTGTTTGTTTGTTTGTCGCCTGTTCAAGTGTTTGTATGCATCTTGTAGGTGGCACTCAATTGTGCTGTCGTCGTCGTCATCGTCGTCATATTCATATTCGTTGGTAGCTAGAACAAAAGACGCGTTACTCAGGTTGTCAGAATGAAAGTAGTAACACTCCAGGAAACGCAGACAGCTACTTGGCCCTGATTTATATAGTTGGCCACAGAAGACGATGTATTCGGGCACTTGCACTTTGTACGTACTGCAACGCTTCCGAGAATTGATTAGATTGTTCTTGATAAACTCGCACAGAGCAAGCTAGAGTCGTATATTTAATGGTTTACAACAGTTATTATTTTGGTCGTATCATCATGTGCACCTCCTTGTAGCTATAGCGATCGCCGCGCCAGTGGTACCAGGTAACGCCACGACCCACTTGATCCACCTCAACGTCTCCTCTGAAGTAGAGCCCATTCAGATTACTGAAATTTGTAATTGAATCATTTAACTGCTGCTGACTCCCAGGCGACTTAGAGCTCACCTGTAATGCGTGGTGCCGTACCACCAGGCGCCCGTGTAGTCGACAGCACTGTTTCTGCCAGAGTTGTCGTTGTCTCGATCGTAGGTCGTGAACTTCATGTGCTCGTGGTAGCGTAGTCCATCGCCTGCTGTTCCCGAGTAGTTGCCCAAGGTGTCCAGACTGTAGGCGTCGTGCTCGCTGCCAATGACAAACAGATCGTAGCGCGCATAGCGCGTTTGTCCTTCGAAGTCCTGCAGCTGCACGAAGAGCTCGTGTGGTGTGGCTGTGGTCAGCAAGTGCAGCGTGTCGAGTCCGATGAAGAAACTCTGGTCCAGCTCGCCGAATCCCTGCTGATACGACGCCCAGTTCCTGTAGAAATTCACCGAGATATCCGAGCGACGCTGCACCACCAGCCAAGGGTCGCCGGCAAAAGAGACCTCGCAGAAGACGGGGAGGACTCGGCCAGCTACTTCGATCTCGTAGATGCCGCTCGTCTTGGGCTTGGCAGACGTGCAGGAGTCAGGGTAGATCGCGGCAGCGGCAAAGGCCAGGCCAAGTGCCGGCAAAACAATGCAGAAAAAGAAAACTGTCTTCATTGCGATGAGCAACAAATCGTGCGTGGTGCCTTTTATAGCAGCAGACAATTGTGCTATCGGCTCAGATAAGACACATTGATTTACTATAGATTCAACACGTTTATTGCCGTCTTTAGATATATTTACAACTTTTGTGAATTCACGCAATGCATTGCCTTACTTCGGACGTATCATCATGTGCACTTCTTTGTAGCTGTATCTGTCGCCACGCCAGTGGTACCAGGTAATGCCGCGCCCCACTTGATCGGCATCGACATCCCCGCCGAAGTAGAGACCGTTCAGATTGCTGCAGTGAAGTGATTACACTAAAAACCATCTAGATACTGTGGAGAGAACTGACCTGTAGTGGGTGGCCTTGTACCACCAGGCGCCCGTGTAGTCGACGGCGTTGTTCCTGCTGGAGTTGCCGTTGTTGCGATCGTAGGTCGAGAACTTGCTGTTCAGGTGGTAACGCAGCCCGTCGCCGGCGGTGCCCGAGTAGGTGCCCAGCGAGTTCAGACCGTAGAGATTGGCGCCGTTGCCAATGGCAAAGTTGTCGTAGCGCGCATAGCGCGTCTGATCCTCAAAGTCCTTGAGGTGAATGTAGAGCTCGTGGGGCTTGGAGATGGTCAGCAGGTTCAGCGTGTCCAGGCCGATAAAGAAACTCTGGTCGAGCTCGCCGAATCCCTGCTGGTACGACACCCAGTTGCGATAGAAGTTCACGGAGACATCCGAGCGACGCTGAACGACCAGCCACGGGACGCCAGCCAGGGTGACGTCACAATAGACGGACATGAGCACGCCGTTCACCTGGATTTTGTAGATGCCATTCTTCTTGGCCTTGGCGGACGTGCAGGAGTCGGGATACTTCTTGAACAGCGATATCGAGGTATTGAACTCGGCCGCCGACGCGACTGCCGCTGCGGCCAGCCAGATGAGTGAGAGGAGAATGCACAGAGAGGTCTTCATTGCTGGCTGTCGTGGAGGAGCTCGTCCCTTATATAGGCGCAGCAGGGTTTATCGTAACTGGTGCAGATAAGATTAGCTAATTGTTTGCGAATCGCGCTAATTAGTTAATAATTGTTTTTTAAGCTAGATAACAACGCTTGTTAGGCAATAGACAAGACTATCAGCTGCAGTCGTAACTTGATCGAGTTCCTTGCTTAACTGTGGCGCTATTAAGGTTATAGCCATGCGATAATATGCGGTGCCAGTTGGGGATAAAAGTGCTGATAAATGCATATTTGCAGGCTGTGTGCACCGCAAGTTCAAGTTCTGCTGCGCCACCAGATACGCTTGCCATTTATTATTATGAGAAAACATTTCTGAATCCGAGTGTGAGTGCGAGTGTGAGTGTGTGTGTGAGTGTGAGTGCTGCCCTTGCTCGTTCTCATTGTCAGGGTGCGAGTATATCCGCTTGCCGTCGCTCTGCTCCATATCCAGTGAGCGCTGTGTTATCAGGGAGTTGCGGCCCCGATGACTCAATTGGCGCACAATGGTCAGTGTAGGAATTGAACGCGAAATCGCTGATCAAGTTGCCTACAGCACTACAGCACTATAACAACAAGAAGACTCGGTCATTCATTCAGTAATTCTGTGTGGAATCAGCTGATCCCAGCACTTTTGCTTCTTGCTCTTGTGTTGCCTACAACTGTCATCGGAATACTTGTACTTATTATACTCGTATGTGCACTTATGACAAATGTATCGCATAACCGACCGCCGACACTTGCCGGCCATTGTATGTGCCCCGCTCCCTTTGCCAGCCCCACGATACTTTTATTTTATTTGATTACACTTTTTCATTTCCATTCTTCTTCACTTTGACTTTGCTTCGTTTTCGGCGCGTCTGAGAATGTGGTGGGAAAATTTTGATTGCCCGCCTTTGGAATGCACGTTTGCCTCGGCTTCAGCCTTTGCATAAGTATAACAATACTCGTATCACTTCAGTTCGCTTTGCGGAAGTTTCAGCTCGTTTTGCGCACACCTCGAACTTTGCATTAGTTTATATAATGATCTTCGAACCTCTTTGACAGCTCGGATCGCTGCAGAAAGCACTCGTTAATCGCCCAGCTGATCTCGGTGAGTACTCAGTATCTTAATGGCATCTTCAACACGCGCCAGAGAGAGACGCAAATTGGCTGCGACTTGCAATCGCAATCGCAATCGCACTTGTCTCGCTGCCGTTGAAGTTATAATTAACTAAATAAAATTATGATAGATGGATATGCGACTGGGACTGGGACTGCGACGGACGGCGTTAATTGCCAACTCACGCAAAACAAGTTGCAAGATTTGCCAGCGAAATCATTTAACAAATTGAATTTGCATTTCAATTGCATGCTGTAAGCACTCGCATGGGGGTGACTCACGAGAAACCGGGCAGGAAAAACAATTCATTTGCATGCTGCATTCCCAATGCAGTGCGACTGCTTGGACGCTGATTAATGAACGCCAGCGCAAAGCATCTATTAGTATTCCCTTTTATATATCCCCTCCAAGCGCTTGTGTCACCCTACGCGTGGTTCAAGGAATGGCGGGGGGGAGCACTCGCATTGGCACGCAGTCGAAAATGGGCGAGTGCCGTGGCAATTGAAATGCCTGGCAGTCCACTGCGGGTAAACGCAAATCGAACTGCACTCAAATGTTTTTATAATGAGTTAATAAGCGCACACCTGTTGCAGTCGCCAGCGACGTTGACGTTGACGCTGACGCTGGCGTCGACTGCGACAGCGACCGCGACTGCAAGTGGAGAATGGCGAGTAATTAAGAGATTTACTTGGCCCCGAGATTGAACCGTGTGGAGTCCAAGTGCAGTTGCGTCGCTCACATAAATCGAAGTCTTTGTCTTGCCTCGTTTGCTGCTGTGCTGCAATTTTAATTGCTAATCGCCAGCGATTTGTAATTCTGCGCCAAGCAGACACAGGGGAAGAGAACAGCAACAGCAACAGCAATAACAACAAGAACGAGAACAACAACAACGACGACGACAGCAGTTGGTCAAAGTTGCGGCGCCAGTTTTGCGAATTATTTAAATTTATTGCTCATTGGCAACTGGAGAAGCCGCTGGAATTGTTATCCCCATCTCCAGCTGTAGCTGCATCTCGGGAAGGTTATGAATAATGCAGAGCAACAATGCAACAGTTTGATTGACCAACTTCAGCGTAACTAGCGCCTGTAATAGAATCGAATCGAAATGAGCCCAACGGCGAGAATTCTTTGAAAATGCTGCTGTGGCTTTCAACGTCTGCTGCGATTAATAAGAAGCACAAAATGATAGAACAAACGTTGCGGAGACAAGCCAAATTTGTTTGCTGTCGAAAATATTACAATTTTCATTTGTAAGTTTTTCGCACGCGCACGGCAAAACGTGAAGCATGATAAAAATGACGAAAATAAATTCAGAGCATCCAACAGATACACATGGATACCGAGTTCTCGCTGCCTGGCTGCCAGATACTTTTTAGGCAACACTTTACCAAGCAACAAGCGACCAACAAAACTAACAAAATTAACGCAACTTTAGCGCCTGGCTGGCGCAGTTCTTCAACTGCCTATTTTTGGACACACACAAAAAAGAAAAAGCCGTTTAAAAAGGTCCAACGAAATACGTTTTTCGACTAGTAACAAAACTAAGATTGGCAAACTACAAAGACAGTTGAATATCTAAGACGCTTAGCCACTTGCAGTCTATAAGAAAAGTGTGTTTGTACGTGGTATCTGGCAGTTGGTCACGAACATGGCATTACATAGTTGTTAAATGTATAAAGCAAAGTGCAAAGCATATAATTTTGAACTTGGCAGCAGAGATGAGCTGAGAGGACAAGTTAAAATGAATTGTTTTTATAGATGGATGGATGTGTGTTAGAAGGCGGCTGCCAGACAGACGACAGAGCTGTGTGTGTATCTGCCGCAGTTGCACTCGCACATGCCACACTGCGCTGTGGCAGCTATGCCTGCTGCACTCTGTACGGTCAATGCACAGACATTGTCGTCGTCATCGCTGGCGTCGCCGTCGCCGTCGCCGTTGGCGTCGTCGTTGGCGTTGGCGTTCAATTTGGCCAGACGCAAATTGTTTGCTTTTGTTTGCACTCGTTTTTCGGGGGCTGACCAGCCACGTCACCACAGCAGCAGCAACAGCTATAACCCATCATACGCAGACGGGCCTGATGCTGTTGTCGTCGTCATCCATATGGCGAACTATTTATAAATATGTTTTAATTATTTGCTGCCATATTCCTTAAAGCATCGACTAGTCTGCCGCTCCTCTGGCGCAGCAATTTGGGCCGCCGCGCGGCAACATGTGCAACTACTTTGCCTGCAATTTGCTCTTGTTTGTTGTTTGTTGTCTTGTGCTTTTGGCAACGCCGCCTGCAGCTTCTCGCTCCAAAATACATTAAGTGTGAAGTTGCTGCCACAGCAATATTATTGTCGCCTCTCACACGCAGCCTGCATGTAATTTTGCCCAACTATTTGCGTCGCCCAAATCGAAACAGCTCGACCTGTGTGCGTCTGTGTGTGTGTCTACACTGCGCAGCCTGGGTGCGGCTGGCGGGCAGTGTAGAGCAAGGCAAACAACGGTCAATCGAAGTGCCGCGTAGTAGCTGCTCAATGACGACTCTACGCAGCTCCAAGTTTGTGGCTTTTGTGCATTTTCTATTTACCTAACTGGCAGCCAACGAGCCGGGTTTGTGGCCAGCTCCCCGGCCTGCGCCCGGCCTCAAATAAACCGCTGCAGCGATGCGAATATGCTTATGCTCGCTTTACGGGCTTCTCCGCGACAGACTGACGACTGTCGACTGACGACTGGCGACGACTCTCTAGACAGCAGACGCTGGCAATGAAGCGAGAAAAATTACTATTTGTTGTGCTTGGAGTGCGCGTAGTTGTGGATTTGTAAAGTGAGTTTGTCAACACGAGGCGTGCGCAGCTGGCAGATGGATATAGCGAGCGATACAAACCAGTATCGTGAAGATGGTCGCCGAAAGCCAAGCCCAGCTCGTTGAGTCTGCAGCTGAGCAACTGCGTAGTGTCCAAGTATCCACGAGATACAAACATTTTTCCGCTGAACTCAAAGGTCCGTCCGTTCGTTCTCCGCATGGGGGCAGCAATTGTAATTGAATGCCAAGCGAGCATAGTCCCGGCATGGTCAATACGACTATGAGTACGACTACGAACACTCACAGCGCACTCACAAAGCACTCGCACTCGCACTCGCAAGTACAGCTATTGCTGCTGATTTGTCTGCTTGTCGATTTGTTTGTTTTGGCCTCTCGGCCGAGACGCACATTTATGGGTTGTTGTCTCCGCTAAAAACGGAACCAGACACCGTCCTTAACTGCCCCCCTCCCACTCCCCCTGCCAACTCTCAACCACTACACCACAAGTCGCACAAGGTCCGGCAACGTCGGCAATTACTCATTTATGGCCATTGTCATTACATTTCTTTCGCATCGGCTTCTGCCTTCAGCCTGCGCCCCCTTTGCCTCCTCCGCGGGATGCTGCTGTGCCCCCCTCGCCGCTATTTGATTTATGCATTGATCGTTAGTGCGCGTTCTGAGTTGTCCATCGCATTCATGCATACAAATCGCACTCGCTTTTAGGGATCGACCAGCTCTCTTTTTGCCACCGCGCCGACGTGCTTCCGCCTCCCCCTCTCTCGCTCACTCCTGCGTGCTGTCTATTTATAAAGATTACGTGCAATTAAAAGCAGCTCCACCGCAGTGTCCCAGCGCATCATTAACAAGTCATTCGGCGAATTCAATTCATTTACGCCAAATGCAGCTTTACAACTTCCACTCTCTCTCTCTCTCTTGTAAACAGCGATTAAGACAATGGTATTGTTTAGCACTAATTTAGCATCGATAACACTATCGATATTGTATTGCACTTTATTAGTGCGATATCGATACGGATAGTTGTAGCCACACGTGCAAGCAGGACAAATGTAAAACTACAAAATTATACCACACTTATCCAACTATCGCTTCACACTGTATAACTTGCATTAACTAATTAAATTTAAACCACTTAATGTAAAATGTAAAGCATTGTAAATGGCCCCAAAATATTATTGATTATTTCGGTCATAAATTTTGTGCCATCAGCTTTTATTGAATTTAACGAGTCATTTGGAATGCATTTGAATCTCATGTCAGAGCATAGTTTTGGAGCACTCGCAATCACAGCGCGGCCACTCGAGTGCCTCGTTCCACTTTATTATAGTCAAATGAGCTCAATTCGAGGCTGACCTCTTGACAGGGGCCGATAAGCGGCAGCGGGAGAGATCTATCTGCAGGTTGAACTCTGACACGGGCTTAGCAAATGCGCTGTCATAACAGTCGAACAGTTTAAGCCACCTTATCACGACCACAGAGCGACTTTCTGATAAGCCACTCGGCTGTCTCGCCGCAATCTCGAGCAGTTCGACAATTCTATTTTAATAGGGCATTCAAAATAAATATTTCTGTTGGGTTTACACGCACACACGCACACACAGTTGACAGATTATCAGTTGAGGCGACAGCTTTCGTTTCGGTTTCAGTTGTCGTTGCTGTGCCGCTGACCAGCGTGCCACAGTGCCTGCCACATGAAACCACAACATTGCTGCTGCTGCTGCTGCTGCCATTGGAAGCGGCAGCCACAGCAGCCACAACCGCAGGCGCTGTCTTGGGGTTATCAAGCTGATTATTCAATGCATTGCTGTTTATAACAGCCACACAACAAACAATGTTTTTCAACATTTTTCCTCTATTTTTTTTCAGTATTTTTTATGTGCCATTTGACACAGTTTTGACATGCAACCGCTTACGAATATAGTTACGAATACTACAAGTGACTGTTGAGTGCGAGTACTTTGTAATTAGCCCCGACCACTCGCGTTTCCATCGACTTATCAGGCCATCGGGCCTCTGCCCTCCGACCCCACCAAGTCCACTCGCCCAGCTGCTCATGTAGCCAGCGCATGGAACTGGAATGAAACTATTTCAAATCTGCCTCGACTACATCTCCACATATGTTGCCAAACAATAAAGATTTTACTCAATTTAAGTCCCTTCAAGCGAATATTTATAAATATTTGAAAAGTTGAAATTGCAGTTGATTTCCTAATACATATATATTACAATCTGTTGAGGGATATTCTTCACTTTCCCACAATCATTTTGGGCAGTTGAGTTATGCACGATAAGCTGCAGCTAAATATAACAAATTATCGATTGACTTCGGGAGTTCTCAATAACGCAATAAAGGCTAGTGTGCTGCTGTGTGGATTCCCGTTGACCCTAAATACTCAGTTGTAGCAGTATATGGTTGCTATAGGTAGTCAGATTGGTAGGTGTTAGTCGAGCGAGTCTCGGACTCGTGCGTTCGCTTATTTGCGTTTCTTGTTCGTTTGCATTTTGTGTTGTGTTTTATTTTCATTTGTCTCCGGCGTCTCTTATTTTCATTTCTACATAGTTGCCCACGACAACGACGACGACGACGACGACGACGGCGACGGCGGGGGCAACGGCGACGGCGAGTCGTCGCAAAGTGAAACTGAAAATTGCAACTAAATGCCGTGCTCATCACTTGTAGACACTTTAGAATGCGCTGTGTATCTATGAGATACAAAGACGCGCAGACCGTTGGATGGACGACGACGAGACAGCAAATGAGACGCAAATGGAATGTTGAGGTGCCACACACACACACACACACACACACGCACACAGAAGAAGAGACATAGGCACATTTTTAGCAGTGTAGATAGACGACTTTTGTAGAGACTGAGATACAATCTAACTGGTTTGCTGCAAGAACCTTAACAGTTTCCATATTACACATAGATAGAGACACTTTTTCAATAGAAAATTAAAGTTGAAAATTATACAAATTCGCGGAAATATATTTTCTGCTTCACGTTGATAAAAATAGTTGCATTAAATAAGTTATACAAAGGAAACAACAATATAAATACATTCCATGTAGATAGAGACATTTTGGGCTAAAACAAAAAGCTGTTTCCAACAAAAATTAAAGTAGAAAGTTATATAAATTACCGGAAATACATTTTCTGCTTTACTTCGGCAAACACTGATAAAAGAGTTCCATCATATAAGTTGTACAGACGAAACAACAACTTTAATACCTTCCATATAGTTAGAGACATGTTGGGCTTAGACAAAAAGGCTTTTTCAATAGAAAGTTAAAGTAGAATATTAAAGTATTAAAGTAGAATACAAAAGAGTTTGATCAAATAAGTTTCGCATACCAAACAACAACTTTAATACTTTCCTTATATGTAGATGCATGTTGGGCTAAATCAAAAATCTGTTTCCAACACAAAATTAAAGTAGAAAATTTTAAAAATTACCGGAAATGAATTTTCTGCTTTACTTATTCAAACACTGATCAATAAGTTTAATCATATAAGTAATACAGACGAAACAACAACTTTAATACCTTCCATATAGATAGAGAAATGTTGGGCCAAGGCAAAAAGGCTTTTTCAATAGAATATTAAAATTGAAAATGATAGAAATTCGTGTAAATACATTTTCTGTATTTCATTGACAAGAAGTGGTCGAAAAAGTTATTCAGTTATTCCATCAAAAAAGTTATTCAGACATCGAACTGATTTGCGCTTTTGATTGTGCACACCAGTAAAACTGTCGCCAGCATATTGGATTATTTGGGTGGCAATTTTGGTATGGCAGAGCACTCTATGGGTATAGTGCACGTCCAGCAACAGTCGGGATACGCCATGGTCAAGGACACGGTGGAACTGTTGCAAAGCGCGAAAATCACTGGCTTCTGACAGCTGCGAGTAGAATTGCCATTTACCACACGATGCACAACGCTTTGGGTAGCAACTTACAAGAAGATCAGAGCTGTGCCGTCATCATCCATGCACACCAGAATGCCGCAGACCGTGGGATCCTGCTCGGCCTCGCCAACCTGCAGATTCTTGGTGAAGCCGACGCAGCCGTCGCCTATAGAGAAGAACTCACTGACTGCTGCAGAAGAGAGCTAGCTACTCACCCCATGTGGGTCGCGCCACCTGGTGCACCAAAGACAGGCCGCCACACACCAATGCCAGCAGCAGGATCAGCAGGATCAACGCCACGTTAACTGTCATGGCTCAACAGTGACTGCCAGCAAGCAGCGCTCCAAAGGCTTTTATAGCTCACAAATACCATAACAATAAAGTTACCTTAAACAATTCCCCAGAATTCGCCAACAACACAATTTGTGTGGCGCCCTGGGAGACGTGTACTGCTGGGTGCCACTGTGTGCCAGCGTCCAATTCGTGGCCCATATTTGTCAGTGCTCAACTACAATTACAACAGTCAAGCGATGCAGCTAGCGATTAAATCCGCTGTCGGAATTGGCTTAGAATTGTTACTTATTTTGGTTCGACTTCAAGTCGATCATCACAGCAGCAACTGTCGGGTTTGTCAACATTCGCAGCTTCAACCTGTCAGGCATTGGAGAATCCTTTTAACTTGCAAGAAAGTTAGGAGCTCCATGAGAATCTCAAGTACTTTCCTTTGACTACTGTTCACTCACTGCAGTTCACCGAACTCAATAATCATCATAGCAACATTTGCCAGTTTTGTGTTAGAACTGAAATAAACTTACCAATTTGTAATTTGATGGCAGTAGCTTCGACCACAAGCTAAGCATGTCAGCCATCAGAAAATCCTTTTGACTTGCAAACCAAGCGCTTTCCTTTGGTCACAGCTCTGCGATCTCTGCGGAAACAAATTCCCAAAATAGCTTTGACTTCAGTCTCAACATCTCGGGAAGAAGGGAAATCCTTTTGACTTGCAAATCATCAGTTTTGTTCTATAAATTCTCTTGGCTTCCAAGCCAAGCGCTTTTCTTTGACTACTGAATTGATTGGTTGAAAGAATTTGAAAGCAACTTCCTTTTGGCTTGCAAACCAAGCGCTTACTCTCAGCTATGTTAAGTCACGTGCTCAATGATCTCAGCGATCAACGTAGCATCAACTGTCGGGTTTATGTTACAATTGAAGGAATTTACAAGCGATCGCTGTAGCTGCGACTTCTGACTCAACATCTCGGACATTGAGAAATTCCTTTTGGCTTGCAAACCAAGCACTCTCCTTTGGCTCCTGCTCTATAGATCGCAGCTGCTCTCAGCTATGTTTAGTCACCGGCTCAACGATCTCAGCGATCAACAGAGAAGCATTTGTCGGGTTTATATTACAATTGAAGGAATTTACAAGCGATCGTAGTAGTTTCGACTTCTGACTCTTCATCTCGGGCATTTGAAAATCCTGTTGGCTGGCAAATTGTCGATGCTCCATGAGAATCTCAAGCGCTTTCCTTTGGCTACTGCTCGCTAGCTCTCTGCTGCACTCCGCCCGGCGCATCGCCGGCTATCGCCTGGACAGGGTAAGTCGGGTGCCCGACTAATCTACGCAGCCGGCTGCTAATCGGCGTTCCTTGCAGGGACAGCACCCGAAGCATTTGGCGTGGCCGTCGAATCTGTACGCGGACTTCGCGGCCATCAACAGCAATCAGGGAGCCGTCAACAGTCGGTTGGCCAAGTCGGCGGATCCGGTGGGCGGTGCTGCGGCTCCAGCGGGCGGCGCTGTTGGTGGCGGCGGCGCTGGTGCGGGCGCGGGGGCGGGGGCGCCGCAATGCAATGACAATAACGACAAGAAGTGCGATGTGAAGCAGATCTTTGCGCCCGGCGACCCCAAGCAGAAGTCCTCGAACATTGCGATGAAGGCGGCGCAGGACGCGAAGGCGGCCAACGAGGCGCAGCAGGCCGCCGGCCAGCTGGCCGCGCAGCACATCAAGCAGGAGCTGGCCGAGAAGGCGTTCCAGTCGGCGAAGGCCGCCGAGGCGGCGCTCACCGGCAAGCAGATGGTGGTGCAGCAGCTGGAGCTGGAGATGCAGGAGGCGCACGCCGTCGTCGAGGAGGAGTCCGCCTCGCTGCAGAACACCGAGAGCAACATGAACAGCGCCGTCGAGGCGGCACGCGCCGCCACCAATCAGTTCCAGACGCTGACGGAGCTGCACAAGATGGTGAAGGACAACCTGGCCAACATACAGACGGTGGCGCTCGGCTCCCAGCAGGAGATGACGGCCAAGGTGCAGCTGCTCGAGGCGGCCAAGAACCGGCTGGCCACGCTCCAGAAGCAGCTGCAGAGCGCGCGCGAGGACTACGAGAAGACCAAGCAGGCGGCCTACAAGGCGGCCTGCGCGGCCGTCGAGGCCAAGCAGAAGGCCTCCGCCGACCACTAGCGACCACATTATAATTCGTTGCAATCTGTGGAATGTTTGGGGCTTAAGCCTATATATTTCTTACTAATACATTTCGTTGCAATCGTTGGAATGTTTGTGGTCGAAGCAGCAGGGAAGTCACAGCTGCAGTCGATAGATACCCTGTACTTTCAGGGCTTAGGCAGTCGATTAGCGACATGCAATTCAAGCAGACACAGGGTGTTCTCTAGTCGTGGCCCGCAGACTGCGTGCAGGGCTTGCAGCACATTCCTCAATCGTTTCCGATTCCGGTCCGAGCAACTGCGACAACACTTGGGCGCTCGCAGTGATATAAAAGTGGCGTGCAGAGCGCAGTCTGCAGCCGTAGAAGCGATTCGAAGCCTGCAAATGAACACCAGATGCACCATGATGAGCGTAGTCCTACTGGGACTAGTCTGCTGCTCCACGGCACTGGTGCACTACAAGAAACTGAGCAAGGGAGGTGAGCACTCTGTTCGATCCTCGAGCACTACTTGCACTGATTGATGCCATTGCGTGTGTCTAGAGAACGGCTGCATGATGGACGGCAAGCAGATACCCGTGGGCGGATCCCTGAAGGATCCAAGAACGTGTGGCTCGTACGTGTGCCAGAACAAGGAGGGCGACTCACTAATCCACTAGTAAGTCACGGTCTCGCCAATTGCGCTCGTCTCTCAAATATCTGTCTACCGCCCCCACTCCCCCCACAGTTGCCAGCTACCGGCGAGATTCCAAAAATGCGTGGAGGACGCTGTGGCCTACCATCTCGAGTTTCCCCAATGCTGCTGGACGTGCGTCAGGACCGTGTCCTGCTGACTGTCGTGTCCTGCTGCTAATACATAGTCTAAGCATATTGCAACAATAAACAGTCTTCATTTCATACTATTCGAATGCCAACCATTTCTTGTTTTCCTCCAGTCAAATTGTCATCTAGACGTTGTGGCAAATATTTGAGGGCATACTCGGGATAAAGGTTTCTAGAGTTGCCACAAATGCATGCACCATAAAATGGTAAAAAGAGTACCAGGAAGATGGAAACGTCGTGGATCATACGTTGTTACATCCAATATGCTTAGAATCCAATTCTAAATCGATTTAGAGATTTCCACTCGTCTGTCCGTCCGTCTGTCCATCTGTATAAACGCCTAGTTCTTGGAGACTATGAGAGCTAGAATAACCAAAGTCGCTATACATATTCTAGATCTGTTTATATTTAAGTTTATTTTTTGTGAACCCCTATAGATTTTTGCCAATAACTTCTACAATTTTTTAAATATCTTTTTTAATTGGTATAATCATTTTGCGTCTACTTTTCTGCCAAATTTCATCAGGATTAATTAGTTTTAAAGTTATTAAGGAAACCCAATTTTTACTTTGTAACATGATATGATGTTTTATAAAGTTGTTAATCATTTGATTATATATAGACAAAACAGTGTCTATATAAGAAATAAGTTAACTTTTTTCCCAAACAATAGTGGTGCAGGGTGTTTTATTGTTGATGAGTCTCGAGTGGAGCGTTCATACTTGTTTCCCTCTGCAGTTAACGTACTGCTGGCAGCCACTGTGCCCGGCCTACAGAGCTGAGCGAATTGAAGCAGAAGTTCCCACTGAACACACTGTAGTACTAGATAAAGTTACTACTCTGATACTACTAGCTCATCCGGCGAACGAATCAGCTTTTGGCACTTATTAACCCAAATTGTTCATAAGAAAATACAAATAAAAACATTAAATACATTAATCATTCGTTTTGTTCCCCTGTACTTCTCCTAGCTGTAAGCTGTTTTCTTTCTTTTATATAAAGATAGACTCAAAAGAGGCTAGTGAAAAGTGGCTCCGCGTTCTTCGCAAATAATTAGGAGGAGGGGGGAGAGGGGTGTATTGTGACGTTGCCGTCTAGATGGAAACTAATTATCGAAGAAAACGACGCATAATTGAACTAAATCCGATCACTGTAACACTTTTTATAAAGCATTGAATATAGAGCAAAACAGGGGAAGGGAGATGATTGACAACCTTATAAGTATTTATATCTAGATTCTTTTTTAATATACTATATGTGTACTTATAGTTGCTGTATCTTGTTGCAAGTATTGGCGCAGTTATCACATTCTTTGCAAGCCGTTACATGCGCAGGAAATTTCCAAACTTAGCTTTGCTGCAGTCTAGATCCGTCAGATACCCTGTACTCTCTGCTCTGGGCTGTGTGCGTACTTTCGCCCAATTCAACCACTGTGAGCAGCTAAAAGGATTCGCTGGCGAACACTTTCACTGTGAAGTGCAAGAGCGACGATTCGGCAGTCAGGCAGTTGCCTCGATCCAGCTTTATAGCTTTAGCTTTATACCACGCGACTTTGTGTAGGGTGTCTGCCAATCTGGGGTTTTGCGAGACAATTGGAATTACAACTGCAGCTATTTTCATTGGAATCCGAGGCTAGCTTGACCAACTGTCGCAGCAGTTGTTTCAATTTCCCTTGGGCACTACTATAAAAGCCCAAGATGCCGGCCCATTGCTGCCCCAGACTTAAGTGCGGTGGTTGCAACGCGGATCAACATGAAAATGAGCTGTGTGATGGGCGTTGTCCTTATTGGACTCATCTCCTATTCGACGGCACTGGTGCACTACAAGAAGCTGGAAAAGGGCGGTAAGCACGAGAGCATCTAGTCGGTGTTTGGTCGATAACTGCATCGTTGCCACTTAGAGAAAGGCTGCAAGTTGGAGGGCAAGGATATCGAAGTGGGCGGCAAGGAGAAAGATCCAAATACTTGCGGCGTCTACGTCTGCCAGAACAAACAGGGCGACTCACTCATCCACTAGTAAGTCGAAGCCTCTCTTCATCTTCCTTAATCAGTTCTCTTTAAAACCCACTACCCCCAACCCCCCAAAAGCTGCCAGATTCCGGCTCCCTTCCAGCACTGCAAGGCCAATGGCGTCTCGACCGTCACTGACTTTCCCGAGTGCTGCTGGATGTGCGTCACCTACGTGAGTTGTTAGAGTTCCAGTTAAACTTCCGAAGAGTTTTTATATATTACTTTAAATATATGTAAAAAAAAAAAGAATTTCAAAATACCATCAACGACTTTTTATTCCTTTTATTGATACCATTTATCAGTAATATGCTGGGAATGTCACTAATAATCTTTGTGTACAAAAGCAAGCTGTTAAAGATTTCCCAAAAACTGCTGGATTTGCGTCACCTACGAAAAAATACAGTTTCAAATTATCATCGACTTTTTTTGATTCATTTTATTAATATTATTTATTAGCAATATTCTGAGAATTTCACTTATAATATTTCTCAGCATATACAAGCAATTAGAGTTTTCCCAAATACTTTTGGATGTGAGTCACCTACGTGAGCTGTTAGAGTTCCAGTTAAAAGCCTTTTAAGCTTATCCGAAGAGTTATTATATATTACTTTAAATATATGTAAAAAAAAAAGAATTTCAAAATACCATCAACGACTTTTTTTTATTCATTTTATTAATATTATTTATAATATTCTCAAAATGTTACTAATAATCTTTGTGTGCCCAAAAACTGTTGGATTTGCGACACCAACGTGAGTTAGAAGAGTTATTACAAATTACTTTAAATATATGAAAAAATACAGAGTTTCAAATTGCCACCAACGACTTTTTTTTTATTCATTGTATGAATATTATTTATTAGCAATATTCTGAGAAATTCACTTATAATATTTCTCGGCATATACAAGCAATTAGAGTTTTCTCAAATAGTCACCTACGTGAGTTGTTAGAGTTCAAGTTCATTTTATTAATATTATTTATCAGTAATATTCTGGGAATGTCACTGAAAATATTTGCGTACAAAAGCAATCTGTTAACGATTTTCCAAAAACTGTTGGATTTGCGTCACCTACGAGAGTTGTTCGCCACTTAAGGATCATAAATGCTTTTTATTAAACATATATAAGAAATTTTATTATATATTACTGTAGATATTTGTAAGAAATATAGGGAAATTAATTTTCCCATTTTTTTAAAACTATTTATTTGTAATATTTTGCCCAAATGCTTTTCACAATAAAATCTATTAGTTCAAGTTGAGCTTAACAAAAGACTTGTTAGTTATAACATACTCTCAATATAAAGATGACAGAATTTCCAATTCGTTTTGAAGAAGACTGCTGCGCTTTTCATTTAATTTAATTTTTTCATTTTGTTATTATTATAATTTATAAATAATTTTTAGAGAATACTAATAATAAATATTTCTGTGCATAAGCTAGCAGTGAAAATGTTCACGAATGCTTTTGGAATAGTTCAGATTAGACGCTTGAAGATGCAATTGAACGTTGTACATGATTTATAATTCACAATTAAAATCTTTAATTTAAGTTGAAATACAATATATTGAATTTTTTATTGTGATATATTTATCATTTATATCAGTACTCTGTTAAATAGTATTTGTCCAGACAAGCTGTTAAAATGATATAAATTTAAAAATTTCAAAGATTGGCTTATAATCTTTATATGACTTTCATTAAATTGCAGACTGAAGCGAAGCCCCAAAGCTCCAAGCTGTTGGGCTGCATCAGCGAAAATATGAGACACCTCGAAACGACGCAAAATAAATGTGAAGGCAATACGCACTCCATTTATCTTAAGGCAAACTTGACCCGAACCCAAACGCAAACCCAAAAACACAAACCCAAACCCAAGTCCAGGCCCGAAACACGGGCACAAAAGATGGCAGAGAGCGAACAAATTGAAGTCCGCAAGGATCAGCAGTGATATTTCGCGTACGTACACATCACCCATCCCTCGGCGCATCAAGTTTTTAATTAGCCGCCGCAGGGTGAATGCATGCGCACAATCTCCCAGGCAGGTCCGGAAAGAAATACAGGCACAAGCCTCCATACATACATACATACTTATATGTACACACAGACATGCGTTGAGAAAGGGCCGCGGGTCCTTCAACCCAAAAATGAGGCAAGCGAAAAATTGAAATTTACAAAAAATGAAAAAAATATGTTATGTGGACAAGCAACGACAAGCGACTTATATGATTTAAATATGTGTGCATATGTCTGTCTCTCTGTCTGTCTGTCCGTCTGTATGTAGGTATGTAGGCTACAAGAAAAATTGAGAACCGGACTCGACAATGATCTGGGCATAAAAAAAAAAAAACACGAAGGCAGCGGGAACAGCATCAGCAACAATTTCACGAGCCCAGGCAAGCGTTTGAGAATTGCGGTTTATGGGGGCAATCCAAAGCGCTATCTTTCACATGGAAACCACTCGATACAGGGGGAAAACATGAGAAAGAGGCAAAAAGCTGTGCGTAAGCTTGAGTTGAGAAAAGTCTGTGCGGCCGGTCCGTAGGGTGCACAGCGCAGACGCAGAAATCTCGCTGCTCTTATTAATTGAGTGAACATGTCAAAAAATGGACATGGACGGGCGAGAAGCGCGTCGCGAAACAACTGAGGAAAAGAAATGAAAAAAACAAAAAAAAATAACGAGGAGAAGAAGAAGTTTATTTGTGGCAACTTGAATGTGAAGCAAGCATGCTGAACTTACGCTTGATACTCGCAACAGTTTGAATGTTTAACGATATATTGTAGAGCAATTTAATCATGTAATTATGTTCTGTTATGATATTGCGACACATACGTATGTATTTGCACACAAACATGTGCTGATGTTAACGTAAGCATTGGCGACGTAAGTAAGCCCAACTACATTTGAACTACAAACGATCGAACGTACCATGCGGTCGCAACATGTGTGCTGCGAGCAAGACGACTACAGCGAGTGCACAGCCCGACCGTTGCTTTGTACGACGAAACGAGATGGCGATAGTCGCGAGCGTCAACAACAACACAACGCAAATGTCAAGCTAATAGAAATGCGACAACAAATAAAACGCACAGCTGGCAATGACGAGCGCTAGTGAGAGGGAGAGGGAAAGAGTTGAGCAGCGCTCTCGCTTCGACGAAGAAGCGCCAAAGAAGAGAGCGCTATTCGTGAAACAACAGAGCGATAACAGCGCGCTCTCCCCCCCTTTTGCAACGCAACATGTTAGCGTTAACCTAACAGCGGCATGTCGCTGCCCGCTGCCGCTGTTGTATGGCATTTATTTAAACTTTATTTTTATACTCTATATCAAACTTGTTTCGCTTTTTACCGTTACAGTTGATCGTGTGCCGCGTGCGCCGTTGGACGTATCTGTTCGCTCGTCGCTCGGCTACAGAACCAGACGCGCTGCGAGAGTAGCAAGAACGTCAACTACTTCACAGACCAAACGTACAAAAAGAAATCTGAATCGAATTCTGTTTGTCGCCTGCTGCCCGAACACGTGCAGCCAACGTTCAACGGACTACGGAGGAGCTGCGCAGGATAATCAAAATATAGTTTAAAGCATGAAAACTAGTAAAAGACTTCCGGCAAGTGTGTGTGCTTAGAAAAAAAAAACGATAGAAACAATGTGCCTGTAAACGAAAACTAATGCAATTAATAACCGAAAACTACGAACAACAAACTGAAATGAAGTCAAAAATAATGCAGACAATTTTTCATCTATAATGGATTCGTTTCTTGCGGTTTGTGGCTGCTGCCGACGTCAATGTGTGCTTGTGTGTGTGTGTGTGTGCGTGTGAGTGTGTTTGCGTGTGTGTTCAGGATTTTAACACCTTGACACTGCCGCGCCCGACGGCGACAGCGACGTCAGCTTCGGCGTCGAAGCGTGCTTCACACATTTTAACAAAATTTGCGCGAATAATGTATGAAAAATTGCCACCGTTTTGTGGATTTGTGCGTTGAGCCTCGGACTTTGACACTTTACACGTGCTCGCTCGACTTTCGGGCCACAGCTTCAGCGCTTGCCAGACTCTGATAGGAGAGCGAATATTAAATGCAATTAAGCACATTTGTCAAATTATAATTAACATGAATCGAGTGCTTTCCCCCACATTATCATCATCATCTGCACACAGCTCCAACAAAAAGTAAATATTAAAAGGGTTCCCAGCGCAGAGTTGACATGACGATCGCAGATTCGAGAAGAAAAAGTTAAATGAATCGCGTCATGGTTTTATAATTAATGAACAATCAAATTGTGAAACGATGTGGGGCATGCGATGTGGTGAGTAATCAGGTAATATTTATGTACAAACGTTAATAGCATCACTCAACTCGCCATCTATGCAAACTCAGCAGATCTTCACATGCGTCGAGCCCTTTTTAATGTCCCGCCAAAACTAACAAATGCCCATAGTATCACCAATAAGCGGAAAGCAATTCCATCTGTAGCCCAATGGGCTGTTTCACATTACTTTACAGATAAAACCAAAACTAACAGTTTCTATTTCAAATATTACAAAATTTACTTCGAAAACTAATATCGCTCGTTGGCGGCCGTTGGCTGCAAAACGCGTGTCGCGCTACGTTGCGCGTTCGGTTCGATGTGGTTCGCTAGGAACAAGTTCGATGTTGGCTTGCAACCGGTTCTACGCTTAACAGTGCCATTTCGAGTTAACATAGCAAGGTTGCGGCAACGCGCTGCTGTTTCAAAAAAAATTTCGAGTTTCCGCCCGCCAGTTTCTCAACATTTTGTCGCGTTTCTCAATTCATATTTGGTGCTCGATCGCGACGGTTACCGGTGTCCGCTGTCTTCAGTCTGCTGGCGCTCTCGCCTCATTCGTTGTGCTGCCGTCGACGCGTGTGCATTGTCGCAGTCGTGTACTCGTATTTCCGGTGTCCAAAAAAGCCAGCAGCAGCGACATAAATACACACAGTACGAATCAAGTGTCAAGGCGAAAGATTCAATTAACGTTTATCCATTTACACGAATATCGAACACTTGCACGCATACGAATGCATCATGTATGTGTATGTGGGTGTGTGTGCACAAATCGGGTTACTGTTGTGCGCAAAGCGACTGGCGCCAGCGTCGATTTAATTATAAATACATCAACAATAATCGTTTATTCGCTTGTATTTCGCATTTACACTGTTACACACACTAACTGGCTGGCTGGTAGGCGTTGCTTTCCGCCAGCTTTTTCTCTCGTTCTTGCCTTGCGCTCCCGGCATCACGCGCCCCGGTACAAAGTTAAACTCGCCGTTGGCGTCAGAGTCCGAAGAGAGGCGGAGAAGAGAAGAGAAGAGAAAAACACGCCCGTCGTCGCTTCGCCGAAATTCTTGCCAAATGTATGTCATCTCGAGGCGAGCGCACGCATCGCATTACGAAATGATCGATTTTATAATATCGGCATTTGTGTTTGCGTACGCAGAGCGAGAATAACTGCGGAACTTATCGACAGGCCAAAGTTCCGATGTCGATTCCAATTCCAGTTCCAAGGTTTAAAGCACAGCTCTTGCAACGATAATGCCGCTATAAATACACTACTCGGTGTGTGTGTGTGTGCGTGTGTGTGTATGCATATTTGAAGCGCAATGTTCATACATATAAGCATGATAAATACGTAGGGCAAGGAAATGGTGGAATGACGTGAAAAAGTGAAAAGAAGAAGTAAGGAAATGACGAATGCCCAATTCGCCGCATTCGACTTGCAATTTGCAAGGACATCTGTTCACATCTTACCGGGCAGCATTAGATTCTTGATTTAAATAATTCTAATACTGTCAGGTAAAGATGTCGTCCGTGTCCTTATCCATCACAAATGCAAACAACCAACGACAAATGAAAGCGAGTTTTTCAGGATGAGCTAACACCAAAAAAAAAGGGGAAGTTTCGAGGGCACCGAAATATATGCTCGACTGTCCAAAATTGTCCCCCAGAAAATTGGTCACCAGATTCTTATGTATTTTTTGCAGCATCTGAAATGACGCGTATTAGTCGGATGACATCAGTTATGAGATAGACAGAGAGAGAGAGAGAGATCATCGATGTCCCCGTGTGCGTGTATGCGTGTGTGTGTGTGTGTGTGTGTGCAGGTAAACACTATGGAAAGGGAAACTAAGAGAGATGGCAAGTCAAGTTGAGCGTAGAAGAAGAACTCATAAAAATATATACTTTATGGTCCCACTTCATTTTTTTGCTCTTCAGTTTTTTCTTTCGCTTTATTTTCGGACTAAACATTGGCATTTTATTGTTTTGCCGTCGGATTTCTCCATTTCTTAGCCGTATTTAGTGACAAAATGCCAGTTTTATGATTGCCGGGCTCAGCCAATTTACGAGCATAGTTCGCGTTCGCATAAACAGCAGGTTGAGGTTTCGTTCATCATTAGCGATACTTAACTTTTGCGTGCTGCTTCTCTCGCAAGGAAATAAACCCATCGACTACTACGACGACGACCTTCCCGATGTCCCAAGAATGCGAGAGTTGCGAGGCAACTGAATTGAGAATTAGAATAAGTCGTTTGTTCCAAGAAAATGCAAATAGTTGCCGCTGAATAATGACTGCCACATTCCACAGATGTAACCATGTCTGTGTGTGTGATAGATAGGCTAACTGTAAGTTGGCCAGCTCATCCCGAGATAAGAACTTATGAGCACTCGCATTGAGGGCGTCGGCGCTCGTCAAACATTTCACACCAAGGTAAAAGCGTCTATAGCGGCAACAAGTGGCACTCGGCAAACAGCAACTGCAGCCGCCGAGACAACTGAGCCAATTGTCAAGAGTGGGGCACAAAGAAGAGGCTGTATTTAATTTGGAGACAGACAAGTTGTAAACGGTTTACAGCTCTCCTGAGTTTTACAGTTTTCCATTTTCTTGATTCGTCTCTTATTTTTTTTGGGTCTGCATCTAATCAAGGTGTTAGCATCGCTTGCCCCGTCGCGACGACGTAACCGCAACGAATCCGACACCTGTTGATGCCGAGATGCGAGAACATCGAGAGTTGAAATTTCTATTGCAACTTCGATCGCCACTCCACTTTTGGCAGCAGACTTCGAACTCGACATCGATCCGTAGTCAATTGGGATTCGCAACGAGTTGCAGTTCGTATTGTAATATTGTGAGATCGCTGATGATCGCATCTCAATTGCAAATGCTGCGATCATGAGTTATACAATAAACTCAATAAAAGTAGCAATAAGTATTAACTACCTCATGGCTGTCGTCATTATCGAGCGCAGTTATTTCACAATCTGACCGAGCTACCCCGATTGCAATCAAGAACTTAACTCTGGCCATAGAAAACACTTCACACACAATATATATGGTATATAGTATAATAGAGTGGCCATCATGACGAGGCGGGGGGAACGCGATTGTATCGATTAAGTGCTGTTAATCAAAAATGCGACCAGAACACTTGATATCCACACGTCAAAGATAATGCCAGCTGGCTGGCTGGCCTAGTTGCTCGCTCTCTCTCTCTCTTGGGCCGCGGCCTGGCAACGACACCAATATCCCAGTCCAGAACGCTGCAATCCCAAATTAATTTCCTATCTCAGCCAACTGTCACTTGACCAGACCAGGCCACACAACAAAATCGTAATCAAATTCAAAATGGAAATAAAAACTATTAATTTGCGGAGCGAACCACAGACTGACTTTCGATATGTGTGTAATAAGTGTAGGAATTTTGAGTCGAGACCCTTGAGACTCGTTTGAGATGACATCAAATGGGTTGACAGGCGATTTCCTAAACGTGGCCAGTTACACACACACAACCAGCCACCTTATCTCGTTTGAAGGCCCCTCAAACAGACGCGTACCCAAAATGGAAGCCGCAATAAAGGCGAAATGTGCTGGTCATCGACTGGAGACGGTGGAGACGGGGCAAGTATCTAATCTTGGAGAGCCAAGTGGACTGACTGCCTGCCCGACTATAAGTAAACTGCCAGATAGTAGCGCCTCGTCGGTAAGTATCTAATCGCAACATTATCTGCGCCTATTGATAAAACACTGTTCGACTCGGACCCACATGCTGCTAATATAATATTTCCTTAGTTTTTTTGGCAGCCCGACAGAGCACAAAGCGCTCGAGTTTAGTACAATATATAGTGCTTCTTGGCGCCAGCCAAATATAGCTCGACTATGATTAATATGTATACCCTGAAGCACTGTGGAGAGGTTCTTTGTTTTTTTCGCAAGCAATCAAGTTACTGACGAATCTGATTATTTCACCACATTATAATAACGTTTTGTGAAGTAGTTTCTGGGCGCATTGCAGACCATCTAATTAGATTGTGAGCAGTCTCTTAATCATCTTTGCACACTGCTCTAAATCATCGAGTACTTTGGGGACAATAAACAATAAACTAGACTTCAATATGAATCATAAATTGCCGGAGATAAGCGGAGAGTGAGGAGCGCGACTCAGAGTGAAGGGGCGTAAATCAATTTGATCAGTCAGCAAACTCAGATTTCGAGCCCTTTTTTCGTGCAGTCATCGAGAACTGTGTGCGTTGACAATGACTGGGATCGTTCCAATTAGGAATGCAGTCGGGCAGTTGAATGAACTCGGCTTGTTAATGCTGCCCCGATTGGGGTCCAATCGAATTTGTGAAACTCTGCGAGGCAGCTAGGAGTTTCTTTTTGTGTGTGCATAAATTAGTGAAACACTAATTTCCAATTCCGATTTCAGGCATGCAAATGTTAATTGACCACTTAAGTTAAAACTTCATAATAATCGTTAATAATACCGAGCACGACCGCGACCGCGGCGACCATCCATCCCAGCGACAACTGTAACCGAAAGAACAGGTTCAAATTGAACTTAACTAGCCAACGAACCCGTCCACCGTCCACCAACCAACATCTACCATCCCCATCCATTGAGCATGCTACCAGTAATCGTCTTGTTTGGGACGAGCGGCTCTGCAGACTCGTAAACGATATGCAACCTATAACAAACTTACTTAGCACAAATTACACACACACGCGCATGGACACGGACACAGACACAGACATATTGACGACAGTCATGCGAAACCTGAGAGACCTGAAGCCGGAGGCTCTTAACTGTGCATTAATGATCTTTTCAGCCAGCTCATTTTTTGCGCCACACTGTGTGTGCTTAGTATGCCAAAGAACGAATCTTCCACTGCGGATAATGCGGGATTAGAAACTCTTTCAACAAGATTTCCCACTACTGCCAAATTGTTCGACACTCAAGCATGTTTATAGGGAAACTTTACGATCAACTCGGCAGCATTATGAAAATTGGCGATGATTCGAATTAAGTTTTGTTAAAGGTTCGCCATGTTTAGGAAATGAAACCAATTCAATTCAACTTGATCGTATCATAATTATACATAAACGATAGACTGAATTCATCGACTTTATCACTCAGCTAATAGTTATTACTTTATTTCTATAAAGTGGCAACAATTTTCTTGAATATAAACTTAATTGATCGACTTTATCAGTCAGCTAATAATTATTACTATATTTCCATAAAGTGGCAATACAAAAAGATGGTCACATTAATTTAAACGATAGTTCTGTTGTCGAGCAGACTCGAATTGGGAACAAACTGTGCTGCAGGTGAATAATCACATTCAGATAGTTTACATACATAATCGCAGATCAGTCGAATAACCTTTGAGTGTCGAATCGATTGGGCTGCGGACTGGAATGTTAATTAAGTGCAGACATATCTGAGGATCAGATAAACACTAATAGAAGGGCGTATCTTAATTGATCAACAAATTAAGGCACACGCATACCAATACGAGTCGCAGGTGTGAACACACACGTATTGTGTGTAACCTCCAGTCGTGTGTCATACATCGGCTTGTCAAGATTTGCCAGCTCATGGCGCATAATCGGGGGCAGCTACTTCCTGTTTTCGGGGCTTGACTGCACTGATTGCACTCGCCGCGAAATGGGTCAGGGAGCCTGCGCATTAGCGTCCATTTATCAATGCGGCATGGAGCCGCATGACTCGTGCCACCTTGCCGCAGCAAAGTGCTGCGCCATCGCAGCCAATTGGCCACCAGTGCTCGACCGAGGTCTAGCGCAACTAACTCGCCTTCGCCTCTTAGCCACAGATAATTGAACGTCCAATTTGAAGGCAGGCATTCTTGTGCTCTTCCCCTCGCATGCGTCGGCTACTGTGCTGCAACTCCGCAGTGCTTGCCCCTCTGCAGTCGGTGCGGTCTCTGCACTCTTGCCCTGCTCGCGGGCACGCCTGCTCTTTAGCAATGCCACTCGGCGTTGCAGCGCCTCGCTGGAGCTGGCGCTGGCGGTACACCAAATTAGCATTGTTGCGCAGCCACTGTAGTGGAGAGTGCAGCTGACTCGCTCTCTGTTTACCTGTGCGTTAACTGTACTCATATTCCGCAGACTGTCTGCGAGATTGATTGCCTGTTAGTGGAACGGATCTTCGACTGAGTAATTAATTAGCAAGCTACTCAAATTTTAAGAACTTCAATTAAAGTAGTAGTAGTACTACCAGTAGTAGTAGAAGTAGTCGTCGTAATAGTAGTAGTAGAATGAGTAGTAGAAGTAGTCGTCGTAGTAGTAGTAGTAGAATGAGTAGTAGCAGTAGTCGTTGTAATAGTAGTAGTAGAAGTAGTCGTTGTAGTAGTAGTAGTAGAATGAGTAGTAGAAGCAGTCGTCGTAATAGTAGAATGAGTAGTAGAAGTAGTCGTCGTAGTAGTAGTAGTAGAATGAGTAGTAGAAGTAGTCGTCGTAATAGTAATAGTATGAGATATAGAACTTGGAGTAGTAGTAGTAGTAGGAGCTTTATTAGAACTAGTAATAGCAGTTGAACTAGTGCTAGTAGTAGTAGAAATTCTAGTAGTAGTAAAACTAATAGTAATAGAACTAGTAATAGCAGTTAAACTAGTAGTAGTAGTAGAAGTTTTAGTAGTAATAGAACTAATAGTAATATAACTAGTAGTTGTTAAACTTGATAGTAGTAGAACTAATAGTAATAGTTGAACTGGTAAGAGTTGTAGAATTTATAGTGGTAATAGAACCAGTAGTAGAAATAACAGTAATAGAACTAATAGTAGTAGTAGAATTTATAGAAGTAATAGAACTAGTGGTAGAATTAGAACTAGTGTTGTAGAAGTAGTCATCTTAGTAGTAGTACATTTATTATTACAATAGTAGTAGTAGTTGAACTAGTAGTAGTAGTAGAACTAGTAGTAATAGAAGTAAAACTAGTACAACCAATAGTAGTAGTAATATTAGTCTTCTGCACTTAAGAGATTCAATTCAAATGGTTGAGTAAATTCTCAGAAGGGTTTTCAGATATTACCCAAAGCATTTCCCCGTTCAATATTTAAGAAATTCAACTAAAGTAGTAGAGCAAATTCTAAGAAGGGGTTTCAGCTATTAGCCAAAGAATGTTAATTATTAAATCCCTTGCAGCAATTAACTGGTTTTTTACTTTCCAGCTAATTCCGATTATTAGATATGTCGAGATATGTGCAAAACAGCTGAGAGTGTGAGTTGCACTTAAAAGGGAAAATACAGCGACAACTTATCAACTTTTAAACAAATGTTCCCTTACCAAAAACTGCAGTAATATCGTTCACAGTCGATGTGATCATTGGAACTTCGTGCACAGTTCTTAATGGCTTTAACATATTATGTAAAGAAGGTCTTACTTGGATGCACTTCAGCATTTGTAGTTGAGAGTTGGGGATGCCAGCTGGCACCTGGCAGTCGAGTGTGTGGCTAATAGGCTAGGCCATGCTCTTAATTAAAAACTTAACGTTTTAGTCGACGTTATGTTTGGTTCAGACTCGTTAAGTTGAACTAATCGAATAATTGGCTTAAACGACGCTGAACGAATGCGAGGTGCACGACACAGGATCGAATAGAGAGCTACGCATATGCTATATAGCCAGCTGTGCTCGTCATCGATCGGATCTAAGGACAAATGAGAATATGCAGCTATAACTCGGCGAGCAAGTGCTGTATGAATATTCATGAATTCACAGCCAGCAGCTACTGCACATCGATATATATATATATATGTGTAGTTGTGTGTGTAAATATAAATTTAACACGTAAGAAATTAGATAAATTTGCATAGAAATTGCAATGAACCTTAACTTACAACTTGACGTTCGCCAAGAGGAAGAATGACTTGAGCAACTACAACGACGACGACAGGTAGCAACAGGTTGGCGCAAACACTGCTCAGCAAATTACAGAGTCTGAAAAGTATTTCCACTGTATTAATCGGCCATTATGGCCGATAAACTGTTTGCTGAACTTATGGAAAGTGAACTTGCGAATAGAGAACACAAAATTAGCATACTCAATTGCAACAAAGAGGTGTGAACTGGAGAACGAGTGTGTTGCTGTTGCATGTATGTGTATTGTAAGTGCAATATTTGATGGCGATTTGAATGTGGTTTGCTGCACAGTGTTGCGTGTTGCGTGTAAGCGCGCCGCAGTTGGCTGCAATTATTAGCGAGTTTTTGTAACCTGCAGCTGACAAACGACAAAGTGAAGTACGCGCAAATGGAATAAAATGCAAAGGCGGATGCAGGGGCAAAGAGAGAAGAAATCGAGTGAAGATTAAGTTTTATTTTAGCCAACTGCTGACTGCTACTGTTGGCCATTTTATGCATTTGGCTTTTGCGATACGATTTTTGAATTTCTCGTCTCTTGCGTTGCCTCCTTCCTCTCTTCTCGTTTATTTCTTGCTGCTGCTTTATTTATAGCATAAAATTTTGTAGCAAGTTTGCCGCCTGCTGCCGCTGCCGCTGCCACTGCTGCTGCTGCTGCTGCCGTCCTGAGCAGCGCAATGGAGCAACAGAGTTATTAATGCTTGGAATTTTCATAATCGAAACAAGTTTTCAACCGGCAGCCAGCCAGGCAAGGAAGCACGCGCGTTTGCTTATGCGGACCCCAGTCCGAGCCAAGTCGAGTCGAGTCTGTGGCTGTTGCTGTTGCTGCTGCTGCCGCTGCTTTAATAACTAACGCCTCTCGCTGGCAAAAGTCAAGCGGGCGCGCTGCGTTAAGCAAACCAAGCCAAGCCCGGCTCCGAGGGGACGGACGAGAACGACTCGGTACAAGCTCCATGACTGGCAGTGGCAGAGTTATGGCAAGACAAGCACACGCCTTGCGCGAACAGGTGAAGCGTTTAACTGTACGTCGGCGGAGTCAGCGTCGAGCGGGCGGCGGGACGACGACGTCTGTGTGTGTGTGTGTGTGTGTGTAGTCGGTATCAACGACGAGGCCGGCTTGGCAGGCCAATTGACTTGGCTGTGACTGTGACTGGGGTCTCGGATCTCGGGTCTGGGGGTTGGGGGTTGGGGCCGGCCAACCTGTTGGACTCTGTCGACTCGCAGCTAAGGCTGAAGCTGCCGCTGAGACTGAGTCTGAAGCTGAAGCTGAAGCTGTTGTTGCAGTGCCATTCACATATATATATATATATATATATACACATTCAGCTAATATTTATTTAGATGCGAAACGTGTGTTCAATTCAGAACGTACAACGACTTAAATTTGATTTCCAATTTAACTAATTGCCGACTATAATAAAATATAATATTGATTAAGCTAAGATAAATATACAACTGCACATAGATATACAAATATTTAGCAATTTATTTAGATTTTATACGTGTGTTCAGTTCAAAGCGTGCAGCGATTAAAATTTGATTTCTAATTCAACAATTTAACTAATTGCTACAATAAAATATAATATTGATTAAGCATACAACATATATGCAAGTGCACAATTTTAGATATGTATTTCAAGATGCAGATAGATTTAGATGTAGATTTTATTGGTGTGTTCAGTTCGAAGCGTAAAACGATTTAAATTTGATTTCCAATTTAACTAATTGCGAACTATAATAATATATAACATTGATAAAGCTAAGATAAATATACAACTGCACATAGATATATGTATAAAGATACAGATATACAAATATTCAGCTACTTATTTAGATTTTTACGTGTGTTCTATTCAAAGCGTGCAGGGACTTAAATTTGATTTCCAATTCAACAATTCTAATATATAACTAATTGCCAACTGTAATAAAATATAATATATACAACATATATACAAGCGCACATATATAGATATATTTTTCAAGATACAGATAGATTTAGATTAGATTTTATTCATGTGTTTGATTCGAAGCGTAAAACGATTTAAATTTGATTTTCAATTTAACTAATTGCCTACAAAACTAAAATGTAATATTGATAAAGCCAAGATAAATATACAATAGCACATAGATATACATTTTAAGATACTTTTATACAAATATTCAGCTTTTTATTTAGATTTTATACGTGTTTTCAGTTCGAAGTGAGCAGCGATTTAAATTTGATTTCCAATTCAACAATTCTGGTATTTAGCTAATTGCCAACTACAATAAAATATAATATTAATTAACAAAAATATATAATATACAAATGCCATATGAAGATACATTTCTAAAGATATGCAGCTAATATTTATTTAGATTTTTCACATGTGTTCAATTCAAAGCGTAAAGCGATGAATATTTGATTGATAATTGCCAACTACAATAAAATATAATATTAAATATAAATAATATACATGAGCACATTTTTAGATATATTTTGCAATAAGTTATATTTATTCAATCAATATTTATATACTTTTTTATTTATTTAGTTGTATTTTTAACTGCAGATACGCTTTAAAGGTTTTATTTAACACATGCATCAAGTTGTAAATATTTGATATATAATATTTATTTTGATTCGTTAAAACGTAGAGTGATGTACATTTTATTTTTATTTCGACTATTCATTTTATTTTGAATTTCAAGTCATTAATTCTGATATTTAACTAATTGCTTACTGGAATAAAATATAATAAAGTAATAGGTGCACATATTTAGATATATTTTTAAAGATACAGATACAATTGAAAGGCTCACACTTACATCAAGATATTTGATATGTGCATAGATATTCAGCTATTATTTAGTTACTTTAAATTTGATTTGCAATTTAGCTATTCTGACAATTAACTAATTGTCAACTATGATATAATATAAAAGTGATAGACTTTTATATTTAGCTAGATATATTTTCAAGGATACACATACTCTTGAAAGGCTCACTTAACTTTACATCAAGTTCTAGATAGATGGATATTCAATTAGTATTTAATTATTTTAAATCTGCTTTTGAAATCAGCAATTCTGACGTTTAATAATTGTGAAGAATAATATGTTAATACATTATTGACATATTTTTATATTTATCTAGATATATTTTCAAAGCTACAGATACACTTGAAAGGCTAAGTTAGTATTTGATTATTTTAAATTTGATTTGCAATTCAGCAGTTGTGGCATTTAACTAATTGCGAAGTACAATAAAATATAATATTTATATATTCTTGTGTTTACTTCGATATCGTTTTCAGAGACACATTTGAGAGGTTCTCTTGCAAGTTGCAGATATTTGACTCTGTTCGTATGCAAAATAACATGAATATTCTGGTTTCACATTCGCATCGCCGTCGGCATTTGCCCACGTTGCATGCCGCCACAGCACGCCATGCCACGCCACGCCAAGGCGAGGCGAGGCGAGGCGAGGCGACACCGAGCACGAGGGCCGCCCCAAACACAAAGTGGCTGGCTGGCTACCTGCAATGGAAGAAAAGGCAATAGTAATGCCAACTGAGTGCGGCCAAATTAAGCAGCTCGACATCAGAGCGGCCAGAGCTGTAATTTGCTTAAAAGCAGCGAACAAATAAAGGGTTTCAATGACTCTGCGAGCCGCGGGACGGACGCGAGACGGGCGGGCGACGGACGAGCGACGGACTCGCTGACTAAGAGAGACACGCAGATAATGAATCGAGAATGAGGGCTGTAACTGCCACTGGGACGCGAACTGCAACTGCAACTCGAATGGAGACTTTGCTCTGGATCTTGAGAGAACAAGAACTGAAGTCGAGATCTGTGACAAGTGCTTGCCACATGCCGCTTGCCGACAGCTGCCGCTGCCGATGCCGCTGCTTTGGCTGTGTTTGAGTTTGCATTTAGATGTGGCATCCTCCGCATCCTGGTCATAGTTTTTAATTAAGTACTTGTTGCCTTCTGACGCACTTACCTTGATGCGTCGCGACGTTCTCTCGGCTCTTGGCCAAGTGCTACACTGCACTACAAAGTCTGAGCGGATCAAGGCTGCACAGACTTGTTACAAAGTATGTTGCCAAAGTTCAGCCAAAGCCAACTCAACCAGATTTGCGGTGTCTCGAGTTTCATTCTCATACTTTGAGCCCATAAAGAACTGTGCTAAATATTTTACAAGTGCTACAACTTTGCAGCTGCCAAAATTAAGAATAAAACATAATTTCAATTGTATTTGCTCAGCCAGAAAATAAATAAAAAGATTGCAGTTCATGTGCGATAAACTTCTTGCTTTTGGAGTACAAGTGTTTGCTTCAATTTCTGAATAATTTCTTTGGCAAAGTCTAGCTCATGCCCTTAAAATGCCTATAAATTACACTACAACATAGCTCCTACTTATCGGAAACGAGTTTTGCCCGTACGATTCTGCGATTTTTAATGGCTTGCTTGAACCTTATCGTGCTCTGGTTTCGCTTCATGATTTACTCATTTTTGGCTGACAAACTGGCAAATTTCATAGTGCATAGCACTTGCTGTTGAGGGTAGATCGGCTCTCCTGATAGCGTGCGATTGGACGGAGGCGTGGGCGCATAATTCAAAATCAATCGGGGCACCAGTGGGACCCACAGCAGCGCCGAAAACTGCAAGAAGCACGCACATGAAGTTTTTTCGACTGCTCAGTTGAGTGCGATGAGGGGCAAAGTGCTGCCACAGGCCTCCAAGCGCAACGTCGATAAAGCCGGCGCTGCAATGGCCGATCCACAGAACAGCAACAGTGAACTTGACTTGGAACTAACTTCGGTCATACATATGCATGCACGAGTCTTGCAGAGCCGGCGTCGTCATCGCGTCGTCATTGGCGCGGAGCTTATCAAAATACGCGACGTATGAGCAAGGAATTTTATTCATGAAATATTTTCCGCTGCACGCAGCCCGAGCACTGAAACTCGGCAACAGGTTCAAGACTCTGCGAGAGAGCGAGAGCGAGTGTGAGTACATATGAGTATTGAGCGTGATAAAAATTAAGTATTTATTAAATGGTCGATGCCACAATGTTGCCCCAAACATGCATACCCTCGTCGCCGCTTTTAAGTGCTCACGATAATCATAAGGTGTGAAAAATTTATGAACGTTTCCCGCACATTTTCGCAGCGAGCGCAGCGAAGTAAAACTGCGTTGGCACACAGAGCTTTGTATTTGCCCCTAAGTACATGTCTCTGCAATTGTCTGTTGCTCTTCTGATCGCCAATTACCCTTACTAAGCATCTTAAGAATCTCTCACAATGTTCCTCAATAAGAGTTCATATGCTTTAGTATATCACATTGATTCATAATAATAAACTATTTAAAATACAAATGAATTCCTTAATTTCTAACATATATTTAAATACTTGTGACTGATTGAACTAGTAAGTAAAACTTGAACTTGTCGGCAAAGTATTTTGTAAAATATAAGCGACCAAGAAGTTGCTCTGCGAAAGTCCAAGTTCGTATTCAAACGTTGAAAAGTGAGACGATCTTTGAGCAGCTCTTCAACTTGCATAAGCACACTTTCTTCAGCCTCTCATCTACTCTCCCATGCACAGATAAACTAATTCAATAATACGAGATTACCTGCAGTTTGCTCTTTATCGTGTTGCAGCTCTGCATATCTATAAACACACAAAGTATCTTTGATTCTGCGTCATGACTGACACTGATTTCAAGCTGATAAGATAGGATTATAATTGCGCTATGAAGCTAACATATGTATTCGATTACAATTACATTGGGGAGCATCTTTGAGCTTTCTTCACTTTGTTCACTAATTGATTACCAGGGGATTACCTTCTCTCATTTGTCTTGCAGTTCTGCACATCTATGAAGCTGTAAAGCATCTTTGATTCTTTTGCAAGACTGGCACAGATTTCAAGCTGATAGCATTGGTTTTAAATTGCGCTATGAAGCTTACATATGTTTTTAATTACAATTGTATTAAGGGCCATCTTCGAGTAGCTCTTCCTCTCGAACATGCCCATTTTCTTCAATCCCTCACACACAGATAAACTAATTGATTACCAGGGGCTTACACCTTCATTGCTTTGCCTTGTAGCTTTGAATTTATGAACCTGCAAAGTATATTTGATTGTGCGCCATGACTGACACTGGTTTCAAGCTGATAACATAGGAATATAATAGCTAGCATTGCTATTCAATTAGAATGGCATTGTGGTGCCGCTGAAGAGCAGTCCGTCAGGATAGCGATTGAAGAGGAGACAGCGGGTCAAGAGTGCTTGTTAGAAGAACGCTGGCTGGAATTACTGTTGGCGTTCGTTCTGTCACTGGCAGATGATACGTTTGTCAGCAGTCGTTAACTAAACTTTAGTGCGTATAAAAAAATAATCGCTGGTGAAGCGAACCGCTCGCCAAGATAATCATAAGCTGCTTGCGCTCGGCTGCCGCTCGCTCCGATCCGGAAACACATTCCAGCGCTGAGGAGGGCAACAAACAGGTGGAGTCGTTTGATTTGATTTGTTCGCGTCTCGTCTCGTCCCAGCTTAAGACATCAAACTGCTTAAGTGCTCCAACTGTCAGTTCTGGCAGTTGCAGCTCGCGGAGGCTACTAAATCAAGCCAGAAATTGGTTGGTCGCATGGCTAGCCTGCTAGCTGCTGACTGCTGACTGCTGACTGTTGACTGTTGACTGCTGGCTGTGGTCCAGTGTAGATTTATGGCCTGTTAAAAAGTCAGGCGGCAAAGTGCCGGGCAATTGGTTAAAAGCTACACGCCAGATACAACACGCCCGATAACGGAAAGACAGCCAACGAACAGCAAAAAAAGCGATTGTATTTTTTTTTCTTTTTGTTTATTTGGGCGAAGAAGGGAGAGGAGCACGGCGCATGCCCAAAAAAGGACTCGGGTTCGGCTGAAGCTCGGCCAAGTTCATAAATAAAAGATGCCAAATGGCCAGAAGACAGAACAATGGGCAGTGACCACAATCGCCGCAGAAACCGAAAGCAAAAACGCAGTCACAACTCAAATATGCAGACGTGACTTATTTAGGACAAATTGCTTGATTTACGTTTTATTATGAATACTTGCCGTCTGCGATCAGCTGCCCGTAATGGAGCATATCGACAGGAAATTATCAGAACATATTTCTTGCAATTGAAATAGATACAATATGCATTATCTGCCGTTGCTTGTCAATTGCCAATGACTTAAGGCACCATTAACGCCAGACATTGAATCTTACACTCACTGCAGATAGTTCTCAGGGCTGCGATAACTGCGAGGGTTCCTCACTGCACCGGAGAGTGCGCAAGTGCAGCTCTAATTGCAGACGAAGCCGAATGCACTCGGCGACAAGACATTCCCAGTATTTTGAGAGTCACTCTAGAACAACTACACTAAGATAGAAGTGTATTTCAATTCTTTAAATATAATCATTTGACGTATATATTCATTTTAGTTTTATAATTCACAAATGATTTGCTTGCCTTGAAAATCAATTATTTTATATTAATAAGCTAAAGTCTGCATCTAATAGTACAGTTATTATTCATAAATGATGTTCTTATCTTAAACGTAAATTTTAAGCAAATAATTAGTTAGTATTTATAGCCTTTATTACAATCAGTATACTTTTATTTATAACTGGCATTCTTATATTTCTAGTATAGCTACATTTCGAGAAACTGAACTTAAGCACACAAACAAAAACAATGAAGTAATCTTGTTTCTTTCAAATCACTATAAAAGAAATTGAATTCGTATTTTAATTAAATGCAATTATCTTTAATAATACAATAATAATAATTAAAATGCAAGGCAGCTTCTTCTTGGTTATTTTAAAGCACTTGAAAATCAGTTGTCTTTTTATTTCAATGAAATATAATTAATTATTTTAAAGCACTTGAAAATCAGTTGTCTTTTTATTTTAATGAAATATGTAGATTTCATTTAAAATAAATTTTATTATTATTGCAATTGAAATGTAATTATATTTAAATATATTAAGTCTAAGTTGGAATCTTGTCGATTATTTCAAAGTACTTGAAAATCTCTTTCTATTTCCTATGTCAATTAAATGTAATTATCTTTTCAGAGAATCTGAATTTTATTACTATTTTATTTTGCTTACATTGGAATCTTCTTGGTTGTTGCAAAGCACTTGAAAATCTTTCTATTTTTTTATTTCAATGAAATATAATTATCTTTTAAAATAAATTTCATTATATTACTATTTTATTTTGGTTAAATGTAATCATTTTTAAATAAAAAAATTTGTTGCAAAGCACTTGAAAATCTTTTTATTTTGTATTTCAATGAAATGTAATTATCTTGGTCATCCATGATTACATTGAAAGTCTCAGCAAGTGCGCGTGCACTTTTTCCAGTGTAGATATGTATGCTGACTTGTGCGATGTGTATGTGTGTGTGTGTGTGAGCATGTTTGTTAGGCGTCAAGGGCTTAGCTTGTTATTTGACACCTTCTGGCTGTGTGCATAGAAACCATCCATACGAGTGCAATCCCATGCACTGTGTGTGCTCCAACGAAGTGCCCACCATCCCCATTCCCATCCCCTTCCTCAGCCCAGTGCCACTCCATCCCTCTCTCGCTCTGCGTATCCCCTTGCAATACGAATCGCGACCTGACCAATGAAGCGTTGCTGTTTGTGTGTAAACCCAGCATAAAGCATAAGTTGAACACACACACACACAGACAGAGACAGACAGACGGAGAGACTTGAGAAGGATGCCAGGTTGTCAGCTTGCTGTGCACTTTGCGGTGTTGTTGGTGGTGGCTTTGTCTAGGACGGAGCGAGCAAGAGAGATAGAGCGGGAGAGGGAGACGAGGTCATTGGCATGTCCTGGCTGCGATCGAAGGCAATGACGGCGACCATTATCGATGCCATCGCTGAGGGAGCCGAGTAAATTTCTTGGGTTATTTAATTTATGTTTTTACGATTCGTTCTTTGTTTCTGCTGTAACCAAGAAAACATCGACGACGACGACGACGACGACGACCAAAAATAATAATAATAAAAATGCCAGCGAACGTTATTGGACTCGGGGCTCGACGCGCTTCAGCTCGCCTGAGTTTCGGTTAATTTTTGAATATTTAATTTGCCCGCTGACTGTGTGTGACACAGTTAGGAACGCAATCGAACTAAGAGTCGAAGGCGGAGTCGGGTCGCAGTCGAAGAGGAAGGCGAAGGCGAAGGCATATCCATCCAGCGCCACGCTCTCCGCTTGATGCTGTTAATCGCTGGCTCGCTGGGCATAATTAAAATTTATGGCCAATGCGCTTCGACTCAATTCATTAGTCGGTTGGTCGGTCGGTCGGTCGGTCTAGTCGCGCGGCTTAATTAAAAAGTTTCATAAATTTTCAACTATTCACCTGTTCGTTCTCCCCATCGCTTTGTGTGAGCTCAACTATTTATGCAGCCGACCAGCAATAAAACCCCAAAGATGCCCGAGACCAGCAAGACTCGAAAGGCTTATGCTAAGTGAAAACAGATGCGATGGCGGCTCGAGTTGGTGGCTGTAACTGTTGTCGTTGGCTATAAATCAGCAGCATATCCTGTTCACTCATATCACACAGAAATTAACATTGTATGGGGTTTTAATGAGCACTCATACACACGCAGTGCGGGTCTCCGCGCCCCGATCGTGATTAGCATGCGAGAGAGCCACGCTGGACAGCGGCCCGTTGACAGTTGTCAAGTCCACTTACGCACTTCACGGCAGCAAAGAGTTTGTGACGAGCCTGCTGAAGGATTTATTTGCATGCAGACAGCGAGAGCAGGAGAAACTTGGTTGACTAACTGACTGCCTGACTGACTGACTAATACGTTGGACTAGGCTGCCGACTAGACCCTGAGAGTTGTGGCTCAGAGCAGCTGCTACCTGTTGCCGCCCAAAGTTCATTAACTTGTTCAACACGGAAAGCCCTGAGCCACAATTATAGTGGCTTCTTGACAGAGCGCTTCTATATTCGACTGCGCCAAGTGAGCCACGTTCAAAGCGCGAAACAGCTGTTCAACCTTCTTAATTTCAATCGATCTGTCAGCCCTCAGAGCTCACCGAATGCCAGACACTCTATCAACCATGTGTGTATGTGTATGGCCATCAATTTACGCACATTTACAGCATACTCTGGCAATATTTGACTACACTTAATCATCCAGCTCTCGGGGCTCTCAGCGAAGTGGCTGGAAAAGCGCCGCAGATCTTTCATGGACGCGTGAATAACTGCAGGGCACAACTAGTCATAAAAAGGCATTGGCATTGAAGAAACACAACCAGATGCCAACTGTTTCAATAAACAAAACAAATGTCAGGTTTTTCGTTGTTGTTGTCGTTGTTGTTGTCCACAGCACACTAAATGTTCAGCTGTTTTTTCTGGACCTAGCTTCAAGACGGCCGCACCAAGGTTTCTGCGGCAGCGGGGGAGCCGCTAGGGGGAGGGGAGGAAGTGTCTACTGTTTGCTCTGCAGCATATTGACACAACAGCAACTTGTGGCTATAAACGAGTTTTCTTTACAAATTTCAATTTTCGAAAATTCCAATGTTTGCGCGTGACAGCGGCAAAATATGGAAAGTTAAACAATTAAAATTGATCAAATAGAAGCAATTATGAAAAGAGTCCAAACACACGACGACAACTTTAAACCAAATACGAGTAGTATAATTCACAACTTGCACTCCATGCGATCTGATTTATCAGAGAAACACTCAACGTATTTTGACTTTCAATTTTCTGCCAAGCAGTTTTAGCATGGTGATTGTAACTGAACTGATTGCAAGCAACAGCCTAAAGTTGTCAACTTTTCAATAATATTAAGCTGAAAAAAGAATTACTACTCTAAAAAGATCGTATAGTCAAATGTATAGTTTTCAAAGGAAAAGCAGAATCAATGCTTTGAAAAGATCGTAAAGTCATTCAGCAATTGAGTCAAAGTGCAATGATATTATATAAGATTCGTGGGGGAATTGTATACCCGTCTTGCAGCGCTCGTCCAGGTATGACAAGAAGAGAAAAAAAAGAAAACATCTGTGAAATTATTTCACACTATGAGTGGAAATCCGTCAGCCGCCGTCGTTGGCGTTTGACTTTGACAATTGATGGCCCGCACATTTGTCTTTCACTTGTTGCGCTTTTTTCCTGTTTGTATTTTTTTCAATCTTTCTTTCTTTATTTATTTATTTTTTTTTTTGTGAGCCAACTTCTCTGTATGGCCAACTTCCCGTTTGTTTTCTGAGTATTCGTTTTTTGCGTTTGCTTTTGCATTTGATTTTGTACTCTGCTGCTGCTGCTGCTGCTGCTGCTGCTGCTGCTGCTGCTGCTGTTGCCTCTTCTGCATTTGGCCACAATGTCTCGCTGGCTGGCTGACTGTGGCGGCCTTTTGAAGTGAGCTCGTTTTGACAAATGTGTGTCATTGCTGGCTGTGGCCATCAAAGAGCCGATCGCTTGATTTGTGTTTCTTGCTTGGCTCGGCAACCTGCAGCCAGCGACACCTCAAACGGTAAAACGTGAATACGGCTGCCAAGTGAATGTGGCAAGTGTGGGATACGAGTGCGATGAGCTGCACGATCCACTTACACTCCACTTCAGGCTCATCTGACATCCAGCGTTAGCGTACTCCATGTTACACCCAAAAGTATACACCATGCCAAGACAAACCTGTTGTTATTCGGTTTCTCTGTCGTTCGATAACGATTTGCATTTATCTAATCAACGGTCAAGACAACGAGGCTAAAGGGGCTCGATAATGTGGCGCGTTTTCCGCATCGACGATCAATTATAGTCAGCACTATACTATATGCCACCTAGATCAGAAAAGGGGGAATTATTTCGAGTGCCAAATTAAATTTCACAGAACTATAGTGCAATCTTATCTGCCCGACCAATGACTAATTCCCTCAAAGGCTCGCATAAAGCGAACAGCGCCCATAAAAGCGCAATTAGTTGGGGAAACACTACCAAACAAGTCGAGCCGAGCCAAGTCAATATGCGAGCTGCAGCCATTATCCTGGCCGCCCTGTGCGTCGCCGTGGCCATCAGCGAGGCTTTCGAGACCGCTGTGCCCTACAAGAAGTATCCGGCCTCGTGTGTGGATGCCAAGCCCAAGAAGAACGGCATCGTGAAGATCGCCGATCCCAGATGGTCCAACGGCAGCGTGCCCCTCGAGGTGTACTGCGATGTGAGCACGGCGGGCACGGGTTGGCTGGTGATTCAGCGTCGCGTCGACGCCAAAATCAACTTCTTCCGCAACTGGTCCTCCTACCAGCAGGGCTTCGGCGAACTCGACGGCGGCTTCTTCATTGGCCTGGACATTCTGCACGCGCTGACCACGTCGCAGCCCCACGAGCTCTACGTCTTTCTGCAGGACTTCCAGGGCCAGACGCGCAATGCCCTGTACGACGCCTTCGCCATTGGCAACGAGTCCAATCTGTATGGCCTGAACACGCTGGGCAACTACAGCGGCTCGGCCGGAGATGCGCTCAGATATCAGCAGTACATGAAGTTCAGCACCTACGATCGCGACAACGACAACAGCATCAACAACTGTGCCGCCCAGTTCTCGGGCGCCTGGTGGTACAACAGCTGCATGTACAGGTGAGTGTGCTGCAACCCAGTGTCCACTTCGATGGCGAGCTCTAGAGCGGTTTCAATTGCAGCAATCTGAATGGCGAGTACTTGGGCGGAGAGTATGGACAGGATCTGGTGGGGCGCGGCAACTGCTGGGTGCAGTGGCGGGGCATCGATTACGCCTACAAGACCGTCATCATGATGATCAAGCCGAAGAAGAAGAAACAGTTGCTCGAATAAAGAATAAAGTCACTCTGTGAATGGATATCCTAACTATATACTCGCGCGTTTCTTTGGCAGCCATTTGGCCACATTTACAGTGCATTTGACAGCTGCTCCAGCTCCCAGTGCTCCACATTCCGGCTAAAAACTACAACTTTGACAAACAGCCCGACAGATTGCCGTGGCGTCCAAAATAGAAACGCTTAATTGCAAGTATTACGTTGAAAATGATACGCATACCAATAAACGAGTTCTGGAGGCGAAATTAGAACAGAAATGCGACATCTTCCACACTCACATAATATACACTAAGTATACCGAAAGCACACATATGTATATAGATATATAGAGACGCGATCTGCTGTTTAACAAGTCGCAGTGTGGCGACAGCCAGGAAATTCTACACACAGCCAAACAAAACTCACACGCCTGCAGCCCATGACGGCGACAAAGACATTTCCATTACTTATGTACCCTACGCGAGTGAGGGCATTGCAACAAGCGCAGGCTGCCAAACAATGCAGCACGCTGCGCAGTGGGGAGTGCTGGGAAAGGGCATTGAAAGTGCGGTGCGGTGCAGCGCAGTGGCTGGGAGGAATAGCTAGAGCTTTCAGTTGTCGCTTGAATTTCAGAAGGAAGTGTGGAAATATTTCAACATTCGCTTTACGAAAGAACGCGCATCATTTCAGAACCCATCAACGGCGACACGGCGGCAGAAAACCTCGGCACAATTTTCATTTGAGTCGGAAAATTAAGAGATGTTGTACATTTTTATGCCTCCCCGGGCGGAGTAGCTGGGGATCTCAGAGTGTCCGTCTCTATCGCTCGCTGTGTGTGGGTGTGTGTGTGTGTCTGTGTGTCTGTGTGTGTGTGTGGCGCTGTCAACTGCTGTTGAAAGATTTTCGTGTCGCGCTGTTTCCATGCCGCCTGCCATCAGGCGACAGACACGAAATTCTTGAAAAACATTTTTAAAACTTTTTCTTTTTCGAAATGAGACAAAGCATACAAAAAAAATCAAGGAGAAACGAAAGAAATTGTTCTTGGCTGTTGTTGCCTTCGCACGTAAAAAGATTTAGCAATAGCAATGAATTTAGTTAATTTATGGCATTATTAATGACATTTTGAAATATTAACAGAAAATAAAAAGGAAAACAGCGACAACACGGAGATGTTTGAGATGACAGCGTAACCGGGCACATTTTCTTCTACTATTTTCAAATCTTTTCATTTATTTTTTTTTTTGTTCGGGGGTGTTCAGTCTTTTGCAATAAATATTAAAATAAAAACGATTTTCACTTGCGCAGTTGCCGCAGTTTTTTAGTCATGTGAGCTCTATGTTTTCGAAACGATATACAAATTCTCTATTCGATGCGAACAAAGACAAATTTCACTGGGTCAGTCAGTTATTCATATACAGCATATTATAACGCTCTGAATACTCGTAGCTAGGCCAAACTAGTTCATAAATATGCAGAATAGTTAAACATTTGTGAATGGCACGAGCTGATCAACCTGCATAATATGCAAATAATCTGAACAAAGAAACTCAAACTTCAATCGAAACCCTCAACAACAAAACCAAAAGAAATACAACAAAAACAATATAAAATAGCAGCCCACAAATTTACGATTCAATCAATAGAATCTTTCAGGGTTTTGTCTATCGAACATCGCAAATGCTATCAAATTTTAGAGCGTCTTTTGAGTGTCTTTTATTCGCTTTTCTCTTTTTTTACCGCTCGGAAATTTACATTAATTTGAGAACAAAGTGTAGCAAATTATGCAAATATTTTTGTTTGGCTCGAGTCTGTCACTTCCCCTGGCAACCAAATGTTCAAAAGTACAAGTATAATCGTGTTTTAATATATGGTATATACATATATATATTTAGCTTCTAGATTTCGCCTAGACGAATCACAAATCTCGAATCCGCGCTTCAACGCTTCACTCTAATCTGAATAATTCGACAAGTGTTGCCTGATGGCTGATAACCTGAACCCGGGATTTCGTTATTGAGACAAGCGCAGGCGCTTAATTAATGCTATTTAGATGAGACGAATTACGAAAATAAATTCAAATCTAAACTGTTGCGTGTGCACATTCTTCGCTGGACACTTTGATCCCATTAAATGTATATTATTCCAGTCAGTCTACTGATTAGGTGAAGTACAACATAGTGGAAGTGGAAATGTACTTTAAAGGGGATTATTGACAACGCGCGGAAAATCATGAATGAATTTCCACAGTCTAGAAATGTTATTAAGAGCTATTCTAAATATTTTATGAAGGTCAATAAATTTCAAACACTCTAAACGCATTTGACATTTTTATTGGCCCAGAAACAAAAACGCACACGACTTTTAATAAAAAAGCAAAGAAAAGAAAGATCGAGCAACTAAAAGATTTGCGACAATTTATATTTGAAAATGTGAATATATTTATTTGCCGAAGAGTCTATATACGTGTTTTTGTTTTCTGGCGTGTTTGTAATTTATTGCATAATTATCAACAAACTATGGCTAGCAACACTCAAGACTTTCGAAACAATGAGCAAACGGATTAACATCATTTTCGACCCGAGTAAATTAATAAAATAAATCTTAAATGTACATTATGTCAAATCAAGACGACGCTTGATTTCTCAAAAATTGCATAAAGAGTGTGATGTGTTAGCCGGTTACTAGATTTTAGTTGTCGTTTGTTGGTTGTTGGTTGCTCGTTGTCAAGAGAGATCCCCCAATCACGATCATAAGCGCATGAAGAATGTCATAAAAAGCAACAACAAGAAGAACAACCACAACGACAGATGATGGTAACCATATACATAATTTGCATAAAATCACCTGAATAACGTTAAATATTTCCAGCTTATGCCATGAAATGCTCATAAAGTTCAAGATAAAGCGGCAACACAGACGGAGTTTTATGTAAAACACGACTAAAAGGCTACACTGACAGAAATGAACAAACTATTTTATGTGCTAATCACATTACATAAGCGAAGTGTCGTATTTTAATCATATAATTGTACCTTTGCAATTATAATAACACTAAAATACTTAATTGCAAGTTGCTTATTTCCACAACTAGCCCATTACCCATATTTTTTTTACGGTGTAGATAAAATCAAAAGAAACAGAAAACTATGAGTCTGACTTATGGGCGCCTCTAATAAAATTCAACATACATATTAGCATAAATCAGCCAAATATCATTCAAACTATTTAACATTTTTAACGAACCGAAGAAAACAAAAAAAAAGATCATGTACTCTATGATGTTATAGGTTTATGCGTAATAGGCGACATAAATAAGAATTTTATGACGTGAAAATAAAAATGATGTCGACAGCAAACCTATTAATAAAAAACGTATTTAAAGTTAAATTTAAAATTAATTTCGAATTTGCTGTATGTAGTTTACACTAACATCAAATTTGCATAACTGAGAAATATGCTTATTGCAGTTGCTACAAAACTGATCAGTGGAAGCACAGAAACGTCGATCAATCATTCCTTTTGAAATTGTTCTAAGCCTTAATTTTTTAAAACAAAACATCGAAGTTTTTTGTAATCAAATTCAATACTACAAATTATTTGGCATCGCATAAATTATTCTATTAGAGAAAGTAAGACACTTTTCATAAAAAATGAAGCTTTCTGTAATTCTGTTTTAAACGGCATTGCTTGCGTGTGACCACAAGAAAATTTGCAAAAATATACACTTAAACGCCGAAAATATACCAAAAATGCTTAAATACCTTTAATTGACCCATAACATACTGCGGTTCAACAGTGTTTCAAAGTACGAAAATTTAATATTCGATTTACAATGTTATCGACTCGGCTTGCACATATTTGCAGTTAATTATATATGTTTGCAATTACATTCAATAGTTGTTAATAGTAGAGTAACTAATATTTTAAGATGTGAATAAATCAAAGAAAATTATTTACCAATATATTATTTTGTTATTTTTACCAATATATAATTCAAATAACAGCTGTGATTCGCGGCTTCTGTTAAGTGATATTTTGAAACAAGTATAATTCAAATATCTTGCACATAGCAATTCCCTTATTTAAAATTTTAATTTTTGAAAATAAATCATTTATATTAATAGGAAATAAGGTAGCAATTAATGTGACAGTATTTTAATTAAAACAAAACGTTCATAAAGTCATTAACAGTTTTGAAAACTGTTAAGTTGTAGGATGCGTCAAACATATGTTTTGATTGGAACGAAAACAACTTGTTCTTGTGAGCGACACATTCAGAGATTTAAGTTTTAAAAGAAAATATATACGGCATGGAAGACCCATTAAAACCCAAGCCAGTACCGCTGGCTGCCGAGACAGTCTTGTGGTTTGAATTCCTACTCGATCCGCACAAAATAACACAGCACTTACAATGCAAAAATCCCGGTACGTTATTCACAACGCCACCACAGCCGCCCACAGAACTGTTGCATGGCACTAACGAAATTGCGATTCCCTTGCAGAGCCCAGCGCCGTGGAACTCATCATGCAGTTCATCAGCATGACGCCAGACTCAGCCAATGCCTCGACAGTGGCGACACCAGGCAGCGATCTACAGAATCTGGGCGGCGCCAATGCCACCACACCCGCCACCTCGGCGGCCCTCAATGTGCAACAACAGCGGCCGGCCGAAGTTGGGCTGCAACTGTCGCGCAAGCAGCTGGCACTGAAGATCCTTGAATTGAAGGTAGCCACGTGGCTGAAGTGGGATCTGGATGTGCTTGAGAAGAGTCTGCCCGTGGTGATGCAGTTAAGTCTGCTGCGTGACCTGTGCACCATTAGCTACGGTCGCACCGTAACCATTCCATTTGCCAGTGACTTCGATTTCAAGATTGCAGCTACTGGCAACGAGCGTGCAGCCCGCTTTGCTCTCACCATCTACCATCGCATGCTGCTGCGAATGCAGCTCATTAAAGACAGCGCACTGAAAGCAGTGCGTTCGCTCATGTAAGTGCAGCTCTTGTGTCACTCCATAGACGTGGCATACAATACAAATCTTGTGTTCTTGTAGGTATCAAACTGTTGACCAAGTGCAGCAGTTTCTGGAGACGCCCACGCAGCCCTCCATCGAGTACCTGGAGCAATTGTGCGCGTCGGCCAACAACAAGCAGTTCTATGTGTTCCACTACGACAGCTTCGTCACCTTGGACTGTGATCACATGAGCGCAACCCAGAACTACGACATGATGCGCCTGATTACGCCTAATGAACTGCGCGCCCAGCTGCACTATGAACTCGCCCACTATTACCTCCACACCAAGCAGTATATGCTGGCGCGCGAATCTGCCGCCGCCTGCAACAGCAATCTTCAGGCGTTGCCAGCGGGCGGCACGCTCTTCTTCTGTCACATTCGACCCGCGGAGCTGGAGGGCTTGTTGCAGGCCTGCGGCATCAGTGCGCATCAGCAGACGCTGCTGGAGCGTTTTCATCAGTCCCTGCTAAACAACTACGCAGACATTGTGCCCATACTGCGACTGGACAATCGAGCGCGTGAGATACCGCTGGTGAGTCGGCGTAATGTGGAGCTGGACATTGAGGGCGCCATCTCAACGGGGCTGCTGAAGGAGACGCGTCTGCTGCTGCTGCAAGTGGCCGCGCTTAATGTGGTGCGCACCATCTTCGAGTGGGGCAACATCTTCGGCAACGTGGAGTACTTTGAGAAGTATCACGACATGGACTGCATGCCGCCCATTGTGGAGGCCATGCAGGATGCGCTGACGCATTGCGGCATTGCGCAGCGTTCGGCACTGAAGCACTTCCTCATCGACTGCGTGCTGCACCAGCAGCAGGAGCCACAACAACAGGATCAGTGCCGGCAACTGCTGCTATCCGCAAAGGAAATGGGCATCTTTAGCACTGAGGAGCTGCTGGATTTAGATGAGCAGCTGCTGCAATCCACACAGAGTGCGCTGGGCAATTCGCTAGCTACGCTCAACGACTGGATATGCCACTCAAAAAGTAAGTTAACAGCACTCAATCTCAATGCATTCTATAATATCTGCTCTGCTGCAGTTACTCGCGTGGAAGTGGCCGCCCTGGAGCGCCAGCTGATAACGTGCACCACGGCGAACAGTGTGCGCATTCTGCTGGTCAAACTGTGCGGCACTGCGCCGGGCAAGCCACTGTGGGCCATCAATCCCAGCTGGGATGTGCCGCAACCGCTAAAGAGTCTCATTATGGCCATGCCAGTGAGCTTCCTGCAGGATTTCAGCTACGTATTATTGGGCAAGGCGCGTGAGCTGGCGGCACGTGGCAATTACATCGACGCGGTGTCCATGCTGAGTGTGCTCAAGTCAGAGACTCAGCGCCAGGAGCTCGCCGGCAGTGCGCAGATCATGTGCAAGCTGATCACCTGGGAAATTCTGCACATACAAATCACGCAGTGTCTGGAGGAATGGCATCAGAAGCCGCTGGATCTGGCGGCACTCGGCGGACGCTGCAAACAGTGTCTGGGCGCACTGCAAGCCGGCGAGTCGGTGATGCCGCGCATGGAAATACTTGAGAGTTGCGCCATCATGCTGCTCAATCTGACCGATTTCCCAGCACTGATTTACCTGGACAAACGGGCAGCGCCGCTGGAGTTTCCCCTGTCCTTCGCCTCCACGTTCATTGAGATGGAGAAAATGAAGGGCCCGAAGAAAGCGTGCCGCGACGCCTGGGAGCTGATGCTGAGCATGTTCCTCAACATACCCAAACGATCGGCGGCCTCGCTGCCAGCGGGCAGCGGCACCAACAGTCCGCTACTTGCGTTTTTGCAACGCGTGCGGCATCAGATGGTGTTCGGACTGGCCATCTCCATGCTGGGCAAGATGCACAACATACTGAAGGATGATCCCAATCACGACCTCAACTGCGAGTACATGCAGCTCTGGCCCGTCACCTTAACCAAGTAAGACTTAGTTAAGTTTATATGCGACTTATTTATTCAGTGCTCTTGTTTCTCTGCAGTCCCAATAGCTACAGCTTGCGCAGCGTGTGCGAGACATTGCAGTGGCTGCTGTCGGAGGCACTCAGCCACTATCCGCAGACCATATCGTGGCTGAAGATGAAGGGCGACCTGGAGCTGGCCATTGGCAACAACGAGTCCGCCATGCGTTGCTATGTCAACGCTCTGGTCACCGGCACCGACTATTGCACGTTGCCGCTGCAGCGGAATGTGGTCGACGATTATGTGATCCGCAAGATGATTCGTTGTGCTGCCAATTTGGGCTGTCACATGCAGGCGACGGTGCTGTGCCAGTTTCTGGAGGAGATCGACTATGGCATTGTCTTCAAGAATCTCAGTGAGAAGTCATCCAACTTCACGGACGCCATGGACGCCTACTACAGCTGCATTTGGGACACAACGCTGCTCGAATTTATTGTCAATCTGCACGCCAAGCGAGGCGAGCACAGCCGCAAGTTGGAGGCGGTGAGTAAACTGCTAATACTACTTCCATTTGAGCCACCGCAATGAACTGCTCGCTGTTGCAGATCTCAATGATGGGCACCTTGGAGCTGAATGCCAACAACAATGAGGAAATCAAACGAGAGAGTGCCATGGTGCGCAAGTCACGCTTCCTACGCGCCCTGGCCAAGCAGTATTTGCTGTAGTCCCTGGCGGCGACGATAATACTCGCCACTAACTACACCCCACAAAGAAGACCAATTAGGATTAAACGCTTAAAAATTTTATATCTGTATGAAATGTAATCTGTAAGCCTAATATATAGCAATAAGTTTTTTGTGGTTTCAAACGAAATCGCTGCAGTTTACTTGGGCCTCCGTCCACGGCCACCGCCGCCACTTAGTTTCGCCTTCTTATTGTTGGCACTCTTCTTGGCCTCCTCGGCCTTGCGCTTGGCCGCGAGCATCGCATTGGGTGTGCTGGGCAAGGTCTTGAAGAAGCTATCGAGTCGCACCTGGGTCTGCGCTTGCTTCGACTTGAGCAGCTTCTTGGCGCCGCCGCGCACTCGTTCTTCATTGAACTGCCGGTCACCGCATAGGAACTGAACAAGACCCTCCTCATCGGGCTCCGTCCACTTGAGATCAATGGCGCTGGCGTCGGCCACATCCGGTTCGATGAATAGCTCGCGGGCCCGCTTGTAGTTCCAATTCTCCGGCACCGTATACTTGGTAGTGTCGATATTCTCCAGAATGGTTTCAATGTCCCGATAGCTCTTGATCAGCTCAATTGCTCGCTTGGGACCCACGCCTTTGATGCTTTCGCAGTAGTCGCAGCCCATCAGTATGCACAGATCAATAAACTCGGTACTCGTCAGCTCTAGTCCCTGCAACACTTTGTCGTAACTGAACTCCTTGACGGGCATTTTGCGCGCCTCGCTGTACGTGAGATAGCGCAACAGTTTGCTGGATCCGAAGGTGAGCGCGTCCATATCCTCGGTGGCCGTGGCATAGACCTTGCCAGCCTTGACGAGAGCAGCACACTGTGCCTCCGCTTCGCACGGTGCATCCACATAGGGCACGCCCATCAGCTTGAGCAGCTCCTTGGCCTCTCTGGAATGCTCTTTGGTCACACGCACCAGACGTCTGTTGAACTTATCGATCTCTGCTTCATCGCCAGCTTCTGTGGCGGCTTTGAGTGCCTTCTCCGCCTCCTCACGACGCTCGGCACGCTTGGCCAGCTCGCCTGACTTCATGTCTGGCGGAGCACCATCGAATACGTAGACGGGCTTGATGCCATTGTCTAGCAGACGAATGGTGCGATAGAACATGCCCATTAAATGCGAGGTGGGATCTCCGTTTACCGTGGCCAGTTGAGCGCCCTCCGAGCGCACCGCAATGAGAAACTGATACAAACACATGCTGGCATCAATAGCCACTTTACGACCTGTAAGTTGAATTATTGAATAATTTCACGTTTTAGCAAATACTTGTTTGACGTACCGAAGAAGTTCTTGATTTCACTCTCGCGTATGGCCAGGGGCGCCAAATCGGCAATCAACTTGGAGAGACCTAAAATTCCCATGACAAGCTCTCAGATTGATTGTTTATATTGTCTAATTTTGCAAAGCAATGCGGAATGCGCGCGTTTTCTGTCGCAAATGTTGTGAATGCGATTTCCTGCGAATTGTTAAAGGTCTGTTTGCGGTCGATTACCGATCGATATTGTTATCGATACTGTCACTTGACCACACACGACAGCAGTGGAAAAATACTGCAAGTAAGACACATTTCTGAGAGTTTCAAGCTTTTTAATACTACCGCCTCAGTTCATCACGATTTGTATGAAAATTAACGCTGTTTATCAATTTTCATCTTAACATTTTTATTTGAAATTGCGAGATTTTAAGGAAATTTGCGAAGCATCAAGATTTTCAAAAAAAGTGCGCCTTTTTACACGCGTTTCAGAAATATACCAGTGAACCTCATAAATTGCAGCCAGAACCCGCCATAATTAGCCCTTTCTGAAACCCCACTTGCGGTCACCTTGCACTTAAGCATAAGCATGTCGGCTGACGAAAAAAAAGAAAAATCCGTTGAAAATATGGTACGTAGATTAATAAGAATTCTTTTAATGAAAAGCGTAAGGTGAGTGCCACAAATGCGTATTAAAATCCACTGGAGTGCATATGTGCTTCATAAGCAAAAAAGGCGCAACAAATATTGCTATGGACAAATCGGTCCTTCCCTCCCCTGCGACCAATTCGTTTATGTGTATAAACATGGCGTCGTTGCGTTTGTAGTGTCTATTTTGATGAGTGCAAGTGAGACAACGAATGCATGCCCAATGCCCCCATGGACGACGACACGCATACACAAACGAAAGGCCCAAAAGAAAACTTGTGTGTGCTGTAAAAAAAAATAGCCGAAACGCATAAAAACATCGGTCGCGCATCTCACAAAAACGACAAATGGTATTCAAAGTGCATAAAGTGAACGCCGCCAAAAATTTGCAAGTGTAATAAAATTGTGTTTTGTTTCTTTTTTGTTTTGATATCGAATAGGATGCCAACACAGCGCCAGAATCGGAGAAGGCGGGCAAAGAAAATGCCGCCGATAAGGTGAGCTGCGAGTCAGCGAAGGCGCAAGAAAATGCAGCGGAATCAACTGCAGTGGATGGTGGGGAGGTGTCGAAAGCTGGTGAGAAAGAGGGGGATGCAGCATCGCCACCCGCAACTGATGACGTCGCTGATAAAAAGGCTGCTGGCGACTCAGGAGGCGTTGCGGCCGCGCCAACATTGGATGCAGGTAAATAACAGCAGCACCAATACTAGCAGACACATTGTCGCTGCTGCTATATGTGTGTGTGTGAAGAAAGAGCGAGAAAAACAAAAATGAAATGAATTTTTGCGCGCGTTTCTTGATGTGCGGCGAATTAAACTCGCCGTCGCTTCTGCATTTGATTTACGTCATTTGCCGTAGTTGTTGCTGTGGTTGCTGTGGCGCTGCTGTTAAGTGGTCGCGCTTTGAACCACCAGACCGTGGGTTCGAATTCCCTCGTCGCGTGTGTGTGGTGTGTTAGATGAATGTTGTTATGTTGAATTAGGATTTTTTCCTATTGGCCCATATTTAAACAAGCATTTATCCCCTTGGCTATTGTTCATACTAAACCCTGAACAATATGGTTTCGTGTAGTAAGAGCCAAGGTAAATTAAAACTTCAATTTTCATAGTCCCTTGCGCTCCCAAACCAAATAGCATTGGACTTCCCAAGCATGAAGACAAATTAAAATATAATTTTTTCGACAAATAGATAATACATTATTTTGTTGTCAAAATACAGATAAGGAGTCGAACACAACGGCTGGATCGCCAGCGTCGCCATCAGGAAAGAAAGTTAAGAATAACAGCGCCAAGAAGCCAACTGCCAAGTCTGAAGATGATGAGGCAGATGATGCGGATGATCTAGAGGAAGATGAGGACGATCAGTTGGACGACGACAAAGATACCGCTAGTGATGAGGAGAAGAAACCAACAGACAAAGCAGACAAGAAGAAGAATGATGCTACAGATGGTGCCAAGTCCAAGTCAGCAACAGCAGCAGGCGACAAGTCAGCGGCTGCCAAAAATCCAAAGGCCAAAAACGGTAAGGTGGATAATTCTGATAATGAGAAAGATGACGACGATGCGGACGAAGAGGATGATGGTCTTGATGAGAACAACGAAGTGGCAGAGGATGATGAGAATGTGGTGGCTCTGGCCGAAATTGATCGCATTAATGAGAACATCAACAAAACCCGTGTCGATGGTCTTCAGACACTACATGCAGTAAGCTTCAAGACAAATCCAATCAATAAACCTCGTAACTAATTGTGTATTTTCCATGCAGCTTTGCTTTGGTGCCCAGGGCAAAAACAATGTGGTGAAAAAGAACCTGCGTTCCTTTGCTGGCTTTGAGTTTGCCAAGGATTCGTCGGAATACAAAAAGAAATATGACTCCATCAAAAAGCTAGACAACAAAACACTGCGCAGCATTTGTGAAATTCTTACGCTGGATCGAAAGGGCAGCAAGGATGAAGTTACGGCTCGAGTGCTCAAATTTCTAATGGAACCTGATGAGTCGCTCTGCATGGAACAGGGTGATGACGAAGAGGAAGTGGACGATGATGATCTGGATGAAGACGAGGAGGCGGCCAGCGAAGAGGATAAGAAACGCAAAAGTAGCAAGTCAAGCGCACCATCCGGCAGAGGTTCCGCTCGCAATTCTAGTGGCCGCCCGAAACGAGCAACGGCAGGCAAGAGTAAGCTTCGCCACAATTCGAGAGATTTCCACAGTTGTTTTACAGTTCTTCTATCTGTTTCAGAAATGTCTGCTTATGTAGATTTATCAAGCTCTGAGGAAAGTGAGCAGAAAGTTACAGTAACTAAGCGAAGACGGAACGATGACTCTGAGTCGGGCTCTGATGTAAGTCCTTCTGGAAATTTAATAGCTTTATTGACTTATTTACAATTACTCTTTGCTTGCAGTACAATCCATCGGCAAATTCAGACTCTGATGCTGGGCGCGGTGGCGGTGGTGGCTCGGGAGCCGGACGTAAAGCATCAGCTCGTGCCAGTCGCGGTCGACCGGCGCGTAAGAGTCGTCGAAGAAATTCAGATTCGGAGGAAGAGGAGGAATCGGATATATCCGATGCAGATAGTGATGTAAGTTTTGCTATCTTGTCCTATTGGAAATTCCTTTGATGTAACTAATTTGCCATAGGTTCCCAAGCGCAAGCGTGGTGCTGCTGGCAAACGTGGTAGATCCGCTGCAGCTACACCAAGCAGACGAGGCCGCGGTCGGGCTTCTTCTGCGCGAAAGCGCAAGGATTCCGAGAGTGAAGAGGAAGAAGTATCAGAAGATGAAGAGGAGGAATTGTCAGAGTTTGGTAGCGAGCCAAGCGAGGTAAGCGGCAACTAAATGAATAAAAGTTCGTGAAACTGCAACTAACAATTTTATTGCACAGGAGGAACGTCCCAAAAAGAGTGCGAAGCCCACAACGCCTGCGAAAAATAGTAAAGCTAATAACAAGTCAAAACCAGCTGGAAAGGGTAAATCTACTACTAAAAAGTAACTTATTGTGTTCTAATCTCGTATTTATTCATTTTACACAGCCGCTGGAAGACCGAAGAAAACAAAGAAGGAAACGTCCGATGAGGAAGATGCTGATGATAAAGATGAATCAGATGAAGACGAGCCATTAACCAAAAAAGGCAAAGCGGCATTCCCAACGGTAAAATTAGATTAATTAATCATCGCTTGGCATACTTATTGAATTCATATTTATGTGTATTCTAGGACGAACAAATTCGCAGTTATGTCAAAGAAATTTTGGACAAGGCCAATCTCGAAGAGATCACAATGAAAACCGTGTGCAAACAAGTTTATGCTAAGTACCCCGATTTCGATTTAACTGACAAGAAAGATTTCATCAAGGCTACAGTTAAAGCGGTATGTAAAGCGACAAACACTAGCGATGAATTTATTTAGATTAAACATGTTTTTTTTTTTAGTTAATTGCCACATAAAACTACACAAATTGAGAGGCACTGGAGCCTGAGGATGGGCCAGCAAGCAGCGAACTTGTACCAAACACTAAAAAGAAAAGAAATAAAAACAGAATCAAGCCACTTTTTGAGAGCTGCTGCAACACCACAACAAAGAAACACCTCTAGTTTTCCTATAAGCGTATAATTTGTACTCTTTAAAACTAACTATCTTTACCTTAAATGGATCAAGTCCTTTTTCTATTGTGTACTAAGAGACGGTTATCCATATATGCATGTGAATATGTATATATGTAAACGTAAATTGTAATCACTTATATTCATTTTCTTTATGAATGCCTGCGCTCTCAAGCGGCTCTACAAAAAGTGTGTAAAAACCGAAATGGAAAACCGGAAAACCACAAAATGAAACAAAAACCATTGTAAAAAAAAGGAAACAAAACTTAAGCAGAACACACAATTTATACATAAAAATGTAGTGCTGATCGATTTGACGTTCAAAATTATGTATTTTTAAATTAAGAAGAGGATAAATAAAAAACAAAATTTACAAGAATTCACACACTGGCAGCAGTACAAAAAACGAAGCATGGAAATTCCAAAGTTTATAATACAAAATTGATATTGCACGCGTTTTCGGCAAAAAATGTAAAAACTAAGATTTTTGGAAGGATTTTGGGAGCGAAATCAAGAAAGCATAAGGAATGATATTTTTTAGATATATTATTTCTCAATGTCGGGTGTTAAATTAAGAATTCTTGGAACAAAATTCAAAATTGTTGTAAAATATTTACATGTTTTTGGCTTTTTATCCCAATGAGTTGGGACGCGAACGTAGGTGTGGAGAATTGAATGGCCAGAAGTCAAGATAATGTTATGATATTTACTTTCGTCTTACGTTCCATTTCCTCAATCGGTTATAGTCTCTATCTTTTTATTTTATCTCAAAAGCTTGGCCTAGATAACAATTGAAGACAGAACTATAGCAGGTTTCTCATGTAGAGCAGCAGTTTACACAATTAGGACTTTCACACATAGACCTACAATATAATACACATATTAATTATGAAATAAACCGCAACAAAACAAAAATAAACTGTGCAAGGAATATATCATTTGGATATTCATACGAAACTAGATGTATGTAAATTTTAAATAAACAATATATTGAACTAAAATACCATACAAGATTGATTCAAAAATGTTTTGAACAAACACATTAATAATTACAAACATCTCAATGTACGTTTTCTTTTTAGTAGAAGAAAAATTCAAAAAACCAAATGGAAATATCAATTGATGAAATATTGAAATAATATTCATGTCTATAAAATAAAAGTTTACGAGAATCGTCGTACAAGAACAAAGTCAAATAGAATTTATTGAATGCTCTCTTTATAGAACAAAACTTAACCGTAAAACCGAGTGCGTCCCAATTGGATGCATACATGTAAAGCGATATTTTGTTTTATCTTTAAATGTTTCACTAAGGAAATAAAGACGAATGATGTATGTATATCAATAATATATCGCGACAAAATAAAACTCAATCTCCGTGTTTTTAATGGGTTACAATCTTATTTCAATCATATTAGTCAATCCATTAGAAAAATAGCCGTTTCTGGTTTTTGTTTTATCATTTCAAATAGAAATTTATTAAGAAATCGAAAATTTCATTTGAAAATATTTAAAAATAACTGTAATATACTTATGCGAAATTGTGAAGGATTAAAACTAAACCGGTCTAATTCGACTGGTAATTGGATGGATCACGTAGATAAGGCTGTAACATACAGATATTAAAAAAGATCAATTTGCAAATTTAGAGGACGAGACATGTTAGAAGATAAAGAAAATAGCATATTGTTAAAAAAAAAACAAATAAATGTCTGTCAAAATTCGTGATAAATTAAATGTTGCGATTCATAATGTATTTGAATGAATATTAAAGGATAGTTCTATTTGCTCAAAATGGCCCTGGAAATAGATCAAAGCACATAATTTAAATCATATATAAAGAAATATATATCAATTTCAAAAATATCATTTGATTGCGAAATAAACGGCTTGATATTGACCTAAAATGTAACGCAAATGGATTTGTATGGGAACTATAAAATGCATATAAATGATGTGCCGGTCGCACTTCTTTATATACTTACCAACAAATGGGGCACCTGGATATCATACTCAATGTTGCTAGAGCCCGCTGCAATGGAAATGTATAAACCGACTTCCCGATCCGCAAAAAAAGAAAAAAGCACGTAACTGCACTATTCCATACTCAATTGAGCGAGATTTGAAAACTGAATGTTGACTCTTACTTATCCCAACGCGAAATCACAAAATATTTGTTGCCTTTTAATGAGCTGTACATCGTATCAGAATATTTATATTATAATATATATAAATGTGTAATACTCATAATTTAAAGGTAATATAAACCGCAAAGATCGCAAACAAATGATACCTTGAAACAACATAGTTTATAGTATGACACCAATATATAAATCGTGGAGATTCAAGTTGAATATTAAATATATGAGTATAGAGAATAATTAGGTAGATCATTGCAATTGGTCTGGAGATTAAGACGAGACGCTACTTTGGGGGCAGTACAGCGTGGAAATGCGTTGAGGTTGGCTATTGGAATATATAGAGTATAGAGATATATAGATGTCACATATGTTTGTATGTACAAATACAAATACAGTAGAATAATATATATGTAAAATATATCAGCAATATATTACGAGTACATAATATATATGTATGTGCATAAGTTATGGCAGTTAAATAATGTATAATCACAGATATTACAAGTAGATAGTAGATATGTAAATTCAAAAAGTTTCAAGGCATAATTATTGATAGACCTGCTACATACCCAACAATAAACGACAGCCACAACGAACAAAAGCAAAAATCCCATCCCTAGGACACCGATCTCGATCTCGATACCGGTCCCGTTCCCGATCCCATCCAACTCAGCGCCTCTGAAAATACGCTCAGAAACGATTTTCACATATGGCAAGTAAGTTTTTGAAATAATAAAAGATAATAAATAGAAACGCATAAGTCGCATACGGTTCGTACGCATTGTGGTAATCGATTTTTATAAATATAAATATTATATATTATGTGTGTTTATTATTCAATGTATCGTCGTAGGCTGCTGCGAAAGAGATTTGTCAAATCTTGCGGCGGGCCCACTTTCTTATACAAGTATTCAATTAGAGAGGGTGCATATCAGCTGTTGCAACATTAATAATTTTCATTAAGAGACATAAAACTTATGCTATTTATTGTAAATATAAATATATAGATTTATATAATTTCTTTATAATTGCAGACCTATGGTTATTTCTAGAAACATATATGTATATTTATACATATATATGGTTTACGCTTTAAAATGTTTATGATTTTCATTGTAAGATTTGCAAGACATACACAATAACAACAGAAGATCTTACCAAGGTTACCACGCTCTTAATGTTCTATCAAAATTGGTTATATTCATTCTTATTGCATTATTATCAATTAAACTTTCATAAGGAGATTGATCAATTTCAATTTCAGTTTCGGTTACTGTTATGAACTGGTTTGAAGATGTCTGGATTTACTGAACGGCCTCTGAAAGTACATACATATAGGTATATATATATATAGAGGTTACATCATGAGCATTATGCATATATAGATGTTTAATGAAACTATTTTATACACATATATCTTTATATACCACAATTTATCATTTAAGTTCTTACCAAAACTATAAGTACAATGAGTTTGGGGATGATTGAAAATGGCAAAATCGGAAAAAAACAAAATAAATGAAGAAAATATATAGTCAAAACAAAAACACGTCAACATGTATTGCCGAACAATAGTGAAAAAGAGAGCGAGTGCAAGAGAGCATGCTATAATTTATGGTTGGGAGACCGTAGTTGTAGTTGTTCCTAAGCAGTTAACCAATCGGAACTGAAATCAAAATGATGTCTTATAGCTAACAATAGACCATTTAGATGTGTCCTCAACTGAAATACGGAAACAAAACGTTATAAGTAAATCTCTAAGTATTGCAATTTTCAATCTCAAACAATATTGAAGTATGTATAATGATCATATAATATTCAGATCAACAAACCAGTATCATCATCCACGAGGAAAGAGATAGTAAGTAAATCACATAGTCCTAGGCAAATTGAAGTTGTACAGGATTGCAATTGATAATTTTACAAGATGCAAAATCTTACCAGATCAGTTGGAACGTTGATCGTAGTATTTTGTATTATATAATATATAGGTGTTTATATATCGTTAATAGGTATATATGGGTTGCTTGTTGTATTATAACTAAGCTAAGTTGGTTAAAATGTATGAGAGAAACTTGTTGCGGTATCAAAAGGTTACTGTTGTGTTTGGGAAATATTACGAGTACATAAATATACATACTACAAGTATATGCATATGCAGCAGTATTTGTATAATAGTCAATTTTTGTATATATTTCTTGTTGTCTTTCAATAAACACACTCCCAGCGTGGACATAGGTATGCGTTTGTGTAATGCTTCTAATTTGCTAGTTGGCAGCTGACGGAACTTGCTCTCAAGATGCCTAAATTGACGACGAAAGAAATCGTATGGATGTATATATGGTATATGGTATGGTATATAATATATGCAATATATATATATATGTATTGTATAGTACTATAAGATTGTTGCCATCATAAACTAATTGTGTATAGGTCCAGGAGTTGTGTATTTGAACCTAGACAGCAACTGTAATTGCAACTGCAAGCAGCAAATAGCATATAATTTGTTTTACTTTTGTTTTGATTTGCATGGTTTTTTGTTGTTGTTATTAGAAGTATTAGTTTTAATTAATTTCAGGCAAATTCACTTAAAACTAGAGAAAATTATAAGTGAAAAAAAAACCAATATAATTGGCATATTATTAATATATATGTATAAATATATATAGTAAATTTACAATTATGCAAAGCGAAACGCTTCAAGCTGCAAAGAGCGCAAATTGATTGATTGATTGACTGTTTGTTTGCATGTTTCTTTTTGTATACATTCATTCTTTGTTTGATTGCGGGTTGGCTCGGCTCTCTTGACCGACGGGCAGGCGCTCGTTGCTATAAGGTTCATCATGCCCATCTCTCGTGTTTCGCGTTTGGATTATTTTTGCTAATTTATTTTGGAGGGGGATAAAAGACAAAGGATAGTGGAACGATTCAAATGATTCACTGCAAAGAGTTTTACGCATGGTAAACAAGATATCGTTAGGATTACATACATACATTGCAGGTGAGTAGATAATAAATACATTGTGTTTGAGGAGATAATACATAATTGAAATTATTGTAAATTCGTCAAATAATCAGGCAAGTAAAAGGCAAAGCAAAATGCAAAAGTACTCAAGGAAATTCATTTGGCAATTCTTCTGTTCAATATTTGCTTAATTCGACATAGTATTCTCAGTGGGTCAAATCATCCAGCTACTCACCAAGGCAAAGGCACCCACATCTAATCCAGTCACCTCACTGCTCAATGTTTGTCATTCTTGTGTGACTTCTGCTGCTGTTGTTGCTGCTGCTGCTGCTGGCCGGGTCCGCCGGGATAGCCGCCGTAGCCTCCGCCCGGATAGCCGCCGGGATAGCCAGCTGGAGGACCACCGCCCTGGCCACCGCCGCCGCCTGCACCACCGCCCTGGGGTTGAGGCGCCCCTTGTGGGTGACCCGCAGCAGCGGCTGCAGCATAATACTGTGAATATTGTGCATATTGGCTAGGAGTCATACCTTGGGCATAGCCACCGGCCGCCGCAGCAGCGGCTGCTGCAGCCGCTGCATTTGGCTGTTGCTGGCCGGGATTCGGTCCGCCTTGGCTTGCGTTCGGCGCACTGCTGTTGCCGCCAGCGCCAGCTCCGTTTTGCTGCAACCATCGAGACGTAATTGTTGTTGTCATTGATGCCGATATGCGACTATGTGCAGAGCTTTACCTTAGCCTTTAGTGTCTTCTCAATGGCTTCCGCCTCCTCGATTTTGCCCACACTGCGATAGTATTCCGCCCACTGTGCGCTATAATCAGCGCCACCAGCGCCGCTTTGTTGTTGTTGCTGCTGCTGAGGTTGCGCCTGCTGCTGTGCTGCCTGTTGACTGGGACCCGAAGCATTGGTGGCCAGCTTAGCCTTCATCTGCTGCTCAATCATCTCAGCCTCACGATGACAACCGATTTGTCTGCAATTCAATTAGATTAGGCACGCTGCATCCTCGACAGTCTGCATGGCAGTAACTTACTTGTAGTATTCGATCCATTGTGCAGAGTAGTCCTGGCCACCAGCTCCAGCTGCTGCGCCTGGTTGTCCCTGGCCCGCCATGGCCATCTGTTGCTGCTGCTGGGCAGCTGCCGGATCCCAGCCGCCCTGTTGCCCATAGGCGCCCCAAGGCTGTTGCTGCTGCTGATAGGCTGCTGCTGCAGCAGCTGCGTTGGGGTCACCGCCCTGCATTTGATTGCCACCATAGCCGCCTTGTTGCTGATTGTGATGGGCATTGTTGGAGCCACCACCGCCACCGCCACCACCGCCGCCTCCGCTGATGGGCTTGCGGGAGATCACAGTCAGTTCCATGTTGATCTTTTCGGAAATCATTTGACGCGCCGCCTCGACCTGATCCGTGGTACCCTTGGATTTGAAGAGCTTCTCATTGGGTGGATTGCTGGCATTACGATCCATTTCTGTGTGCGCTCCCGATTGCTGATTGATGAGCTTAATTGTCTCACCGCCGCGTCCAATAACGATCTGCACAATTAACAGATGGCGTTCAGTGAAAAGCAGTTACAGTTGAAACACTATGAAAACTTACGCCGCATTTGGAAGCGGGCACCAGAAACGTGATCTCTTCGCGGCCACCTTGAGCATGATTCACACCATAGCCATAACCGTAGTTGGAATTGTTTGAATCACCTCCGGGTTGGCCACCCCCGCCGCCACCATTGCCGTTGCGATTCATTCCGTTGCGTTGCTATGAATTGAGTAGAGAAATATTTCAATTGTGTACAACAGATGTAGATTACACTACAATCACAGCTCATGTGATAAGCAACAGCACAGTCTACTTGATTGACAGCAAGTGCATCGATTGCTTACCATAACATTCTCAATGAGTCCATCGATTGTGCGCTTGGCGTCTTCCACCTGCTGGCGCGTGCCTTGGATGACACACCGGCGATCGCCCATCTCGTCGTTCTTGCCCTGGATAAACTGCAGCTTGCAGCCGCATTCCGTTTGAATTTTGCGTATCATATCGCCGCCCTTGCCGATGACAACGCCAACGGCGATTTTGGGCACGAAAACCTCGACGCTCTCGCCCCCATTGCCGTTGTTGAAGTTATTGAAACCTTGGTCGGAGCCGCCGTTACCACTGCCGCCGCCGCCGCCACCGCTGCGCCCGCCCTGCTGCTGTTGCGCCAGCGCATCCTTTTGTGCAATCAGATCCAAGACCATCTGCTTGGCATGCTCCACTTTCTGTGGCACGCCCGAAATGCGCAGTGGCTTAATTACCTCCTGGTTGGGACCATCCTGTATGATGATCATGCGTGCGCCCGTCTTCTCCTGCAGCTGCTTAATCGTATCGCCACCCTTGCCTATGACCAGTCCCACCTTGGCGCCGGGTATCATAATCTCCTGGTACGGCGGATAGCCACCCGGCCCCGGTGGCGGCATATTGATGGTCAACAGCACTTCGCAAGTGCCACTGCCACCATTGCGATTTGCCATTTGCTGCAGCATGTCACGACCTTTCGTACAGCTCTCCCGGGAGCCGCGCAATGTGATGACGCGCTCCTGGTCCTGCATCAGTTCCAATTTGGCGCCCGACTCCACCTCTAGGTGACTCAACGTATCGCTGCCGCTGCGCCCCACAAAGGCATTCACAATGCTCTCGGGTACTCGCACTTGTTCCTCGCACGTGGACGCCGGCCAGGCAGCCAGGCGGGCTGCAACCGCCGCCGCTTGTGCAATGGCTTGCGTCATGTTTGCACCGCCGGCGCCGCCTCCCCCGCTGCCGCTGCTCATGTTCGAGTTGTTCTGCCCGTAGTCGGGACTGCCGAAGGATCGTTTGCAGTCTGGCCCACTGTCGCCGTCGTCGTTATGTCGCTTGAAGTTGTTACTGCCACCGCCTCCGCCTCCTGCACCAGACGGACCCCCACTATCGCCGCCGCCGCCTCCTCCCTGTGACTGTTGCTGCTGATTGGGTTGAATTTTTGCGGCAATCTAGACGAAGAGCAACACGGAAGAAAAGTTACTACCACGCTCCACCCTGTCAATAATGGCGCCCTTTTTCCCGGCTCGGATCGGGCTGCGGACCTTATAAAATGCTTCTTGTTCTTCTTCTTACCTGCTTGGCACGCTGTATGGCAGCTGCCAATGCCTGCGATTGACTTAAACTCGCCTGCTGCGTCTGAAAATCACTCATATTTGCGATTGCTATCTGTATAACTAATTTTCTTAGGTATTGTTAATTTTTTGTTTAGTTCTTGTTCTATTCAAAGAGCCGACGCCCGCTATTTTGTGCAAAAAGCCGACGAAAGTTGGCGACGTGCAAAGTGGAAAACTCAATAGCCAACAAAATTCACAGTACACCGCAACTTGCGTGTTTCCTCTGCGCTACTTATATGACGTTACAAAAAAAACTACAATTGCAAGTTGGTTTTATGTTGCACACCACTTGCACAACACAATTACAGCAATTTAACTCTCACAATAAATGTATTTACTACTGATTTCTATTTTTTTCAGTGAAAATTATGCGCCCCAAAATGCGTACATAGGGATGCTAAGTTCTCAATACTTTTCCAAAAATTTATCAACACTGGATGACAGTGTGGCTTGTGTTCATTTCGATTGTGCATAGAGGTATCGAGTAAATAATTTCGATAGGCGACTTGAGCTAAGCATACTTTATGTGTGCATTTTATGTGGATGCATATGGAAAACTGATAAAATGATTACTTAAAATAATTCATTACTTATAACCGTAACTGTTATCAGCAAATTTAATTTAATTGATAACCCTTAAAATTGAATTACAGTTTTTATTCGATAGTGAGCTGCGCTCGATAAAATGTCTCAAACTGTACGGTTGCAAAACCAGTTGTCTGCAGCAAAACAGCTGAGCTTCATAAGCTCCAACAATACGAAAACGACTTTTCACTTTCCCGAACATACGTAAGCAAATAAAATACGCGCTAAAGACCTGGAGAATATTCACAGATTAAATTATCTGATTTTTAGTAAACGCTAAACTAAAACTATAACAAGATGCCTGTTGACTGGTTTGGTTATGTGTACGCCGCCACAGTTGCCGCTGGCGGCATAATGGGCTATGCTAAGGCTGGTGAGTGCGCAATTCATGTTAAATTGCAAGTTTTTAAAGCTATTTGCAATTGGTTGCATCTCTTGCATAGCCTCTATACCCTCGTTGGGTGCAGGTCTTGCCTTTGGAGCTCTTCTGGGCTATGGCGCCCACTTGAACTCACAGGATCCACCACGTCCACTGTTGCAACTGGGCACATCCCTGTTCTTGGCTGGATTGATGGGAGCACGCTGGAATCGTTCGGGAAAACTAATGCCAGCTGGAGTTGTCTGCATGCTCTCTGTAGCTGCTCTAGTCAAAACCTTGGTACAAAACAACCGCTACTTGTTGCCAGCGCCAACCAAAGGCGCATAGAAACACAATTGGAAAAAGTCTGGAATGCTTATTGACTTGCCGGCATATTTTAATAAGAATTAATAATCTGTTTCTGTCTCTGATTTGAGATTATAAATGGTATGTGGGACTTAACATTACAAATAAAATGAGCATTTTCTGCTCTAGCGATAAGATATAACTAATGTTTAAATCGTTCTTATCAAGCTTCCGATGCGTGCTTTTCTATCAAACCAATGCAGCAAGCTACTTTGTATTCTATTATAATATGCAATTATTCTCAATAGCATTTATTCAGAGCATTCCGGATAATGTCTTGAATATACAATATTCAGAATAGAATATTTGAATTACAGTAGTAAGTTTGACTCGTAGCTGTTTGGAAACTGAAGCTTTCTTATGCTTTGCATTTACATTTAAGATAGCGAAAACCAATAATTGTATTTGCTAGGTAGATAGATGGGCAGATTTGTGAGGCATTGCCGAATTTTAAATAAATTTCAATTATTTAGGTTGACTTTGAAATATAAGAGAGTATAAATAAAATAAGTAAAAAGATAAACAAGAAACATTGGATCATCCAAGGGTCGGATGGAATGGAAATACAAGCAAAATAATGACATATTTTAGTGCATACTTTTAGGATGGCTGTTTAAAAAATTCATGCACATACAGTTTTGATTGCATTGGAATATAATGTACTCTAAAAGTGAATTTTGTTGATCGCTGCCGATTTATTTTCGTCGGTGGGCAAGGACTCATCAAATCACTGTTGGGGCAACGAAGTATGAACGCATTATGTGTATAGATGTATGTATATATTTATTTTATGCATATTCTTAAATTATTTTTGTTGTGTGTGATAAATGTACAGTTTCACTTTATTTGATTTCCAGTTGTCTATAACTAAAACTTAAGTATTATTATTAATCTAGTATATACTTCTTAAGATGGTAAGGCAATGCAATTTTTAAAATTTTTTTTCGCATTAACAATGCACAACTTTTCTACATTTTAATACAACAATTTATGGAATTGTGAGTTTTTCTAGTAGGCAAAGTGCGGCTAGGTGAGTACATTTCGAATTTTTAACACCTTTTCAAGCAATTTTCTAAAAAAGATAAATATTTTTAGTTAAGTATACAAATTATCTTTTATCACAATGGAAAATTGGAAATCTTTAGGAATAATTTATCAAAATTGTTTGTGTTTGATTCAATGCCGAAATGAAATGTGTATGAACTTTTTACAGAAACAGACATTATATGTACAAAATAATATAATTTTTTTTTGTTTTCAATTTTACACTACATAATATATGTGTGTATCCATACTCAGATAGTTGTATGGTATCAAATGTTTTTCACTTTGTTGGGTGCGTTTTTGTTTTGTTTTCTTTTTTTTGTTGTTTTGTTTTTGAACAAAAGTAGATTAAATTAGTGGCGTCTAAAACTAAAAACAAATCAATAATGTTCATAATATTAATAATAATAATAATAAAAATAAAAATTCTATCTAAAAACACAATTTGTTTAACTGCATATATGAATTTGTTCAAATTTCAATGGCAATAACCAAACCGACGTGTGCCAATTCCAAACGTTTCAGGGGTTCTGCACTCCACTAGAACGGAAACAGCTTCCAGTTAACCACTACACGGAGTCACAAGAGAAGAGAAAGGAGACAAAAACAAATCAATTAATACGGTGCATAAGTCTAGACTACATAGTAAATGTTAGGCGTGCAAAGATGAGAAAATGTTGCTTGTTTTTCATTGTTTTTTTTATGTTTAATGTATGTTTATAAATAGGAATTTTGCAAAGTGGCGCCAGACGCCCTCAATAGTTTGGTGGGTGTGTGTATTCGCTAATAATTGTGTGTTCCACATTCCATGCGTTTCCAATAGCCAAATTGTTTGGTTGCGTTTTTTTGTAATTTGTTGATATTTTGTTGCGCTAGAGTTGAGTTTAGTATGCAAGAATGCGTTGTTGATATGTTTTTGTTTTTATTGTTTAGTTGAGCTTACGCCATGCCGTTTGCAATCTTATTTAGAGAGATATTTTGGATCAAAGATGTACACCTTAATGTCTACCACTTGTATATGCTTTGATATTCTTTGATGTGTATGCGCTTACTAAGTACTATGTGTGTGTGTGTTTGTGTGTGTGCGTGTGTGTTTGTGGGTGGTATGTATGTATTGTAATGTGTTGCGAGAGTATGCTGTATGTGTGCGGTTGCAATGCCAATTTGTTTCTTCATTGGTTTGATTGATGTGTTGTTCAATGCAATATCGAAGGACAGGGCGAGAGCGTTAGAAAGTTGCAGTTTTTGGCTTTTGGTTTGTTTGTTTTATCAGCAATGAGCTGTTGCGAGTACCATATGGAAATGAAATATCAACTGATTTCCGCATTATTCTGCTAGTTGAAGTACAATATTATGTAAGATAAATGACGAGGTTTAGAAATAGGTTTCGGTTGGTTGTTCGCTATAAAAAAGAGTATTAAATTGTATATTCAAATTGTAATTGTTCATGCTAAGAACTACATTATCAAGCACTACGAATGGAGCTGCTACTACAGTGCAGCCCATCAACTACTTTCAACGTGTGGCAGATGCTCAGAAGTACGGGTATGCAGTAGTCAGTCATGCGGCAAATGCTTAAACTAAGTTCAATAGTATTACAAACTAAATGGCCAATTACGAATGCGAATTGGTAAGGCTATGTAAAGATACCGCTACTCCGCAAATACCGTTTTGATTAAATTATGTGTGTTGTATGCTTAGAGTAGGTTGTAGTTGTAGCAGGCATTCAATACCACTAAGTAGTAAGCTCCCCTTCTCGCTTTAGTCTAGGTAGGTGAAGTACCTTGTACTGGGTAAGGCGAAGCTGTTTTAGACTACTTGAAAGTAACTGTTGCTTGTCGCTTGTTGTTCTTACCGCACGCAGTAGCAAGAGTAAAATCGGATCGCGGATCGAAATCAAATCAGACCACTGCAGTTGGGTGGAGGGGGGCGAAGGCGGGGTCAGTGTGTACAGTTAAGTTGCGGTTACTGTAGCTCTGTATCGGTGTGTCGCTGTATGTGTGTGTTTGTGTGTGTTGCGGAACTACGAGTGGTTCACTGGTTCATTGGTTCGTTGGTTCGTTGAGTTGGCAGTGTTGCAAAGTTGCTGAAGCTGTTGTCCTGTGTTTGTGTGTATGCGTGTGTGTGTGTGAGTATTTTTCGAGTAAGAGTAGTACTAGTTGCAGTAAGAATGTGGCATGCGGCATGTTGCATGTCTGTTTACATGACTCGTGTGCGGCGTATCAGTTTCTGTGTTTTTATTTTGGGTTTCTTGGGCGTCGCAGTGCCATTTGTTGACTGTTGTTGTTGTTGTTGCTGTTGTTGTTGGAGTTTGGCTGTTGTTATTGTTGTTGTTGTTGTGCTTGATTCATTATTGTCCAACACCGCTGGCAAATTGTTGGTATTGTCGCCAATGTAGTTTGTCACATACGCAGGCGATGTCAATTGTTGTTGCTGTTGTTGTTGTTGTTGTTGCTGTTGTTGACTATAGTTATGACTATTGCTATTTTGTTTATTACTACTCTTTTTGTAGGCTAGAATACTACTGCGATTTGGCGTACGTTTCAGAAATGAGCTGCCATCAAAGTTTTGCTGCTGTTGCTGCTGCTGCTGTTGTTGCTGTTGCTGTTGTTGTGTGCTGCCCGCTTTGGCTGCTGAGGAGCTGATAGAGGTGGACACCGAGGTTGTGGTGGCTGTGACAGCGCCGTCCAGTGTTGGTAAATGCAGCGCCTGCAGCTTTCTAAAGTACGCGTCGAAGAGCGTTGTGGTTGCCTTCGACTTGGAAGTGCTCGATGTGGTTGCTGTTGTTGTTGCTGTTGGCATTGGCGCTGCTTTGGCTGTGGCGGCAGTTGTTGCTTTAGCTGTGCTTGTTGTTGGTGTTGCCAATTGTAGTTGTTGTTGTTGTTGTTGCAGTGTTGTCAAGTGTCTTGGTTGTTGTTGTTGTTGATGTTGAATGAGAAACTTACGTTTTTGCCGCTCAATTGCTTCATTGATCTCAATGCCGGCATTGGCCTCGTTCTCCTCATCAACTAGTTGCTGCTGTTGCTGTTGCTGCTGTCGCTTGCTGCTGCTGACTTCCCCTGCGTTGCTCTGTTCTTTTGCGCCATTGTTGTTGTTGTTGTTGGTGTGGTGGTGGTTTGTGTTGGTGTTGCCGCTGTTGTTGCTGTTGGTGGTGGCACTATAATTTGTAATTTGCTTTTGTACCAAGGGAATTGAAAAATGTTCATTGGTCACTACTTGGGACTGTTGCGGTTGTAGTTGCTGTTGTAGCTGTTGTTGCTGTTGTTCTTGTGGTTGTTGTGTTTGTAGCAAGTGGAAATAGTATTCGAGTTGTTTGCGTAGTTCGTGTGTGTAGACTTGGAATATGTTTGGTGTTTGTGTTGTTGTTGTGGTTCTGGGTGTTGCTGTTGTCGTGTAGTGAGCGCCGCTGCTGCTGCTGCTGCTGACGCTGCTGCTGGTGTGTGTTTTGACCACGACTTGGCCGTTCGTTGGCCACTGTGCGTGCGTGTTGTCAGTGTTGTACAGTCGCCGCAGATACTCAAAGGTCTTCGGTCTCTTCGTCGTCGTCGTCGTCGTCGTGGTCGCCACAACAGCGGCAGCCGCAGCAGCCGCGGCCGCAGACGAGCTTTGCTGTATGTTGTTGTCCTGCTGCTCCTCGCTGCTCGTGACGCCATCGTCGCGCTCGTCCTCGCGCTCGTCTTCGTCGTCGTCGACGTTGTCGTCGTCCTCCTGCGACTCGGTCTCCTCACTGCTACTCTCAACGTCTTCGGCCGCCGCTTCGGCGCTTGCATCGTGTTTGTTTTTCTGGCTGATTTGGCTAAACCATTTCAATTGCAGTGGTTGTGTTGTTGTTGTGTTTAAGTTGCGAATATATTTGTGTTGTTGTTGTGTTGTTGTTGTTGTTGTTGTTGGTGGAGGTGGTGGTGGTGGTTGTTGGTATTTGTAAAGGTGTAAGAGGTTTTGCATATATTAAAATCAGTACGATTTCTGTGTGGTGTCTCACAAGATACTCGCGAAGTTAGCGCTTAACTTACTCAACCAACTACAAAGTGACAGTCTCTAGCTAGCGTTGCCTACTTACTTGTACACCAGGCGATAGTTGTTGCCGTAGTCCGGAATGATGTTCGACGGCAGCGGCGTGCAGCGACCGTCCAGGCAGTGCTGCAGTTGAAGCAAGAACATCGGGTTATTGCAGTCAGCACTAACTCCACCAAGTGCTCGCTATACTCACGTATCCGTTGCCGCACGCGGAGCCCTCGGCGGCGGGTCGGTAGGCGACGCAGTAGCCGGTCTGGGCGTCGAAGCAGAAGAGCTGCGCGCAGACGCGCTCGTCCTTGAAGCAGGCGTAGGTGCCACGGTCGCGTCGACACTGTGCGTCCAGCGAGAGCAAGGTGCCCGGCAGTGATCTGCCCAGAGCGCTGTCCTCATGCGGCGCATTGTGCAGGCAGGTCGCGGTGTCGCCACTAATACGAAGAGAGTGAGAGACAGCTTGAGTTGGGTGCGAGGGGAGAGCAGTTGGTGGTACTCACTTGAGGAAGTGGTGGAAGCTCTGCACGGTGCAGGCCGACCAGCGGAAGCCGCGCTCCGTGTGCCGCAGATCGGACATGATGTAGCCGTCCTCCCAACGACAGCGCTGAGCGCCCGGGCCGCCCAGGTAACTGGGTGGCGGCGAGCCGTCGTGCACGGCGCCCAAGCTGGAGAGCGACAGAGAGAGAGAGGAGGCAACGTTAATTGATTAATTGCACGTCGAATGATGTCAAGCGGAAATGCAAACGAGTTTGCCAACTTCGGTCTGGAAATCGAACAAGTCGCTCGTTTCTGCCGGCGACAAGACGGACAGTGGGGCAGCTGGTGAAAGGCTGGTAGGTACTTACAGATGGCCCACCTCGTGGGCGGCTACGATGATGCCGCTGAAGCCGCCGGTGTCCTCGATGATGGCCACGCTGTTCACCTTCTCCAGGCGCTTGTTCACCACGCAGGCGCCGCCGACGTAGGCAAAGCCTGTGGGCCACGTTCGGTGTGGTGGCAGAAAAAACAGAAAATTAGGCAATTTAGTTTGGCCAGCCAGCAGGAAGTGGGCAATTTCAGTTAGTATATGCGAGTTGCAGTTGCAAGTGTCGCCACTTGTTGTCGCAGTTATTAAACGAAACATAAAAAAGCAACACATCGAATTGAGTCGCGAATCGCGTTGCGCGGCTTTTGCAATTTGTCTTTACTTTCAAATTTCGATGTGGCGGCCTAAACGGCGTTTATCTTTTATATAATAACTGTCTTTGTCGAGAAGCATGTGTGGTTAGTGCCGTGTGTGTGTGTGTGTGTGTGTGCGATGTGGCAAGCTCTCACACCAGAGCGTCGAGTTCAAGCGCGTCAGAAGTGAAGCCACAAATTGCAGCTGGGTTAATTCAGTGATGCCAATGAAACTTAGTCACAATACTTAAGCCTATTAGCGTCCATAACCAAAATAATAATCATTACGAGTTGTTAGCTACATATAGAGTTGGTTAGTTGTTGTATACACAGTTGGTTCCTATGGAAATCTCGCTCGCATTCGACGCAATTCCTAGAAATCAGAGGCAGAGAAAATGACGAGTATATCACAAAAGAGGCATGCACAGTGGGGCGAAACAACGCCCACAGCGCACACACATATCAACAGCGAAAGAGACAGAGAGAGAGAGAGACAGAGAGGGATTGCAATTTACAGTTTGAGCAGCACTGCAGTGGGCTGCCCGTTCGAGACGCGCATGCGCACAGTTGCTTTTTTTTCGCATTTTCGCTTTTTTCGTTGCTTGCTGTACAGATCGCGTGCGACACAAAACACATAAATAAGGTACACTTCAGAAATAGTAGAGTAAGTACAGAAGTAGAGAATAAACACACATATCGCATATATATATAGAGAAACAGGAGACAAAGAGACGTGCATGAAATTCAATTAAATTGGCTTGAGTTTTATTTTGCTTTTTTTTTTTGAGATGATGGAGCGACGCTTTGGGTTCGGTTCAGTTCGGTTTTTGGCGGCGTTGCCGCCTTTAATGTTATGGCTGTTTTCAGCATTTATTTGTACATTGTCAGCGAGCAAATTGTGATTGTTGTAGATGTTGGTTGTGTGATTTTACCTGCGGTACCGCGATTACATTCACCAAATGCGGAGGTGCGACGGCACATATCAAGTCTGCGGGCGAAAATGTTTCAAGAATGCGTACAGATTGAGTTCAGCTGGACTGGGCACAAATCGACTTATAGCTATAGCTTGCAGATTGCAGCTTGCAAGGGAAGAACAGAGGAAACGCCTCGCAAATCGAAACAGAGAGAAGAACAACTAATAAATTCATCCTGCGACTAGCGGCAAATGGAATTAAATACTATTTGTTAGGCAGCGTAAATAAGAGTAAATCAGCAACCAATAGGCATTGTTACTAGCTATACTAAATGTGGGAGACACTCAACCGGTTTGCGTCATTAAACTACTTGGATGGAACCTCTCGAATTCGTGTCTTTTGCTAGATGTACGAGTGTGTGTGTGTGTGTGAGGGAGTGTGTGTGTGTGTGTTGTGTTTGTTAACGACCCACACGCAGTTTTAGGCAACTTGGTTAAATGTTTGCTAGTTTGCTGGCTTGCTGGTGTGACTAAACACAGCTCGCGGCACGTTAAGGAACCCGAATGACATTTGCTGTTGGTGTGTTTGTTTGTTGTGTGTTGTGGTGTGTGTTGTTGTGGCCTTGCCTTCTTAGCTAATGCTACAATTAATAACTAATTGTTTTGGTTTCTGTTTTTAGTTTTGTTTTTGTTTTAATTGCTTTTACCCGCTGTGCCTTTGGTGCAACGGCCGCCTTTACGCCTGCGACACATATCATACCTGCGCATGAGTAGACATTATACAGATATCAATTTCGACATAGTCAGAGAGTGAGAGAGAGTGAGAGAGAGAGAGAGAGGTAGGGATAGGTAGATAGGGGGTTGCCTGGAAGAGGGGGGCTGCTGCTCTGGCGCACCTGCAAGAGAAAAAGAGCAAGAACGGCGGGCGGAAGCAGCGACTACTCACTTGGTGATGGCCACGGCGATGTCGTAGACGGGCAGGCGACGCTCCCGGAACAGATACTTGCCCATGTCGGTCAGCGCGGCGGCCGAGTCGATGGCGTCGCGTCCCACGCGATTGCGCTCCAAGTAGGGCGTGGCATCGCGACCCTGAAAGAGAACCAGCAACAGCATTAGAAGCGCTCAAATGCCAAGCGAGCAATAGCAATGATGAGCAATCCCACTTTGACGACCTTTTGGTAAACTATAGCGCATTCGAGCGACTTATGCAACAGTCGAGACACAACTGGAAAATCAGCAGAAATTTATGGCCCACTCAGCGCGCTGCAAACTGTCCGCAAGACATTTCGGCGTAGGCAGCCACAGCGCTGCCTGCAGTTGTCGGCCATTTGAGTAAATGGAGTATGGCGGCATCTGTAAGCCGCAACGGAAACAAGTGAACGCGAAAAACGTGTCCGGCGATAAGAGGCAGCCGAATGCAAATGGAAATGGCTGTGGAAATGCGGCTGGCAAAGTCAAAGTCGTGTAGAGTATCAGCGGCGTTGCATAACTGCCGTTGCAGTGGCTTCCCAGCGGCCACTTTCGTGACTGCAGCTCACTTCCTCGCAGTGTTTGACGTGACAGCTACATAAATGAAGGCAACACCACTGCCAATTGTCAATCAAGAGCAGGCCCTAGGCTAATCAATATGCAAATAGAACTCGTTCGCCGAGCAGCTGATAAAAGCGCAGCTAAGGTGTCGCAGCGACTTGCAAATGAATTGACACATTACGACAACTAAATTGCAATTATTTTGCATAGAGCAACTTTGCAGCTAGCTTGCCCCACTGTGCCGCAAATTTGGCAATTGTTCTGAGCGCGTATCAATCACACGAGGCACTTCAAGCAGTTGCGCTGCGTTCTCGACTAAATTAATTGACAACTCGACATATTGATCAATTGTGAGTGCGAGCACGTCTCCCAACTCGCTGAGCGCGGCACTAAAAAATCTGCGCGAGTCGCGAGAAAAAACTACAAAGAATTTCAAATGCGACCTTGACGAGCTCGTGGCGTTTGGGAAAGGCAAAAATAGAGAGACAAAATACTACAGCGATCGCCGAATTATGCTCATAATTACACTCGAGATCTGATTAATTGAAGCGCCACGCTGAAGGCCTCAGCAGCGTGCGAGTGACTGCCGTTGGAGTGGCAGTTACAAAAACATAAGCGCTTCCCAGCCAGCGGTAGACCACCCACAGCAGCGCTTGAAGGATCGCACAGGACTTGACCCGGCACAATGTTGCACAATGTGGCGCGCAAACACAACTTGCACTCGAGGGGGCGAGCAACGAGCAAGTCTTTCGCATGAGAGCACGACGCAGGTTAGTGTGGTTGTTGCTCTAATTTGCTTTGCTGCTGTGGCCATTAGAAATATTACACATGCGACCCGTTGTGCGCACGTTGTCTGATTACGAGTCTCGGGCTGAGTGCCAGTCTGAGTCTGAGTGTGAGTGCGAGTGCGAATTCGTTTGGTGATTTCGCGAGCAGTACCTAAAATGTAACCAGGCTGCCAACTGGCTGGGACTGGGAGACCGGTTTGCCTTTCCCAAAACACAGCAACAAAAACCGACAACAACTGAATAAAATTCGTTTTGAAAATGCATGTAGTTTTGCGTTTTGTTTTTAATTTTTGCCCGCTTTTTAAGTTGGCGCTGTGTCGCAATGGCTTTTGTGCGTAATTAAATGCACTGACTTGGCCGCAACTTAATAATTTAATTTAGTTTACAGGGCGCATAAATCTTGGCCAACTGTCAAAGCGGCCACGGCATTTACTGTTGCCGTTTGCCGTTGTCGTTGTCGTTGCCTAAATTTCTATCATTTCGAAATGTGCCACAAGCCGCAAGCCACCCACTGCAAGCTGCAACTCCGCTGCGCCCATTGCCAGTGACATACGAGTGCGATTCGACTCTTGCATTGTGCCGACTGCGCCCACACAGCACACAGCCAGCTGAGCTCGGTTTATTTGTTTCTGCTTTTTTTCGGGGGATTGGGTGACCACTTTCGGGCACCACCCACGACGCTGTGGGTTGTCGCTGGCTGCAGGTCAAGCCCGTGGGCCGCCGCGCACTTTTCCTTTCTGGATTCCTCGTGCAAATTTCAAATTTATGCACGCATAACTTTGTGTGTTTGGCACTTGCTGGTGGCAGCTACTGTTGCCCGCTTTCGTGACACATTTGCGAGTCGCGACCCGCATATAAACCATATATTTATTAATATATGCCGCAGTTTTTTCGGGCGGCAGCTGGCCCACGCTGCGGCTACTTGAATTCCAAGCTTCGTTAGCCCAGGAATTTGTTATGACAAGAGCCAGTAACAACAACAAAAAAGCCTCATTCTATGCCATGTGTGGCTCTACTCTACTGTTTTTTTGGGTCTGGAGCTGGTCTGGGTGTGGCAATTTGCATTACTCGGCATTACCTGGCATTAGTTGGCATTTCCGCGGCAATTGATAAACCCCGCTAGATAAGAGCTGAGTGGAGATTGTTGATTGGCAGCTTGCCAAGTGTGTGTGTGTGTGTGGCGCGCAAATTCTTAAACAGTGATTGCAACACTTTCTTCGCGACGCGTACGCATGTGCAACAACAGTTCTGAGAGCTTTGAAGGACGCAGTGCTGTCGCAGTGCACATAAATTAAGCGGGCCGCTGACAAATAACCAGCAGAATTACTTAGTGTTTTGTTGGCAATTGGCAATTGGCGCAATTAATCGATGCTTGTTGCAACAAAGTGCTGCTGCGTAAGTGAGTTGAAGTCGTTGCAAGGCTAGCCGCCTGCAACGCCTCCGATCGACAACAATAATAAGTCAACCCAGTTTCGCGTTGCGCGCACTCAATAATGCATCAAACTTCGATTTATGGCTTAAATGAAATTCTAATCTAGTATGCGGCGCTCAAATTACAATTTGCTGCCTTGTTGCAGTGCACCACAGTTTAGTAGTAGTTGCTCCCTCCCGCTCCGCCACCGTCTCGACTGCGGTTGTGTGGTGCTGTGGCTGACACGCACCTAATAAATTGCGTATACGCAATGTCGTATTGAAAAATGTTTGTGGCGCAAGCGCAGCGTTCGACACGTTGTACAGCTGTCGCTTGTGCGAGGTGTAACGCAATTCTAGCGGAAAGTTGCCCGCAATTAATTAAAATGTTAATTAAGTGTCACAGATAAAAGTTCACTCGCCATGTTGTGTTGTGCTCAACGGTAGCCCAGCGCCCCGTCAACTGCCCACGCAGCGCTCGCTTAATTATCGCCATTCTGTGAGTTGTGTGGTAGAAGCTACTGCTCGGCTTGTCACAGAGAAATGTGCGCAGGCCATGATTGATTGATTGAGCTGTTGCTGGCCGGCGAAGCGTAGCTTAATTTACAACTTGTCCGCCGGGAAATTACAAGGAGTCAACAGTGAATGACAATTGCGACCACATTCACGGCTAAGCGCTGTCTAATTGGATAACACTTTCGATTCAGCGATGATTGATGAGTACAGGGCAGACTAATTATAATTATGTATATATTCTAATTGATTGCAGGCACAATACGCTATAGAAAAGTTGTGATGAAATTAAGCGTGCTTTATATTTCAAGAAAAACAAATAGGTTCTTTTAGAAGCAGCTTTTAAACTGTATTGCTGCTAAATTAGTGTTGAACTGCAAAACAGTTTGGTTATATTTCAGTCAATTTGGCAGCTTCAAGTGAGCGAAGCATAGCTTAATTTACAACTTGTCCACCGGGAAATTACAAGGAGTCAACAGTGAATGACAATTGCTAAGCGCTGTCTAATTGAATAACACTTTCGATTCACCGATGATTGATGAAACGAGTGCAGACATATAATGATGAATATATTCTAATCGTTTTTGGTTGCAGATGACAATTTGGAGTTGAAAAATATAGATTAAAAAATATATTGTAACATAAACAAAAAAGATTCTTTGTAGTAGTTCAAAGAAGTGGATTGTTTCGACTGGAAAACAGTTTTATGTTTAACTCAAATTCGTAGTCAGACTGAGCTTTAAGTGGGAACGAAACGAGCGTAGAGCTGATGAAGTAATTATGGCTAAACAATGGCAACTATAAAGCGAATTTCATTCGCCGTGAACCAATAAATTGAGTCGCGAATAAATCAACTGCGTGACATCTTGAGGAAAACTTCTTGTTCGAATTTGAATGTTAATGAGTGCGATATCTAATCGGCGATCTAACAAGACACTCCGAGTGCCAAACAATTTATTATTGAGTGGCCAATGCGTGACTTTGTCTTCAAATGCCATTAAGCGCTTGCATATTTGCAAAACAGACTTCAGCGGCTTATCGGATATGCCATATCGCGTATATCGCATATCGTGCAATTTGTAGCCCCTTGCAAATTCTGAGTAATTACACGGCCAAGTCGCGGCGCATTGCCATTGCTGTGTGTCATAAATTCGCATTTGGATTTGTAGTTTACGGCCAGCGCAGTCTGTTTCAACATTAATTAGTACGGCAAGTGCGAGTCGCAGTCGAGTCGCGGATGCAGCTGCTGGAAATGTATCTGTGGGCTGTGCTCGGCATAGAAGAGGAAGTCGAGTGGCTGTGTGAAATTGGGCAAAAGACTCGCTCGCAGACGCGCTCGGTCTCCTCTCGTCTCGTCTCGTCTCGTCGCGGCGACCCATTAACTTATATAACCGCAGCCAACGCAACAGCCACTGCAACTGCAACGTTTAGTTGCCACTGCTGCTGGTGCTGCATTATTTATGCTGTCTAAAACAATTTTTTGTGCACATGTGTGCGACGCAAAGCCATTGACGTACTTAGGGTAAGCTGGCGTGTGGGCTGCGCTTGATGCAACTCGTGAGCGCGGCCGTTTTGCGGTGTTTTGGTTGCCACCAACAGGTGCCAGCCAGCAGCCACAAGCGGTGCACAAAAACTGCGCCAATCTACTGCTTTCCAGCCCAGACGCTTCGCTTGCATCTATCCCTCTCACACTCTCACTCTCTCGCTCGCTCTGTGGCGACGACAAATGGCTTCCTGAACTGTGACTTGTGTGAGAAAGTCAAGCGAGCGATGTGTAATGATGTTGTCAAAGTGTTTTATGGCCGCGTTATGCAACGCAGCGCTGCCGTCATGACTGATGAAGGATCTGTGGATCTATGGCGGGCATTAGCAGTAGCAGCGATTGGCTGCCAATCGCCATTTCTATTTGCGATTGCCGGCAAGTTCGTTGCCTAAGTCTTTTGTTTGCGTGCTCGCCAATTTGCTAATTCCCCCAGCATTTAGCAATGTTTTGCATTTACCGCTGTCGCTGCCGCGCACGAGCAGTTCGTTGCTGAGCAAACACAAAACAACAACTTTTTAACATTTGAATGGCCCAGCCAAATGGCCAAATTGATTGTTCACAACGAATTGCGGCAAGTCGTGATTCTTTGCTTCAGTTAGCCGCTGTCCCTTCAGGTCAAAGTTGGAGTACTCAATTGGTGCTCGGTTGGTCGAGCGCAACTTACACGCGAGATGATGATGCCGGCAATGCTGATGCGTATTCTGGGTCCCTTCAGCAGGCGATAGCGCAGATCGACGCCGTTCCAGAACGAGATGAAGTACCGTTTGACCTGCAAAGAATACACAAGCGGTTTAGTGCGTTGCTTGCCATATTTGTCAGTCGCTTTCATCTCAGCCGATCGCACCCAGCGCGGCCCGGCGAGTTGCAAACCAAAGCCACGTTTTCGACTGGGTTTGGCTCAGAACATTGGCTATGCTCTGCGGGTACAGGTGCCCAATTAGTATGTGCGGCTTGTCTCTGACGTCGCGCCTTCTATCGTGCTCGAGCATCGGCGAAACAACTTTTACAAATCTCCAGACAGCGTCTGGGAGCAAATCTAAGCACTCAATTGGCACTGGGCTACGCACCTGCAGATTGTCGCCGCCATGCAGGCGATAGCCGTCGTAGTCGACGATCACCAAGACCTCGGGGTAGATGACATACGGGGCCTGGCGTCTGGGGCGCACGCGCGACTCCGAGGTTTGTGGCTCCGCCTCGGCTTCTGTGTCCAGAGCGCCCTCGTCCTCGTCGTTGAGGTCCTCGAAGTCGGGACTGTTGGCGGCGCTGCGACGACGGCGACGCTGACGTCGCTGTAGGCGCTCGAGCTTCTCGCTGGCCAGCAGATCGTCCGGCTCCATGAAGGCTGCAAAAGCGAAAGCGGAGACAGAGAGACATGAAGTGCAATTGCAATCGCTTCATTATGGGCCGGCAAGTCAGGTAGCCGGCCATTTAACTGTATTTAATATAATTTTTCGCTCATTAAATGGCAGCCCCCAAAAAGCGCAAATTGCGCAACGGCAAAAAACGACAAAATGCCGAAATGCTGAAATGCCGGCCGTAAAAAAGCCGTTTTTATGGCACAACTAAAATTGAATGGGTTGGTATTTTGGCGCCACAGACGAACCGCAGAGGTAAATGCATCCGGCGAAGGACGGAGGCCGAGATGGCGACTCGAGAGTTCAAGCCTCGCATTGAACTCTCTGCGAGCCAAACAGGAAATGCTAATCGTATGCACGTCGATCTCTCTGCGCCTCAAAGATGGTGGTGGCTTGACAGCCAGATTTATGCTAGCGTTCGTTTCTAGTTCAATGTGCCCATTACTCGTGCCACAGATGCAGACGCCGATTAGTGTCGGAGGATCAATGTCGGACAGACCACACGAGTGGGAAAGAGAGAGAAAAGAACAAGGGCGAGTTAATAGATTTCTCTTAGAACTTTACAACTTACCAAAGTCACTCAGTTGGTCGTCGGTGGCGGACGCCTCGCGCTTGTAGACAACGTGCTGGGCCTGCTCCTTGTTGCTGCTCAGCTCATGTGGCAGCGGCTTAATGACCAGATCGTGACCAATGCTGCCCTCCTGCAAAACAGTTTTCCAAACAGTGGTAAATCATTAGCGCGTTAATCGGAGAGAGCAACACATAAAATATAAAATATGGCAACTAATCAGTAATGATTTCATAAGCTGCCATCTAACTTCTGCTACTACTGACTGCTTCCCACGACTGCGACTGGGAGCGATCATAAAGAATGCCAAAGCGCGTCTCTATGGGAACTCATTACTCACGAGTCTGTGTAAATACGCTGAGTATCTTCAGCTGTCACAACGTCTGATTCTAAAAGCTGCCGCAAGGCTAAGAGCTGTCACGAGCAGAACTTTAGAACATCGGCTTTTAAAGCACGATTAGTCCAAGTTAACTGCAAATGGGGCTATTAAACAGAGATGAGCAAGTGTAATGCAAGTAATTTTCACTTGAAATACCAATGTATTAAATTTACTATTAGTGGGAGTTACCACAATACGATTTAGATAATTCGCATTCGAAATAGCTTCTGACAATTGTTTCTTTTCAGCTGTCACAAGAAGAACTTAGTTTAAATAACGTTTTCTGCGAATAGAGTTATTAAACAACGATTGGAAAGTGCAGAATCTATACTTCAAATCCGAGTAAATTAATTATACTATTCCTTTGAATTACTTCAACATAATTTAAATAATTCCCATTTCAGCTTACAACAGATTCCGACAAGAATTTATTTTGACACACCGGAGGAATTTGGATTAGTTTATGTTAACTGCGAACAAGTACAATAATTTCATTTTTTTTTCAACTATGCTAAGAGTTCCTATGTTGCAAACTAAATAAGATAATTTTTATTTCGAAAAGCCTCTCATTAATTTTAGCACTCAATGAACTGTCCAAAGAAGAGTTTTGATTAGTTAAAGTTAACATCGATTGATGTTATTAACTATGATGAGCAAGTTTAATATTTTCACTTAAAATTGGAAAAAATTTAGCAACTCTATGGATTATCATTAAATGAACTCTTACGAATTTCTAACTATAATATGTTTTACAAAATTTGCATTTTAAAATTGACATAATTTGCAATAATTTATTCTGGCACTCTCGCGAAGAAGTTCGAATAAGTAATGTTCACTGTGAAGGCAGTTATAAAACTATAACGAAGAAGTAAGTTTTTCAATTAAATATAATAATAATATATAGGTTTCCATTAAATGAACTGTTACGAATAAGATTTTAAAATTTGCATCAAGAACAGTTGCCGATAATTGTTTATTTCAGCACCCAAGAGAAGAACTTAAATTAAATTAAACTGACCAACTGTAATTATTCCACTTGAAATTGGAATAAACTTAATAAGCTTTTGCGAGTAGTTGCCACAATATAATTTCGATAATTTTTATATAAAACCAATCTGTAACAATAATTTATATTGGCACTCAATAAGCTGTTAAGAGACTAGCTTTAATTAGTTGCGAATTGAGGTATTAAACTAAGCTGAGCAAGTGAAATTCGCTTGAAATTTATGTAAAATAAACTTCATTTCTGCAGATGCTAATACAAAATGATTTACAAAATTTGTCGTTTAAAACAGACTTTGGCAATCATTTATTCTGGAACTCACGGAGCTATCCATAATTATTTGACTTGAAATTGGAATAAGTTCAATTCGCTGTTGCGACTAGTTGCTGCAACATTACATCGATCGTTTTCTGATTCTGACAATCATTTTGGCATACAAAGTAGTCTGTAAACTTGTGAGCCCAGTTTTAAATAGATTTGCTAGGCAGTTCCCTCATAGTACTTTGGGGAGCTGTTGAGTGCACTTGCAGTTGAGTTGCGAGTTATTTAGCATGCGAAATCAAGCGTAACGTTATGTTTTAACTGTGTTGCCATAGCTCTGGTGGCAAAAGTCGCTAGGCGAGCATATTAATAATTTACTACATTTGTTTATTAGAGCCATTTGTAATGTATCGGCGAGTCGCATGAATGAGCTGGCGTTGCCCGGCGCAGCAGTCATAAAAATTAGCTGCAATTTGCATAGCTGCACAATTTATGCAAATCTCTCGATCTAGATAAGAATGTTTGCTGGGCGTTCGATTTTCGTTTGGACACAAGAGCAGAACAAGTGGATTACCAGAGAGCTGTTTTTATCGCCTCTGTAATTGCCATAATTAGCGAAAAGCAAAACGGCGCAAAGCACTTCCAGGGAGACCTTGAGAAAGGTTAGCCAATTGAAAGCAAAGCGTTTAACTTGGCTCTAAATGCTGCCAACTGCTAACTGCCAATTGGAGTTGAAGACTTCATTCAATTCATCAAACTAAGCAGTGAGTGAGCACGAAACAGAGGCTGCTTGCACCCACTCGAGAGTGGTGCCGCCCCGTGGCGATTCTATGTGCTATAATTAAAATATTAAATATAAATTACAGCGCATATAGTTTGAAGTAGGTTTTATTTATGTGCCCGAAACACGAACGAAACGGAAACACACTGACTCAGTCATAATTATACTTGATTTATATTGATTTCTTTATGGCCAGATGACGCAGCTGAGATCTATGGCGTGCTTAGAACTTAACACTCGAGTGAGTGGCAACTTATATGGCTGATAAAACGCAGTGAGTTCAATGTCCGCTGGCCCAAACAAGCGTCTGCCAAATGCCAAGCAACGTATAATTTCAGGCCATAAACAAATTGCTAGCAAATGCGGTGAATGCAGCAACAAATTGTCATTGATGGCATGCCAGGCAACAGCAACTAAAACTACAAGCTGCAAGCTCCAACTTCGACTGCGAGTTGAAAGCGACTTCAATGCCGTCTATTGAAAATCGCAAAGTGCGTCGCGCACAGCTGCCTGCGATGGGTATTTGAGTTATGAGCCAGTGAGCCGTGCTCAACTGCTTGCGACAGACACTTGAATGCTGCTGCAGAGATAGCGCACGGTGCGTATGATTAATGTGGCAGCTAAACTCGTTGAAATTGGCATTCAACTTGAAAGCGCCTTGTACAGCACAGTTATGGAAAGGGCTTTGCGGCGATTTGGCTGTCGATTGTTCAATTCGGTTGGCGCCACAGATTTCTCTCGCCCCTCATTTGAATTGAATTTGCAACAGTTTGTAGCTGGAGTCGATACATTTGCATATTTACAAGCGTGTTCCGCCTATTTTGGCAGCCAACAACTGCCTGCCAGCCAATTGCAGCAACAGTTTGTTGGCCAAAAAGCAGATACCAAAAAAGCGATTTGGGCGTGTGCCGTGGTCGTTTTTTATGCATTTATTTATTTCACTGTGCACATTTTTTTCTGCTCTTGCTAATTTATTTGTGCAGCTCTTGTTTATTTGCCGAGCCGAGCCGAGTTCTTTGCCACAGCAGCAGCAGCGACAGCGAGACGAACAACTTACGGGTTTGTTGTGCAATCGCGTTGAAGGCAACAAGTTGCAATTTGGAAATTGTCGGGCGACGCAAATGCAATTAATAAATTACGCGCCACACAGATTTATGGAATATGTTGAAATAGGTGTTAAATTAATTAGGTTTCGCGTCTCTCGCACAATTCGATTTCAATCGGAACGATTTGTTGTGGCAGCAGCGAGAGTGAAGCGCTTTCGCATCTCGCAGCATTTTGCGGCAATGAAGTTGTCCGCCTGTCTAGTTTATGTAATCACCCACAACATGATTGTTGTATCTGGTTGCCACTCGCAAAGTTTTCCGAGTAGACAGGCGCTGTTATTTATTACACGACTCCAGTTCAAAACGCAATCCCAGATCCCAGACCCGACCGCAGCGCAGAGCAGCGCAGCCTTTCACGTACTCCGATTGTCTGGCTGTCCGACTGTCTGTCCGTCTGGTAGACAAGCCACCAAAGTGGCACCTGCACACACAACGCCCAAGTTGGCAGCAAAGTCTGCGCATTGAGGCCAAAACCACAGCAGACATCAAACTGAGCTAAGCTCAGTTGCTGCGCCCCGCCTCGCTGATAAAAATCAATTGTCAATGCAGTGATGGATTTGTGATGCGATGATAATGATATTTGGCTTTGTCTATTGCCCGCTTTAATTGCTTTTTCATGCTGCACAAATTAATGCGCACATCATCAGCATTTTCGAGATACTTTGCAGCCATTGTTCGTTGCATAATTTAAAGCAGCAGAGTTCGCTGAACTGAAACTGAACACACACAGACGAAATTAACTTACAATCAAAATTAACACCTTGTGATGTGTGTGCTTTTTTTTTAGCCAAAAAAAGTCCAAAAGCAGCCACATTCAGTGTGCAAATATTGAAAATAGACAACAACAAATAACCGCACTACAACTGCAAACAAAATGAATATAAAAAATCATTTGTGGTTTGTAATTTGGGAAATTAGCATAATTTGTGCGAATTCACGACACGAACTCTTTGCTGCCAGCTGGAGGAGCCAAAGGAGGCGACGGGGCAGCAACTACGATTGCCATTAAAAGGTTGTTTGTCTCGTCGTCGTTGTTGTTGAGCAATGAAGATGACGTCACAAAGAACGCGCATGCAGCTTCCACTAATAGATATATACGCTCAAATTAGCACTCGATGTTTTAGTTGATTGGCAATCTCGGCAAATGAATGCTCACTTCGTTTAACAGCTTTTAGACAATCTTGCAGTTAGGAGTATTCATTTAAATTTGCTTTAAATCGATATTAATGCAGTGTTATTAGTGCATAATGCAAGATAAATACTGCAAATATTTCAAGAAACTGTTTCAACTTTGTGGCAAATTGACAAATACACAAATAAATCATAAAAATTCTTTGTTGGCCCACAGAAATCAATAAACAATTGCTTTGCATTTGAATAGACAGTTTTTAGCGAAAACATATGCAAAGAATTTGATTAAAAAAGCGTTAAATGAATATGGGGGCAATAAAACAAATTATAATAAAGTTTCAATTATGCAGCTGAGATACAAGCAGTAAAAAGAAAAGAATTTTTATTAAGATCGTTATGGCAATAAAACAAATTATAACAGGGTTTCATTTATGCAGCTGCATTTCAGCGAGAGAGGAAAGAGTAGTATAAAAAAGTGTTAATTTGATATACTATAATAATGTTGCATTTAATTGCGATTGCATTCAAATTGCATCGGAGCTTGAATTCAAATGCTGTTGTTGCACTTTAAATGTTTAGGTAGATTTAGTTGTATTTTAAATGTGCGTGTAATTGAAGCTATTAAATAGTTTCATTACATTTTTATGAATAAAGTCTTTTACTTTCTTGCAAATAGTTATTTTTGCATTCGCTGTATTTGTTTTAAACCTAACTAGACTCTATTTAAGTGCAAGAAGTTGGAGTGTATCGTAAACAATTCGCTGTTGCTTCTCTGCTGCTAAATCTTACTACACTTCTGTGTTCGACGATATGATAATTGAAGCTAATAGTTGTTTGAGAACTACTGAATGAAGATCAGAGGGCAATGCTGTGTTACATGTGTAGATGCGTAGATATAAAGTGTAACTCCACAGGTGAGTCTGGGTTATCAGCTACTCGAGTACTCTCAATTAGAGCAATTTTGCTGCTTGTTCAAGGTGTGTGTGTGTGTGTGTAGTATGCTTGCGTGTGTTTGTTGTATTGTGTGTCGCCTAAAATATGTGCTGTTCTTTCAGTTCTTGTTGTTGTTGTTATCATCTTGGTCAAGGTTAAATCTAATCGGCGCTTAAGATCGCTGCTGTATCGAACAACTGCACGTAGTCATAAACTAAGCCAAAAGCAATAGCAACAGCAACAGCAACAGCAACAGCAACAGCAACCGCGACAGCGACAACAATAACGACGGCCGCGGCCCGAACAGTGTTAACAGTTTGTTTACATAGCAAGCAGCTCGTTAAGAAAAGAGAATAAAAAAATGAATCCAGCTTCGGGCAGCGCAGATACTCTATCTCTAACTGCAACTGTACCGCAACTAACTCGCTCAACGTATGTGTGAGTGTGTGTGCGTGTGTGTGTCAATGAATATTTATAAGACGGCGGCAACAGGCACCGCCCATGGTCAGTGGAAGAACAAGCACAAGAACGTGGCCCACGCCGGAGGCAGTGGCAAGCGTCAGACGTTCTATGCAATCAATAGCAATCAAAATTAATTTGCTCACTCGCTTGTTGGCCAAACTGTATCTGCTCGATGCTCAACGCACATTTCGGCGGCGCATAATTTGTTATACATTCATGTCGCTATATATGAGTGTGTCTGTGACGACGACTGAGTCGTCTATGTGGTCTCTTATGAGTGCTGGCCGTCGGTCGCAACAAGTTCAATGCGAACGGGGCGAGTCAAAGTGCGCTTTCAAGTTGCCGCTCCAACAACTTGGAGTCACTACAGTTGGTGGACAGTGCTAATGAAGTTGCATGTCAATGTCAGCTGAAGTCAGCTCAAAAACTCAATTGGCTGCAGTTATCCTTGCACTTAACAGCCACGCAAGTGAAGGTCTCCCAAGGCTGTCTTGCTATCGCGTGTTCTTGCCCCTTGCATCTTGCAGTGCAGCAATCAAATGCAAATGCGCATCGAAAGTGAATTGAAATCGAGTTACATTTTAATTCAATTAAGCCTCAATTGACTTTCCCCCATGTGAAAATTGTGAAAATTGAAAACGAAAAACTGCAGCTGCTGCTAAGCGGCTTATGTGAGCAGCTGTGTGTGGGGGATATTCACGTAACCGATACCGCGCCATTAAAACGCAATCTGCTCTGCGCTCGACGGCGTCGACGGCGTCGATGGCGGGTGAACGGACACTTGCAGTTGTTATCAAGTTGCTCCACTGCCACACACACATTTGGGGGAGGGGTTGGCGGCAATTAAAAATCATTTTTCATGAGGAAATCGCCGTGGCCCGAATTGATTAAATAATACAGCAGAGTTGGTGCCTTACTCGCAATCCTTTTGTGCCTGCGTAAAGATCGCCAGCAGCTGATCTTGCGGCCTGTTGCAAGTGGCAACGCGCGTGCTAAACACTCCACGATCTGCATTTGGAAAAATTGTTGTTGTTGCTGTTGCTGTTGGCAATGCGCGTTGTCGCCGTGTCGAATCGATTTTGTCTCAGTTTTGTTACAGCAGCAAGCAGCACAGTTGCTGCCAAACTGGAAACTTTGAAACTCACTTGAGCAACTAAATTTGCATTGGCGTAGCCGAGAAATAACAACAAACTCAAACACTATATTAAGATACAAGCGTTATGTGGTGAAATTGCGAATTTTTGTATAGATTTCAGTTGGAAAAAATTAATGGCTGCATGTAGGAAATGTGGCGGCTGGCTCGAATTACTCAACTCATTAGACGAAAAATGTTTTGCACATTCATAAAACGGCAAGCGAGACCCTCAACAACAACAGCAACCACTATCGATCAGTTCCGACGGACTCAACTGCGCTAAAATCACTTGAATGCAATTAAGCAATTGCTGCCTTGCGATCGAGTCACAGCGACTAGCGATACCCTATGCAAAGTGTGTGAACAGTAGATGGTGACAAACAGCGGCACTTGGCGCTGTTGGCCCGGCTAGCGACATTTCGAGTGGCTGTAGGGTATGGCGGCAATATAATCGAAGTGCTGGTCATAAAATCAAATAAGTTATAAATGTCGTCAGCTGAAATGTGATGCATTTGAATGCCAAATGAAAAGACTTGGGCCCAAAAGAGCAAATCACATAAATTAAACAGATTTTAACACGTTCGACTCGCTGGCATGCGATGCGATGCAAATCAACTGAAATCAAATCAAATCTAAGCTGGTCAGCGAGACTTAAATACACTTAGAAATTGCCAGCCGAGCGCTGAGAAGACACATGTTCAACTCTGTGTAAATATCAAGGCTGCGGCAAGTAAACAATTTGTTATTAAGGTGACGACGCCGAAGAAGCAGCAGCTCAACCGGCCAGCTAACTGCAAAACTAGTTTCGCTGCCAAAGACTTCTGCCACTTAGCAGCAGCATTGCTATTGCTGTTTGGCCGTTTCGAGTTCGCTGCGTTTCTAATAGAGTTGCCCAAAACGCCGAAGTCCGTGTCCGAAATGGCAGCGTGCTGTCGCTTTGGCTACCTCATAATTGTGCTGCCTCTTGATGCTTTTAACAGTTAGTGCTTGCCAATCGAATGGCATAAATAGTTAATGCACATTTTTGATCTTTAATGCGGTGTGTGCGCCTCAAATGTCAAGCTGAATGCAAAGGGCAATTCACAAAGCAGAGGCGAAGCCAGCGCTTAGCTTAAAAGGCTGCAGCCCAATATGGCAGCTTAAACGAAGGCTAATTTACTATACCCAACTGCATTACAAATTCCAGTGTCAAAACCGAAGCAGAAGATTTATAGCTTAGCACTGGAAAGTGCTTTGAAATACGCGCTTCACTCAAGCAACTTTAAGACACTGCCTATATATAGAATTTTCATTTAATATGCGTTTGTTAACAGCAATTAATTTGGCTGATTTCGGATAAGTTACAAGCAAGACTGCTGAGCAAGTGACAAACAAGTAAATCTGTAAAATCGCCACGAAAGTTGACTGTGTTTATCGCAGCCACTAAAACGAAAGTTTATCTCGAACAAGCAAACCAGTTTTCAAAAACATCCTTTAACGCCAAACTGCAGCGATTTGCATTCAAACTGTTGCAAGCCAGCATCTAGGAAAGTAATATTTTCTATAAGTCGATACTTAGAAATCACTCTCACAGTTAAGCGAATAAAATTGGAGCTTCATCATATTGTTTCTTAGTCGATATTTGGAAATCACACTTAAAACTAAAAGAGTAAAATAAGAGCATCTTCAAGTTCTTTCATATAAAATATTTATTAATGCGTGTTTTACCTAAAGTTTTTGAAGTTTTTGCAGCTGGATTTGTAAAGTGACTAAAATCTAAAATTGGAAATCACACTAAAAATTAGGTGCATAAACTAAGAGCTTCTTCATATCCCTCAATAACAATTTCAACTACTGTTTAAGTAACTAAAATATTGTTTTTTGCAGCTGAATTTTTAAAAAGTCACTGAAATAGATTATATAAAATTAGCACTACAAATTAGCAGAATAAAATTAGAGCTTCTTCACATTGCTTCATATAGAATATTTATTGATAAATTTCCTACTTCAGGTGCAGGTGATTTAAGTAACTAAAGTCGATATTTAGAAATTACACTAAGAACAAAGTTCCTTCATATAAAAAGTTTAATGAACAGTTTCCTATTTCTCAAGATTTTTGAAAGTCCACTAAAAATTAAGGCACTCAAATGCGAGCTGCTTCATATGCTTCTACATAAAATGGTAATTGAAAAATTTTCTACTTCTGTTTAAACTTTTTTCAACTGCATTATTATTAAGTTACTAAAATCTATATTTGGAAATCGCTTTAATTACTAAGCGAAAATGGGAAGTTCCTCATATTCTTCAATAAAATGTTTATTGGGAAATGTTCTGCTTTTGTCTAAGGTGGGGAAAACATTGGTTTTTGCAGTAACATGTTTAGAACACAACTAAATTTGATGCTTAGAAATCACAGAATATTTCAGGCAAATAAGCTAAGAGCTTCTTCACATTCTTATGTGTAAAATGTTTATTCAAAAGTTTTCTACTTCTGTTGGTTTGCGTAGCTGCATTTGCAGCATCTCGTGTAAGATCAAAGCATGGGATGTGTAGTGCGACCTTTTGCTTAATTTGTTTAAACAAAAAGCGGCGGGCAGGCAACTGAGTTGTATGTTTGTTGTGCTGTGCTGTGTTGTGTTGTGTTTGGGCTGACATTTGGCGTAATTAGCATTAATCAAGCTTGGCCATACGCGCAGTTGGCTTTGGCCCAAAATGCTTTATTTATCAGCAAATGGCACAGGCCATTTGTTTGATCTTGGCCAGAAGGCATTAAAGCCTGGCGAGCAGAAAAATTATGATTGCGCTGCTCCACGCCGCTCTGCGTGCTCGTTTTTGATGGATGATTTGTGTTTTTTATGTTGTGTGTGTTTGATGTGATGTGGCTCGTTGTGCGGGTTCCCCTTGAGCTCGTTTCTTCATTGATAAATTTCAACGCACTTTGCGCCGCCATCGGTGCAATGTACTTTACATCTCCGCAATTATATTAAACAATTAGCGGGCACCAACTTATGATTGTCATCAATTTGCATTTGCCCCAAGACGCCGGGCCTTAATTAGCCATGAAAAAGGCTGCGCGACTTCTGCGCACTGCGGATTATTGTCAAAACCATAGTTGGGGCAGTCGAGCGCATAAATTCGCATATTCAAATGCTCAGCTCAATGTCGAACTGATGGAGTTCGCTGCTCTAGAAACATTGACAGCCCTTTGCCGCTCGCTGCCTTTCGCTTTCAGCGAGCCTCGCCCAGCAGAGCGCGCGCAGCTTAATGAGCACAGTTGCTGCCCCTTGTGCGACTTTTTATGTAACAACAACAGCAAATAGTGCGTGCCGCAGCCAGTGCTATAATTAAATGAGCCCACAACGCACACAACAACAACAGTTACAGCAACTGTACAAATTGTGCCGCGAGCTTGGGCAACTTTGCCGTCAGCAGGTTTGTGTCTCAAGTCTTTTGTTTGCACGGTGGTCGCAGTGCGTAGAGTGTGCGAAAATGACGACAGCACTGAGAACAGCATAAGGTGTCAACTCAGCGCTGACTCAAAGCGTGCCCACTGTGCGCAGAATGCGGGTGTGTTGGCCAACCGAGAGTCGTAATATGTGTGTGTGTTTCAATCGGTCCATTGCAGCGTGCCTGAAGTGCGAAGCACATTTTATGGCGGGCCTATAAACGAGCGGCGTTGCGGGATTGCGCAAGATTGTCGCGCTGCCGCTAGACATCTTCTGTCGATTCTTGGCAGTTGCTGGTCGTGGTGTTTTTAATTACAAGTCGGTGTTTCGCTGTTTGCGAGCTGATGCTGCTTAAGGTCAAAGCTAAGCCGGAAGACGGGCAAACAGGCAGGCAGGCGAACGGGCAACCGGCCAACCAGTCAGCCAGTCAGCCAGCCAGCTAGCCAAGTAGCCAGCTAACCAACTAGCCAAGTAGCCAAAGCCGAACAGCTGCACGGCGGCAGACTTGCGAAATTTTCGCCGTTTTGCACTTCAAAATGTCAGCGCTCGAACATTTTCCACACGGCTATGAGTATTATTTATGAATTGTTCAGTTTTACAACTTGGCAGCATTTCCATGCTGCGCCGCGCACTTGGCCATAACAAGTCGGTCAAGACGGCCGGGCCAGACATTGTTGTTTGACCTTTTATTGAGCGACCGCTTGGCCAACTTGTCTGTGTAATTATTATCAAAAATACATTTTTTCGATTTTTGTCTAACAAATTAAAAATGAGCAAACGTCAATTAATTGCCAAACAAAAAATCTCTATATATATTTTTGTATTTAACAAAAATAAATGCTTAAAGAAGTAACCGGCCGCTGTGGAAACCTTGTTTATTAGCCAAACTGAAGCTGGCTTGCTGCGGATTGACCCTATTGCCATGCATAGCTATCTGTCCGCTTATTGATTATTAATTTTTGGTATTGTGACATTTGCTTTGATCGCCGATTTCAAGTCCAACGCTTGCCATTTGACTGCGCATTGAGTTCATCAGAATTTCCCAAGACACTCATGGAGCGACTTCCTGCTGGCCAAACAGAAATTCGCACTTAAAACTATTACGAGCAGCTGTTATGGGTTCTATTTCCGCCACACGGGTTAAATGTTAATTGCCAATTGTTTCATAATTAAAAGCCATGACAATCCATCAGCTATTTAGTCGCAATGAAGTCTGCCAAATACCACAAAACTGACATTGACCTTTGGCTCATGAAATTGATTTGAGGAAATGTGTAGAACATTGAGCGTTGATTGCATTATGTAGGATTGCGTAGTTGCATAAACATTATTCGCTTATCGACTGGTGATTCAAATTGAAATTGATTGAATTTTGTAGGAGGGAAGAACACGCTGAGTAAGGACAACTTAAAACTGGTTTGCAATTAAGAAGAACACAAAGTGTAATCAATATGCTGGCAATATCTGTCGCTGCATCCTGTTTCAATCAATCAATCTTGTGCTTAACAACTTTAAGTTTACAAGGAACATGCGGAAATCAGGCATGCACAATTAAAAAGTAAAACGTCTTGTTCAATTTATGTCAAGTCTTATTCACTATGATATCTCTAAATAGTTTTCTTAATATATGACTAAAAGCAACAACGTCTTGTTCAACTTGTCTCAAATATTGTTGTAGTTATAAGTTCAAGTTCTCTAAATTGTTTTTTCTATATACAACAATGGTTCTTCAATTTATGTGGAACATTATTAAATGAGCTCTCACTAAGTTGTATTCTTAATATATAACAAAAATGTCTTGCTTCTCTGGCGTCAAACATTATTCAGTTAGGGTTCTCTCAATTGTTTTCTCAATATACAACTAGAAGTGAGAAATACTGTTAATTTTAAGTCTAATATTAGTAAGAATGAGTTCTCTAAATTGTTTATCTAATATTTAAATAGAGAGAAACAATGTCTTGCTTAACTTTTGTCAAACATTATTCAGTATGATATCTCTAAATAGTTTTCTCGGAATATAACTAGAAACAACAATGTGATGTTCAGCTTGTGTCAAATATTGTTAAGTTTAAGTTCTCTAAATTGTCTACATTATCAACGTCTACTTCTTCAATTTATTGTTAAGTATGAGTTCACTAAATTGTTTTCCCACAATATATCAAAAAACAACAAACTTTTGTTCAACTTATGTCAAATAATACAAGTATGAAGTATATATACTCTTAATTTTTTTCTCAATATTCATCTAGAAATAACAATGTTTTGTTCAATTTGTGTCAAACGTTATGAAGTATAAATTCATTAAATTGTTTCCTCGAAATATGACTAGAAAGAACAACTTTTTGTTCAATTTATGTTAAACATTACTAAGTAGAAGTTCCCTACATTTTTTTCTCGATATATAAATAGAAACAAAAACGTCTTGTTCAACTTGTGTCAAACATAATGAACTATAAATTCTCTCAATCGTTTTCCCAATATACAACTAGAAACAACATCTTTCTGTTCAACTTATGTTAAACATTACTAAGTAGAAGTTGTCTAAATTGTTTTCTAAATATGTAAATAGAAACAAAAACGTCTCGTTCAACTTGCGTCAAACATAATGAACTATAAATTCTCTCAATCGTTTTCCCAATATACAACTAGAAACAACATCTTTCTGTTCAACTTATGTTAAACATTACTAAGTAGAAGTTGTCTAAATTGTTTTCTAAATATGTAAATAGAAACAAAAACGTCTCGTTCAACTTGCGTCAAACATAATGAACTATAAATTCTCTCAATCGTTTTCCCAATATACAACTAGAAAGAACATCTTTTTGTTCAACTTATGTTAAACATTACTAAGTAGAAGTTCTCTAAATTGTTTTCTCAATATACAACTAGCAATAACAATGTGTTGTTTAACTTATGTCACGCAATATGAAGCATAAATTCTCTCAATTGTTTTCCCAATTTATAAGTTATTTAACATACAATTTATTGCAGATTTGCAGACTAGCAATACTACTTGTTACATGCTGCTATCTGAAGTCTGCTCATCACTTCACTAATCTCTTTGGCTGCATACGTAATACATAAATATCCCTATTTGGTTTATTGTCTGGTTTATGGGGCCAGCAGCAGCAGAGCCATTAAAATAATTACAGGAAAATAATGCGTCTTCATATGTTTAATTGTTTTAAATGACGGCTCATTAGGTAGGTATGTAAGTGGGGGAAATTAAACAAAAAAAGCTACATTTCCTGGCACTCCAATTATTTGCGCCGAACTCTGATTTAGTTAAGCGTGCGCTATAATACTGATATCCACGGCAGTTTTCACTTAAACAAATTGGTCAAGGTGCTCGCTGAGTCGTTGTTGTCGTTGTCGTTGCTGTTGTCTTTTCGCCGTTTGCAGCTGGTCATTTGACAATGTCTAATGTGTATCGACATGCAATTCACATAACGGCTGCCGTTTCGGTGGCCAGCGCAAAGCTGCCGCAATATAAATTAATGCTTAATCAGCAGAAATTGTCTAAATCCGCAAATTATGCGCTGCGCTGCGGCGCGCAAGTGGCAGGCGTTTAATTGTAACTGCCCCGAGTGCGGCCCACAACAAGTGGCGTGCACTGTTCACATTTCGGCCAGACAATGGCCAGCAGCAGTGGCCAGTCATAACAGTTAGTGGCGGGGTTAACAGAATCAATAGAGAGCGCGCTTGGGGGGCGTGTTAATTGAAATTCTTGTGGCACGTTTATTGTGCGCCACGTTTGCCGACTGACCTTGTGGGCAGTTCGAATGCCCAGGGTACACTTACCATTATCAGATCGCCCGTCTCCATGTGGCGACGCATCAGAATCGCGGCCATGTTGTGCTCATCTTGAAACACCTCGCCAATCTCATGCTTCTGGTGCTGTCAAAGAAAGAGAAGAGTTACGAGTTAGACCCAATATAACAGACAGTTTTGATTGATCCGGTCCGGCGCATTGTGTGCGCTTTCAATTAACAAGCGATTCGGATTTGTATGGTCGCATTCCAAGCATGCCAAGGGTAGAGCAAGTCAAAGCTGCTCAAACTGCAACGCTGTAATTCTCTGCTCGCTGGCCAAGACAAAGCGCGTGGTTAGCTGCCAGCTGCATATTAATTAAACAACGCCAGTGGCCAGATTAACAGAGAGACAGAGAGAGAGAGAGAGAGACGTGAGAGAGCGCGAGAGAACATCGTTGCCTGCGTGGGCTTATGCGGCAGCGTGGCTTTGATTTATGCACTCGAGCAGCAAATGTGACGCCTCAGCATGCACGTCACTCATACGCCGTGTGCGCCGTGCTCGCTTTGCCTGCGCCTGACCCTGAAAACTTAAACTCCAACTAAAGCCTGAGTTTGAGCTGCTGAGCTGACATTTGGCCAACTGGCTCTTGATCTGGTTTCTGTTTCAATGTGTGCCAGCTGTATTCTTGCAATCCTTTGACATCGACATTCGTGTGTTTTTGCTCGCCTGCTTTTCACACTGTCGGCTGTGGCTTCAAGGCAACGCGAGTTGCCGAATTTGAGCGAGTTGAGAGCCAGGGGATATGCTATGCATCGATTAGCATAGATTTATTTCACTTGGACGTACGAAAATCAAATTGTGCAACTAATTAAATTAATTGCCGCTGCGCCTGCCCATTAATTCTGTAATAAATATCAAACTAAATGTAATCTGACACTTGACATCGGGCATTTGGCATTGACTGCGTATTGAAACAGACCAGACCAAATCCGATTCCAACTCCAACTCTGAATCCGAAACCGAATCCGAATCCAAGCTTGAGCCACACACAAAACTTGTCCGCGGCGCTGTATCAAATTACAAGCATAAATCATTTTCATAACTGGCCAAGGCACAACAACAACACCAACAAAAAACAAAGCGCAAAAAACGAAGTGAAATAACAAAAAATGTTGCGCTAAACTGAGCCAAGTGCCAAAATCAAAGTCACCAAATGGCCACTGGCCAATAACGAGCCTGTCTGCCACTGCCTGCGTCTGCCTCTGCCTCTGCCTCTGCCTGCGACGAAAGCAGCCCGAGCAACCACATTGGCCATAAATCAAACACGGGTTATGCTCGCACACAATCGACCAGCCGCCGAAGATGTGGTTTGCAAATTGAAATCAGTGTCCAAATCACATGATTGTCTCAGATATTCGCACGCGATGCCCAGTTAAGCAAGAAGGAGTGACTACATGAGGAGAAACTAATTTCAAAGGCGCAAAAATTAAACTGAGGGAAAATTAAACACGCTTAAGGTGAGAACTCTTCATAATTGGCAGCAAAAATTTTTTAAAACTGATAAGTAAACGAGAGTTGAGAAAAGTAAGTAAAATATCTCTGTGAAACTCAAACTTATCTAGAGTAAGACATTTACATTTCTATACAAAAGCGAGAGTAGAGCGTTACAAGAGTTCTGTGAAGAGTTTTCAAATTGAAAGACAAATGTGGCATGCTTCAAGCCAAATGCGATTCCCACTCAACTAATAAGGAGTAACTATGTTAAAGGGAAATTAAACATGCTTAATGTGTTAAGAATAGAACTCTTTCCAAAACATAACAAGAAACAAAAAGTAGCAAAGTAGTTAAAACAGATAACTACACGACAATATAGAATAAATACAACTTACTAATAAAGTCAAAATGGACTGGCCCAATAAAAAACCTAATTTATTACTGGTGAGCTAAAAGAATGAATATAACTATGCACTTAAACTAATATTATTTTTTAGAAAAGAAATTTGGAATACATCGAGTTGAAATACAAGAATAATAGTTGACAGTCAAATGTGTCGTGCTTCAAGCCAAAAGCGATTCTCAACCAAACAAAAAGGAATAACGAGATGAAGCGAATAAATGATCGAGCATAAAGTATGCAAAGAAATTTAAACAATTTTGTTTTTTGCAATTTTCTTTGCAATTTCCAACATATTTAAAATAAGCAATTATGAAAGATTTGAAGCAATTTAAGGGTCTAATAATCTAAGCGAAACCGATAAAAGTGGCACAAAAGAAACCCTAATTTATTGATAGTACAATCGAGAGTACAATAACTGTTATTTCAAGAATATAAGTTTGAATTTAGAATCGAGTTGTGATACAATAATTTTGATGCCTCAATTTTACTTGCAATATTTTGAAGTTTAAAGTTGCAAGGCAAACTAAAGATGAAAACCTGCGTTGTCAGCTGCTGAATTGCTAGAGTTAATAGCAGAATTTGTCTGCTGCTTAAACAAATCAATGGGCTGTCGCCCAGGCATGTCCGCTGGGGAGGAGGCGTGGCAATCGGTTGTCTTGCGTTTGGCCGCGAAACAAGTTGACACGCAAACGCACCGCAGCTCAACGGCCAATAAATAGTAATTTTCATGTGCAACAAACATTTATGGCTTAATTCGTTGTTGTTGCGCTGTTCGCCGTTGTTGTTGTTAGCGGGCTGGCTGACATGTCTTGGCGAACGACCTTGTGGAAATAAGTTCAAAGCAACAAGAGCGACCCCCACACCAAATGGCGCACGTATTTCTCTATTTCTGTGTATATTTATATTTCTATTTCTATTTCCAATTCAGCTGCCAGCTGACAACTGGCCACTTGGCAACTGGCAACAAGAATCGAGGCACTTGCGGTTGCTGCGTTTCGGCCAAAACAATTCTGAGCAGCGAGTGTCCGGTGGCCACTTAACGTGCCAAAAGACTCGTTTATTTGGTCGTTGTTATTCCTTCTTTTTTTTACAATTTTTTCTCGTGTTCTCTTTATTTTGTTGTTGAGTGCTCTTGAATTGACTTTGCATACGGCTTGACCAATTTCCTTTGTTAGCTCGTTGACAATTGTGCCCGTTTTGGTCGCAAATGCAGTTTTAATTAGCCAACGCGCCGCGCCGCATGAATTGCAGCACAACAACAACTGTAGAACCGTGGAATTGTCAAGTGCTGTTCGAGCTGTCGCACGGCTGGCGTCAATGTTTTCATGTTATTAACGGCGTCGTAAATTTTTAATTACAAATGGCAACAAGACAGGGCATTTAAAGTAGATCTCGATACGCCATCGAAACGCTTTTGCAATGTTTCAATTGGCGCATTATGCAAATCGCACTTCTCACTCCACGTACACAGACAGTTTTGGGCCCAAGGGCCGCAGTTTCTGTTTGCTCTGCGTATTTCGCATGTTATTTTTATAAATTGTGGCCCATTAACCATTTTTTGGGGCAACGAGTGAGATACGCTCACAGCAATTAGACGAACGATTGTCGGGTCATCAGCCAAAATGGACACTCAACCAAAGAGCAGCTTTCTAGCCGCTGAATGTGTGTGGGTGGCATAACAGAGAATTGTTTGGCAGCGAGAAAGTAAGTGGCGCCTGCTCTCTGCCTCTCTCGCTGAAAGTGAGTGCCGCTCTCGAAGTGTAACAACTTCCTGGCAGCGCTTGGGTTACTTCGTTATGCAAATTAGCGCAAAAGAGAAAGAGACCGCGGCCGAAAAACAAATGACTTGGACGACGAACTCGACGAGGTGAAAATTAGCCTTTGAACTATTGTGCGAAGCTCGCGAGCGGCCCAATTCATCGCGGCTTATTACCGCGCCCAGCCCCAAGCTTAAGCCGGAGCAGCCATTTAATTTTCCATTGTTTTCGGCTTGTGAACGAAAGTCAGTCAGTCTGTGGAAGCTTTTAGAAGTTGTTTTACGAGTCCCAAGCCCACGCTGCAATTATCCGAAATTCCGACAGCGTTTTTTTTACTTTTTTGGCCAATACGCACATATTTGTTTATGTGTACATAAATCCAAACACCGTTTAACCACGCTAACTGACAATTAACGCATTAGCAGGCGACAGCAACGGCGACAGCGACATCGAAGTCTGGAGTGTGGGCGTTGCGTCGTTGGTTACGCATACGACGCGTTGGCCGCGCGCATAATGATTTCCATTTATCGGACTTGATTTGCCATGCCGAACCATGCGCGCTTATTACGCACCATTATGCACTCTCCTCTGCACAGCACAGCACAATGCCAGGCACAGATACGAGCCACAACACACAGAGTTGACTTGAATTCAATGTTCAGTTGGGTTGGCTTGTTTGCTTTGGTTTTGTTTTGACTCCGCTCTTCTGGCCGTCACAATGCCAAGGCTCTTTTGATTTGCCCCAACAAGCGACTCATTGTCTGGCTCATTATTTGGCTAATTACACATTTCATTTTGGCCAGCGATGATCAATGCTACGATTATGTCAGCTTATTTCAATTGTCAGCGGATCAGCCGAAAGACTCCGCAAAGAGAATTTGCCTTTAAAATTCGTGGGAGCAACACTCAAACGAATATTATTTGCAATTCAATATAAACACGAAAGTATTGAATTTTACGGGCTGAATGAAGTAGTTTAATATTAAATAGTTGATAGTCAAATTAAGTTGAGAATTCGACGTTGAGAAGCGATGGAAGTCCTTACTTGTTGTCTAATGATTTACTGACTTAATTAATTTCATGTGAAATAGCAACTCAAGTTTACTATTCGAAGTCAAGAAGAGTTGGAAGCCCTTGCTTACGGCATAACGATTTAGTAATTGAATTAGTTTCATATCAAATGGCAAATGAGGTGTGGAATTTAAGATCGAGAAGAATTGGAAGCAAGCAAGTATTGTATGCAAATGCGGTTGAAACATTTCTAGCTTACAATTTGAGGTCGAAAAGAGATGGAAATTAACGCTTTTATAGCTGAATTAGTTTCATATCAAATGTCAAATATGTTTTAGAATTTGAAATCGAGAAGAGTATGAAGCAAGTGAATATTGTATTTAAATTGTAATTGCATTATAACTTACGAATCAATTGGGATTTGGGATTGCATTGAGGGAATTACGAGTATTGCATAACTAACAAAATATCGATGCGAAGAAGTATCAAATTTCAACTTCTCTCGCATGCAGGCTGAAGTATATAATATTTGGAATCGATTGCGACCAACAGGATGCTGTTTATGATCAACATGTCAGCTCTGTGTCGCGTACGTAGTTTTCAATTAAAACTTCAATTTATTGCAAGCTTTTGACATTTAATAATAGTTTGCTTGGAAAAGACGGCAACTTCCGCGCTTACTTCAAGCTTTCATTAAATTTCGTGGAGTTGCCAGCGACAGATAAGCAAATTTCCCAAGGCAAAGAAATAAAACAAAACCGAACGCTAGTCACAGCGGCTGACCACTCTCGTTACGTTGCGGGGTACTCAATGTTGTAGACGTATTCGTAGTCGTACTTTTATAGTGCAAAAAAGGGAATGAGCAACCTCGACGGCTACAAAGAAACAAGCCGCACAGCGTTAACAATAACTGCAACATGAGCACGGCTGGCAACAACGACAACTACACAACAGCAACAAGGCAACAATAACAGAGGCTGTCAGGCAACAAGTCGGGAGCATTATGCAACCAAGCCAAGCGATTGCACCGTCAGCGGCAGATCGGAGAAAAAGCTAGCGAAATGCAAGCAACTACTACAGCTTCAGCTGCTGCTTTCTATGTGATACTCGTACCCAGCTAACCGGGCAACCGCCGACTTGGCCGAGTGGGAGAGACAGTGGGACAGTGAGCTAATTTCGAATTCATTCAGCTGCCAAACGTTGGCCATAATCGCCAGCTCATTAATCAAGGCAGCCTTTCGGCGCCCCAGCAGCGTTGCGCTGCTGCAACCTGGCAGTCGTCAGTCGTTTTGCAATGACAAGGTACTCCAGTTACTACTCTCACAGTAGCAGCATCTACTACTCTTTCTCAACTGCCACTTTCGCACGCCTAAGTAATACTGCTAATATTTAAACTACTATTTGAAGTATGATTTGTATTACTATTTGTTCTGCTATTTGAACTACTATTTGTATTACTATCCCTACTACTATTTGAAGTATGATTTGTATTACTATTTGTTCTGCTATTTGAACTACTACGAGTATTTGAACTACTATTTGTATTACTATCTCTACTACTATTTGAACAATGATCTGCATTACTATTTGAACTACTATTTGTATTACTATTTCTACTACTATTTGTACTATACTACAACTTTCATAACTACTATAATTTGTACTACTATTTGAACTACAATTTCTAATTCTTTTTCAACTACTATTTGTACTACTATTGCAACTACAATTTCTACTACCATTTGTACTATCATTTCTACTACTATTCGCGACGTCTGCTTGTGAAATGTGCTCCGATTGCCTTAACAGCATTGTTCGATCATTTCTACTACTACTCGTATTTTTACTACAATTTCTGCTGCTATTCGCTGCGTCTGCTTGTGAAATGTGCTCCAATTGCCATAACAGTATTTTAATTATGCGCGCGGCATCGAAAATGCATTTTGCGCGCTCGAAACTTAATTAACTTGCTTTCAATTCGACGCGACGCTGCGAGGAGAGGAAGCGCCTTGATGTGAGCAGTCGAATAGTGCACATTCATTGCCCAAGACTTTTGCTATTGCTGCTCGCGTTGTTGTATTGTGTTTTGGCTTTTGTATTTATATGGTAATTGCATCGAATCCGAGTCGTCTGGGCTGCAGTTGGCCGCAGGCTGCCAAGCCCAGGGAACTGGGGATTGTTCTGCTTTTAAGGCTATTTGCCAATCAACTGCCAGCGACTTGTGGCTCTTTTTACCTGCGCGCACTTGCAACAATTGGGTGCCGTAAGTCGCCAAGGCTGCATTCTGAAATTCCGCATAACAACGCATCCCAAATCGAATGTTTTAGCAATTGGATTTCATATTTTACGTGGCATTTGTCGAGTAACGTGACGAGTGCTCGCGAGCAATGCCTAACAATTTCTGGATTGCAAATAGTTTTCCTGTTTGTAAGAAAATTCGCTATGGCCATTTAGTTGCTTAGTTGGCTTCCATGGTGGCGGGTTGAGGCCGCAGAAACCTGCACCTTTATTTATATATATACAATATATGTGGTTGTGTAGTATTTTATTTAATTTTTTGCGCCTGACCTTTGGCGCAGCCTATCTATGACTCGAATGCTGTGGCTGTGGCTGTGGCTGTGACTGTGGGAGTGCCGTGCGACGCCTTGTGTTTGCCTTTATTTTTGTGGCAACAGCAACGGCAACATCGGCAGCCAGCGAAATAAATTGCAAAGAAAATTTTAGGGAGTTGCCGGTGCGCCAGAGACGCCTTCATTGTTTGGCCGCATATTGAACGGCAATTTCACTGCACAAATCGCAGGCGCAAAATGCAATCGAGCAGCGTAATTAAAGTTCAAACTAATTTTTGGAAAGTCAACTGCAAAGAAAAAACTAGTTTCCCCTTTTAAGCAGGCGTCTGAATTCTTTAGCCTAGCAAGGTCAGCTTTTTTTTTTTTTGGACATTCAACAAATTTCCCGCGTGCGGTTGCGATTTCTCATACTTGAGTTAATTTCCAAAAAAGCCACAAAACTTGCCAAAAAATGGAAAAAATACTCACAATAATAGACAGACCAAAATGAGCGCATTCATGCCACAAATTAGAATAAATGTTGCGAATGTTGGAAGGTCTCTGCTCTGAGGCAAAGTGCTGCCATTAGCCAAACCGAAAATACAAAGTGATTCAATTGTTGTTGGTCCACAGCCGCAGGCCATTTGCTGTTGCTGTTGCAGTTACCTTGCCTCTACGTGGCATGAGTCAAAGTTTTGTTGGCGCTCGCAAAATAATTGCCAAATCGCAGTCACACTCGGAAAATGTCGTGTGTTTGTTTATGGTGGGGTTGCATAAAGCCACGTCGCATTTCATTTTAATTAAAAATAAGCCGAAAAATCCCCCAATAATGAAGCACACTCACACACACACAGAAATCTTTCCGCATTATCACACATAAATCACGAGCCAAGAGAGTCCAAGCCTCGAGTTTGGCTGTCGCTCGACATGACATTTCACTTTCATTTCCGAAGTTTGTGTGTGCGGCGCATTAAAATCATTTTTTTATGCACAACTAAGTACATAACTGACTCCCCGTTAGCCATTTAGGCATTTTACTATTTGCCCCACGCCACAAGCCAAAATGCGATCGATTGATTGCCCAAAGCCCAACAAACGGCGGGAGGGAGGGGACGAGCTCATAATACTCGTCGTAATAACAATAAAAATTCACTTGCACTTGCGCGGCGACCCCGCCCAATTTGCCCAATGAATTTTAAAATATATGTATCAATACATATTTATATAGCAGTTGATGTGGAGCCAACGGTAGTGAGGCAAAAGAAAGTGAGCACTTATAATGGAAATAAGTCACGTTCATGTTCATGGCAAAGTCGGGGACACGAAAAGTGCTCGCCGTGTGGGTTTAATGTGAAATTAAATTGCTTTTAGCCATGTCAAGACATGTGAAAGATGAATTCAAGCGAAAAAGCCAAGTAAGAATGAAGTTCGACAGCCGGCAACAGCGAGAGAAAACACTAAAACTATTAACTCGATTTGTTTACGACTTTCCTCATGCATATAAGTAGTATTGTAAATCATTAACGATGAACTTTAACTTTACAGCATTTCAATAAAAAAAGTTAAGCTGCTTTAACGACTAATTAATAATATAGAAATTAACTGCTGTGCATTAATTTGTCTTAAGTTTCCATAACTTTGGTCTTTTACAGTCAATTCCAAGACTGGTATTATATTAATGACGTTCCACCTGATTGCTGGCCATAGTGTCGCTTGTTATTAGAAGCAATCTATTGTCGCCTTAGTGTCAACAACTTATCTGGCTGTATAAGCCGATTTCCGCACGTCCTTGACTTTAAAGTTGGATTTGCTACACACTTTTTTTTTGGCGGCTAATTACATAACAAGCAATGTAATTAAACATTAGCTGCACAGCTGTGCGCGCCACAAAGACACACAGCGTCCGAAGTTGGAGTCGACAGAGACAGGGTCTAATCTCTTTATCACACGGCCAATTAATTTCGATTAGATACAGGCGATGCATGGAAAACGACGGCGAAAGAGTGGCCTGGCCGGCAGACAAGAGAGTGGCAAACGAAGCGCAACTAAAGCGAATGCTGATAACAAACAAAGTGCGCGCAAGCGGAAGACGAAACGAAGCAGACACACAAATAAACAATACAAAGCAAAACAAAAACAGAAAACACAACAAAATACAGTGTTACAAATTATGATGTAACTATGAATGAAAGTGCAGCGCGAATGAAACCAATCGAATGCGAAACGTGCCCAACACAAATAGCAGCAATTGCTTTGAATGCGATCCAATTATTTGCCCTCCTTATCAAAACCCAATCTAGGCTGCGACTCACCTCCTCGCCGAGTATCTCCTGCATGTCCAGGCCGTGCGTGGCGTTCGGCTCGCTGCCCACCGACCACATGCGCAGCTCGTGGGGCGCGCCCTTGAACAGTCCCTGCGTGGCACGCAGCGTGAGGTTCATGTGGCGACCAAAGGCGCTGAACGACACATTGTGCGCCTTGATGTCGCTGATGTCGCCGCCCAGCAGCTGGTTGCCTCCGTAGCCGCCGCCGGCGGCTGCCTTCTGCTTCAGCTCACTGTAGTAGGCATTCTTGCTTAGGTCCTTCTTGACGTGGTGCGGCGGCTGCGCAGTTGGCAACGGCGCGTCGCCGATGCTGCGACGCTTGCGCTGGAGCGTGGCCTGGGGCGTGTGGTGCAGCAGCTGGACGAGCTCGTAGTCGGGCACGGCGTCGTGTGTGTCCACGTGGAACACCGACTGCAGTTGCTCGGCTGACATTTGTTTGTGCAGCTGAAAGAAAAAGCAGAGAGCGGGGCATGAGATTTGTGTCAACATCGTGGCGGGAGCTGGCAACGAATTGAAACAATTGTCGAATCAATTGTGAGCAAAACAGCAGCCAAAATTATCAATAATTCAATGCAACAAGCTGGCCTGGCATGATCACAAGTGTTTGTACGGTTATACGCGCACTTTTATACGGCTTTTGTTTGCACGGGCACTCAAGTGGTCTAGAGATTAACGACTCAGCTGAGCTCAACTGAACCGCACGGTTTGCTCGGCAGCCAGCCAAGTATGTGGCGCGAGTAGCATGTAGTCTGTCTGTAGTATCTTCAGCAAGTGGGTCAGGGTCAGAGCGTCGCATGCTGTTTGGGTTTCTATGAGGCCCGAAGAAACCGTGTTTGCGTGTTTCTTGAAAATTGGAAAACACACTCTTATCGCCAATGCGATGCGTGTACAAGCATACTACTGTACTCGCAACTCAAATCGATTCGAGAGCTGCCCCAATACTTGCGTATTTTAATTAATATTTTATTTGTGGTTAATGCGAATTTAATTTATACGCTTTTGTGTTGCTCAATTTGCTCGGTGTGCCAACAATGGAAGTAGTTAACTATGCGAATTACGTGATTAACCATAATTCTAAACTATAAACTGTGTTTATAGCAGCAGCAAGTTAACTATAATTTTATGTTCTTTGTCATTTACAATAAATATTCCACGAAATCTCGAATCTTTTAGTAATTTTGTAAATATACAGAATGAACTTAACTGCTCAGGAAATATTTATTGATCTTACTGAAAAAAACGCAAGTTTCCCTTTAAACTTTTTGCACATTTGCAGAATTTCCGGTTGAGCGCAAAAACAAATTATACGCGTTTCCAACACTCATTTATCTGCATAACAGTTTTTCTCATAGTTCCTATTTCGATTAGACAACATGACACTATTTATCAACAATTTTGCGGTTGTGCGATTTCCATCTTAAATTTGATTTTTTTTGTTTTCTTAATCTACGCTCTCATTTCCGTCTATCTAAATATCTTTGGCAGCGTTATTTATCGCATGCATTCCGAACAACAACAGCAACAAATCGGACAATTCACAAAAAATTTGTTACAGGGTCAGCAAATGCAGCAAACTAGAATTTCCTTTAGCGAACGCGGGTAAAAACAAAAGACTTAGGCAACGAACTTGCTGAAAGTATCAGGCGCGCAAGACGCAGTAAAACGTCTGGCTGGCTGACTGGCTGGCTGGCAATTTAGGTAAATTTCTTGAATTTCGAGCCGCCATAAATGGCTCGCCGCATCGGAATGACTCAAAATTGTACAGCAAATGACGACAACAAGAGCAGCAGCAGGCAGCAACAAGAGCAACAACAACAAGAGTAACAAGCAAGAGCCAGAAGATGACAAGGTAAACAACATGAGGTCTGCCGGAGCATGGAAAATATTTGTTGTCGCTTTTTGTGAAGTTACGCTGGCAGTTGTACTCGTGTGTGTTTGTGTCTTGTATAACAGTTAGCGTGATAATTCTTTTTTAATTGAAATGCAAGCAACGGCCGACGAAATGAGGCAGGCGCCGCAAATGAGTTGCTATAAATGAGTCGAATGCGCTGACAGGTGAACAAACGGGCCAAGAGCCGAAGAAGAAAACCAGACAGAGTCGCAGACGCAAACGCAGACGCAGACAATGCCAAAGAGTTTTTACTTTCATTTGAAACGTGTTTTGACCACGCGAGCAACAGCAGGCATCTCTCTGGGGGACTGCAGATTGAGCAACTTTTGCCCATTGAAAGTGAAACTGATGACGCGTCCGAGTGCAAATTGAGTGCGATGAGTGCACTCGTCCAGAGAGTGTGAGTGTGTTCGACGACTGAGGGCTGGCAGTTGAACATTTGGAAAGCCGCGTGCACCTGCAGCCAATTGCAGTATGCAAATCTCTTGCGAGGCCACACCCCAACACCAAACAGCAATCAACACTTGGGGTCCGCTAAGCATATGTTTAGAGATCAAGATATTGATTGTATTGGCCGCGGAGCCCTTGCCCGGCCAATTAATTGCAATTAATGGGAATCAACAGCAAATTATGCAAAAGTCGCCATTTGATGAACAAGATCAAGCGACTGAGATTGAGCCGCATAGTCAGGGATGCAAAATACAGTTGTTTCACGACAATTGTTCAAATGAACCAATTAATAGTGAACAGCATAAACAACTGTAGTTTTGTACTATATTACTTAAAGTACGTTATATATTTTAGTTTATGCAATAGTCGCTAATTGAGGAAGAAGATCGAACGGCTGAGATTGAGCGACAAAGTTAGGGATGAAAAATACAGTTGATTTCAGTTGAGCACAACAATTGTTTGAGTGAACCAATCAATAATGAACAGCATAAACAACTGTAGTTTTGTACTATACCTAAATGAAGTACATTATATATTTTAGTTTATGCTAAAGTCGGCATTTGATAAACAAGATAGAATGACTGAGATTGAGCCGCAAAGTCAGGGATGCAAATTCAGTTGATTTCAGTTGATCACAACAATTGTTCAAGTGAACCAATCAGTAATGAATAAACCACTGTAGTTTGCCTTAAGTACGTTAAGAATGTTAATTAAGTTCGAGAATCTAGAGTAATTCTTGGTCTGCAGCTCGGAAGTCGCTTTGGCAATGTTCTGCAAGAGCATCCACAAACAAACTAGTTACATTGAGCTACACAGCTGGCGTGAACCAGTGAACTGAATCCCCAGCTAATCATTCATCGATGGCTCACAGCAATAGCGACAGCAACGGCGACGGCGACGACGACAGCGACAGCTGAGACTGCTGGCGATTTGTCCGGTGCGGCGCGCGCTTTAATTTTCGACGGGGTGCAATGACGGATATTGTGAAATTTGTGTATGTAATTTGTGTTGGCTAGTTGTGGTTGTTGTTGCTGCTGGTTGTCGGGTTGTCCGGTTGTCCGGTTGTCGCTGCTGTTTTGTGCGCGCAATTACTGAAATTGTCTGATTACTCATACGCCCGATATAACCGGCATGGTGAGTACGCGTCTGCGACTACTTAAGTGCAGCAACAACGTCGTCAACAACATTGTGGCCAACAGCCAGCAGCAGCCGTCAGCAAGCGAGTCAAAGTAAAAGGTGTAGCCGCCATATTAACGCAAAAAGTGTGCTTCAAATTGGCAACGGGGAGGCCAATACTCTGTTTATGGCAAACACACACTTGTCCCCAGCTCATGTCGTCGTGTGCTGTGTGTTGTGTTGTGCAATTTTCTAGCCCGGTCAAAGTCAACATCAAAATCAACGCCTCTCGATACGAACGCTCGGAAGAGTGTCACTCGACCTTTTGCTTACCGACCATACAAAGAAATTACGTACACTTCACAAGCCGCACACACTAACAACATAACAACTCGTCGTGTATTTACTTTTTGTGGGCTTTTCGCTGGGTGTGTTGACCTTGCCGCGCGCCGGAAATTAGCAAATGTTTCTGCTGGCGCCAAATTTCATTATTGCCCTGCACCGTTTTTCTTTAACTTTTTGTTATCGTACAAAATTAACAAAGTGCGAAAAGTTCGAGCACTCTCTGAATGATCTGAAACTGCGCGTTTTGTCTCTCAGTAAATCGTGTCAAATCTCGTTGCGTAGAAGTCTTAAATGCGAGAATGCTTGTTTCTATTCTGCTATACTTTTCTTTTCAAATACCAAATCATTTATAACGCTTTGCTCTGGGTGGTTTTGATAAATGTTTTTAAGCTTCTTGTAGAGACTTTATGGAATGTCTGCTTAATCGGCAGCAACATTTATACGTATTCATCATGCTTTTGTAATAGTTATCTATAAGCTCTTACTCAGCCGCCCTCAAACACACCAGCTCACAGCGAGTCGTTGGGGAACGTGACCCGCGCTCGAATGCAACCCAGCGATAAAAGTCAAGCGTGACAAGCAGCCAGAGCAGTCGCGGACAAAGCAACATGCAGCACTGCTAACTACTGTTACAACAACAAGCACAGCGAATCGTGCCACACAAATTTCAAACGCTAAATGTTCTTGATTTCACAATTAAAAGGCTTAATTCAGTCGGTCGCAGCAACCGCGATTCCCGTGTCTTAAGCCAGAGGAAGAGCCAGACGAAGGCGACTTCCAATTCGAATTCGAATTCGAATTCATATTTTGGACAGCACATGAAATATAACCAGCAACATTGAACTGCAAGCGGCTGAGTCATGCAGCTATAACGAATCGATTCTTGCAAATTCTGCTGCCAGTTTCATGTTGCGCTGTTGCCGCTGGCTTTGCCTTGTTGGCTTCCATCATTTTTATGCTTGGTTGCGATTTGAAGGGCCTCGTCATAGTTTGTTTTTACGCAGCCGAACACGAAAAACAAAAACGTCAACTTTAATTGCAGCCAAACTCGCAATCGGATACTGAGACCCCGGCCGGAGTTGTTGCGTTATACAAACAGCAGCATCTCTGTGAACAGCCAGAAGCGAATGCAGAGCAAACCGAACAGACTTCTATGGAAGTGTCAAGGAAGCAATTGAGATATTTGACTACGGTCTGCACACAGCGAATTGATTTATTGGGACTAGTTTGGCAAATTCTGTATTCTGTATTCTGTATTTTTAGCCATAATTAATCAAATAAATCAATCAAAACACATGTACTTCGACTCATTCGATAGCCGAAATTAGCTATTTTCAGTGTGAGAACTCTCAGACTTGTTCTGAGCTCAAACATGTTTGTTTGTTTATTTTGAAAAGAGTCGACTGAAACGTGTTTTGGAGTAATGGCGATGTTACTGTAATGCGACACCGGAATTTCTTGCCGAACCATACAAAATTGTAGCCTCCAGTGATCTAAGCGCGCATATAAAAGAGTTATTGCCGCCAAGCCCTCTTTATAAATATATATTGTGTGTGTTGCCTGCATTAAGTCATGAATAGCTCTGGAAAAGTATAAACAATAGAGAGGGGGCGGGGACGGGGGAAAAGCAATCAAAAGGCATTGCTTGAAATAATTACAAGAACTTTTTACGTCTGACCTTGGCCATAATTCGTTGGCACAGCTTTTTCTTTGAGACAAAAGCTGAGCGTGCGTTTGTTTTTCAATGAGTGCTGAATACACTCAGCCGTACTTGTGAGTACTCGTTTTTTACTAACAATGCCACATGTCGCTTACAAGTGCGGGTGAGCGAGAGAGACAGAGAGGGCGATACTCGGCGAAAGAGCGGGAGCGAGAGCGAGTTGAAGTCAGAGAGCGATTTTGCTCGCTTGAAATAGTTTTGTAATTTAATTAATGCACAAACAAAATGTATTTAAATGCCAATTACGCACAATGCAAATGACAATGAAATTGACTTCTTGGCGGTCATCGTAGCTGTCATTGCCGTCGTTGTTGAGCTTGTGTCAAATATACATAACCGTTAACTGTCGTTGTCTTATGCGAGCTGCCCCCCAAAATGGGTTTTATTGCATTGAATTGATTGATGAGTTATTCGACTTAAACCGAAAATCGTGATTAACAGACTGGGCTGGAATTGCGTTGTGATATTGATATGGATACGTTGTGTACTTACATCTGGCAGTGCCTGGCATATTGTGCTGGCAAATAGGAGCGTGATTGTGATTGGGCCCAGTATTGAGAACATTGTTTATTGTCTATGAGTATTTGATCTTATCGAAACTAAAACTGCAAAGAAACAAAACAAACAGCAAATCAGTAAATAAATAAGTTCAAGCTTACACAAATAACGTATTCTACGCAAATATAATATTTGGAACAATAATAAAAAGCAATAGAGAAATCAAATGCATTTAAAAAAAAAAGAAATCAAATGCATTTATATAAACTTCTCATAGTAATTTAATTCTCTATTGATGCGCTCGTTTATAGAGTCTATTTGTATTTCAAGCTTATCAAAACTAAAACTGCAAAGCATGCACTACTATGTTAAATATTATTAAAATAAACATATATAAATAAATTCAAGCATACATAAATAACATTTTCTTTTACTCAATTCAAAAATTTAAATCAGTATTAAAAGATTTAAATTGTTCGTAACACAATTGTTAATGCAAATATTATAATTGAAATAGTAAATCGTAATCGTAATTTAATTCACTATTGAGAACATTGTTTATAGAGTCTACGAGTAGAGCTTATCAAAACTAAAAACGCCAAGATAATGTATAAACAAATAACACTTTCATTTACTCAATTAAAATGTTTCGAACTATAATAAAAAAAATCAATTTAAAAATTAAATGCATTATAAGAATATTGACATAATTCCCAGCTCAATTGTTAAAGCCAAAACTTTATATAAAAACATAAATTCAAGTATAAATAAATGACTTTACCTAATAAAAATATTTAGAACAATATTAACGAAAGCAATATAGAAATAATGTGCATTATTACAATGAAGTTATTTTTAGTACAATACAATTATATAAATAAATAAATTGAAGCATAAATAAATGGTTTGGCTTAACTGAAACTAAACTAAACTATTTAGAACAATAATTAAGAAACAATGTAGAAATAATGTGCATTATTACAATGAAGTTATTCTTAGTACAATTGTTAGTGCCAAAACTTTATATAAATAAATTAATTGAAGCATAAATAAATGGCTTGGTTTAACTAAAATATTTAGAACAATAATAAAGAAACAAAGTTAGAAAAAAGTGCATTATTATAACGAAATTATTCTCAGCAAAATTGTGTAGGCCACAACTTTGTATGAACGCATCTTCGCAATTGAGTTCGCTACTTTATGATATTCGTTATGTTAGCCAACAAAACGCTAGCTCCTTAATGGCAGTTGCCAATTGTCTGCCTGCCCACTTGGTCACGCCTAAATGGGCTTTTTGCCAGCGAGCCGAGTTGGCAGTGGCATCCTCTGGCTGCTCGGCAACTGTTGCAACTGCGGGGCTTTTGTTGTACGAGTAGTGTTGCTTGTGTGCGATTAATAATTAGTATTTATTGTACAAAACCTACTTTTCTGGCCCGTCGGCCGTAATTAATTGTTGCGTAAGGCCAAGAAGTTACAGGCAGCTGCCACAACAACAACAACAGCAGCAACAACATCCGTCCGGGCGTAAATGCCATCGAATGCGGCTAATTGTCAATAATGATGCAGCGATGCGTGGCAAGAGGCGGCAGCATCCACAGCGACATGGCCAGACCTTTGACAAACCAACGGAAAACAAACAAAACTGCCCAGCAACAAAACCAACAACTGCAACAGCGACACCGACAGCGACACCGACAGCGACAGCTGCGAGTGCATTTTGCAACAACGAATCGCATGACATTTGTCTCTCTGATTGCTGCGCCCCAGCCGACAGACGACTGGGGAGAAGGGCACGTGCAACATGCAGTGGCATTTTCGGCGTATCAATTTTTAGGCTAAATGGACATGCAAATGTTGCAATTGGCAATAACGAAAACAAAAACAATAACGAAAGTCAATTTGATTGCAGCAAGCACTGCCAATAAGATGCACAGTGAAGCCTCGAGAGCACAGCCAAATGTCTGTCTCTTGTAGTATTTACAACTTGATTTGAGTAAACAGTTATTATTATTCAAGTAACGATTGTAAAGCTGATCAGTTGTTAACTTTTACTAATGCAAATAGAAATTATGTCAACTTAACAACTTCTATTTGCTTTTCAGGCATTTGACAAAATGCTTAAATTGTTTTTGTTTTTAATTTCAATATATTTTTAATACAAGCAATATTTAAGAAGTCAGAAATGATTAAATAATATAAATCAAAACAGTTCAAACGAAATTTAAATATTTTCTTTGTGCTTCTATAGAAATTATGTTAACTTAATAACTTATATTTGCTTTTCAGGCATTTGACAAAATGCTTAAATTGTTTTTGTTTTTAATTTCAATATATTTTTAATTCAAATAATTTTTAACAAGACAGAAATTATTATATAATATATATCAAAACAGTTCAAACGAAATTTAATTTGAGCTTCTCTAGAAATGATGTCAACTAAAAATATTCTATTTGCTTTTTAGGCATTTGTCAAAATGTTTAAATTGTTTTTGTTTTTAATTTCAATATATTTTTAATTCAAATAATATTTAACAAGACAGAAATGATTAAATAATATATATTAAAATAGTTCAAACGAAATTTAAATGTTTTCTTTGAGCTTCTCTAGAAATGATGTCAACTAAAAATATTCTATTTGTTTTTTAGGCATTTGTCAAAATGTTTAAAATGTTCTTGTTTTTAATTTCAATATATTTTTAATACAAATAATCAAGACAGAACAAATGAAATTTAAATGTTTTCTTTGAGCTTCTCTAGAAATTATGTCAACTTAAAAACTTCTATTTGCTTTTTGTTGTCGCATTTAATTTCAATGTAGTTTTAATTCAAACAATACATACCAAAATAGAACAAACGAAATTTAAATGTTCTCCTGGAGCTTTTCTTGCAATGATGTTAACTTAAAAACTTCTATTTGCTTTTCGGGCATTTGTCAAAATGTTTAAATTGCTTTTGCTGTTCAGCGCTTAATTCTTATCTCAAACAGCACTGCAGATTAGTAGTAGCAGAGCACACAAACATTAATCAGCTCGAGATTATACTGCACATATGTTGCACTTAAGTGGGCGTCTCAGCAGTTGTGCAGTTTCACTGCGACAATCTCCCCCTGCGGCAAGACACAAAAGTGTGGCCCGCAAGTGAAATTTTCCCGAAAAACACTTAATTGTAAATTATTGACAGAGTTTTGCTACGATTTGTAGGAAAAGCAATCGGTTTTGGGGGCAGGCGTGAAGTTGGCGCTAAATGTGTTGAGATCGAAATGGGTTTTCACTGGACTGCAGCGGTTTTAGGTGGGGTTTAGGTGGGGTTTGCATGAGTGCGGCCCAGAGGCGAAACCTAGTTAGGAATGAAGACATTAGTGGGTCACTCGAGGGTTAATAGCAGCGTGCAGCTGTAATTAATCAACGTGCACACGAAAAACAGCGCCGAAAATGAAAAGGAAAAGGAAACCAATCGAAAGACTTAGGCAACAAACTTGCCGATTTCAAGCTATTAATTATAATAGATTTACAACATTTAGCTTGCTGCAGTTAGTATTAGCAATTAAGCTAAATGATTGATTCGTATACTTTATTAAAATATAGCTGAGGTCAGCCCGCGTGAAGCGGGTTGAAATTGTCACAAGGCACTTAAGTAGAATTATTCCACACACTTTGCATATTTGTTACAAGCATTTTCGTTTCACTTTGTCATCGCTTTCGGACGTCAAGTTCACTAAGCTTCGCCTTAAGGGCAAGTGGCTTGTGCGGCTTTAATTGGCCCCCAAACAAATGTAAGTTCAAAGCCAGCAGAGTCAGCTAAATGGGCAGCAGCAGCACTCACATAAATTTGTGGATAACCTTGGGCAAGACTTTCACCCGAACGCAGCCAAGACAATAGACCGACAACCAAACAAGAAACACACGAAAAAAAAAACATCATCAAAACGGAATTAATTCATCAAGGTGTCAAATTATGACGAATTTCGATGCAAAGCAATCCGCAGATGAATGTCAACTTTGAGGCGACACGATAAGGAAATCGAGCTGCAGAAAAGTGGCTACCGATTGACGACAAGCTGAAGTAAAGCGGGAAGACATTCAATGTGGGATGGGCGAACTAACTGATACCCTGCTGACGCTAAAAGGTTCTTGCTGCTGACTTGGCTACCCTGTTGCAGCAGCTTTGGGCACAGGGTATCATGCGAATCGAGTTATTAAATGGTCGCAAACGTGACGCGCTCGTTTTGTTTGTCGTTAAACACGTTAAACGTATTTTACATAAATATTAAGTAAATACAGTTATGCGGCAGAGACGAAACTGAAATCTGGAAATCGAATTCAAAGCGAAACGAAACTGTTGTCTTGGCCAGTGGTTTGGCCATTTTGTCAATTTGATGTTTGCCGTTTGCATAATTAAGGTCGATTAGGGTTATTTCTTGTCTACTTGTATGCAGATGGCGATCATCATCGCCAACATAATCATCGCCATCGCCATCGTCATCGTCATCGTCGTCGTGATGCTCGTGATGATCAAATGAATCTTGAGCTCAAGGTTACGGCTATAAGTTATAACAGTGCCTGACAGTTGCACACTAAATCAGAGCTTTCTGAACTTGCACAACCCGCAACCAGAGCACGAGTTAGATGTATCTTTTTCTGTGTGTGAGCGTATGTGTGTGTGTGCGTTTGCTGCACAGTTCAGGCAGCGACTGTGGCATCGCGTGCATGACCAGCTGTAAAGTGATGTAATAGACATCAGACGGCAACAGCTTTCTCAATATTCGCAATGTGTTTGTTGTGGGGCAATTAAGCTTTTGAGGGGCCCCAATTTAAGAGCCGTCACCAAACAGAAGCGCTAAGAAAGCCAACAGGCCGCGTCGTATTTGGCCACATTTCGAGCCATGCGGCGCTTTGTAAGTGTGGAATTATGCCAAAAACTATTGAAAGACCCGACACGCAACACTCGCAGCAGAGAGCAAAGAGAGCGACTGAGCGTACGAGAGCGAGGGGCAGGCAGCCAAAAAAGCAAGTTGCATTGTCAGCTTCCGCATAATTATGGCGACATAGACAGACGCCAGAGACTCGCCACACACTTGCCATATTGTTGTCAGTGTGTGCGTCTGTTTTGCCTCTTGCTGTTGCATTTTGTTTATTGTCTGCTTATGGGAATTTTTGATGGCTTTTTGCTTTCAGCGCTCGCCACTCTTGCCTCTGTCTTTGGTCATTGTCTCGTTTCATTTCGGCTTTCTTCACCAATTCGCTGACACAACAGCCGCAGCCGCAGCCGCAGCCGCACCGGGCTTAAACTGGGGGCGTCAGCGTTTTACTTTAATTGACATTGACAGTTGACCAGAGCCACAGCCACAGCCACAGCCATAGCCAAAGCCATCTCGACCATCTTGGCCATCTGCTTTCAGCTGTCAGCTGTTGTTGTCGACATTGTGCTGATATCATCGCCGGCTCTAACCACACCTGTGGCTACTTAGTTTGCCAAGTTGTGCACTTTGCTTTGATAATGAACTTATTTCTGTTTCGTTTGATAAAAACGCTGAGCTGTGCGAAATGCCTTGGGCCGGCAAACGGGGCGCATGAGTAATGGACTTTTTTTTTTGCTGCCCCATTCGGTTAAGTAATGATTACGATTGAAGTTTTTAGTTCAACACACATTATAAGCTGGTGTTTTTTTGTTTTTTCCACCGAGAGTTATATAAGAGTCCACGTAATTGAATAATGCACACTTTATAAATTGACTAAACCAAAAATAAACAGTCTGTCAGTCAGCAGTTAGCTGCTCTCAACAGCCTCTTTCTCTTTGGCTTTCGTCAGCTTCTTTTGATTCTTAGAATTAACATAAATTGCGCAAAATATTAAAATTGGCCTTCAACAGCGTCTTTTCTTATTATGCATTAATAAGTTTATACATAGAAATGAGGGAAGGCCTTCAACAGCTTCTTTAGGTGCAATCATCAAACATTTATCACATTCTGGTTTTGAAAGCGATGTTATCATTCATAAACAGCTGCGCGAAGACATTTAACAAGCTTTTTTATATCTATAATTTGTTCAAATCCCATATTTGCATCCATAAATATCTAACAAAATGAATGCAGACCTTCAACACCTTTTCCCAGCCTCTCTTTTGCAAGAGCTATTTAAATATACACACAACTATTTAATGGTATTAGATATATATCTATAATTAGCAAATATCCTTTATTTGCATCCATAAATATCAAAGAATTGAATGAAAACCTTCAACACCTTTTTTCAGCCTCATCTTGCAAGACCTATTATTATCAAATATTTTACGTCATTAGATAGAGCAGACTTTTATATTTCTAATTTGTTTATATCCAAGATTTGCATCCATAAATATCTAAGAATTGAATGCAGACCTTCAGCACCTTTTCCCAATCTTATTTTGCAATTCCCATTTGAATATTTACACAACTATGTGATTAGTTAGAGAGGACCGTGCTTTGGGCAGACCTTCATCAGTTTCTTTGCACACAATTAACAAACGGGTTTTCCCTCATCCCAATGCAGCTAAAGACATGTAAATGCAGCTTATCTGCGAGTTGAGATTCCCCGACTCCCACACAAATCACAACATAGTCTAGTTTGGGGCACAACAAGCTGACATAACAGAGTTCAACTGCGAACGTTTTGCAAACTGCAGACATTAAACCAAATGCGAACCAACAAAAGATAATAAATTTGATTTCTCATTTTGCGTGTTGCACGTTGCCGGTTGACGTCTGGCTGTTGCTGGTTGCAGGTTGCAGGTCGGCAGCGACAATGGTGATGACGGGAAGGATTACGTAAAGTGTCTGTGACCTGAACTCTTTGCATTTGCTTAACATTTCAACTCAGCTGCATTTCGTCCGTGCACAACTCTCTGCGTGTGTGTGTGTGTGGGTGTAAGGGCGAGCGAACACTTCCATTGTTTGCGTGGCGAAACAATGGCTTGAGTTGGGAACTTGTACCTTGAATGTGTGCTGAAGAGCCGCTAGCGCTGAACGATGCTGAAAACAGCTGTTCAAGTGCTTTTCAAGCGTACGAGAGACCATCGAAAATCCACCAACATTCTGATTAAATTGTAGGCAAGACTCGCCTCAAACAAGTTCTGAAGATACAAGCAAGCTAGATGTGGAAAATTTTGATTGCCATTCGATTTAATAATCGAATAATAAATGCCGAGGGAACCGTCAATTAAATGTCATTTAAATTCAAGCATGCGTTACGTTGCGTATGCGTAATATGGCAATAAATATTTATTTAGATTCGAAAATATTGCTAGAAATACACAATTTTGAACAATAACCAGCAACTAGTTAACAACGTTGCGTATACGTAATGTGCGCAGGCAATTAAACAAAAGACGAGCGCGGATAATTAAGCAAGACGCAAAAAGAAATGCCAAGCAGACACAAACACATATCAAATTGCATTCGTTTGTTTGTTTATTTGTGGGGCCATAGAATGAGCGGTACAAAATCAACTGCAAGCAGTCGGAACACATTTCGGAATTAAAATTATTCGCTGCAGCTGCAATTGTTGTTGCTGCTATTGCTGTTGCTGTTGCTGTTGCTGTTGCTCTTGTTATAATTTTCCAGCTGTTGTTACAACATGCAACGGGCAACACACACACATAGCTTGTGGATTGCGTGCAGCATTGCGGTCGCTGTCGACGTTGCCGTCGCCGTCGCCTGTCGGAAAAACTGTAGACCGCAAAATGAAAGTGAAATTGAAATTGAAATTGAAGAAGACGTCAAAAGCGCAGCGCAACAATAACAATAACTGCAACAGCAACAGCAACAACAGCGACCGCGTCTTAGGCTATTATGCAGTGTTTGTCTATGATTTTCGTAATGGCTAAAACTATTACATTTATGACATTTGCATTTAACATTTGTTATTGTTGTTATTCTTTCATTGCACTGTTTGTTCAGCTTTATAACGCCAATTCACGTTGATCATTTTTTTTCTTGTTGTTTTCAAATCAAAGATATTGCATATTTATGACTCGCAACAGGAAGTCAGCTGTGCGAATATTTCGCTGACATGGTTTCTGTTATACTTAAAAGCTTTTGAGTGCTGCTAACTATTTCCCCAAATAATAATGCTGCTGTTTAGCAACTTTTAGTGCAAACTTTTTAATTAGACGACAAAAAGGGAACGTGTGATTTGCTTGCCGAGTTCGCGGCGATTTCAGCAGCTATTAAACCAAAATTGATACGCACATTAACAACCGCAACGACAACGACAACAACTGGAAAACTATTTATTAAATGTTGGAAAAAAATGTGTAATTAAATAAAAGCAACAACAAAACAAAACACACACACACACAGAGAGACAAACAAACAGGTTACTCGAGTTTCTTCTTCGGTGTCAATGAAAAGGCAAAGCGAATAAAAAAAAGTGAAATAAAAATATAAATGAGTGGTAAAAAAATAAAAGATGAATTAAAAAAAAAGTGGACACTGGCGTCGCACTGATGAACGACGTCGATGTCGATGCCGATGCCGATGCCGATGCCGATCACAACAGCAAACACGTCGAGCACAGCTGACAAGGTTTCGTATTGAATGAATGCCTACGATCAGCTCGATGTGGCGTTCGAGTACAAAGCCGAGCCAGAGATCATTTGCCTTATAAACAAACATTGTGTGGAACTGACCGAAGTCTCGGGGCGGCGTGTCCATAGAATTTGAATGCATAGAAAGTTGCAAATCTACTGTTACAGTCTGATTGGAGCTCAGATCATTATGCATACAACTTAAAAGCTGGCCCGTGTGCAGTTTGAAAGCTTTACAAGCTTCTCTCTCACCCTGTCAGTCTCGTGCTCTCTGGTCGGCTCTCCGCCTCTCATTTTGTGCCTCCTCTGTTTGTCTTTCACTGGGCTTTGTTGCAATACGAGCTGCAATAATTGCAACAATAACAGCGAGGAGAGCAGAGTAAAGCGTATCGGGCAATAATAACTGTAGCAATATTACAAAATCGACTACAATCGAAGCCTGAAAGCGGCCCAAAAGACCAGCAAAAACAACAACAAACGAGATAATAACGTGCAGAGCCAAAAACCCCAAGCAACAACGACGATTAAAACGTTTTAAATGCACTTATAACTAAGTACGAATATATACTATATATATTTATATATCTACTCTTTGTGTGTACGTGTATATAGGCAAATTAAACAAAATGGAATAAAATAAAAGCAAATACGTACAACAGAGAGATGACGCAACTCAGAAACAAGCCCACTTTTCGAATAGCCCTGGAAAAACTCGGAAAGCTAATGGTAGCTCGGCTCGATTAGCAACTTGGAAATAAAAGTTTTAGCTCTTAACGAATTTGAACAGAAACGTGTGAAGGTTTTAATTAAACAAACTTGTCTGCAAATTAGTAAATGACAACGAAATTCATTCGCTTGCCATCATCTATGCGATTATTAAATCATTTTTACGGCCAGCAGGCAGACAAACTGTCTAAAGAACCGCCAGGCACCAGTGAGAAAGCAGCGAATTCACACTAAAAACGTGGATCATGTGATATCTAAGATCTTAAAGGGCACTCAAAAGAACTAAGCGATTCTTAGGCGAAATTAATTTCAAAGTTGAACTTACCTAAGTCCGTAATGTGTCTAACTTCTATGCGGCCCTCGGTGAAGGGCGACAAACTTAAGGTGAAGATCCTTTTCGGAATCGCTCAGAACGATTACGGCACTCGCATATGCATGAAAGCTATAGTAACAGGCACACTCGACTGCGATGGATTGGTTGACTTGTTTAATTTATATGCAATTGAACACCATTTATCATTTACAAGTATTTCTGCCGTTTGATTGGATTGGGTTGGGAACGCGCCTGCGGCCTGTGTTCTTCCTTTGAATACGTTCTGGCTCTGATCTAATCGATGCGATGCGATAGCAATATACCGATAACGATAACAATAGCCAAACGATTGCCAAACGCGCGGCGATTACTGATAACTGGGGGGAACAGATCAGATCAGATCGAGAACAGAACAGAACAGAACAGAACACAGAACCCACAACACGAACGGAAAGAAAGACGAACAGCGATTAAACTGCAGGCGGGCAGTGCGCTAACATTAAATACGGCGTGAAATTTGCTTGGCAGGCGACTTTAAGCTGCTGCTGTTGTTGTTGTTGGTAACGAAATTTATATTTCACTCATTCCATTTCATTGTGATTGTAATTGTATTGCTTTTATTATTTCTTAACCTTCTGTGGGCTCAGAACACGAAAAAACATAAACAATAAAAAGCGCGGCGACAGCGACGACGACGACGACGACGGCGACGACGACGACGGCGACAGCGACAGCGAGTGCGACAACGCAGCAGCAGCGACAGCTACGGCAGAAGCAACGGAAAAAAATGGCAGACAGTCAGAGTGTTGGGTGCGAGCGAGATGGGAATTAAAATGGAGATTATACTGAAAGGCAGATTCACTTTTTTTCTTTATCTCAATTTTTTTCTTATTTTTTTTGCTTATTTGCTTTTGCTTTTGTTGTGCCCAACACGATTACGAAAACGGAGAGTTGAGTAGATTGCAAATTGAGCTTAATTCAATCGAGCTGAAGCTGCTGCCTTTTCATATGTAGACGTTGTTGTTGTTGGGGTTGCACTTTTTTGCCACTGCACTGGGTAGAACTTTAAGGCAGCGGCTCTTTTTGAAACTCCTGCGATCCGTTTTGTTTTTTGCTCTCTTGTTTGCCTTTTGCGTTTGCTTTTCAATTTTTGGTTAACTTTATTGTATTGTATTGTATTTGAAATGTTGGTACGAATAGTTGGCTGCTTTGCTCGCGTCTGCGTGCCGTTTTTGTGGCCGTCTACGGAAACTGGTCGGCGCACACTAAAGTTAACGTTCGCTTGGGCAGCGCTGCGCAGTCCAAAAAATATAGCTCACGATGATCGGGCCAGCGACAGCAACAACAACCACCACCATTAAAAGCTGATGGTGCAAGCGGGACAGACAATAAAACCAAAGCCACCGTCACTGCTCTGAGCTTTGGCCCAACTGTTGCTGTTGCTGTTGTTGGTCGTTGTTGCTTGGCTTAGACCAAAAAAAGCTAGTCGACAAACTTAAAGCCAAAGCCGCTGCTTTAAAGTTGCCTTGAAAGCTTCCAATGAAAGCGAAAACGAAAACGATAGCAACAACAAACGCAAGCGGCAGCCGCAGCCGCAGCAGCAGAAGCAAAAACAAAAACAAAAGCAAACAACACTTGCATTTTTCATAGTAGTTTGAGCTCAATACAGCTTTAGCTTTTGAGTGAGACTGACTGGTGAGTGAGTCTTGCGCTCTTGCGCGCACGCTCTCACGCCTTGCTTGCGCTCTCTCTCTCTCCTTCTTCGTGCTGTTGCGCTCAGCGTTGAATGACTTTTGGAGTGCATATTTGCTGCTGAAAAGCATTTGATTAATGTTGTAAAGATTTGTTTTAATTAATCTCTCGCTTGCAATCTTCACATCACCTGCATTACTCACTCACACACGCATTGACTCCATGCTAATTTTCAGCAACAAAACAGACATTGTTTAATTGCTGGAGTTTATGAAAATAAAATTAATTAAAAATGTGTCATTAAAGGCATTGACAGCACTGCACATTCCCAACAGGAAGCTGTTAGTTTATCAGCACGTGTTCCCACCCCGGCTCACCTCGTCCTTCTTCTCGCCCCCTGAGGAAGCAGCAGTTTCTCTGTGCAGAATTTATCGTAGAATCAAATTAAGCCGTCTTTTTCTTTGTGAAAGATCAAGAAAGAAAAGTGCAACGCCAAGTTCATTGGCAGCAACTGAATTGTGTGTAGTGTGTGTGTGTGTGTTGAGGTGATTGTGGCCCATTTAAATTCTAATTTGACTCCCCCGAAATTAATAAGATGCTCGTAAATTGATGTGAACAATCAAAGCGGTCCAATTAAAAGGTAATTGTCACACATTGCAACCTGAATCCCTCTGAATAAGTTATGGAGGAGGCGCTGCAAGTACAGTGAACCCCAAAAACGTAAGACCAGCAGTCGATCGCCTGGTGAACTGGTCGAGTGGTCGAGTGGTCAACTGGTCGTGTGGTCGACTGGGTGAAACGGCAATGAACCAATCAACCCGAAGCGCATATAAATATTGATGCCAGACTCTGGTCTCCAGCTCTGAGTCAACGCTGACGTCGCCACGTTTACGTCGATCCCAATAGCAGTGCCAAAAAAAACAAAGAGAAAAAATGTCGTATACTCCGTGTGGTCGTACCCTGGAGATGCCAGGCAACCTCAATTGCCATTTACGGTCTTATATAAGCGATATATATGAGCGCAATAGTAGATTGAAATCTTCATCGGATCGGTGTCATTACACGTGTTGCTTCGCTGGCGCAGCATTTCAAGCGACATTTAGCCCCAGCTGCGATTCGAATCTATTAATGAGCTGTGATATTTTCCTCATCTCCTCCAGCCAGTAGCTGGAGCAACAGGTTTCGTTTCATGGGTCGTCGCTTACTACGGCAGCTACGACTGCAGCTCCTCCAACCAAATCCCAATTGAACTCATTACGTTTATGTGGATTTCGTGCTAATTGCCCTGCATTTGTTTACATTGTCTTAAATCTGCTGTTTTTATTGGCAGCTTTTCGGCTGCTTTCTCACAGTCTCGCTCAGCGTCTTCTAAGCCAAAATGCCAGCGCTCTGGCATTACCTTTAATTATTGTTTTTCATTCCATTTCGATTGTTTTGCTTTTGTCTGCCTGTTTGTCGTATTTGTTCTGTGTCAGCTGTCAGCGGTTCGCGCAAAATTATTGACAATTAATCCAGACTAGTGACACAATTTGATCGCATTTGGCCAACGACACAACAAACTGAGGATTATGCACTTTAACAAAAATAAACAAGTCACCTGAATCAAATATGTTGGCAAACAGACGTCGAGTTACTGACTTCAATTATCTATCTTTGAATTCTTAACATACTTAAGTGACGTAGAAATATAGAGATAAAAATATTACTACATATTGAATTGTTTGTAGCACTTCCTCTTTAGCGTATTTCATTTTTAGTCAAGTAATTAATCAGAAGTCAAACTAAAGACTCAAATTTTTTAAATTTAAATTCTGAAAAGCTTTTAATTAACGTATAAATGTAGGTCTAGAAATACTATAACATATTAATTTGTTTGTAGCGTGTATCATCCTAAATATATAGATAATATAAAGCCGACTCATAGACTAATATTTTTATTTAATATAAATAAATATTAAAATATCCGTAACATTCTAAAAATGATGTTGAAATTTATATACTGAAATTTAGACTTAAACATATTCATTTATTTTTTACATTTTCACTTAAGAGTATTTCATGTTTAAGCAAATAAATAGTTAACCAGAAGTCGAATTATTATATGATATATAAAAAATATAAAAATATTTTTAACATTCTAAAAGTGACGTAGAAATTTATTTAAAGCAAATTAGTTTAAAGAATATTAATTGATTTGTAACTTTTTCAATTCAACTTTTATCATCTTTATACATTAACTAATTTGTACCATTTTTACTTAAGTGTATTTTAACTTTAAGCAAATACGCAATGAAACAGAAGGTTTATGTTATACATATTACATTACATGGTTATAGCATATTCACTTAAACGTATTTTAACTTAGAGCAAAGAACATTGTAAAAATTGCGAAGAAATTTAGAGCATAAAAAGGTAATACATTTTAAATTGTTTGTGTCATTATTTCTTAAGTCTATTTCATTTTTAAACAAACACTTAGTTAATCTGATGTCAAAGACATAAATTTTGTACTTTTATATGTGTAACATCATTAAAGTGACGTTGAATTTTAGAGCTATTATATTATTATATATTAATTTGATTAAAGCATTTTTAATTAAGCGAATTTCATCTTTAAGCTAATAAGTCGTTAATCATATATAAAAATATATAAATATTTTGAACAATTTAAAGCAGAAAATATAAATTTTCGCGCAGCATTTGCGATTGAGCATGTTTCCTCTTTAATCAACTACGTAGTAAAACAATATTCGAGCTAAGACAATATTTTTGGCAGAAATAATTTACTGTTTTAACTATTACTGCATAATAATTCGGTTTACAGCATTTTCAATTGAACTTCATCTCGACTCTCTCATAAAATATTGTATAAGTCCTCGTATTGGTTTTGCCTTTGTTCATGAGTGAAGACGAAGTTGGCGCTTCTTCGGCGCATCTTCTGGCTCACATTAATCCGTGTCACTGCTAAGGTCAATGCCAGTGGCCCGCATCGGCAATTGCCCAATAATCCACAAGAGATCAAGAGAGGAGCGCATCGCACATATTTCATCCGGCAACTCATAAGCAGCATGTCGTTAATGGTAAGTTGTCGTTTTACGAGGCGTCAATCTGCAGTTAAGCATAAAAAAGCAATGTAAAGTTTCGTTCGACATACAATACGGTATAAATATGTTGAGTATTTATGGCTATTTCGAATTTCTATATATAAAAACGAGTAAAAATCGATGGGGAAAAAAAACAAAGAAAATCAATAACGATTTGCATAATTTTCAACATTTCACGCTGCCTAATTCGGCGTTGGGATTGGGAATGGGAACTCGCATTGGAGGCGATAAAAAAGAAGAGTGGAAAGAAAGAAACAAACAAAAACCGCCAACGAAAACTTTACGAAACTGTCAACGGGCACAAGCTTGGGTCATTTTGAAGTGATGTAATATAAATAAACGGCGACTAATCAGGTTTTAAACTCTAAGCGAAATTGTAACACAAATAGAGGACAGTAAATATGAATTCGTAATAAACCAAAAATTGCTATCAAACTGAAGAAATGTGCATACATTAAAAATGCAAGTCCCCCACATTCATATCGAAATTCAAAAAATTTGAAATGTAAATTGGACCAAACTGCTGAGCGATCGATAACGAGTCACAAAATTGCAGCACTTTACAAAATATTGGAGTAAAATCGATTATATTATAACCATTATTGCCATTATTATGTCAGAGCAACTGGCTACCAGTTCCACAAATCCCCAGCGTCCAAGTGCCACAGCGGCCACAGTCAACCACAATCAAAAGGCAGCAGCGGCTTTGAGCGGAGTCTGACCCATAAACTGGGTCTCCCGCGCTCTCTCGCGGCTCTCTGGCGGTGTCTCGGCCATTACAGTTATTGTGGCTTATTGACTTTGTGCTGCAAACAAAAACTCTATAAATATTCATAAGTTATCACACTCAAGTTGGTGCAACTGGCTCCTGCCTTGCGCAAGGAAAACAGGCGCAATCTGCACTAGGTCTGGCCCCTTAACCGACAACAACAACGTTTTACTAAAACCGTTTTAATATTTAAACTTTGATTGCAGTCGCTTGCACTAAAAAATAATTGAACTATTGTTGAAAAGTATTTTGAGCAATATATTTTTGACTTAACAATATATTTTAATTATTTACGAGTACGTTCCTCAATTAACAAACACTTTTTGTTTGCCTCAAGTGATGAGGACATAATTATCACCTGTGTGCGTTTCACACCTTCGAAGTTCATTATCGTTAGAGAGTGGCGGCGGTGAGTTTAATTGATGAACCGGCAATATAACAATATGCTTATATCAATTGTCGCTGATACACGGTAGCCATTTCCTGCAGTTTGTCAATTTGGGATTCCGCGGCAGCCAACGGCCTATAAATGAATTAAGCGTTTAATTTGCCAAAAGTGTGAATCACTTAGACGGGGGGCGTAGCAGAGAATCATTTGTTTCAAGAAAGCAGAACAGACGACTTGCGCTAAACTAAGCGCATAATTTGTCAGGCTGAGGGGCTGATTAATTGTTCGGAGACGAAACAAAAGACTGAAGCAACGAACTTGCAACGAGCCAGTAAACTCAGTCGCGTGTTAAAAGACAAAAACAACATACTCAAGGCACATTATTAATCTTTATTAAAAGACAATTACGGAATAGTCATTAGTAAAGTAACGCCTCCAGATCCTTTCATTCTGCTGGAAGAACAACAAGATTTTACTGTGCAATAAATAAAAATAATATTCCAATATATGAAAATCAATGCACTTCGATAGTTAGTTAGGTAAGTAGGTAGGCAAGTTAGTTGATTATAACAATTAAATATAGTCAGTGTGTATAATGTAACGATGTCAAATCCTTTTGTAATTTGATTCTGGTAGAGTAAAAAGATGTGCTTTGCAATAAATAAAAATAGGATTCCCAATGCAATGCACTTTGTTCCCAAGCTAGCTGTTAATAACAATTAAATAAAGTGAGTGTGTGAATAGTAACGATGTCAAATCCTTTTGAAATTTGATTCTTATAGAGTAAAAAGATGTGATTTGCTATAAATAAAAATAGGATTCCCAAACGTATTTTGTAAGTAAAAATCAATGCACTTCATAGACAAGTTAGTTGTTTATAACAATTAAATAGAGTGAGTGTGTGAACTGGCGAATGAAGTCAATAACTTGCAGAGGCAGTTCCTTAGCCTTTGGCAGAGTACTTTTTGCGCTTCTCGGAATGCTTTGACGTTGCGTTCTGGTTGCTTTCAATTTTGGGCTGATCGGCGATAAAGCGCTCATCGACGCCTTTAAAAACATTGTGCGAAAATTACTTATTAACAAAAAATATATTTCAATATTTAAATGCGCGAAGAGGCACAACAAAACCTTTTTACAAATGGGCTTTTTGTCTTTCTCTGCTAATTGCAGCTCATTAATTTGCATTCGAAATTAATTGCCAGCGTTTATGCATTGTTATTCACTTTATTTTCTGTATTTTTTTTTTGCTGGCTGCCTGGCTGGCTGTCTGTTATTGTTGCCGAGATTATTACTTCCTAGGCAATCGGTTTTAACACAACGCCTGTCAGACGTCGCCATCTCAATAACGTGAAATAACATCACATTTTGTGGGATCCCGCGCAAATCGCAGCGACAGCGACATCGGCATCCACTCGATTTGGAGTTCAAGTTTTTGCAATTGACCCACAAATTCATTATGCATGCAAAGTTGGTAATTGAATTTGTATCTCGCCTTTTACATTCGACGCATACGTATACGTAATTTTGTGTGTATTGTCTAGCTCCATCTAGCTCGCCATCGTCGCACTTTTTATTTCCGTCAACATTTCAGTTATTAGATACAATTACAATTAATTTTCGTTTCAATTTCAATGGCTAAGCACCGCGATTGGCCCAGCATTAGGCATCGGATAATAATATGTTGAAAGGTCTTTGATTTCAATGGGATATTTATTGTCTGCAGCTCGCATGTCTTGCGACTTGATGGGTTTTTAATGCCTACGCAAATGTCATGAGCGAACGTTTGCAGGGTCGCCGCATAGGTTATGGGGTCTGGCTGGACCATGTGAAAGATATACATGAAATTATTAATTATATAACCTTTGAGATTTGCCCAAACTGCTGCAAATATATTTAAATGCGAGAAACAATAAATTAATTACATTTATTTAAGGCACTTGAATGTGCGCCACAAAGACCTGATTCAGTGACCCACAATTTGAATATTTATATGGCACGTGAGCCGACAACCAGTGTAAAAGTCCGCAGAGCGAAAAAACGACAGCAAACAAACAAAGGGTGAGTCAAGTTTGTAAATTAGTTTATTGCACTGCCATTGGTTCCCATTACAAGTATTCGATTAATTGAAATGCATTTACGCATTTCTACAGACAGATAAATATGTATATTCACAAGTGGCAATTAAATCCATTCTAATTACGAGTTAGCGAAACTCCGTGATGCTGAAGAACACCTTCAGCTTGAGCCGATCTATGCGATCGAAGGTGAATGTCGCGTGAATCGCATATTCCCCCGATGGCAGGGGCAGCAGGTCCAGCGCCTTGGTGGGGAAGCGAAAGTGCTCAACGCACAACTCCGCCTGCAGGGGGAAGATGAAAACAAAATAGAAAATTGATTAATAGTAGTATCAATGCAGATATTTTGTAGAACTGAATGAAAGAGTTAATAAAAGCATTTGATATATGTAAGATAAAATGGGCGTTTAATCGGTGTGAACAGTTATCGGTATCGGAGTCAGCAGTAAGAATCAGCAATCGAAACCAGCAATATGAGTCCGCAGTCGGAACTAGCAGTCGGAATCAGCAGTAATAATCATAAGTCGGAACTAGATGTAAGAATCAGCAGTCGGAACCAGCAGTAAGCATCAAAATTCGGAACTAGCAGTAAGAATCAGCAGTCGGAACCAGCAGTAAGAGTTGGTAGTCGGAACCTGCAGTCGGAATCAGCACTATGAATTAGCAGTCGGATTCAGCAGTCAGTAGTTAGAATCAGCATTCGAAATCAGGATCGGCAGTCGGAGCGAGAAGTGGATGTTAGAAGAGTTATGATCAGCGGTCTATCGCTATTAAGTCGTTTAAGTGTATAAATGTTAGTTTCAGCCGCACCGTCGTATTAAAATTCATTTATATCATTATAACTACATATATGTTATTCATATTATCATAAGCTATCTGGCTACTTGCCTTATTTACATATTTACAAAATTATAAATTAATTTTAAGTTTGACTGACAGTTTTCTGAACTAATTTAGTAATAATTAATCTTTTACTATTTTTGATTGATAATAGAAAATGTAAACTAGCTGATATATTAATAAATTTTCCGAGACTGTTGCTGCTGTAAGCTGTTAAACAAAATGTCAATAAATTGTGCGTTGCCTGGCAGTAGTATTTGTTAAATAAGTAAGATATTAAGATATTGATTCGTTGATGGTTAATCAATATTAATCTTTTACTATTGATTGATAATAGACAATGTAAGCAGGCTAATAAAGTAATCAAATTTCAGAGAGTAAAAGAATAACACTGCTCTAAACTGTTATAACAAAATATCAATAAATTGTGCGTTGCCTGACAGAAGTATTTGTTAGATTGGTAAGATATTAATATATTAATTCGATGATAATTAATCAATAATTAAGCGTTTATTATTGATTGATAATAGAAAATGTCGACTGGCTGATATAGTAAACCATTTTTAGAGGCTGAAAAAAAACCCTCACGTAAAGTGTGTGCAATAAATTGGTTTACATTTTAATTTGTGAGTTTAGAAAGATATTAATTCGATGATGGTTAATTAATATTAATCTTTTACTATTGATTGATAATAGAAAATGTCGACTGATATAGTAAACAATTTTTAGAGGCTGAAAGAAGAACACTGCTGTAGAGTATGTGAAATAGATTGTACATTGTTTTACATTAGTATTTGTTAGCTAAGTAAGACGTTAAAATAATGATATCAAGCACTCACCGGCAGCGGGCATTGCTTGACATTTGTGTGATTGGCGAAACTGTTGAATATGATGTTCACGAACGGATGATTGCGCCTCTCCAAGTACTCGCAGAGATCGGAGTGCCTGACGTCGTAGAGGAAGGGCTTGTAGCCGCTGGCACGCTTCAGCAGTTGTATTCGCATCTGCAAGAAAGATGAGAACTTGCAGCTGAAACTCAATAATGTAAGTGTATAGTAGTAGTTTGTTGTGTAAGTAGGCCCTTGCTGAAACTCATGGATTATTATTGTTTACAGACCTCAAATATAGCATAGATCTTCCAAACCTACAATTTATGTACAAAAAAATTTCCATTGTAAGAAGAAAGCAAGCAAATTTGCATCGAAATTGTTAAAACGGAAAAAAAAAAGAATGTGTTTCTTCAGTATCGTGACGCGATTTTTGATCATAATGTTCGGGCTGCTGCGGCCCGCCCGCTACACCCAACAAGCTGTCGACACGAGCCAGGAGCATGAGATGACCGCGTGGAGCAAGTATTGGGTGGTCTATGCGACCCTGGTGTGCGTGGAGCTGCTGGGAGATTCATTCTTCGCCTGGATGCCGCTATACGCAGAGACGAAGCTGTTGATTGTCCTGTGGCTGATTGTATCAGCGCCCCAGGCCAGCGTCTGGGTCTTTGATACGATCCTGAATCCGCTGCTGTTGCGGCATGCGCCAAAGATTGATCACTTTCTGGTGCACGGCAAATCGCACCTGCTGAGCGACCTGCTCACCTACACATCCGAATGCTGTGTGCACAGCTTGAACGCCGTGCTGCCCGTGGTGTCGCAGTTGTGGAGGAAACCGCGCCACCGGCATACTGACGATCCCCTTGCTGCTCTCGACAACATGGACAACGCAACCAGCGAGGACGCGAACGAAACGTTCAACAACATTGAGCCGCTGACATCCGTTGAAGATACCAGATCGTACACGAACCAGTACATGGACACGAAATCAGACGATGTGTCCTATGATGTCACCTTCCCATCGTCACAGTCGCAGGGCCACATCAATGTGGCGCAGCGCAAGGCCAACTTCGCGAAGCTATCGATACCCGATCTGAACAAGAAGCTGACAACCCAACTGGGCGCCATGACTCGGCCCAAGCGCAAGCAATTCGTCTACGACAGACAGCTCGACGACGTAACTCTCAAGGACGTTCCCATGGTGGACGCCGAGGAGTCGCTGCAAAACCAGGTGCTCGCCACCGAGCGAGCACTGCGCCCGGTTCAACACTCAAAGGATCGAGAGCGCTATCAGTAGGCTGTCACACTCGATTGCCACACATAGTAAAATTCACAGTAAATTGACTCGCAAGAGAAGACAAAACCTATGAAGCATTTCCAAGACAAATAAATGTTGACTAAATTTTTACTTTCTGGCGCTTTTTTTGTAACTGTTCTTGTCACTTTAATTTTAAAGCTGATCTCAACAGTGTGCCACTGATCTCGATCCCTCTTTAATTTTAAAGCTGATCTCAACAGTGTGCCACTGATCTCGATCCCTTCACTCGTTTATTATTGATTTTTAAGCGCTCATAAATTGGCTTTATTGAATGTTATTGGACAGCAAGCGTAACATTTTCTCCTAAATATAAATGCTTAACAATGTACTCGCATTTAATGCGGTAATTCAAGTAAATACCTATAAATGTAAACATAAATTCTTACGCTAATTAAAACCTTTCGAGTTGATTGCCCCAAAGCTCACTGAATTGTGGGGCAAACGGGCATAAACTAACAATGCCAGCAGATACTCTCTAAACTGATAAGCTGAGCCAATTTCGAATGCGTTTGGAATCGATTAATAATAATGTAATCATCATACGGAGAAGTTCAAATTGCTACATTTGACTGTAATTGGCCCAGCGCAAATCGAAATCGAAATCGAACCTTTTTCCCGTCAATATACTATTGTTGTTAACGCTTTGCTGCATAAAATTGATGTGGCTGTGCGAGCGGAATCAAAGAGCGGAACAGACTACTATATACCACATGGTATATAAACACTTTTCAATTCAACTTTTTCCTTGAATCGTACAATATTGAGTTGAGTAGTTTGATTTGATAACTCACCGCAACCGGCTTCTTGGGGAACTGAAGAATCTTAACCCGTAAACTCATTTCGGCCACATCGCGCTTCACGGCGTACAGGCGACAGGCCGTGAATTGAGTGTAGTTGGCATCCTGGCTAACGCACTCGACATTTGTGAACTTGGCCAGTCCCTTAACCTGGAGAGAGATCACATTAGTTGTCGCTTAGCAACGTTCGAGCTGATCACGGCGCTTGCCTGCACAATTTGCCCGAGCATGACCAAATGCACTATGTACCAGATCAGCGCCATTAATGAAATCGATTGATCTTGTTTATATAATCGATTCCCGTTCGCGGCGGTATTTTGTTTTTCGGTTTATTTTTTCAATGTGTTGCCGCGTTTCAAAGCAAATCGCGCGCACTCCAATTGCCAACTGAGTTTGGCAGTAATTCGCTCTCGCAGTGGTGTTTTAAATTTGACCGGATTCCCAATAAATTGAACAGCAATTTTCTTTATTATCATAATTACTCAGCAATTATATTGAAATTTGAAAAACATTAAATCGACGATAGTGCTTGTTGTTTAATGAAAAGACAAATCAAATTGTAGATTGACCTGGCGATCTACAAAATCTCATGTTCTTCTTCTAGTTACAGATATCTTACAACTATTACAGTTCTATTTGTGTAGGTGTGTGTGTGTGTGTGTGATTTGGTGAATGTATAATGGTTGTGATATCTAATCGCTGGCCTCATCCTCATCATCATCTTCCTCGTTACTTTCATTGGTCTCCTCATCGCTGGCCTCTTCTTCGCTCTCGCTCTGCTTTGCCTTCTTTTTGGCACTTCCTTCGCCCGATTTGCTCTTCTTCTTGGCTGGCTCACTGGACTTGTTCTTGGTCTCGTCCGAGCTGCTAGAATCATCATCCGTAATGTACTCCTTGCTCTTGAAACTACTGCCCGATGTATTGGCCTTCTTCGCCGGCGATGCATCCACTTTCCGTTTCTTTATCGATTTGTTCTTTGAGCCCTGCTCATCGTCGCTGCCGCCAGCTGCATCTGCGCCTGGCTTGTAGTTGCGCATCTCGTCCTGGTAGCGCTGCTTGTCCTTGGCGGCGGCGTCCTCCCACTTGGTTTTGTCCTTCAGCTCACGCCACATCTCGCCGCCCTTCTTGGCGATTTCCGTGACCTTAATGCCCGGATTCTCCCGCTTGATCTGCTCTCGCGTATCGTTGAGCCACAGCATGAAGGCTGTTGTGGCACGCTTCGGCTTGTTCGAATCCTTCTTCTTTGTGGGCTTTTTCTGCAGCACAACAAAACAACAAGAAATTTAGTATTGCGTTCAGTATATAATTAGTTTTACTTCACTTACCGTGCGCTCCTTCTCCTTGTGTTTCTTCTCCTTTTTCTCCTTCTTTTCGCGCTTCTTCTCCTTGTGCTTCTTCTTGGCCGAACCGTCCTCGTCGCCACCACCGCCGCCGCCGCCGCCACTGGCGTCGCTGTCATCATCCGAATCGCTCTGCACATTGCTGTCATACTCCTCGGCCACATCAGATTCATTCTCGTTGGGTTTAAAGTCCTCATCGGTGGACTCCTCGTCCGAATCATCGCCGTCATCGTCGTCTTCCTCCTTCTCGCGTGCCTCGGCCTTCAGGCGTGCCAGATAGGCATCCGGCTCGTTCTCGTTGTCCGAGTCGCCAAAGTCCACATCCTTGTAGCCGCTCTTGTCCTTGCCCATGTTGCTCACGTGCAGCTTCTTCTGTGTGATGAAGTCAAACAGCTTGGCGTACTCCTCCTTCTCGATCGACGAGAAGATGTGCACTGTGCCATTCTTGAGCGTCACCTCAAAGTCAAAGGAACGCGTCGAGCCGCCACTGCGCGCAAAATTCACCGAGCTGATCTCCTCGAAGCGAATGTGCAGCGGCGGCTTGTGTATGTAGATGAAGCCACGCTCCAGCGGATACAAATAGCCAGCGGCAGCCTTGAACGAGCAGCCCACGGCCGCTGTGCCGGAATGTCCAATGAAGTTGCCAGGGCCGGTGATTTTGCGACCAATCAACACCTTCATTACCTTGCCCATCACCTCGTAGACGGGGCCCGAGAGCTCCTTCTCCAGCTTGCCCTCGTACTTGTCACGCAGCTCGGCCTCGCTGAAGGGCAGCTCAATGGTAGTCTCCTCGTCGGGAGCGAAGAGCAGCACCAGATAATGATAGCGCGTCTGGCCCTGTTTGATGGGCGGATCCAGCGACAGCACAAAGAACATCTGGCGACTGTCCTTGTGTGGTAACATGAAGAGACGCAGCACTGAGTCCATGGGTATCTTGTAGTCGAATGTCTTTCCGTGCAGCTGGAAGAATGTGGAGAAGATCTTGATGTCGTAGCGACCACGCGGTGTCAGAATGTGAATCTCGCGGAATATGGCAATCGATTCGCCGGACGCCGAGATCACCGACGCCTTGTTCATCACATTCTGATGGAACTTCTCGACGGGATCCTCCTCGGCCGACTCCACAGCCGGTATGTGAAAGCGCATCTCCAGCAAGCCAACTGGTGCATCGTCGTTCTGATGGAACTCCAATGTGACTTCGTTCTTGCCGGTGACACACTGTGAAACATGCGACAGCGGCACCTCGAAGATGGTCTTTGTGTCCTTGTCGAAGCTCAGCACCGAGCCCATGAAACGGGCTGTGCCCCAATTCCAGCCCTTCACGCACATCTCCTTCTCGACCATCTCTTGTGAGTAGGCATCCTTGATGTACTTGCCCAGCTTCTCGTGCTCACTGTCGCGAAAGCCCGAGAAGCGATGCAAAGCGCCGCTCTTGGTGAAGACCCGCAGTCCCCAAGTGCCAACGAATTTCTGTGAGTTGATCAGATCAATGTCATCTGCAGAAATTTGCTCCACTTTGCCCGTTTTGTTGTTTTTGAATATGATGTTTTGTTCGGTCAGCTTTAGGCGACCTGAAGACTGCAGCAGACATTGGAGAAAGAGAGAGAAGATGGCAAGTGAGTTTTGATGTCAGACAAAAAAAAGCAGCTGAGTAGTTTGCGAAATTGCGATGTGTGCGACTCACCAAAACACCGCGAACTTCGGCGTTTATGTCGTTGTACTCCAAAGCATCGACCATGTTTAATGTGCACAGCACCAGATAACAAAACAAGAAAACAAACTTTGAATTACACCAATCTGTGCAATTTATAACAATTTGCAATGTACTAAACGAGAGAACAGCCGACACTTCGCGCCTTATTTGAGGTTAGACGCTAGAGATGAGCACTCGACGACACTCGATTTAACAGTGACGCTTACCTTGCACTGCCGACTCACAGCTGAGCGCTACTTGTTAAAAGCGATAACTATAAGAAGCTGAAATATTAAAAAAAAAGGTTGCGGGCAATGGTAAGAAATTAAAATTTTTGTTGTGTTTTCTTTGCTTTTTCACGGTTTTTGTCCTCTATTTACTAGCATGTAATTTAATTATTTATTTGCATTGCGTTCTGTTTCGAGAAAGTTGGCAGCACAGTCAGCTGCTCGCACAGTCGCTTTTTGTTATCGCTATACCGATACACCGATATACGATGGGTCGATAAATTGAGCAAACACCTGGGCAAACGTAAACATAAGAACTGAAGTCTTGTATTTTTAATTAATTTAATAATTAAAACCCAAGCCGCGCAATGCAACGCGGTAAAATATCATTCGGCAAAATTCAGCTGAACGTGAACAAAACACCAGCTGAGCCGAGTAAAGCCGACCAAGATGCCGGCGGCTTCAAGAAAATGGACAAGCAGCAAATGATACGACAAATCGAAGATGTTGCCGAGGATTTGGAGAGCCAGCATCTGAAAGAAGTAATGGGCATCAGTGGCTTCGGACGCAAAGCGGCCAAAGTGTTTGACATCAATGAGCAGATTGCTAAAGCGCGCACAGCAGCGCCGCCTGCTCCAGAGCAGGCTCCAGATGACGATGATGGAGATGTTATAGGGCCATTGCCACCAGGTGCAGCAGACGCCGCAGCTGCACAACCTGCAGCCTCAGAGACCAAAACCAAAACAGCACAAACAGCTGACGGTGACGCTGACGACGTGGACGATGATGAGGAGCCCAGCGATGGCGACTCGGATGACGAGGCGAGTTTGCCGCGTCGCATTCCCTACACACACGAGGTGCAAATGCAGCACGGTTCGCGAGCTGTGCTGGCGCTGGCTGGCGATCCATCGGGCGCACGCATTGTGTCCGGCTCCATTGACTACGACATGTGCTTCTGGGACTTCGCTGGCATGGACTCCTCGATGCGCAGCTTTCGGCAGCTGCAACCATGCGAAAATCATCCCATACGTGCACTCCAATACTCAGTGACCGGCGACATGATTCTGGTCATCTCTGGCAATGCCCAGGCCAAAGTGCTCGATCGCGATGGCTTCGAGAAACTCGAGTGCTGCAAGGGAGACCAGTACATCAGCGACATGAGTCGCACCAAGGGGCATGTGGCACAGCTAAGCTCCGGCTGCTGGCATCCCTTCAATCGCGAACAATTCCTGACCGCCGCCTTGGACGGCACTCTGCGCATTTGGCAAGGCTTTCGAGTCAAAGAACAGCTGCAGGTGATCAAGACTCGCGCCCAGGGCGGCCTGCGCACCAGCGCCTCGGCGTGCAATTACAATCGCGATGCGACGCTGATAGCGGCGGGCTGTGTAGACGGCTCCATACAGACGTGGGACACGCGCAAGATGTATGTGAACACCACACACTGTGTGCGGGATGCGCATCAGAAGGGCTCCGAGATCACGTCCATTGTGTTCTCCTACATGGGCCAGCAGCTGGCGACGCGCTGCAACGATGAGACCATGAAACTGTGGGACCTGCGCAACTTCAAGAAGCCCATGCACAGCTGGAGCAATCTCTATTCACGCTACGACACCACCGATTGCTGCTTCAGTCCCGACGATCGCATGCTGGTCACGGGCGAGTCCCTTGCCAAGGGCCAGACCGAGGCGCATCTGTATTTCTATAGCACGCAGAGCTTTGAGCAAGTGCAGCGCATTCCTGTCGCCGGTTCGCATGTGATCAAAACGCTGTGGCACCCCAAGTTGAACCAGCTCTTCGTGAGCTGCGGCAACGGCATCATCAAGTGCTACTACGATGAGCATCGCAGCATACGCGGCGCCAAGCTGTGTGTGGTCAAGACGCATCGCAAGCGACAGCCAATGGAGATGGTGGGCGTCTCACAGATTATTACACCGCATGCACTGCCCCTGTTCCGGCAGGAGAAATCGCGCTCGTCCCGCAAGAAGATGGAGAAAGCTCGCATGGATCCCGTCAAGTCGAAGCGCCCGGATCTGCCCATTACCAGCGGCCAAGGCGGTCGTGTGGCCAGCTCTGGCGGCACACTCTCCTCCTACGTCATACGCAACTTGGGTCTGAGCAAGCGTGTGGACGACGATCAAGATCCGCGCGAGGCTATTCTCAAGTTCGCCAAGGACGCAGCAGAGAATCCCTATTGGATTGCGCCCGCCTACAAGCAAACTCAGCCCAAGGCCATTTTCTCCGAGAAGCTGCCCGCCGACGACTCGCCGTCCTCAGCCAAGAAGTCGAAGACGGAGCCGGACACCACCTAGTCTACAACTGGAAATTACCTCTAGAGAGCAGCCTACAATTAAATATACATTTTCTAAGAACTCCCACTAAAAGTTTTCATTTACTGACTGAAGTAAACGTCAATAGAATTGCAAATTATTATAAAAATCGTAGCTGTATTCAATTCTGTATTCCAAACAATTAAGTTGTGACTTTAGGGATATTTTAGACAGCAACTCAAGGGAGCTGCCTACAATTAAATATAAATTTTCTAAGAACTCCCACTAAATGTTGACTAAAGTAAACGTCAATAGAATTACAAATAGTTATAGAAATTGTCGCTGTATTCGATACGGAACAATTTAGTTTTCACTTTAGGGATATTTTAATCAAGATTTGAAAACTTTCTCCAAAATGTAATACTTATTTATTTTTAATTATGTTTGCTGCCCTCTCAAATCAAAAGGGAATTTCTATCATCTGTGCAAACCTATCAAACAATTTTGGAGTTGAAAAGCAGTTTAAAATAAGAAAAGTTCCGATATTTTAATCAAAGGTTTGAAGATTTGAAAACTTTCTTTAAGTTGTAATGTTCCTTTTTTAGATTGTGTTTCTTTTTGCAATTTACAAGTCAGACAATTTTGAAGTTTGAAAATGGAAAATTGTAAAAAAAAATACAATTATAGCGCACCTTCGTCCAATAAGAAAATGTGCGATTTGTATGCTTATGGCGAGACTAAAGTTGAGTATTTTTCCTTAAATTCACTCGGTTTGAACTTTATTAAACATACATAGTACATGACTTATGGGATTTAATCGTATTGATTGATTTTGTTGATTTGTTTGGTTTTGTTTTGTTCTGTTTAGTTTTATGGGCTTTATTCGATTGTTTGGGAGTATGTATAGTTTGGTATGGTATGTGCTTTGTATATAATACTTGTACATTTATGTATGTAGGTATATGTCATATGGTATTTATAGATATACATAAGTAAGTATATAGAGCCATTGGTTAGATTGCGGCCCATTTAACATAACTTTCGTGCCTTGTATTTAAACATAATTATTGGTAATTATGCTCGATTCTAAGTTACCCAAAGATTCATAAAGTGCTGTACATAAGAACTGTATAGTAGTATAATTATAATAATATTAATCCGAAAATTCTTGAAACATATCCATAAAATATGATCAACAATATCTAATACAGAGTTGATAGTTTTTTGTTTTTATTTTGTTATCATTAACAATATTCAATATTTCTTGTGTATATAAGTACATTTATATTGAGTAAGAGTTTTCGCTTGAGTAGTTTACAATGTAAACACAATAATATCAAGTTGAACAAACCAAAGTATCTCTTAGGTACAATGCTGCAAATTTAGCTACTCTCAATTTGCACTTACTTCACTTTTCTTTTACTTTTTAGTTTTTTGTTTTTGTTTTTGGGCGTCAATCTCATTTGAATTCGACAAATACTTCAAAATAGCCGTTTCATATTAGAAGACATACGTATACAAATATTTATATAGTATGCTCTCAATATAATAAATTATATATTTAACAGTTGATTGCAATGAGGCGGATTTTCATAATATCATTCGTTACCATGTTTGTTTCTTCACTTCTCTCTAAATATATATCTATATTTTATTAAACATTTTCTGTGAAATCTGGTATTTAATGCAACTACATTTTTACTTTAGCTATCTGTATTTTCTGAATGTAAAATTTAGCAAGAACTAAACTAAAATATCGAATTCTTCGACCTGAATTCTTTCAAAGAAATTCGCATATGATAATAGTTTTTATAATGTCATTTTTTATAATGATATTCATGTTCCACTTTCTTATTTTTTTATCATTTGCTACTTCCAATTTCTTTGTATTTATAGGTACTTTATGTGTAACTTGTTTGTTTCTTATAGTGTCTGCTTTGTGTGCGAGTTGTTGGTGTTTTTGGTGTTGTTGTGGTGTTGTGTTTTTGGTTCCTCTAGTGCTATGGCTGGGTTTCGATGAGGCTCCACTGGAGTCCGTCGCTAATATGATATGATCGCGATGCAAATAATACCGAAAATGTTTGTAAATATGTTTGTTATCTTTGATCGAGTATTGTAGTCGTTATATGCTAAGCAACTATGTGAAAATTCGTTCGAATTGCTTTCCATAAAATGAAACAAGTTAAGTCCAGTTAACCAACCGTCTCGCAACTGTATTGCTTTAGCTATGTATATGAATCGTCAATACAAAATATATCCATGTGAGTATGTTTGTATCTATGTGTGTATAAGCACAAAAAAACCAGAATAAAGCGATGTGTTTGGCAATTAATATTGCAGGCCAATGTCCACGATATGTTTGCGGTTATACTCTCTCTGTCCCCATCTATATATATATATATATATATATACCTATATATCAGTATGTAAATGTTAATGTGGTTCGATCTCTGTTGCTGCTGCTGCTATGCGAAAGTATCTATGTATCTCTTGCGGGTTCGTGTCAAGTTCTTGTAGCTTGCGAGGACTCTCTTTTGTAATCGCTGGGAAGCCATCGATTTACTGTGCAAACGGATTGTGCGCACCGCCGCCCCCGCCGCCGGGTATGTCCAGGTTGCCGCCAGTAGTCTGGTAGGTGCCGTAGGGTCCGCCATTGGGGTTCATCTCGTTCAGGCGCGAGTTGGACAGCGCACGCGGTATCGGATTGCTGGGCACGCCATGGGGAGCCAGGTGAGAAGTCTCCTCGGCCACCTGGGAAAGTCGCAAGAGCAGTCGTCAGCATTGGGCAAACTACAGGTGTCTACAGTCGCACTCGACTGTGAGATACCCGGTAAACAGAGCAGCGCGGCTTCTGCTTCTTTTCAGAATGTGATTTGTGCACACCATAAAATAATAATTATTGCAATAATAACAAATTAAGATTGTCACAAAATACGCTAATGAGAAATTGACTTTAAAAATGTAAAAACAAAGATTATGGTCATCTAAAATAATTGCTCTATTATGTAATTTTTGTAAAAAATATATAAATTGAAGAGGTTGACTTTAACAACAGCACACCTAAGTATGTATCTCAAAATTATTCCCAATAAATATAATAGCTCTATGTGATTTTCATACGAAAAATATAAAATTGAAAGTAATTTACTTTATACATCAAATTAAAAACCCTGTCTACAGAAATTTTAGTAGTATTGCCAATAATTATAATAGCTCTCTTATTGAAAGATATTGAACTTAAAAACCACCATATTGTACCTCATGATTATTGTCACCAAATACAATAGGTTTATTATATGATTTCCATAAAAAAAATATAAAATTTAAACAACTTACTTTGTATACGTTTAAAAACAACGTCTAATATACATACAATTTTATAAAATTGACTTTTCGAGATTTAATTTAAATAAATTTACCAAGCCAAGCCTACATATATCTCCAGATCAATAAATATAATAGTTCTTTCAAATTTGTATACCTTACATACAATTTTAAGAAATTTATTTAAATTTAAACAAATATCTCAAGATTACTGTCACCAAATATAAATGCTCTACTATGAGTTTTTCATAAGAAAAATAGAAAAATTAAGGAAATTGACTTCACATAAATTAAAAAACAACTTATACAATATATCATTTCTTGTATATGATTTTCGTTAAAAATGTATAAAATTTCAAGACATTTACTACAAATATATGGATGTTTATTAAGACGCATAGTAATTTTGTTAGAATGAGCAACTTAATTTGAGTTTTGAAGCCTTTTCTTGTCACTCTTCGAGTACCGGGTATACTTTTGTAGTTCGAGAATTGAAAGTGCAGTAATCTACCTGTGCAGGCTCGAGCGCAGCTAAGGGTTAGTCAGGGGACAGAGCGGAGGGGCAGCGCCAACTTACCTGATGGGGGTCCTCGGTGACGGGTATGTCGGAGATGAAGCCCTGCTCCTTGCGATAGAAATTGATGAAGATGAAGAGGCCGAGCACGAAGAGGCAGGCGATACCATACCAACGGAAGGTAGCAGTAGTACCGTAGTAGGTGACGAACATGCCACCGATGATGGCGCCACAGCCACGGCCGAGGCCGTGGTGGATGCCCTGCAGCACGCCCTGGCCGGAGGCGCGCAGGTGCTTGGGCGTGTTGTGGGCGATGTAGGAGCACGAGGCGGCCCAGACGGCGGCGTGGGTGATGCCCTGCATCAGCTCGAAGGGCAGCACCATCCACGGATTGGTCAGATACGAGATGTAGAGGAAGCGCAGCACATTGCCGATCAAGCCCAGGCACAGCACCTTGACATGCCCGATCTGTGTGATCAGGCGGAAGCTAAAGAAGTAGGCAAAGATCTCGGACACATGGTTGATGACGGACGCCACGCCGAAGAGCGTGGGAGTGCCGCCGTAGTCTTGCAAGTGCCAGAACAGAAAGGTAAAGATCAGACCGATGCCGAAGCCCATGAACCAGGCGACGAACAGAAACGAGGCCGTCTTCAGGTCCTTGAAGTGCGTCAGCACCGTCATCCACTCGGGCAGCTCCTTGGCCGTCTGGGCGAACACCTTCGACTCGGCTCCGATGTGCGGCTGCGCCTGGTGGCCGGCAGCCAGGAAGCTGCTCACGCCACCGGCACAGGCACCTGAAGCGGCGCTGCCGCTACCCACAGCCAGTGATGGTAGATTGAGCTGGGCGGCCAGTTGGTTCATCGACTCCTCCTCGGCCTTCTTGTTGGGATCGACGAACTGCGAGTTCGCCTGCTGCTGGCTCTCGTCCACGGGCTCGTACTTGAACGTGATCTTCGACGCCGAGATGATGGCGCACGTCATCAGCACCGAGAAGATGGAGAAGCAGATGTTGTAGTTCTTCTCCTTGTTGCCAGCGCCGCACGGATGGTTCGAGAACGACGTGGAGTGGTCCAGCGCAATGCCCACCAGGAACATGGAGATGCCCCAGCCCAATGAGCCAAACATGCGCTGATGCCCGTACTTGTCCGCGTCCTCGCCCAGCAGCGTGATCACCGCCGAGTCCGCCAGTGTGATGGCCGGGGCGCTGAAGAACTCGCCGATCAGGATGACCAGCAGCAGCAGGAAGAACGCCTTCTGAATGTCCTGCGAACGGCAAAGCCAAAATAGATTTATTGATCAATGTGTAGTCCACATATTGCACATCTTCAACTTAGCAATTCATAAACGAAGTACCTGTCTATCATTTTGTTTTATAAGAGCTCTGGCTGCCACATTTTAAGATAATATAGTTTGATTTCAAATACTCTTCGAAGCATCTACTTCATTCTGCACACTTTACAATTCACTTCCTCAAAATCAAATAAAGAACGCTTTAACGTAAAATCTCACACTCATTTGTTGCTTTTTGCAATATTAATAATATTTTTTGAAAGGTTTCTAAAGGTTTCTTTGCGCATCAATAAATTAAGCGAACGTTTTTAAAGTAAGCAGCAATTAGTTAATTGAATATCTGCATATTTCCCATTTCAATCCTTTTTTTAAATAATATGGAACACACATATATAAATTGCTTAAAAATATTTGAACAGATGTCCCACAATCTTGCAAAATTTAATATCTCATAAAAAATACGCAGAATATATGTAGTTTTTAATTTTTGATGAATTAGTAGTGCGTATCCCAGTTAAATATAGACCGATTTTACAATAAGTACAATCTACAAATGTTTAGGCAGATATTGTTAATTTCTTAAAAAAGGATAAGTAGTGTATTTCTCACAATTCTTAACATAACTATAGATTTCCTTCTCAATTTGAAGTCTCTCAAACTGAGTTCAGCTTTAGTTGTCATACTAAACTACTAGTATTTGCTTGTCGTCTACTTATCTCACAGTTAACTTCTCTCATTTTCATTATCCCCAACTGCTTTCAGCTTTATTTATTTTGATATAACTATTATCGTGTTGTCATCTACTTATCTCACAGTTAAATATAGATTACTTTTGAATAGTAATTGTATTTTGTTAAGCAAGAAGCTGACTTATTTTGTACTTTCTCTAAATGTTGAGCAGATTTATCAAAATGAATGTAAATTTCTCAAAAACAGATAGATAGATAGATTCTTTCTTTTTTAACTATGTATAGTAGTTAGATGTCCTGCTCTGCATTCAGCTTTTGTCGTGTTACTACAATTGTTTGCTTACTTGGCAAACTTTTAATATTTGTATAAATACTTTTAGCAAAAACCTAGTCAAATTATTCTATATATCTATCTTATAAATAATGTAAAATTCTCCAAAATATTTTATAGTGTGGAGACATCTAAACATACTGGGCAGATATAGAACAATCAATGTAAGTTTATCGAAAATGGAGAGGTACTGCAATGTAAATTTCTCAAAAATATATAAGTAGTGCGTATCTCATAGATAGATTTCCTGCACTGCATTCAGCTTTAGTTGTCTTACTACAATTGTGTTTGCTTGTCATCTACTTATCACACAATTAACTAAGATTACGCTCTCAATAATAATATAATCTCCAAAATATACAGATAGGTGTATATGACTCAGTTAACTATAGAAGACAGATTTCCTGCTCTGCATTCAGCTTTAGTTGTCTGACTACAATTGCGTTTAAATTTAAATTACTACAATCTATCTATCTATACAATCTATCTTATATTTAATGTAAGTTTCTCGAAAATGGACTGTAATGTAAACTTCTCAAAAAAAATATATCTTTCAGTTAACTATAGAAGACAGATTTTCTGCTCTGCATTCAGCTTTTGTTGTCTTACTACAATTGTTTGCTTGTCGTTTACTTATCTGAAAACTTTCAATATTTGTATACTTTAAGCAAAAACCTAGTCAAATTATATCTATCTATCTATCTCATTAATAATGTAAAATCCTCGAAAATATTAATGTGTGTAGACATCTAAACATACTGGGCAGATATAGAACAATCAATGTAAGTTTATCGAAAATGGAGAGGTACTGCAATGTAAATTTCTCAAAAATATATAAGTAGTGCGTATCTCATAGATAGATTTCCTGCACTGCATTCAGCTTTAGTTGTCTTACTAAATTGTGTTTGCTTGTCATCTACTTATCACACAATTCACCATAGATTACGCTCTCAATATAATTTGTATATTATTAGGATTTATTATGTATATATGATATATCTTAATTAATGTACATTTCTCCAAAAGAGATAGAGAGGTGTATATGACTCAGTTAACTATAGAAGACAGATTTCCTGCTCTGCATTCAGCTTTAGTTGATTGACTACAATTGCGTTTGCTTGTCGTTTACTTATCCGAAAGTTAACAATAGATTTCTTTCACAATATTTGTATATTTTTCGCAAAAAACTAGCTAAATTACTACAATCTATCTATTATCTATCTATTTATACAATCTATCTTATATTTAATGTACGTTTCTCGAAAATGGACAGGTACTGTAATGTAAACTTCTCAAAAAAATATATCTTTCAGTTAACTATAGAAGACAGATTTTCTGTTCTGCATTCAGCTTTTGTTGTCTTACTACAATTGTTTGCTTGTCGTTTACTTATCTGAAAGTTAGATTTCTTTTACAATATTTGTATATTTTTAGCTAAAACCTAGTTAAATGATTACACTCTATAAATGTTGAGCAGCTATCTTATAATTAAATTAGTGCGTATCTCATAGATAGATTTCCTGCTTTAGTTGTCTGGCTACAATTGTTTGCTTACTTGGCTTCAACTATCCAATGGATTTCGATGGCAGATTCAGCTGGAATACATTATGTTACTCACCGGGGTGCGGTAGACCATGGAGCTGAAGATGGGCGTGACGTAGTCCCTGTGGTGCTTGTCGTCGTAGTTGCTGACGAAGTTGATGTGGACGGGCGAGATGCCGGCGTCGATGCGCGGCAGGAGCAGCGAGCGCTTGCGCCTGATGTGCGACTCCGACGGCTGGTCGGGCAGCGGCTCCTCGGCGAGCATGTCGAGCTCATCGTAGGCCAGCTCGTGGTCCGGCTCGTACATGGCGGCGGTGTCGCGCTTGGTGCGCGTGTACGTGAGCACGAAGTCGGTGGCGTTGCGCCGCTCGATGCAGTTGATGGCCTCCGGCCGGATGAAGCTGAGCGGTATGGTGAAGAGCACCCAGCAGGCGAGCGAGGCGAGCAGCAGCTTCTTGCCCTGGCGACAGCGGTCGGCGTAGGAGCCCCAGAAGGGCGCCGACAAGAACTCGACGAAGGGCCGCATGCCGACGAGGATGCCGCACTGTCCCGGATTCATGCCCATCTGCTTGAAGTATACGCCCATCAGCGGGAACAGCGAGCCGAAGGCGGCGTAGAAGAAGAAGTAGAAGCTCTTCACCGGTATCAGCTCCTGCTCCGTGGCCCCGAAGAACATCTGCAGTATCTCCGAGTGGCCGCGTACTTTGTGCGTTGAATCCTTCGCCTCCGGGTACCTAACACAAACATCAAACACAGCTTATTCCAAACTTCTGCTGCTTTCAACTTGGGTCACTTACAAGTTGGGATCCACCTCGCCGCTAGCCTCCACATCGACGCGCGGTCTGGCGCCTGGTGGGCCGTAGCCCGCCTGCTGCTGCTGCTGTCCGTAGGCTACTCCTCCGCCCTGATCGTAGCCAGCAGTCGCCTGCTGCTCGTAGCCATAGCTCGGCTGCTGTGGCTGCCCGTAGCCAGCGCTCGATGCGGGCGCTCCAAAGGGATTGGCAGCGCCTCCCGCTCCTGCTCCCGCTCCCGCTCCAGTGTTGTAGGGATTCATGGTGTCACTGTGGCTCAATGCTATTCAACACGCCGCTGTCGTTCTGCACTTGCTGCTTGTCTCTTTTGTCTCTCAACTGTGCTTTTGTGCTTTGCTCCTTCGCCCTGCGCTCCGACTACAGCATCCTGTCTGTGATTATCCGTTCGCAGCTGTTTAGGTAGACAAAAGCCCAATTAGTCGCCTGCTCTTTGTCACTCTGGGTGTGTCTTGCTTTTCCTCGGGCAGCTGCCCAATAAAAGCCACACACACACAGCGCTCGCAAATGTCTGCAATTACAGCAGCCACAGGGGGGTGGGGGGTGTCTGAGGGGCATAATTCACAGTCTAGTTGACAAATCAAAGGAAATTCACTTGTCAGCCCGAGTTAACTGCATACTTGACTATTATTCACTCCACGAACTCGGCTAAATTAAAGCAGTCTCTTGGGACAGTCACGAGTACAAAGTATAGCTATGAATTCAATTACAGTATATGTTTCTAAAACGAAGACTTGTTTACCTAGAAATTCTTCAAATACAAAATATTATTATACATACACACAACTAACGCAATTCTTGGGAATACTTTAAAGCCTATTCTGCAGCTTTGAACTTTAAACTATTGAACTACAGTGCTTTCTTCACTGAAGCGCTACTTGTAAATTATTATTAAAAGAGTTTCCTGAACTCAGCAAAAGCATTTAAGTTGCATGCTTGATCATTAATTTAAGTAAACTTGTATGCTGTAGAATCATTTATAGTTTTTAAAATTAAATTAATTAAAATTAATCAAATTGAGTCCTATTGTATTTTTAAAAGAGTTTCTTGAAAACAGAAAAAGCAACAAGGAGTTTAAATGAGCAATTTAAGCTTATTACTTGACCATTATTCAAATTAAATTTATACACATAAAAAGTTATTTATGTTTTTAAAAGTGATTCCAATAAAATTTAGACCCAGTGAAAATTACATTCCATCAAATTGTATGTTTAAAAAAGTTTCCTGAACTCAGCAAAAACATTGACTTTGGTTGAGCAATTAAAGCTACATGCTTGACTATTATTTTATGTAAATTAATATGCTGAAAAATCATTTATATTTTTGACAATTACCTTCCATTAAACTGAGCTAAAGTTAAGCAACTTAAGCAGAATGCTTGACTCTTAATTTAGTTAAATTTGTAACTTGAAATGTTATTTATCTTTTTAAAAGTGATTTTTGTAAAATTCACGCCCAGAATTGTTATATATATGTTGCCTAAAAGTAAATTTCCTGAACTCAGAAAAGCATTGGATTTAAGCGGAACACTCGACCATTATTTAAAGTCAAGTTATATTCTTAAATAAGTTAATTATATTTTTAAAACTGTTTTTTATAATATTCAGACCCAGACCTTGTTATATATGCGTTAGCTAAAAGTAATTTTCCTGAACTCAGAAAAGCATTGATACAAAGTGAGCAATTTAAGCTGCGTACTTAACAATTATTGTAAGTAAATTTATATACTTAAAATAGTTATTTATCTTCTTGAAAGTGTGTTCTATGAAATTCAGACCGAGACTTAAAAGTAAATTGCCTAAATCTAAGCGGTCACAGGAATTAGAAAACTTCCACTTGGGGCAATCACTTGTTGCATCGACACTAGCTATAAGAAAGTTCCTGCCATATTGCAGCACTGCCAGTCGCCATTTCTCCACTTTACAGCTGTTCAATTGCTCGTGGCGAGTTATGGATTAGTTGCGACTGTAAATCAGCATAAATAAGCTCTGCGACTGTCGCAATTTCATAATAAAACCGATGCCAAATGACACAATCGAAAAGTACTCGAAGGGCGAGCGCAACAGAGAGCGAGAGGAGGGAGGCGGGCGGACTTCGGCTTGAGTGAGTATTGCATTAGCTTTGAGCTTGCGAGCATGTGGCCCTGTGAGTGGCTTTGGTGTATCTTTTTTTTATCACACATACGCACTGTTTGGCACGTTCTGAATGTAGGTAAGTGGGTTCGTCTGTGGCTGTCACTGTGTGTGTATGCATGCACAGATACACACACACACAGACACTGAGGCAGACTTGTTGTTGTTACTGCCGTGTAATACCTAAAAAGTGTAGTTTAACAATTTAGATGATGGGAAGTTGTTTGCGAACTTCGATTATCCTTGTATTGCACAACATTATTGGCTGACTCTTTGAACAGTTAGTTAGCCCAGTGGGCAGACAGCAGCTATGTACACTTTGAAGGCCAACATCAAGCACACACACACACTCACACACACAGCAGGGAAAATTATACTGCAGATTTTCAAGCACGACATACACACAGAAGAACATGGATTAACTTGGGAAATTAGTTTACACACCCGAAAATGGTTAGCACATTTATGAATTTCACTGTGGCTATTTGGAATTTGTAGTTTTTCACGATTCACTGAATGTGTTACGTGCGTAATCGATAAGCACAGTTTTTCCACAGACAACCCACGTCTTGCCTCTATACGCGCGTTTGACACACAGTTTCCACACACAGCGCTCGAGCGCTGCCACCACCAACACCACAACAAGCACACACATGCACAGCAATCCACTCAAGAACGAGGAAAAGCGACGAAGGAAAACGGAAAAGCTCTCTCAAGCGTATTCCAAACGTAATGAGATTTGACGCCGCCGCCGCTGACAGGCGACGATACGAAAGTCGCGCCGGCTAAGAGAAACAAAGAGCGGCTGACAACGAAAGGGAAAGCTAGAGCCCCTGAAAGAGACGGAGACACTGAGGACTCAACAAATTTTAAAGCAGACAACTTGGCGCCAAACAACTCTGGCTTGCACTTATATTAATTAAGTTCAACCAGCGCCGAATAAAGTTGGGCAATGATTTTTGAAATAATTTTTCGTTAAAATATATAAATTTATTTACTTATATTAATTGTAAATCAATTTATTTATATTCTTTTTAGTTTTCAGATTTTGTACTTTTATTTAATTATTTTAATTTATGTATGTTAAATATATTTAATTCATTTTCAGTTTGCTGTATAATTCTAAGGTTTTACAAATTGAATGTTTATTTGATTTTTTTTTTTTTGCAGAAAGGTTTTAAGGTTTTAGACAATTATTGTTTATTTTATTTTACTGCAGAATATATATTTTTATTAATTTTCAGTTCGCTGTATCATTCTCATAGTTTAGATATTAATTATTTATTACAATTAATTTTGTATAAAATAACTTTCATTTGATTACAGTTTATTTATTTCAATTTATTTGTATAAAAAAATCGTTTATTAAATTGTATTTTAGTAATAAAATTAATAAATCTCCAAAATCTAAGAAAATGTATTTTATATTAATTCCTAATAATAATAACAAATGTTTAATAATAATAATTAATATCTAAAATCTTATAACTTTTAGATTTTAGACATTTATTATTATTATTAGGAATTAATATAAAACATATTTTGTATAATTTCATTTGGATGTATAATTATCAGGTCATAGACATTTATTATATAGATTAATTTATTTGTATGAATATCTCTCATTAAATATTAGTTTAATCCCTACTTATATTAAGTATTTTAATCAATTTGTATGAATTATTTTTCAGTTAACTTCAGTTCGCTGTATTATTCTCCGGTTTTAAACACATATTATTTATTACAATTTATTTATTTTAAATTTATTTCCTTTATATTGAGTTCAGTGAAGCACATTTCGTTGTTCACAACAAAAAACCTTTTTAAATGCAAACATTTGTATCAATTTGATATGCGGAATGCAAAATGTAAATATTTTTCTATTACAATTTATTATTAATTGCTTCGGACTTCGTGAAAATATGTGTGACAATTTGAACTGCTTGTAAAACACTTTTTTGTGACAATTTAAACTGCGGGTAAACCACTTAAACCCAATCCATCTCTGTAAGATACATAGCAAGAGTTCAAACAACCATGAGGGACTTTTTGCTGAAATTCCTAGAACAATGTTTGCTCAGAAAGCATCATTTGTGAATCACATTTGTAATTTAGCAGTGGGAAAGGGAGAGCAACAGCTGATAGTCCAAATGTATACTTAGTAGCAATAAAGACAGCTACAGCAAATCGTTTTGTCTTATATTCTTCGGCTAATCTTGAAAAAACCTGAAATTGACCCCCGCGGAAGCCCGCCAATTAAACTGCGGGATGACGACAACACAAGCTGCGAGCGTTCGTATTTCGTTCTGCGCTAATGAAACCCTATACAGTTGGTATTGTTGTTATGTATGTGCATAGTACAAACAAGCTATAGTATCATTTTTATACACCTCACAGCGCTGGCAATTATTTAATGCGTCATTGTAATTTGCATTGACTTCACTTTTTGAACGGTTCGCTTCACTGAAGCTTTCAATTGAGAGTCGCAGCTTTAAAGCTCACTCTCTTTGCTGTCTCCCTCTTGCGCGCTCTCTTTGTGCGCTCCTGCGCACAAAATGCAATTAAATCTTCGCGCAAACTGCGACTCAATGCTTTGTGCGCTCTTTCGTGCGCAATTCGGTTTTCCACTCGCTTTCACTCACTGTTTGAGCTACTCTATGAATAACTACGATTTCTGCACCCTACCCCAGTAATTTCTGCATTGCTGTACAATTATAAAACGTCTTGTACTACACTTAAAATAAACATTGAGCTTCGTATTCTTGCTTTGGCAAGAGTATTCAGCGCTCGGTAGTCAACTAAGCACTTCGTATTTATTGATAAAACTTTTGCTTTCGAAGACGAATTCCCATCGATCTGCCAGCGAGTGACAATACTCGTCGTCCACCCGCGAACTTGCAGCGCAGCGAACGCAACAAGTGGAAGCCAGCCACACATTTATTGCTTTGTGCCACATCGAAAATCCCCTTCAGCAACTGCTGATAAGACAAACATCAAGCCAGCGATGTCAGCTCGGGTGAATCACAATCAGCCCAACCATCAGGCGGCGACGCTAGGTGCTTCCCCCATGACTTGCAGGTATATAAGCTTCTGTTTGGACAACAAGCCATCAACAGTCTACACTCAACAGTCCTCAAAGCATCATCAAGAAACATGCAGAGCAGCAGCATTCTCATCCTCGCCGTGGTGGCCATCAGCGCCTGTGTGGAGGCCATGCCCCAACGCTTCCAGACTTTGCCTTACTATCCCCCTCCGACGCAGCCCCCGCGTCCCATTCGAGTGCGTCGCCAGGTGCTGGGCGGTTCCCTGGCATCCAATCCTGCAGGCGGTGCTGATGCCAAGCTGGCTCTCAGCAAGGGCATCGGAACTCCAGACCACAATGTGATAGGTCAAGTCTTCGCAGCTGGCAACACACAGAGTGGACCAGTGACCACTGGTGGATCGTTGGCCTACAACAAGTAAGTTAATGAAGGTCGAGATATATTGAGTAGATGACTAATCATTGTATTCATTCCTTTGCAGTCACGGACATGGCTTCGATCTGACCAAGACCCACACTCCCGGTGTCCAGGACAGCTTCACCCAGTCAGCCCACGCCAATCTCTTCAACAACGGCAAGCACAACCTGGATGCCAAGGTCTTCGCCTCCCAGAACAAGCTCGCCAATGGCTTCGAGTTCCAGCGCAATGGCGCAGGACTCGATTACTCTCACATCAATGGCCATGGCGCCAGTCTGACCCACTCCAATATTCCCGGCATTGGCAAGCAGTTGGGTCTGGATGCACGTGCCAATCTCTGGTCCTCCCAAGATCGTAATACCCGTCTCGATTTGACTGGAAATGCCTCCAAGTGGACCAGCGGTCCTCTGAGTGGCCAGAAGAACTTTGGTGGTGGTCTGGGACTCACCCACTACTTCGGTTGAAATTGCCAACTAAGAATTAGTATTTGCAAACTATAAATTTGCCACTATTTATTATTATAATTATTGAATAAAACTCGAAAAAATGAAAATTGTTTTGGTTTTTCTTGGTATATGATAATGAATATTATTTTCCAAAAAAAAAAAACTCAAATAAAATATTTGAATTATTAAATCAAAAGTATTTTTAATTTTGTAATATTTCATTAAAAATATTTAATTGTTAAAATGAGTTTTAATCAATAACTTTGTTTAGCTTTATTCGGGAAAAGTGCAGAAAGAAAACAAATTAATAGGATCAAGGACTTTAAGATTTCTGTTTAATATTTTTAGGAAGTGCTTATATACCACAAGTGCATAGAAACCAAAATTAGCATAACTTAGATTAGACTATTCAGATATTTTGACAGGTTGAGTACTCTTTAATAATCAGCAGTGTGAAAATTAGCTCATTGAAGGAAACTAAAGTTATAGATGTAACAATTCCAGCAATTGTTCACCTCACATCTTTAGATTATTGTTGGGTACAATTACTTCAAGTTTGATATGACTTAGCTTATGAAATGCAATCTTTAATATTTAAAAATATATTAAGTGTATTTCTTTATTATCAATTTTTTATTTTTTTTTAACAGACCTTAAGCAATATTAAGTATTATTAAAGTGCCTAAAGAAATGCAAAAAATTTTTCTCAAGTTGAAAAGTTATGCGAGCACATTCTTAAAAATAAAAATAAAATCTTTGTTAAAGAAAACAAACAAGAATAACACTATAGAAAAATATAATAATGAGATATGAATTAATAAATAATTTAAAGTTGGATATATTTGCTAAGCATCTTTAAAAGCAGTAAATAGAAAAAAAAAAAGAATGAACGCGACAGTCGAAGTTTATTGACTATAAAATTTCCTTTAGCACTATTATTTCTTATATAGACTCTGTTTATATCTAGCAACTATAGAAAGCATCATATCATAGTACAGAGTAAGAAAAAACCAAAATCGAATAGATTAACTTTATAACTTTAAAACTAATTAACCGATTCCGTCTCCTAACTGATGAAATACGTAGATATTTAAACACAAACCCATTCGGCCAAGTTTGAAAAATGTGGGAGTTATTCGCAAAATTCTATAGTGGGGCGCTGGTGGGGAATAAAAAATGTTAACTCGTATAGAAACAGACCTAGAAGAATCTGCATGCCATCTTTGGTTATTCGAGCTCTTATAGTCTAGGCCAAGAACTAGGCGTGTATACAGACGGACAGACGGACGGACGGTTGGACGGACAGACGTACAGACACGTCTAAATCGATTTAGAATTTGATTATAGCTTATGGGTTGTAACAACACATGGTCTACGACGTTTGTTTCTTCCTGTTTCAAACATTTGCTTTAACTTAATATACACATTTTAACATTTCATTGTACAGGGTATAATAAGAGAAGGAATAAAGTAAAATAATAGTTTTCTACAAAGAGTTACATTTCAATCGATTAAACAGACCTACTAAATGTCTAGATAACACCATACAGTTACAAAGAGATTCGCATATAGATCTGCGAATATATAGTACTTTAGCACAACAGTCTTATCAGCTTGCTCGTTATGCACATCAGCGTTCTTCGATTTGTCTAGTCACGAAAATCCCCCTTAGAGGCTGCTGATAAGGTGGACTCAGACAAACATCTGGCCAGAGATCTGTCAGCTCGGGTAATTCACAATCACCAAAAGCAAAAACCATCGACGTCAGGTGCTTCCCCTAACAATTTGAGGTAGCTACTATAAAAGCGCCAGCTGCAGCGACAAGCCATCAACAGTCTACAGTCAGCAGTCTTCTAGACCATATCAACAAACATGCAGAGCAGCAGCATTCTCATAATCGCCGTGGTGGCCATCAGCGCCTGTGTGGAGGCCATGCCCCAACGCTTCCAGACTTTGCCCTACTATCCCCCTCCGACGCAGCCCCCGCGTCCCATTCGAGTGCGTCGCCAGGTGCTGGGCGGTTCCCTGGCATCCAATCCTGCAGGCGGTGCTGATGCCAAGCTAGCTCTGAGCAAGGGCATTGGAACTCCAGACCACAATGTGATCGGTCAAGTCTTCGCAGCTGGCAACACGCAGAGTGGACCAGTGACCACTGGTGGATCGTTGGCCTACAACAAGTAAGTTAATGAAGGTCGAGATATATTAAGTAGATGACTAATCACTAATCCTTTGCAGTCACGGACATGGCTTCGATCTGACCAAGACCCACACTCCCGGTGTGCAGGACAGCTTCACCCAGTCAGCCCACGCCAATCTCTTCAACAACGGCAAGCACAACCTGGATGCCAAGGTCTTCGCCTCCCAGAACAAGCTCGCCAATGGCTTCGAGTTCCAACGCAACGGCGCAGGACTGGACTACTCCCATATCAATGGCCATGGCGCCAGTCTAACCCACTCCAATATTCCCGGCATTGGCAAGCAGTTGGGTCTGGATGCACGTGCCAATCTCTGGTCCTCCCAAGATCGTAATACCCGTCTCGATTTGACTGGAAATGCCTCCAAGTGGACCAGCGGTCCTCTGAGTGGCCAGAAGAACTTTGGTGGTGGTCTGGGACTCACCCACTACTTCGGTTGAAGTTGTCAAATGGCAATTAGTATTTTAATTTAACGCCGCGACTATTTATTACTATAATTATTGAATAAATTGAAAATAGAAACCAACAAGATAAACCAAGTGAATACATTTAAATATAATTATTTATAATTATGTAGAAAATACTGTTGTTAAAGCAATAGTGTTTATAGAGAATAGATGTTGATATTAGTTTCATATTTGAACTGCCGCCGTTTTCAATTTAATCTTTATATTTTCGCTGTGAATGGCAAATTTGCCAGTGTGACAGTTGATGAATTCGCACTTTTTGAAATTGTTTTCCTAACGAAAAGTAAACCTCAGTATTTGCAACGAATGGATAGAGAAAAGTATTTTAAAGTACAGTAGTTTCCATTGTTGTGTAATTTGTGTGTGCAGTCTGTTGTCATCGGGGGGTTGAAGGTGGGGAGGACGCGGCCTGCGTCGCTCTTCAACGCTGCTTTGGTGGCAGTTTACAGTGGTGTCTGCTTGGGAACACTTACTGCATGCGCGCTAGGGAACAGTTTCGACTGCAAGCAGTGCCAGCAACAGCAGCTGAGCGAACTGAGCGCGCTCACACCAGGAAGTGGATATGTGTGAGAGTGTGTGAGTGAGTTTGTGTGTCTCAGAGCACAGAATAACCCCGAGTACAAAACTCTGCTAAGCATTTAAACCCATTCGAACTGCAGATACACTCCCTGCCTCCACACATATTTTTGATGACATGCAATTATTTAAATATCAATCTATCATCACGAAGCATAATTACTAATAATTAAAATAAAATGACCCAAAATATGTTAGCCGTTTAAAGACTGCCATTAGATACATGTTAATTATTTATGTATTACCGACAATTACATAAATACTTTTTCTGAACTAAGTTTAAAACTAGTTCACATAAAAGAAACTATTTACAATCTACTTATTATGTTATTTAACGTATTGAACTGTTAACAATCAATTTTAGATTCACATTAAATTCAATTTGAAATTGTATACATATTGCTTAATTATCTATTACCTACAATTTGAGTAGTACTTTTTATTTTACTTTTCTTTCAGCATAGTATGGTTACTTAGTTTAAAAAAAAGAGAATATATACAATTTAATTACTATATTATTAAATTTATGAACTTGTAACTAAAAATGTTAGATTCGCATTTGAATTTCACAGTTTTGCGCAGAGTTAGCAAAAAATGTACAGTGGAAGTATAGTTACGAATTGAATGCAGTAGAAATATTTCAGGAATACCACAAATCTAAATTTTTAAAATTGATAAATAAACAATATTAATAGTAATGTTTGTCTCTTATTAATGTTTGCCTGAAATTTAAATCCATTCTGTGTTAAGTATCGCTTCTGTCCTTCAGCTTGATGGTTAAAACACACATATGTTATATATTTTATATGCCTTGAGCGACTACTACTTTTAGAAATTGTTTCGCCCAGCAGGACAATAGAATCATGCAACTTTATCCGCTTTCGCAGAAGCAGCAGGACGACTAGAAGAGACGAGAAGATGCATCAACCACTTGTTGTCCATGCGGCTATCCTTATTATGGTTGTAGTTGCTGCGTCCTTCTTTTTTATAGTCGTGTCTACTTAAGCCAATGTGCCTGACATATGTAGGACTAGCAAATGTATGTTTTATACAACATTATGAAGTTTTCAAATGATTACAAACAGATTGTAAACATTTTTCTGTAAGTAAATGAATAGTCAGCTCAGAGGAAATTCAATTCCTTTAGTTTCAGAGTAGGCGTAGATTGCTGTTCTTATGATAAATAAACAATACTTTATATTGCTTTATAAGCTTCGAAGTAAATTTCATAAATATTTCTGCTCTTCAATGTCTTAAACGGCGCACCTCTCTTAGACGGCCACGTTTTTCTGTTACATAGCGCAAATTCGCCTCTCTGCGGCGGACACTCTTTTGTCGTACTTAAGGCCTCTCTTGAGCGGACGCGTAAGCCGATGCAGAAAGAAGCGCTGCAGTAGAATTCAGTGCGACGTGGGCTATAGAACGAGTCAGCAAAACTGAAGAATGTCGCAACGAAACACTTTAAGCTTGAAGGAAAAAATGCAAATTATAAAGGCGTGCAGAATGGAGAAAATATCCGTTCGCGAAATAGCTAAAAGGTTAGAAATTACTTCATAATAATACGATTGAATAACTTCAAGATTTCGATTAACAGATACAACATCGGAAAGTCGCAGGCTGCGAGCATAGTTAAAGACAAATCGAAAATACAATCGATGTGGGACTCGGGAGAGTGGAATATGAATGTGAAGAGGAAGTATTTGAATGAAAAAGGCGTCCAACTCGACGCCATATGCTTTGAGTGGTTCTCAAAGACCCAGAGCACTAGCCAAATGTTAATAAACGGGCCTGCAATTCAAGCCAAAGCAAAACAAGTTGCCACAAGTCTTGGCATACGCAACTTTGCTGCCTCGAATGGTTGGCTGCAGAAGTGGCGCCGAAGACACAACATATCATTTAAGAACACATCCGTGGCGGAAAATTCCGCAAGCCAGTCTAATGCTGATCGTCTTTCACCACTGCTAATTCCGAAATGTGAAACGATTATTGCAGAAGACAATTCGGTGGATTTTGAGAACCCAAGCGCCAACAAAATAGACTCCGACGAGTCTGCCTTGAATATCATTTTGAAACTGAAGCATTATTTAAAAGACGACTATTTGGCGTTTGAGCACCTTAAGAACTTGGAGTCCTATGTGCAGAAGCGCATTGCAGAAAATCAAGCAGATTGACAAATAATTAGAATTAAGTATTTTAATAATTGTTGTGCGTTCAAATATATACTTAGTTCATAACTGCATCATCTATAAAGTCAAATTTCATTTCATAAACTCCCATCAGCTTTGATACTCTTTTAAGCTGCGGACACCGGGTAAAACAAATAAAAGCAACAATCACCAATTCTTTGTTGACGTTTTCGTCCGGTTTCCGCGCCTTTCTTGCTCTCATCTGACTCGTTTAAATGAGCAACTTCTATTTACATAGATAAGCAAGCAAGTTGCTCTTGATGTTTGTCTGCCTGTGTTTGCATGCATTGAAGTGTGTAGTGTGCTCTTAATTCATGCCAGCTTTATTTCAGATAATGCGAATGATACTTTGCCTCATCATTTTATACACATTTTAACGTAGAGCGAAGAGAGCAGGAAACACAACGAAGTGCCGCAGCTTGACTGCTCACTCGCTCACCGACACAGTCGTAGGCATTTATGATGCGCTTACATATGAGACTCTCTTCGTTTACGTGCTTGCTGTCTCGTTCGTTTTGTTTCCTTGTTCGCCTCTCTTAGTTGCCGCCAAGCGCAAGCAAGCTACAAAAATTCGCTTGGTACAGTACAGTTGCTATCGTGTCATTCCTATTTAAGATTCTTTTGCTTACCTTATTTAATCAATATTAATACAAATATTGCTTAAATGAACATTTGCTCTGCTTAAAAATATTACCTGAAGCTTAAATTATCTAGTTTACACAGACCAAATGGTTAATATAAGAAAATATATTTGTTAAGAGTTGGTAAAAAATATAAAATAATATTTACAATGATGAACAAAAGTATTCGACGGCATTTCCATCTTCTAACCAGTTTCTATTTATAATAAGATTCTTATGTAATTTAAGAATGATTTCAAGTAAATTGATTTGTACATCCATATATCTTATAACTAATTTCTTACATGCCATAACATATTGAATCTCTGGCATTGTAGTTGGAATTAGGAGAGCATATTGACTTCGCTCGCGTCCCCGTCGATCTTACGACGCTCCACGGATAGCATGTATTGAATCTTCGATTGCATGATCATTGCATTCGAAAGGGGCATGTTGCTCAGTTGCGCCCCAACGCTGAGTCCGAAGAACGCAAACTCATTTGAGCCTAAGGATTGCAGCATTGAGCAGTTCTCCGGAAATTTCGGGATTTGCGGCGTAGTTGCATCGGAAGCTTGTGGCGGAATCGTTACCACCGGCAACGATGGAGGAGCGGGCAATGGGGCGGGCAGCGACGAAGCAGTTTTTGGTTTAAGCACTTGGGCAGCGGGTCGCGGGTGCAATTTTACTGGACTCTCTTGTTCGTCGTCGAACGGCGGCTGCTTAATAGTCTTTATGCGCGGCAATTTAATCCGTAGGCGCTTTTGGGGCAATGAAGACACCAACGCGGGCTCCAGATGTGGTTTCTGCATAGAGCGGGAAGCTACTGTTAAAATCGAAATTGTACTTTAACGAAGTGGTCATGTTACCGTATCCTGATATGGCGCCAAGAAATCGTGCAGTGGTGCAAACCAGGAAATCTTGGGTTTATACGCAGGGTTCGAATAGATCTTCTTAAGCTCCTGATGATACACAGTGCGCAAGTTCTTGATCTTAATCTTCACGCCCACCAACGTCACAGGGGTCTCATTGCGCTGCACCCCGCTGTTGAGGCCACTTTGAATGCGCTTGTGCGCCTCATTCCGGATGCCTTGCGATTGGGGCAGATTGTTCCACAAGCAAGGCTCGCGACTGAGAAGCTCGACGAACTTCAAGTGGCGCTCTTCGGTAAAACGAAACGGCCGCTTAGCCGCCCGATTGCTCGCCATGGCTGGCCAAAAAGTGTCGCAGTCGAAAAAAGGGGAAATGCAAACTGTTGGACAACCGCTCACGCAACGAGTTTGCTCTCAACTGCCGATTGTTGTGGCGGCCTTGACGATTGTTCCAGTCGCTCTTTGCAGCCTTTTCGTTCGCGGCGCCAACTTGGCGTTCGGCTCACGTCGTGTGTTGTGCTCACTTATGCTAAAGTATTGCTTGTTTCGAGCTCTCTCTCTCCTCTCTTTGCGTGCGTGCGATATGTTGACGGATGCATAGCAAAACAACGAGAACGAAGCCAAAGCACTAATCGATAACTCTCAAATGATTAGAAACGATTAAATACAATTTTTGATGTGAAACATATTATTTATGGCTTCGTAGCGTAAAGTAAATAACTGTAGCATATTTTTCAAAATAGTTTTCGCATATTCAATTGCATGGAATTGCATCTGCGACCGCTCAGCGATGTACCTACTACATTTCATGCGAACTCAAGACCTCGGTCTTACAAAAAAAGGTCTTTGTGCATCGGCCATGCTGCAATGCGGCTTCAAGGGGAATCGCAAACAAAGCATTCGCATTGCGATGAGAGCCCTGCCTGAGTCCTTAGGCTGCCTACCAGCTTGCTTGCTTCCCTTACACACGGACTCTGGCTGGCTGTGTTTTGTTGCTGCTTCGTGTTGTCGTCGCTCGTTGTCGACTTCAAACAGCGCGTGACATCGTTATCCTTTGTACGGCAGACCTTGCTGGCTGCCTCCCTGCTAGGTATTTGCTCGCTACACAACAACTGCAACGCCATTTTCCTCGTGCCTTCTTCAGTACAGTTCATTTTTTTCCAGGGCCCTTTAAAACATTCAGGCGGGAAAATGCCTCGTTTCGTACTTGTGTGCATTTGTGTGTTCATCGGTGGTAAACTGGCCGCCAAAATCTCTGCCACATTTAACCCTAAACGGGATATGCATCAGAAGAGACATACAACCGTTACATTCATGCAACTGCCCTTGTGATGCCTGCCCGCCTTATTTATGCCCACTGAATGCTCACCGTATTCATGCTGAGCTTGGTACAGGACTCTCAAATCACTCAAACAGCATCGCTACAAATTTATTAAGTAAATCAATATACCATCCAATTTATATATCCCATAATAATCGCAAATCAAGCAATAGATTTGCTGCATATCCAAGAAGCAAAAGAATGCAATACCTTGAATGCACCAGTTGAATAGTACAATTTAGGATATTTAATTAAGGGCCTACTATATTATTTAAACTGTACGCTCATATTATTTCCCCATGAATCTGTATAGCCCTTGATCAAAGCATGCGTTCATATGATTTTGATATACGTTTAGTCAATTTATCATTCAGTTTGCCTGAAAACTAAACTGTGCAAGATTTGAAAGGTTTATATCGAATAATAAACGTGCCAGCCGAGAATTCCAAATAAAGTTGTGACGTCAGTGCTCAGAGCCTACCTTGTTTATTGTGTTCCCATTGTATCGGCAAGCAGCTATTCGAAAGCATTGAGCACAATCGTGAGAGGAAACAGCAGCAAAAGTGTAGATACCTACGTTGTCATGTAAGTAAAAAACTATATATTAACTTACACGTGTATGTCTATTAATTAAATTAAATTATTGGTTTTGAGGCATTTTTGATACTGGTTGTGGGGCTCGCAATAAAAATGTTGCATTACTTCAAATTCTTTGAAGCAATGAATTTTGTTGAAATACGAAAATTATTTTTATGCTTATGCCCAATCTAAAAAAGTGAATTTTCAAATTTTTTTATACTTTAGTGCTGTTTTTTTGGCGCCATTTTTAAGTGAGGCCTCAGTTCGGCCTCGTGCTGTATGTATTGGTGCGAGAGCCATTGGCTCTTCTCAGTTTTTTCGTGTATAAGTGTAAGAGCAACTCCACCCATGAGTAATAAATGGGAGCATATGAAGATGAAATGTTTTAGATGCTACAGATTTAGCTATTTGGTCAATTTGAATTTGTTTTTATTGCGAATGCGTTTTGTGGCGGCCATTTATTCGATTTTCACTTTAAAGAGATTTTCATTGACGTTATTTTTGTTTTTACACGCTTTTTAGCGTCGTCTCTGCTTTAGCCTCGTGTTTCTGCTTTATCTCAGATAATTTGCCGGCTGGCCGTTTCATTCCTTCTCTCTCTCGAGCATATTCTTAGATATGATTGCGTGCCGTGAGCCGTGAGAGCTCAATGCGAAACTATCTGAAATGCGTAATATGTAATTAGCAAAACACCAAAGATATAATGTAAAAGTCGAAATAGTAGTTATGAGTGTAGCAATTACGGCTTTCATCGTATTATAAATGTATGCTTGTGTGTAGTTTGTTTCACTGCAGCGTATATAACGTGTCACGATTGGCCACATTGAGCGACACGCACTCATCTTAAGCAGCCCTCTGCCAGCGTCGACTGCGTGTCGCTCTCTCGTCTCTTCTCGCAGCTGCTCTGGTTTTCGTTATGCCAAGAGACGCTTAGTCCGTACAGTTGAAATCGAGCAACACAAGAAAGAGGTTGGTTCCGTAATCCGAAAAATATTTGTGCATAGAAGTGAAATAAAATATAGCCTATAACATATTGAAAAAGTGAATTCAAAAGATAAACAATTTTGTTATTTGCTGACACACATTTAGTGTAGTGAAATTGCGCACACGCATTAAACGAAAGCAATAATTTTCATTTAACATTAACGTGTTTTCGCCAAGCAGCAGTAGTGAGCACATTTTTGTTCGTCGCTGTGAGAAGTACGACGCTGCTGTACCAGCACCAAGCCAGCAAGAGACCAAGGCAAAGCATTGCCATTGCGGAATATTTGTTCGCCGTGAGCGGCACTGATGCAAAATGGCTGCCTTAGACGATTAATTTTGTATTTTAAATGTGCATCATTTTTATTGTGCACTATGCTTTACGCGCTACGTATTTCTTGGACAAATTGTTCATTGACGCTCGCGCAGTTAGCCAAAAAGCGCGCCTTTTTTCGCCTCTTCACATATTTTACTTTGTTTCTCGTATTTGTATTTGTTTTTACTCGGCATTTAGCCGCGATTCTTCTTGTCTCGCACTCTTCCACGCTCTCGCACACACACAACCACATGCTTCTCTCTCTCACTCTCGCGCTCTCTTTCTGTTGTCTGCCCAGCCGGCAATTTATCTGCTGCCGATGTCGTTGTCGCACGCAGGCAGAGCCATTCGGTTGCTTTGCCTTTCTGCTCAGTACAGTTGAAGTCAGTAAAGTAACGTGTAAGGTTGGTAGAGGAAAGCAACGCAATATTAAAAAAAAAAAATTAATTTTGTGCAGAGTATTTGATAAATGTAAATTGTGACACAAAAGTGTTCATTGTAGTTAAAGCATTCAGCCAAAAGCGCAAGTTTTCCATAGTAAAAGAAAAGTAAACAAGAAAGTTTGTGCGAGTCGAGTCATGTGTGTAAATTTCATAAATGGCAGTTCAACAGAGCAAAAATTTAATAGACACATTGAGGCGTTTTGACAGAAAAATAGTAGAGTTTCTCGTGTACATTCTCGCCTGCTGCTTGATTTTTTCATTTTTCACATAAAAATTGGCTCTGTGGTACATTTCTCGCACTGTGAATGTCGCTTTGCCTGTGCAAAAGAGCGCGTCGCATACACGACGACGCTTGCTTGCTTGCTTGCTTTGCTTACTGTGCTGTACCACACACCACACACAGGCAAATGCCCAAGCAGAAGCAGCCAGTCCGAGGCCAGTACATACAGAAAAAAAAGTGTTGCCATTTCGGTCTTTTGCACTCAATACCGGCCACTGCTGAGGGAGCAAACGAAAGAAAATGGCTGCTATAATATCGATAATGCTGCAAATTGGAATTTGTTTGTTTTTTTTTTGTGCATTATATTAATGCAATTAATTTTCATATGCTGCGATTATATTGTTAGCTGCGCGCACTCTCTGCCCGCCACTTGAAGTGGAAGACGCGTGCGCGCGCTTTTCTCGAAACGAAAACGTCGCCGACGACGCTGCCAACACAAGCGACGAGCCAGCTATCGGTACTGCGTTGTGTGTGCAGTATCGCCGTCTCGTTTGACGCGTTGGTTGGCGCGCGGCCATTGCTGCATATGTGTATGTTGTGTGTGTGCATGTGTGAGTGCTAGTGGTGGGTTCTCGTTTGTCTCGCTTGGTGTTTAGCTGCGTCGCTCGTATGTGCATCTTCTCTTCTATCAGACACAATGAATGCTAAAGTGTTAATAATTGATTTTTATTTTTCGTTCTTTGTACTTGCAGCTCCTAGCTTATAGCCAATTAATTTAATATCTTCTACTACCTAAATAAAAAGAAATATTTTGAAAATGGCCGACAAACCAAAACGCCCGCTCTCCGCTTACATGCTGTGGCTGAACAGTGCCCGTGAGTCGATCAAACGTGAGAATCCCGGCATCAAAGTCACGGAGGTCGCCAAGCGTGGTGGTGAATTATGGAGAGCAATGAAGGACAAGTCGGTAAGTAGCTCTTCTCCACATTACTCTTTTTCACCTTGAAATTGTAATTCTAATTCAAATTCCCTTCATATTATGTTGCTGCAATAGGAGTGGGAGGCAAAAGCAGCCAAGGCCAAGGACGATTACGATCGTGCCGTCAAAGATTTTGAGGCTAACGGCGGCAGCAGTGCTGCCAATGGCGGTGCCAAGAAACGTGCAAAGCCCGCGAAAAAGCCAGCGAAAAAGAGCAAACGTGATGATTCCGAGGATGACGATGACGACGAGAGCGAGTAGATGATTGATCTTCAGGCCCCAGTCAAATATTAAAAAATACAAAAAAGAAAACAAATAAAAACATCATATACGTGAAGTGTGGTGGATCCTCCGACCTTTTTGCGGGTTGTCAATCGAGTCAGTCAAGCGCATTTTCTCAACAAATTTACCCACCACAACAATCACACTACACCACAAACAAACTCTTCTACATACACTCAAAACACACCCACACACACACATACACACCATACGCCACCCAAAAAACAAAAAAGAAGCATTCTAAATAGCATAGTTGAAAAACAATAAAAAAAAAAAAACAAAACAAAAACAAATCCTCTAAAGCAAGCAGATCAGTTGCTTTGCGCAGTTATTATGCTGGCGACTGTAAAGAACATAAATAAACAAAATTGTATTTATACATAAGATTTTAAGTTTATAGTAGGCGTTTCTTTTAATGCAAACAATTTTTAAGTCGGAGATTGCCTGCCCCCCCAATGAAAATACAAGAACAAGAGAGAGAGAGGGCGGCAATGCAAACAATGTTCAATTTGTGTATCTTGCATAAAAATTTGTAAATTAAACGATAACGTAATTCCATTATAAATAAAAAACTATAAAAAATCAATTTTTGCTATTGTTCTCCGAAATACACATGCATTATATATTATATGTATGCAAATAATGTGTAGTAAATGTCACGTAATACACTTCCCTCACACCACCCCCGCAAAACAACACAGACAGTTGATATATGATGAGAGATGACGGGTTTAACAGTCTATTCTATAGGTCGATGATAATATACACGAATAGCTCGTAATGCACAATGTTAAAAGTTGTCGTTGAAAAAGAGTGTACAAAATATGCAAAAAAAAAGAAATAAGGCGCTGAAGACATTTCACGCCGTTCATAAGAAATTAAACAAAAAGAAAAAAAGCAAAACAAAAACGAACGAAATTTCGCTCAGGTTTTTCGTAAAAATTTAAAACTAGAGAAACATCTTTGTTAATCCCTAAAGATGTTGCCAGATATAATTCAGATGATGTATTGCATTTAATCGGTAGTCTTAATTAATACCTATATAATTTAAATCCAATATGAGAAATAAAGAAAAATGAAATACGTTTTTTTTAATGCGTTAAAACCACTCAATTTGTCATTCTTCGAGTTTCAGATGCGAATGGATAAATCGAGAACTGAATATTGTCCCACCAAATAATCTAGAAGAAAAACACTTTAAATAGTTACTTATTTATTGTTTTTAAATATCATAATTAATTCAATAATAATCGATCACTAACACTAAATGATTTCATCTGCTGCTGTTGGAAAAACATATCCATAGAAATTCACTATATATATAAGGGGAGTTGGGTTAATTAGTTTATCTAGATCGTATTGGGTTTTCTGTTTGTTGCTGTTGTTGTTGCATAGAAATACCGTAGTTATTTGTAGTTATTTCATGTTGTTGGGATCAAAGATCATTCCATGGGATTATCGTTAACAATGTTAAGGCTAAAAACTAACGTTCAACAAAAGCACACGAGAATTCAGATCATCTTTGCATAAAGATTGTAAAATTAATGCGCCATCCGATAATATATATAAATAATTATGCATCCATACACATCCATATGTAAGTTGTATATAAAACAATGTTTCAGTGCTGTGCTTTGGATTGGTTCAAAATGTTTGCACACACAACAGTTAAAATTACCCGATTTGGACAAAATTCTAAGAGTAGTTCGAAAATTTCACAAATTCACAAGTATAAAATGGGTGTTTTTGTTTTTTTGGTTCCACGGCGGACAAAACAAACGAAAATTGTGCTTATTTAATTACAGATCTTATAACAAATATGGCAAAAAGAAAAAACCATGAACAGACATCTCTCTCAGAGCCTTTCACAAAAAAACTAATATTGAAAACATTAAACTATTACTGTGTGGAGTATCGGTGTCTATGTGTGTGTGTGTGTGTGTGCAACAAGAAAACAAATGATGAAAAAGCACCATCAGGTCGAACTCGATGACCCTATACGCCCAATGGCTTTGGCTCTAGTTGCGGTTCAGCCAAAAGATGGTCTTCAACACGAAGTAGGCCAATCCCAGGCAATAGACGATCTTCTCGCGCTGCATCCGTTGCTCGTTGTTGATCTCAATGTTGAGCACACGACGATTTAATTTGGCCAGTTGACGACGCAGATAGAGGATCTCCTCGTGTGGCGTCAACTCGCCCATGGGCGTGCCCTCACGATGGGCCAACATCGAGCCATCCAGATTGTTCTGCTGCTGCTGCTGCTGCAGCAGCTGCGACCGCTTGCTCGCGCTGCCCGTGGTCAGCTGGGGGGGGAGGGAATCGGAAATAGAAATCGGTTAAATCATGCGGTGCATCATGGGCTTACAGCAAAGTTTTGGTAGACCATATTGGGGAACTGAGAGCTAGTTGAATTTGTGCAATTTCATAGGGCAACAATAATTTTACTAGTCGAATTTATTTATACTGCTTTTTTTTTATTTTATGATCTGAAATTTGACAAATCTGTAAGTGTTGTGATTCTATGTTAATTCGAAATGGTGGCACATATCCTTAGCAACTCTTTCTCGGTTAACCACACAATATAGTTGGGCGATTGTAATCAAACCAGTTGCTTATACAACAATCTCTGGCGATGGGCAAACAGTTTGTGAACTGATCGTAGCGCACTTTGGAAAAGTTGCTAGCTGATTGGAGGAAACTAGAAAGTTCGTTGAACACAGCATACGACAACTATAACAAATTCTCTGCTACACAAAATTATTAAAGTTGATAACCGACAAAAACAATGTCTCAGGCGCACTATTCGGATGAGGATGAGCTGCCGAAGCTGGAGTCCGTGAGCAATGCGATCAAGTGCGAGCAGACGGGTCACGTCATGGAGGCCATACTGCTCTACGAGGAGAGCATCTTCAAGCTGAGTCACAACGTCGATCCGCACAAGCAATCGCTGGGCCACAAGTACCTGAAGAAGTACGAGTTGCGGGCCAAACAGCTGCGCGATCAGGTGAAAAACCATCTGCAGACCAGCAAACTGTTGACGCACATCAGCATCGAGCGGGACGCACGCGGACGCAGCTATCAGCGTTTGCTGGGCACCTATCTGAACGACAGTGTCAAGGAGGTGCATGTGAATGAGCCGCATCTGTCGGAGCTGCACCACTTCAAGAATCTGCTCAACTTTCTCGAAGTGCTCGTGAAGAACTGTCGCTATCTGAAGTATATACGACTGACGACTCGACCGGACCCAGTGCTGACCAAGAATCAGTTGCATATACTTCAGCAGATACGTGCCGATCTCGCCACTGGCAACATTCACATGAACTACCAGATGGACGAGTCGCTCAGTGATCGCAAGATTGTGCTCAGCTCGGGCATTGTGATCAAGATCTCGCGGGGACTGCACTACTTCGAGCCGCTTGAGGATATGTATGCGCTGGGCGTGTGTGACTTTGATTTTCGCAAGTGCTTGCCCACCGACGTCGACATCTGGAAGTGTCGTGCGTTCGCCAAGATACCCAAGGACTCCAACGAACGCTTGTCGTACAAGTCGCAGCCGAAGGAAGCCATGGACCATGGCCAGGACATCGCGTACTCCAGTGACTAACTAGCTGATCGTGTTCAGACAATACAAAATTATTGAGTATATTCGTTGCAAATGGGTGTCCAAATAAAATATTTGAGTGAAGACGAAGTAATGGTTACATTATTACAGGGAATAACAATGCAAGCTACTTTAGACTCTTCAATGCACTACTACTCTAGTAGTTGAGAGCGGCAATAAAGAGTGCAAAAGGTCGCGACCCAGAAAATAAGTTTAAGAAAAGCTGCAGCTTCCAAACACTAATCGAACTTCTGCATAACGCCTTCGCAATACAATCAGAAATAACAGTATAGAATATTGTGGTGATATTCAAGTAGAAACTGAAGTACTGCGTAAATTCGCATTAAATTAAAGCTAACCGCAGTGCGAGTTGAGCAGAACTTATCGATAAAATGCCATTCGTAAGCATTGAGTTGTTGTCGTTAATCTCAAAACAAATAATCGAAATATGGTCAGCAGTTATGCGGGGTGTGCGTTGAAACCTCTTTAGCGTGGGCAGCGCTCACATTTCGTCATAGCTGCATTATTAACTGCTACAACAAATAGCGCTGATAGTGAAATGGGCTTGGGGAGATTACGCGCATCGCAGTGCGAATCAAAGCGTGTCGAGGGGACTCGTGAAATGTGCTGCGATCGTCATGAAATGCGCCAGACAATGAAACGCTGACGCAACAGTTGGATTAGGAATTCCTGAAGTGTGTGCGACAAGTAGATTTGCTCACCTGTGAGTCGGATTCGACTGAATTGGCATCGTTGCTGTTGTGGAAACCCATGCGAACGTTACCATTGGAGCGCACATATTGTGTGGCATTCTGCTCGTCATCCTCATCATCGCCGTCCAGATCATGGCGATAGTGACTGCCGTTGGGATGCAGCGGGGTGCTATCCTCGGAAGCCGATGGAAAATGATGATCCGTTAGCGTGATGACGCGCGGTGGCGTTTGGACGCGCATAAAACCCATCGACGGATTCTTCGGTAGTATGGAGTTCTCCAATTGTATTTCGCGCGGTGCCGACCGCGTCTCCAGATGCTGATTGTGGCCCAGCACCACGATGCGATCGGGCACATTCATATCGATTTTATCATGATAGTTCCATGAGTTCATCAGACCATTTTGATTCGATAGCAAATGATCCTCGTCGGAAAACTCTCCAGTGGCCTTGATGCGCTTTGGCACGCGCATCTTGTCGTTGATTTCATGTGCGAACTTCGCATCGTTATACAGATCATCGTCCAGGCCGTTGAACATTGGTGTGGGCGATTGTGGTGTGACCATTGTGCTGCTAATTTATAGCGTCTTCTACTGCTATGCTGGTGTCCGGCACTGTGATGATGCTGCGGAGGAACTGCGCTGCACCGTTGACGATGTTGAGGATGCACGGTTGGGAGCACGGTCAGAGTTGTTGGGAGAGAGACGTTTTCATAATAGTTAAAAAGCACTGCAAATTTAGCCGGAGTTGCACAACATTGTTTTGTTCGTCGCGGGCTTTTTGTGCGAGCGTGTGTGTGTGTGTGTGAATTGTGTGTGTATTACTTACATTTAGACAACTGACAGAAAAGCGTCTGTAATTTCCTTGTATATTTTTAATTTTCTTTTTTCTCTTTATACTCGTTTCCTGCCTTCTTTTGTTGCCTTGTTCTTGTTTTTAGAATTGCATACTAGAGGTGGAGAAATATCGATGCCATGGTCCGATGTATCGATGGCATGCAATTTTGCAAATATCGATTTTTTATGGCAACACAATTATTTGGAATGTATTACAATTAAAAACCTTTATTAATTTTTTAACTTTGAAGTAAATTAAGAAAATTTGCCTTAGTCTATAAAAATTAAGAGATCGCTGCACAAAAATGTGCTAAAAATTTGGCCGCGCATTCTCGGTAGGGTTGCCTAGTTGCTGTTTAATTTAGCAATTTTAAATTTTCTTTGCAAACATGCAATTGCTATCAACTTAGTCAACACATTATTAACATTGTTAGCTAATTGATTCATATTTGAAATAAAGGTCTTGAACTGTGCATTCAATGTGAAGCGATGGCTGTCAATCATTTTGCTGTACATATGTTGTTCTGGCAATTCAGCAGCAGTAGCGCGCAGCAATTCACCACGAAACGCGCCATTCACACATCTTCACATACACGCACACAAGCGCTACAGCATTGCCGCGCTCATTTACAACAAAATTTCTGCAGCAGTCGGACGACTTGAGCAAGCGTCCTTTTTAAAATTCGCGTATTGTGAGCAATGTGTTATTGTGGCAAATGCAATAAATTATAGTGAAACTCTTAGTGTGCATAAATAATTGTGCAAAAATATAAAAACATTAAAACGCAAAACGCAAAACGCATATTCGACTGCAGTTGAATTGTAAGTGCATATCGAACGATATAGACGGACAAGCAACAGAACCCGCTGCTGCCGCTGGCTGCGCTGCCGACGTCGCCGGGTACAGTACGCGCCGTTTTTTGTGTGCCAGCTGAAAAGTTGATGTTGTGTCTGCCTGCGACAGGGCGGGAAAGTGTAAATACAAATAGTTCCCAGTGTGTGTGTGTGCGTGTGTATGTGTGTGCAGCCAAGACTATAAATAAAATGTAGCACGCTTTTAAATTATATATATTCGATTATTATAAATACATTTTCTGTGTGTACTTGCAGCACAGCTAAGCACATCTACTTAAAACCATGGAGCGACGCCTAAGACGCCCGCGTCGTGCGGACGAGGCACCAGTTCCAGTTGCCGCCCCCCCAGCTGCAGTAGCACCAAACCCCATCCAGAGTAGGCGCGTCAGCTCTATCACAGCAACAACTCGCGCACGTGTTTCACCCGCACGCAACAAGGTGACGCTGCCCCCAGAGCCACCCTTAGTGGTGGAGCCGGGGCCACGCACACGGCGCTCCAGTCGCCCGCGCTCTGCGGCGGGGCAGCCCTCAGCTGCAGCCGCAGCAGCAGCCGCAGCGTCTATCAAGGCCACGATCAAGCTGCCGACACCCATCAAGGAAATCAATGAGGTTTGTTTTCTTTTTCTTTTTGCCTCTTTTCGCATCTCAGCCTGAGCAGCAGATATATGAGAGTGCCGTAGTGTGTGTGTATGTGCATGAATGCGCCTTAGTGTGTGCATGTGTGTGCGTTTGTGTGTTTCTTTGTGTGTATGCGAGCAGCTTATCAACCGGTTTTTCTTTATTGCTTTGCCTGTCCACACGATAGCCAATTCCGCTAGTTATCTTCTCTCTCACTCTCTCGGTTTTAATCTTTCGTTTCTGTTGTCGCTTATCAGATCCGAGGTTTCCGAGAGTCTTTCGGAATAATGTGAAAAGTATAAACAAATTCCGTGGCAGGTGAACACAGTTCAAAGCAGCGACACAGTGCGCGTCGCGTGCGTAGAAACATTTTGAGTCGTTTGCACAATTAATATGCTGTGCTGATTACAGGGTATAAGTGAGGGTCATATTGTGAGCTGGAATGCTTTAGTGCAGTTTTAATTATCTACATTTTATTTTTGAAGCTAAAGTAAATTCACTTATCATCTGCTAAAATAATATGTTTCCTTTGGGAATCTGTCAATTATACATATAAAGAATGTCAATGCTGCACAATTTCAAATTTTTTTTCAAGGATCAGTATTATTTGTATACAAGAGAGAGTAGGTTTGAATAAGGATCGATATTATTTGTATATGCGGTATATCAAAATGCATATAACATCTGAGAGACTAGAAGAGCTAGGCCAACTAAAATTGAAAAAAATACTAGTAAACTTATATCAGAAAGCGAACGATAAGCAAAAATCAAAGATATTTAAAAGTTAGTATTGATCTTCAATTGTTTATTTCTAAATATAACTATTTGAATTGCATTATTTGCATAATATGAGATATTTTGTTAGACTTCCTTAAGATTTGAATATTACAGTATAAATTATAGACTTCCTAAGTCTTAGCAATCAATTCATATATATATACATATCAAAATAAATTCGAAGCTAATGCTATCTGAATTTAAGTTTTTTTTAAACTAAATAGGTATCGAAATTGCAGAACTCTAAGCTTATTATTTACCCATAAAGTCATTGATTAATCAGTTGTGAACTTAGAATTTAGTATCTAGAGTATAGCAACTAGTTGGTAGGGAAATTACAGATTTCTAGGCTAGTTTCCATGCAACTTGCCTATAATTGATGATAGCTCATTTGCTGGAATTTATTAATTTTTATTATATATTTATTATTTATTTACCCATAACATCGTTGATTGGGGAACTGTGAACTAAATTGCAATGCTAACTTAGATAAACAATCTAGTATCTAGAGTGCAGCAAGTAGTTGGTAAGGTAATTGCAGATTTCCAAGCTAGTTTCCACATAACTTGCCTATAATTGGTAATAGCTGATTTACTGGAACCTATTATGTATACAAAAAGACATTGATTGGACTGTAGTAAACTATCAAATAAATATAAATGCCATCCTAGATAAAGAATTTAGTATCCAGAATATAGCAACTAGTTGTGGAATGACAGCATATTGATGCGTTTCGTTTGATTTGCAGATATCGTCGCCGGTGCGCAGCTCGAGCAGCTTCCCGTTGACGCTGACCACAAACACATCGACGCGGGCGCCCAGCCAGACGATGGCCACCGCCTCGGTGAACAGCGCGAACACGAGCCGCACATTCAGCAGCAGCACAACGACCACACAGCACATCGAGATACGCTCCGAGGGCGCCGACGACGTCGACACCGACTCCATACGCAAACGCATCACGGAGCGTCTGCGTCGCTCGCTCTCCAAGCCCATCGGCACGATCAGGAGCACGCCCACACCCACGCCCGAGGAGACGGGCAGTCGCTACAGTCGGTCCGTGTCGCGTTCCGTGTACGACGACGACAAGAGCTCGAAACGCAGCTACTCCACCGGCGAGGAGGACATCGAGGAGGAGGACGAGGATCAGTTCCGCAGCTTCAACGCCACCCGACAGTCGGTCACGCCCTCGCTGGGTGGTGGCGGGAAGGCGGGCAGTGCCTGCCGTCAGGTGGACACGCCGCGCGAGTTCGGCGGCTGGCCGGGCGCACTGCTGCTGCTGGTGCTCGTGCCCGCCGTGGTCTACTATCTCACCTGGAGCTGCACGGCGCGCAACGGCTGCCAGCTGAAGCACGTCAATCTGACGGCGCTGCTCGACTGGAACTATCTGTCGCGCCAGGTCTTCCAGACGCACGTCGTGGGCGCTTTCACGGCCTACCAGTTTGTGGTGTTCCTGTTGGTCGCCCTGCTGCCCGGTTGGCGGGTGCATCTCACGCGCGAGACCTACAAGTTCAATGGGCTGGGCGTGTGCGTCACCCTGCTGCTGGCCGGCGGCATTGCCGAGTACCTCCGGTATCCGGTGGCCAGCTTTGTGCTGCGCCACTATCTGCGCTTCTGCATCTACGGCCTGGCCAGCGCCTTTGTGGCCGCCTGCTGGAGCTACTGGCGCGTCGACACCACCAAGTACAACGTGCTGCGCCAGACGCTGGCCAACGACTACGGGCGCAGCGGCAACTTTCTGGTGGACTTTGCGCTCGGTCGCCAGCTGAATCCCAAGTGGCTGGGACGCGTCGACTGGAAGCAGTACTACTATCGGCTCTCTCTGGTCAGCACAGTGCTGTACGCCGCCTGCTACATCTACCAGACGCTGCAGTGGCCCCAGTGGCCGCAGGCGCAGGAGGGCGTGGCCTACGTGCTGCGCTACTACTGCAAGAATCTGAACTTCGATGCGGGCACACTGCTCGCGGCCACGCTGCTGCTCGTCTATGTGCTGGACGCACTGTTCTTCGAGCACCACCTCAGCTGCTCCTTCGAGCTGCAGCACGAGGGCTACGGCTGCCTGCTGCTGCTGCGCTACGCCGCCACGCCCTACCTGCTCAGCTCCGTCAGCAAGTACTTCTACGAGCAGCGTGTGCCCATCGACTGCTGCCTGGCCGCGTATGTGTCGCTGCCGCTGTTGCTCCTAGGGCTGGCCATCAAGCGCTACAGCAGCGCCTACAAGTACAAGTACAGGCTGAACTCGCAGAATCCTCTGTTCGCCAACGTTGCCACCGTGCACACCTACCAGGGCAATCGGCTGCTGCTCGGCGGTCTCTGGGGCCATCTGCGGCAGCCCAACTATCTGGGCGATATTCTATGTCTGTGTGCGTTGGCTGCCCCGCTGTTGCCGCGCCAGGCCTGGCCTCCACTGTTGTCGCTGTCGCTGCTGGTGCTGCTGCTGTTGCATCGTGCCACGCGCGCCAATGCGCGCAACCAGAGACGCTATCACTCCTCCTGGCATCGCTACTGCAGCCAGGTGCGCTACTACATACTGCCCAAGATCTACTAAGTCTTGAGCTGCATTCGATTTTATTTTTTCGTCTCCATCTCCACCCCAACTTTTTCCAGCAGACTTTATGTTTTATTTTTAGTTTGTAGCGTTGCATTCGAATTTTTAATTGTATATAATCGATACATCAATTATTTGTATTTCATTTTACATTTTTTCGTTCAATTTCCTTATCCCTCCCCCCTATTTCCCATTCAACCATTTCAATGATTTTAGTACAAAATTTTTAAATTTACTGCAAGCAAAAAAACAAACCAACAAAACAAAACAAAAAAAACAAAACGCAAACAAGTAAAAGATACACCAACAAATTAAAATACTTTAGTTTAATAACCACACATACTATAGGCATACAAATGATACACTATAATACAACTAGAAATTTTTCTAAGACTTAGAAACTAGTATTTAACTACTGCATATTGTCGCTATAACAAATTCTACATACATGTCATTTGTAAATATTGCAATTACTTTATACAAATAAACAAAACGCTTTGGTTTCCACAGTTCGAGAAAACCGACAACTGGGGGTTTTACTCTAAATATAATCGCAAAAAAATAAGATGCAAGCATAGGCTAGTTACTTCAATAAATGAAACATTTCAAATTTATTTTCAAATAATGGCGGTTAAACTGCTTGGCTACTTGTGCACTGCTTGTGTTGCGATGCAAGCAGTACAAACTGCTGCTTGTGGCTACCTGCCGACAGATGGCGCTAGCACACGGGCAACAAATAATTCAAATATTTTACATTTTTATTTTTAACTCTTGCTATGTTTTGCAAATATGATTATGTTTAATTTATTAAATAAAATGCTATTGGTTAGTTAACTAGTTGATGTAATATTTGTTATCAGCGTTTGAGTGCTGATTTGGTCAGCAGACAGAGAAATTATTGCTGGGAAAGAACAAAAATCAAGTGGCCCACTATCATTAGATCTGAGCCAACGTTCGTCATTTGAATGGTCATTAAAGAGGCGGCGGAACTGCCAGGAAAGTTCGCCGTGACGTTGTTGCTGCGAGGCAACAATTTGCTAATGTTGACGCCGTTATTGTATAATTTTGGTTCGAGGGGTGGGTCTGTCAGCATAGTGGAGGTATCGGGGTGTAAGCTAAGGATAGGGGGGGGGGGGGTGCACAGTTTCATTATCAACGCCGACGGTCATTTGTAAAGCGAACCGCAAAACGGCGGCGACGCTGGCTGCGGTTTTCATTTTTCGTTTTTTTTTGTTTTTTTTTGACAGTTTCCGCGTCATTTTTCTATTGCATGAGGAGAACAGGCAAGGGGGAGAAATAAGGGGGACTGGGTCCAGCCATCGTCATTATTTTGGCATTATGTGCGGCGGCAGCGTGGAAGCGAGTCTCGCAAACATTCGTAAATGTCATTAACAGTTGTAACGGCTTCGGGACACGCCTACTCCATGCAAAGGTTATCAAGGGGAGGAGGTGTGTGTGTGTGTGTGTGTCGGGGGTGCGGGGTGTGGTTACTTTTTACACAAAATTACTTCTTTTGTGCGGCGTTGACATTCATCATCATCAACATTTCGCTGTGCTCGGGCTCCGTCTGCGTCCCCGTCTCCGTCTCTGGCTCCAACTTCAGTCTCGTGCTCGGTTGCCGTGTAAACGCCATGAAATATGCTATATAATATTTTATTTTCTGATTCAATTTCGGGCGAACTGCTCGAGTGCCGCCCTTTAAAGCTGCACGCCCAACAAAGTTTCATATTTTGCTCGATTTTGCTGTTTTAATTACGCTCTACAAGCGAACTAAACAACTCGCTCTGCACTGCGCGAAAAGAGGGAGTGACTTACAGCCTTTGTAGCATAGAAATATTTTTGCAAATTGTATTTCAATACTTTTGGAAGGGAATTACTAGATTTCAAAATATGTAAATATTCTTAATTTGCCAGCATTAAATGCTGTTTATATTACATTTATATTTTACATAATTTGATAACTACTCAACGTTTTTAATAAGATACAAATATGAAAGTCGTTTGAATTCCTGTAATGGTTTCAATTTGTTCTTTCCTAATACTTTATTTTTATTTTTTCAAAAATTTGAAGGTGTCTTCAGTTATATTCTGTTTTTTTTTTATGTTTTTAAGCAGATAAAAATATTCATATTTTTTAATTACCTAAGATTTCCAATTTTTTGCTAATATCTTATTTTTCTTTATAATTTTAAACGTTCAATTTCTGTTTAATAGTTTAGAGACGTCTTCAATTATATTCCGCACCTTGTAAATATCTTTAAGCAGGTATAAACATTAAGCAGCTTAAATTTTCTATGAGCATTTTTAATTTATGAATAAATTTTCATTTATAAATTTTAACATTCAATTTCTGCTCTGTAATTTGAAGACGTCTTAAATTATATTCTCCATTTTTTTTATTTTAAATTAATTTAATTTAATTTAATTTTTAATTTCCTATGAGCAATTCAATTTGTTCTTTCCTAATACTTTATTTTCATTTATAATTTTTAACGTACAATTTCTGTTCAATAGTTTGAAGACGTCTTAAATTATATTCTCCATTTGTTAAAAGTTAAAAATACTAAGCAGTTATAATTTCCAATGTGCATTTAAATTTGTTTTTTCCTAATCCTTTATTTTCATTTATAATCTATGTTAAGTTTGAAGACGTCTTCAATTATATTCTAGTATTAAATGTCTTTAAACAGATAAAAATATTAAGCAATTTTAATATTCTATGGCGATGTGAATTTGTTGCTAATACTTAATTTTCATTTATAATTTCCAATGTGCATTTCAATCTGTTCTTTCCTAATACTTTAATTTTATTTATAATCTATGTTAATTTTGAAGACGTCTTTAATTATATTCTAGTATTTTAAATGTCTTTAAACAGATAAAAATATTTAGCAGTTTTAATATTCTATAAAGTTGTCAATTTGTTGCTAATACTATTTTAATTTATAATTTCATCAATTTCAATACTCTATGGCGATGTGAATTTGTTGCTTATACTTAATTTTCATTTATAATTTTTAACGTACAATTTCCGTTCAATAGCTTGAAGTCGTCTTCAATTATAGTTAACACTTTTAAAATGATTCCAATTTCATGCTGAACAATTATAGTGGCAGCTTCTGTTGGAAAAGTTTTCAGTTGAAGCAAAATAAGGATGAACGGATGGATACCTTGAGGACTTGGTTAGTGCGCAGTTCGAGTGTAGGACTTCTTTATCCTTTCGCCCACTGCAAGTAAACGGTTTCCGTTTGCTTTGTATTCAATTGGAAGCACTACACAAAATGTTGTCGGTCTTCTTGTTGTGTGTGAGGGGTTTGTGTGTTTGTTTCTTTCTTGGCCGCAAAATGACAGTTTACAAATTTGCACGAACATTTGCCAAAGTTGCGCAACGAGGAATGCCAACTTTAATTTAATCTGCTCTCACAGTCGAAGCAAAACTTAATTGCAACTATGCTGAGGAAATATTTGCAATTCACAAATTTTACGAAACTAATTGGAAACCGTGGATCTGGTCAGATATATCGAGCTGGAGGCGTCGTTGTAACTGCAAGTTTGCGATCGTTTTGGAGCAATCAACACACGCATTAAATGCGCTGTAAATCACGCCTTGGTGTCAGCATCAGATAACGTTTGGCATAAATTTAGTTTTAATTGACTTAATGCTTGTACTTTTATCAAATAATTAATTACCGCTCCCAGCCTCTTGACAAACTGACCAACTGAGGAGACTCGTCGCTGTAAATGTCGCCAATGCGCCTCAATATTTTATTTACGCCACTTTAATAACTTTCCTCATTCGCAGCAGCCAAGTCCAGGTTGCCAGCCAAGTCCTGGTCTCTCTGGCCATTTGCTGTCACTCAACGTGGTCGAGCGCCCTAAGCTACAAATCAAGCTGACAGCTCTTGAATGGGCTCAGCGGTTTAGGCCTGGTTTTAAGGCGCATTTCGCATATGAATTACACGCGTGCAACCTTAATGAGGGACGCGATAATTAGACTGTGTGCTCAGCCGGTTGCAAGGTGGCTACCATTTAGTAATATGATCTTATAGTCTGGGATTTATGCATAACTCTGCAATACGGCAAACCTCATTGAGATGCTTGCGTGACACGAATTTCCAAAAGCACAACAAGTAAAGATCTTAGTAAAGTGTAAGTATGAATTGCAATATTTTGGTATTACTTGGTTATTTCATAAATAGTATAGTTACGCATAAGTTACAAATTTAATATAATAATAATAATATAATTTAGCGGTTTCTACATACAATAATTGTATAATAATACGCCAAACAAATTGTAATGATTGCGTGGAATAAAATATTGTAAAAAAATGTAAGTTAGCATAAGAATATTATAGTTTATATGGATATTTGACAATATAAATTATTATTAATATTTAACTATTAACATTTATTAACTATATATCGATTATTTACTCATAATAAATAAAATTAAACTGAACAAATAATACAAATATATGTGCAGATATTTTGTGTAGTTCACGTATTATGAAATTCATTATTAGATGTATTGTAAGTCGATTTAATGCGTAAATTCAACGATCCCAAAATATATATAAGTATTGAAAATATAAATGTAATAAACAAAAAAGTATTTACAAAATAATAAGCATAAATAGTATATAGTCGTATTTGTAGTTAACATTTGTACATCGTTATTAATTGCATTGTAAGTCGATTGTTCATTCAATGCACGACACGAGCCGCGTCCATCTCTAGTTACACGTCTCCCTCTTTCGCTGTCACTCTCACTCACTTCGTTGCTTGCCTTGCACGCTGTGGGCAGTTTGTCGTGCTGTGCTTGGAACCAGGCTGGTTCTTGAACTGCTGGGCGTCCCAGCTGCTGCACTTACAGTCCAAGTCCAAGTCAGAGTCAGAGTCCGAGTTCGAGTCTCAGTTGCAAGTCCATGGGTGTTGCGTGGGTGCCGCAATGTCTGTGGCAAGTCGATGCAGTGCTTTCCTAGCTGTGGCGCTAATTGTCAACTTTTCTATAAATTTTGTTGCTGCCGGTGGCAGTTGCCGTTGCCATTGCTGTTGTTGCCGTTGCCGTTGCTGTTCGTGTAATTGCTGCATGTCAACGGCAATAACAACGCAACAATATGTGGCAACAACAACACATCGAGATCAATATCGCTGCGAGTATCGGGCAGCAGTTTAGTTGCCTTTTTGTTTGGGTCAATAAAATTGTATTAAGTGTAATTGGGTTTGTAAGTGAGTTATTTATGTAGAAGCTTTCGACCAGACCCCGTTCGTAGTTCCCTCTGTTTTGTGGTGCGCTGCAAATGCATTTTATGAACTGCACTGCAAAGCAAAACTTCTGATTGATTGATTGATTGACAGCCACTCGATACTGGAAATTGAAAGTGGCTTGTGACTCAAATTTCCGACTTTAATTCCAACAGTCGCCGTATAAATCAACACTAATTACGGGGTTGTAAGTTAGACTCAAATTAGGGCAATTTACTTTTCAAAAACTATAGAAAGTAAATGTACACAGATCGATATTAAACTCCAGAAATTATTGCGTATATGATTTCTAAATTGTTGTCAAGTTTAATTTCTTAACTTCATGTATTCCCATTTAATTAAATTACGAGATTGTAAGACAACACATTGGGGCAATTTAATTTTCAAAACTACAGAAAGTAAATATACCGAGATCGAAATTTAGTATCTATTGAGCATATGATTTCCAAATTGTTGAAAACTTTTGGAATTATACTACATTCATTACCGTTTAATTAAATTACTGTAACTTACGTTAGACAACAAATTGCAGCAAATTAATTTTTAAAAACTACAGATAGTTAATATACACAGTTCGATATTTTAGTATCTATTGCCTATATAATTTTCCAAATTGTTGTCAACTTTTGGAATTATATTTCATGTATTTCCATTCAATTAAATTACTGGGTTTTAAGTTAGACAACAAATGGGGACAATTTACTTTTCAAAACCTAAACTAAACAATTTACTTATTAAAAAACGATATTAGATACTAGAAAATATTGTGTATATGATTTCAACATTGTTGAAAAGTTTAGGAATTATACTTAATTTATTACTATTCAATTAAATGACGGGATTGTAAGAGATCAAATTGTAGCAAATTAATTTTATATTTTAGTATCTATTGCCTATATAATTTTCCAAATTGTTGCCAAGTTTTTGGAATTATACTTCATGCATTTCCATTTAATTGAATTACGCTGTTGTGAAAGAACAAATTAGAGCAAATTAATTTGAAAAAAGTGCAGAAAGTTAATATACTTAGATCGATCTAAGTATCTACATAAGTATCGATCGAGATTCTATAGTGTACACGATTTCCAAATGGTTGTCAAGGTTAGGAATTATACTCCACCTTCATTTATTTAAAGTTAGCTCAACTTTAAAGCGTAGTTGCTCTAGTTTATCTCGACGTAGTCGATTTGACAAAGTAGCTATTCAATTCGGGCTTTATTGCGCAGGTCGCCATAACTATCAGTTTAAATTGCAGCAGCAGAGTTTTCTATTTGCCATTATGCTCCGCATGAAATCGACTCGGGATAAATTGCATGTCAGTTTTCTGATGGCTTGATTAACATCCTTCATTTGTGTGCTAGCTTGGAGACGCCCCCCACATTCATTGGCAACGACCTGCTCAACTAGAGCGAGCTTGTAGGTGTCCCATTGTCCTTTGTCCTGCCGCATGCCACTTGCCACTTGCCGCCCCTGCAGTCATCGTCGTGGCAGTCAACCTTTTATTCACATTCAATTGCCAGCACTCAATGGAGGACAGCAATGCTCCAACCCAATGAACTTTGACGCTTTGTCTTCTGGTCATTATTCCTCTTTTTTGTGATTTAATGAAATGATAACGCTGCCAAGGTGGCAATCGAGGCGGGGCAATGGGGGAGTGGTATAAATTTTATTGTCATTACGTTTGCCTGACATTTGACATATACTGGCTACGTGACCACCGCTCTGCCTAGAGTTGTGAGCGTGTTTAGAGCGCTCATTTTCAATCTCTTTTACTGCCAGTCGCAAGTCTAGTGTTGGTAAATCTCCAACACACGGTTGATCGATTACAAGTTTGCTTTGCAGCGCACTCGTTTCTTTTGTTTCCGATTAGCTTCAACTGCTAAAGTTTTCAAATATGACACTTGCTCAATTGTGTTTGGGAGAACTTCAAATGCTATTGTTGGTACTGTCTTCTATTGTTAAATTTTGAGCAGCGCCCTAATCTATGTGTAGTGTTGCTAAACTTTGCAAGTGCTCACGGTATCGAGACTTGCCTCATTGTTCCGTTGTTCGCAGAGTCTTAATGTCATATTTAATGTTTATTATTAAGCAAGAACTAAAGTTTATAATGTTAGTATAATTGTCTTACATTTCTCTGCTTGAATATTTAAAAGGCATTGCAAGAGATTTTTCATTAAACAGCAATTGAAGTCATTACTATTTTTCAAGATTTGTAAGCAATTTCTTCAAACTGAAATTGAAATTTTTAATATTTTAAAATAAATGCATTGCAAGCATGTTTTTGGAAACTGCAGTTAATGTTTTGCAAGCTTTTTCTTTAAGTTGCAATTGAAATTATAAAAATTTCAAAATAAACATTTCGCAAGTGTTTTTTTAAATTACAATTGAAATTACTCAAATTTTTCAAACTGAAATTAGAAATATAAACGTTTTTGAATAAATGCTTTGCAAATGTTTCTTTAAACTGCAATTCGAAGTATTATAATTTTAAATAAATTCTTACTATTGCAAACATTTTCTTAAAATTGCGATTAAAATTATTCAAATTTGTAAATTAACAAGCATTTTTTGCAATTTAAATTATGAAAATTTCTCAATAAACTTTTTGCAAGCTATTTTTCCAAAACGGATTTGAAAATATTAAAATTTTTCATGAAATGTGTTTTAAATTATTAAAATTTCAAAATAAACATTTCACAAGCAATATTGGAATTGAAATTATTAAGCTTATTCCATCAATGCAAGTTGTTTTTATTATTCAATAAATGCTTTACAATAATATTCTTTAAACTAAAATTTAAATTGTTAATCAGCTTTCTTGTCATCTTCCACAGTGTCGCTCAGTTAACAGTGTTGTTACTGCAGCTCATAGCTGGCACGCTCCCATCGCTAGCTCGCCTCCATCATTGTTCCGCGTTGCTTGGCAATCAATTCTGCGCTGAGTGCAAGAGCCAAAAGTATTTTTGCCCGTTGGCGTCGCACTGATGTGTGTGCTCGCCTTCGCCCTCGCCCTCGCCCGCGCTCTCTCGCTCTCCTCTGCGCTTCTCTGCACTGCTTGCTGAGATGAGCTTCTGCCGTCGCTGCTGTGGTGTCTGTTTTATCTGCGTTTCACTCGCATCCTTCATGCCCAGCACGTTTGTTATCTTTTGTGTAGTTGATTGTTTCCGCTTTGCGTAATAAGTTGTTTCCGCCTTGCGCTATCTCGCTCCCGCCCACGCAAATGCTCTCTCTCTCTCTCTCTTTCTGTTTTCAGTCCGCCTTTGTGTTTGTGCGCATTGTCAGTCTCGACTTTTTCTGCGTTCGCATTTGGCTGATTTTTTTTTGTGTGTGTGTTCTGTGCGTTGACTTTCGCTTTCAGTTTGCGTTAATTACCAATTTAAATGCAAACTTGGCCCCAGTTTCGTGACGAAGATGAATGTGCAGTGCGACAAGTTCCTTTGTCCCTTCACTTGACAAAGTTGTCAAGTCCTTTGAATGGCCGCCAAGCCCCCGACTATGCTAATGTGTGTGTGTGTGTGTGTGTCTTAAGGAATCAAATTGGCTCAACAGCAAAAGTCATTGATGACAAATGCCTCAATGTCCGGCCTGAGCATTTCACACCTGCTTGAACTCGGACATTGGATCAAGCACAAACGGAAATTAAGTAATTTGCAGGTTTAGCTAGCAGACAGTATTAGTTTCAGTTGTGAACATAACAGACAGGGGAGTGATTTAATAATTTTAAATAAAATATATCAACTCTAATTATGCATGTAAAAAGCAAGCAGTCTTCAAATCCTCAAATTGAACGCACTGCTTGCCCAGCAAATGCTTATGGCGTATTAAAATGTCAGAGCCATGGCTAAGTAGTGGAGCTCTTAGCCTTTTTCCCGGTGCCCGCTGAAGAGCTCTGCTGGCATTAAGTGCGTTCTGGACAGATCAGAGCAGAGCACGGGAGGGGGCTGCAGGTCAGTTGGTCGAGTGCGCTGGCTGGACGAAGGGCGGTCAGTTAATAGCATTATTGCGATTGCAAATGCACTTAATTTATGCCACCTTGGAAATGGAATTTTCAATGAGCTGCGTCTGCTTTCAATTTCGATGCGAAGCTGTGCACTGAGAGAAATATGGTGAACGTTTTGCAGACTTTACTACGATAGCAGTTGCGATAAAATTAAGGTAATAATTACAGATAATAAGTGATGTTACAGAAATTAATAGTTTAATTACTTAGAAATAATATTATTTAAGTCTCAAAGAAGCAAAGCTCCACTCTTTAATTCTAATGTAAATTGTATTGGTCTGAAACTTGACGGACACAGATTTAAACAACTGTATGTATACATTGAAAATGGTCTGAAATATTGGATACAGATGGATTATGAAGATTTTAAAGAATTCATTTTCAATACAGAATTTGAATTTCAGTTTGATATATAGTGGAAACATTTAATTCAAATGCTCTGAGATTTGAGGAAGGGATTATTAACTTCACAGATATTTAAAAATTGCTTTAAATTTTCGAATGCTGAATATGTTTATTTCGTAATTGTATTATTTCAGTATAAATATATATTTATATATTTGTAAACACACAGTTTCAAAATTTTGTTCGAACTTATTGGGAACTGTTTATTTAACATTAATACTTAATATAGTTGACTACTTTGTAATAATGCAATTGGTAATCACTTAGCTCAGCTATTATTATTTTTGTCTTCTTGCAAAAGTTTCATATTAAAGTTTGTGTGTTTTCTCTGAGTGCGTTCGTTTCAAGGTCTCGACAATACATCACAAGTCAATTTCCCATGTCCATAAATCAATGGGCCAGCTGCGTAGTGTGCGCAGCACGCGGAGCAGAAAGCAGGAAGCGGTAAACGGGAAACAGGATAAAACACGAAGACTCTCCATGCTGTGGAGAGTGTACAGAGTATTGTGGAAGAAGAGCGCAGTCTTGCAACAATATCTATCCATTTGTCTGGCAAGTTTCCGATTGACAATTATAAATTGTAAGCTGGCTGCTGCTGTGACATAATCGCGATGATTCCCCTTAACTGGGCTCGAGTCCCACAGTCTGAGTGCGATTCATATTTTGTGAGGTTGTCCGCTCAACTCGACATGATGAATGATGATGCTGTGCCCCTCCGCTGCAGCTGCAATGCGCCACTGATTGAGTTATTGGCAGCGGCGCAACGGGTAGTGGGGGGTGAGGGGCGAGGCGACATGCAAATATGATTACAACACCTACAACATGCCACAGAGTTGTTCGCGCTGCCTGCCCAGCCATGGCCAGCCAGTCGACTGCACTTTATTGTGCTGGCACTACTAAACAAGGGCTGCTTCTAGTTATATCCCTGCGTCGAGGCGAGCGAGCCATGCGTGTTGTGCAGTCGGAGCCCATTGTTTGCCCAGACTTGGCCATGTTCGTTAAGTGGAGCTGGAGTGCAGCAAGCACTGGGAACATGGCTCGTTGCTCAGTAATTACCAGCAACAGAAGCTGAAGCAGCAGCAGCAGACGTAGACGTAGAAGCAGCTCTGCTCTCGGTTTAACTCGGCAACTGGCAAGGACATGGCGAGGATGCAAGTCTATGTCGGCGAAGTAAATAAAACTCGACAGACAATTAAGTTTGTTTTTGCCAGGCATATTTTCCTTACCATTCAGGCCCGAGTAATTTGACGTTACGTTTATGTTTCGAGTGGGCGTCCAGTGGGAGATCTCTCCACCGACCAGCCGACCAGCTGCAGGTCTGCGACAGACTTCGACACGTCTGTTGGAGATTGTTTGGGGTCTCGTTTCGGTTTGGCCAAGAAATTGCATTAATTGTTGTTAAAAGGTTTCTGCCGGTCGAGTTGAAGTTTTATTTGCCAGTCTTTGTCGCTCAATAAACTCAATTTGATGCCTACTAAAAGTCTCTCCATTTTGCATTCAATACAAAATATGTGAAAACCAAAGCGAGTAAGGTGCAACTGACGATTAAAATAATCTAAAATTCCTTAGAACATTGTGACTACATTTTAAGCTAAATAAAGTAATTTATAAAATTACTTGAGATTTGAATAAGTATTAAGTGTGACCTGAATATAATTGCCCTTTTTGTCCTTTTCAACAAAATAATATACATAGTTGCAATGTTGCTTTATACCTTTTAAACTCCATTGTATTTAATACTGTAAATAACTGCATTTATATTACATGTCCTTGTCGCTGAATTAACTCAATTTTTGCCTACTAAAAGTCTCTCTATTTTGTATTGAATAGAAAATATGTGAAAAGCGAAACCAAAGCGAGGAAAGTGCAACTGGCGCTTAAAACAATCTAAAATTCCTTAAAAAATTGACAATATACTTTAAGCTGAAAAAAGTAATGGATAAAATACATTCGCAATGCATAACATTATTTTAAATCATTTGCGTTTAGAGTTAATATTAATTGTGACCTGGATATAAAAGTCTCTATTTCGCATTGAATAGAAAATATGTGAAAAGCGAAACCAAAATGAGGCAACTTAATAAAATAGGCAACAATTCCTTGGGAAACTGCGGAGATGCGATTAAGCTGACAGAAATATTAGGAAAATAGTAAAAATCATTGGCAATCTATTACATAAAATAAAATAATAAACTATTTGCGATTACAATTAGCACTAATTGTGTCATGAATATAATTGCATTGATTGTAGATTTCCATATTATATTTTTTCATTTCCTTCGCATTTCCACCACTATAACTTTTAATCTCCCTCATATTAAATACTATTAATGCATTTATTTTACATGTCAGTCAAACTAAAAATAAAAGCAACCTTTAAGCTGCAAAAAGTATTTGGAAATTATTAAAACACCTTCACATGGTATTACAATTTATTGTAAAATATTTGCAATTAGAATTAGCTTTAATTGTGACCTGAATATGAATTGTGTTTCCGCACAAAAGAAATCGATTGCACAATTCCACTGCTATTTCTTATAATCTCTCTCATAATAAATACTAAAAATTCATTCATTTTGCATGTCTTTATGCAAAACATGTGAAAAGCGAAATCAAAATGAATGTGTAAATGACGAGTCAAAGAAAACTACAGTTTAAGCTGCAAAATTATTAGAAAATTAATAAAACAATACATTGGTATTTAATTAATTTACTTATAATACAAATTTTGCTGTCACAAACATATTTGTTGCCGTAAATAAATGCATTTATGTTGCACGTCTTTGTTGATGAGGAATGTGCAACTTGGATGTCAATAAAATAAACATTGAAATTTTAAGCTGAAAAAGGTATTATAAAATAATTAAAAACACATTCGCAATTTGTTAAATTGTTTACAAAAAATTTACGCTTAGAATAGGTATAAATTGGGGCCTGCATATAAATGCATTTATTGTCATTTGAAACACTATGTTTTCAATGCAAACCATCTACGTCTTTCTGCTATTATTGCCTTTAATCTCCCTCATATTAAAAACTATAATTCCATTTCTTTTACATGTCTTTATGTGAAAAGCTTAAAATATGGAATGTGTAACTGACAAGTCAAACAAAACTAAATGTTAAGCCGCAAAAAGTTTTAGAAAATTGATAAATTACATTCATTATGTATCACATTTTTTAATATATTGACGGTTAGAATTAGTATAATTGTGACTTAAAACAAACCCAGTTTTTGTCCTTTTACACATTATAAAATATTTGCAATATTGCTGTCAAATTTAATATACTTTTTAATCTCTCTCATACATAAGATCATAAATAAATGTGTTTCTTTTACATGGCTTTATTGATGAAATAACTAAATTTGATGCCTAATATATGATTATAGTAAGTATTAATTGTGACCTGTACTTTCACCATTATTGTATTTAATCTCCATCGTATTCTATTCTATAAATAAATGCATTTATGCAGCGTGGCTTTGTCGTCAGTTTCATAAGTTTTTGTTTAAGTAGCTTTTAAGCACTTTGCTGCATTTTTCCTAAAAATTATGCATTAAAAGTTGCTACATGCATTTCGCATTTCCATTGAGCCTAATTAAAAATCAGTTGAAGCTTTTGCGTACTTTTTTGCTGTTGCTTGCCACACTTAATATGAACTTAAGCCCGGCTCGTTCGCAGCATAACTGTTAACCATTATGCACACTTCCTTAACTGTAAAAACTTTTGGCCAAAAGCAAACCACTTAAATTCATTTTAATTCAGGCGAGATGTAAGCCCAACTTCCGCTTCCCCTTCTTATCTTTCCCACTAAGTATGTGCGGGCATGTGTATAGCAGCTATATGTTACATATTTGGCCAGACTTGCACTCCCGCTCCCACTCCACACTTCGCTCTCCCTCTGGCATGCAGGCTTGCCGTAAAATAATTTCATACATTTTTGTTTGCCGCTCCTTCGCTCTCCCTCACTCTCACAACTAACTGTCTTGTTCTTTTTTCATTTGGCGTCTAGTGCGTCTCAAAGGGTTTCGCACTTTCTGTCTGCTGCTGCGAGTGTGGGTGTAAGTATGTGTGTGTGTTATGGGTGTTCGTTGTGTGTCCCGAGCAAAGGCTGCATATGAAAATATTTGTTAAGCCTTTTGGAAAATATAGCAACAATTTATGCGAATGCTCCCTACCTGCGTCGAGTGTGTGAGGTAACTTTGAGGTCGCGTTGTAAATATTTAAAACTCATTTTCGTTTATTTTAATTTGATTGCCTTCTTTGTGTAGTTGCAGAATGTCAGACGAGGGCCATTAAATCTAACAACCCAGAGAGACAGAGAGAGAAAGACGAAGAAGAGAAGCAAGCACTTTAATAACGATGTGTTTTATTTGCTTGAATTTATTCTGCTGCTGTCTTGACCTTTTCGCAAATTTATTAAAGTTAAAGTTCAACCATTTTGTACGCTTAGTAAACAGTGACGTTGAAAATGCTATTGAAATGTATCGATAAGAAACTATTGCTATTTCGCAACGATACAATACAACGATTAACTTTATGTGTGCGATTACTTTCGATAATTATTAGTATTTTTGGCATTTTTAGTGGACGAATATTTTCGATATTATGAGTATTTTTGCTATTTTCAAGTTTAAAGCAAGTGGTCATCGCAGCTGAAGTAAAAGTTGTGAATGAGACTTATTCTTCATACGTTATTATTGAAAGTTTAACTTTGACTTATTTGGCCGCCCTGTAAAGACATGTAAATCTCATCGCCTAAAGAAAACTTGAATAACGATTACTTTAATTAGCTTGATTTTCATTTGTCCTCATGCCTGTTGCTGGTTTGAGCTTTCCGCAATTATATTTAAATTCAAGTTACACCATTTTAACTCTTAAATTGTTGACAACGCAGTTTGCATTGAAAACTTGTTTGATTGTGATTTTATGTTAAACAAATGAATTAAACTTTACAATTGCAAGCAGATTGATAACATTGAACTCTAAAATGCTAAAGCTAGAATGTTACTGTGATTTATGTGAAAACTACAATAAGCATTGTATTAAAGTACTAACTATGCGTAAATGAAAAACTTGAAAGAATGTAAACTTTAAAATTAAAGCTGCAAATTGTTTACGCTCTTTACAATTTAAATAGGCCAACAGTCGAGTCACTGCAAGTCTGGTGTGTCGACAAAACGGTTTAATTAAAAGCGCTTTAACTGAGATTAAAATAAGCAATGCCTGCTTAGCTAAGACTGCTCCACCTGACTAACATTAGATGTGAAAGATTGCGGGAATTACTCAGGAAGTGCATCGCGTTGCTTTTCGCTGTCGATTACTCTGCTGTCTTCGCCATCGGTGCACATTAACATGCTGGGCACTCAGCGTTCTCCTGGGCGTCTCTTCATTATGAATGCGCTGCCGAAAAGTAATCATAATCAGGCGTGGGGACGCGGAGAGGTCTGCCAGGGAGGGCAGCGGCCGCGGGGCGACCTCAAGTCTTCGCTCAAAGCAGGCGTCGCGGAAGGCACAAATATTGAAAAGTTTTAATAAGTATTCATTCACTCTTGTTGCTGCATAATTTAAGGTGCTCGAGGACGCGCAGCGGGGGAGGAAAAGAGCGGCGCAGGGGTGCGGCGATGGGCAGCTGGCCAGATAAAAGAGCAGGCTGTGCAACAGCGAAACCAATGAAAGGCACTCAACTGAAGTGGCCGTCAGGCCGAAAAGTGACTCACAGCAAGCCAAAAATGCAGCAAAGGATGCACGGAAACGGAGGGATTGACTACAACTTGTGGCGCCTTTGTAGCAGACCAGAACCTTGTTGTTGCTGCTGTTTGTTATTGCACTTTTGCGTGGCAGCGACCAAAGTGTGCCCAGTCTTTGCCAGCACTCCACTCAGCTCACTTCAATGAATACTTTATGGGTTAATAATCGTAAAACCATTCAACAGCAACGGCAACAGCAGCTTCGCCAAGCAGCACAAAGCACCAACAACAACAAGGTGGGGCGGCAGGGCTGCCAACTTTTGTGCGCGAAAATTCATAAACAATGTGCATAAAGCGCAAAATGTAGCGCTTCTGCGGGGCTGACCCTGAGGGGGGAACTTTGCTGCCCTGCCAATGTGCTGAAGTGGTGAGAGAGCGAGAGTGGGAGAGAGAGCAGGTTGTCTTGTATATGTGTGTGTGTGTGTGTGTGTGGGTTCGTCGATTGCTTGTCGCACTCTGCATTGGCAAATCGTTCGCCAGCCGCTGTTGCTGTTGTTATCCAGCGAGAGAACGGTAGAATGGGAGAATGGAGAATGGAGAGTGAAGAGTTTTGCAACAATAGCAAAAGGCAGCTGTTGTTTTGACTACAGCCGGACACGACTGGCAGGCGGGGTAGACTCGCCTGCTGTCTCTGTGGGGACTTTCGGTCGAGTGACGCTTAGTGTGTGTAGTTTGTGTCGGAGGTGTTGTCATTGTTGATGTTATTGTGCCTGCTGCAGCACAGATTAAGCGCGCGATGTGGGCTTTAATGCCACTGAAGATTATGCGCTCAAAGACAGCCAACACAATCGATGAGATATGTTTGCGTTTCCATGAAGTAGACACATAAATTGTTGCTACCATTTATTTCCTTTTCTTTATTTTACTTGATTTGGTCTTTTAAGGCTGACAAAGAGAATTTATCATTACATTAAAGTAAAATCTGTAAACTTTCGATTAATTTGTAATCTGTTGCTTAATTTGTAATAAATGTTTGAATTTATTAGCAAATTGTCATATGTAAAATCTTAACTATTTAATTAAATTTTGCTTAAAAATACAGAATATCTATTATACGAAAATCATGAAAAGTCGTCTCATCACAAAGCTAAGTTTTTCTATTTCTGAAAAATATGTAAAATATTTTTTTGAGAATATAATCAATAAAGTTATAAGTAGAACATATGTATTTTCAAGTCAAGTACTCTGTGTTCCCAAAGGCTTAGATATCTGACTCTTTAAATTTATGGCAATTTAATGCACAGTGCCGATTAAATCACAATAAGCTCAATCGATGCATCCATCATTTGTTTTTGTGGCCAATTCCAAGTGCGGGCCACGAAACGTGGCGCAAAGGTATGAAAATTAAGCAACTGGAAATCATATCTGCACCCGGAACCGGAACCGTCCTAGTCATAACCATATACATAAATAAAGCTGACCCCAAGCATTAGGGTGACCTGCTGCTGGGTTTATGGCCAGCCCTCGTGTCCGCAGTGGATATTGTACAGCGAAGCGTAAAAAAGTCATTCGATACACTTAAAATGTGACCCAGGGAGCAGCGAAATTTCAAGAGGACGAAGAAAATTGCACACAAATCTTCCATCGCTCTACGTAAATAGAATTTATCAAATTTAATTTCACGCTTCATGCGCTCATTTCTATTTAAAATTTGAGTGGCGCTCAGCAAAAAGAAAAAAAAAGTGAGCAAAAAAAATGGGGCCAATGAATGTCAAGAAATGTGACCATAACTGACACTCGCTGCGAACTTGGCCTAGGGCACAATAAATCTGAAGCGAACTAATAGTGGACTATAGAGCAAGAAATCAAATTGATATTGCAATCAGAATCGGAACTTTTGGGGCGGGAGAGGAAAAGTTATGAAACGCTTCAGTTGAACGCTGAGTTGGGCTGTGCAAATATTTGGGCACATGTCCCCGCTGCGGCGCTATCCCATATCACTTGACTCATATTAAATGGGTCCAACTCATATTTTGCATACGCCTACATCCTCCCTCCCCCCCTGCGTCGCTGTGAAAACATGTCAAGAGGCGCACACACAGAAGCTGGGAAAGAAAACAGAAAATTTGCGTGTCAAGTGTTGTTGCGAAGCTGTTTTTCAGCTTGACTTGCTTTTTGACTAGGGTTGTGCTCTGCTCCCCAACGGGCTCCCCTTGTGACAGCACCCCTCTCCCTCTCCCCGCTGCCATAATCATAATCAAAAATGTATTTAATTTGCTCGGTTCTGTTCTGTGCTGTTTAAACTTTTGGCGGTTCGCACATAAATTTTTGATATATGTGTCATGCATGGTGATATGGTGTGGAAAATTACTTTGTATTTTAATGAGTTGTCTGCAATGCTCCGCGCAGAGCGACCAAACTTCGTCCTGCCACTTTCCGCGGTGGGGGGCAAGATAAAGTGTTGAACTGCTGAGGATGAGGGTTCGTAATGGTTTTGCGGGCTTGATGTAATACGCTGCGATAGCAGCTCAAGTGAAACTATCAAAATGACAATAGATTAACAACTGTAACCATAAATAACTGGCAAAGGAACTTGGCAGTTGGTAATTTGATATTATGTTCGAAACAACAAAAGAGAAGTGGGAAAGTTAGAATCCAGTGTACACGACTGTGAGCTACTCTATACTCAGTTCGAATATACTTAAATATACCAATAGTCCACCTTATAGGCACCTAATGTGCAACACGGTCGCACTGTCCATTGGGGCAATTTAGTAAAATTGTTTGTTGTTGCGAGACTGAAGTTGACAAACTCGTGGAGGAATATACTAGAAGGTAGAACATCAAATATACCACACTGTCACACTGTTGACTGATGCTGCTAAGCAATTCACATACAAAATTGTTTCTAGAATACTAGACTCCATCTTACATTCCCTTTTTTCTATTTCAATTGTGCTCGACCGTAAGATACCAGTTACTTAGTTGAAATATACTGGAATATACCAATAGGTAGAGCATCAAATATACCACAAGGTCACACTGTTCACTAGGGCAACTGTGTAAAATTGTTTGTTGTTGCTACAATCCATTTCTTCGATTTCAAATGTGCTCGACCGTTAGATACTCGTTACTGAGTTTGAATATACTGAAATACATCAAAAGTTAGAGCATTAAATATACAACACCGTCACACGGTTCACTTAGGCAATTGAATAGAATTGATTCTTCTATTCTACTGCGTTGCAATATACTGGAATATACCAAAAAGTATTTTTTAATAACTCATTGTGCATCGAATATACCACACCGTGACACTGTCTACCAAGGCAACTGAGCTTTTCCCTACAAAGGGTTTCTAGGAGTCTTCTACGGGACTTTAGCTTACAGACCTTTTTTCCGATTTCAAGTGCGCTTGACTGTGAGATACCCTTCACTTAGTTCGAACATACTAAAGTATACCAACAAGTACATGCAAATATTTTGTAATCTATGCTCACACTTAGGCAACTGAGCTTTTGCCATACCAAATTGTTTCTTATATACGAGACTCCAGTTACAACCTCTTTTTGCGTTACCAAAATCTAAAACCATTTTGATGTGCGTAGAACATAGTCGAGTACTGTAACTAAGTTTGGTGTGTCTAGCTCTGATAGTCGCTGAGATGTAGGTGCTTATACAGACAGACAGACAGTCAGACAGATGGATATAGCTGTATTGATACGGCTGTTCAAGCTGAGCAAGCAAATATATGCTTTATGAGGTCGGAGTCGCTTCCTGCTGACTTGAATATTCTTCCTGGTGGCACAAAGTCATAAGACCCTGCTATCCTCTCTATTAGTAGCAGGTGTAAACCTATAAAAGCAACTTCCTGACAGCGAAACAACATCTTAGTAGAATGCGAATAAACTGAAATTGAAGCAGTTTGTTGGGAAATGCCTTGGCCTGGAGCAACAATAGATTAACTATTAATCTATGATTATGACTGTGTCCATTGAACGGCGCCGCAGGGCGTTTGCCATTTTATGCTTTAGAGCGAATTGGCAGCACTGCGAATTGCAGGCGACAGTCGCATTGGCAAGTGCAGCGAGGCGTGGCCTTTGTAATAGAGTCATAACTTGGCCTCAACTAATGGGCTCGCAAGAGGCCGCCAGACTTTGCCTAGCAATAACATAAAGTCCCCCCCCCCCCCCTCTCTATCACTCTTTCTCTCTATTTTTGCTATTCTCTGTTGCTGCTTTTTTGCCAACATGACTTTGGTTACAATTCAATTTGCAGTGAACGCTTTTCTTTTTTGTCCGTTTTTTAGTGGTCTGCGGCTTTAAAATGTGTTCCCTGGCCTGCTTGCTAGCTGGCTCGCTGGCTAACTGGCACCTGGCTGTCGTGTCGTAAATGTGTAGAAATTGTGGGGTGTTATGCCTTCCAGATACGACGGGCGGTCCCCGGCTGCAGTGTGTGGCATCTGGCCAGTTGCAGGCCGCATTAGACAGTAGTTTGCAGAACTTGTCCTCGTCCTCGTCCTCGTCGTCGTTCTCGTTCTCGTCGTCGTTCTCGTTGTTGTTTTAGTGCCCCGTCGCCGCACTGCGACTCATAATTGTCTTGGGCGAGATGTTCGTGTAAAATTTTAATTGCTTTTTAGTGCAAACACTTGGAAAATTTGTAGTTTAGCTTGTCTAACAAGATCTTCTGCAGCCAGCCAAATGTCAAACATGCGACCCGACACTGATTCCAAACACTCGCTACACGAATTTTTGCTGCATGTTTGTTTTCATTTTTATAACTTGATGTCCGGCATCTGCTTAGAGAGTGGGAAAACACATTCAGCTTAAAAACGTTCATAAAATGCAAACAATCCATGCTTTTCTTGTTACTTAGCTAAGCGAAAACAAATGACAAGAAATGTCTGGAAGACAGTTAGTCACAAATTTATTTAGCTGTCGCTTTTTTCTGCTCTTCGTACGTCTTCTTCTTGTATTTGCTTAATAATGTATTATTTGATTTCTTATAATCTCTAAAATGAATCAAACAAACAAGCATTCGACTATAGCAATAATATGTGAATGTTTTCATATTGTAATGGCAGAGTTGGACAACTTTAAATGGTAATGTTGCCGCCGCTACTAAAATACTAAATTTATCTAATCTAAAACATAAACGATATCGATATCGCAATATCTGCAGACAGTCGAATGAATAAGTGCGGAAACGCTTGAATGTTCAATAAATGAACGAGTTTTTCAGTAGATAATTAAAGTTGCGAGTGGAGACACGCATAAGTTTGTTTTAAAGCCTTTTTCATTTCCATTAATCTTGTCTCAGTTTACTTATGATTTGACTTCTTTAATAATAATAAAGATTAATGCACCAATTTATAAATAATAAACTTTTAATTGTTAGTTTGTTAAATGTCAGTTATGTCATAAGTTAAGTTATTTAGTATGTTTTATCTATTCTATTCTGCAAATGTTAGTTAGAGAGTGTGCCAGTCTTGACATAAATATGATGATGCAGTTTTACAACGAATAATATATATTTTGTATCCACTAATTTATTAATAATTTTAGAGTATTGCCGTTTTCTTAAAAAAAATTGTCCACTTTTGAAGCCAATAATATATGCACTTTGTTTCCTCTTTATTCTGTAAATGTTGAAGCTGAACTTTTATAGAGATGAATATATTTTAAATTTACTCTATTCTGTGAATGTTAAAGCTCTGTAATATAGACCTACTCAGTTGGGTCATAGATAAAATTAAGAACTTTAACAGAGAATAATATTTAGTTTAATTCGACTGAACGTTTATAAAGAGGAATATTTGTTTTGATTTTATTTGGCAATTGTCAATTTTCTCTTAAATCAAATTATGCACATCTACAGCGAATAATATGCACATAGTATATTTATAATGTATTAGGCAAATATTAAAGCTCTATGTTAGTCAGTTTAGACATAAATAAAATGATGCACTTTCACAGCGAATAATATATTTTATTTCGAATCTATTCTGCAAATGAAGAGGCTCTAAAATACAAAGCTTGTAATTTTTCTCTAAATAAAATTGTGCTCTTTTTCATAGAATAATGTATATTTTGTTTAGACCTAAGTTTATTGACATTTAAAAAAGTATAAAGTTAGCAATGCAAGTTAGTGACAAAAATAAAATAAATTATTTAAGCAGTATTCCTGCCATAAATTATTTTGTTCATTTTCAACTCTATTCTGCAAATATTGATTCTCTGTAATTAGTTTAGTAATGGGTAAAACGATGCACTTTCAAAGCGAATAATATATAGTTTGTTTCTACTCTATCCATTAATGTCAGCCATATGAAAAATATACTTAGATAAGTCTCAAAAGCAAGTTAGCAACAAAGGCTAGCAACTTTGCTGCGCATTGTAAATTGACAAGGCTAAAGACAACTTTTTGGCTGCCACAATGTTTTGTCGAGCAGTCCTTTCATAGACTTACGCGACCCTTGACACATCGCCGCCTTTTCAAGCCGCGACAACAAATTGGGGATGGCGGAGGGAATTGAATGTGAGGCTACTCAACACGCATTGCGGTCGAGAGGTGGGCGCTTTGAGTAGTTGCAAGTGTTTGGCATGGCAGTTTAATTAAAGCCTCATAACTCGTAGGCAGCCGCAAAAGTAGACGCTCCATCGAGCTTTAACAAAGCATAACTCCACTCGAAAGCGGCAGCCCCGATGCGACCCGACCGCAAACCGCACTGACAGCGTGTGTCGTGGCGTGTCCCCAGCAGCTGCCAGCTGGCGACAAGTTCACCTTTTAATGAGGCAAAGAGTTGATGCCGCAATAACGAGGTCATTATGCGCCATTGTGTGGCCCAGCATAAGCCACGCACTGACGCGCCAGGACGCCAGATAATGCTCAAGTCTTGGCTGGCTTTATTGTTAGTTTAATTGGAAAACTTAATGCCTGTCCGCGGCTGAGAGTCGCCGGGGGCGGGCGTGCAATTAGTGGGGCGTTGATAATTGATTTAAGGTCAGGCAGCCGCAAAGTATGCAACACATTTTCGCCCAGCGAGTTGAGTATCGAACTTGTTGTGTTAGACTTGCCAGCATGTATGCGCATATATCTCCATCAGCAATGCTTTTAGAAATATGTGCAAAACTGCTAGGGCAAAAAGAAGAAGGCCAGCATGCTTCACATGGACCACAAAAATTTGCTCGTTGCGAGCAAAACATGCGCAAAAACACTGAAATAAAAACAAAAAGCGGGCGAAAAAACCGAAACTCGCAAAAGTATGCAACACTCCCGTTACAAAACACACACACACACACGGGCTCTTAACACAGGTGTTGGCACAGGTGAACACTGAAGATGGACGCTGAAAGTCAAGCGGGGTGGGGCAAGGGGAAGGGCAAGGTAATGTGGATGGACAGACCGCAAGCTCGCCCAGCTCGTTGCAGAAGTAGCGTTTTATTTCGAGCGAGTTTGAGTTGCAGCTCTCGAGGATGACTTGCTCGTGCCGCCCCATATGCGAAATTGTTTTATAGCTGCCCAGCAACGCTCCGTCACTGGCACGAAGCAGCAACAATGGCAGGCCAGGCCAATCTCAAGGAATGCTGGCACACACGCATACCCTGTACGAGGAATTCCCAAACTTTGATCTCCTGTTGCTGCAATTCTGAAAAGTGCTCGTTTCACTCTTAATTTAATGGCGATAGACGACAGTTTTCGAGTATAAACTATTTATACACTTTGGATTAGATATTAAAAATTCAATAATATATAGTTGCAAGCCTTAAATGCATGCGCATTTTCGAACAATATTCTTTAAAAGCTAGTGAAGTTTTAGTTTTTAGTTTCTTAACAATTTGTGCAAGATTGCAAATTATAAATCAGATAGTAGAGTGCAATATATCGAATTAAGTGAATTTTAGTACGTTACTTTAATGCCTTATTTTTAAATTTTCAGTTAAGAATCTTATAAATTATTTAAAGTAAGTCAAGAATTCTAGTTTCTTATCTATCACATACGCCAGAAAATTAGAAGTGAGTGATTAGATTCCAACATCTCGAATGAATTGTGAATTTAAATTACTTCAGGATTGTCTTATATTTAAAATTGAAAATTAAAGTTGAACCTTTTTGAAGTATTCAATTTCAATGAAATTGTTTTCAATGCAGTGTAGAATTTTAGTTTCTTAACTATTCACACACGACAGAAAATTAGAATTCAGTTATTAGATTGCCGTTTCTCGACTTAATTGTAAATTTCAAATACTTTAGAAATGTCTCATTGTAATTAATACTCTTTTAAATGCTTTAATCGAAGTATAGTAAACTATAATTAATTGTAAATATCAATTAACTAAATAATGTCTCACTTATAAAACTATAAATTTATATTCTTTTAAATTCTTGAATACGAAGTTGTTTGTTTGAGTTGTTTGAGATTATTATATCAAATATCTCGAATTAATACTGAAAAGAAATTCGTTTTAAAGCTTCGTATTTATAAATCTATCAAATTTTTTAGAATGAACATAATAAACTGCATTATCTCGAATTACTTGTATATTAATTACTTTACTTTGCTTCTAACGAATATTCTCCTGCAACATCTCCAATTAATTATTCATACAAATTAGTTAAAAACTATCTTATTTTTAAAACTTCTAAATTTATAATTTGTAATTTCTTAAAATGATTATAATACTTAAACATCTCTAGTTGATTGTGAATTTAAATTACTTAAAAATATGTTATTCAGAACTTTTGATTACCAGTAATTACTTTGTAATAATTATTTCTTTAAATTCCCAAATAACAGCACACAAAATTGAAAGCACATAATAAATTGAAGTCTTGAATACCACTAAATTATTTACCAATAAATTATTTTAGTAGTGCTCCCTTGGCGAAATTATTCTTTCTGAACTTGATCTTTGAGAGAGTCAATAATAGAATTATGATTGAGTTAAGTAGACAACTGAAGATGCTAGGAAAGAGAAAACAATTTGCTAACGTTTCGCATGCGAATAGTGAAATTGTGTAGACCGCATATACCCCATAAAGTCTAAGCAGCCAGGGCGTTGTTTGTTTATGGCCAGCTCGTTGGACTGCAGCGGATGTGCCTTTAAGTTGTATATCCGCCGGCCCGAGCCATGCGAGGTGTGAGTCCAGTCGAGGGGAAGCTTTTGAGCATAGAGTTTCGTGCTGAGGCGTTTAACAAAACACAGTAAATTGCAGTTAAACTGATCCCCACCCGCCTCCCCTGAAAAAACCTTAACTAAACCCTTTACGTATCTATGCGCTCGTGTGTTGCAACACGAGCCTGACCCTCAACTAAGACCAGCTCTAGCATTTTATTGAGGTTTGCTGGAGTTTGCTTTTTGTGGTGTTGTTTTTTTTTGTTGTCGTTTTAGTTCCCTTATGCCTGGTGCATGAAAAGTTTTATTGGGCTGGAAATTTGCGCATCCATAGATAGCCTACGGTGTTAACATGCTGTGAAATTAGATTATTTCGAGTATTCAGTATTTTGATAGCCCAAAATGTGGAGTATAATGCAGCTGGTTGAGGAAATTGAATGTGGTTTGCACAACTGCAAATGAGATCAAGCTGCAGCAGGTAAAATAGAGACTAAATTGCGGTTACTCCGAACTAAACACAAATACGACTTTTATGTGAAGGCAGCTGGCTTCTTAATACAATCTGCACGAAAAGTAAGTTAACACACCGCTCAATGAGTCCCCGACCTAACTAAGAAAAACACAATTTTTTTAAAGTTAGTTTTATTCATCAGTACAGTTTCTTTAAAGATAGACAGTTTATCGCTTCTCCAACTTATCTTCCTAACTGGGGAAACATTTTTTGTAATATTTAGTTTTATTAGTCAACATATTTTCCATCCAAAGCCACAAACTCAGTCCCGCTGTCCTCCAATGCCGCTACAACTTTGCTCTTTAGTAGAAGAATGAATTCTTACCTTCAAAACAGGCAACAGTTTCGCAAATCACATGCTTATTTAACATTTTTTAAATTTTTTTTATATATAAATTTATTTACTTCAGTAGTTGAACTAGTACCAACAATAAAGCAGCATAACAACACATTTAGGAATTTCTCATATCAACAAAACCTCAACATATATGTCATAAGGACTTATCTGTTTTCATTTCCTTGCAAGACTGCTTCGGTGTCTTAACAGCCTGTCGCAGTAGCGGCTCGTGTGTCTGCCTATTTGTTCCTCGACAGTGTGCAGATTAAGGTCTCGATGCAACGTGGATCCTCTTACGTACCACGTAAGCAGTTCAGTACAAGCAGAAGAATGGTACTATAACAACACATTTGGGGAACAACTCGTACTGCGCAAACCTCATACACGTGTAATAAGAACTTAATTATTGTCAATCATGTTGGAGTAAACATTTTGGCGAAGCCTTAACGCTTTAAGCGCCTCAGTGGTCTGGTCTACTTCTGTGGCTCGTGTGTCTGCCGATCTGCTCCTCTACAGAGTGCTCTTTTGAGTGTGGGACAGTTTCTTGTTTCTTGTCCAGTACGATACCAAGATATTTTGGGTAGATCCGATGAGTAAAAGGAGTAGAGCAGCAGAGCCAGCTCTGAATAAAGGCTGTAGTCGCTGTATTGTAGTATGCTCACATATCGAATGCACACTGTACTCAGTGTTATGCATAAATATTATTACATACACATTGTAGCACTTGGCCAAAATGCATAAACAAATTCAAGACCCATGCAGTTATGAAGTGCCCGGTAATATGATCGTGGTTGAGTGAACTGGGGCTGGATAGTGGTCAATCGACACATTTGACACCTTCGCTCTTCCAGACCGGCTCTTCGCCGGTCTCTTTATATATATACATTTATGCATAAGCAGTGACTGTTGCTCTGCCAGCGACATTTATCCATATATACTTAGATACATAAGCATTGGCCGCTGCGCTGCCAACAGACTAAGCTAAATGTATATTAGAGATATGACCATGAAACAGAGCAGATCGTTCTGCTTAAATAAATAAAGTGAACTATAAGTAAGGAATCTTGTTTTAATTAAGCGGATTATTATAAATAACAAGGCGGATCATTAAAGTTTGCCAAATCTGTAGAATATGGTTAAATGCGGCTGTACTTGGTAGCTCAATTCATTTTACTTCGCCATACTTGTCATAGACTTGTTGCACGTTGCTTTATCTTGATGAATCAGCTGTTTCTTCTTTGCCATATGCGAACGTTTTTCCTAGCACAGTTCAGTCGTTCCAGCAGTGTTGTGTAATATTCGCTGTAGATCCTAAAACGATCTAAATAGTCTATGAACAACATTGCATATGCGTCCCTAAATACTGAGGTCATAATCTTACCCATAGTTGTGCTTACTCAGCAGTCTGGCGACTGGATACTGGCGTATAGTTTTCTATATGCTGCATCCATGATTACGTAACGGCAAAAGAAATCAAATACTTGAGCACTCTTTGGAAGCATCGCAGCGTTATTACTTTGTGCTGTTTCTTAATGCAATCTGCACGAAAAGTAAGTTATTATCAGGGTGCTAGGCAAACATTATAAATCGATGCATAGATATCGGGAGAGTGCAGCTGTGTGTTTACCTTGATTGAGTCATCTGCAAAGGCGAACTTTAATTAAGCAAGTTTTTAATTACGCGCCAGGCTGCTGCATGCATTTGATTTGACGATAGGCGTTGCTCCGCGAAATGGCAACGTGAATGGCTTATCAGCTGCCACACGCCCCTTGCCCCACGCCACTTGCTTCTCGTCAGTGGGCGTGTGTGGTCATTTTTCGCGCCGAGTGCAAATTGCAAGCGCAGCGGCTGTGTCCGGTTTCGCAGTGCAAATAAGCAATTATTTGGCTTAATAAGTCAATGGAGTCGACTCCGCTCGACTCAGCTCGGCTCTGTTTTGCTCTGGTCTGGTTCTGGTTTGGTCTGCTCTGCAGTGCCTTGATGGCTCGCTGTTGATTGGTGGCGCTGCCTAATAGAATTTCCGCGGGAGGGAGGAGCAGGCAAGGCAACTTTGCTAAATAGTCCGCATAAAAGTTGTGCGCAACAAAGTTGAAGGCACAAAGTAAATGAAGCTGCCGCCGTCGTCGTCATCGCCGTCGTCGTCGTCGTCGTCGTCGTCGTCGTCGTCGCCGCAGCCTCAATTTAAAATTAAGCTCATGAAAAGTAGTTAACCTCACGCGGGCTGCGGCCAAAGCCACCCCAAAAGCCAGACCCAAAGCCAAAGCCGTTAACTACAGCACAAAGTCAACGACGACGCTGACGACGAGGACGTTGGATGGAAGTGGAGCGGAGCGGGGCGGGTGAGCATTGGTCCTTGTTCGCATTAAAGTAAGCATGAAATTAAAGCTAACCCCAACGGCGAGTTGCAAATAAACTGCAGCTCACTCCCCCACTTCCCCACCGCGACTGGGGGGTGACTGTGGCAAGGGGGCAAGTGGTAAGGGGGCGACGAGGTTTCTGCAATGTTGTTGCATCAAATTAGCAGCCATGTTGAATAAAAAGAAGCGCGAATTTCATTTTCAACTGTTGTGCTTCCTTTCTTGTGTGCCGAAATAAAACAAAAGCAGAACATGATACAGGCATAAAGAAGTTACGGTTTCTACACTGCAAAAGATTTTAGTTAAATTGATGAATACAGCGGCAGTTTAATAAACTTACTACATTTCAAAACTTTTTCAATTTTTTCTTTAGTTTTTCTGGCTTTCTTTGGTTGAAATACTTTAGTTTGAAAAGTTCTACAAATTATATTTCCACATATTATTTATTTTAAAGATAGATTTAGTTTAAGTTGATATATTGTTTGTAAAGGCATAAAGGAAATAAAATTTAAAATTTTGCACTTTAACATAAATTATATCGCAACATTGTTGGTAAACGCATAAAGAACAAATGTTAAAATATTTCATTTTAATATAAATAATATAATATTGATGATTTAATAATAAACTAACAAATTACAATATTTCGATAATTTAGATAATTAGATAATTTTAGATATTTATATAATTTAATAAACAATTTTCTTCAGTTCCAAAACTTCTGCACATTTTATTAGCAAATAAAGAAATAATAATTTTCATTTTTTCATCCAATAGAAAAAATATTATAATGATGTAATAATATAAGTAATCGGCAAATTTAGATAATTTAAAAAATGTAATTTCAGAACCAGTTTTGAATGAGTTTAATTTTATTGTTTCTGTGTTCACTTGGTCGATATACTTTAGTTTGGAAAGGTAAACAAATGGTCATTAATCAATTTCTTTGATTACGCGTACGAAATTAAAAAACTTATAGACATATTATATTATTATTTTTATTATATAGATATATTCGTATTATGTTGCAAAATTGTTTGTGAATGCAACAAGAAAAATAAAAATAATACTAATAATATATTCATAATAAACTAACAAATAGCAGAATTTAGATAAGTTAAAAAAAATATACTAAATTTCCGAAGCAATTTTCGATGAATTCAACTTTAGTTTTTAAGTGTTATTTTGCTTGATAAACTTTTGTTTGAAAAATTCTGTACTTCATCATAAATTGGTTTCCTTGGTCGCCAAACCAAACAAGTAAAATTGATAAAAATAGTATAGCCATAATAGAATATGTAAGAAATATAGTTTGTATATATCTAGATTAATATTTGGTTGCAAAAAGGGAGAGCAATAAAGTTTCTTATTTTATACTTTACTAAAAATAAATTATCAATCTAGAAACTTTCTGAAATTAATCTCTTAAGTTTTCGCTTATGTATTTCTCTTTGCCTTTAAAGGAATTATTTTTTTGTGACATCTTGTTTCACTCTTAAATTTCTCGTTAAATTTTTCGTTTTCGCTCTGAAGGAATTACTTTATTTTTGGCGCTGTGATGAGTGGAAATGTGTAAGCTGCTTGTCTTGGCGTCGAACTAAAGTGCTGCTTGCAATTTCTCGTTTCTCATTTGTGTTGTCTTTAATTTTTTGTGGAACATTTCGCAACAGTGGCACGAGATGAGAAGTTGTTCATTTCGTTTGAAGCTATTCATTTCCTTAACATCTTGTACGTCGACTTCGACGTGCTTTTTTCTCGTTGTTGTTCTGCCTGGCATCCAATATTACAACACCCAAAGGTGTAATTGAATCAAATGAGCAAAAATTTCAGATTACTTCAAAACGCTGAGACGCCCGAGACGAGCTCTCGTCTTGCAGGCGGTGCGGGGGCAATCAGCGGCAGGCGGCGGCCAGCGACGGCGGCAGCGACGTCTCGAGCAGTTCAGGCGGCGAACTGGAGGCGTTTAAATGCAATCGGATGCTGGGGGGTTGCTTTGATATTGTTGAGGGACGAACAGGATACAGCTGAGCGCAACTTTAACATGGCTCTCGTGCGAATGATGATTGTGATTGTGTGGCAGGCAGGCAGGCAGGCAGGATGTTGAATGTCGAGTGGTTTTATTGCAAGTTGAGGCGGCGGCTGTCAAAAGTCTGGCAAGTTTAAGGGTTGCAGTTATGCTAAATGCTCAAATTGCAAATGAGCTACAAGTGCGAATGTGTCTTCCGACGTGGGGCCAAGTGCAATCAGTGAAAGTGCTGCTCGCCGCAGGCGTCCACAGAGCGGAAACGGATACAGACAGCGATACTGCATAAGATAGCGAAGAAGTACTACAAATAAAATGAAAAATACACATAATGCCTGAAACAAATATCGGTGGGCGACAGAATTATGAGCGGCAAGGACGGCGACTTTGAAGAGGTTCAAAAAGAATGGCAACAAACTGGCATTTAAGCTGCTTGTGCGTGGCGGGGACGGTCGCGGGGTGGGCGTCAGTCTGGTGATTTATGTGCACTGTTGAAGGTTCAAATAAGCGTTAAGTTTTCATTTCCGCTGGCGCAGGACCAAAGCGAAATAGCTGCGCTGGAATGAAACCGAAGAGAAATATTGTTTTTGTTTTGCCAGCTTTTTTTTGGTGGCGCTGCGAACAAAGCGCCACATTATTACAAAACAAATTAAGAGAAATGTTAAAACAAAACACATGGAGGAGTCGCGTTGAAGTTCGGGTCGGATTGCGCCTCAAGAGCTTCCGCATTTGGGCAAATAAATTACGAATATTTTCGCGCGAAGCAGAACAGGTAGCGGCAAAAAGACGCTGCACAAGGAAGCGAAATTGTTGCCAGCTTCGAGTTCAATGACCATTCGACTTGGCCAAATCTTGTTTCACTTGCAATAAATTAGACGCAAAAATTTCTCATTAAAATAGCTCGCAGAGGTTCTAAGACTGAGCACGCAGCTGTAACCCTTAAGTCGGGGCGCGTTAATCAATGTTGATATGCAGAAAATGATATTTCCAGCGGCACGCGGCGTATGCGCAATTTATCAAACATAACAACGGCAATTAATTTGTGCGCTGCCTGCGAGCTTGTTAAAAACAAACTTTTATAAATCAAACGTAACGAGCGTGTAACCCCGAGCACAGGTAAGACCTACACCCCCACACCCCCAAACCCTCCCTTCGTGGCATTTTTACAGCTCTGCGTTGCGTCGTGCGCTCGACAACTTTTCAAATAAAACTCAATGGCAAAATATTTACAATTTCGCTTTGTTTGGCAGCCGTGACTTTGGCTCTGTTTCCGCGCTCGTTTTCCGTTCACGCGGCGTATGAGTTATTTATTTGTGAGTTATTGGCATTTGAAATTTGCGGCGCAAAGTAAATGAAACTCGAGTGCTAATGCCTGCTTAAGCCCTCGTCTGATACCTAGTCTATGCGCGTATCGTGATTTCACAGATTTTTTGAGTACGTTAAATAACAATAAAGCGAGCGAGACAATTTAGGGTACGTATTTTATACAAAAGTTATTGATATCGTATTGTATTAGGATGAGTATTGTATTAGGATATGACGATGTTTTCATGTTTCTGCTGATCGCACATCAACTGCAGCTGAAAGCTCTTAAATGCTAATGCCTGCTTAAGCACTCGTCTGATTACTGTCCGTAATAGTTGTTTCAATAGCACTGTAGACATTTCTTAGAGTTTTTAAGAAGCTAAATGAAGCCAACTAACTAGCTGACAATACAGAGATCAATGTTCGTGAGCTAACTTTATGCAAAATTTGCTGTCGCAAATACAAATACAATTTCCGTACTCTTTGATACGCTGATACGTCAAATACACTATCATTCTGCCTAATTCCTAACTCATCCAGAATATTTACATAAGATATGCTTCGATGTCCCTGCTGCCGAGCCTCAACCCAGAGCTTCGTACAAGTTCCTCAGATGCTAGAATGCATTTAGGGAACCAGGGCATAAGTCAAGTGACAATAAACATTGTTTGCGAGCCAACTTTATTCAAAAGTTTTTGATGTCGTATTGTATTAGGATGAACGAGTGAGTTATCATGGTGCTGGCCATGGATATAATATGTTTTACAGACCCATGATAGACAGCTTGTGATCGTGCACCAACTGCAGCTGAAAGCTCTCAAATGCTAATGCCTGCTTAAGCACTCGTCCGAAAACTAGTCTGCGCGAGTATTACGACTTCAACTATAGACATTTTTAGAGTTTTTAATAAACTAAATGACAATTAAGAGCGCAATGTTCGTGAGCAAACTTCAATCCAAATTTGCCGTCTCGCAGATAAAGTTTAGGCAAACACATTCAATTTCCATACTCTTTCACTAGTGGAGACTGATTGATTTAGGTCAAATACACTATCAGTCTGTCTAAAACATGCTTCGATGACTCTGCTGCCGAACTTGCAACCCGAACCTTCGCCAGGATATAAGTCAAGCGACAATAAACATTGTTTGCGAGCCAACTTTATTCAAAAGTTTTTGATGTCGTATTGTATTAGAATAAGTGAGTGCGTTATCATGGTGCTGGCCATGGATATGACGATGTTTCGGTCCATGTTGTACAGACCCATGGCCGACAGTTTCTGGGGATCACGCACCAGCTGCAGTTGAAAGCTCTCGAACTGCAAACAGTCGAAAAATGATTCAACAACTGATTACTTAATAATACTACTTACTGCCCTCATCAACCTAATATCCATGTTGTTCGCAAAGTTGGAGTACTGGGTGGCCAGGTGGCGCATGGTTGCGTACTGATCCTGCAGATAGTAGGTCATCGCGTAGCTGATGTGCAAGTCCGCCAGGTAGCTGGCTACGCCGATGAAGAACAGCAGATTGCTCCAGCGGAAGATGGGGCCCACGATTCTGTACTTGACGGCCAGGAACGTGTAGTACAGCCCGGCAATCAGGCTGATGTAGACGATGGCGCCCATGCACAATATTTGAATGCCGAAGATGCTCGTCATCCTGCCAATGAGCGTCTGCAACTCCGACTGCAGTCGCGCCAGGCTGTCGATGCGATCAGCCAGCTCACAGCTGCGCAGATCGGCGACGCCCTGCCGCTGATCGGACTCCAGGTCGAGCGTCTCGCGTAGAATCGAGCGCAGCTCCTCGTTGCAGAGCGCGTAGTGGCTGTGCAGATTGAGCAGCGCAAAGTAGTACTGGCTGATGATGATGTTGAGCAACGCAATCAGCACGAACATTGCGAACACGCTCACCGTCATGCCCAGCGTGAGGCTGCCACGCAGTCCGTACAGCGCCAGCAGCATGTGGCACGTCTCAGTCAACAGGCCGGCGAGGAACTTGCTGATGACGCCACGGCGCCACATCAGCACCACACGCGGCTGCTCGCGCATCAGCTGGCGAAACTGCGCCAGCAGCTCGACGATCTGCGTGCGCTGCCACCAGCGACTGAGTAGGGTGACGAACACACACGAGACGCGCAGCATCATCACCGTGATGAACACGTACTCGTGGAAGGCGTTCATCTGGCTCCAGAACACATGCCAGATCCTGTCGCGCATCAGCAGCGGAAACAAGCTGAAGAACAGCACGTTCACCACGCCAGCATACAGCGTCGCCGCCTTCGTCAAGCGCGCTCGGCCCGTGCGCACGTCGATCTCAAAGTTGATCACTCCCATCAGTCGGCCGTAGTAGTAGTTCAGCAGCAGGCACAACTTCACTGCGCCACTCATTGCGCAGCACTGAAGGCGAGTTGGACTCGACTGATTAATGTGAAAGGCATCGAAGGACATTTAGATTGACTCCAAGGATAGACTGTAATTAGCTGATGATGATAGCGCTCGATACTGTGGCCACCAGGCTCACTCATCGCCTGCTTTAGTCTTCCCTGTGCACTTTTTGTTACATAAGTCCTGATGACATATATGTTTGAGGTTTGGTCTGTATGACATATTCCCGAAATGTGTTGTGTAATAAATGTATATAAATAAAAAAAAACCCTAGTGCCATAATTGTAATAATTTAAAACTGTTGAGTGAAATGAAAATAATAATATAAAATAATACAAAAATGTTCCATATTTTCTAATTATACTATTATAAAACGGTTGAGAAGTGAATTTTGTGAAATAAAAAATAAAATGCTCTTATTGCAGATCTTTAAATTATTAAGAACTACTTGATTTTAGGGAAATGGGATAAAAATAACAAAGTAAAATTATCTGAATTCCCCAAGTTGTAATCGGTTGCTGTATGGAAATTACAATCAGATATGCAGAACTGCAAGGCAATTACAAAATTGCTGTTGTTAATTCTCTTTTACACGTTTTGTGTATGTATGTATGTGTGTGAAAACAGTGGCAAAAATATGCCAATATGTTTCTAAAGTATGTGTGAGTTACAGATATAGATAGGTAATTGTTTTCAGAGGGCGTGGTCAGTCGGAAGCGCTTTACGAAGTTTGCATGCCTGGCATGTACATATGTATGTGTGTGTATGTATGCACTCGTGATCGACTGCTGCTGTAAGATGAGCCACGCTGAACTACATGCATATAAAAAGCCTCGCAGCTCTTACAGAAGTGCAAGGCATTAACAGAGTCACCTGCTGTTATTCTCTTAGACAGATTTTGTGTGTGTCAGTGATGCAAAAAATATGTTTGTAAGTGCTTCTCCATGTGTTCGCTTAGTGGCGAGCGCATGAGAAGAGCGCGTGATCGAGGAGAGCTTCGCAAAGGCGCAGCAGTGTGCCTAGCAGTGTATGTGTGCTCTTACGTTCGACTGCTGCTGTAAGCTGTGCCACTGTTAAACTATAAGAGAACTGCAAGATATTAACAGAGTGCTGTTAATCTGTTATATTTGTTTATACAAATGCGTGTGTGAGTGATGACAAAAATAAGCATTCATATGTGCGATGTTACGCGTTGGGACTCGCAAATCAAAGGCACACGGTCTGCCAAGTGGGCGTGGTTAGGCAAGAGAGCTTCTCTAATGTTTATGAGCTTGCATGTGTGTGTTGAAATAGCAGAAACTATGAAAAAAATTTGCATGCTACGCAGATTATTTTGTAATTCAAATTTAACATTGAAATTAAATTCGAAAAGAAAAGTTCTAGTTTTCCGTTTAAAACATTTTTGTTTGTAAAAAAAGGTATAGATAAAGTGCTTCATTGAAATGAATTGATTTTAGTAAGCTTTGCAAATTAAATTGTAATTGTAATTTAATATAAGGATTAACTTTCCAAAAATAACTAGTAGATTTCATTTAAAGTTTTTTTTGTGAAAAAGAAGTGATGGTAAAGCATTCTTATTTCTGTTAGCTCAGCAGATTACTTATTTAACATTAAAATTAATTTAAGAAGGGAGCTGCTTGTTTGCGATTCAAGTCATTTGTTGTTGAAGATAAATATCATCATTGAGTGCGCTGTACAAAAGATTTGTTTATTTTTGCATGCATCATTTTGCTGCATCGTGAAATGAGCTGCGTGCTGTGTTTGTGGGGCGAAATCTAAAAAAAATTGAATGGAAATTACAAAAAAATAGTTGAAGAGCACTTGTGTAGTAATCGGCTTTGGATTACGTGTCTTGTTATATAGTGGCAACCAATTAAAATATGCATTTCGCCAGCTCACAGCTGGTGCTCATGATGAGTGCAAGAAACATACTTCATGCACAACAGTTCGCCATATAATACGAGTATAAACACAATCAAACATAAACCAATTAGTGCAACAAAACGCATATTGTTTTCGGCCATGGCGTTGGCGTTTTGGCCAAGGTTTTATCCGTTTATCGCGTCAAATGCAATCGCAGCAGGCAACGGGCCGGCAACGGGATTGCGCATTGTTTTTATTCTATTTTGGCGCTGTCGATTTGCATTTAAGTGGGATCGAAGCGACCGGCAAAAACACAGTCGAGCTGGCCAAACAAAAGGCATTCAATTAAAATGGCCGTGGCAAAGCATTTAATACAATTTACGCAATTAATTTCGTTGCCGAATGCAAACAGCAGCAATTTGTCGGCCGAGGGGGCAAGCGGGGCGAAACTATGAAGCAAAATGGCGATAGTTTAAAATATTTGCACAGAAATGCTGACGCACTGAATAGACAGCTCTCTCTCTATCTGTGCACAAAAACATTCTCATATTCGCATTTGCAGTTAAGTGAAACAAAAGTGCAATATTAATGGCCCAAATAAATGAAAGATATGCTATAAAATGCAGCTCTCCCTCGCTCTCTCTATCTATCAGTCGCTCTCTGTCGCTCTGCCGGCTGTCAGTGCAAATATTTTGCGCAAATTGCCAAACCGAATATGGGCCAAAAACACAAAACCAATTTGTCGTATTGTTTGTCAATGGCCATGGAACCCGCTCTGCAAGCTGAGCTCTGTCCAATGAATGATGTCGGCCCATTCATCTTGCGCACTGGGTCATTTTGGGGTCAACGCGACATGCGATTGAAGCCCTAGCTCGCTATTTTACGGCAATTTAAGGTGCTTCAATTGAGGGCCAAATGCGAGAAACAAACGTGAAATGGCTTTAAATAAAGTTACCAATATTTGCAATATGGTCCGAAATTCCTTCTGAAAATCACGCACGTTGCAAGTTTATTTCGCAATTATTTATAAAAATATATATTCTGATGAGATAGCAATTTTTGATGAATAAACACAGTTTCGTCATTTGTATTTTAAACCAGCTTTACTTTAATGTCTCATGCTATTTTATATGTTTTAATGTGTATAGGGAATAGAAAATCTGTTTAAGTTATTATAAATATACGGCTTTACTCATTGAAATAGCAGGACTTAGGACCATTTGTTTACAACTTAAAATATATTTATTTTAAAATAACTTAACAACAGTTCCACTTTCAGTATAAAATGTATAGTTATTCAGTATGTAAAATATAATATTCTTGCTAGTCAATTGTAATTAATATTTTTGAAGTGTGTAAATGTAATTATTTATTTATTACATTTAACTTATCATATTTGTAGAGTTGCAGCTAATTTGTTATGAATGGAGTTTCTTCATTTACATATTTGATCTACAAGGTAAAAAAATAAATAAATAAAATATACAAATGCTTTGGTTTACTAAAACACTGAAAGCTTTTTTAAATACTTCTATGTGTATTAACTAATAACTAAAAGCCATTTTTAAACGATTTAATATGATGATATAAGAGGCAATAATAAAAATGTTAGGTCAATGAAATGGTTTTAATTAAGATAATATTGAATTATAATATCCCATTTGTAGTATTGTTTTTTTCTTATGAATATAGTTTCATCATATCTATTTTTGATCTACAGGGTATTAATTAGGTTATTGCAGAATATACAAATGCATAAATTTAGGTATTTATTTTAATGTCTTGTATTGTATATAATATGTATCATAACTAGAAGAAAGTGCAACAGCTAGTGAACATAAATTGCAATTATTATTTAATAAATTTGTAGATAAACCTTGTTTTAGTGAATGGTTTTTAATGTGGTCCAAATACTAAACTTGTTACTTGGAAGTCTTATAAAAACTAGAAGAGCAAGTCTTTGTTAAGCATGTGCAACTTTAATGATGGAATAATTAATAGATGCATTTTAAGGCCTCTGTGAACACATTCTGGAAAGTTTGTTTAAATACCATCAGAAAGCAAAAGAGTAAATGGAATGTAAATAGTATTCAGCAGTTTTTCCAACTACTTTATTATATATAGTGTGCTTCAGCACTTGCGATCTCGATGGCTATCTTAATGGAGCGCTAACAGGCTGTTGCTCAGGCTGATCACCTGCTGTTCACCTTGAAGTGGCTGCAGCTTGTTGGGGAGGGGAAAGCACGGCAAGCAGCCATCAATCAATCGATGGACAGTGGAGTGCATAAATTTGCGGAAAAGAGGCTTTAATTAGAGCAGGCCGAGCTGCAGACCGCAGAATGGCATTATGCCTTGCAATTGGCGAATAAATCTTTTCGCGCCTCGACACGAGACGCATTCAAAATGCTAAATTAGTAAAATGTCACTTTCGCTTTCAAGTGCGGCTGCCGCACGGTGGCACGAGGGCAAGGGGGCACGGGGCGAGACCGAGTGGGGTGTGGATGCTGCTGTTGTCGCGCGTGATCAAAGCGCGGCACCGACAGAGGCGGCAACCACATAAATTATCGCTGGCTAAGCAGGCACTTGCAACGCCGCGAATTAAGGCAGAATGCGGGGAGGGTGGCGGGGAGCGTGGAAAGCGGAGCTGCCTGTTGCGAAATGTTGCACATGTGGCAGGCAAGCAAAGCATTGACATACTTCAAAGTGCTTGCATTGTAGTCTGCTGCAACAGCATTGCGTATTGTGTGCTGTCTGCGACTCCAATTCGGTTGGCTTTTTTCATGCAGGTCTCCGATATGGCATGTTATGCATATTTGCGACGCTTTGATAAAACTTTTCAAATGTATCTGCCACAACAACAGCAGCAGCTGCAGCCGTATCTCTGTCTCTGTGTCTGTGTCTGTGCATTTAAATTCCTATCAGCTGCCTGTTGCCATCCTGTTTAGTTGTGTTGAAGGCGCCAGAGCGTATAAAATTAAATTCCTTATCGCCGGCGCCCCGTGCAACTCTTTCGCACAGTGCTTTGCCTGGCAATTTGCTTGCTGCGACAACTTGCCACAACTGTTGACCAGCCTCAACTGCGGCACACAGCCTTAAATGGCGACAGCATTGTTTCAAGTTTCCAATTGCCATTTTATGCAATGCTAGAGAATTTCATTTGCATTTTTCCGCTTTAAGCTGCAGACTCAAGAGATCTTGGCCCAGATAGTTTCCTGCTTTTTTCCTCAAGTTGAAATGCTTTCATAACAATTGTTCGCGAGCTAATAACTCTTAATTTGTATGTACAATATTCTTTCACAATTCAAATTTTCTATGCATCAAATGTGGATTAAATTTGCAAATAACTAGAACAAGTTTTTCAAGTAAGAATGTTCTTTATGTGATAAATATAATTAAATTATTATACACAAATATTGTAAAAATACGCCACAAACTCTAGAGGTATTGAAACATCAGTTAGATTTGATAATAGCAGCTGACAACAGTTGGGGAATTAATAACTTTAAATATTTTGTTATTAAATTTACTTTTCCAAATGATCGCTGCATTAAATGTAGGTTAAATTGATAAATAACTAGAACTTTTTCCAAGAAGTGTTGCTATTAAGAAAAATGTTTTTGTGATATATATTGTTAAATTATAGATTGCATCAGATTTGTTAACAGTAGTTGACAATTGTTCACGATTTTATAACTATAAATGCTTTTTTATTATAAACAATTTTCAAATTTCCAATGGATTAAATTGGCAAATTGCTTGATTTTTTTTATTAATAAGCGATATTATTAAGAGCGATATATATATATATATACAAATATTGTGAAGTTAAGACACAAAATTAAAATACCTTAAACATCGATCATATTTGATAATAGCAGCTGATAAAATTTCACGATTTAATTTCACGATCACGCGTTCGTATTGTATTTACTTTTCAAATTATCGATGCATTAAATGTATATAAATTTGATAATTTACTAGAATATGTGTTGTTGAGAGGAAAGCTCTTAATGTCTAATTATATGTTGTTTGTAAGAAGCCACAAACTTCAAGGCTTTAATCAGTGCTGCCGTCTTAAGTGACTTAAATACCTAATAAAAAACTATTGTTTGGTAAAATAAATAATAAAGTATCTGTATAACATTTTTATACAACTGTTGTAAAAGTATGTAGAAACAATTTCAATTTATCGACTACAAAATTATTTTAATTAGAAAACGATATATTAATATGCAGTTTACTTGAAGTGCACGATTGTTATCGATAATTAAAAGTATTTTTTTTCGGTATTTTTAAGTTTACGTTGTCAGTGCAGCTGAAAGAAAATATGCAAATTAGTCTGCTGTGCATTTAGTTGTAACAGAGCGAACATGGAAGATGCAAATAGTATAAGTTTAATAAGTTTAAATGAAAGTATTTTTTAACGACAATGACGACACTATCTCAACCTACTTTCGAGCTGGCTAATAAGTTAATTGTTATATTAACTCAACGTGGCTCTCCTAAACCTAACAACTTTATCTATTTAAATAGTTGATAGTAAACTCGCCAGCTTTTGATCCGCACACGGATTGAGTTTCTTGACCACTTCGCACTCTGGGTTTATTTATTTATATTGGACGCATAAACTCGCAGCTTGGCGCGCACTAACTTACAATCTATTGAGCTCCAGGGCAAAGCTAACTAATTTCGATTCAATTAATTAACTGCACACATACGAATCTCCAGCTGAATGGCGCAAGCAGCAAGTTCGCACTGCAAACCGCCAATGGTTGGCGGTTGGCCAAAAGTGCGAGAGAGCGAGAAAGGGTTGCGAGTGACTGCGATGGCTGTAGCTGCAGTTGCGGCCAGCGGCAAACACAGTCTGGCCCGGTTGAGATTTAAGCGATAAGCGAGCGGACCAAACTACCAATTGGAGCAGCCAATATATGGCGCGCACTTGGCACACATTCGGCTGGCCACTTGGCAGACATTTTTGGCCAATTGTATCGATAAATATTGCAGTGGCCGGCGGGCTGAGCTAATAAAATGTTTGCATGCATAAATCTCGAGCTGTTTATGGGCCACGAAACGTGCTTGTGTCTCTATCGGACAAACGTATCTATAACTGCCAGGCCATTTGCTATATTGCTTCCTATTGCCGTTCAATTGGGTTTATCAGGCTGGGGGAAAGTGCCAGGAAATTAGTCAAACGTATTGATCTTGCATCGAGAGCGAATTGTAAATCATATTTTGGACATTTTTCCTTGCTAAATTCAGCGATTTTAAGTGGCTTTTAGGCGAACTGCGGCAAAAAGTGAAACTTTGAGATAATAATTACAAGTAAGCGGGCGCAAATAATTCCACGGATAGCGGTAGCATATCACAAAGTTTGGCGTAAAACCCATTTAAACTTTTCAACAACTCATGGATGCAGTGCAGCAGAAGCAGCAGCAGCAGCTGGTCAGGGCAAAAGCAATCTGCGGCTGACAAGCGAACGCTTATTAAAATGGCAAAGACGAACGAACCCCCCGGAATGGATGGGAGTAGCTCGTTGAGCTGGAGACATGACGAACATGACGACGATGACGATGACGATGAAGAGGATGAGGATGAGAACGATGCTGGCCAGTTGAGTGACCAGCCTAGACGCAACACGAAACTTGCTGCTTGATTAAAGCTTCGAACTGTCTGCCCACTTGAGTGGCTGCCACTGGCCGCGTCTCCATTTAAATGTTCATTTGTTATGCTGTCGTCATCTGCAACTGACTTTGTGCATGTTGTCTTCGTCTGCTGCACTGGCAGCCGGCCAACAAGTGTCCGCAAACACTTCTGCTGCCAGCTGCAGAGGCGCCTGCGGCGCTGTCTTCGAGTGCGGCAGGCAGGCTTCAAGTTGGGGCAAGTGGCAAGTGGCGAGTGGCTGCCGGTTCTGCGCATGCAAATTACTTACGGCCACAATGTTTTGATTTCATTCGCGGGCTGCTCTACTTCAGCGCTTCCTTCTCGAGTGCAGCTGTGCGTGGGATTAGGCCTAGAAGTGGACATCATCATCATCATCATCACCATCGTCATCATCGGCAAGCGTGGGTTTTTTGCAATTTGACTGAGTGCGTGACGTGTGTTCGAAAGTTTCAGCGACAACTTGCTGCCACATAGAAAGTGTGCCAATAGATATAGGTATGTAATTTTCAAATCTCACAAAAGTTAATTTCAAGCCAGGTCTTTGCTGACCAAGCACATTCGTTCAATTAATCCAATGCGTAACGACAACTTGGCCAGCCAAAGGAAAAGAAAAGAGCAGCAACAAAATAGCTGCTAAGTTGCAGGGGCAATCTGCGCCTACCATTTTTGTAATTTTCCGCACAGATTCCAGCGGAGCTGCTCCTCTTTTTCCTTGGCGTTTTCTTCTCGGTTGGCGCTTTCCCAGGACAGCGGCGAACGCATGATCAAATGTCACAATCAATTTCAATTTGGCGCTCGAATTGAGCTTCGTTAGCGGCAGCTGGCAAAGAAAACGAGCTAACTGCCAGGTTGATTCGCTGCCTGCCAAAAGCCAAGAAGCAGCCAATGAAGCGCATGCAGGCAGTGATGCTCAGCTAGCCATTTAACCGCCAGAACGTAAAACATGCTAAGCAGAGTAGTGTGGATGAAAATATTCCATGTGACATCCTGTACTTCAAGGCCAAGATCGGTAACCTAAATGAAATGCAACTTAATAATATGGAAACGCTTAGTTCAATGTCTATGAATTAATTCATTAACAATAGTGATAAAGTGGGAGTCATACACTGCACAACTTTTGCAACTAAAGTTACTCTATTTTTGAAGCATTTTGGGGAACATTCGTTACTTTTCATTTCCAATAACAATAGTTCATTAACTTTTGTACTTACATACTATATAATATTAAATATTGAGATTTATTATCCTAACACGATTGTGAACTTAGCTTGCAGAAGCATCCGTTATATTGCATTCCTGATTAGCACTCGCTTTATAAATTTTAAAATATAGATGACGATGTCATTAAGGGTTATTTTTGCGGTGCAGTAAATTGATATTTTGTTTGTTAATGGCACAAACGACAAAACAAGCAGATGGAAGCACAGTGAAACTTATTGAAGTGATCGAAACAGAATGAGAATCGTATTCCAAATCAGATTTTTAACAAAGTCTATTTATTATGAAGAACAAATTTTAGAATTATTAACTTTATTTTATGTTGAACAGACATTTTAGAATGCTATTTTAAATTTGTAAGCTGCAAAGGAAACTCTATGAACAAGAAGTTTGGAAAAAGTTTATTGGCGTTAAATCAGCACTTATAACAATTATATATAGATATATAAATGTATCTTAAACTTGCCTATTTTGTATAATTCTTGCAGCCAAACTTAGCTGCTTTCTTCTAAGTTCCCAAAATGAGCAAATGGCTTTTTTTTAAAGGACATAGCTTTTTTTGGCTTTGAATTGTTGGCAGCTCTGAATGCAATGAAGCCAAGCCAAACGGCAAAAGGTAGAAGCCATGACCAAAGCCGACTTGACTGCCAGTTTTTCTAATCAAGCAACTACTGCGCGAGAAGCGCCTGTAATTTAACTAATTTGTTCCAGTGTGTGTGTGCAGAACAGCAACTTGGCTTGCAGCAAACGCTTCGCGTTGCAACTTGCAACCTGTCAACGGCTACGATGGCTAACCGTCAGCAGTTTCAAAAGACTTGTTTGATCTGCCAGGTTTGGCTTAGAGCAAACTCGCTACGAATCATTCAATTGCAAACAAATTTAACGATACTGCTAATTGATTTTCATTTTCTAATTTAAAAATCCCACATGTAGTTAGTAGAATACTCGTAATTTTAGATTGTATTGTCAGCATCAGTCGATTTGTTGCCTTTTAAATATAAAGTGTGATAGTTGAAACTATAGCTACAAATTCCTTTATCTGTTTCTGATATTAATACTTATTTAGCTTACCAAACTTTCTAGAATTGCAATCGTTTTCAGTTTGTAGTTTATGAAAATAATATAAAGTATCCCAAATTAATCTTATGTATTCTTATTTTAGCAAAACTTCTGATCTCTGCTTTGAATTATTTATTGTACACTACTATATTCTATTTCAAAATTTGTCATTAAAAATATTTATTTCTATTTCTGTGATTGTTTTCGAATAGCAATCAAATTTTAGTGCTGTTAAAAAGGTAGTTGTTTTTTTTTGTTGTGCATTGGCTGTAGTTAACTATAATGAAAGTCAGAAAGTCTTAAACATTTATTTAGAATCTCTGTACATACTATAACTTTTAATTATTTGTTTACATTATTCTTGTATTAGCATTTTGATTGCAGGATTGTAGTTTTTGTTGTGTTAACTGTTTGACTGTGGTTAATTATAATTCATTAAAGTCATTAAAGTTATATCTTTAATTTATTTTTATTTTGGCATCTTGATTGCCTGTAAACCGACTTACGAATACATTTTAGTCTTTTTAAAACTTTTTTTGTTCTGTATTGTAGTAAAGTATGATTCATTAAAGTCAGAGCAACCAAAGTCAAGTTCGAACATTTATCAAGGAACCCCTCTAGATACTTCTTCTAATTATTTATTTACAATACTCTTATGTAGAAAGCGCAGTCTAATTGCATGCGAGCTAACTTTATGGTCTCCAAGGAGTTGCAGGCGACCTTTTAAAGTTGTGATAGTTGTGAGCTCAACCCTCGTTTGCTTTTCAAAATAGTTGCTGACCAATGCGGGAGAAATGCTAATATCGATAGCCAGAGTCGAATAGTTATGAGAGTGCGCTGCCTTTTGGAGCGCCTTTTAAGGCGCACAATCAAATGTCAATTATGTAGATTTTATGCAGTTAGCATTGGAAATACTTTTATAAAAACGGCTTGGGCCGGGCGTCTTTGGTTTTGGATTTGGTCTTAAGTTTTTTGTTCTGGCACTCGGAAGCAGTGCAAAACTGTTCTTTGCAGTGGAGTAGTCTTTTGTGCTTTGTTTACCAACGTCTAGACGTTTATTGTGAGTTCGGCGTGGGCTCCCTTCGCAAACGCATTGTTGGTAGCTGAAGTTGGGTCCGAGAGGCGGTTGATAAAAGTGGCAAACTGGTTTTTGGCAAATGATTCGCGGCGAGCGTTGCAAATGCGTATCGCTGCGGGACTGAACAATGCCGAACAAGTTTCTAATTATAACTGCTTTTTGTCCCCAACTTTCGTTGGCCACATTAACAGACTGCCAGCTGCAAGTTGTGAAGTGTGAATTTGGGCACAAAGTTTTCGGCATTTGTTGAAGCCATTGAAAGGTAGCGTTAAGATAGTCAGTCAGATAGTCTTAAAGTCTATAAAGTATAGAGCAGAACTCTTCAAAATGAGGCATAATAACAGTCTATTCAATAACTTCGTAGAATGACATATAAATGCAGCTACTAGAATTGTTTGTCTATTTTTTTGAATTAGTACAAAGTTGCAAAGGATACGTGCATAAATTCGAATGCGATCTGGCAACGCGTTCGATGGTTATCGCAGAAGCTTTTCAACAACAAAATGGTGAAAGTTTTGATAAAGCATCTTTGAAGTGAAGTCTATAAAGTATTGAGCGGTAACTTTTCAAAATTAGCGATACTAACATAACAGTACATTCAATTACTCCGTAGAATGATATATAAATGAAGTTAGCAGAATTTGTTTTGGCTATTTTTGATTTAGTATAATCCTGCAAAGAATGATCTGGCAACGCGTTCGATAGTTATCGCATTTTGTGTACAGAAGCTTTTGTTATCGACAAGAAAATGGCGAAAGTTTTGACAAAGCATTGAAGTGAAGTCTATAAATTATAGAAATATAACCCTTCAAATTGAGGGATATTAACGGTCCATTTTATAACTCCGTAGAATGAAGTTTTGATGAAGCATAGTTTTTTGATGCAAGATTATACCAAATTATGGCTTAATAAACATTACCCGGAGTCTGTTCCATCGCGACGCATGGTTGAAAAGTAGATTTCCGAATTTAAACATGGTACATGTTGTAGGAACGCAACTAAACACTTGGCCTATTGCCAAGTTGACTTCTTTTCTTTGCCAAGATATATAGAGAAAATGAAAGATAAACTCAACGTGCATTCAGCTGTTGTTTCAACTTCAAGTTTATAACAAGCTCAACGAATCAGTTTAGTTTGCGTTTGGGAAATGCGAAGTAAGAAAACGAGCATTCATCAGCAGCTTCTCAAGCCTAAATGAGACACCTGCGCCACAACTACGCACATCGAGAGGTCTTGAGAAGAACCGAGAACTATGTATGCAAACAACTTGAGGGTTGCTGGCTTGAAGGAGCTGGAGACGAGGAGTGATGCGAGCGCGTTTATCTGGCGCTTTGTGGCATTTGCAGGCAGCTGCCGTTTGGGAAATCCCCACATGAATAATTACAGCGCAGGCAGTTCATTTAATTTCACTTTCCCAACTGAGACTGAATCCTTTGGCTAAGCCCCTTGTCGGAGCAGCGGGATGCGGCACATGAATGAAAATATTTAATGAAGAAATTTATAACAAACTTTTACAAATGGGCTGAGGCCACGAGAGTGGCAGCAGCAGCAGCAAGAGCAGAGCATTTTAAAAATTATGAACATTAAATGCAAATTAAGCTAATCAATTAAGCCGAAACGAAATGAGATGCGGCTATGACGCCTCTCGCGGGCTGCGCCTGAGTTCAAAGTACACATCACATTGCCGGCCCATTTGACGTTGTGCAATTAGCCAAGAAACGAGTCGCTGAAGTCGATACTCAACCAGCAGCCAGCCAGCCCAGCCAGCAACCCCTGCAAATGACGGACATTAACGTGGCTGCCGATTCGGGGGCGGGCAGCGCTCTGTGTTCTGCTGTTCAGCTGTTCAGCTGGCATGCAATGCCAACTCTTTTGGTGTCCCCAGCCGGTCGCAGGATGCGTGTTCCTTGGGAATTTGTGAGTCTCCGGCTCGTGAACGACAACTTATTATAGGTCAGTGTTGGCAATTGCGTTAGCTGCCACCGCGCCCTTCCCCTTTCAAGTTGGCTGGCATAGTTGACTTAATGATTGGATATTAATTTGGCAGGCTGTGCGCTGTGTTGTATAGTGTGTGTTCGCTACATACAAATTGCTGTCGATTAGCCATTGAGCATTGCCCACACGGGCCATTGTTGAGCAAACAATGAGTGGCCCCGGCTACATAAGTAGGAGCGTGTAAAGCGTATGATTCAAAGGTAGTTTAACCGGGGCTCAGCTCGTTAAAAGCGGCCCTAACTACTGCCCATTACTGCAATGGGGCAATTGTCGGACTGGGCCGACGAAACATAGACACAGTTCGCCATTTCGCTGGAGCGGCCTAAAGAAGACTTGTTTGATTGCTTAACCATTAACATAAGTGCCGCTTTAACTGAAGTAGCAGTAGCTTAAAGATGCCGCTCTCAACTCGCAAGTTACACACAATCTTTTATTTATATTTTCTAATTACTTTCAGCTTCAATAGTTTGTTCAAATACAGTTCATATACTGTAGAAGGAGTGGCTTAAAGATGCGCTCTCTAAACTCAAGTTATATTATTTTCATTTTATTTTTTAATTACTTTCATCTTTAATAGTTTATTAATATTTATATACATATACTGTTTAAGGAGTAGCTTAAAAATGTCGGTCGCTTTTAACTCCAAGTTATACACATTCGTTTCTTTATATTTTCTAATTACTTTCAGCTTCAATAGTTTGCTAATATACAGTTCATATAATGGAGAAGGGGTGGCTTAAAGATGCGCCCTCTAAACTCAAGTTATTATTTCCATTATATTTTCTAATTACTTCCATCTTTAATAGTTTGTTAATATATATATATTGTAGAAGGAGTAATTCAAAAAATATATATATTCTTTTCTTGGTATTTTCTAATTACTTTCAGCTTTAATAGTTTGTTAATATACAGTATATATGCTGTATAATAAGAAGCTCACAGATGCCCCTTCTAAACTCAAGTTATACACACTCTTTTCTTTATATTTTCTAATTACTTTCAGCTTCAATAGTAGGTTATTATACAGTACAGATACTGCAGAAGGAGCAACTTAAAGATGTGCCTTCTAAACTCAATTTATACACATTCTTTTCATTATATTTCTTAATTAAATTCAGTACCTATAACAAAGGTGGATCAGCTTAAAGATGCTCTTTTTAAACTCCTTGCTATTCACATTGTTTTCATTATATTTTCTAATTACTTTCAGCGCTCTAAGAGTTTGTTAATCTGTTTTATGTAGCAAACAACTGAAGTAGCTGCATAAAGATGCGCCTTTTAAACTCCAAGTTATGCATATTTATTTGATTATATTTTGCACTTACTTTTAGCAATATAATAGCTTATTAATATATTTATAGTTAAAATGCAACTGACGATAAAGTAGCTTAAATAAGCGTCTCCTAAACTCAAGTTATACATATTCCTTTAATTATAGTTTCAAATTAATTTTAGCAATCTGAACAAAACTGAAGAAGTAGCTTAATTACCTTATTGCGTTTTAATAGTTTGTTAATATATTTTATTTAATATATTTTATTTAAAAGCAAACTGAAGAAGGAGTAGATTTAAGATTTCGCTTTTTAACTCAATTAATACACATTCTTTATATTATATTTCCTAATTACATTCACTTCCTCTAATAGTTGATTAATATATACATCTAAAAGATGCGCTTTTTAAACTCAAGTTCATTATATTTTCACATAAATATATTTTCAGTAAATTTTCTACACATTCTTTTGATTACATTTTAATTATTTGCAGCAGCACTTTAATATTTATTTATGACATTGAATGCAAAGCTATTCTATTCACCAAATTGTTATCCCATATAAACCGAATTGCTGTAATGGCTTTTGGCGACACTTCAAGTGTACGGCAAACATTATTTGCAGTTTAATTGGCCAAATAATAGTTATGGCTGCGAGTGGAAGCCCGAAGTGCTCAATGAAATTTTAATGGGGCGCCTCAAACGAACTGAAAAATCAACGAAAATCAACAAGGCGACAATAAAAATGCCGCCCGATGGCGCCCCACTGAATGGGCCTAATCAAATTAAGTACTAATCCTTGGGAAAAACCGCGAACAATTTAAAATGATTGTAAGCAAATTTCCCAAAACAATTAAATAGCTCAACGGAATTTCCGACCCGCCAACAGCTGTTTCATTCCCATAGCGAGAGCGAGCGAGCGAGAGAGCGCGCGAGCGAGCAGCTGTGAGAGAAAGCCTGCGCAATGAGAGCGACATTGTATTGTGTCGCATGCGATAAGCGCGACACTCGCATGCGTTTCGCGCTGCGTGACGTTTGCATATGTGCGTGGCACATAAAACGCATGCGAGTAGCCATAATGAGGGTATGAACAACTAAGCAGTTAGCCGAGGATAATCCATTTACAGCACAGTGCAAAATTGTTGCACCCCAAGGAGTTGCGATTAGAAGGGCGAGTTGCGAGGGGGGGGGGGAGGAGTAGTGCTGTAGAGCAACGGCTGACAACAAGGTTGCATATGAGCTGAGAAATTGTTTTATTACCCCGTGTGTTGAGAGCGTGTTGACTGAAAACAAAGGTGCGCACAATAAATTACATTGTTACACGGAACTCGAAAGCGTCTGCAACAGGCAACGTGCAACAATGCCGCAGTAGTGCTGGGGAGGGGGGCAGACAGAACAGCGGGCGCGCAGGAAGTCAGCAAGAAGCGTTACGCTAATGAAAAGCATTTCGCCCCCCAAACACATGCGAGCAACGTACATATAAGTCTGCAGCAAGTTTGGCAAGCTTGCACTTGAAACGACTTTGGCCCCGGGGCTGATTTAATATTTAAGAGCTCAGCTACTGAGCCCAAAACACGGCTAAATGCACTTTGATGTTTTGGCCATTAGTTGAGGTTGAGACTTTGCATAAATAACTGAACGACGCCTGGCTTCATTAGAAAGTCAGTCCTCCCTCTCTCTGTGTGTTTGCGGCTAGTTGAGATGTCTGTACCTTTGAGTGAAGTGAAAGTGTCATAAGCCATCCACGGTCTGACAAATTACCGCAAACTGCAGTTGTAGTTGTTGTTATGGCTGTCATTATCGTTGTAGTTGTAGTTAAGGATGCTCAGTGTTGTGGCATGAGTTTGAGTTAGGAGAGCGAGAGACGCCAAAAACTGCTGGCGATCGCAGTAGACGGGGCATGGCAGCTTTATGGATTTTGTTTAGATTTCGGAGTTGGACCCTTGGCTAGTTATCAAAATTAAATATTTCTCAATTCAGAACAATTCGTAGCATAAAAGTACATGCCATAAATGGGAACTATTGTCAGTTCTATGCAAAAGCCAGCGATGTACGTGAACATGGAGAGCACCCAGGCGCAGTTCGTGCGCGAGACGATCAACAACCACAAGGTGGTGATCTTCAGCAAGTCCTACTGTCCCTACTGCAGCATGGCCAAGGAGCAGTTCCGCAAACTGGACGTGGCCACGACCGTCGTCGAGCTGGACCTGCGCCAGGACGGCGAGGAGATCCAGGCGGTGCTCGGCGAACTCACCGGGGCACGGACGGTGCCGCGCTGCTTCATCAACGGCAAGTTCATTGGCGGCGGCACGGATGTGCGGCGTCTCTACGAGCAGGGCATACTCCAAAGGTACTTCCAGTAGCTGCTGCTGGGCGTCTGATCTGCGGATTGCGAGCGAATTGCTGTTAACGAGTTATGATTGAATTGAGTTTGATTGGGAAATGAAATACTTGGAAAACATATTGCGTGCGTTCGACTTTTGCTTTTCGCTTGTCAACCTGCTTTTGCCAACCTGCTTTGTGCGACTTTAAAAACAGCAGAGCAGAACGTCGCTGCCGACGATAAGCCAAATTACGCATACGACACGTGTGCACAACGAAATTGTCTTTTTTCTGCTGCTGCTGTTGCTGTTATTGTTACACCTGCTCAATGGTAAACTAGATTCGGCTGTGCGCCAGCAATTTACAGAATTACAGCAATTTGCCAGCGCAAATTCAATGAATTATTTGACGATTTGAAGTCTAGTCGCAAACAAACCTTGACTGCAGTCGAGACAACGCGGCGTATGCGTGATGCGCCTTACGCTGACCCTGAGCTGGCGCACGCAAATACATTTTCGCAGCTGTCGTGCTACAAAGATGTTTCTTTGTTTGCCCAGCTGACATATGAGCGCGTCCTTTCAGGGTATAATGCATGTAGCTGCTTGCAGGACGAAAAAAGGGCTGCAAGCAGGTAAACATTAACGTTAATGCCAGCTCGCTTCCGCTTCGTCCTTTCGCTCTCTCTCTCTCTCTCCACCTTGTGGCACCTTCGAGTTGGCAGCTCGCTTCAGTCGCGGGGATTTAATTGTTTTGCACAGATCCTTACAATCGAAATCCCCTTCACGCCAGCGCGCCGCAGGAAGGCGCAACTTAAGCGTCATATTGAGCAGATAAAAGCGCCATTGTTGGTTGCTGCTGTTGCACACGTGATTGTTGCACGGCTTTCATGTTGCATAATGAAGTCGCCCGGCATTTACAGTTTCACTCGATGCTGCCTTTTATTATAATGTGACGAGACAGAAGCTTGGCGAGCATTGACTGCAACTGCGTCGCTTGCCCTTTGAATATGCATGTGTTGCGCTGCAAGTTTCCCGCGGGAAATACACTTGCAATTTACGCTGTCTTTACACAAATTTAAAATCGTTGCTTACTTTAATCGACAGTGCAATTGCTGGAACTAACAGCCAACAAATGGCAGTTTTTAACTGGCGTCTGATCCAATAAAAAAGCAGCGCGTAATTGCGGCACTTGAATGCTGGAATTTGTAATCAAAATTGCTTCAAAAGCCACCGACAACGTCGGCGAAAACTAATAATAAAAACGCTTAATAAATCGTCTATCAAAAGGCGTCTGCCGCTGCACTGAGCACAATGCAGGCTGCCATATGATATATGGTCTAGCCAATGTCTGGTCTAGCTTCAACCAACACCAACACCAACACCAACACTAACACCAACTCTAACCGCAACTCGAACTTCTATTAGTCGCTCGCTGGGAGAACTTGCACCGAAATATGCCGGGGCACAAAGCAAACTAAGCGTCGTTTTTATTAAAACCGCAGTTCAGTCGAGCGCAAGAATTGGATAATAAATTTTTTGTGGGCTCGTTTAAAGCCGCCTTAACGCACTGGTTAATTGTGGGCGTGGCGCGGACAGTGAGTGTGTCTAATTTGAACGCCAGCATAAATCATAATTTGTAATTACATTGTTTAACAAACGCCAGAGAGAGAGGTGTACTCATGTAACTGACGAACAGTTAAATACCCTGCAGTTTAAGCAAAATGTGTTTAAGTCTCTTTAGCTCAATCAGTTTTTGTCTGCATTGGGATAGCTCACTTTAAGTCGAAGTTCTGCAACTCAATAACTGTTTGTATACGCTTTAAGACTTCTTTCGAATATCTGCCAGTCAATAAGCTTTGTGTGCTGGGTGGCTTTAAGACTTCTTTTGAATTTCTGCTTGTCTGCATACCCCTTTGTGGGCTCTGCGTCCAGGGTACAGACACAGTCGCACGCCTAATGATATTGCCCATAAAAATGACCATGAAATGTTTAGCAGCTGAACAGGCTGCAAAGGCTTGGCTATTTGCGTGAACAGCGCGCCAGACGACAAAGTTGCATCACAATTTAATTGCATTGCTAATTGTGGCGCAGTCTAGAGGCAAGTCCAGCAGGCACATGTATGTTTGTGTGTGTGTGCAGATAATGTGCCAATCAAAATGTAAAATGCACTTTTATTGAGTTAGCCAAACAGTTGTATCCCGCCGATACGGCAAACCGAATTAAAACAAAGTTACCGCCGGCAGCTGAAAGAATTTATGCACGAGCAAAACATTTTCATCCCATAACAAAGTTTCTGGCAAACCAGCAAGGAACACGAAAAACAAAGAAGTACGCAAAAAAAAGAACAAGTGGAAAAAGGCAAAACAAAAATTATGGCCAAGCGTTGGATCGTAAAAAATTTGCATTGCAGTTGTAAATGCTGCGTGTTGGTAGCGAGCTCAGAAATATGCATAGCTATAACGAGTTTTTACGCTTGATAAGTCAGACAACAGTACAACAGCAAACCCCTGCAGCGGGCGGGGAGGGGAGTGCTATAAACATTGATGCCAAGCATCGTATAGTTGTAGAACAACATTGTTCTAGTAATATTTGGAATTAAAGCATACTTCGCACTGAGTTTCATTCAAGAGTACGCCAAGAGACAGCGAGTATTTTGCTGGTTGATAGAATGGCACAATTGTCTCAATTATAGTCTGAATTTTGGAAGAAATCTTTCAACATCAACTAAAATATATAAGATTCAATAATTTGCAACTGAGTTTCCATGAAGAGTTTGCCAAGAGACTCATGGAAGTACATATTTTGACTCTTGACAGAGTAGAACCATTGTCTCAGTTCTAGTTCGACTTTTAGAACAAATCTTTTTTAAAACCCATCTGAAATAAATATAAGATTTAAGAATGATGGACTGAGTTTCCATCAAGAATTTGTTTATTGAAACATTTTGATAATTGAAAGAATTGGATAAGTGCCTAAATGGACGGAATAATAGATGAAATCATTAAAACTCGATTTTAAGTAAGCAGGATTCAATAATTAAGCTCTGAGTTTTCATCAAATATTAGCAAAATAATGCCTGAGAACATTTTGATAAATAAAAGGAATCTTTAAAAATTAGTTGAAATAAAAAGCATTCAGTAATTAGGAACTAAGTTTCCATTAAGAATTTGCAAAAGAAATTCATTGGAACGTTTTAATAATGAAAATAATAGAATAATTGTCTAAATTATAGAATTCATATTAGAAGAAAACTTTAAGAATCGACAGATAAAATTTAATGATAGAGCACTGAGTTCCAGCATTTAAAATTAAATGATTTAAAGAGTTAAACAAACAGTTACAGACAGAAAAATTGAATATCAATTGAAATAAATAAGATTCCATAATTAAGGATTGAGTTCCCATCCATAATTTGCAATGAAATTCATTGCAAATTCTGATTCGAAGGAATAAGATAAAGATCTAAATAAATTTGAAATAACAGTTGAAGTCTTTAAAAATCATCAAAAATATGAAAAGAGACTCATGAGAACGTGTTGATAATTGGAAGACTAGAACAATTGTCTAAATTATAGACAGAATTTTGAAAAAAAAACTGAATTTAGTGAAGCTGAGCATGCTGAAATAAATATAAACTAAGTCAATTTAAAGCTGAATACAGAAAGATTTAAGTCTTGAATTGTTTGCGAATTATTTTAATACTATTAGTATATTAAATAACATTTACTTATAGATTGCAGTACTCGCGATTGTCTTCTAGCACTTCAAAGACATTGTGACGTTTTAAGTAGAGCATAAGATTATGAAATAAGTCAATTTAAATAACTAGGATTTAATAATTTAACTAGAAGTAAGTGAAAATAAAGGCACAGAAATCTTAGAGAAATATAACTAGAACTGTTTGTGAGTTATTTTACTCTTAATATAATAAATATACATATAGATTGCAGTAGTCGAGATTGAGCTGCAGCACTTCAAAGACGTTGTGCTGTATTAAGTAGAGCATAAACTATTTGTATTAGATGATATGGCAGCTAAGCCTTTGATTAATGCTCCAGCACATGGCCGGAGTTGTGTAAAAGTCGTACTTGATTTATTCTATGTTATTCCGCTGACCAATGCACGTCATGCGGAATGCCAGACACTCAGGGGACGGCGATTCCCCCGTTGAAGTCCCACCCATCGCATTAAATCCTCACGCAAGGGGGGTGTCCTGTTGCTTTCGTGCCAGGTGGGGCAGGTGGGGCGGGCAAGGTGCAATCGCCATAATAATACTCGTAATAACAACAACAGCAGAAACAGAGAAGCCCAGGCAAGTTACAATGTCACGCACACATATTTCCTGTCATTCTAGCGTTTATTTCCTCACAACGCTTTATTTTTCTTTTTATCGCATCCTTGTTAACACGTGCGTTACCCCATTGTTGTTGTTGCCGCTACTGCCGCTGCCGCTGCCACTGTCGTGGCATGTAAGTTGTGCGAGTATGTTGCAGAACATTCAGCTGCCCCGGGGCATTCGAGTTTATCAAGGCAGCGATCTTTTTATACGACCAGAGTGGCCCGCATCGCTGGGGGGGGGGAGGTAACAGGGGGCGGGGTCGAAGGCATGTGTTAAACAAAAGAAAGTACAGCAATAATATAATTATATGTTGGCATGACATGTTACGTGCGAATGTCGTGGTGAAAAATTTTTAACACATTTCCCCCCTGGCTATCGGTCAACTGACTTCTGCTGCCTGCCGACGTAACAGGAGATGAAGTATACGCCGTGTGACGTGAAAACTACTTTTATATTGAGCCAAGAATTCATTCTATTGTTACTACAGCTTTAAATAGTTCTGTAGTTATGTATGAGCTGCCAAAAAGTTATAGTTATATAAATTATATGCGCATTTCTGCTTAAGAAACTAAAAATAATAATAATAGATTTAATAAAATGCGCGCATTAACAAAACTAACGATTATTTACGTGCAAATGCCATGGTGAACATTTTTGAACACATTTCCCTCCTGGCTCTCGGTCAACTGACTTCTGCTGCCTACCAACGTGGGAGGAGATGAAGTATACGCCATGTGACGCGAAAACTACTTCTTATTTTGAGCCAAGAATTCAATCTATTGTTACCATAACTTTTAATAGTTATAGTTATTAAATTATATTCAGCAGCTTTGCGCAATTTTGCTTAATAAATTAAAAATAATAATAATAATAAATTTACCAAAAAGACTATTATTTACGTGCGAATGTCATAATTAACATTTTTGAACATATTTCATCCCTGACTTCAGCTGACAGCTTAAATGGGGGGAGAAGAAGTATACGGCGTGTGACGCAGAAAATAAGAGTGGAAGTTGTATTTCTTATATTGAGTCAAGAATTTATAATATAGATGTCATAGTGTTAGACCAAAAAGTTATTGTTAAGTTATTATTAAGTTATTGTACATACCAAATATATATTTATAAAGTTATTTCTGCTAATTGCGCTATAATATATTTAATAAAATTAATTAAACTAACTAACAACACTATGCACGCGTATGTTAGACCAAAAAGTTGCCTAGAAGTTTTTGCTTATAACAAATATTTATTTATTAAAAACTACTTATATTGAGCTAAGTTTTGATTATTATTGATGCCATAGTTTTAAGCAATTTATAAATTATATGAGCTTATTTATTTGAACAAAAAGTGGACAAAATAGTTTTAGTGAATAACAAATATTTATTTATTACATTTTAAACAAGAGCACTGCGTATTTCTGGATATGAATTATAGGCTATGTGACGCAAAAACTACTTCTTATATTGAGACCAATTTTGATTATTATTGATGCCATAATTTTATACAATTTATAAGTGGTGTTGGAGCTTCTTTATTAGACTAAAATGTTGAAGAAAGTGAAATGATTATTTAAAATTGTGCTTAATTGTAAAATAAGTGCAATAATAAAACTAACGATAGTATTATTTAGGAGCGAATGTCGCAGTTAAACTGATCTCTGCTACTTGCAGACGTAGGATGAAGTTTACTTCTAATATTGAACTAAGAATTCATTCTATTGTCATAGTGTTTGACCATAAAGTTAGAGCTTATAACATGTATTTTCATTCTATTCATTTTATTGTTACTATAGCTTTAAATAGTTTAATTATAATGTATGAGCTTCTTTATTAGAACATAAACTTGCCAAAAAAGTGAAATGTTTATTGAATTTGAAAACAGCAGCTGCCAATTTCTGCTCAATTGTGCTGCAATAAATTTAATAAAATGCGCGCCAAAACAACACTAACTAAACAATTATTTAAAACGCCTAGTTGAATAAGCGATTCAATATTAAACGTTGCAGCTAAGCGAGCCGAGCACGGCATAAATTATTTTTATGGAAACCAATTTATTTGGGGCGCATAGAAAATGATTAGTTTGAACGCAAACTCATTGAATAATCCATAAATTGCGAGTTGCACAACAAAGGCCAGCGTTTTCTAGGCAGCATCCCCGATGTGCCGAAAGATGAGCATCATATTACGCTACCCCAAAACGAAAACGAAAACGATTTGATGCCCATTTGATACCTTGGCAAAACTTTTGATTCGGCGGCCATTAATCAATTAATTAAGCGTTTTATGAATATTTCAGCCGCACAGCGTCAAATTGGCATTCTAATCGCCGGGGAGCGGCCGAAAATGTTATTGCAAGCTAGCTGGATTGGAAGTCTCCCGGGTCCACAAGGAGCTAGCTACCTTTCGCGGGCCACTCAGCAATGCACATGAATATTTTACGCAAATGGCGAAAATCTAAAAGTTATCTTGTGGCTGGGAGTTGGGAGCTGTTGGGGCTCCGTCGACAGTGCTAATTCCCAGGAACTGAGCTGGCATAATCGAGCGCATGATGACGAGCTGCCGTTGACGCAGGATAATAAGCAGCAGCTAAGCTAAGCAGAAAGGGATAATGACGCCCTTCCCGGCCGCCACGCAGAAGTTGCGACACGGGCGGCAGCGCCGCCAACTTTCTTGGGAAGAAGAACAAAACTTTATGACTAATTAATTAAATGCGCTATAAAAATGTTTGCTGTACTCCACGCTGCTGCGGCCCGGCAAAGTTTATGCATTTCCGAACTGAGCGCTGAGCGCTGAAGCTCGCTGCCAGCCAGCAAAAATAATTATTTAAACAAAGACAGCGGCAGCGGCAGCGGGCAGCGATGGCAAAAAATTCACGGCAGCCGGAGACGACAAAACGTTTGAGTTATGTGCAAAACAAGTTCAGCAGAATGTTTGCCAGCAGCGTTCACAAAGTGTTGGCCAAATATGCAGGTGTGTGTGAGGAGGGGAAAATGGGTGCAGGGGGGCGACTGTGCATGGCATTTCTTTTTCGCATTCTCATTTTGAGATGGCAAAAGTTTTTAATGAGTTTGCTAAATGCTGCAAAATGCGCAGCAACTTCTTGCCAATTGATACGGGGGCCACTTCATTTCGAGTTATGCCAATGATACCTCTCAGAGTGTGAGCATGTTGAGCGATCACGAACTTAAATATATTTCTAAGTTATTCACAAATTTGAATTGCCCAATTAGGCTATTGTTTATTAGATTGAAGCCATCTAAATTAGGAAATTGATTAGTTCAGCAGAATGACCGTTTTCAATTCAATTAGAAAAGCAGAACATTGTTAGAAATCTAGGCATTCTCTATCTATACATTCTACCATGCGAGAACTATGAATTCCCATTGCAAAAATATACCTACGAAGAAGAAGATTCAAGCTATTTATAAACTGAAGTTGCTTAGTTTAATTTTTATAAATTTAAATTATGAAATTAGTGAAGTTAAATGTGATTTTGGAAAGGAATTCAATACGTACTACCATGCGATAACTTTGAATATCAATTATAACTCACACTCTGGTTGATGGCTTGATGATAGCCTTAAATGGTCCGTGAGGCAATTGATTTGAGTCATCTATATTAAGGAATTTTCCAGTAAATTCAATTTTACAGATACAGATATAAGAATCGAGAATAAATTAAATAAAATGTATTCAACATTTTAGTGAGGCATTCCATTCTTACTCCCATGCGATAAATATGCGAGATATGTAATGCGAAAAAATGTATTTATATAAAAATGTTTTTTTCTTTAAATGCTCGCATTTTAATTGAAATTTTTATTAGATTTAAGTCATCTAAATTATCAAATTGTTTACTTAATTGAAATAATTGTTGTTTAGTATATTAGTTACATATATGAAATTATATTAAACGTGTTTAACACTAAAGTAAGAATTTAACTCCCATGCGATAGCTTAGTGATTGATTAATTGTATATACAACTTTCAGTCGATGATTTATATGACATATATCATAAGAAACGACTTTTTTGAAAATTCTTAATTATAAAAGAATGTTGTTAATCAAATTTAAACTATATAAATACAAAAAATTGTTTAAATGCATTCTTCATTTTAGTAAATCATTTAATGCATACTCCCATGCGATGACTGTGAATATCTATTTTAAATACATCTTACTGTAGTTGGCTGAAACACAAAATGTGTCATATGTCATATGAATCGACTTTTTTGAGGATTCGCAATTATAAAAGAATATTATTAATCAAATTTAATCAATATAGATTAATCAATTGTTTAGTCGATTTATTGTCTGAGGAGTTTAATTTTATATTTATAGAAATAGCAATGCAGTATTTTCGTTTCAAAACAATTGAAATTTAATGTGTTAATCATTTAAGCAATGCATGCAATACATTCTCCCATGCGATAATTCTGAATATCCCCCTTCCTGTAATTAGTTTGTTCTTCATATGTCAGCTGCATGCAACAGGACTGCCGGCGATGGCAGTCGAAGGAAATGGCAGGTATTCAGCGCGTCAAAGCTTGTGAATAGTATGCGAAACCAAACTGATTTACAAACACAGGCATTGATGGGCGATTTCATTTCGATTTGATTGTATCTGGGGCCGGTCAGCGTCGGCAGCTCTCTGGACTCGACTCGCAATTACGACGGCCTCCCGTGGTGCACGTTAAGTGCGCGTCTGTGCCATCAAGTGGAGGTCCCCCTCCCCCTCCTCCTCTCTCTCGCCGTATCAGTATTTGTGCGCCAAGGGCAGACCGCATGTGGGTTTGTCAAATTAGCGCATCCCTTGTCGGCCCGGCCCAAAGGCTGCTGTCTGCTTGAAAACGTGTGCGCTTTTGAGTCGCGCTGCTGCTGGCCATTTCTTGGCTTAAAGCGCAGCGGGTTATCGCCAATTGAATTGGGCTCTGCAGTCGTTACCAGCTCTTGGTGCTAATCACAAATTCATTAATTTGTCCAGCTGCGTTGCGCATGCAAATCAAACAATTAACATTCAATACAATTGGCAAAGAGTTCATCTGATGTTACTGCAAATCTGATTATTGTGTGATTAATGGCTGAGTTCGGTGCGTGTTCACGCCCGGAAAACGGAAGCGAGTCGTCGCCAAACGATTGCACTTGTCGTTTGTCACAGCGTTTCTGGTCCAGCGATTGGAGTTCTGCAGTCGACTCGAAACGAGTCGAGTCGAGTCGACGAGTCGAGTCTATTTACCGACGCCGCCCGCAACCAATGAGCCCTGCACTGACTGCCTGGCTGCCCCAACACAACACTGCTGCTGCTGTGCCTGGCAGGGTAAACAAGTCAAAGTCGTAACCGCCGACATTTTGCCATTCGACAGCAGGCGTAGTCCCCCCAGCCAGGGGAGCTCCAACCACAGACGCGTCTTTTGTTTGCTCTACCTCATTGCCATCGCTATATAGTGGCTGTTGTTGTTGTTGTTGGGGCGAGTCTGGTTAGCTGTTTGCCATTGTGGCTGCAGATTTGCTCGCTGAGGCACTAAACTTTTATTTCTTAAATCCGAAATCGTTTGTGCCCCTCGCACAAAGTCAATATGCGGGCACATTTGCCGAGTGCCGAGTGGTGGCGCCTCACGCGGGACGGTGCGGGGCGGGGCTGCATCGGTCTGTCAACGGCAAAACGGGCATGTAGCCGCTGCTGCTTCCTGTTTCTGAAAATCGGTTTTTGTTGTTCTTGTTTAGTCGCCGAAAACATGGAAGGCCGCCAGTCAGACCCAACGACATCCATATCCAGTGTCCACCAACTGCTAACTGCTAACTGACGACTGGAGAGTGGAGAGTGGCGACTGGCGAGTGGCGAGTGAAGTGGAGTTTTGTTTGTTGTCCGTTTGTCAATTACAAACTTTTATTGCAATTTACTTTTGTTTCAGGCTCGCAGCCGTCACTCGCTTCCATGTGGACACACTTTGAAGTCGCTCCAGCCAAGCCGTCGTCAGTCTGTCCATCTGTCAGTCTGCCAGTCTGTGTCTGGCTGCTGATCCTGGCTGCGAGTGACGCCTGCCGGCTATTGCGGCATGTCCGTGTTTTACGTTCAAGTATTTAATATTGTTTTCGATGAAGTAATATCCATTTGTTGTTTGATGAATTGTAACGGCTCGCTTCGGCCATCAAACAACGATTGCCCTATTGGAATTCCATTGATGTTGCAGCAACCATTTGCCATCGATGTTTGATTGCGCTGCCACCCCCACCGCACCCCCGCCCCCAAAAATCTGTGTGTTGTTCTCGCTGTCGATATTAACATGCAAAGCCTGTCGGACGCCACTTATGTTACTGTGAAGTGGAGGTGTTGAATATTCGGTCTCGTTCGCTCCTACACCAACGCAATGTCCTGTGGCAGTTGCCAAGTTCATTTAACATTTATTGACACTCCTTGCAACCTGCGCCGTTTGACTTTGCAGCCTTTGTGAAATTGCCAAAGTCCTTAATAATTAAGCGTGTGTTCTCATGGCTGCCAGACTCGCTGAACTAACGCTGGCTAACCTGCTTTTCAATTAATCTTACATCCTTACAAGTGTCATCAAGAGAGTACAGCATTTGGTTGATATTCATATCAAATTACTCATTTGAGTGAATTAGTCTCTAAATAGCGTATGTGAGTGATTTGCAGAAAAAGATGAATCACGTTTAACTGAGTAAAAATACACAACCCACTTTTTGGCTAATCTGACATCCTTAACAATAAGTGTCATGCAGAGAATCAGTTTTTGGTTTATTCTCATATCATACAATTTTAGTATTTCGTTTGAAGTAATTTCTAAAAATCTGACTGGCTTTCTAGAAGATAGATATGAGACAGGTGTAACTTAAAATGTAGACTCTGCATTTGAACGAATCTTACAATTATTATATTCGGTTTAATATACATAATTACATATCCTTTTTAATATTTATATCATCTGAAGAACATATGTAATTGGCTTGCAAGATGTCAATATCATATGTGACGGGTTTGCGAGATGATATGAATTCTCGTTTAACTTATAGAAAATATAGTATTTGCATTTTAATTAATCTTGTACCTTGTTAGCTTCATTCAAAGCTTTAGTTCTGATTGGATTTTAATATCAATTAATAATAGTATTGTTTTGATTGTAGTAATTACGGCTTATTGTCCAAAGATGTGACATACGTTTCAAAAAAATACAGAACCGGCATTTTAATTAATATTACAATTGGCTTACTCCCTTGTAAGTGTCATTAAGAGAATATGGATTTGGTGATATTGAAGTGGTGGCAAAAGTTTAACTTAGAAAAAATGTAGAACCAGCATTTTAAATCTTACAATTAGCATATACAATTACTAGTACTACCTTATAAGTCACAGCGGGAGAGTTTTGGTTGATTTCGTTTAGTTTACAAATCATAGTCTTTTAAATGAATTAGTTTCAGAATATAATTGATTATCGGATTTGTGGGAAGATTGACATTCTTTTAAATAACAAAAATTACTAAATACGATTTTTAAATAGTTTTACAATTGGTTTGCAGTCGTGTAAGCGTCAAAAAGGGAATTTTGGTTGATATTCCTATTAAATGATTTTATTGTTTTTATTTATTGACACAAGGCTTCACAAAGCTAAATACTGTTTTTGTTTTTTTATATTAATTTATACATTAAATATCTTATTTTTTAGTATGATTGCGCCTTGCTAGAATGATTGTAAGCTTTGCAGTGGAGCAAATAATAATTTTAACTGAATGCCATTGTGACCAAACTTTTGATGCATTACCATTTGAGCTGTGGACTGAATGCAAGTTGAGTATTAAGCAGTCTGGAAAAAGAACTTTATATATATATAGATAAGGTAAAATGTTCATTATTGTTTTTGTAAGTAGTAGACACAATACATAGACTACAGTTTAGAGCAGAAATGAGTTATGACCATAGTTGTTGATAAATTATATTTTCATTTTATTGCTACATATTTCACCAGAAACTTAGCAGCTTTTGCAAGTAATTTACTACCTATAGTTCTTGGCAATTAAATGTAGCTTTTAAATGTACATTTTTCTACTCTTTCAGCAGCTTTTGGGCTGTTGAGACTGTGATGTGGAGTCGAGTTAAGCTGCTGTTGAAAATATTTCAACTTTGACACTCCCACACAAGACGTTATGAAAGCGCAATTTAAAACAATTTGTCTGCTCCACTATGGCCGGACACACACTTATGCACATACGGTATGAATATATATTCATATATATATAATCATAAGGCGAGTGGAGATGGAGAGGAGGAAAATGTGAGAATGAAAATAATAATGGAGGAGAGCAAGAAAATGAATTATGAAGTATGCGAGTGGCGAGCTTGGGACTGAAGCGGAAGTAACTGACTCGATCTCTGTGGTGGCGGCAACTGTGTACGTGAGGGGCAAGCAAATGGGGCAAGCATAAAAATGATTGTGTGTGTATGTGTTGAGTTTGGCACGCGCCACGCCTACAATAAACCGCAAATGTGTCGCTTGTCTGGGCCGAAATGTATGCAACATATTTCACAGTTCGAGCCGGCGAGGACAAAACAGACCCATGGGACTGTGCCACTGTGCGCCGCCTACACTTAATGCGTGGCAGTTACAGGCAGTAAGCCACCAGCAGCAGCAGCAGCGGCAACAACAGCAATAATAAACAGCAACACTACAGCCCCTGCCAGTGGCGTTGTCACTGTGAAATTTTGACTTATGTGCGCTCTGGGCGTAAGTTATACTTTACTACAGGCCGCAAAAGTTCGCGCTCTGGGCCATGTTTATTGCGATTTCATGTGCCATTAAACCAAGTCAACCATCTGACAGAGAAGGCAACTACCCCGAGACAGGGCGAGAGAGAGAGCGAGAGAGCGCTGCAAGAGGCATCATGTCGGGAACAGGCTGCTAATCTGTTGATAAATAAACAAAATGCACAACTTGATAGCTTCATTCAAAAAAGGCGCAGGAAAATGCGGAGGAAAAGTGTGTAAGCGTCGTTGATAAATGCCAAACATTTTTACCTGTGGCAATGCTGACACTTTTTCAACATTTTCCACACCCCTCCGCCCCGGCTTGACAAATATTTTGCGCTCTCCTTCTGCCTGCTGCCTTCTGCTCTGTGTGCGCTTTCGCCGCTCTGCATGCGACACACGTCGCGGCACGCAAATGTGACCAGGAGCAGCAAATGTTGTTATTGTTGCTGCTGTCATCCATCACGACCACGAATTCCAGGGCTGCAGGCGGCCCGGGACGCCGGGCTATATGTAAATAAAGAATTGTCACTTTGACACGTTTGATGCGTGCCAAATGGTTGGCAATTTTTACGTACACGCTCCCCTCGCCCGTTCTCCCCACTCCCGCCAACTCTCTCCACTCCCTCCAGTCGCGGCAAACTGAAAATCGACGACACAATTCAACGAGAAGTCGTGCACTTTCCACATTCAAGCACGCCCTGGAAAGTAGTTCGATTTCAGTTTAAAAACGAAATTATTAATGGCGAAAAATGAGAAAAAAGCGCAGCCAAACTTTAAAAATAATAATTGCAAAGTTATTTAAATTTGTTAAAGCAATTTATCGATTTTTTAGATTTACTAAAATGTCAAAATAATTATATTTAAAGTTCATAGTTTGTGTGCGTTAATCTCTGACACAATTCAAAGAGTAATAAATACATTCGAGCACATCCCAAAAATCAGATCCGTGGAAAAACGTATTTTTTGTGGGAAAATGAAAAAAACGAAGTAGACAAACTTGAAAAATAATAATTGTTAAAACGAAATGTGTTTTATTTAAATTTTTAAAACCATTTAGTAAATTTCGAATTTACACATATTTAATTTTTATAGATTGGGGTAATTCAATACTGTTTTTTCAATAATCATGCAAGGAGTGAAAAGTAGTTCGATTTCAGTGGAAAAACGAAACTATAAATGAGTTAAAAACTTATAAATAATCTTTTAAAATAATAATTATGTAATATAAACTGAATTGAGTTTAAATGGTTGAAACAATTTATGGGTTATATATGTTTATTAAAATGTCAAAATAAATATATTTAAAGTTCATAGTTTGTATTAGTAAATATAAATGCTGTACAACGAGTATTAATACACTTTGCATACTCAAGCATATTGGGGATTGTAGTTCAGTGGAAGATCGAAATTATGAGGAAAAAAGTAAGCAAACTTGAAATATAATAATAATTGCAAATGTAAACTGAGTCTTGTTTAAATTGAAACATTTTATGGATTTTTAATATTTACTAAAATGGCAAAGTAAATACTTATTTACCATTATTTTGAATATATTTAAAGTTCAATATTTATATGAGTTAATCTGTGACACCATTCAAAGAGTCGAGACAATTTAACGAATAATAAATAAGGCACTTTCAATATTCAAGCACCCCCTGAAAAGCAGTACGATTTCAGTGGAAAAACGAAATTATAGATGAGGTAAAATAAGAAGAAATGGTTCGCAATTTCAAAAATAATAATTGTAAAATATGAACTGTGCTATATTTATATTGTTATAACAATTTATTTTTACCAAATTGTCAAAGTAAATCTATTTAAACTTCATAGTTTGTGTTAATGTCACATTCTTTATAACTTAACAAAAACGCATTTTCAATATTGAAGCATGTAGTAGGTAAACTTTAAAAAGAAATAATATAAATATATAAGCCGATTTTTATTTAAATTGTTATAACATTTTATTGATTATATAGTTAAGATTGTATTTCCATTGCTTGATTTGCGTAAACAAGCGCAAGTATTTTACAAATATATTTTATTTATAAATATGATAAAATAATTGCAAGCCAAATAAAATAGTTTCATATTCGCCGCTTTTTATTGAAATTGTCAAAGAAATTTGTTGATTCTGTTTGTTTACTAAACTGACAAAGTAAATATTTTTAAAGTTTATGGATGTGCGTGAATCTGTGGCACAATTCAACGAGTCGTACATTTTTAATATGCAAACATGCCCAGGAATTTCAGTGGGAAAACAACATTATTGAATAAATACAGTTTATAAATGTGTAAAAAATAGTAAAAAACGTAGTTTAATATTAAGAAGTCAACTTGCAAAAAATATTAACTACATTTTATTTGAATCATTAATTCTATTTACTTTTTATTTTTGTTCACTGGAATGTCAAAGAAAATAGAGAATCTCATAGGTGTGAATGGAGCTCAATTTCAGTGGAAAAATTAATTTTGAATAAATTTTTTAAAGCTTGTTATTCACGACGCACAGTAGCGCCTCTAGAACAAATAGCGTTGCAAAAATCAAGAAAGTCATGTTCATGTTCACGATTTAAATTAATCGCATCCTATAGTAAATTTTTCAAGGATTACAGATCCGAATTGTTTTAGTATTATTCATTTAAAAGATATAAGCATCCAAAGTCAAGCAAATTATTGAATTTGCAAGCAAACTCGAAATTTAGGTTATTTTCTCCACTTTGAGGTAGAATATTAAAAAAACTAGCTACTAAATCGTCATTGTTTTTATTTATAATGAATAACGTATTCATTATATATCTACAATAAATTTTTCACTATTTTTCAACTTTAGTAGATAAAAAAAAATGAGTAACAACTCGTAACAGTTTCACACTATTACTAAACTCTTTATTAATTATTATAGAATAAACGTATACCCCATTCTAATTGCGTCCGGCTGCGTCCCCGACTGCAATTTGTGACAAACCAAAAAAAGACATGGTTTTCCAATTAAAAAATGCGCGCATTCCAATTTGCGCGCCTTTTTCCATCAATTTCGCGCGCTTTTGTTTTCTAACAAAAATTTATTAAATATTTTGTTGTTCTTCGTTCTCAATGGTTATTAAGTATATAAAGATATAGAAACTAGTAATTATAGTCCAGAAATGATTAGTCTATTTAGATATTTCATGAATATATGTGCATATTTTGCTAGAAGTGATGCAAATGTAATGAAAATTACCAAAAAAAAATCAAATTTTTTTTTTTTTTTTGAGTTTGTTAATAACTGTTGAAAATCACATTCCGTTACATTAATATTATTTAATTACACATTGCAACCCTAATATATCGATACCGATATATTGATAATGTTCATAAAAAGGGAATGCGATTGTGTATGCAAAAGCAACAATGTTATTGCCTACTTGTCTTTTGCTTTGCTTTATAACTTTTCCCTTACTTCTTTGTGAACACTCGAAGTGTGTAGCTCGGCGCGCAGTGCAAATTAAAAAGAAAGAAAGACCATTAAAAGACTTATTGAATTTAAACTGAATTGAACATAAATGTGTTTTTATTTATTCTACTGGATGACTGCATTGATATTCAAATATATATAATTTGATATCTAAATTTTCTACAGGTTATGGGCCCAGTCACATAAACAGTGGAATAAGTGAATCGCATTTTTATGTTTCTCTAATTAATATTTTTATTAAACAAACATACATATATATATATGTGCACTGTGAAATAAATAAATAAATAATATTAATGTGCAAAATTTTTGATTGAACCTAAAATGAATTAATTAAATTGAATTTCATCAGATGATGAAATAGTGACCATAATATATGTATATGTATACACACGTTTGTACATACATATGTACAAACTCTAACAGTGAATTGTGAAATAAAAGCAATCTGCAAAAATTCTGTGTATACAGATTTGTGGCGCGTGGCAACGTAACGGACATTCTGTATGTACGCACACATTGTATATGCACATGTGCTACTGAGAAAAAACGATACATAAGAAAAAGTGATACATACTTGTGTATGTGGTTTTTGGTTGCCGGCGTCGTACAGTTGCTTTAAATAATTTTTAATACGAAAAGATGGACAAAGTAAAGAGAAATATTAAGCCGTTTGACGGCGAAAAATACTCTACTTGGAAATTTCGAGTGCGTGCTTTATTGGCGGAAAATAATGTACTTTGTGTAGTTGATGATGCTGAACCACAAGAAAAAGATGAACAGTGGTTTAAAAATGAAAAGCTTGCCAAAGGAATTTTAATTGAATATCTAAGTGATTCCTTTTTGGGTTTTGCTAAAAATGAAAATTGTGCTAAGAAAATATTTGCTGATCTTGATTCCATTTATGAACGCAAAAGTTTAGCATCACAACTTTCTGCTCGAAAGCAGTTGCTTTCTCTAAAATTAAAAGTTGGTACTCCATTAATTAATCATTTTACTATTTTTGATGAACTTATAAATGAATTAATTTCATCGGGTGCTAAAATTGAGGAGGTGGATAAAGTGAGCCATTTATTATTAACATTATCATCTTCTTATGATGGAGTTATAACTGCAATTGAAACATTGGCAGAAGAAAATATAACTCTATCGTTTGTTAAAAACCGTTTACTTGACCAAGAAATAAAACTGAAAAATGCAAACAAAGACACAAGTGCGAAAGTTTTACAAGCAGTGAGTAATAGTGGTCAGAATAAAAACAAAATTAATATGGACTCTAACAAAAATAAAAATAAATTTCGCAAATTTAAAAATAATCCAGAATATAATATAAAATGCCATTTTTGCGGAAAGAAAGGACACCTTAAAAGGGACTGTTTTAAATTTAAAAGGAGTGTCCAAACAAATAATAAAGAAAATGAAAAGCAGGCTCAAACTGCAACTGCAGCACCTGAAAGAGGTTTTGCTTTTATGATAAAACAAAAAGAAAATGCACCTAAAGTGGATGGTATTTCTTTTATATTGGATTCTGGTGCATCTGACCATATTATTAATAATAAAAATTTGTTTATTGATTATATAAATCTTAATACACCAATTGGAATTGCCGTTGCAAAATGTGGAGAGTATGTGTATGCCACATCGAAAGGCATAGTTAAACTCCGTAGTAAATCTCAGGTTAACGTTACCCTGGAGGATGTTCTTTACTGCAAAGACATTCCTCATAATTTGCTCTCAGTAAAGAGAATGCAAGATGCTGGAGTAACAATTGAGTTTCACCCAGGAGGTGTAAAGGCAACAAAAGATGGCAACGTAATCCTGGAAGGTGAATGTGAATACAACGTTCCAATTATTAAATTTGAAATATGTAATAGTGCATATGTATCTTATAAGATTAATAATGTGGAATATCAATTGTGGCATGAAAGGTTGGGTCATATTAGTAAAGGGAAATTTTTAGAAATCAAACGTAACAATATGTTTGAAGATACCCTTTGTTTAAAGAATATAGAAGCAAATAATAATATATGTGAAGCGTGCACTAGTGGAAAGCAGAGTAGACTCAAATTTGAAAAATATAAAAACAAAGATTATGTGAAAAGGCCATTATTCATAGTTCATTCTGATGTTTGTGGTCCGATAAATCCTTCAACAGTTGATGGAAAGAATTATTATATTGTCTTTATTGACCAATATACACATTATAGTGTTACATATCTTTTGAGTCATAAATCTGATGCGTTCATCATGTTTAAAGACTTTGTAACAAAGGCTGAAGTACTTTTTAATTTAAAATTGGTTAATCTGTATATAGATAATGGTAGAGAATACTTGTCAAATGAAATGAAGCAATTTTGTATAAATAAAGGAATTAGTTATCATTTGACAGTACCTCATACACCACAGCAAAATGGTGTGTCTGAACGTATGATTAGAACAATTACTGAGAAGGCCCGATCCATGATACATGGTGCAAACCTAGATAAAAGGTTTTGGGGTGAAGCTGTACTAACAGCTACCTATTTAATAAATAGAAGTCCTAGCAACGCATTACAAGGCAAAAATAAAACTCCTTACGAAATGTGGCATAATAGAAAACCTATTTTAAAACACTTGAAGATATTTGGTTCAACAGTATATGTGCATCAAAAATTGAGAAAGAGAAAATTTGATGATAAATCTTCTAAAGCTATACTTGTTGGATATGAACCAAATGGTTTTCGTTTATGGGATTTAAAATCAAGAAAATTCATAGTAGCAAGAGATGTTATAGTAGATGAAAAGAATATGAGTTCGAATATTGAAATCAAAGATTCAGTTATAGATTCGAATGTCCTGAATGAAAGTAAGGATGATGAAAATTCTGATCAAATAAATGTCCTGAACGAGAGTAAGGATGGTAAGGGTTTAGATCAAATGAATATTCTGAATGAGAGTAAGAATAATGAAATTTGTAAAATCCCTGAAAAACAACTTAATGTCCCGAATGAGAGTAAGGATTGTTGTGATAAAATCACTGATCAGAATGATAAAATCAATAATATAGAATCTAATGAATTCAATGATGAACATTTCCGGAATGAGAGTACGGAGGGATATTCTGAAACGCTCAAAATAAATGAGCAAATAAATAAAATGTCTACTTCTCTTGAAAAAGTGTCTGATATGAATAAGAATCTTGAAGTGAGAAAAAGTGAAAGGTTAAAAGGAAAACCTATGCCATCATATAGATTATTGAGTGGTTGCTTGATGAATGCTCAGAATTTTCACTGTAATGCTCCCAAATCATTTGATGAAATTAAAAATAGAAATGATAAAGTAAAATGGGAAAAAGCTATACAGGAAGAGCTGGATTCTCATTATGAGAATATGACGTGGACTCTAGTAGATACCCCTGAGAATAAAAATCTTGTTGATAGTAAGTGGGTCTTCTCAATTAAACATGATGCGTATGGAAAGCCAACTAAATACAAAGCGAGACTTGTGGCTCGTGGCTTTACGCAAGAATATTTGATAGATTATGAGGAAACATTTGCACCAGTGGCAAGAATTTCCAGTTTCCGACTTATACTGTCTTTATCAAATCAATTTGATTTGAAGGTTCATCATATGGATGTTAAGACTGCTTTCTTAAATGGTGAATTAAAGGAAGAAATTTACATGATTGTCCCTCAAGGTATAATAGAAGAAAAGGGCAAAGTTTGTAAATTAAATAAATCCATATATGGACTAAAACAAGCAGCTAGATGCTGGTTTGAAACCTTTGAAAAAGTCTTGACAAAAATTGGTTTTGTAAATTCAGAAGTAGATCGTTGCATATATATGATTGATAATGGACATATATCAAAAAATATCTATGTATTATTATACGTAGACGATCTAGTTATAGCAACAAAGAACATTGAAACAATGTCTAAATTTAAATCTTATTTATTGAGTGAATTTAAAATGACTGACTTAATGGAAATAAAATTTTTCATTGGAATTAAAATAGAAAGAGACGAAGATAAGTTATATCTTAGTCAGTCAGCCTATATTAACAATATTTTAGAAAGATTTAATATGAATGAATGCAGACCAGTAAGTACACCACTTCCAAGTAAACTTGACTATAAAGCCCTAAGTTCAGAAGAGATGTTTGAGGCTCCATGCAGAAATTTAATTGGCTGCCTAATGTACGTTATGTTATGTACACGTCCTGATTTATGTACATCAGTGAGCATCCTAAGTAGATATACCAACAAAAATAATAAGGAACTATGGCAATGCCTGAAAAGAGTTCTAAGGTACCTAAAGGGTACTATTGATTTGAAATTAACTTATGTTAAAAGTTCGAACATTGAAAATATTATTGTTGGATATGCTGACTCTGATTGGGCAGGATCTGAAAGTGATAGGAAAAGTACAACTGGTTATCTGTTTAAAATGTTTGAAGTAAATACAATCTGTTGGAATTGTATGAAACAGAATTCGGTAGCAGCCTCTTCTACAGAAGCTGAGTATATGGCTTTATTTGAAGCCGTTAGAGAAGCTTTATGGCTAAAATCTTTAATGAAAGAAATAAAACTAGAAATAAGTCATCCAATTAAAATTTATGAAGATAATCAAGGATGCATATGTATAGCTAATAACCCAACATGCCACAAAAGATCGAAACATATTGATATTAAATATCATTTTTCAAGAGAACAAATTACTAATAAAGTTATAAGTCTTGTATATATTGCTACAGATGAGCAATTAGCTGACATCATGACGAAAGTTCTACCTGCAATCCAATTTGTAAAACTGAGAGGTCAGATGGGTCTACATGACAACAAATGATCGCTTGATTGATGAATGATTGAACAACATGAGAATAGAATTCTCACAAACTTTTTTTTATATTTAAATTTTAAAGTTAAAATTGAATCTCGATGTTTGTTTTTACTTTTTGATTTTGGTCTGATTGGGTTTTTACTGGGTTTTCCCTAACCCTTGCAACAAATGTTGGACCAAAGAATTGTAACTCCCCAGAATGCACTTGCCGTTTGAGTTTTTGAAATTTAATTAATTTTGTTTATACTTATCTTTATTATGTATTATTGAAAAAGTAATATTTGGAATAATCATTGTTTCTTTTGAGGAGGTGTGTTGAAAATCACATTCCGTTACATTAATATTATTTAATTACACATTGCAACCCTAATATATCGATACCGATATATTGATAATGTTCATAAAAAGGGAATGCGATTGTGTATGCAAAAGCAACAATGTTATTGCCTACTTGTCTTTTGTTTTGCTTTATAACTTTTCCCTTACTTCTTTGTGAACACTCGAAGTGTGTAGCTCGGCGCGCAGTGCAAATTAAAAAGAAAGAAAGACCATTAAAAGACTTATTGAATTTAAACTGAATTGAACATAAATGTGTTTTTATTTATTCTACTGGATGACTGCATTGATATTCAAATATATATAATTTGATATCTAAATTTTCTACAATAACTTTATATCATCAAATGTATCAAAATTAGTTATGCTAAAAATACAAAATTTATCTTAAAAAAAATTTTTTTTTGCTAAAAAACGATGATTTTGTTCCAAAAAATCGATTTTTCCACATACTTCAAATTTGATAAGTTATATCTCAGACTCCAGGGGGCGTGGCGCATCGAACGTATACTCATTTCATAGACTGATTAATTATCTTGACGATACCTTTTAAATTATTTAATTATATTGGTTTGTTCAAAAGTTATGATTTTTGCGAATAAAAAAACTCAAAAGGCCCTACTGTGCGACGTTCAAATGCAAATTATTTAAATTATGAAAACAATTTATAGTTTATTTTGGTTTGCTAAAATGACAAAGTAAATATTTTTAAAGTTTGTGGATATGACTGTATTAATAAAGACATTTAAAGGAGGGGGAACAAGTGTAGGTTAAGCTAAAAAGCGTAGTTTGATACTGTGATTTATGCAAGTTATTAAAACAATTTATGGATTATTTGACAAAGGAAATAAAGTGTACGAGTATTAGTGAGCAAAAATGTAAATTTGAATAAAAATAAGGACAGAAATTCGTCTAACAATTTTTGATATTTTCATTTCAATCATAAAACATCAATATTGAATATCATAGTCTAAATATGAATGCAACTCATGAAACTCATGTAGTGAAACTTTTGGCTGTTTATCTGTTCTATTTTCAGTGTTAAATATGAATATTGCTGAGTGAAACGCAGTATTATGCAATAAACAACAAATTAGCATAAGTTTTGCGCATTCACTGGCAGCATTTCTGCATATTTGAAGTGCATAAAAAAGTGAATTTAAGGCAGCATTAAATTGTGCGCATAATTCAAAGATTAATTGTTTCAAATTCAAATGAATTGTGCTTGAAAGACGTATAATTAATTAATATCATCAGTCAATATCGCACATTATGCAGTTTGTCAGCCCAAGTGTGGTTTTTCCTACCCGTTTTCCCCACTCGTCCGCGCTTTCCCAGGGCCTGTTGAGGTGCTGTTATTAAATCAGTGCCGCGTGTCTGACAATGGAAATGCATGTTGATAATTTTATGTAAATTATTTTGTGATTATGCTGTCAGGTGCAGGGGAGAAGTGCAACAACATTTTATTATAATGCCATTCAGTTGATGTTGTTATTATGCTTAATCTCGGCGCTTTCGCTACCAAGCAAATGCAAATGCAAATGCATTGTGTGGCCAATCGCATGTGTGTTTAAGCTTTGCATGCGCTCTTTGCAGCAGCGAGTGTTCGCGAGTCCGCTGGCCATATCTTGATGCGCAATTAAAGCCTGCCTGCCGTATTGCGGTCTCCATTTAAATGCGCAGCTTTTGGCTGGCGGCGGGGCGGGGCGGGCTTCGGAAATATCTAACACACTGCAGCTGGAAGACAATGCGAAGGCAGCCGCCAAATCAACGCAGCTCGCAGCTATGTTTATGCGCATAATGAACAAGCGCCATGTGTGCGAGCGATTGTCAGGGGGGAGGTGGGCGGAAGCACATCCCTTTGTCGCCCCCAACGAAATCTGCTGAATGCCAGACGCAGCAGGCGCAGCGGCAGAGCAGCCATTGCAATTGAAATGCGACCGAATTATGTGTGTTTGTGTGTGAGGCCAAACATTTCGGCCAAAACGTTACCTGTCGGGTTGGCCCCAATTTATGGGGCTGGCTCCAAAGACGCGGCAGAGTTGCATAATTGATTCTTTAGCTTTTAGCATGCCATTAATTTGGCAGCGTTGTCACTTTCGCAGCACACACAATTTATTAATGTCGCCGCGTAACCCAATTTGGGGTACGCATTAAAAGCGCATTGTGCAGTGCATTCGTATGCATTGCGCTTGTGTGCATTTTCTCAATCATTTATCAAGTGAGTTTTCATAAAACGTCACGCACTGCAACGAATGCGCTCCCCGTTGTCAGCTTATAAAAATGATGCTGCCTTGCTCAGCACGACACAAAAAAAAAAAATGTGGCAACTCTGTAGCTTCGCTCTCTGCACCCAGCAGTTTGTGTGCAAAAAGAGTGGGACAGAGAGAGAGGGAGGGCGCTGGTTAGCAATGACTAAGAGTAACAGACAAAAGGATTGTGCAGGCAACTTAAAGCTGATTTCGTCCACTAACTCATATTTGACAATATTACTTTGTAGCGTAAGACAGCAGTTGGCACACACACGTACACACACACAAGCACTGAGCTGCCTTGTAGCCAATAAGTTGACAGCAGACGTTGCCACTGCAGCAAAATCTTGTCGCAGCACTTTTCTCTGCGTGCACGCGTGTATGAGTGTGTTTGTGTGTGCTCTGCAGTTACAACTTAAAGCTTTTAATAAAAATGTCAACTGCACTGGAGCGCAAAAAGCTCAGATGTGAACACAATGAAAACAGAGCTTGCACTATTCTTTCCTTTCGCTGCCGAAGCGATTTATTTATAAGCCAGCAGACATGCTCTATATGTCTACATTTATTTGCACTTATAAAATCACTGCAAGCCACACAAATATTAATTATTTACGGCTGTCCAGTTGACCACCTTTTGCGCTGCCCAAAACGCGGTTTGCAACTCAATCGAGCGCATTCTATTTCCATATAAATGGGTCGAATAGGGCTGTTACTTCTGTTTTCTGCTCGACTAAACACGAATTGTAATAGTAGAACTATCTAGTCTCATTTCGATTGCGAAATGAAACGCTACTGTAAATTAATTAACTTTTAATGCTTTTGCTTTTGCTTTTCCTGCTCCGCTTGCCCAACTAAAACTCAGATTCGATTGATCATTAAATCTTTTGCAAACACAGTCATATTAACATAGAGAACATAGAGATAAAACTAGCGATTCATCAATAGCATATTTAAAATACAACAGTATATTATATATAAAGTATTCATTGATACAATATGTGATTTTTAACGGTAATTAAATGGTAATTATATGATTAACTTGGTTACATTTGAAATCTTCTTTATCTTTGCTTAAAAAATCAACCGCGGCTCACGTTTATTTAGCTCTTGCACATATAAAAGCGGCGTAGAATAGCAAATATGCCCACTGTCCATGTGTGGCTAAAAATGGCTGGTGTGATCACTGTACGTGCGTGTAGATTTTTGAGTGGCGACGTTATCACTAACGGCACTTAGAATGCGCAGCAGCATAGCGAAAGCTCAGCTGCTGCTCAGAAAGCTGTGATCGTAGGGGATAGACAGAGACGTCAATATGGTCTGCCAAAATGGTGAAATAGAATATTTGTCACATTTGCGATCACAACTTGCTGCGCAATATTAAAATGGGAAATAAGGAGATATCTCCTACAAATGCTTAATACTCAATGTGACCAGATCAACTATTGTTGAGGGTAAACAGATCCTTACCTCTTATATTGCACAGTGGAGTGACTAACTAACTGGACCTAATGAAATATATTTATGTTCTTTGAAATACTTCGATTTGTTGAAGCAATTTTATGGAATTGCAATCAAATTGTCTTGCCTAGCAATAGAATTTGTTCTTCCAGCTGCGATATCTGTTAACTGTTGTTGGCTCATACTTCTGCAAGCCGAAGCTGAGTTGCACGTCAAATAAACGCCATGGCGCTGCATGTTGCAGTTGCACACGACTGACGCTCGCTGGCCGGCAGAAGTTGGCCAGGAGCAGAGCTCGTGGGTCAGAGACAAACGTCAAAGTCATTCAGCTAGAAAGAGGTATGCAAACGTGTCGGCAAATTCGAGGAGGAGCAGGAGGAGGAGTGTGTGCCACATGCCGTGCAGCCGTGCAGCCGTGCCACAGCTTCCTGCACCTGCAGCTGGCTGACAATTTTATTGACAGCTTGACGTTTAGATTGATTACAGTTGGCCAAACCGTTTTCCATTTGCGGCCATTCTTTTTGCTGGCCTGTTGTGCTATTGAACGGATTCTTAATTAAAACTTTTGCTAAAATTGTTAACTTTGTGCAAAGAATCAGCAAGAATTAAAAACGAAATGCTGCCGCTTGTGCAACTATTTCAATTCAAGCAGACACTGAGACTCGACTCGTCGCTTGGCTGGCGAATCTTGAAGCTTAAAGGCAACAATGTGCAGCCTGATCGAAGACAATTATAAGGCTTGCATAGCATCAACAATATCGACTGCAAATCAAACAGCAGCTAAAAAACAAACAGCATATAAAGTTATCAAACTTGTGTCTGTTTGTCCGTGCATCGAAGGCCTCTCGACAATTGGAAATACTCCGTGCTCGGCGCTCGGATCTCGGTAGTCAAAGCCCTGGGAATGGCCGCAGTGTGTCCGTAAATTATGCATACAAATTAGAGAACGGCATTGTGTGTCGGGCAGCTGATGTGAACATAGAAATGTGGAATAATAACATTAATGAAAACACGTTGATGACATGCCAGAGATGAACAGAAAGAGCGAGCGATAGAGAGAGCGGGGGGAGGGAGAACAGCTGCAGGATACGACAGCAAGCACAAAATTAAACAGAACAAAGCAAAAGCAAAAGCGAAGCAGATGGCGTCAGGAAAAACAGAAACACACACACACATATTCGATGCGGAAGCACAGCAGCGTTGACAACAATCACAGTGAGCGCTAAAACAAAACAACCGGCAAACAGAGACAATGCGACGAGTCGAGCAGAGTCGAACAACACACATGCATATGCTGTCGGCATTATAAATTTGCTGCCGCTTAGCAACTTTACATCAAAAAGGACACAATCCTGGCACAAGCATTTGATACGCTTCCTTTCGTCCGTCAGCAGCTAAGCAATATTTGCCTCCCGGAGCACAGCATAATAAAAACGCTGGCACACAAATCTGCAGCTCAAAGCGAGACAATATAGAATGTGCTGCTGCATTAATGCTGCATAACATCCTGTGCATTGATTTCGACAGCATTTTCAATCAAATTAAACTAAGTAACAATGGCTCGCAAAATGAAAAGTAAACAACTCTAAAAAAATAAAGTAGAGAGTATTTGGAATTAGTCAAAGTACAACAATACAGTGCCATACATTTGTCTATTTTAATGTTTTTTTCCTTGCTCTGTTATCACTTTATCCAATTTTTGCGATTGTAAAGCAGCAGCTTTGTCAACGATACTTTTGCAATACATGTAACATATATATATATATATGTGTGTATGTGTTGTTTGCCAAGCAAAGCATATAATCTGCCAAGGCAACGTGTGTCCTTTTTTGTTGTCGGATAAATTAAAACAGAAGCAGACAAAGAGACATTTGCAAGGTGCTTGAATAATGCTGCAGATATGTAAATGGGGCGCTCTCGGATGGAATTATGGTGTGCGATAATGCCATGAACAAATGGATGAGAGATTAAGCAAGTGCTTTTATTCGGAAAAGATAAATGAGACAAGCGAAAACCATCCGAACATGGAGTGGAAAGAAAGTTCAGTCCCCATTTCATAATTAGTTGAAAGTCCGTCAACTGGAGAGAGTCTGTCAAACTAGTCGATAAGAAAAACGGTCCCATAAATGTCGACTTCGAAAGGGTTTTTGGCCCCGCTGGGGTGAGCAGCAGTATAACATAAAATTGCTCTTTCATTGCCACCGCAAATCTTGGCGTTTGTGTTTGACTTTGGCATGACTTTTACTTTGCTGCACACCTACCGGAAAAACCAAAGCAAATGACCAACAATTTTCGGCAATTCTGGTATTAGGCAAGCGCCTCTGCGGGCATGCTCTTTATATATATCATTTTTTGGGTTCTGCTGTGTTCTTATTTTGCAGGTGAGCTGGCATTTTGGCTGCAGCTTTGAAAAGTTTTTTAATTAATTAAGAAAAGTCTTACTACAAAGTTGCGACAATTAAACGAAAGTTAAAGACGCACAGCGGCCGGGAGGGATGGGGGGACGAGGACAGCTGTGATCAGGACCAAAAGCCAACCACATCTAAAACAAATTTCGTGAATTATGTTGCCAGCCCAACAAAAAAATTTAATAAATCCCCGCAGAGCGGCGCGGGAGAACGGAGAACGCACTTCCTTGCTGGCGCAGTCACGTGCCGCTCACGAGCGCTTGCTGCGTGTTGCGGCACATCCTTACGCAGATAGCCGCATTCCTACATAGTACATAGCAGATGTACGCGTATGTAGGCGATATGTGCGCCGCGTACATTTGTTCTACAAATATGCGCCTAATAATGCGCAGCGCCTCCCTCCATGCCTCTTGCCACTTCTGGGGCGAGCTGTTGCCATAAAGGCTTAAAATATTTGCACGTAAAATGTGTGCGAGGGGATGGGCAAGAAGAGGGGGAAATCTCAACGGAAACACAGACTGGCATCCACATACGGTGGCGCAGCTGTTGCGTCTGTTACGCTGTCTGCTACGCACGCGGCGTATGCGTAATATGCCTTCAAAACGCCATCAGCATGTGCCTTTAATGACATCATTTTGGCGACTTTCCGCCGCGCAAATGGCTGCAAAGTGTCAAAAGTTGATGCTTTTATTGTTTTATTATTGCATTTCAACAAAAATTGAAATGCAAATGCGAGAGGCGCGTAAAAGCAGCGCTCTTAAACGGCACTAGCAAATGTCTTCTTTAATAACTGCACAGCTTTCAACTCGTTAATGTTTGCTTAAAAGTCGACAACATATTGCTTGCTCTCAGTGCTAATGCATGGGAATTATTATTGATTTATATGTAGAAATTGCAACTGTTACCGATTTCTTTATTAACTTTGTTATTATAAATTAACATGAATAACTTGCTAATGTGTGCCGAAAAGTTGTTAACATTTTGTCAGCCTTTTGAAGTATAGCGTAATGGAATTATTATTAAATTAAAAATAAAAATTGCAACTTTTACTTACTTCTGCAATAATTTTCCAAGTTGCAAGTATTTTGCTCGCTTCTATAAATAGAAATTACTACTTTAACCTATTTTTGTATTCACTTTTTATCAATGTGTGTTTTAAAGTTGCTAAAAATTTGATTGCTTTATTAAGTATCTCGTTTTAATTATTGTTAAATTATAAATAGTGAATGCAATTTTTACATATTTCCATATTAACTTTATCAAAATTGAGTATTTAAAAGTTGTTTTTAAGTATAATGCAGTAACAATATTATTAAATTATAAATACATGTCAAAGTTCCAGATTTTTCTATACTAACTTTATAATTAATGTGTGCTTTAAATGTAATTATTCTTAAATAAGAAATTGAAATTACAACTCTTGACTTATTTCTCTATCATCTTTGTTAGCAAAGTTAGCTTAAAGTATTTTGGTTACTTTCTTGAAGTAGAAATAACATTAAAATGTAAAGAGTGAGTGCAACTTTTACTTATTTGCTCATTAACTTTATAATTATTGTGTACTTAAAAGTTGCTAACATTTTTCTTGCCTTTTTGAAGTGTAATAAAGTATAACTTTTATTACTTAGAACTATTATTTTTATCATTATTATTTACGTATTTCTATATTAACTGTGCAAGTAATGTTTTCTTAAAGTTTGGCATTACATTGAATGCTTTCTCATGTACAATTAGTAATAAATTATGAATAGATATTACGACTTAAATTTATTTATATTCTAAATAAAGTAGAGTGTAGTGAAATCATTATATTGTTGTAAAAAAGTAGACTATTAACTTGTTTCTGTATTAACTGTGTTCTTAATATGAGCAGTGAAATTGTTCTTCAATATTTTTTGCTTTTATTTGTATAAGGCATTGGTATTGTTATGTATTTATAAATAGCGATTGCAGCTTTAACTTATTTCTTTTAATATGAACGTTTGTTTACACACATTTACTCACATTTTGCTGGGTTTCTTAGATTAACGCTGCCACTTTACTATCAAGTTATAAATAGAAATTGTAACTCCAACATATTTCTATATTAAGCTTCTGTCTCTTGAAGCAAACAAATGAAATGCCTTTAGTTTGTAGAATTATTCATTCCATGGATTCTCCACTGTTAACGTTTAATCAGGCCTCGTAATGAAGTTAAATCGAGTTGGACAAACAGTCGCAGAATCAGAGCAGAATCAGAGCAGACTCGGCTGCAGCTGGTGGATGTATAATATATGAAGTCGTTGCTTCTTTATGGAGCCGTGTTCGAGTTCGCCGGCTACGTCTTTTGGTGCTCAATCCAATCCGGGCAATGGCCAGACAGCGCTCATTAGTATGCAACATTGCGGCAGCTTACATTAATTGGGCGTTGCAACTGATTTGAATACGAGGCAGCAAAAAAGCGAAGCACGACTAAACGAAAGTGGCATCGACTGCAGTCTGAGCGCGTTCCGAAAACTATGTCGAACTGGTCATGACGGACGGCAGGCAGTCCGTCCGTCCGCCCGTCCGTCCGTCTGTCCGTTTAATTGCTGAGCTGGCTGTTGACTTATGGAAATTGCCGTCCATATCGGTTGATAGCGAAAGCACGCGACTGGCATAACAAGGAGCATAATGCGTGGTCCCCTTCAAGGACGTGTGGCGAGCCTTGTGTCTATTTATTTTAATTAAGCGCAGGTAAACGCAGCTAGCTGCCTGTTTGCGCTCGGGGCGTGTTTTGTTTGCCTCACATAATTAAAATGCGACACTTTCTTTGTTGTGCCTTTTGTTTTTTAGCAGCCGCGCAAGTTGCGCTGCACTAACGAATCACTAATTAATAAATAAGGTAAGACAAAGTGAGGCGAGCATGTGAGCCCTCAGCGCGTTGCCTTGCCAGCATAATTATGCTGATTAATTTAGTAAAGCTCCTGGCAACACACACCCAAGCATACACGCAGTAGAGATTTGCCGCTTTTGTATTGTGACTCGCGAGAGTCACTTGAGTTACTTTAGTCGTCTTAAGTTCTTGCGCTTTAAGCGACATCGTTTCGTTTTTGGCATTTCTGGCAGCTGCACATTCTAATCTATCCGATTGCTGGCGTTTCCAATTAAGCTGCTCATTTGTAATTGAAGCTGCAGCAGCATAAATTGTTGTCGCAAATGACAAAGTAATGTCATTAAATATTACGCATACGTCGGAGTGGCAGTCGCAGTGGCTCAATTACAAAAACTTTTGACTCGTGGGCGAAAAGAAATAAAACAGAGCACGAGATTTACACATACTAATGGAACTTAAAGATGGCGCCGCCGGAAACAACGCAGCCCAGCCAACTTGCACACACGCATAAGTCGATGTAGTGCAAAGTAAGTTTTTGCCGGAGCCAAAAAGAAAAGCACGGGACGGGAAGCAGAAGCAGGGATTATGCCATGTTAAGAAACATGGAAACATCTAAAGTTATAGCTGAGACGACGGCGGGGCACGACGGCGGGGCACGACGGCAGCGCACACGATGGGGCACGATTGGGGCACGACAAACAAAAGATTAGTGAGGGTTGCAATCGCTTTCGAGTGTCTTACATTTGTCGAAATTAAACAATGTAAACTTTCGGTTTGCTCAACAAGCCAAAGAGAAGCAAACTTTGTCCCCATGTTTGACTAACTTGCAACTCTGCGGCTGGCTCCCTGTATGTGTATGTGTGCGGGTGGACATGCCCCAAATGTCCTGACAAACGCATGCGAGTATGTAACTCAATTAGATTCTGACTCCCCCTTAGAAAAACAGGAAAAAGTTGATGTGTAGCACATAGTTGTAGTGGCGCTCGATTGCGATGCACGTTGCTCGGCTGGGCCATTTCTCTTAAGCATTTCAATTATGGCGCTGCTTATGGCGAGTGGCTGGAGCACTTCAGGGGGCCCAGTCACATATAAATTTCAAGTAATTGCTTGCCAAGCAACTCAAAGTCCCCTTCGACAACGAAAGTCAACACAAAGTCGTCGTCGTTGTCGACCTCTTGCAAGTCCTTTTAGTTGTTGTAAGTAATTGCCGTCTAATTGCTTATTGAAATTACTCTCTTTTTTCGCTTTGACTGCCAATCGAAGCTGGCCCCTCGGATTAGCAGCAAACACAAGAGTTCTTAGTGGGGCAAACTTTGCCATGCACCAGCAAACTCTCTTTAAGCGCTTGAGCAAATAGCTTGGCTTTAACTCGTTCAAATAAATCTAAATAAATTGATCAAGTCTTTTGCGCTGAGACGTACTTAGTCTGACAAATGTGGCGCTTTTAATTTTATTAAAAAAGGGTAACGCACAACAAGCGCGCGTCTTGCAGTTATTGATGAGCCAGCCGATAGATTGAGTTTATTGATTCGCCGGGCTTAAAGCGAGCAGCGCTTTTAAAGGGGCAGACGCTTCATAAAGTGGGGCCCCAGCAAGATTGATGGCTGCGCTGGCGACACTTAATGCCCAGTTGTTGGCGCCCAAATGCTGTGCCATTGAAGCGGAAATCACACACACACATACACAGAGATTCGTCTGCCAGACTCGGGGCTCGTCCTTTATTATTTGCTGCTGCTGCTGCTGACCACATTAACCGGAAGTGCCTGGGAGCAAACTTATGCAAACCGAGCGGCAGATAGCGGCAGGAAAGTTGGTCATAGAGAATGGCAACTAAGCGCCAAGATCCCACGACGATGTCCAACTTTTTTTTTGTGCCAGCGGCCGGGCAAAGTGAGAAGCGAAAAAAGTGTGGAGACGAGCGAAAGAAAGGCGTTGAAAATGTGCAAGGCTGCCTGCCGTCCTCTGGCGCCTTATTGTACAAAGTGTTGACTTTATATCCTTCATTTAGTGGACATAAAAAGGATATTATTAAAAGCTTAGAAAAGTAGCCATTTCCTTGCAAGTCAACGACGTCGTCGTCTCTCACTTGCTGCTTCTCTTTTTTTTTATCATTGCACAAAATACATAAAATATTAGATGCCTTCAAAAGGAATACAATACAAACTGATTTCACTCTATATTCGCTTCACTCGCCCCGTGCCACGCCCCCTCGGCGCAATCAGCCCGCTGACCAAAGTCATGTAGACAATGCGACGAGCTCGGCCACAATTTTTCGCATCCCTCCCCCCTCTCTCTGTTGACTTTTTTGTGTGTTGTTTCGAGCGCTTTTGGTTGCGGCTCATTTGTCTTTTATGATGTTGGTTCCTTGCTGTTATTAGAACAAAAAAAAAAAAAATAAAATAAAAAATATCTTGGTGGGGGGGAGCGGGTTCTTTGTGCACGAAGTCTATTCGCAGCGATTCGTAAAAAATCCATTATAATTATAAATGAGTTGAGCACCCATAATACATTTCATACATTTCGTACATTTCATGCCGCATTGTGCTCTGTCCGCATGCCATACACTTTATGTTATTGTTAAATTCCTCCATCTGGGAGTTTATTATGCCGGCTTTTTGTCAAATTGACTGCCGCATTTTAATGAGCAGTAAAAATTTGGGCCAGTCCTCAAACGAGTACTCTCCAGTTTAACTCGCAGAGCAGGTCATCGTTTGACACAGAAATCAAATTTCATATTTTCTTTGAGCTTCCGCTTTTGTTTCTGGCGCAACCATAAAGTGCTGATATAATTATTTGAAAGGATTTTTTATGCATTTATTAGGTCATCTTTTTCCTGTTTTTTTTGTGTATTTTATTCGCCTATTTAAACACATTTCCTTTGATTAGGGTGAATGGTTCTGTTTGCTTCAAATTACAGGACGATCACAATATATCATGCGTATAATTTATTACGTTAACAATGTTTATAGCACTAACTCATTCGACGAAACGATTCACTTATTCATATTTGGTATTTAATGACAATATATATGTATGTACAATGGAGTGGGCGGTTAATCGGCGTGAGCTGCTATCGGTATCGGAGTTAGCAATAAGAATCAGTCGTCGGAATCAGCAGTTGGAACCAGCAGTCGGAACCAGCAGAATGAATCAGCAGTTGGAAGCAGATAGGTAAGATGTGGTGAGCAATCCAAGTTCAGTAGACTATCGCTTCTAAATTGATCAAGTGAATTATATTATATTATATTATTATTATATATATGTATTATATTCACTTATGGTACATCATTATATTTTTATCTTATTCATATTATCATATACTCTGGCTTTTATATATAATAAATAGAATAAATCTAAATGCTTTGTTGTCTAATAAAGGATTACTGAAGAGTTGGCTTCCATTGCCTTTTGCTTTTGTTTCTGGCGCAACCATAAAGTGTTGATAAAATTATTTGAAAGGATTTTTTATGCATTTATTAGGTCATCGTTTGCTCTCGAGTTGCTTTAATATAAAATGAGATTTTGCTCAAATTGACATCGTCTGTTTTATTCGGCTATTTAAACATATTTCTTTTGATTAGGGTGAATGGTTCTGTTTGCTTCAAATTACAGGACGATCACAATATAGCATGCGTATAATTTATTACGTTAACAATGTTTATAGCACTAACTCATTCGACGAAACGATTCACTTATTCATATTTGGTATTTAATGACAATATATATGTATGTATATATGTATATATGTATGTACAATGGAGTGGGCGGTTAATCGGCGTGAGCTGCTATCGGTATCGGAGTTAGCAATAAGAATCAGTCGTCGGAATCAGCAGTTGGAACCAGCAGTCGGAACCAGCAGAATGAATCAGCAGTTGGAAGCAGATAGGTAAGATGTGGTGAGCAATCCAAGTTCAGTAGACTATCGCTTCTAAATTGATTAAGTGAATTATATTATATTATATTATTATTATATATATGTATTATATTCACTTATGGTACATCATTATATTTTTATCTTATTCATATTATCATATACTCTGGCTTTTATATATAATAAATAGAATAAATCTAAATGCTTTGTTGTCTAATAAAGGATTACTGAAGAGTTGGCTTCCATTGCCTTTTGCTTTTGTTTCTGGCGCAACCATAAAGTGTTGATAAAATTATTTGAAAGGATTTTTTATGCATTTATTAGGTCATCGTTTGCTCTCGAGTTGCTTTAATATAAAATGAGATTTTGCTCAAATTGACATCGTCTGTTTTATTCGGCTATTTAAACACATTTCTTTTGATTAGGGTGAATGCTTTTGTTTGCTTCAAATTACAGAACGATCACAACATATCATAATTTACTGCCCTAACAATGTTTATCGTACTAATTCATTTGTCGGAACGAAGCACTTATTTACCTTTGGGAATTCATAACAATGTAAATACTAAATAGAATACAGCTTAAACGTTGAGTTGACTAAGAAAAGATGAACGAAAAGTTGCCATAGAAGTAGCCAAATTCATTTGTAGAAATGTGGTACTTTAAATAGAATACAACTAGAACGTTATTTTTATCTGCTAATTAAGAACATTATATATAATAAATAGAATACAAATTAATTGCAATTAAATCTATTGGAATTCATATTAATTACTCGTATTAAATACTAAGTACAAATACAACTTAAATATTGTGTTGACTAAAAAAGGGACTGAAGAGTTACTACTTCTGTTAAACAATTTATTTAACTTAAATAGAATACTATTTAATCGCTGTGTTGACTAATACAATATTACAATTTATATACTTAATTGAATGCAACTATGTTGGCTGATTCATTCGACGAAAATAAGTACTCAATTATTTTTTGATTTCACAACAAAATGCTAAATAAATAGAATACAACTTGAAGGTTGTTCTGACAAATACAAAATATTAATAAAAAATTACTTCTTTTATTGCGAAACGCAGCACTTAACAATATATATAGTAAATATATAGGAATACAACTTAAATATTATGTCGCATAGTAAAAGGTTATTGAAGATTTAAATGTGTGGCTAATATATTTACCGACTTCAAGTTTTAGTTATTCATTATAATAAATTTAAAAAATAATACAAATTGAAATAATATAAAAAATACTAGTAAGGAGTCAGTTCTATGGCTAATTCATTCGCTGAAATGAATCTTTTGAAATTCAAAGCAATAAATATATATTGAATAGTATACAACTTAAAAAAGATTAGTGAACTTAGAAAAGATTAGTTTTATTCAACGAAATCAATCGCATGGAATTCATATTTAAAAGTATACAACTTAAAAAAGATTACTGAAGATTTAAATCTGTGGCTAATGAATTTGCTGAATTACATTTTTTGTTAATATATTTATTAAATAAAATACAAATTGAACTAATATAAAATATTACTTAGGAGTTAGTTCTATGGCTAATTCAATCGGTGAAACAAAGCTATTTTAATTTACAACAATATATATTTAATAGTATGCAACTTAAAAACGATTACTGCAAAGTTATTTAAATTTTTGATTTTAAGTTTCATTTGCTAAAATTAAACCGTTGGAACTAAGAGCAACATATATAGATTAAATAGTATACAACCTAAAAAAGATTACTGCACAGTTACTTCTATGGCTTTTTGTTTTTCGTTTAACAACCAAATGTTTTGGAAGCCTTTCAGTTAACCATTTGGCAACCACTTGCTGAGCTCCCGAGTTCCTGAGTTCCTGATGCTTGTATTGGGTTTCGACTGCTGTCTGTCAGTCAGTCTGTGTGTCTGTCTGTCTGTCTGTCTGTTTTTCCAGTGGCGGGGCAGTAATGCGTGTATAATTGCCCAGACAATGAGCAATTGTTTTCCACATTTTCATTTCGCCGTTTCACGTTTTTCGCTGCCGCTCGTTCGTTCGTTGGCGCGTCTGCCAAAGTTGCTGCTTTTCGTTATTTTTGGCGAGCATTTTTCACATTGTTTGCATACATTTCGCAGCCAGTGTGAGTCTGTTGTGTGTGTGCGAGTATTTGTTATGCAAAAAGGCCTCAAAGCGTTGTTTTCGATATGTGTGCGCCCCGTTCAAGCAAATTAGTTTACAAAGGACTGTCGCTGAAGCATTCTTGTGCACCGCTTCCCCCGTGTTTTGGGGCACAACAAATTGAAAATGCATTTTAAAGCAGCTGTCGGCGCATAAAGGGCCGCGGGCTAGAAATTATTTTGCATGAGGCCAGCTGTCCTCATTGTTGTCGTCTCGTGTGCTCTGTTGCGAGCCAAACGGAAGCGAACAGGATATTGCACACAGACTGTCCCCCAATTGTTTGGCCAGCCACAAAAGTTTGTTTGCCCGCTCATAATTAAGCGCGAAAATTGGGCTCGTGGCCTGCGGTGGGCCAGTAATATATATATAGGTACATGTACCATACATATGTAGCAACGTGTTTCGGGCCACCCACAGCTGCTTGCAATTAGCTGGCTAAAAGATAAACTACAGTCGTCGGTCTGTATCTCAAATTAGTTGCACTTTAGACGGCTGCGGCGTCGCGTCGCCCACGTCGAGCTGCAATCAAGCGCCGTTTTATGACTCAATATGAGTGCGACGCTTTATGAACTCCGCCCAGATCGAAGGCAGGATGAGACAGGAGAGATAAGGGAGGCGACGCCAAACTGTTGAGTGGCCTACAACAATTCCGCACTAATTTTGCAGTCGTAAAAATTCAGTTGCACGCCATAAACGTCGACGACAGGCGACAAAGTCGCTGCCCAACTTGCGTGTTTCATTAGTTGCGAAATATGAGTGGCTCGTCAAATTTCCCCTCCTCTCACCGCCTTGTGACAAATTTGGTTTTATTTCTGTGTGCGGCAGACAGACACAATAAAACATACAAATGAGGCAGAGTCTCGGCATCGTCTTGCGAGAATCGGGTGTGGCAGGTTTAATTATGTTTTTGCCTTCTGTGTACTCTGCTGCACATTAATTCTTTTCCGTGTTTCGCCAGCACACGTGGCAGGAGACAAGCACTCGACACTGTCTAAAATCTGCTGCGAGTCACGCCACAAGCTGTTTATTCCCTGATTTTACTCAACTCACCCATAAGAGTGTTGTACTATATAGATTGTTATATTCAGTAGTAAATACTTATCATAAAACCACATCAAAAACACCAATTTATTCTCTTTCACTGACTTGTTTCCTTTACAATTACAACTTTTGTTGAGCAAAAATTGTTGACAGTGAAAAAAACATTGTAGTATTAAAATTTAACCATAACATCTCATTTAAATACAACTTAAGTATTTTTTAATGTGTTAATTAATAAAAATATTGCAAATTTCATCTAAATATTTGTTTATATTTAAAACAGCACTGTTCATAAATTGACGACGACGAACGTTGAGGCATAAAAAGAAGTTGGTAGTCATTTAAAAATGACATGAAAAATACACAAATTGAAAATTTCGTATAAATATTTGTTCACAGTTTTTTTAATATAGTTGGAATTGGAATAAATGTGTAAAATAAATAAAGTAATAAAAATAATCTACATATATTATATTATATATTCACATTTAAAACAACGATATATTGAAGAGCGGCGAAGTATTTAAAAGTAGTTGAATAAAATTGTATTTTAATATTATTTATGATTTATATTAATATACGTAAAATAATACAGATTTTTAAAATTTCTTTTACATTTTTATTTATATTTCAGCCCAATTATAGTGGATGGTGATGAAGATTGATGAATTATAAAAATTAGTTGGTAGTCATATAACTTTTTATTTAAATACCATTTACAATTGTATTTAAGTGTCATTTTTGTACATAAAGTAATACAAATTTTGAAAATTTCTTCTAGATCACACAATCACATTTAAAATAGTGCTATTTATAATTGTTGGCCATGAAGAACGATTAAAATGGCGAATACAATATCATGTAATTTCCAATATTACAAGAATTTTATTTTTTTTGCTTATTGACATTTAAAATAGCTCTATTTATAATGTTATCTTATGTTATTAGTTATGATGAAGAAGTCTAAAAATGTAGTTGATAGTCATGTAAAATTGTACTTAAATGACACTAACAATTAAATAATAAAAATTTTAAAATTATTTAATTTAAATATTCGTGTGCATTTAAAACAGACCTATTTTAATTCTTGGCAATGAGGAACGAGGACGTACAAAAACGTAGTTTGTAGTCGAAAAAACCTGTGTTAAAATTGTATTTATGATTTTTTTCATTCATGCATAAAATAATAAAATAATAAGAATTTTTTCAAACTATTGGTTCACATTTAATACAGCGCTATTTTTAATTCTTGGTTCGGAAGAACGATGACGTAAAAAAAAGGAGTTATTAGCGAATTAAACCTTATACGTATGACATTTATGATTTATTTGCTCTTGCAAATAGTTAAAATATTGACAATTTCTTCTAAATCTTTATTATTTAATATAAAATTAAGTATGCATTTTTACTTCATCCATGTGTTAAATAATAAAAATAATAGTTCATAATACCCAATTTTAACAATGCGTTTAATAATAAAAACATTGAAAGTGTCTTCTAAATATATATTATTTAAAATACATTTTAAAATACTGTATGCTTATTTTTTCATGCGCTAAATAATTTTTACTACGACAAAATAGTTGTTAGTTGAATATAATTGATGATGATAATTAATGACATTTACGATTTTTCTCAATGCTTTATACAAATATACAATTATACAAATATAAGTGAAATATTGACAAGTACTTCTTAATACTTGTTTGCATTTTATACAGCAATATTTAGAATACTTTTTATACATTTTTCTTACAGATTTAGCAATACAAGTATTGGAAATTTCAGCGAACTATTTAATTATAGTTAGTTTCTTAAATGCTGTTCGTTTATTGGAATTGTTTGCTTTGAAAAACAACAACAGTATTTAAGTATTTTCAAAGACGTTTCGAACGTAAATGAAAACAGATAAGTCCTTATCGCGCTAAGGTTTGGTTGTTATGATATATTCTCTAAATGTGTTGTTATGGTGCTTTATGTTGGTACTGGTTCAACTACTTATGTAAATAAATGTATATAAAAAAAAAAGTATTTATACAAAAAGTTAGAGTTTGTGTAGTAGTTTAGTCGAATTTGTCGCAGTGTACAATGCTTCACCGTTTGTGCGTGCTCGGCTGGCGGAGCTGCAACAAAGTGAACGTCATGCCCCATGCTGTGACAAATCCCCGAGTCTTAGTCGCAGCTCCTGCAGCATCAACACCAAATTGTTTCTCCTGCTCTGGACCCTGGAGTGCATCTCGCCGTCGTCGTCGTCGTCGTCGTCGTCTTTGCAGGCGTATCAAATGTGACAGGCCGAAATGAAGTCATAGCTATAGACTGCCAGAGCTAGACGATATGCTTTTGATGACTGCTCACAGACTTGCTACACACAGCATCAAATGTGGCACGAACACGGCACAACATTTCTAGCGCTGCATTTGCTTTCGACTCAGCCCCCCGCCCTGTCCCCCTTGGCTGCCTCGCAGTCTGTTTGAGAAGACAACAACGACGCGTTCGAGTTGCCAGAGTTGTCAGCGTGGATCTCCGGGTCTATTGCCGTTCAGCGGGCAACAATTTGACTTGATGTTGATGTTGCTCTGTTAATTTCCATGTCTTCGTTCTTTTCTTTGCAGTTGACTTGAAACATTTCTTTGTTTGCTGCGTGTGACAAATGTTGAACTTGCAGCAGTTGTAGTGCAACTTTTTCTCAAGCACTTGGGGCCAAGATTTGTGCCAGCTTTGAAGACGGAGCAGCATTGGGGGCGCAGCACAACATTTGCTGTCTGCAATTAATTTGAAAAGGCTGCGACTCGTGTGACAGCTGATGTTACCTGTGTGTATACTCGAAGTGCCTTTGCCGTTGAGAGCGAAATGGAAAGTTGTGTTTAGAAAGCGAGGGCGCCTCTGGTTATCCACAATAACTTTTGGCCATTGTTGTGCTTGAGTCTGTGCATTAATTGGAAATTTACGGCAAGCAGACTTCGATTGCTTTGCCAACTTGCAGCCACCTCCAGGCACAGCACGCCGCTGACTTAATTACAGCGAGTGCGAGAGCAAAAGCATAATGCCTGGCTGGGGGGTGGGGGGCTCGGCATCTTTTTTCGATTAAAAAGTTTCTGTGGCAAGTGTCAGGCAGCCACTTAACTTGGCTGGCGCGAATTTTACGAGAGATTAACGAACGATTAACGGTGTAACGTGGCGCTGCCTCAGCACGTGCTCACGTCTCTAGATCGCGCGTTTGCGGCAAGCCAGCAGCTGTCGCGCTCTGCTACGCATTTATATTTTGCAGGTGATTTGTCGCATAAAACTCAAATAATTCATAAGACGAGTGCCACGAGCCAAATACTCGCATAACGAGCACTCGCGTTTCCCATTTGCCAGCCAGAAAGTAGGCAGCAAACTGCGGCGCTGCCAACGAGGCGTATGCGTGACAAAACTTTTTCGCCACAGCCACAAACTTGCCGCGCCACAGTGTGCGCCTAGATAGACAATCTGATGGCAGCTTCAAGCGATGCGACCCGCAAATCGAAATATTTTTCTCGCATTCCTGCCGCAGGCAACCTGACTCACTAGTTTGCCATCTAATTTGTTAAAGCTTAAAGATTAGCGATCAGCAAAGCTGCAGTGTTAAAGCAAGCCCAGAACCCATGCAAGTGAGAACGACTGTGACATACCCTGTATCATCTGCCTAAACAAAATTGAAAACAAATTAAACAAAATACGTAAAATTGTAAATAATGCCTGAAACCCAGCGAATACTAAAATACTGCCAATTTAATATAGATTTCATCGATTCACATTCACATCATTTCACTGAAAAAGCACCAGTCCCACTTTGTTTTTCGTCTACACATTGGCAATTCTTGAAACACTCTAATAAGTTTTGACGCTGACTGAGTGTTTGGATATGTGTATTATCGAAAACCACTATTCACCTATCAAAAATACCAGTTCCATTTTGTCATAAATAAGTATATTTGCTTTTTTATGCAAATTGGTCACATTGAATTGATGTATCTCTCTCTTACTTCCTCATCTCCGAAGAGTGTACCTATGGTGTTGAGACAAAATAAAAAACTATTAAATAATGTAAGTATTAAAACGACACCTGCATTACATTAATTTTTTTAGAAAGTCATATTTCCAAAAGTGCGCTAGCTTTGATCACATGATCAATTTGTTTATATTGACCCCATCGGCTACAATCACTTTCTGTATTTAAACTTAAGTTGAGTTCTTCAGCATTCGACTAAACGAGCACAAGCTCAAGCATTGAAACTCGGGCCAAAGCTGTTATATCATTCTTCTTATTGGTTACTGAGCCTTAAGAGCCAGTAATAACAGAGGCAAGTTCCTGTCAACATATTTACTGCAACATGAAATCAACAGACTGCTGCGGGGAATATAATTCACCCTCTATTAGTAATCAAAACCTTTACTTATAGGTACAATCTTATGCCTGAGAAAATGCTGAAGACAAATGCTTGTTCTTGTTGTTATTACATTTACCAATTGCGCGTGGTTTGTTTATATCTCATTTACTTTGTCTATAACAAAGCTATTTTTTATTTCGATTTCAAACATCTATTGGATTTCGATTCATATTGTAAATATCTACATAATGCACTTTAAATTAACTTTCCAGCTATGATTGTGGTTTGCGGACAAGCAGAAGTGCGGGGAAACAAAAAAAACATAAACTTGATTTGCATACAGACATTTTAGACCTACATCCAAAGTTTGGCGACTTTAGCTCTTACCATCTCTGAAATCTAGGTGTTCAAATGAATGGACGGACAGACAGACATTCCCAAATCGATCTTATTTGCAATTCTGAACATTTTGGTCTCCTTCAAGCTGTTACATACTTTCGTACGACCTTAGTATGCCTTTGTAAGTATGGGTATAGGGTATAGAAATGCTTTGTGGTTGACATACGAGCATGTGGGCTGCTTTTATCTGTTTGCCGGTTGAACATTTCTCTGGCTTGACGCCGCTGACCCGCAATTAAGATTGTGCGGTCATAGTCAGAGTCGCCTGTATCCGGATATCGCTGTCAAGCGCCGCGAAGCTGGCAGCGTTTTGCTTGTGGCATTTCATTTGCATGCTTATCGTGGCTCAATGTTGCATGTTGCTGCCACCATGAAACTTGCTGCGCGCTTGTTTCGCGTTCCCCATTTTGTCGTTCTTGTTGTTGTCGCCCCTGCGATTTTAGAATTTATCTTTTGTCACATGTGCGGGAAGCTGACTTTTCTTTTTTTCGCATTTCGCATTTCGCGTTTCGCAGTCGCAGTTGTTGATTTTTGATATACGGCTCCCAGTGGTGTTGCTCCCACTCCTTGTCTGCGTTTCAATGCGTTTGACTTTTCCTCCCGCTTAACTGTGTCAAGTGGCAGCCCGCGGCGGGAGGGGGGTAAGCAGCAGAATTGGCGGCTCGGGGCGGTTTGTTGTGCAATCAGCGGCGAGCAGGAAGTGTGCGTGGCAAGCAAATGGCTCAAGTGCTGACGTGCTGACAAATGATATGATAGAGCAACGATTGCAACGATTTCAAGAAGCAGCAACCAGCTGAACGCGCTGCTAAGTGGCCCAGTTGGGCAATTGGGCCATTAGTGCAGCAATCTGGGCTGAAATGAATCGTAATTAAAAATTGAAATGATTTTAACGTTCTTAATTATGCAATTTGCATTCATAATAATTAAAACAAACGCGCGACAAACAACAAAGCCTGCCACAACACAAATGAGCCAACAATTTTAGCGTCCCCCCATTCCCCCCCTCCCCATACAATTCTTTGCGTGTGTCGCCCCAGCCATGCAAATGCTGATAACAAGCCAAATGAGCGACAAAGGATTGCGAGGGGGGAGCCTTGATTGTGTGCCTCTTTCAGTTTGGCAGAAGATGCCACCAAATGTTGCCCAATTTGTGCGGGCTTCCGCCGGCGTGTGTCGCGGCATGTGTGTGTGTCTGTGTATCTGTGTGTGTGTGTGTGCGACGGCTGCCAATTGGAGCCTGTGTCGCTGTCATCTAATGAGTTTATTCGCAATTAGCTTCGTTTAAAATGCAAATGCTTTGAATAGCTAAACACACATATACACACACAAAAACACTCACACACATACACACACAGACAGCCCGAATGGCCGTGGAAAGCTTATCGAATGAATATTTTGCTGGCTAACAAAAGGATATCATATGAAACATGTTTGGATTGGGGCACAAGACTGCTATTAGGACAACAGCAACTTTACTTACTGTTCCACGCTGAATTTTATTTGCAGATTTGCAGCTTTCGAAGGCAACAAATACTCAAATATTCTAGTTGTAGTTGCGCAAAATCACAAACGTGAAAAGTGAATTTTTCGTTTTTAATGCGATCTGAAACTAGTTCCATTGAAATTTACGCAACATTGAGATTGCTGAAACAACAATTGCTGAATAGTACGTAAATTTCTAAGAGGTGTGTTTGTCCTTGTGATGGATTGCTGGTGTAATAATTCCTTGGGTGTTATGTAAGAAAACTATAAAAAGCCTGGTTACCTACTGCAGAACTGCCAGACACTAACAGAGTGCTGTTAATATTCTGTGGAGTGCGACTGTAAGCTGGCCACTGTTAAACTATAATTACCGTAGCCTAGCTCTGGCAGAGAGCTAAGACATTAAGGGAGAAAGCTGCTGTTAATGGCCTGTACAGTGTAATGTGTGTGTGAGGGTGATCGACTGCTGCTGTAAGCTGTGCCACTGTTGAACCATATGACGGGCTCTAGCGCTAGGCTTTAACAGAGTTATCGGCTGTTAATATTCTGTGAAATGCTGCTGTAAGCAGTTCCACTGTTAAACTATAAATAGCTCGCCTAGCTTTGACAGAAGTGCGAGGCATTAACAGAGTAAGCTGCTGTTCATATTCTGTGCCACTATTAAACTATGAATACAATCGCCTAGCTCTTGGTGAACTGCAAGGCATTAACAGAGTAAGCTGCTGTTAAAGGTCTGCGAACAGCTTTATGTAATCACAAGTACCAAACTAAGCTGTAAGCTGTGCCACGGTTAAATAGACGGGCGTAGCTTTTGCAGCACTGCAATGCATTAAACAGAGATAGAGTCAGCTGCTCTTTTGTGTGTATTTGTGTGAGCGGTGTCAAAACAATTAGCGTATGACAGCGAAATATGTGTGATTGTGCAGGGGGTAATAAAATAAAGGGAGCGGATCTGCTAAGTGTGTTTGGTCGAGCAGGAGAGCTTCACAAACCTTGCACGCCTTGCATGCATATGTGCACTTGTGTGTGTACGTGTGCCCTTGTGATCGACTGCTGCTGTAAGATAAGCGAGGCTTTAGCAGAGTAAGCTGGTATTGATCTGTTAAGCGATTCGTATACATGAGTGTGTAAGTGGTGACAAAAATAGCCTGTATGTAAAATAAAGATTTGTGGTCTTAAAAGATTGGTTATTTTTTTCTATACAAATTTTGTCCCTATTCCAAGATTAATTGTTCTTTATTATAAGAATTAAGTTATCTTGCAATAAATCATTAAATGCGTCAACCTATTTATTTCGAAGATCTTTTTAGTAAATGTAAAAAGTAAGTGAGTAAGTGCATACTTAAGTGCTTGACTTACATGTTAATGCATGAGCTACAATGCATATTATTCAGCTATTTGAACCCAGTGCAAAGGGTATTAATTGCATAGGTACTTTAAATTCTGAATTATGATGGAAAGTTATTGAATGCTTTATACGTAAGCGTGTTGTGATCCATGTGCGGCACTTTCAAAGAATCTAAATCTTGCGACCATTTTGCACCATTGAAATTGCTACACAAAAACTAAAAACTTGCTAAAATTAAATAAATTTAATCAAGAATAAACTATTAAATTAAAATTAAGATTTGTGGTCTTATACGTTAAAGATTCGTTGTTCTAATTTATAAGTATCTCTTAATTATAAATCTGAATTTTTATGTTAACAAGTTGTTCATTATTAAAAACTTGTTATTATAAGAAGTTCTTGCTTAAGAAGAATTGTTATAAGAATTTCTTTTTTCTAATTATAAGAAGTTCTTAATTATAAACAAGAACTACTAACACGAGCTTGGTAAGAATTCTTCTTATAAATATAAATATGGTATTGTTGGTTGTCTTAATATTAGCTGTTGTTATTTATAAGAACTTGGTATTGTTTGTAGTCTTAAGATTACTTCATATCTACTTTTATTTACAAGAATAATAATAGTATTAAGATAATAATAATTCTTCTCTTCTTGTGGTATAAGTTGGGTTGTACATGTTGTAAATATTCTAGTTTCTTTTGGAGCATTTCCTTCTTGATATTTGCTAAGTCAATTGCAGTCTAATAGTTCTGGCACCTCCCAAGAAGTAGAAGTTAAGCTGCGATGAGCGTTTAAATAATTTGCGAGTTTATGTCGAGTTCATTGCTGGCAGTGCTCGGCAATTCTCTGGGCGTCAACAATGTAATCTGCACTAGATCAGCAACTGTTGCAAGTACGAGCATTACAATTACGGCTGCGATAAAATATGGCAAGCATCGGGCTGAACGGGCAACGGGCAGCGGGCAGCGTGCAACGTGCAACGTGCCACATGCAACTTGCATAACAATTGCAATTTGCATTTGTTGCCATAACAAAGGCATTGCAGCCGGGGCAATCTCTTAAGAGTCGGAGCAAATAAAACTTAAACCAAATTCAAGCACATAAAAACGCCTTTAAAACTGTCATAAAAATGCCGAGACAGCAGAGTAGACGACGCTGAGATACCCTGCAAATACTTTGAACTCCTTAAAAAATTAAATTAGACTATTACAAACAATTAATAAGCTGTTGCAACATGATTTGGTATCATATAGTTAATTTATATTGCAGATAAACTACTGCAATTTGCTGATTGAATTTGTCATTTTTATTTACAAATAATTGTAAGATTATTAAGAATATTATAATCAAGTATTATAGCGAATAAACCAGCTCACTTTGCTTATTGTTTGTTGTGTGGCATGTGAGCAACAATAATGGAAATCTGGACAATGGCAGCGCCATTGAAGTGCAGCGTCAAATCCATTGGCCATATGGAAAACTTGCAGTTGTCCTGCAAGAATTTCCCAGTTCGAAGTGAAATTCATGTGCGCTTAGCGTTTGTGTGTGTGGAGTTTTCTTAAACGCTGCACTTTGGACAACAATTTCATTTGTCGTCCCTGCAAGGACACTTCGATTGCATTTGCGAGGCTTCCAACTCATTCCCAATCCCACTCCCAATCCCCAGCTGTCCATATGTGTGTCAATGTGTGTTCTTGTGTCGTTTTAGTGAAATTGCACAAAATTGTTTTCCGTTTCGTTTCATTTCGTCGTTGACGTTGTCGTTGTCGTTGAAGTTGTTGCTTCTTCATTGGAAATGTGCATTTGGAATTTATTGCTGGCAAAGCACAAAATTAACTGCATGCTGGGGCGGGGAGGTAGCGGGCGATGTGCTGCAGTGCTGACAATTGAAATAACAATTTTGTGCCTGCCCTTGTTTAGCTTCCTGGCCTGGCCCATTCCAGTTGCCAAGTTGCCGAAAACGTTCTGCAAACACTGCGTTACTTGGACAGACTTAATGAAATCTTAAACAATTGCTCAGCCATTTGCATTGCATGGATTTGCTTCGATTCCCTTTCAGAGACTTTCTCCTTCGACTACTGTAAATTACTTCCAGCTTCTTCTCATTCATCTTGCTCAGCTGTCAGTCTGTGCTGACCTGGCTCATCAATGGTTGTTTTGTGGCCGGGTTAATGCCGAGTCGCAAATCTAAATGGGTTTCGTACTTAACACTTTTGGCGAGAGCCGCAAACAAAACATAAACAAACAAGTCGCCGGATTCGATTGATGCAAAACCTTCTGCCAGAAGTTTAATTAACATAAGCGCTTTAGCAGACTTTGAAATTGCGGCTGCGACTCAATCTGTATGCTCAAGCGATTAATAAATTAGTCAGAGGTGTTGCCACGCAGAGATTGACAATTTTCCGATTGCCTCAAGTGCTCTCCTTCACTTGACTTGTTTTTCTTATTCACCAGACTTGATTGGAAAATGTTCTTGAAATCAACATTTGTTGCCTTACATGTTTAAGATTAGTTCGAGTTATTCATAAGAACTTACAAAATAATTTTCAAATCAATTTAGGTTTTCTTGGGTCACGATTTTGGTATTAAAATTATAATATTTGTTTTCATAATTAGTTATATTATTTTCTTCTTGCTCCTATAATTTTCAAACTTATAATTGTGGGCTTGAACATATAAGATATGTTCCTATTAGTTATACGATTTTATTAGAAAATGCTCTTGAAATCATAATTTGTTGCCCTAAAAGTTTAAGATTAGTCGGGTTTATTTGAAAGAACTTATACAATAATTCTGAAATCAATTTATGTTTTCTTAAGTCAAGATTTTTATATAATATATATTTAAATTATCATAGAAATCAAAATCAAAAATTGTAGTATTGAGCGAATAAGATATGTTTATGATAAACAGTTTATCCTATTTATAACATTTTTTTAGAAAATGTTCTTGAATTCAAAATTTGTTGAAATTAATATATTTGGTATTCAAATTATAATAGTTCATTTTCTAATAAATAAACGTTGTTTTGATTTAAATCAGTTATAGATTTTGTTTATTTGGTCTTGTTTGTAGTTTGAAGAAATAAAAAAATTTTCTTTTTAAATTTGTTGTATAATAAAATGTTCTTAAGATTAGTTGATCTAGTTCTTGTTTATAGGAACTTCGTCTTGTTCTTATTTATTCGCTGTCTTTAAAGAGAAGCATTTCTCTTCTTATTAATAATAGCTTGGTCTTATAATAAAATGATCTTGAAATCCTGTAATGTATTCTTAGGTCAAGTTCTCTATATTCTACGCACTGTTTAGATGGAAATTTGTAGTTGTGAGACTTGTTTTTCTTATTAACAACAACATGGATTTATTCAATTTTCTTGAGTTTGAAGTTATAATATTTGAGTTCTTAATTAATTAAATTAAAAATATTCTAATATTTTCGAAATATGTTTTTTTTGTAGACTGCAGAAGTATATAAAATTTTTTTAATTTATATCCTATTAACTCGGTCCTCTAATAAAATATTCTTAAAAACTGGAACCGAGGTCTTGAGATTATAAAATTTGTTTGCCTATTTATAAGATTAGTTGTTTTAATAGTTGAAATCGAGTTAAATGAACACAAGCATTTTGACAGCGCTTCGAGTCAATGTGTATGCTCAAGCGATTAAAAAATTAGTCAGAGGTGTTGGCATGAATAGATTGACAATGCGACGACCTCCCCCCTCGCGCCTGCTGTCTGCTGTGTGTCCCTCGCCTAACTCAGCGCGCAGTCAACTATCAACGAATCAGTCAAAGTCTGACTCTGAGCTGCTTTCGGCTTCGCAATTTGCAGCTCGCTGCGTGTCTGGGTAGCTGCAAAGAAAGCAAAAAATGATAACTGTGCGCAGTCAAGTGTTATCGCCCCCTCCCCCGCACACCATGCCCTCGGTCCACGTATCGCACGTGCACACACGCGCTGGGGGGACAAACAAGCATATAAATAATTGAAATGTGCAGAGTTAAACCACCCTCCACTTGTGCGAAATTGCAGCACTTTTCAAGAGGTTCCGCTCTCCTCGTCGCCCTCGCTCTCGCCCTCGCTGGCTGCGTCCAGTGGCCAGGCATTAAGCAATCAAACATTTGATTTTCATTTATCGTGTAATCAAGCGTAAAAATAGCTTCGTGACCAAAGTGACTCATCATCGTTGGCCCCAATCCTGTCGCAGCTCCTGCATCCTGCGCCACCTCCCTGGAGTGCGTCCACTTATGGCTGGTGTTGATGACATTACGACCATTTGATTGCTTCATCTTTGTGCCACGTGCATCCATCAAGTCGCTTCGTCGCCCCGTCGCCTCGCTGCTCTCTCGCTATCTCTATAAAAATTGCTGCCGATTTCCGCAGCGGACAGTCGAGTAAACTATGCGTCCGAATCTTCAGTGACCCATTAATTGCAAGGCTCTGACTGAGTAGTTTCGTTCACTTCTCTAATCATGGCCAATGCCAGAACTTGGCGCAATTCCGAGCTGACTGATTGCTGTCAGCTCAGAATAGAAATCGAATAACGTTAAGCAATTTGGCACTGAATCCTATTCCGAAGGCCATTAATTGGGGTCTTATAAGATCTGTTTTTCTAATTTATAAGATTTTATTTAAATATGTTATTCTTATTCTTAAAAATCAAAATTTAGCTATTTTTATTTATAAGAACTTGTTTTAATTTATGAATAGTTTCATCTGTTTCTCTTGTCATGACAAATGCCAGAAGTTGCCGCAATTCCGAGCTGAATGATTGCTGGCAGCTTAGTAAAGAAAACGAATAACAATGCTGTTGAAGTTGCATTAATATTCATTAAGTAATTTTGCACTGAATCATTAAAGCAATTAACTAAAATGCGTAATCTTCTTCAGTTCAAAGACCTGTTATAAAAAGAGAGTAAGTGCACTTTAAAATGGACTTTAATGAGGTTCAATGCATATTATTCAGTTCAAAATCATATTTGAACCCTTTACAAAAGTCTTATTCCCGGCTTAAGGATCTGAGATTAGTTGTACTTCTTTACAACAAGTTCTTATAAACATGAAATTTATAAAAAGTTATTTTGTTATAGGAATTTCTAATTTAAAAAAAACTTACTCTTATTTGTGTTCTTTGAAATCTAAGTTGCTTTTATTTACATGAACTTAGTCATATATATGAGTAGTGTCGTCTGTTTCTCTTATCATGACCAATTCCAGAAGTTCCCAGAATTCCGAACTGATTGTTGTCAACTTAGTATAGACATCGAATTGAAAACCTGATTAAGTTGTATTAATATCCATTAAGTAATTTTGCACTGAGTATAGACATCGAATTGAAAACCTGATTAAGTTGTATTAATATCCATTAAGTAATTTTGCACTGAGTCATTCAGTTCGAAGACCTTTTATAAAAAGTGAGTAGCTGCACAAATAAAAAGGAATTCAATGAGGTTCAATGCATATTAATCTGTTAAAAACCATTATGGAACCCTTTACAAAATTCCTGGCTTAAGAATCTAAGACTAGTTGTTCTTCTTTATAACAGGTTCTTATAAACAAGAAATTTGTAAGAACTTCTTGTATAAAAGAATTACTTATTTATCAATTTTATTCTTAAAAATCTAAGTTTAGTTGCTCCTATTTATAAGATTTTGGTCGTTATAAGCGTAGTTTCGATTGTTTGTACGGGATTCGTGTCAGCTTACTATAGAAATCAAATATAAAGTTTTAATTTCATTGTTAATTTTAATACAATAAAATTCTAGTCTAAGTATTATTTTATTCATTTAGTTGCAATATATCATTTATAACGAAATTCTGCACTATGAAACTTTGACGTATTTATAAGAAAGGTTTTTCTTTCGAATGCATTTAAAATGTTTTCAAAAACAAAAAAAAAAAAAGTTGTCTTAAGCACATAAGATTTGTTTATCTTATTTTAAGAATGTTTTGATTCTTACTTCAACAATTTTTTTTGCAAGGTTGAAACGTTCTTAAACTTGCTTGATTCTTTCTAGAATTAAGAATGCATTTGTAATTGCATTTTACCTAAATCGACCAATGAAATATATTTCTCAAAAGTGAAGTGAAGTGTATTTGAATGCTTCAGAGACAATTCGTTGGTGAACACTTAACATATTAGCATCGTTGATCAATTATTTTTAATCATTAAGCATGAGTTAATTTAGTTATTGGGTAACATCACTTTGCTCTGTGAAATTTAAGATGTTTAAAAACTGGAATGCCAATTTTAAAAATGCTGAATTTCAATTGTTTGTTGTATTTGCTGGGTTGTAATCTGAGAGTTTGTCTGAGACGCTGTGAGCGCTTATAACCAGACTAACTGACGGAATTGAAGGCAAAACTGTGGCGAAGTAAGGATATTTAAAGCGAAGTGCGGCATCTATGAGTGCAAGGTCTTTGCAGTGATTGTTTCATCTGCACACATAGAATTCTCTATATCTCTGCTCCCCACTCGGTTCCAGTTGAACACCCACGCTATGGTTGTGCTACAAAGATGTCTACCCCCCACCCCCCGGGCTGGAGAAGTATTGACACTTGATGAATGCTTCGCTGGCGACGACAATGCCGTCGATGTCGCTGACAGCTTTGCACTTGAGTGAGTTTCAAGTTCAAGTGTCTGGCTCGGCTTGTGCAGCTTTATTTAGTAAAATGCTGAGTACTAGTAGAAGTAGTGGAATAAAACAAACATCATCTTAACGCTTAACGCTTAACGCTTTGGTGTTTCACAATTATTTGGCACTGGGCGACGGGGCGATTCAAAGTTCAAAGTTCGGAGCTAGGGTCGCGTGAGGCGACAGTTGTCCACGCGGGCGTAGTTCTCTGCGTAGAGCAGATCGCAGACGGCGGCGTTGTTGTCGTAGCTCATCTCGGCCACCTTGAACTCCGGGTTGATGGCGATCTTGAGCACGTACGAGCCGCGCGGCAGCTCCGTGATGTCCACCCACTGGCAGTCCAGATTGTACAGGTACACGTCCGAGCAGTCCACGGAGATGCCTGCCAAACAGTTTCCACATAATAACAGATAAGTTATAGTACTAGGTTTGTTCAGAAAGTATCGCGAATTTGGAGTTTGCCGCAAGTCTACGGAAATTGAGTTCCCAATGACTAGTGTCTTTTTTCAGATCTCAAGAAGAGGCTCTAGGGAATGATATATCAAATAAGCATGTGATTATATATTGATGCCTATTTTGAGAGTACAAATTCATCCTTCTTGAGTATGTAGCTTTGGATGAAAACTTTATTGACGAATAAATTTAAATTAAAAAAAAAAAAGGTGTGTTCCCAGTTGGGACTTATTGAACGATATTCATTGACAAAGTTACGCGAATTTTACATTTTCCTGAGATACGAGTAGAAACTCGATTTTCTTCTTTGTTATTGGACAATGTTTGTACTCATATCTCTTATTTAATACTAACTAGGTTTGTTCAAAAAGCATCGCGAATTTCACGAGCTATTTGTATTTAAATTGTGGGTGAGTTTCTTTGGTACATTATTTCTTTATATCTATATCACCTGCCTTTCTTAAGCTGACAAGGTTGTTCACTCTGTTTTGTTAACTTTTGACAGCTGTGTTGCTCAGACGCTTTTTGGTTCTTCTGCTATTGTTTGCTATTGTTATTCAAGAAATTGTATCAAAGAATGTGTACTCAATTTACATATATATGCAACAAAAAAATATCAAAGAATGTGATTTAAATGTTGTGTTCAATTCAATATTGCAAAGAATATGATTCATGTGATTTAAATTTTTTGCCAACAAAGAGCATTAAGCGCACGAATATCGAGTAGCTGACTTGGATAAAAACAACATTTATGGCTGCTACAAAATGTTCTCAAAGGGTCGAAAAGATGTGAACGATGAAGGCTTTTGCATCACGGTAATGCTCTAAGAGTTTTGCCAAAAACTAGGCATTAATGAACCCGTATTTCCCAGACTTTCCCCTCTCGAACTCTTTTGTGTTTCAAAAACAGAAGAGGACCTTGAAAGCAGGATATACGATACCATATTGGGAATAAAAACTGCAGCAAAGAAGAAGCTCAACAAGATTATAGAAAATTTAAGTGCTTTGAGGAGTGGCGACAACGCGGACATAACACATCGCTCCAGATGTTCCAGGCCTGATATATAGAGGGCGGCAAGGAAAAATCAACCTTGAGCTGTGTGTTAAGCACCGGGCAACCAAAGGGATAAATCGATAAATAGATGCATAATATAACTAGCAAAAAATCTACCCTAGTTGTATGAATTTGAATTCCAAGTCTTTGCAATCTATACGCTACAAATTGATGTTCGCCTCATGATTCAATTTTTTCTTGTTTCCGCGTTGTATTCCTCCCTATTTTTTCGAGTCGAGCGTGCTGCGACATCCTCGATCGATTGGTCTAGAGTTGGCTTTTACTAGGGTCACTTAAAAGTGCTCACTACTTTCTGGCTAACAACGTCCAAATGGCATAATTAAATCGTAAAATACTTATGTAATCCGTAGAAAAATTGCTCTGTTCTTTGAGCAATGCTCGGCACTCACCTTGGTCGCCGAAGTTGGCGCAGTTGTACTTGGGGGGCACGCCCGGCAGGCAGCTGCTGTCCTCGAGGCAGAAGGAGGCCTTGTGGCCCTGGGCCACCTTGCGGCCTCGCAGATCGTACACGTCGAAGGTGGCGAACACCTCCATGCTGTGGTAATGCCTGCATATAGAAAATAAACAAGTACAAGATTTGTCGACTATAAAATACCCTTTACCTCTGTTGTATAGGGGAAAAAATTAGCTTATCTCTTGTATAGACCTGTTTTGCTTTTATCTTTCGACTGACAACTACAAAAAACAGCACATCATGGTAAAGAGTAAAAAATTAAGTTCTTTTTGGAACTTTTATGGGTGAAGGTGTTAAAAAACGAATGGGTTTCCTTAATAATAACAATATCAATTACTTAACAATACATCAAATTAACCGATATTGATGTAATTTCTGAATTCGTAGATATTTGGACACAAAGTCCAATCTACCAAGTGTGAAAAAGATAGTTTACAAAATCTGGGAGTTATTCCAAAATTCTATTATGGTGGGGGGAAAACAAAAAAAGTAATAACTCGTATAGAAATAGAGCTAAAAGAATCTGGATACCAACTTTGGTTGTTCTAGCTCTAACAGTCTTCAAGAACTAGGCGTACAGACGGGCAGACGGACGGACAGAAAGGCAATTAAAATTCTGCACTTTTTGTTGTAAAAACATGTGGAATGTGACGTCTCCCCGAACATACATTCGAACGAACTTAATATACTTTTGTACCTATAGGTACAGGGTATATAAATAAACTTGTATAGAAACAGACCTAGAAGAATCTAGATACCAACTTCGGTTATTCTAGCTTTTATTGTCTCCAAGAACTAGGCAGACGGACGGACAGCCGGACAGACAGACATAGCTTAATCGATTTTCTTTTCAATTCTGAATATTTCGGTTGTAATGCCATAGGGTCCTTTGTTCCTATAATCCCTATAGTCAAGCTCTTATAGTCTTCAAGAATAAGACGTTCATGCCAACGGACAGACAGATAGACATACCGACGGACGGACGGACGAATCTCTATCAATGTAGAATTCGATGCTAAGCATATTGGTTGTAACAACGCATGGTCTAGGACGTTTCCTCTTCCCTGTTGCACAAGCTTAATGTATCCTTTTTACCACTTCACGGTACAGGGTATGAAAAGCAGCAAGCAGTCGAAGACGGCGTGTGAAGTTGCACTTACATGTGACACATGTGCCACTCCCACTGGCTCTTCTGCTTGAAGGGGCGGAAGTCGGTGTTGCCGGCGTTGAAGGCGGCCGCGGTGAACTTGAGCAGGCGCCGCGTCTGGTGGCGCCAGTGCGGATCGTCGCGCTGAATGCGGTACGCCTCGCTGGCGACGCAGTTCTCCTCCATGGCGCACTGCATGAGCAGCATGGGCCGGTCCTCCAGGTGCGCCGTCTGCTCGATCTCCAGGTAGTCGACGATGAGGTCGGGCGCCAGCGCATCGCAGACAACGGCGGCCACATGCCCCCGCCCGCCATGGCAGCTGACCACGCCCTGCAAATGATCGTGGTGCAGACAGTCCGCCAGCTGTGTCTCGTTGCCGTAGCACTCACTGCCGCTGAGCAGCGGACGCGAGACGTTGGCGCCGCCAAAGTAGTCCGTCTGGAAGGCCTCGCTGGCGTAGCCCAGGCCCAGCTGGCGGCAGACGACGCTGGCCTCCAGCATGCCCCAGCCGTCGGCACAGATGCTGCCCCAGCGCCGGCCGTCCAGCCGCACCTCGACGCGCCCCTCGCTGGCCGAGCGACCGCCGCGCAGCCGCACATAGAGCCGCGACTGCGGATGTATGGGATACTTGGGCAGCAGGCGGTCGTCGAGGGGGGGCAGGCGGCGAGCGGTGCGCTCGGCTTGCAGGCAGATGACGCCGGCGGCCTCGCTGGGCTCGCAGTCGCTGCTGCCCCAGCCGTCGAAGTGGCACTGCGTCAGCTCCAGCTCGTGGCCCTCGCAGTACAGATTGTCCATCCAGAAGCGACGGCGCGCGGGGCCGAAGTAGCCGCTGTGCGTGGTGCGGCGCAGGCCGCGGAAGCCGAGCTGCCGGCAGACGATCTCGCCCTCGGTGGCGTCCCACTCGTCGTCGCAGACGGCGCCCCACTTGCTGTTGTGCAGCACCTCGATGTTGCCTGCCAGTGGCGAGAGTGGCAAGAGTGTGAGGCAAGGAATCAGCAGCAGTGGTAGTAAGTGGCTGGCTCACCTTCGTACTCGGCGTCGCCGCCGACGAGGCGAATGGCGCCCTCCTGCTTGTGCAGCGTCTTGATGTAGCGCTGGACGAGCTGCTGCTGCTCCTGGCGCGCATCCTGCAGCGTCTGGTGCGGCACGGCGGCAACTAGGCGCAGCGCCAGCAGCGCGAGGCAGAGCGCAGAGCGTGGCAAACACATAACGACGTCGCGACGTGCGATCGAGAACTGAAACTGAAACTGAAACCGAACCGAGCGAATACCTTGCGCACAAAAAGCGAATTAAACGGCGCACTGAAATCATTTAACTATGAACTTCAGGTAAGCTCGCCACTCAGCGTGGTGGCATCTACTTAGATCTAGCTAGCTGTCTGCCTCCAACCCGTGCGCCAGCCACCGATCTCGACTGCTGCTGTTGCGCTTCAGCAGCGCGCTGACGTCAGAGCCGCGTGTCTATAGCCTCTATAGCGTCTACAGATTTGGGCTTGTTGCTGCATTGACAGCTGCGTCTCGAACTGTGGCGTGCTCTGAATGCAATCTCAACCACACTCGCTGCCAAGATGCTGATGAGTTGCTCGCCTGTGTTTGAGCCAATTTGTAGAACAACCCGGGGCGGATGTGTCTCTCAATCAGTCAGCTGCCTGATTGCCTCTGCCAAAATGCACCGCAAATATTTCAGTAGCACAAACACTGGAATAAAATTGTCAGCCACAAAAATTAACAATTGAAATTGCTACATTCCAAAAAACATTATTAGAAAAGATTTATTACAAATATTTATAGTTTTTTAAAAACTTAAAACCTTTAATTTGCTGTATTAAAAACCTAATTTGTCAATTTCAAAATGTTACAAACAAAAAAAATTTTATTGTAAAAGCTTTATTACAATTTGTATATTTATAATTTTGTTTTTTTTTTTTATTTAAAACTGTTATTTGCTATATTATAAAGCTAATATGCCAATGTCAGATTGTTACATTAAAAAAAAAAAAACAATATTATAAATATATATTAGAAAAGCTTTATTAAGATATACATATTTATATTTCTAATTTTTATTTTCTTAAAAAAATAAAAAGTTAAATAGAACCAAACTATATTAGAAAAGCTTTATTACAACATTTATATTCGGAACATAAAAACTTTAATAGCATTGTAAACCTAATTTGTCAATTTCGAATTGTTACATTGCCAAAAACTTTATTAGAAAAGCTTTATTGCATTACGTATATGCAAAATTTTGATTTCTTGTAATTATAACTTTTATTGACTGTATTACAAAGTTAATAAGTCAATTTCAGATTACAATATATATACATTTAATTTTTATTTTCTTAACTTGAAACCTTTAATTTACTTACTGTATTATAAACTTAATATGTGAATTACAAATTGTTATATAAAAACAATTATATTAAAAAGACGTTTTATTATATATAATTTTAATATTTTTTTTTTGAATTTAAAACCTTTAACTTGCCGTATAATAAAATCAATAACAATAAAATTAATGCATTATGGCATGAAATTTCTTAGTAGATTTCTCTCTCCCCTATACGATGTTGCATGGGTTCTATGTCTACATTTCCCAAATTGTATTTATAATTGGTATTCTTTTCATTTAAATCATTTAATGTACTAAACCAAAAACACACAATTCTTATGTACGAACTATACAAATTTTGGGAAAATAAAAATACTACTTTTTGACATGAGATTTCTTTTTGATTTCTTTTATATTCAATTTACAATTCGTTTGTATATTAATGTATTTTAATATTGAATGCTGACAAAAAGATATTGATATATTATTATAGGCACTTACTACTTGAATTCTCGCAGTGTAGGCAAGCGAATATTGCTTCGCAAGCAGTTGCGAAGGAAATAGAAATAGAAACTTGTTTGTTTTATGGCATAATAATAATAGTAATAATAACAATTATAAACTATTTCTCACACATCCGACGAACACTTAATGAGGCTGCCGTGGCTTGCCTGCTTGGTGCATGCCCCCGTTGCACGCAGGCAGCCCCCCAACCCCATCGTTTGTCGTTACAAAATCTGAAAAGTAACAAAACAGAAATATGGAAAACTAAGCCATAATTCATTCACTGCACACAATACTCATGTCTGTGAGTTCTAGTTGTTGTTGTAGTTTATCTCCATCTGCATAGCTTGCAAAGTCATCAAGGGAAGCCATTATATATTTGGCATGCAGCCATTGGAAACGCCGCAAAAAGCAAACGAAACATGCAACATTGAGTGCTGAACTTGACACTGAAACAAATACGACGAACAACGGCAACAACAAAAACGATCACAAAAACCGAACAACAAACGGAAAACAGAAACACACGCGGTAATGACGATTGCATTTGCATGTGTGGGAGGCGCTCTTATCTATGTATGAGTGAGAGCGCTCTTGTGTGTGCTAGTGTATGTGTGTGTTGGGGTGTGCTCATTAGCAAGAGTGCCAGCATAATCGCAATTGGAAATCTAACCCGATTAGGTCAGCGGCGGAGAGCAGCCAGTAGGTCAGAACAAGAAAGAGAGAGACAGGTACAGAGACAGAGGCAGACAGAGAGACAATAATTACGAGCAATTGCATAGGCGACTTGAAGATGCCCTCTACTGCGCAGCCGACCACACACACACAGGCTGACCTGCAGTTTGACCCACTTCCTCATTTGCCTGCTCAACGACTTGGAACACGATTTCCTTAATCTGCTTTTGCGTTAATTGTGCGATTGTTTTCATACAAAAATGATAAATTGTCTGCGTTTAAGCTAACAGCATTTTAACATTTTTAGTGCAGGGTATAAAACAGCAACGTGTTGAATGACAGCATTCGAATGCATTGAAGCGTACCCTTAAAAAAAAACAAGCAAAAACAAAAACAGCAGTTGGATACGTTTTCAAGATCAATGCGACTTATCGGACGGCTGAACGAGCTGAATGTAAAGTAATCTGATGAGCTGCTGATATGCGAACTAATCAATTACATTAACAACTGTGCGAGGAATTTCTGACAAGAGACAAAGGCGCTGATTCTGCATAAATTAAAATATCGATACGCCAATTGCAAATCCCAATAGAAGAGAAGCACTATGATGGCCGAGCGTTTCTCTTTGCTGTCTGCACACGTATGTATTAAAATATCAATATGCCTATTGCAAAGTCCCTACAGAAGAGAAGTATGAAGACGTATGATGGCCGAGCGTTTCTCTTTGCTGCAAAGTAAAACCCAATTGGGAACTTCGTCCAATTAGACTCTACTTGGGCTAAAGTTTATGTAAATTACAGAGAGCTTTCCTAGCATAATTCTAATAAGTTTTCTAACATTTAAAGAAAATTGCAAATGCCTAACAGCAGAGGAGTACGACAGTTTAATGAAGCTGGAAATTAATATTTGCTAGTTTATGGCTCACATCATCGAAATAAAGAGCTAGAGCACTGTAGTGAGAGAACGATCTACTATGGTGTGCGTCCACACACGAACTGGCCATAAATATAGCTGGTCAAAATTAATTGGATAAACGTTTTATGATATTGAATTATGATGGCCGAGTTCGGGGTCATTGCGCAAGAAACTTGGCTCCGAAATTCCCACACAATTCAAAGCGAACCAATTTTATGAGTGCGTAAATTCCAAAGGCAGCTGCCGAAGGCGTCAGGACAACGACAACACACAATCCTTGTATCCGTCTAAGAAGCGGCAGCGGCAGTGGCAGCAACAGCGTCATGCACAGAGGTAATAAAATGCGATATAAAATCGTGTAATAAAATCATTACTGGCCCTTGGTCGGTGCGAAGGCACTAAAATCAAACTGGTCTGGCAACGCCGGCGGCGCGGCACAAAAACGTGCAGGCCCAGCATATGACCCAGTCTCAATTCCAATCCGAATCCCAATCTCAATTCCAACCTCAACCTCAAGCTCTAGCTCAAGCTCAGCACATAAAAATGGCAACGTGTGCCGCCGGCTAAGCGCAGCGACAAGTTGAAAGAGCAACCACCCTCACCACAAGCAAGAGCCCTTCTCTTGCTCTTACACTTGCTCTTCGTCTTAGTGCTGTGCTTGCGAGTCGAACGAAGGAGCTGTAAAAGAAGGAGATGAAACCAGCGCGAAAATAATTTGTGTGGCTTCGTTACTCGAGGCCAGGCGTAGGAAGTGCAATAATGGCGGCTAAAAAGGCAAAAACTGCTTAAAGGATATTGAAAAACGATAAATTGCTTTATTACTTAAGTGAGCCACGCGGATGATTAGGTTGGCGTTGCCGCCGCTCATTAACGCGCCGCAACTGCAGTCTCAGATAACCAGGAAGGAAACCGAAAGTAACGAAAGTCCCTCGGGCAACAGTTGCTTTTTATTATACTTCGAGCACAATTACAAATTAATGACGCCAATGCGGAGTGGATGGCGTAAGCCATTGAAACAACAACTACATAAATTTACCTGTTAATGGATTTTACACTAATCTGAGGCAGAAAATAAGTTGCTCAAATCTAATACTTCTGCCATTCTTTAAAGCCATTTCCGTGTTTTCATAATTCTAGCTGCAAGTGCACTGAATTTATATTTCTAATTTACGCAAACACACAGCAAAACGTTCACCAAAACATAAATATATTCGGTGCGTGTGAGTTGCGAGCTGTTTGGTTTTACGGCTTCGTGCACGCCTAAGCAGCAACAACAACTTGCGTGAGCCTTGGCATATGTAGCTGTTGTAGTGGTTTCTCTTTTGTTTTGTTCTTTGTCTTCTTATTACTGTCTTAAAATGCCAATGCGTTGTTTTTGTTGTTTTAAGAATTTTGTTCTACGTTTCTCTTTGCTGTCTGCAAAACCCAATTGGCAAAAGTTTATGTAAATTACTATTACAGAGAGCATTGCTAGCATAATTCTAATACGTTCTCCAACGTGTAATGAAATATTTGTTTCGTATGTTATACAAGAGCAGTTGTGCACAATATAAAAACTACATTATAGAATTCAGAATATACGCTAGTGGCATAATTAATTGCTGGACGACCACATAACGTTTCTGACCTCAATAAATAGATACCATAATAGTCATAACTTGCGCAAATTAGGTGCAGTAATTAGTTTAATTATCGTGGAAACAAATCCGCGGTCGGACAGCCATTGAAATTTGCCGACAAGTTTTCCAAGAGCAGCTTAAAGCAGCAAGTACGCAGTTCTCAACTGTTCGCCGCACGCACAGAAGCTAAAGAGAGCGCGCTTAAGAGAGTGAGAAAGAGGGGAGTGTAAAGCAGGGAGGCCATAAGTTCATTTTGCACAAAGCCCACAGTAAGGCCATTAAAAGCTGTGATATCTCTTTATAATGATATCATGTATGGGCGCTCATTTGAACATTAATAAAATTGCATGCCGCTGACAGCATAAATGTCACCAAAACGCTATTAAAACTAAATTATAGCCGGCATAACCATGATTCATTAGAACAGACCGAGAAGACGCCGAACAGCAATCATAAAAAAGAATACGCAATACAAAATGTGGCAATAACTCGCAAATTTGTAGCTAGCTTAAATGCGAACCAAAAAGAAAAAAAATTGTTTATTAATTCGTAATACGAACGAAGCCCAGAAGAATGCCAGCAAAAAGATAAAAAATGAAATGAAGGCTGAACAAATGTGGCGAGGCGTGTTGCGCGCTGAAAATATGCCAAAAAATATATATAAAAAATGAAACGGAGCTCACAATCAGCGAGCGCCTCTGCTTTAATACCCTTTTTATGCGAATTTCAATGGAAAATTGGGCTGGGACGGGGACTGGAACGTGCTGGGTTTCCAAATAAAATAATGAAATTAAAATGCGCCTTTTGCTTTGGCAAAGTCAGTCACTTGGACACACGAAAGTACAAAGCAATAAAAACAATAATGAAATCAAAAGAATGAAAACAAGAGAGCGACAGACGGACAGACAGACAGACGATGAATGAAACTAAAGGGCAGGGCATTGAAATGGATCGCTTCTCGTTCGGAATTATAATGAGCTTTACTTTTCGAATTTCATTTCTGCCATCTACTTCACTTCGCCAAATTTATTTAAGTAGATAACTTCATTTGCTTCTTTGCTGCTGCCAACTTTAATGCATTTCTCTTTTTTTTTCTCTCTCTTTATTTGTATTTTGCAAATATGAAAATTCGTCGAACGTTGCGCCATCGCCTGATTATTGAAATGTATTTTGATTTAACAACAACATTGCTATATATTCTGCATTTTTAATCAGTACATAATGTGCACAGCCTATTTATTGAAGCATTCATTGCTGCCCCCTCCCCCCCTTATGCCCACGACTTGCGAACGAACTCTGAACCCTGGAATTCGCATTCAAATTTATGCCAACGTTGAGATATTGTGCACAAATAGCAGGTGGCATTTCCGGGCTAGCGCATCACTGGCCACACAATCCAGACCGATGTTGCACTGCAGCAGCTGCTGACGTCTGTCACAATAAATACAAAATACTCGAGCATCAAGAGGTAAATATTTTGCAACACACATTTCTGTGGAAGTCGCTCGAGCAAGTGGCTTAAAACTTGCAACTGAAGCAGCTCAATCGAAGTCTGAGTCCCTATTTGTGACTCCCTCGCAAAAGGTCTATCTATTACATCGTGGATGAAAACTGCAAAACTACACAAAATAGGATATTCGAAATTATGAAGCTACAAATTAAAGTTTTACATTTTATACCGAATTTTTAATTATAATTTGTTTTTTCACATTTTTGACATGTTCAATTCATTTTCATTATTATCATGTAATTTCAAAGTAAGGTTTTTTTTAAAAATATATATATATATATACAATGAAAACCTATCAGACTGTTGAATGAATTCAGAAATTATAGAGTTTTGAAATTAAAATAAGATTTAAAATTTATAAATTAAGGAATACACACTACTTTATTTCACACTTTTGATAGTTTGATATTTTAAAGTAATGATTTTTTTAAATAGGCAAATTAATAATAAAACGATCGAAAATCAAGTCAGAAATCAATATAAATATGAAATTTTGCAGGCTTCGAATTATTTATATAATAATTTAATATATAAAAATTTAGAAATATCTAACAATTTTTATAATTTTTTATAAATAGACAGTTAGAAATAGAAAGTTAATTAATTAAAAAAAATATATAAAATTATATAAAAATATAGTATTTAATCAATAATATAAACTGAGTACAGTACATACGTCTTTTTGAGAAATATGTAATTTGATATCTGTGAAAGAAAATATATTAATTATCTATATATATCACAATATTTAAAGTCAAGGATGTTCTAAAAATATAAACTGAGCAATTCTAAAATATTAATTTCACATTTTTGACAACTGTGTAACAATTTTTAAAAAATAGGTAAATCAACTGAGAAATCTCACTGTTATCAAATAACAAATCAAATAACAATATTAATATTTTAAAATATTTAATTCTCTGGAAGATTTTAGAACTATAAACTTAGCAATAGATAGGCATTTATTTAACATTTTTCTTATATTGTAAAAGTAACAAAATGTGCAAATTAAAAATGGAACTAATGAAAACAAATTGTTAAATCAGACTGTTACATGAAATCTGCAAAAGAAAATATATTTAGCAATACAATCTTTTAGAATACTTCAAATTAAGCAAATAAAATAAGATTTTTGAACAATGAACACTCGATAGATATTTATTTCACATTTCTGACAAATAATAAATAATAATAATTTTTGAAACTATAAAAGTAATATAATGGGCGAATTGATTATGGCATTAATGAGAATTAATTGACAATATATCAGACTGTTAAGTGAAATCTGCAAAAGCAAACATACAAAATTAATATGTCAGAAATAGAAGAATACATATTTATTTAACTTAAAGTGGCGATTTTTATAATTTTAAAGATATCAAAATATATCAAATATTAAGCTTATCGAAAATCAATTGGCAAATCATACTGTTACATGGAATCTGTAAATTAAAATATATACAAAATTACTATTTCTGAAATACACAAATATTTAATTCAAATTTTGACAATTAAAGATTTTTTTCTAATTTGAAAAGCAGCAAAATAGCAAAATTGACTATGGAGGGAAAATGGTATGAATTTGTAATTTCAGGGCATCTGTTTGGCGAGGAGGAAACGTCGGTTAAGTCAGCGCTACTCGTTTTAATTTTGTTGTGCCCCTGTCCCTGTCCCTGCCCCTGTGGCAGCCTGTCTATTGAATGCCTGCGGCTGCTGCTCGTTGGGGATTTGCGACAAAAGTTTCCGCTTATCTTGCTGTCTGTCTGCGCTGCGCGACGGGAGACGTTGAAGACGACATCGTTGACGAGAACGTGGTCTGAACTTATGTGTGCAAATATTTATTTTGGGATTTTTATGAAGTTGGCGCAAAAGAAAGCCAGCCAGAGCAGCAGCCGGAAAATCGCCGTGTTGCGTCTTGGTTAATAAAAATCAACTTGGCCAATCGAGTCTCGCTCTTGTTTGCCCGCGGAGCGCACAGCCCCCGAGTGCTTTTAAATATGTGGCTCGAAAAGAATGTGAATGTGAAGTGCATATAAAACTCAATTAAATTCGCTATTTGTGCTGCCCCCTTTGGCAGCTAATTGAATTTTTCGTACAATAAATAAGCGCAGCTACACATTAAAGCCATCTGAAAAAAAAAGTAAGCGCAACTCTATTGTTGTGTCGCTTGAATGGAGGCTGCGTAAATGAATTATGTAACATGTCTAGCCATTTAGTGCCATAATTCAGAGCAATCTATGCCAGCAGACACATCAAACGGGCCTAAATTGCATTTGCATAGCGTAATTGGAATTGCATATTGGCAACAGTTGAGGCTGGCTAAAAAAGCGCGATGCACAACTATAATTTGTTGGCGGTTTTGTGGCAAGTTGGAGATGAGTGTTTTTAGGGGAGAAGGGAAATGCTGAACTACTTGGCTGGCCGGCGACTGTCAGTCGATTTGAGTTTGGCATCCAGTTCTGACGCGTTTTGTAACAAAATTTTTAAATTATCAGTACAAAGTTGATGTATCGAAAATGCCCGTCGCCGTCCGCTTGGTGGAAGCCCTGGCCCTAGTCACGTTGATGGCCCTCATAACCTGCGTCTCGCTCGGCGTCGTCGTTGCACAGCGCACTCTGAGTCTAACCATCACATTCATCGAGGTGCCCACTCTCCCCAACCCCAACCCCCGACCAACACATTCATCTAAATCCTTGCTGCGTTCGCCTTCCACTTCCAGCCGGCCGCCAATATACTCGATATGGTGCTGATGATGACCGAGAAAATGCTAGTGGGCGCCCTCGTCTGCACCGTCGCCCTGATCAACACGGTGAGCAGTGCCCTGCATATGATTGGATTCACCTAACTGCCGATAGCTCGTGAGCCTGGTGAGCCTCGTGCGCCTCGTGCGCCTCGTGTTCGTGTTCGTGTGTGTGCGAACGCCAAGGCCAGCCACAACAGCCCAGTGGGACAAGTCGGAAGTTTGCCGTTGTCGTTGAGTTCGATTCTTGTGGCTTCAGACGGCGCATGCACCCAATACATTCTTGACAATGTGGTTATGGAAAGCAAAAGAATAACTAACATGCCGTTGCTCTTGATTCGCAACTCGCTTCGTATTCATTTTAAGAGTATTTCCTCCGGAGTCAGTATAAATGGCAAATCATCTTCACATGTGAATTAAATAAAATTTTAATTTTCAGTGTGTGTTTATTAATGGACTCAATCACCTAGCAGCAACTATGGGATTTCATGGGAAAATATTTATATAAGCTACACACAGAATTTATAGATATTTAGTGTAAGCTCAACAGCATATGATGAGATTCTCTTAACTGCTCGTGCCTTTACAATCAGGCTGTGCTCTGCACAACATCCTAGAGTAGAAATTTTGCTGCTCTTCAGTTTCTTATTCATTTGAAGAGTACTTTCTATAAATTGTTTTATTCGCAATGTCGACTTAAAAAGAGCACATCGAATTGAATAAAATTGTAAATTTAAAATTAAAATGAGTGGAAAAGTGTTTCTTAATCTCATAACAACAACTATTGAATTTGATTAGAAAATATATTTATGTACCTACAAATTCTGATGGCACTACATAATTCACTTATAACATATTTAGCTATTAGTAAATATTTCTGTAGGTTATATTTGTATGCCTCTTTAGCAAACCCATAAATTCTAATTGCACTTCGTTTTTACTTTTAGTGTTTAATGGACTAATATTTAGAGCAAGCCCAACTTTGTTCTTCTGAAATTGTGTTGGCCGTCGAAAGAGAAAGCTGAAAATGAATTTGCAAAGGCACCGCGCTAATATTCAATCAAACAATTTCACGCCCCAGTAAATACAGTTCTAAGCTCCAGGCGGCAAAGCACTGAAATGCGCTCAATTGCAGCAAATTTGCGCCTTGCGACCAACAAAAGAGAGCGCAAGGAACGATGCAAACACGACTGAACATAAATATTTCTCGCCTCAATTCAGTGCACGTTGCTGTCTCGCTCCCGCTCGCTGTGTGTTGCGCTCTCCTTGCACCCCGCTCTTTATTGCGCAGTACTTTAAAACTTTGGCACCTCTCGTGCTCTTTATTCTATTATTTAGTTATTTATCAATGCAGATCGCTGCCCTGCTGGCTGCCAATGCCTGCACACTGTGTAGGAGTTGTTGTTGTTGGTGCGATTCGTGTTTTGATTTAGTGGCAATTTCGAGCACTCAAATTGAACCGCGCCTCGGGCGAAAAGTCGCGAATAAGCAGAGCACAGGCGGAAATTGCAGACGCTCAGGAGTTAACAAGCAGAGGCACAATAACAACTCGCTCACCTGCGGGTCAGCTAAATGTGCTCAAGAGTTGATCTGCACTTCGTAAACCGGATCGTTGGAGACCCCAACGACATTCGATTCAATCTGAGCGGGCCGCAAAAAGTCTTCATTGCTGCTAGCAGGCGAGGATAACAATCGGCAATAAAAGTAAGTGCTTGGCAGTGGAGTTCTGATTTCCGATGAGCGATCAGTGATCATTCCTACATGAGTGTTAAGCAGATCCCGTCTCAACCGTGTTGCCAAACTAAAAGCAAAAGCCAAAGGCAAAAGGTCAGATCAAAGGGAAACCAAGAGCAATAGCAAAACTTCCATTTTGAAGTACTCAGAAAAAACAGCAGGAGCAATGAGCAAATGTACATTTTCAGTTCAGTGCAGTAGAATCAAGTTTATTGGTTCATATTTGAGAAATAAAGAGCACAACTGCAGCAAAACTGCAATTTAGTGCAGTGTTTTTAAGAGCAAGTTTATTTAATAAGCTTTGAAGCTTCAAGAAAAAGCAACAGAAGCAAAGAGCAAATACCAAACTTCCGTTTTGAGTGTCGTCTAGCTTAAAAGCGATTCTCTTAATTCATAGTTGAGAAACAAAGAGCACAGCTTTAGTTGAAGCATCATTAATTAAAATAATATTTATTTATTGCCAAACTGCAGTTAAGTGCAGCATAACATAGTTTGAAAGTAAGTTTACTAATTTAACTTTGAAGCCCTCAGAAAAAACAGCAGAAACAAGTAGCAAAAGCAAATCTTCAGTTTAAGGCAGTAGATGCAAGTTTATTCATTCATATTTGAGAAATGAAGAGCACAACTTCAGTACAGTATATTTTAAGAGCAAGTTTATTGATGCAGCTTGCATAATAAAAGTCTTCTGGTTGCTCACTGCTGGGCCAGGCGGATTTGCGGACTGAGCTTTGAAGTGCAGTGAACGATGCCTATGAGCAAACTACAGATCGGTGATCGGGTCCTGCTCCGTGGACTCGCCAGCCGGGCTCGTCTGCGTCTGCTCCGTGGTGCTGGCGTTGCCCTCTGGCTCTGGCTGCGGCTCTGGTGGCTGCTGGGGCTGCTCGGGCTGGGAGCAGGCGCAGGAGTCGCGTGTGTTGGCGTTGATCCACTCGTTGAAGTTGCCGACGCGCGTGTAGACGCCCGGGGAGCCGGGCTTGGCGCACCCTTCGCCCCAGGAGACGATGCCGGCGAGCTGGTAGGACTGCCCGCCGCCCACCACGTGCATGGGCCCGCCGCTGTCGCCCTGGCAGGAGTCCTTGCCGCCCTGCTGCACGTAGCCGGCGCAGATCATGTTGTCGGTGATCTTGTCGCTGCCGTAGTTGCTGGCGCGGCACTCCTGCTGCGAGAGCACCGGCACCTCGACCTCCTGCAGCGTGTCGGAGACGGGCCCGCCCTCGCTCAGCGCGCCCCAGCCGGTGACGACGGCCGTCTGGCCGGCGAAGCTCTCGTCGGGCGGCGGCAAGCAGACGGGATGCATGTCGATGCCGAGGCGCACCGGCTCGTTGAAGCGTATGAGCGCGATGTCGCTGTCGAAGTTGCTGGTGCTGTAGCCGGGATGGACGAGCACACGGCTGACGCGACGGTCCACGATCTTCACGTGCGAGTCCTGGCGATTGTGCTCGAGCAGGCGCACGGTGATCAGGCGATGGTAGAACCCATTGACGCAGTGCGCCGCCGTCAGCGCATACTGATCGCTGACCAGCGAGGCGCCGCAGTAGAAGCTGCCGAACCACATCAGCATCGCCATCCACGGATACTCGTGCACCTCCGTCTCCTGGCCGCCCACGATGCGGTGCCGCGTGTTGATGTTGCCACAGCCGCAGGCGGGGCACTCGCGCTTCGCCGGCGCACTCGCCGCGTCGCTGTAGTCCGGCCCCAGTATGGAGACGATCCAGTCGAGGAAGCTGTTCTGCCGCAGATTGCTCAGCGACTCCAGTATCTTGCCCGGCTCCGCCACCCCGCGCAGACTGGGCGTGGCCAGGCTCAGTCCGAGCACGGAGAGCAGGAAAACACACTCGTACCTCATGCTGCTGCTGCTGCTGCGGCTGCTGTGAACTTTTGCGGCCAACTGGCAGTTGGCGACTGAGTGGCCGAGGATGCGCCAGCCAGAACGAGAACGCGCAAATAGAACTAGGCCCCCATCGGAAGCTGAACCTGATTCGCAAACTGGCTGGACTGGCCTGCAAACCAGATCTGGACCCACCAGAGGTTGTTGACTGCCAGCAGAAGTGGAATGCAACTAGACGCTGCAGAACTCTTCCTTCGCCAATCAATAAGCGCATCTAGCCAACTATCTACGATGGCTCCAAGTATCTATTTGCAGAACTCGCATAAACTGTTCGAGCAATTGCATCAAGCTATCGATCCTTAAGCAGTCTGCACAAAGAGTTGCAATTGATCCGTCTTCAAAATTTTGCAATATACAAACACAGCTAACTATCTTCGATAGCTTGAAGTCTCTAAGGAGAAAAAGTTGCAGAACTAAGCTGCTGGATCAATGAAAGCAATCTAGCTATCCATTCGCAGAGTTGCAATTGGATTAACCCGTTTATCCGTCTTCAAAAGTTTGCAACTAAACTGAATAAGTTATATAATGTAAGTAGATTTTTCGATCTGCAGTGGGTTTGTTATTAATAATAATAATTTAAATTTATGTAGTACTTCTATATATCATCTAACCTACTACCGACGATTGGTTGAAGTCTCTAAGGAGACGAAGTTGCAAAACTAAACTGCTGGATCAATGGCATCAATCTATCTATCCATTCGAAGTCGGCACGCAGAGTTGCAATTGGATTAACCCATTGATCCCTCTTCAAAGAATTTCAGAATTAAACTGGTAAAATAAGAAAATAAATGCTTGAATAATTTAAATAAATGTTGTCCATCTGCAGTGGACTTGCTATTAAGAATAAATATTTAAATTTATTTAGTCCGTTGCCTTGTTAGTTCAATTATTAAATAAACGCATCTAGCCGACTATCTACAATGGCTCGAAGTATGTTATCTACTTGCAGAACTCGTATAAACTGTTGGAGCAATGAGATCAAGCGATCGATCCTTAAGCAGTCTACACGAAGAGTTGAGATTTGGGATTGGTTGAAGTCTCTATGAAGACGAAATTCAAAGACTTGAAGAACTAAACTTGCCAGATCAATCATCGATCCGCACTTCATGCAGACGAAGAGTTGCAATTGGATTAAACCATTGATCCGCCTTCAAAGACTTGCAGAACTAAACTGATTAAATAATTAAATACACTGCAACTAAACTGGCTGAATAAAAAAGTAAATAAAGAAAAAAAAATTGCACATCTGCGGTGAATTTGCTATTAATAATAATTATTAAAAGTGTTTTAGTCCATGGCCTTGCTAGTTCAATTAATAAGTAAATACATCAAGCCAACTATCGATCCGTCGCAGCGAAGCAGAACTCAACTGCTGAAGAAATGGGTTCAATATATCGATCCTTACGAAGTCAGCATTTAGAGTTGCAGAACCAAACTGTTGGATCAAATCAATCGATTCATCGTCGAAGACTTGACGGAACTGAGCTGTCGATCCAGTTGAATAATTTCAATAAATGTTGTGTCATCTGTAATGATCCAACTATGGTACTAAATTAATTGTATAAATTAAACTAAATTAAATAACATAAATAAAACGCAAAGATTTCTTAGTTGAATCTCTAAACTGTCAAAATATATCTTCGATAGCTCGAAGTTTTGGATAAATCCCAGACTTTGAGCACTTCCTGAGCTAAACTGTTAATTGGAGCAGTAAAATAATTTTGTCTGCTAATTTAATAAATAAATTGTCTTCAATGTGCTAAAGACTTCAAAGCAATTGCAACCATTTGAAACAGCAAAATAATTTCAATCAATTTTACTTAAATCTTCTGCAGTGATCTGCAGATCTAAACTACCAATCAGTATTTATTGTAATTGTCCTACAGTTGTTTTTCTTATTTTAATATCTTCAACGAAGTCGTCAAATATTTGCATATTTAAACAGCTAATTGGTTGAGTAAAACAATTGAAATTGCTTTTAATAAATATTTGAAATAAATACTTGGAGCCAAGTTATCTTCGATATATCGATGTCCATATGCAGAGCTAAGCTGTCAAATAGATCAGTTTAAAAATGTTAATAAATTTTGTCAAATTGTCAAATAAAATAAATCATATTCAATTACAAAATATTTTAATAAATATTTCAATCATCGAGCCAAATAATCTTCGATGGATCAAAGTCTATCTCGCGAAATGGATTAGTAAAATAATGTAAATTAATTTACTCAATCTGTAGCTGTTTTGCTAATTAAATAAATAAATGATCTTTGATATGTTGACATCCTCAAATAATTACAGAGCCAATTGGATGAGTAAAATAATTTCTGTAAATTTTGTCAGCAGTAGTTGGGCTATTTTATAAATAAATCATCTTAAATTAGATCAGTGAAACAATGTGGTTATTTTTAATAAATAGTTTAATTAATTAAATAAATAAATTGGCTTCGATAAAACAATGTAGTTTACTTTTAATAAATATTTTAATCAATAAAATAATTAAATGCATCCAGCCAACTAAACTTCGATGGATCAAAGTTTTCTAAGCTGCCAAATGGATCAGTGAAATAATGTAAATTAATTTATTCAATCTGCAGTGGTTCTTTAAACAATTGCACAGCTAACTGTCAATTGGATAAGTAAAATAATTTCTCTAAATTTTGTTAACACTAGTCGTGCTACTTTAATAAATAAATCATCTTCAATGTGGTTTACTTTTAATAAATATTTTAATCAATAAAATAAATAAATGCATCCAGCCAAATTATCTTCGATGGATCGAAGTCTTTTAAGCTGCCAAATGGATCAGTGAAATAATGTAAATTAATTTATTCAATCTGCAGTGGTTCTTTAAACAATTGCACAGCTAACTGTCAATTGGATAAGTAAAATAATTTCTCTAAATTTTGTTAACACTAGTCGTGCTACTTTAATAAATAAATCATCTTCAATGTGGTTTACTTTTAATAAATATTTTAATCAATAAAATAAATAAATGCATCCAGCCAAATTATCTTCGATGGATCAAAGTTTTCTAAGCTGCCAAATGGATCAGTGAAAAAATGTAAATTAATTTATTCAATCTGCAGTGGTTCTTTAAACAATTGCACAGCTAACTGTCAATTGGATGAGTAAAATAATTTCTCTAAATTTTGTTAACACTAGTCGTGCTACTTTAATAAATAAATCATCTTCAATGTAGTTTAGTTTTAATAAATATTTTAATCAATAATATAAATAAATGCATCCAGCCAAATTATCTTCGATGGATCGAAGTCTTCTAAGCTGCCAAATGGATCAGTGAAATAATTGTAAATGAATTTAGTCAAACTGCGGAAAGCGTTCAGTTTTCGTGCTCGCCGGAAAACTGAATTTTCCGCGTTTGTTTGGGGGGAGTCGAAACGGGAAGTTTTCGCTGGCAAAAACTGGGATTTCGCACCATCTAGAAGGTAAAGATGACTGATCCATGGGACTGATCCAGTGGAGTGCTACTTGATCTTCTTGGTCTCCTGGTGGCAGAGGCAGGCGTGCTTGGTGAGGTTCTTGATCCAGGTGCCGTAGCGGTTGACGCGCGCGTAGACGCCCGGGTAGCCGGCCTTGGCGCAGCCCTCGCCCCAGGAGACGACGCCGGCGATCTGGTGCTCGCGGGTGCCGTTGGGCACGATGTGCAGGGGGCCGCCGCTGTCGCCCTGGCAGGAGTCCTTGCCGCCCTCGTCGAAGCCGCCGCAGAGCATGTTGTCGGTGATCTTGTTGCCGTAGCGACTCTTGCGGCACTCCTCCTGCGACAGAATGGGCACCATCACCTCCTGCAGCGTGTCCGAGGTGGGGCCGCCCACCTTGAGCGCCCCCCAGCCGGTCACAATGGCCGTCTCGCCCTTGAAGCTGCGCCCCGGCGTCGGCATGCAGACGGGATGCAGCAGCTCGCTGAACTCCACCGGCGTGTCCAGCTTGATGATGGCAATATCGTTGTCATAGTTGCGCGCATTGTACTTGGGGTGCGTGATCACCTCGGCCACCTGGCGGTCGATCTTCTGCAGGTGCGACATCTTGCGGTCGTGCTCCAGCAGCCGCACCGAGATGCGCTCCTTGCGGAAGCCATACACACAATGCGAGGCCGTCAGCAGGAACTGATCGTTGAGCAGCGAGCCGGCGCAGTAGAAGCGTCCGCCGTAGAGCAGCATGGCCACCCACGGGTACTGGTGCACCTCCGTCTCCTGGCCGCCCACGATGCGCTTCTGTATGTTCGCCACGCCGCAGACGCAGTCGCTGCAGTTGCGCGCCGGCTGCAGCGTGGGCGCCGTCGTCGTCCCAGGACGTCGCGTCGTCGTCGTCGTCGTCGTCGTCGTCGAGCTGCTCGCAGGCGTCGTGGAGGTTGAGGCGACACTGGGTGACTCGGTGGGCGCTGTGGCCGAGCTGCTGAGCGTGGCCAGCGTGGCGGTGGCCGTGTCCGGGGAGGGGGCGGCGGCCGTGGGGCGCTGGGGCAGCAGCGAGAGCACCCACTGCACGAACGTGTTCTGCGACTGCTTCAGCAGCGGCGAGCTGGGCGTGCTGGGCTGCTGGGCAGCCACCGCGCAGATCACCGCAAGCAGCAGCAGCAGGCTGATCTTTGGGCTGCTCCAAGACATGGTAGAGCGTTGAATGCTTGGCTTTCTCTCGGCGCGTTCGGGCCGCACGACAACTCGTTGCAAACTGATCGACCAGCCAGCCACGCAGTTGAAAGCCAGCGTCGCGCATTTCACCCAAATTCGCTTCACCAGCGGCCACTGTGAAAAGTTGTTCTCGCCTGTGGCACGTCCACTTCGCCAATCCACACACACACACACACACATTCGATCAGGTGTGGCAGAGTGTGCGTGTGTTTGTATTCTACGCATGCGTGGGCTACGCCGGCTCGACCATGATAATGATGCTTCAGCCAGCAACAGCTCCGATCGAAGCCGCTTCAACGGTTTCTCACACCCTCACCGCCGCACCGGGTATAGCTGCTGACTTATCAAGTAGGCAACATAGTGAAGATAATATATAAAACGTCAAGTCGAAGCAAGTTTAAAATAGCAATTTGATAAAACAAACAAGCATGATGATTTTGTATTCATATTTTAATTACACTCTCTGGAAATCTTTGTGCAAATACTTAAGAATATTATAATAGAGAATTTTTAGATATAATAGTGCAAATACTTAAGAATATTACAATAGAGAATAATTATTAGCTATAATAGTTTCAGCTATTGGAAATCTCTGTGCAAATATTTAACAATACTTAACAATATTTTTCAGCTATTTTTATACAGAAAAAATCACATTAAAACTGAGTGAAAAAATATATATACGAGTATATTAACTTCAAGTCGAAGCAGCAAATTTTGTATAGCTAGCCAGATTCAAATTAATTTCTCTGGTAATCTGCATGCAAATACTTAAGAATAAATTTCATTGAAATTTATATTTAAATTAAATTATATTGTAAAATGCATAATTCAGAATAATTTTCAGCTATTCCCATCCACAAATAAATCACTTTAAAACTGAGTGTATAAAATATATATAACTTCATATTAAATTCTAGATTCAAATTGAAGTCTCTGCTAATCTGCATGCAAATACTTAAGCAGAAACTTCAGAGTAATATCAGCTGACATGAAATTCATAATTAGGAATCATTTTCAGCAATTACTATACGAAAATAAAGCCATCTATAAAATATTTATACATACTTCAAGTCGAAGCAGCAAGTTTAGAATAGCGTGATAAATTCAATGTGATAAAACTTAAAGGGATGACATTTATAATCGTTTTTAAATTAAACTCGCTGGTAAACTGCATGCAAAGAACAGTTTTCAGCAAGCTACAATATATCAGCTAATCTTACTTGATTACTATAAGTAACCATAAATAACATAATATATATAACTTCAAATCGCAGCAGCAAGTTTTGTACAGCAGGCTAAATACAATGTAATAAAGCAAATAATATCAGTTAACATAATAAGCGTGACAATTAACATATGATTAAATTAAATTCTATTGCAAAATGCATGCAAATATTTAAGCATTACTTTCAGCAAGCCGAAAAATTAAATTCTATTGGACAAATCCTTAAAAGTTATTAGCTTACATAAAAAGAGCACCATGAATAATTAAACTCTTTTGTAAAATCAATACTTTAAAATAGCTTTTAATAACTACTCTACAAACTACTGCCAACTATAGAAGTTTAAAAATGACTCACTTGACTTGAATATATTTAATACAACTTGAAGTCGAAGCGGAAAGTTTAATATAGAAAGTTAATTCGATATGAAGAAATAATGCTAACAGCAAAAGGGAGACATTAATAAATAACGAATTCTGTTGTAAAATATATGCAAAGAACAGGTAAAAAGAATAAATTTCAGCAATAAAATTGTGCTATTTTACACAATAAGCGTTGTATTTATAAATAATTTAATTCTTATGTAAAATTCATACTTGTTTTAGTATAAAAAGCTAAATTTCATATGAAGAAATAAAGTATAAGAACAAAATAAATTACCTAAGAATAATCAGCAAGCATTTAAAACCAGCATGACATTTAAAAACAATTAAATTCTATCGTAATATACATGAAAATACTTAAGAATAGTTTTCAGTAAGAAAACTATAAATACAATTATCGCAAGCAAGCATAAATATCGCATGACACTTATAAACAATTAACTTCTAATTCTTTATATATTAAATGGATGAATATACTTAGTAATAATTGTCAGCAAGTAAATATATAAATGGTATATTTCATACAAATTCTATTGTAAAATGCATGAAAATACTTAAGAGGTAAGCAGAAAATATTGTATAAAATTAAAAAGTGTATAAGAGAATAAATTCTAATGTAAAATTCACGCAAATAGAGAAACTTTCAACAATCATTATGAAAGAAAACTCAAAATTTTTTATATTTTATATTTTTTATATTTTGTATAAATAACTTGCTTGTTGCTAACTAATTTGATTAATATAATATATAAATAAATTTTCCTTATTTGCTTGCAATAATCTTGTAGTTAGTTTGTTTGCTCTGCTAGGCTAGTGTATGCCAGAGTCTGTCTGCTGTCTGCAACTTTTTTTGCTTTTACATTACTATTTTGTTTTTGCCACTGAAGTAGCGAAAGTTTTTTCTCGCTGGCGATTTTATTGAAATCAGTTTGAACCTCGTTATTCTCGTTATTGTTGTTGCTGTTGTTGTTGTTGCTGCATATATTCGCTCGGTCGTTCGATCGCTGGCGACGCGTCGTAATTTTACTTTCTTTTGATTTACTTTATTGGGTTGCCTCTTTTGCGTGTGTCCGCCTCTTGTTTGCTGTTGTCCCACTAGCTGCTTAGAGCTTTTGTGTCTTTGTGTTTGTTTTTCGCTTTTTCGGCTTTGTTGTGCTGCGCACTAGGCGCCAACGAGCGCAGCCACTTAACTGTTTACATTTACAGCGCTTACGTGGTCTGCGTCGGCGTTTACGTCGGCGTCGGCGTCAGCGTCGGCGTCGACTGCGCATACAGGGTGTTCTAAGTGCCGTGTGTTGCTTTTGACTATGCAGCGTGCTCGTAAAACTTGAAGTGCACTTAAGCAGCTAATACGCCCCGCTGCCGTAAAAGCTGTCAAGACTGCTCTGCGGACAATTGGCGGGCAGGATTAATAATGACTCCGATGCCGATATCGACGACTGTTGCGCCTGCGCCTGCGTCGCTCTGCAGTTGAACAATTATTGATAGATGAGCGCGCTTGACAGATGAGTGCGGCACAAGTCAGTTGCAGTTGCAGTTGCAGAGGCAAACACAGATGTGCAGCATGTGAAAAAGTCATTAGTATGCGCACACATAACACTTGGCATATTAATTGTGCGCGTAACGCAGCCAAGGGGCGAGCGGGGGCAGCGCGGGGAGACCGACATTGATGACGAACTAATGTCGGTCCCAGCCTCAGGCCGGCCTGGCCAACCGCAGTGCGTTGTTAAAACAAAGTGCCATTTGCATAATAGCCATGCTAGACAAAAAGCCAAACACACCAACGAGTCTACATATGTACTTTTTTGTGTGTGTGTGTGCTGGGCGGGTTATTTATGTGATGAGCCAGTGGAACTGCAGACCTGCACTTGGCGGCGCAATTATGCAAGGCTGTCTCGTCGTCTGGCAAACGTGACCACCAACTAAGTCCGAGTCCGGCTGATTGGTCCAGGGCCAGAGCCAGAGCCAGGACGCTGTTGTCCAACACGTTGGCAAATATGTTAATAGGTTTTGTAATATGCACATTAGATGCTACTACAGCCCAGTCATAAACTACGAGCACTCTCTAGGCCAGCAATTAGTGCGAGTCCCCACAGAGATCTCCAATAAATCAGCAACTCCATAGTACGCAAAGAATCTCGACACCAAAAGGGCTTAAATACTTGTGAAACTATACCAATACTTTCACATACTATGGCAAAATATTTCTAAAAGTATTTGTACTTATTATCGAAAATATACAAAATCATTTTCATATAAAGTCATTTGTTCCTCAGTAGCTTGATGAATTGTAATTAATAAACTTCCATGGAGTGAATGTTCATTGAAGTGACTCTAAATGGTATCAAATATTTCCACATACTATCGAAACACATTTATTTTTAACATTTCTGAAATTACATAAAAACTTTTACATTCTATTAAAATATATTTTAGCTAACAGGATTGTTAGTAATGATGTATATAATGTATACATATCTCTAAATGCACATTTCTGAATACACATTTCACAAACACACATTTCTAAGATACTTTACCATATTATTTAAACGTGTTTTATTTGACAGGATTGGCTCTACAAGTGTTGTAATATTTTTGCATATATGTGAAAATAATTGAACTATTCTGAACTAGTTTCTGACGCTTTTAATAGTTTTCTATTGACTTATTGAAGCAAAAATAAATTAATTCGCATTAATTACTTTCCATGGAAGTGACTTTAAAATTGTTTATATATTTCTGAAATGATGTAAATACTTTTACATACTGTCAGAACATTTAACAATATCTTAAAATATACTAATATATATTCATATATGATTTGAAAGTATTTAAATACTCCAAACTAGTTTCCCACTAGCTTATTGAACAATAAATATATAAATAAATTTAAATTTACTTCAATGTTCTATTTCAGTGACTCTAAATGTGCTTAATTAATATTAAATACTATTTAAAAACATTTTATTTAGCTCATTTATTTCTATTATTGTGCAAATACTTTTACACATGATGAAAACTTTTATTATTTATCAGAATTGTCACTAAATATATTTATATAATAAAACAAAGTAAAGGAATGAAATAAAATACTTTGACGAACTAACTAATTTTCCACTAACTTGTTGAATAATAAATAAACCAATTTGCATTGATTTAAATGTTCTATGTAAGCGGCTTTAGAGATTAAATATTGTTGAATAATTGTAAATTTGAAACATATTTGAATTATTATATTTCTCAAATTATATAAATACCTTTATATACCATTGCGAGATACACATAAATACTCTTCAATAGAATCCTCTTTAAAAGTATTTATATGTTTTTTTATATTATTTTAAAAATTAAATACTCTCAACTAGTTTCGCACTAATTGACTCATTTTACACTCACCTAATCAACAATAAATTAATAAAATTGCTATTAAATAGATTTTTAAAAGTTTTGAAATTAGACCACTTACATTTTATTTAACGCAATTATTTCTAAAATTATATAAATACTTTTACATACTGTAAGAAAATATGTTATTCAAAGGTGTTGTCTCTAAGTATGAACATATTGTAGCATATTAATAAAACATATATTAATTGCGAACATTTTAAATGCGAATCAAAAAGAGTTTCTCTTTCAACATATATTTTCTACTGAAGTATTTAATAAAATATGAGAGTGCTTCGGAATAATTTAGTGCTCGAATTGTTTGAGACTCTATTTTGATGACAAGTTTGTATTTCATATTCATAAATGTTGCAAATGGAGTTTGCAACCCTCTTTGCGTGAATGCCACCAAAAAAGTCGCCACGGGCCACAGACAGGAATTTAAATTGCGCTCTTTGAATATTGTGCGAAACCTCAAAAAACAATTAAAAATGTGTTTCTCTGACCCTTCGTCTACGCTTTTTTTTTGGGATTCCTATATATAGTATTTTGGGCAACTGGGAAGCTGAAAAGTTGCTGAACTGGGAGTTGGGAACTGGGAACTGGGAACTGGGCACTGAGAACATGCCGCGGCACATGTAAATGAAATTTTCACAGACAGTTTGGCGCGTGTAAAAATTTCACTTTTGATTTATGCGGGCGGGGGGTGTAGTCGGGAACAGCAATTGAGGGGCAACAAAGATATTGCAACATATTTGCATAGACAACCTTTACGGGCAACAATTACAGCGCATAGATAATGTTCTACTCTGCGCTCTGCGAGTTAGCATAAAATTTTATAAGCCAAGTTAATTAAGCCAGCAGTTCGCAGTTAGCAGTTCGCTGTTCGCAGTTAGCATTGGCAGTTAACTGCCGCGCAAGGAGCGCAGTTGGGCGTTTGTGGTGTGCTGCCGGCAACTTTGTTCATTTGCAGTCGAAAATTTAATTAGTTATTCCATTTGCGCTTTCAGTCTTACGACCTGCTCTATATACGTATTTATCTATCCGCTGCATATTCTCATTTTTTCGATTCAAATGGAAGAGCAACGTGCAACGTGTGAGAGGTGCAGAGAATGTGGAGAATGAAACGTGCAAGCTTAAAGCCGAATTTCCGCACCTGAATCGAGAATTGCAACACATCAAGGGGCACGCAAGGCGCTCGCAGCGCATGTAGCCACTTCAACAAGCTGCCTAATGACGGAGGCGGCAGCAACTGAAGGTCAAAAACACCGACTGCCAACTTGCAACGAAGTCGGCGTCCAGAGGGCAGCCCAAAAGTTTCGCGTTGCACTCGAGCTGTGTTGCACGCGATCTTTGTCGATTATGAGTTGTGGCTGCCGCCGCAGGACACGATTTTAGTGGAACATGCTCAGCTGGCAATAATTTGCATGCAAACTGCTTGCAGCGCAGCGCCAAGTGGCGTGCCACGAAAGCGCCGCACGCAAGCCACATAATAGATTAATTACAGGTGCCGGCCAAAGATTCGATTCAAGGCGTTAGACTCCATTCAGGACAATCGATAATTGCCGCTCTCACTCTGAGTCAACATTATCTTCTGAAGAGTTTGTTAGACTTAGGGGAACCATGTGGCTAACTTGAATTAATATAATAATTAACCTATTAAATATGTATTTTCGGGTCGAAGCAATTTAGATATTCTCGTCGTTGTGGCAGGCAAAAATACTTTGATTTAATAAATCAACTTATTCTTTATTTAATTTATATTTTCAACTCTTTTACAACTCAATGCATAGAAGTATAATTAACGTATTTTTTTCTTCGACAACTTGTCTTCAACTTAAAAATAAATAAACTGAAAAAAGTAGAAGTTATCAATAATAATTGTCACCTTCAAGTATTGGCATTAATATTTACTAATTCAAATTGTTATCTATGTAACTCATAATATATTTTATTTTATATTATATTTTATGCAACTTTCATGTTCGCTAATTTACATCTTTTCTTTCAGCGTTCCTAATAACTTATCTTCAACTCGAAACTACAAATAAAGACTTAAACTTATCGATACTAATTGTCAACCTTCTAGTATTCGTACTAAGATTAAATAATTAAAATTAATATTTCTTAAGCTTAGAATATTTTATGCATGTCTTATGTTCGCTATTTTACAACTCAATGAAGACTAATTTACATATTTTCTTTCTGCAGCGCTGACAACTTGTCTACAAAAATACAAAAACGAAACACACTTAAAGTTATCGATACTAAATGACACCTACCAGTATTCGTATATAGATTTAATAATTAGACGTTTATCTTTGTTAAACTTGTAATAATTTGTGCATCTTTAATTTTCGCTAATCTCTTCTTTTCTTTCAGCATCACTGACAACTTGTCTTCAACTTAAAAATACCAAAAGGAAGACTATAAGTTATCGATACTAATTGTCAATTCTTTAAGTATTCGCATTCAGCTCTGTCTTAACTAAACTTTGTGCATCTTTTTTGTTCGCTCTTTTCCTTCAGCAGCAGAGACAACTTGTCTTGAACTTAAAAATACCGAAAAAAATACTTAAAATCGATAATAATTGTTACATTTTGCTTAATAGAACACTTTTGTGATCAATCAAATAATTTGTCGAACAGAGTTTAATTTGCATTTCTGTTCATTTTTCTGATATGTTTATCATAAATATTTGTGTTTGGTTTTATTGCAGATTTTGCTTTTTATTGGCGTGAATTGCGCGCATTAAATTGCAATTTGCAATTAAAAAGATCGCATAAAAACTTATTTTAAATCACGCGCTGCTTTATTGTAAATGTCTTTGTCGCCTTCCATGTGGGCCGCGATAAGCTCGTGAATATTTCGCCGTGGGGATGACAAATTTTTCGCCATGGCCGTCATCGGCTATAATTTCATTTGCGCTATTTCTGCCGCTGCCGCAGTCGCTGCCGCAGTCGCTGCCGCAGCCGCTGCCACTTCCGCCGGCAATAAAATTAACTGCGGATTTAATTAATTGCGGTTTGCACTCTTCGCCTTTTAACCGCTTTGAAGTGCAGCAACATTATATTCAGCTCAACAATCTACTTTTATTTCAGCTGTGCATACCCTATAAAAGCAAGCGTATTGAGCAGCAGTAGATCAGTAAAGTCTAGAGATTGATTAACAGTATTGTTAGAAATTGTAAAACTACCAAATTCTTATTTTAAAGCTTAGTAATAATGCGCGGTATCTTTGCGTTGGGCTTTATGTACGCGACACTTTTCCTTTTACTTTTTTCGCTCATCAATGTCGACTTTTGCTGATTGCATTTTCATAGGAAATCACTTTTTAATGAAATTTTTATGGGCCATGCGAGCAGCGCATGAAATAAATTATTTAATAAACTTTACAAGTCAACAAAAGGCGCATCCATAAAAAACACACACCGACACACACACACACAGGCAAATGTGAAAGCAGCGCACAACATTTAATTGGAAATCTAATATAGAAATTAGCATGAATGGAGAATCTGTGTAGAACGTAGAATTGAGTTGCTGTTTTCGAGTATTAATGAGGATAAGAGTGTTAATACGCGATACAGTTGTCAATGAAATGGAGTCGTAAAAAACGTATTATTCACTAATGATTTAAACTAATGAGATATGCATGCCATTAAAGATACATACCAAATATTTTGTATAGCTGCCCTTGTTTATTATTCAATTATGTGTCGATTATGAAGCAGCACAAGTTGATGTCAACGGGGGACAGCGATAGATTTAATGGCACATAAAATGCCACAGCGACAAACAAATCGCAAAGAAATTCCAATCACCTGTCGACACAGCATTAACTGCGACTTCGATTTTTACGCTCCCTTTTCGCCTTACATTCGTGACAATCGAGCGCGAATCGGCAAGCAACGAAACCGAACGAAAAGAAACGCACAAGACAAGAACAACAAAAAGTGTTTTATGCTGACTGACCATAATGTAACTGTTCACCTTCACCTTCTCCTGCTACTCTCTCTTTCTACATTTATCACGCATTTCAAGCGCTCTCTGCTTGTCGTGCTCAAATTGTTTTGCTCTTTTTTTTGTTGTGTGTGCATCGTGGATTTCGATTTTTATGGCTGTCAACAAGCGCTTAAAGTGGCTAAGCGTGTAGCGGCCTCTTGAGTTCTCTGCTCTTCAAATCGACTGTCAACCGGCTCTAAAGTCGCGTGGCTAATTGGAACAACGTTTGATTGGACCAAACGAGCTTTGAAGCGCCGTTCCCCCATTCTAGTTACTTCTTTTTATTGCCAGCGAGTATTTGCAGTGACAATTGATTTAATGCACTTAAAGCTAAAAATAAATAAAACCAATCTAGCATACATATATTATTTTAACTTCTTCTTCTAAATATTTTGGGAAAACCTAACCGAATAATTAATTGAATAATATATTTATTTAAGTGTGAACAATATATTTTTGTTTTCAAGTTTCTTATGTTCATATATCTGTCATAATAATATAATACTTTTATTTGAAACAATATGCTACACATATGTATATTTATGTTATGTCCACTTTAATCTTAATGAATTGCGCATGTTATATATGTAAATATTTGTTTTCTTGAAGTCTATTTGGAATTCATGGCAAATTATAATTTAATATTAACATTACTCTTTATGAATTGTGCAAATTCTATAAATCTCTAGTACTTAGACTATTCATGTTGAAGTTAAATTTAGTGCATGCCTCAATTAGTCTTGCGACGAAGAACAGAAAGAAGAAATGTGTTTACTAAATCATCTGTGTCGTCATCATTGTCGTCAAGTTGGGTTTCTCTGCTGTTATGGTGAACAAATGTTTAACATTAAAATAATAAGTATTAAAATGCACTGCAAACAAAGTAGATAATACACGACTCGATATTTTCTTGAAGTCCATTTAGAATGCATGTCAAATTATAATATGCTGCAATTTGTTAACATTTCTCTTAATGAATTGCACAAATTCTACAAATCGTTGCACGTCAATGCTGACAAAGTAGTTGGACTATTTATGTAAATTCAGTGTGTACTATAATCGTGTTAGTCTTGCGACGACGAGCAGAAAAATATAAATTTGTTTACTGAATCATCTGTCGTCATCATTGTCGCCAAGTTGGGATTTCTCTGGCTGATATTTTGAGACTATAAAATAGTAAATATTAAAAAATACAGTAAATTAAAAGTTTTGGGAACCAATTTAATAAGCTTGGTAAATTATAATTTAATGTTAACATTTATCTTAATGAATTGCACATATTCTACAAATAGTTACACGTCAAAGTTGGCAAATTAGTTGCACTTTAGTATTTATGTAAAAGCTAAGCTTAGGCTGTGCAACAATCGAGTTAGTCTTGTGATAAAGGCACAGCAATAGGTTATATTTTATCATCATTGTCGCCAAGTTGGGTTTGTCTTTCTCTTTCTTTATAATTATTAAAAAGTCTGTAAACTAAAAGTAGATAGTATGCGACTACATAATTTCTTGAAGCCCATTTACAATTCATAGCAAATTATAATCTAATATTGCACTTAAATGCTAAACTCAGGCCGTGCCACAATCGACTTAGTCTTGCGATAAATGTACAGAAATACATTATCTGTTGTCATCATTGTCGCCAAGTTGGGTTTATCTACATCATCATTAAATAGAAGAAAGGCTACACCAGATTTTAATTTTTCAGTTTTAGTATTAAAGCTGTGAGCTAATAGATGCAAAATTTTTAGTTATTTGCACTTTTTAGCGTTATTTAGCAAATACGAAATTATCAATTTAGTTACTTTATATAAAATAGTTGTCTAATAAACAAAACTGCGTTTAAATTTTTGTGAAATTCCTTATAGTTTAAAAGTTATTCAACATTGAAAATCAACTTTTGCTCTGCACGAAATAAGGTGTGAGCCACTGTAACACTGTTAGTTGTTATAGTAAGCAAATGGCTAACAAACAAAATAATAAGTATTAAAACTCACTGCAAACAATTAAAATTAGATAATACACGACTCGATATTTTCTTTCAGCTTATATGGAATTCATGGCAAATTATGGTATGCTGCAATTTGTTAACATTTCTCTTAATGAATTGCGCAAATACAAATCGTTGCACGTCAATGCTGACAAAGTAGTTGTGCTATTTCTGTAAAAGCCAAATGGAGTGTGTGCCACAAGCGAGTTAGCAATGCATTTAGCAAATCATCTGCTGTGGAAACTTGAGCTGACTCAAGCTGACCTAATTGAATGGAATTATTTGCATAAAGCAACCGAAATTGAATGCCTAATGTGGGGCGATTGCATAAATCAATGATGTCCATCAATTATGCCTTTGAGCAAAAAGGACACGTGCATTACAATGATAATATTACTGTTCCCGAGGCGCCGCTTCATGAGAGCATCTCTCTGTCTCTCGAGTGAATGTTTTAAGTTGTTGCCGGAATTGAATCGGGCTAATTAAAATAATTATGTGGCATATGCAAAATACATTAGACAACTCGTTAGTTGAAGGCAAATAAATGCATTCGGCCTAATGACATTCAGCGAATTTGTGTGGCAACTGCAGTCGTTGAAGTTGTGGTTGGTTGCATGCTGCGGCCGTGGCTGCGGCTGTTGCATGTTCTGCGTTTTCTTCATCAATGATTAATTGTTTTGACAATTTCGGTCTGGCAGACATCACTTTCAAATTCCTCGTCATGTTGCCCCACAACGCGTGCGTCGCAAATGTCGCGCCGCAATGCAAAGCTGCCAACCGAAAACTGTGCAGCGCTCACGTGGCATTTGTTATCGCCAGACTTCCGGGGGCATAGAGAGAGAGAGAGAGAGACGTTGCACTGCTGGTTTTTTGTGGTACACGACATTTCGGTTGCAACGCTGACGAATGTAGCAAAATTGATGTATGATTTTGGCAGCTACAAAGCTGCCCCATCATGCCAACTCTGTCAGATAGCCGAAGATTTATAATACGCCAGTCGACAGTGCACAGATTCAGCTTTAAAGCGGCACAAAATTCCACTTTTCATGCAGAGCCAACTTGAAGACAAACTCACTCCACTTGCCGACTGAGAGAGAGACTATTGTGTGAGCGTAGAACAAGCGTTGCCCCCACGCTCGTCGGTCCCCAATCGATGCTGTCAGCGGCAGTCCAGGTGCGAAACTTTCACTAGATAAATCTGTACGGTTCTCGCTGGTGGCACTTCAAGCAATTTCCTTGCTGCCGGCAAACGAATTAAACTTAAAATAAACAACACACTAAATAGCTTTGGCTTAAATGCAGGCGGGCGCTCGTAAAACTTTCGCTTGACCCTTGTCAGCCACAAAGGGTGGCAGCCCACTCACTCCCCTTCCCCGTCCCCTTCCCCTTCCCGTTGTTGTGCAATCAACACAAAATTGGCAGCAGTCGCCGGCCAAGTGCTGTCCGTGTCAGCAGCGTTCACTCCCAACTTCAACTACAAAGGGGGCTGCTCCCGTGACCAGCTAACCAGCTGACCAGCTGACCAACTGACTTGGGGGTTGTTGCAGAAGTGTGCTTGTGGTCAATAAATCGTCGTCTAAGTCGCTTAGTTGTGTGTGTGGCCTACAACGACATTATCGCACAATCGCAGTGTCACTTACTTTGTCCTCTTTGCGACATCAATTATGCGCTTTTCGCCGTCGCCGAGGGCCAACTGCATTTTAGCGTTCGTGTTTTGCATTTAATTAATTTCTATGCTCTGCTCTTCAATGCTAATTATCTGCGTCGAAATGTTTGCGCCGCCAGCTGGCCCGAGTGCTACGTGCCACAGTGCCACATAATTAAGCGGGCATCCGCATTCATTTCGTGTGCGCTGCAAGGACTCTGCCAGTTAATATTCACATTTAAACAGTTATGTCTGCTTTACGTGTAGCAGGTGCCACTTACAACAAATGCAACCTGCCGCTGCTGCTGCCGCTGCTGCTGGACACCCGCCACTTACGTGACGCAGTTGCAGAGCAGCTCATTAGCAATAAATTCAAAATGTGGGAAGGGAACGCTGGCGATATGATTTCAATTTGGGAGCACTTCAATGCTCCCCAGGGTCGCCTGTCAACCCGTCCTTTAAAGCGACTATTTGTGCTTCTTTTTGCCGGCGTGGCACAATTTGGCTTTTTACTCGGTGTCTTGTATTTCATTTCCTATTTACATTTATTGGCAGTGCCTGCAGTTCTATTTATTTGCGCAACACGCCAAAGTCAGCAATGAATTTGAGCGTGAATATGATGCGCCAGGGTTGTTGCCCCCCGTTTCATGGGCGTCGCAGAGGCGGCAACCCTGGCGGCAGCCCTGGCGCCAGCCAAGCTCGAGCGCAGTGCGTTGTCCGTTTTTATATGGTTTTTCATTTATTGTGCTGGCTGCCTCGGCTGACCAAATGGTGCCAAATAGACGCTGCGCCAAATTTGTTAACGCGCTGCCAACTGCATGTGAACTGGCACACCAGTGCGTATGCGTGATACGTGCCGGAAGCCCCGTTAAATGTACAGCAATGTTTTAAATCCAAAGCCACGACTGCACAATTATTAGAGCGTGCATTTTTGGCACAACTTCGGCAGCAAGATTTGAATTTGTTTCAGCAATTTTTTAGGCATCTCCATGCTTAAAGTCTTTGTCATTTGACTGGCAGAGAATCTCATAAATCATTGAATGCGAAATCCGCAGTTACAAATTTCATGCATGCAAATCAATTGCTCAATTGTTGCCATTGAAGCGCAGCGCATGCAATAAAACACGCGTCCTTTCGCCCAGCCAGCAGACCAAACAAGTTGTTGGCCATAAATAAATATCGCATAAGCCCGCCGAAGCTTTGCCTGCCAAAGACAAAGGGCACAAAACAACAAAAAACGAGTGGCACAACAATAATCGCACATAGAATATAAATGCCTGTGCGCTGTGTAACACAATAAACTTAATTTGCAAATTCAATTTAAATAATACCGCACTCACACGGCAGCAATACTGTAAAACACAGATATATACGAGTATGTATATATATGGTTTTGGTGTAGAACATCTGGAGTCGGGCGACTCCACAGCGAGAGGAAGCGCCACAAATTCAATTGTCTGGATTTAGTTTTGTGCCAGCTGCCTTTTTTCATGGATTAAATTTGTTTAACTGCCTGCAATTGCAGCGATTGGATTTGTGTTCCACGACACACTCAGAGTGGAATAGCTAAAACATGTAAATAAACCCGCGATCAACAACTAAAGCAAAATGCTCCACGTTTATTGCGCATACATCATTGATGTCAACTATTTTGCAGGCAAATCATTTTAATGCTGCAGCACAATAAACTTTGCCTGGCAAATACCAAGAGGATCAACAGCATGAAACAATATAATATAACACACACATTCTTGTGGAAGAACCTATTGAATTGACGAATACTCTGATCGATAAAACAGTCATTAAGGGAGTTGACATTTGAATTTCCTTAGACAATTGAACATGGAAATCAAAGCTCATAAAAAATAAGGATTTGCTAAGACAATTGAACACGGAAATCATAATTTAACATTCCCTTGCTTTGTTAAGGCACCAACTTTGAAGAGTGCAAATTATACGCTTAAATAATGTAATCACTAAATAAATTTACAAAAAAACAACCTCAAAAGTTATAGTAGTATTGAGTTTGTTATTTCTTGAGCTCACTTGCTTAGATTACAGCAGAATTATTTCATATTTCACGCTAAGCTATTACATAATTTGCATTTTTTGCCTGAATAATTGAGCACTTAGATCTTAAATCAATAAATATTTTAACAACTGCGATAGGTAGGATTGGGCGTTAGTTAAATACTTAACTGTTTTGCTAAGGAACTAAAAACGTTTGTCCCTTAAGTTTATTTTCTTAGTATTGAGTTTGCAATTTTCATAAGAAATAGCTTGTCAACATTTTCGGATCAAATCAAACATAATTCAATAACCCTTTTTTTTATAAGGAGAGGCTTTTCTTAAGGAGCTAACTAAAATAAATTTATAATTTATTTTGTTCGTATTCAGCTTACGAATTCTTAAGCTAATTTGCAGTGCAAGGATTGATAGTCTAATTAATTCATATTGAGGCATATGCTACGGTAATTAATCATTTTAAGGCACTAGAATTATTTTAACTTTACCGAGAGCTTAGATTGAAACGCTAATTTTGAATAGTGCAAATTGTTGAAATATAAATATATTACTATGTAAATATAATAAAAACGAACTGATCCCTGTGAAGTTTTTTATTGTATTGAGTTTGCAAATTTCAAAACAATTTTGCTTTTCTAATATTAATAGTCTAATTGATTATTGTTAATCGATATGTAATGACACAATTTGCTTATATTTCTAAAACAATTGGACATTGAAATCATTCCGTTGACATATAACGAGAGCTTAGTTTGACATTTAAATTAGCACAGGTTTCATAAGTGACTAATTTCGAACATCGCGGATTCTACGCCTAAATATATGATAAATATATATATATAAATATATTAAAGTAATGCTTGACCATTAAAAGTATTAAAAGCTAATTTCAAAGCTAAGACTCACAGTCAAATGAATTATTGTTTAACGATATGTAACATTGAAAACATAAATCAATAATCCTTTGAACTATAAAGAAAATTGCGTTTGACATTTAAAACAAAAAACGTGTTTTAAGTCACTAGCTGTGAACGCGGATTCTACACTTAAATATATTATCACTTTATGAATATATTAAATAAAGTGATTCCTTAAACCTTTATTTTGTGTGTATTAAATATATGAACTCCAAAGCTACGATGCACAGTTAAATTTATTATTGTTTTTGATATGCAATTACATCATTTGCATTTATTACTAGACGTCACACTCAATAATCCTTTGAACTATAACGAGAGATTTGACATTTGAGATGTAAATAAAAAACACGTCTTTTTAAAACACAAATTGAGAAAATCACGCATTCAACGGTTAAATAAATTACTATATAAATATTTATATTAAAATAATGGTTGTTCCTTTAAGGGTTATGTTGTGCGTATTGAGTTTGCAAATGGCAAAGCTAAGATTCACAGTCGAATTAATAATTGTTTAGCGTTATGCAATTACACGATTTCCTGTTTTCTGTTTCAATTGGAATACGTTGTGGAGCAATTGCGGAAAGCGACAACTTTGCAGTGCTGTAAATATTGTTGCAAAGACGCTTGCAACTGAGATGGATGTTGTGCAGCAAGAAGTGCTGGCAGTGCGAATATAAATATAACTTTATGACTGCGCCAAGCAGCAACTTTTCGCAGCTGCGGATACCAAATTGAATTTAATGCTCGAATTATTTTAATTTCCTTTGGCGCGCAACCGTGTCCGGCACAAAACTAATAAACGACAAAGGCACGTACGCACCTCTCACCAAGAACTAAGTAGGAGCTGGCTGCTGTTGCTGGCACATGTGCTGAGCTCAAATTGAAGTTGCCCGCTGCCAAAAGATGGCGCCAGCTGCAGCTAAGCAGTGGCGCCAGCTGCTGGTCGATAATAATATTTCGATCGATACTTTGTTCGATACTGCAAACGTCATCGATATTTAGAGAGTAACAGTTGCTATGCTGATGCTGGATGCACATCTCTTGTGCCATGTTAATTGCGCGTGTGAAGGAATTAATTGGAATAGCTGGCAAGCGTCAGGTATGAGTCGAGCGTTCGAATTGTTGTCATTGAGCAGGGCTAGTCAGTTAGGAATTAGGAGTATGCTGTATTACAATACATTTCATTTGATTTTCTTTTTTTCTGTTGCAAATCCAAATGCTGCCCAAACATCTGGACGAACTTATAGAGAATCTGCTGCAATGGAAGATTGACAAGCGCATCAACGTGCCCGAGATCGACATCTTCAAGCTGCTGCAGTCGGCGCGCGGCGTCCTCATCGGGGAGCCCATGCTCCTCGAGGTGGACGCGCCGATAAACGTGCTGGGCGACCTGCACGGCCAGTTCTCGGACATGCTGCGGTACTTCGACAACGCCGGCTATCCGCCGAAGACCTCCTATCTCTTTCTCGGCGACTACGTGGACCGTGGCAAATACTCGGTGGAAACGTTGACATTGCTACTGGCCTACAAGGTGAAGTTCCCGTATTCGTTGTTCCTGCTGCGCGGCAACCACGAAGCGGCCAGCATCAATCAGGTCTACGGCTTCTACGACGAGTGCAAGCGACGCTTCACCGTTCGCCTCTGGCGCTGCTTTGTCGACTGCTACAACTGCATGCCGGTGGCGGCCATCATCTCGGACCGCATCTTCTGCTGTCACGGCGGTCTCAGTCCGTCGCTCCACGAAATGGACGACATACGCAATCTGCCGCGCCCCTGCGACGTCGCGTCCAGCGGCCTGCTCTGCGACCTGCTCTGGGCCGATCCCGATACCCAGATCAATGGCTGGGCGAAGAACTCGCGCGGCGTCAGCTTCACGTTCGGCGCCGACATTGTGATGCAGTTCCTCGCCCGCTTCAAGTTCGACATTGTCTGTCGCGCCCACCAGGTGGTCGAGGACGGCTACGAGTTCTTTGCGAAGCGCCAGCTGATCACACTCTTCTCGGCGGTCAACTACTGCGATGAGTACGACAACGCCGGCGGCATGATGTGCGTGGATGAGTACCTCAACATCTCGATGATAGTGCTGAAGCCACGCAAGTTGGGCCCCTCCGAGGCCAAGTTGGCGGCGATCATTGAGAAGGCACCGAAGAACACACCGGGATACATTCGCCCCGATGATTGACAGACTCTGAATATGCATACCATATGCCTGCAGCGCAACGCACTAATGGAATTGAAAGGCAGTCGAAGGTAAAAAACAGATTTGTTATAATGTGATTATACTCTACGCTATATCGTCTTGACCCACTTTTATAAATTTTTTGCAATTGAATAAATAAACGCATAAAATACACAAACCACTCGTATCTCTCTCTCTCTCGCTTGCTCAGTGGCGCCATCTAGCGCGCGGCGGCGCACTCAGCTTTCGTTGTGCTTTCGCAGCAAGCCAACTTTTTGCCTCAGCTACGACGTGTCGATTTGAAACAGTTCTCAGATTCAGATTTCCCTCGAAACACACACAAACACACGCGTAGACTTATTACTACTGCAAACGAGGCGAGGCGTTTCCCTCCCCCCCAATTTGGCAAATGGCGTCCGCCTATATCAATGATCTGATTCGACAGCTGGAGTTCGGCCTCAGGCAGCCGAACATGATAATACCGATGGACAAGAAGGACATTCAGGCGGTGTGCGCTGACGTCCGGGAGGTCTTCATAGCGGAGGAAATGTGCCTGTCGGTGCCGGCGCCCGTCTGCGTGGTGGGCGACCTGCACGGCCAGTACGAGGACCTTCTGCGCATACTCAAGATCAAGGGCTTTCCGCCGCAGCAGCGCTATCTGTTCCTTGGCGACTACGTGGATCGCGGCAAGCACTCGCTAGAGACGCTGACGCTGCTGCTCTGCTACAAGGTAAAGTTTCCCACCCACGTCTACCTGCTGCGCGGCAATCACGAGTCGCAGTCGATCAACCAGATCTACGGCTTCTTCGACGAGTGCAAGCGCCGCTACTCGACCAAGCTGTGGAAGAGCTTCGTCGACTGCTACAGCTGCATGCCCGTGGCCGCGGTCGTCTCGAATCGCGTCTTCTGCTGCCACGGCGGACTCAGTCCGAGTCTCAGCAGCATCGAGGACATCAACAATCTGAAGCGGCCCACCGACATTCCCGTCGACGGGCTGTTGTGCGACCTGCTCTGGTCCGATCCGGACCGCAACTACGGCTGGAACAAGAGCACGCGCGGCGTCTCCTACGTCTTTGGCAGCGACGTCGTGGAGCGTTTTCTCTTTCGCAACGACTTCGATCTGATCTGTCGCGCCCATCAGGTGGTCGAGGACGGGTACGAGATGTTCGCGAAGCGTCAGCTCGTCACCATCTTCTCGGCGCCGAACTACTGCGGCGTGTTCGACAACGCCGGCGCCACCATGTTTATCGATCACAATCTGATGATCACGTTCGACATCTACAAGGCGAGGGTCATACGCCGCCCCAGCGTTGCCAGCACGGGCGCCAATGGCGCCCCGAAGCCAACCTCCGAGGAGGCGCCTATTATGGAAGCGATGTAGCGCGGGCGCCTGGACTTGACTTGGGGGCTGTGTGGGGGTTTTCAGGTTGACATTTGAGTAGTCTTCGGATGCCAATAAACAAACGACATATAACTGGAGTCGGTTTCAGTTTTCAGTTTAGTTTTTGTGTCGATGCGAGCACGGAGAACTGTGAGCATTGCAAATTCTGTTATTTTCATGTTAACTTCAAAAGAATATCGACTAGAATGTCCATGTTTCCAAAACACTCCCTCAACTCCGTTGGTATTCTCGAGAATGTGTTCATCAAATCGGATGCCGTCGGCAGTCCCAAGCCCAAGACCATGGGCGGCAGTCCGCCGCCCGAGCCCATGCGCGACATGAGCATAGACAACACGGCCCTGGCGAATGCGCCGCGCGGCTCCTCGCTGGCCGAGAGCACGCTCAACGTGAACGAGCTGATCGGCAAGCTGAAGTCGTTCCGCAACAGCAAGCTGCAGCGCATCCATCTGTACGAGCCGGAGGTGATACTGTTGTGCCTCCAGGCCAGGGAGACGATGATGCAGGAGCCGATGCTGCTGGAGCTGTCGGCGCCGCTGCGCGTCGTCGGCGACCTGCACGGGCAGTTCAACGATCTGCTGCGCATCCTGGAGCACGCCGGCTATCCGCCGAACGCCAACTATCTGTTCCTCGGCGACTACGTGGACCGCGGCAAGAACTCGGTGGAGACGATCACGCTGCTGCTGGCGCTGAAGGTGCGGTATCCGCAGAACGTCTATCTGCTGCGCGGCAACCACGAGTCCCAGTCGATCAATCGCGTCTACGGCTTCTTCGATGAGTGCAAGCGCCGCTACACGATCAAGCTGTGGAAGACATTCGTCGACTGCTACAACTGCATGCCCGTCGCCGCCGTCGTGGCGCACCGCATCTTCTGCTGCCACGGCGGGCTGAGCCAGCGCCTGAAGGACCTCAACGACATCAAGCTGCTGCCGCGCCCCACCGAGGTGCCCGACGAGGGCCTGCTCTGCGACCTGCTCTGGTCCGATCCGGATCGCTTCGGTTTCGGCTACTCGCCGAGCGATCGCGGCGTCAGCTATCTGTATGGCCGCGACGTGCTGGAGAAGTTTCTGCGCAAGTACGACTTCGATCTGCTGTGCCGCGCCCACCAGGTGGTCGAGGACGGGTACGAGTTCTTTGCGAAGCGCCAGCTGGTCACAGTCTTCTCTGCGCCGAACTACTGTGGGCTGTATGACAATGCGGGCGCCTCGATGGCCATCGACAAGGACCTGGTGATCACGTTCGATGTGGTGCGTCCGTCGAGCAATCGGAAGCGCGTGCGCAGCTCGAAAGGGAATGCGAGTTCGAATTCGAACATCGAAGCGAGCAAGGGCTGAGCCGGCTGGCGAGAGCTGTCAGTAGAGCAGTAGGAGAGAAGGCGGCTGCCTGTCACACGGCAAGAACTCGAATCGTATCGAATTTGTATCTGTTCACACACATACATGCTGCTGACTTGTACATGTTTGCAACACCACCATCGCTCTGGCCGTCCGTCCATTCGAACGTTGTCCGTCTGTCCGCCCTGGGCCTACCCCAACCCCCTTGAAATTCAATTTGCATGCCACACTCTAAGACCTCGGGGTCCGCCATGTCCACTCGGCCGTCATCGTTCAACGAGTCGGCCAACATCGATCAGATCATACTCAACATCATCGACGTGCGCAAGGTCAAGCAGTTCCCGCTCACCGAGACGGACATCCGGGCGCTGTGTGTGCGCTGTCGCGAGGTCCTGCTGACACAGCCGATGCTACTGGAGATCTCTGCACCGGTCAAGATACTCGGCGACCTGCACGGCCAATTCACCGATCTGCTGCGCATGTTTGACTACGGCGGCTATCCGCCCGCCTCCAACTATCTCTTCCTCGGCGACTACGTGGACCGCGGCAAGCAGTCCATCGAGACGCTCTGCCTGCTGCTGGCCTACAAGATCAAGTTCCCGCAGAACTTCTTCGTGCTGCGCGGCAACCACGAGAGCTCCGGCATCAATCGCATCTACGGCTTCTACGACGAGTGCAAGCGCCGCTACACGGTCAAGCTGTGGCGCACCTTCGTCGACTGCTACAACTGCATGCCCGTCGCCGCCATCGTCGACGAGAAGATCTTCTGCTGCCACGGCGGCCTCAGTCCCGACCTCAACAACATGGGCCAGATCCACAAGCTCAACCGACCCTGCGAGGTGCCCGACAAGGGCCTGCTCTGCGACCTGCTCTGGTCGGATCCCGATCCCAAGATCATGGGCTGGAGCGACAACGATCGCGGCGTCAGCGTCACCTTCGGCGCCGACATCGTCGGCAAATTCGTCCACCGCTTCAAGTTCGATCTCGTCTGTCGCGCCCACCAGGTGGTCGAGGACGGGTACGAGTTCTTCGCCAAGCGCCAGCTAATCACCATCTTCTCGGCCCCCAACTACTGCGGCGAATTCGACAATGCCGGCGCCATGATGTCCGTCGACGAGACGCTGATGTGCTCGTTCTTCGTGCTCAAGCCGTCGAAGAAGGCCGGCATGCGCAAGGTGCAGAACAGAACGAGTTCGATATGATGCGCGACTGCGGACACGAGGCTGACAAGTGTTTTTCAGTGTGAGCTGCAAATCATATAAATTGTTTTTACCACATTCACCTCGTTATGTGTGAACTCAAAAAATCGTTGAGATCGCCTCAACCAGTTGTGCGACTTCCATGTAGGTGGATACGTATCCATCCCACTGTGCTATGTTCAGGAAGAACTCCTTTTTAATTGGCCGAATACCACGAGCACACACATGCATCCATACACACACACACGCACACACACACACACGCAGTGTATTAAATATTTGAGAAATATTCAAAATTGTGCTGAATAGAAATAGTTATAGCCCACTTTTTATAATTATTTCGTACAATGCCAATAGATAATTGCGATTATTGGTGATCATCAATTACGAATCAGAATAAATTGTACTTTCAAAGTATTTTCCCTGCTATTTCAACCCCCAAAAAGGGGGGTATCGAGGGTATCTGACAGTCGATCCCTGTGGACTGCAGCTCTGTATCACCATTTAGGCAATTTCTATTTGAATCCTGAAATTGCGCTTGCAAATAAATCAGTGGAGTTGCTAATATAATTACTTTTCGAATAATTTAAACAATTTTACTTAAAATATAGAAGAATAAGGTAGAAATAATTAAATGAAATTAAAGTCAAATTAAGTAGGAAAATAAGTTGCTGATAAAATTACTTTTAGAATGATTTTAACAACAATTTGAATATTTTTACTTTAAATATAGAAAAAAACTAAGAACAATTGTTAATGTAAGTTACTTAACTAGAATTGCAGCTAAAATTATATAGGAAATTGTGAAAATTTAGAAAAGAAATAGAGAAAATGTTGAGTGCAAAATAATTAAATTGAATTGCAGCTAAATTTACGTTTACCATAATATTATAAACCATTTTACTTTAAATAACCACTGAATTTTTCATAATTTAAAGTTCAAAAATATTGAGTGCAAAATAATTCAATGAAATTGGCAGTAAAATTAGTTTTGGAATAATTTCAGCAATACATGTAATGTAAATAAAAAAAATTAAAATAAGAAAAATTGCGATTGTAAATAATTTAATGGAATCAAGGATAAAATTACATTTCGAATAATTATCTTTACTTTAGGTAACAAAGTAGTAAATTAAAAAATATGGTAAGTGCAAAATGACTAACTGGATTTGCAGATTAAATTACTTTTAGAATATCTTAGAAAATATATTTATATTATTAGTCTACATAAGAAAACTTAAGTAATCAAAATTTCGAGTGCAAAATAATTGTTTGAAATTGCGGATAAAATTACTTTTGAAATAATTTCACCAGTATTTCTAATTTTTTAACTAAATAAAGATAAGTAAAGTAAGAAAATTTTAAAAGTGCAAATAATTAAAATAAATTGCAGTCATAATTACTTTTAGAATAAGCTCATCAATATTTTGATTCTTGGTACTAAATATGTATGATACATTTTGCTTGTTAATAATTCAATAGAATTGAGGATAAAATTACTTTCACAATATTTAAAAAAATATATTTATTATATTTTTACTTCACATAATGGATAATTAAGTAATAATCATTGTGGGTGCAAATAGTTAAATGTAATTTCAGACAAGATTACTTTCGAAATTATTATATTTATAAAATTTATAGTTTGCATAAAGGAAAAGGACGTCATAAAAATAGTGAGTATAAACTAGTTAAATGGAATTGCAGACGTAAATACTCTTAGAATATGTTGATCAACATATTTATTATTTAAACTTTGAATGCGGGAAAATGGAGAAATAAATCATATTGTTAATTATTTATTGTTTGTAATACCTTCATTTGTATAACAACAAATCAATCAATAGAAACCAACTCACTCTTTATGTGGCAATTAAATTGAATCGAATTAAATGTCGCAAGTGTTCGTTTGAAACAATTGCTGTACTGCTGTAACCTTGATAATTAAATGACCAAGTGCAAGTTGACATTAAATCACTGTACAAATTGTGCCAGCATGTTGCATGCAACAGATCGGCTCCGCCTCGTGGCCTGTCAACTGGCAACGTCACAGCAATGCATTCGCCAACGTTTCCATCGCTCGACACTCAAACACATTTTAATCAAATGACAGAACTGAAAATAATTTATTTGTTGCACATAATTTACAGCGCACGAATCCGTTGCCACATGTTGTCATGTTTGCCGTTCCCGTTCCCGTTGTTGTTGTTGTTGTCGTCTGTGTCGGGGATGAGGTGCAGTTTTTGGCTTTATTCAATTTGTTTGCTCTTGTGGCAGAAACAGGCTCTGCGATGCAAGTGCCCAGCTTGCAGTTTCCCATGTGGCCAGTTCGCTATTTGGCTATTTGGCCATTTGGCTGTTGCAGTTGCAGTTGCACTCGCTGCACTAATAGATTTTAAATGCGGCTGTCGCTGTCAGCAACTGTACGTCGCATGGCAGCTGGTGGGCTAAGTAAAGGGGGCGGCGTGAGTCGGGTTAACGGGCGGATTTGTTGTGACAGCCTGCATGGAGATATCAGCCGTGTTTACGATTGCAGCCACGGCAAAAGCAGCTTGGCCAAGTGATCGATTGCTGAATGAAAAACTCGATTGGGCACATTTATGTTGCTCGATGATAACCGTGTAATATCGCTTTACATGATCCAAACTTAATGCTTAATGTGATACGAATTATAACATTTAATCACTGAATATATTTGTTCCTAATAATAACGCTTATTATCGCTTTACAAGACCCAAGCAAAGTACTTAGTGAATGTGATTAAAAATATTATATTTAATAATTGACGTTGTCTGCCTAAAATTCAATATTACACGACCAAAGCCAAATACTTAATGTAATACGAAATATTGTTGGTCAATTATAATCTTTAAATCTTTCTTAAGTACTTGATTAGTTACGAATTATTTTATTTAATCGTAGAACTTGTGCGATTCTAATCGTGTATTATTGTTTTACAAGACCCAATTTAACTACTTAATGAATGTGATTCTAAATATTATATTTAATCATTGTAGTTGTATGGCTATAATTGTGTATTATCGCTTTACGCAACCTAAGCTAATATACTTAATATAATGCAAAATATTATATTTAAAAAATAACTCGTTTAAATACTTAATTTTATATGAAATATTATATTTAATCATAGAAGTTGCGTGTTTGTAACCGTGTATAATCGTGAGTTATCCATTTAGAATACACAAGTTAAATACTTAATATGATACAAAATATTAAATTTAAAAATGTGCAAAATTTTGGCAACAGAGATTACTTGTGGAAATACGCAACAAACGAAAATATGCGAAATTGAGTACGAAAGACTTGAAAGTCGGTTTCTAACTCATCTCTTAATGCTCTCTAATTGTCACTATAACTCGAACTTAACTAGGATGGCACTGTGAGACGAATTCGCTTAAAGCGACACACGAAGACTTCATTGCGCCCTCACTACGACCTAATGCTTGCAATTGAAGTTGCTTTTCTTTTTACTCTTACATTTCTAATCGCCACCCAATTAGTCAACAATATTTAAGCATTGTAGTTGGGCATGTAAAATCGTGTATTATCACAGTACAAAACCCAAAATGAATACGAAATGTGATACGACATTTTGTATTTAATCACTGAAGATGTGCGATTGTAACCGTGTATTAAAGTTTTAAAAGATCCAAACCAAATAATAAATATAATAATGAATTACTGTATTTAATATTGCGAATCCTTTAGCAGCGTTCAGTTATTTTAATATAAGCTGTTGTTATTCACATGTATTAAAATTATTTAAATTATGTTGCAATGCTATAACCGTAGAATACACTCTATGCTTTCTTTAAATTCATATTCCTATATAAATTAGTTTGCTGTAAATTGTTGGCAAGGCTTTAAAGTTTGCGCCTCCTGCAAGTATAGCAAACTAGACTTGCTCAACACATATTTGCTTATTTTGAAACCATCTTAAAGCTACTCATACTCGAATATCGACCACGTCAATTTTACGCTCGGGTAAAGTTTAATCATTGTAGTTGTATGTCTAGATCCAAACCAAATAATAAATAAAGTAATGAATTACTATGTAATTAAATTAATATATATTACAATTATTTAAATTATGTAGCAATGCTGTGGCCATAGAATAAACTATGTACTTTCTTCACATTCCTATGTAAATTATTTTGCTGTAAATTGCTGGCAAGGCTTTAAAGTTTGCGCCTCCTGCAAGTATAGCAAACTAGACTTGCTCAACACATATTTGCTTATTTTGAAACCATCTTAAAGCTGCTCATACTCGAATATCGACCACGTTAATTTTACGCTCGGTTAAAGTTGAAAAGTGAAACTTGCCAACCGGCAAAATTCCCCACGCCGCCGTTGTTTGAAGCGATTGCAAAGCGCAGTCATTGGAAGTAAAATGCAAATAATCGAAGACGCCGTGGACCAACGAGTAGCGCAACAACGAACAACGAATTGAATTTGAGGTGAATTCTAAATTACGAAATAATAGAGAGCATCAGATTTGGTAAATGGCCCGACAATTGTGCCTCGACTTGCCATCCAGATTAGCGCCAGCTGACAGTTTATGGCTAAGTTGGTCTGCAACTTATCGCAATGCCATCGAAAAAATCGGCGAAAACAAAGCAGAAACTTGTCGCCCTGCCATGTGATTTGCTTTTAATTGCCAGCAAAGACAAGACGCAATTGCGGTTTGGATTTATGTGGGGCCATTAACTGGCCAGCCATGCCATGGCCAATTACAAACTAACAACTCAAATCGGATAAATCAGAAGCTTAGTGTGTGCGTTGGGGCTTTTGCCGTTTGATTACTTTAGACTGCCAGTTTATTGCATTACGTATACGCTACGCTGCTCTAGATGAGCAGATAGCTGCTGACTCAGTAAGAACAGCAAATCGTATCCTGTACATCGAAACAGCTTTGATTAATTCACTCGTCTAGCCGACTTCTATTTTCGGAATACATTCGAGTCAACTTTCTAGCCATAAAGCATCTTCAAGTATTTATTGTGTGTCTTTCCATGACTTTTTACTGCACTTGTAATAACTTATTTTTGTAATAACTTATTTTCAATTCAACTGCTGCGCTACGGCACTTTGAATACGCAAATAAAGTTGAAAATTGCACTCCACTTGAAGTAACAGCTTTTGTGCAACGACCGCTAGATGGCGCTGAATTCCAAAGCTGTGCTCCGAGTGATGATTGAATTCTACTTAAATGTGAGCTGCGCTAATTTATCTGATTACTTCAATTAACGACTAACGCTGTACTAGAAATGTTAATAGTGCACTGTGCTCATTCACTATATCTATCACTATAATAGATAGAAACAAGTTGGGTGTTATTTTAAAATACTTTCGTGTTAATTTAGTTGACGTCGTTTTAGGGGATATAATAAGTGTGTGTATATCTATGGGTTTAACTACTATACAGGCTAGGGCGATCAGAGCCAGCTGCTGCTGGCGAGCGACACGAGCAGCGTGAGCACGAGGCCGAGGCCAGCGAGTGTGGCGGCGCCGTTGAGCTGGTAGATGTTGCAGGCGTCCGTGCTGCACACCTGGCAGTGGTCTTCATCGTCCAGCTCGCACTGCAGCTGGCTGCCACAGCCGCGCTGCAGATAGCCCTCGGCGTCCAGGGCGGCGACGCACGTGTCCTCGGCCACGTAGATGGGACACACGGCCACGCTGTTGGGATACTCGGCGCACCTGTCGTCGGCCACTGAGTTGCAGATGTGGCACTGGCGCCGGTTAAGAGGGAACACCCCCGCATTGCACTTGGCGCCCGCGCACGACGCACAGCTGCCGTTGGCGACACAGGCGCTGCTCTCGCTGCTGCTCAAGCTGCTGAGGCAGCCGCGTATCGTGTGTCCGTTCTCCAGTCGCGTCACGCACTCCGGCTGCGGCATGTGGCAGGTGATGGTGGTGTTCACCAGCGTGGGCGCCTGCGCGCAGTCGGGCGTCTTGCTCGAGTCGCAGGACACGCACTCGCCACTCTGCGGCAGGCGAGCGAGGTCGTTGCAATCGTTTCGCCTGCAGGAGTACAGCTCGTTCGCCTGTTGCCACTGCTCCAGGTCGCTGGTGTTCTGGCTGCTAGCGCAGCCAAGCAGCTGCAGGGCGCCCTGCGCGTACTTGGCAAAGCAGTAGTCCTCCTCGTCGTAGGCCAGGCAGGGCGTGGCCACGCTCGAGGCGCAGTCCTCTCCGGTGCACACGTGGCAACTGAGGCGGTCCGCCGGGTAGGAGAATGTGTTGCAGTCGCCGTCGGCGCAGGCGGCGCAGTTGCTGCCGCTGCCGTCGTCGCTGCAGGCGACGCGATCGTGCACCTCCTTGTCGTCCAGACAGCTGCGCAGCAGCTGCTTGTCCTCCAGCAAGGCCACCAGGCACCCACCCTTGCACTTGCGCGTGGCCAGCGCCGCGCTCTGCGGATACGTGACGCACTCGTCGGCGTTTGCCGAGTTGCAGTAGAGACAGCTGGTGTAGTCGGTCAGCTCCCAGGCATCGTTGCACTCGTTCGACTTGCAGCTGAAGCAGAGCTCTGGATACATCCGGCAGTAGTGGTCCTCGTAGTCGTCCACGTCATCGGCGCAGCCACGTCGTCGCACGGCCTCGCCGTCCGCCTCGAACACCGTCTTGCAGTCCTGGGCCGTGTTGCGGGTGCACGTCGTGGCCGGGCCCAGCGAGTGCAGGCAGTGCTCGCCCTCGCAGGTGTGGCACTTGAGCGGCAGCGTCTGGAAGAGTCCGTGCTGGCCGTCGTCGTGGCGGTTGGCCAGATCGATGGCGTTGCACTCGCTGCCCACGCAGCTGCGGCAGTTGCGGTAGTCGTCGGTGTCGCAGAGCACCAGGCTGCTGCAGCCGCGCGTCGTCACGTTGCCCTGCAGCTGGGTCTGGCAGGTCTCCCACTGGCTCACCCAGGGGCAGACTTCGCTGCGTCTGGGGTCCGACTCGCAGTTGCTGTCGTCCTCCGAGCTGCACGTGTAGCAGCGCTGACGATCGGCAGGGAAAATCTGCCCAAAGCAAGAGGGGAAAACGCATTAGCTCAGAAGTTTTTTTTATAGGTATATGCCTATTTATGTAGAGCAACTGTGGTTAAAAAAGTCTACTACTCATGTAGAGAAACTCCGCTTCTTTGAGTGTCCTCACTGCTACTAAGGGATGAAACGACAAATGGCGAAACCGTGGAGAGTCAAAAGTCATGACTTTAAGTTAAAATTCACGTACGTTCAAGTGGAACAATCGCACGAATTAAAAGTAGTATCTTAAAGCAAAACAACGTATTTATTAATGCGAAATGTCTAAAAGCAACTGCATTTCAGAGATGTGTAGATTTACGCAGGGAACAGTGGAGAATCAAGAGAGGTGCCTCAACAACACACGTGAAAATTACATTTTTCGAACTGCTAAATTTAAAGTGAAAAATCCGCAAGTGTGTGCAAGTGGAGAATATATTCTATTTTAAAGTGGTGTCACAATACGAAAACTGCATTTATTCGAGGTGCCTCAGAGAAAACTGCTAAGTTTAAGGAATGTATGGACAACTGGACAAATTCCCCAGTGCAAAACAATACAGGGCAAACACATTGGCTTGAGAAACGTAAACGACAAACTTGCCATTGTTAAAGTGTAGTGAAACTAGTGGCGTTTAAGTACTATATAGCGATAAAGACTTTAAGCTGAGTAACACTAAAATAATTGATTATGTATTAAAGTGTGAGAAAACTATTGATCCTAGGGTGCAAAAATTAAAACATTGAACTGAGCAGCACTAAGCTAAATTATGAAGTGTGGATTGCTCTTGGGGCGGTGAAATGCGATCAAGACTTGAAACTGGGCACCACTAAACAATTTGAGTAGAAAGGTAATATTTTAAAGTGTTAAGAAGTTCATGTTCCAAGGGTGCAAAAAGCATATATCCGAATCAAAACTTGAAGCCGAGAAGCAGTAAAAGAATAGACTAGGAAAACCAACTAACTAAAAGTATTTACTTGCACTTGGGGCGCTGAAAGGCGTTCAAGACTTTTAACTGAAAACTAAAAGAATTGAGCACGATACTAAGTTCCCAAAGTGTGGAGGAACTAAAGATCCTAGGGTGCAAAAAGCAGCAAGCCGAGAAGCACCAAAAGAATTGATTAGGAAACTAACTAACTAAAAGTATTGGCTTGCTCTTGGGGCGCTGAACGGCGATCAACTGACAACTAAAAGAATTGATCACGAAACTAAGTCTCCAAAGTGTGGAGAAACTAATGATCCTAGGGTGCATGAAGCAGCTAGCCGAACCAAAACTTAAAGGCGAGCAGCACTAAAAGAATAGATTACGAAAACTAACTAACTAAAAGTATTTACTTGCTCTTGGGATGGCGATGAAGACTTGGTAGTCTCGTTGAACTCACCTCACGATTGCAGCCGTCCTTGGCGCAGATGTCGCAGTTGGGGTCCTTGCCGAGCAGGCAGTTGGCGAAGTCCGCCTGCGGAAGGTCGAAGAGGCAGCCGCGAATGGTGGCGCCCTCTGCAGGCGAGAGAAGTAGACTTAGTCGAGTGTAAGAAACACTTGGCAGCAAAGTGACTTACCGCTGTCCAGCTGGGTGACGCAGTGCGTGTGCGGGAACTGGCTGCAGACCTCGAAGTGGTCGACGGCCAGCGGGGTGGTGGCGCAGCTGGCGTTGGTGCGCGAGTTGCAAACGGCGCACTTGACGGGCGCCTGCAGCTGCGGCGTGTTGCAGTTGTCACCATCGTCGCAGATCGCGATGCGCTTCGTGCGCAGCATGCTCTCCACGTCCTGGTTGCGGAACGAGCTCAGGCAGCCCAGCTGCTTGATGTCGTTCTCGTTGTCCACCCACAGGTAGCAGCTGTCCTCCGGCTTGTACACGTCGCACAGCCGCTGCACGGGCTCCACGCAGTCCACGCCGTCCTCGCCGCAGTGGTAGCAGCTGCGGCGCGTCGCCGGCAGTGTGGCCACGTTGCAGTCGGCGCCCGAGCAGGCCACGCAGTTGGCGTCGCCGGCGCGACACGCGCTCTGATCGTCGGCCTCCTTGTCGTCCAGGCAGCTGCGTATGAGGTCGTAGCCGGACTCCGCGGCGCCGTGCAGCGCCGTCATGCAGTCGCCCTGGCACTGGCGGCGCTTGTGCTGCGCGCCCGTCGGCTCCCAGAGGCAGCTGATGTCCTTGTAGGAGTCGCAGTAGATGCAGCTGTTGTACTGCGTCTTCGCCGTCGCATTGTTGCAGTCGTTCGACTTGCAGGCCGGGCAGTTGTCGGCGCTGTTGGCGCAGTAGCTGACCAGCGCGTCGTCCTGCGCCACGGCGTCCTCGCAGCCGCGTCGCACCACCGCGCCCGTCGCATCGAACACGGTCACGCAGTCCTGCTCGTTGTTGTCCGCGCAGCGCTGGCTCGCCACGCCACTCGCCTGGCAGGCGTCGCCGGTGCAGTCGAGGCAGCGCAGCGGCAGGTCCTGCCACTTGCCGTGGTTGTCGTCGTCGTAGCGCGTCAGGTCGGCCACGTTGCAGCCGTCGCCCTGGCAGTAGACGCAGCTCTTGCTGTTCGGTTCGCAGCTCAGCGAGCTGCCGCAGCCGCGATACGTGATGCCGCCACGCAGGTTAGTCACGCACTCCTCGTCCGCGGCGTACACGGGGCAGACGGCCAGGCTGCTGGGCGCAGAGGCGCAGCTCGCATCGCTCTCCGAGTTGCACACGTGGCACTTGCGTCGGTCGCTCGGATACAGCGCGCCGTTGCAGCCGGCGCCCACGCAGGCAACGCAGTCGCTGGCCGTGCCGTTGTAGCAGCCCAGGAACTGCTCGTCCTCCAGGCTGGCCAAACAGCCACGCTCCGTGGCGCCGTCCTGCAGCACACGCGTGTAGCACTGCGTCAGGCCCAGCTGGGCGCAGTCGGTGGCACTCGTCACACTCTCGGGGCTGACGGCGCAGTTGCGGTCGGTGCGCGAGCTGCAGAGCACACAGCTCTGCGTCGGCGGCAGCGAGTCCAGCGTGTTGCAGTTGCTGCCCGTCTCGCAGCTGACCAGACGCTGCGCCAGTCGCAGCGCATAGATCTCCGCCAGGCTCAGCTCGCTGAGGCAGCCGTGCGCCACTACGGAGCGCGCCTCATCAAACCGTATGTAGCAAGCATCTCCAGCTCGGTAGTTGGCGCAGCTGGCAGCCTGCGGCAGTTGGCAGTCGTCGCCGCTGCAGCTCAGGCAGCTGAGACGCTCGGTTACCAGGTCCTGCGTGTTGCACTTGTTCGTGTTGCATACCGCGCACGTGGCGTCCTGGCCACTGGCACAGCTGTCGCTGTCCGCGGCCTCCTTGTCGTCCTGGCAGTTGCGCACCAGCGCATAGCTCGCCTCCGTCGCCGTCTCGTTGAACAGCGGCCGCAGCGCAGTCAGGCAGCCCTTGTAGCACTTGCGCGTGCCGCTCAGCCCGCTGACGTCGCGCACGCAGTCGGCGCTCGTGCTGGAGTCGCACACCAGACAATCCACGTAGCTGTCCAGGCTGTCGGCCACGTTGCAGCCGTTGGAGTTGCAGCGCGGACACTGCTCCGGCTGTGCCTCGCAGTCGCTGCTCGCCGACGCCTCCAGCTGCGCGTTGCAGCCGCGCGCGGTCACCGCGCCGCTGTCGTCGAACAGCGTGGCGCAGTTGTCGCTGCCCGCGCACTTCTGCAGCGTGCCGCCGCCGTTGCTGCACTGCGTCGCACCGCTACAGCTCAGACACTCGATGGGCGTCTGCTGCCAGGTGCCGGGCTTGCCGTGCACCTGCAGTTGGGCCAGGTTCACAGTGTTGCAGTTGTCGTCGTCGCTGCAGACGCGGCAGCTGTCGCGGTCGTTGGGATCGGCGCAGCTCAGGCTCGAGCTGCAGCCGCGATGCGTGACGCCGTCGCGCAGCGTTGTCACACAGCCGTCGTTGGCGTCGTACACAGGACAGACGGCGCTGCTGCTGGGCGCTGCAGCGCAGTTCGGGTCGCTGCTGGAGTTGCAGATGTGGCAGCGTCGTCGGTCTGCGGGGAACACGGCCAGGCCGTTGCAGTTGCTGCCCGTGCAGACGTCGCAGCGCGCCAGCGTGCCCGCCAAACACTCGACAAAGTCCTCGCCCGCCAGCTCCGCCAGGCAGCCGCGTCGCGTGGCGCCCGTCGCAGCATCAATGTGCGTCACGCACTCCGTGTAGGGCAGCTGGGCGCACACTTCGGTGGTCAGCAGCTGGTTGGGATTGGTGGCGCAGCGCGTGTCCTGCAGCGAGTTGCACTGCTGGCAGGTGTTCGGCTGCGGTATCTCCGTCGAGGGATTGTTGCAGTTCTGGCCGTCGCACACCAGCAGTCGCTGCTGCGCCACCAGCTCGCCGATGACCGGCGTCTCGAAGTCGCTGGCACAGCCCATGGCCACCACTTCGTTGTCCTCGAAAGCCAGGTAGCACTGGTGCGGCGTGCGGTAGGCCACACAGCGGCCGGGCACCATGTCGACGCAGTCGCTGCTGCTGCAGACGTAGCACTCTTGCGGCTCGGCGATCACGTTGCCCGCGTTGCACAGTGCGCCCGAGCAGGCCGTGCAGTTGTCGTGCTTGCCGGCAGCGCACAGCTCACGCTCGGACTCCTCCAGGTCGTCGAGGCAGCCGCGCGTGGGCAGTAGCGCCGAGTCCGGCGCCGAGCTGCGCGGATACAAGCCCGTCATGCACTGGCCCTGGCACTGGCGCGTCTGCGTCTCGGGCGCGCTCCAAGCGCAGCTCTCGTCGAGCTCGGCGTCGCAGTGGTAGCACTCCACGTAGTCGCTCAGGCTCTGCGCATTGTTGCAGCCGTTCGACTTGCACTGCTGACAGTTGACGTCGTCGCCGGCGCACTGCGCGGCCAGCGCATCGCTGCAGTTGCGCGCCACCACAACGCCGGCGGCATTGAACACAGTGCTGCAGAGCTGCCGATTGTTGCCCGCGCAAGTGACGGGCGTGCTCAGTGTGGCGCAACTGGCCGCATCAGCGCACACGTGGCAGCTGAGCGGCAGGTCCTGCCAGCGACCCGGCTCGCCCACGTAGCTGGCGACCAGGTCGACGCTGTTGCAGTCGCTGGCCGCGCAGTAGCGGCAGTTGGCCGGCTGGTCGGCGTCGCAGGCCAGCTCGGAGCTGCAGCCGCGACGCGTGCGACCGCGCTCCAGGCTGCTCACGCACTGCTCGTCCGCCTGGTAGCTGGGGCAGTAGCTGGCGTGGCTGGCCGGCTGCTTGGCGCAGTCGGCGTCGCTGGCGGAGTCGCAGCGCAGGCAGCGCTGCCAGTCGGCGGGGTAGAGCTCGTTGTTGCAGTTGTTCGCGTCGCAGACGCTGCACTTCTCGCTCTCGCCGCTCAGGCAGTCGTCGAACAGCTCGTCCTCAGTGTCCATCAGGCAGCCGCGCTGCACAGCGCCATCTGTGGACGAGTGACAATCACAAGTTAAACTCAAGTCAAACGTCACCTCGTCGTTCACTCACCTGTCGTCAAGTGCGTGTAGCACTGCGGATACAAGTAGTGCTGGCAGACCGTCGCTTTGGTCGCCTCGCCCGCAATGCAGGCCGCCTGCTCCGTGGAGTTGCACACCTGGCAGGACACGCCCTCCGTGTTGAGCACATCCTTCGTGTTGCAGTTGTCGCCGCTGCACAGATAGAGGTCGCGTCGCAGCTGCTGCAGCTCGCTGCGCTCCAGATCGCTGGCGCAGCCCATGCGCTCGATGCGCTTGTCGCCCACGTGGATGTAGCACTGGTCGCCCGTGCGGTAGGCGGTGCACGTCAGCGGGGTCAGCTCGGCGCAGCTCTCGTCGGCGCAGTAGTTGCAGCTGAGCCGCTGCTCGGGCACGGCGGCCGTGTTGCAGCCGGCGCCCGTGCATGCCACACAGTGCGGCAGCGTGCCGGCCGCGCAGGCCTCGCGATCGTCGTACTCCAGGTCGTCGAGGCAGCCGCGCGCCAGCTCCAGCGGCGAGTCGTCGCCACCGCGCGTGCGCTCGTACAGCCCGGTGAAGCAGCTGCCCTGACAGCTCGTCTGACGCCCCACGTCGCTCACGCTGCGCACGCAGTCCGCCTGCTCGCTGCCGTCGCAGAGCAGGCAGCTCACATAGTTGTCAAGGGAGCGTGCGTTGTTGCAGCCCGTCGACTTGCAGAACTTGCAGCTGGCCGTGTTCGCATCGCAGTACTGCGCGTGCTCCGCGTTCGCGTACAGCTGGTCGGAGCAGGCGCGCAGCACCACGGAGCCGTTGCTGGCGAAGACGGTGGCGCAGTTCTGCGCGTCGTTGCCGGCGCACTTCTGCAGCGCGCCCAGGCTGCTGCCCTGGCAGGCGACGCCCTCGCAAGTGTAGCAGTTGACGGGCGGCGTCACCCACTTGCCCGGGTAGCCGATGGCCAGGGCGTTCAGGTCCACCACGTTGCAGTTGTCGCCGCCGGCGCAGTTGCGACAGTACTGCTTGTCGGCATCGTCGCACACGAACTCCGTCTGGCAGCCGCGGTACGTAGCGCCGTCCACCAGCTTGCTGCTGCAGCCCTGCGACTCGTCGTAGCGCGGACAGACGCTGGCCGCGCTCGGCGCCGACTCGCAGCTGGCGTCGTCCAGCGAGTTGCAGCGCTGGCAGCGCCGACGGTCCGCCGGGTACACCTGCGCGTTGCACATCTCGCCCGTGCACACCTCGCAGTTGCCCTCGCCCTTCAGGCACTCCTTCAGCGGCGAGCTCGCCAGGTTGCTCACGCAGCCGCGCTGCGTCGACCCGTCTGCAAAGAAGTGGGGGGAACTTTAGACCACTCCGAATATTTACGAAACTACTTTAGCTCATCGAACTAAATTGATGGCTCGAAAAGTTTGGAAAGGTTTATGCGTTACTATTGCCACGACTCCGAATATTTACGAAACTGCTTTACCCTATTGAACTAAATTGATGTGGTCCAAAATTTTGGCAAGTTTTCTTACGTCCACTACTCCGATTCTTTAGTTACCTACCTTAGCCCATCGAACTAAATTAATACGGTCAAAAAGTTTGGCAAGTTTTCTTGCACTACAAACGACTCCGAATACTTACGAACTACTTTACCCTATCTAAGTCCTTACGACATATATGTATGAGGTTTGGTCAGTACGAGATATTCTGGGAGCGTTGTTATGTATACTATAGTGCAAGGATAAGTGCAACTACTTTATAAATCTAGATAAATCTAAAAAATAAATCTTTACGTTGTCGATGCAGACTAAGTATAAGCGATGTCCGCTAGTCAGTTGCAATATACCAAAAATAGTTTTTGGTATATTAGTATATTTTATATACTGATGTTTCATTGCCTTCAGAATACTTCATATAATATAAAATACAACATAAAGTTTGAATATACTGAACTAGTTAGTATATTCAGCATCTATTTATCGTACAAATATGCTTATAAGGTGTCGACTGTCGATGCAGACTAAGTTTGCCGACTAAGTCTAAGCGATGCCCGCTAGTCAGTTGCCATATACCAAAATATACCGAAAATACTTTTTGGTATATTAGTATATTTTAGCATATTTTATATACTCATGATACATTGCGTTCATAATAAATATACCGTTTGAATATACTGAACTAGTTAGTATATTTGGTATTTTCAGTATATTTAGTATACCGTTGCTCAGAAATAAAGATATGCTTATATGGCGTCGACTGGCGATGCAGACTAAGGATATTCTACACAGAGGTGCTTCCACCTGCCCATTTCCGTTTCCTCCCACCCTACTGCAGTTTCGCATTTCAATTCGCTGGACAAGAGGTAGACTTACCACTCAGCACGCGTGTCACGCAGCCAGTGTGGGGCACCACATTGCAGTGCGCGTAGTCGGTGATCTTGTTGGGGTCCACAGCGCAGTTGGGGTCGTCGAGCGAGGAGCACACCTTGCAGTTGTTGGGCTGCGGCATGTTGTCGTACGAGTTGCAGTTGTTGCCCTCACAGAAGAAGAGGTCGCTGATGTTGTCCTCCTCGAAATCCTTGTCAAGGTCCGAGCGACAGCCCATCTCGATCACAGAGACGGTCTCGTCGAACAGCATGTAGCAGCGGTCCGAGGGACTGTAGTTGAGGCAGACGGCCTGATCGGGATCCGTACAGCTTTCGGTGTCGGTGCAGACGTAACAGCTGAGGCGCTCCACCTCGATCTCGGCCACGTTGCAGGCATCGCCGTCGCAGGCTACGCAATTCTTGTCGCTGCCCGCCGCACACAGCGCCTGATCCGCGGGCTCCTTGTCGTCCAGGCAGCCGCGCACCAGATCGTAGGCCTCGGAGCCCGCCACTGGCTTCAGGGCCGTCATGCACTTGCCGTTGCAGCCGCGCCTGCGGCTCACGGACTGCGCGTCCGCAATGCAGTCGCTGTTGACACTGGACTCGCAGTAGACGCACTGTGTGTAGCTGTCGACGGAGGCGGCGCTGTTGCAGCTGTTCGAGTTGCAGTTGTGGCACTGTCCGTCGTTGTTGTCGCAGTACGCACTGAAGGCGGCCTCCACGACGTTGCTGCAGCCGCGACTCTGCACCTTGCCAGCGGCATCCAACACGGTCATGCAGTACTCCAGGTTGCTCTCGCAGGCCGTGGCTGTCAGGGCGCTGCCCGCGCAGGCCGCGGTGTCGTTGCAGCTGAGGCAGCTAAGCGGGAGCTCTTGACCCCAGCCGCCGGGCTGGCCGTCGCTGCGCCGCTGCAGATTGATCGTGTTGCAGTTCTCGCCCACACAGCGCTGGCAGCTCTGCGCGTCGCCGGACACACAGCTCAAGCTGTCGCCGCAGCCGCGCACCGTGAAGCCGTTCTCGTCGATGCTCGTCACACATTGTTGGCCGGGGCGGTGCAGCACGCACAGCGCCGCAGCATTGGGCGACGTCTCGCAGTTGGCATCCTCCTCCGAGTGGCAGACGTGGCAGCTCAAGCGCTCAGCAGGTTGCAGCTGCAAGGAGTTGAAAGAGCGGTGAATTCTAGATTAGCTTAAACTGTTATTAACAGCTCAATATTATGTAAAGCTACAGAATATCACTTTAAAGTGACAATACATTGTTGAATTGTGTAAATCAGTCAGGAACTACATCAAGCTGTTATTAATATCACTCTAATAGTAAACAGTAGATTTTTCAATTATGTAAATTAGTGATTTACTACACATTACATTCAACAGATATTAACACCATTCTCACACTTATCTATACGCTGTTCAATTATGTAAAGGTAGAGAATATAATAAACTGTTCCTAAGATTAAACTAACATTTAACAATGCATTTTCTATTGCATAAGGCTGTGATTAGGTACAGGTTACATTAAACTACCATTAACAGATCTCTTACAATCGTTAATGCAGCGTTCAGTTATGTAAAGCTAGAGAGTACACTGAACTGTTATCGGCAATAGCTAGAGAAATTAAACTATTATTAACAGTGCTCTATTCAACAATACCCTTGAATAATTATGTGAATCAGTGATTAGCTAGAGAGCACTTCAAACTGCCATTAATAGCATTTTCACTGTTATCCAATACTCAAATTGGTAAAACCAGAGAAAACATTAAAATATTATTAACAGCACTCTCTCAGTTAACAGTGCAGTGCTAAACAATGTTATGTACATCAGTGCTTAGTTGGAGATCACATTAACTGTTAACAACGCATTCTTACAGTTAATAGTTAGTCAACTATGCAAAGCTAGAGAAAACCTCAAACTGCTATTAACTGCTGTTAGCTATACAGTATTCAATTATGTAAAGACAGAGAATACATTAAACTGTTATTCACAGCGCTCTTGCAGTTAACAGTGCATGGGGTTGCAGTGACTATGCAAAGCTTAAAAATACATTGAACTGCTTATAACAGCGAATAGTTAACAGAGTAGATCGCGTATTGCGTGGGCTGTTAATAAGCGAGCTGTTAAGTGCAGCACTGTGTGTTCTGCAACTGTAACGCATTTACTGCCTGGACTTAGCTTAATATTAACAGCATTCCGCTAAAAACCTACTGTGTACATTTGAAAAGTATTTTGAATTATTACTTAGCAAAAAAAGCTGCTGCACAGACTGGCTTTAAGCTTAACAGACAGCAGTTTTCATTTGTAATTGCAGAACGGTTAGAAACTCGAATCTGATGGCACAAACAGCGAGCAATCGATTTCAGCCACAAGAACAGCTTTGCAACTGCCAACACATTATCAAAGTCGATACTTACGTTCGTGTTGCACTTGTCGCCGCTGCAGGTGCTGCACTTGGTGGCATTGCCGCCGTCCAGGCACTCGAGGTAGTCGTCAGCCTGCAGCGTGGTCATGCAGTCGCGTTCCGTGTGTCCGTCGTCGCGCAGCAGCGCATAGCAGTCGCTGTTGAGGGGATGCGAGCACTCGGTGTAGCTCTCCACCAGACCGGGAGCAGTGGCGCAGTTGTCGGCGGTGCGGGAGCTGCAGAGAACGCAAGTTTTGGGGGCAGGCAGGGCGGAGAGCACGTTGCAGTTCTCGCCGGTGCAGGTCCAGAGGCGCTGCTGACCCTGCAGCAGAGTGACATCACTGACATTGTACTGGCTGAGGCAGCCCAGTTCGCTGATCTCTCCGGCCTCGTCCAGCTGGATGAAGCACTGCTCCTTTGCGCCGTTGGCTGCGACGGCGCGGCACGTCTTCGACTGCAGGTTGTTGCAGTTGCCGTTGCTGCAGAAGTTGCAGCTGCCGCGCACGCCGATTTCGGCCGTGTTGCACTTGCCGCTGCTGCAGGCCACGCAGTTCTCCAGCTCGCCGGCAGCGCACGCAATGCGATCATCGTAGTCCAGGTCGTCGAGGCAGGAGCGCACCAGCTCCAGCGGTGCGCCGGCGTCGCTGGTGCGCGGATACAGCGCCGTGATGCACTGCTCGTGGCAGCGACGCGTCTCCGTGACCAGCTCGGTGTCGAAGACACAGTTCTCGTCGGTCTGCGCATCGCAGACCCAGCAGTCGATCAGCTTCGAGTTGTCCTTGATGCTGTTGCAGCCGTGCGAATTGCACTCGTAGCAGCGGTTCTCCACCAGCGAGCAGGACTCTGCCAGATTGTCGCTGCAGCCGCGTCGCACAACGACGCCGTCGTCGAACATCGCCACGCAGCTCTGGGCATCGTTGTTCTCGCACTTCTTCAGCACGCCCGCGCTCGCCGCGCACGCCTCTGTGCTCGAGCAGTTGTAGCAGTTGATGGGACCCGTGTGCCAACTGTGCGTCCAAGCATCTGCAGTGCATAAATTCATTAAACCATTAAACCTCGTTTCGCTATCAGATTAGATTAGCTATTGCAAATATACATTAACGCATTCTGCATTGAATTAAGAATTGTTTGTATACTGCAGGCCATTTCTTATTTTTTACTACATATTTGCTTCTGCCTCTTATATTTGTCTAATTAAATAATTCTATTCTACAAGTAATTATTTTTTTATAACATATTTGCTTTTTTTTTAGGCATCAGTGCGATCGTTTCGATAAGATTAGTTATTCCAAAAATACCCTGGCGCTTTCTGCATTAAATTAACATTTGTTTGTATACTGCAAGCTATTTCTTTTTTCAAATTTGTAATTTTACATATTTTTACATATTTTTTTCTGCCTTTCTTTCACTAAACAAATAATTTTATTCCACAAGAAATATTTTGTTTATTAGATATTTGCCTCTTTGCCATGTGCTCGTCTTTTTATCAATGCGATTAAAAAATGAATTTTATACTTCAATTACTTTATTTTTTTTATTACACATTTTCTGCTGCCTCGTATAATTTGTCTTTCACTAAAAAAATAATTGTATTCTACAAACAATATATTTTTTATTTTCAGCAATGCGATGAAATGAAGCATTTTATATTTGTTTAATACATTTTTTCTTCTTCATATATTCGACTTCCAATGCATGCGATTTAATAAGGAATTCTTTATTGTAAGCAATTAAATTTGTACTATATTTTGCCATCTTCATCATATATTAATCTTTTAATCAATGCGTTTCAGCTTTTTACTTTTCACAACATCTATTCACACTCAACGCAATTCGTTTTTTATTACATAATGTATTCTTCATACATTCGACTTTCAAACAATGCGATTAAATGGGGAATTTTATACTGCAAGCAATTCACTTTTTACTGCATCCGTTCTTCTCGTCATTTATTCGTCTTTTAATCAGTGCGTTTAAGTTAAAAATATTCTACAGCAAGCGATTGATTTTTGTATGTCATATTTTCTCCTACCTTCTTTAAATAAACAAATAAGTTTATTCTACAAGTAATTAATTGTTTATAAGATATTTGCTTCATTATTATCAATGCGATGAAATAAAGAATAAAATAAGGAATTTTTCACTACGAGTAATTCCATTTTTTACTACATATTTTCTTCTGTATATATTCAGCTTTCAAATCATGCAATTATATAAATAATTTTACGTTGCAGACAAGTCAGTTTTGACTATATTTTGTTATAATCAACAATGTGTTTAAGTTAAGAATTTTCTTCTGCAAGCATTTATCTTTTTACTACATCTCTTCTTCTTATATATAATTCATCAAATATCTTTTTCTTCATTTATTCGACTTTTAATTAATGCCTTTAAATTAAGTACCTTATTCTAGAAGCATTTCGCTTTTTACTAGATATTAGCTTCTTCGTCATATATTCACTTGTAATCAGTGCGATCTAATATAGTCACCCATTGCTTATTCATCATCTATCTATTGCCGTCAAAAGCAAATAAATTGCACATTGATTTGTCTTTATTAACTGAAATTCCCCTCTTCGGGTATATTTAGAAATACGCCATTGAAACTGTGCGAATAATCAGCGCATAACGCTGTCGCTTGATAGCCAATCAAATCTAGGTAGTGCAATCTATATATACACAAGCTATACCCTACAAAAAGGCACTGAAATTGCTGGCTAATTTAAAACGGAAAACATTTTTAATAAACAATCAAAATTTGTTTCTATTAGTACCAATAAATTTAAATTTCAGATTCTCGCAATGCTCATAATTTGTTATATATTTATATAAATTTAAATTTCAGATTCTCGCAATGCTCATAATTTGTTATATATTTGATTTATAAAATAAAGTTTTGTTCTAACATATTCTGAAATATTTTTATGTGATCTTCAGGGAAAGTTCCAACTATTCGGACCTTAGAAACATTTCTTGCTAATCTTCGGGCTAGTTTTATCGCTGCAACAAATTTGTTGCCCTGTTGTTTATGGCGGGCTATCAAAGAGCGCTATCGCCGATCGGTTTACAACGTCTCATATACACCAGCAGCTCGCATGTAGTCCATAATAGTTAATTAATAAAGCACGCATATAGTATACTATAGTTCTTGATTACATAAACACCTTTTATATAAAGTGGAAAATCTAAGTGCTTTCTAAGATTTCATTAGAATTAATCGAGAGCTATAAATCTGGGCTCCAAATATAAACGACCACCTGCGATTGGGCTAAAGTCCAAAATCCATGATCGATTAAGACTAACACCAAATAAATCCATTAAAATGTGATAATATTTAGGGCACTTGTAGTTTATTAATATAATTATGTTTTTTTTTTCGTGTTTTCAAGCACTTCAAATTAAGCTTTTCACTTGACTGATAAATTGGATATTTGAGCAGATTTCTGCTCACGTGAAAAAGTCGATATCCTTTATCAGATAAATGCCGTTATGAGTCATAAACGTTATCTAGAAAAACATCCGCTTAATTGCGATATATTTTTTTTACCAAACTGATAAATCTGCAATGATTTTATTGAGGTCACAAACGTTCTATATATGTTTTTATTTGTATATTTGCACTGCATACTATAATAGTTTATGCTCTGAGGAGTTTTCAATAATTTGGCATTGACTTATTTATGCGATGCAACGATTTTCTAACAGAATTGTTAGATATTGTAGTTCACAATGTCAATTATTGTTGTCTAACGATCACTGCACTTGCACATGGTTTTATCCTGGAGGGAACGTACCGCTTGGATTGTTGGTATAAAGTAGCAGAAGTAGCAGAGCTACTCCTGTTGTGGTCAGTCTCATGATCGATGGGCTCTACGCGACACGTATAACCCACAAAATTGGAATCGGGTAACTAATTTTGCGGGCCGTCGCACAGCGACTTTTATAGACTTATCGATGGCCGTATCAGCCGGCCAAAGTTATTGCCATCCAATAACTACTACGATTATATGACACTGGTGCCGAATGTCCGATAAAGCGAATTTCGATTCGCCGTTATTTATTGTTTCTAAACGCGAATACTCCGACTCCGACTACCCACGACGACGACTCGGGGAATTAACATAAAAGGCAATAACAACAATCGGCCAGATAAGCCGGCCAGGCGTCGTATAATCACAGAATTTAGTCCGAAACACGTTAATATTCGTGTACGAGTTGTTTCGATAGTCGTCATACCCCGATAAGACGGCGATAACCCACTAATTTAGCGATTGCAGGTCCAAACCAAGTACACCAATACAATTCACATACTTTTATTGTTTTTATGGCCATTATGCAGACTAAAGGCCATGCACGAGCGCTTAGGGCCAAGTCTATTGACAAACTGATTCATTGGATTGCCAGGAAATGCATTCGCTATATGCTGTTGAAGACCTTAATCAAGTAGCTGCACTTGTTCGCTGACGCTGATAGATCGACAGACTGACAGCTGCTCAAAGTGCTGCCAAAAATCAGGCATTGACTTCACGTAATGCAAGGATTCTCCCGAAATATGTTATCGTTTCTTTGGGTGTTGTCAAGCGCCTCATTTCGCTGGGAGTTTCACAGTATTTCACAATGCTCTCTAATCTACGTGTACTAATCTAACTGGAGATTGCCAAAATTGTATTAGAGTTGAGCCACATGGACTATGGATTGCAGTGACCTGAGCTCCGTTTAATTTTTGGATTCCAGGAATATAAAATAAAGTAAATAAATAAGGAGTAGTATGGCTATAAAGCTTGTTTGAGTTCTTAGTTCTTTAAGTTAGCAGTCGCACTTTTATTGTTTGATCCATAATTGTTGTCCAGCAATTTGTCTTTTAGAGCCCATTGTAATTGAGTGCGTCTTTATCAGCTTTATCGTTATTTACGAACACGAACAATCGTTTAGCAATTATTAGATTAGCATTAGTGTGATGATAGAAGGAAGGTCGTGGGAACGTGTTTTCCCCAATTATTTATTGTAGGCATATACAAATAAAAACTGAGCAACAGCCACAAAAACTGTAATACTCTTGATACTCAAGCCGGCGGCGCTATTCGGCTTTGCTGTTGTGGATGTGGTTGTTGTTGGATCGGTGGTGGGATAAGCTGGCGATTCCGTTGTTGGCGAGGTCGTCGGAGCAGCACTAGGGGTGGAACTAGAGGTGGTACTAGGGGTGGTACTGGAGCTGGGGCTAGAGGTGGAAGTAGAGGTGGTACTAGTGGTGGAACTTGAGGTGGAACTAGAAGTGGTACTTGATGAAGTACTAGAGCTGGGATTAGAAGTGGAACTAGAGGTGGAACTAGAAGTGGTACTAGAGCTTGGGCTAGAGGTGGAACTTGAGGTGGTACTAGGGGTGGAACTTGAACTTGAACTAGAGCTTGGGTTGGAGGTGGAACTGGAGGTAGTACTAGGGGTGGAACTAGAGCTGGTACTTGATGAAGTACTAGAGCTGGTGCTAGAGCTGGGATTAGAGGTCGAACTAGAGGTGGTACTAGAGCTGGGATTAGAGGTGGTACTCGTTGAAGTACTAGAGCTCGGGCTAGAAGTGGAACTAGAGCTGCTGCTAGAGCTGGGACTAGTTGTGGTACTCGAAGTGCTGCTCGAGCTTGAACTGGAGCTGGTGCTAGAGCTGGAGCTAGTGCTTGAGCTAGTACTAGAACTAGGTCTAGAAGTAGTAATCACTGGCGAGTCTGTTGTTGTCGTTGCAAAACTCCCGTCGAGCAGCTGATCGTTGCAGTGTGGCAGTTCCAAGGGATCACACAGCTGGCAATTGGCATCGGCCAGGCAGGCCAGCTGCTCCGCCATGGTTAACGCGCAGCCGCGCACGACCTGCTGAGTCTGACTGATGCTGGCAAAGCAGAAGCTGCGTCCACTGTGCGAGATGGCGCAACGTTGCGCAGTCAGCTGCTCAGGCGCGCTGCGACAACGCGCATCCTTCGAGAGAGAACACACAGCGATTAGCTAGGCAAGTGCTTTGGAATTCCACACTTACCTCGGCGTTATTGCACTGCAAGCAGGATAGTTGAGAGGAGGACTCGTTGTTGCAATCGTTGGTGATGCACAGCTCGCATTGAACGCGCGAGTCGTGTGCGCCTCTGCAGTGTTGCCGCCAGTTGTACTCGAGCTGCTCGAGACAGCCCTGAGCCTGCAGCATGCCCCCGAGGAAGACGCTGACGCAGGCGTCCAGCTGGTCCATGCACTGCTCGGTGGCCTGGTAGCTGCTGCGCTGACAGTTGATGCCGCGACAGTAGAGACACGAGTCCGAGGCGAGGAGTAGTCCTGCCTGCAGCAAGGGCCACAGAAGGCCGAGAACTGCGCACTTCCGCATCGACATTGTAACTAATTCATTTGGCATTTGGTCGGGCCTTCATTCCAACAAGAGTTTATATAAACTTTGTTCTGCTCAAGAGTGTTTTCGTTGAAGTGAAGTGTTGTGGAGTGTGGTCCTGATTAGCCGGGTTTTCTAAAGTAGTACAACTATCTGTAACTACCATCGAAGTCAAGCTCTTTGATAACCGCTTAATGCACATTAGTCGTGTTATTTGTCCCCGCTATTTGCTCGGCTCTTTCAAATTGTGTAATCTCCAATCATTAGGCTTCAAATGTGCATTGATAGATACTTCAAATGTGCATTAGCACATACTTGTGTCTTAGCACAAAGTCTTCCTCGGTCAAAAGTAAATAAACATATTTATCACAATCGTGATTACAGCTGAATGCAAAAATAAATCATGCCAATAACATTTGCTGGCCCCGAGGCTCATTCAAAATGCAACACTTCAATTTCGAAGGCAATGATTTATCTTTTTATCTGCATAATATTGAGAGGCTAAAATTGATTGCAAATCTTGTGTAACGAAACTAAATACAAGAATTTCTTTTTTTTTGTGTATATTTTTGTATTTATTTGCTTTTTAGTTGAGTCAACAAACCACACTTCAGATTCAAGTGAGTTATTCACATTTTACTGATATACGCACATTACGCATACGCCGTGTTCTCCGCAGCGCTGCTTGCTGGCCAGTTTATTTATAATAATAATATGTACATTGCAGAGTATTAGCTGTGTTTGGCTTATCGCAGAAAGCGAATGAAACGATTGGCGGCATCCGTGGCCATATTCACACTGTTGCAGCCCCGAATGTCGCCGGGCGAACACAACACGCAGTTGGCGTCATTCAGACAGCTCAGCTGATCGGCCAAAGTTGTGGAGCAGCCCCGCTGAATGCTGCTGCTCAACCCCGAGGACTTCACGTAGCAATACGAGTTGATGGCAGTGGGCGCAGCACAAGCAGCAGGTGCCAAAGTGGCCGCATTCTCAGCACAGTTGGAGTCCTGTCGTTGATCAAAGTGTTAGCAAATCAAGGAGGGAAAAGGTTGATAAATGTAAGCTTACCTTACTGGCGTCGCACTGCACACATGCGTATTGCTGGGAGCCCACGTTGTTGCAGCGATCGGAGTTGCACTTGTAGCAGGCGTCGTTGGGCCGCGATTCGCAACGCTGCCGCAGTTGCACGGGAATCTCCAGCGAGCAGCCCTTGTACAGCACTTTGGCTGCTCAAGTGGAATAAAGTTGTTAGTTGAAATACTAGCTACTCAAGCTTGCACCTACATTGATCGAATATGGTCACACAGTAGTCCAGGGAGTCCAAGCACGTCTGCTCCTGGTTCAGCGTTGTGCGCTGACAGCTGATGCCATAGCAACTGTAGCAGCTGGTGGCTGTGTTCGCCTCCGCAAATCCTGTCGCACAGCTGAGCACGAGCAACGCACCTACGATCGATTTAACCTTCATTTCGAAGCTTCTACTACTGTCCGCTGCTCTGGCCATCGCCACACCTTTTATAGCCTGTCAAGTGCACTTCACAGCACTCGAGAGCCCGCTAAATTGATTGATCTGGCTGCGTAACTGATTGCAGAGAGATAAAGCTGCAACTAGCATGCAGTTGAAATTCGCGTTGTCTGCTGTGGATGTTAATAATTTTTGGTAGCAAATTCTTATTAATTATGGTACTTGTTTCTAATAGTAATCTAGTTATGGCAAGTAAAATTATAATAAATATATAATACTGAAATTCAAAATAAAAGAAAGTCTATTAAATAAATGATAAGCATTTTCCCGATTTAGTTGGCATTTAATGCTTGTGAATTGTGTTCTGCTTACTATCTGGAAATTCTAGATTCCTAGCTTTCTTCATGCTCAAAGAAGTCAACAGTATTTAGACAAATCAGTTATAAAATGGCATACAATATAATAATAGTAATATCGGAATTAAAAAGAAAAGAATAAGCCAATTAACTGACAAGTATATTTATAATATTTTATAAAGATGTAGTGCATAATTTCTATAAATTCACTAGTAAGTTTGTTCAGATTTAGTCGCAATTTAGCGCTCCGCAATTAAAAGCATTCGCAGTGCAAATGAATTTAACTTAATAGAGTAGAAAAACTGCAGTAAAGTAACAGAGGAAACTCTTGTTAATCATCGGTGCTCAATTCGTCTGTGAATCTCTGTAAGCACTTTCTAAAATTTCTCTACTTGAGAGCGAAATGTATGTGCATGTGTGTGTACACGTGGGAGCAAGAAATCATAGTGAACGAGGTCACGGTGTAGAACTTCGTAAAGATCGCCCAGCTTACAGGTGTGTGTGCAGTTCGCAGTAATTAACAGAGTCAGCTGCTGTTAATCGTCTGTTAATCGCTTGTGGACAGTGCCAAAAACTTGCTTAAATGCATGCGAAATACGTATGTATGCGTGTGATTACACGCGAGACCCCCACAAAGTGGTGGGCGGAAGCGCTAAGTAGGCGTGCAAGCATTAGGCGTTAACAGAGTCAGCAGCTGTTAACTGAATGTGTGTGTGTGTGATGTCTGCTCAAGTGCTGCTGCTGCTGCTGAGTAATGAAATTTCCCCTGCTGAGCTGGATTGTAAATTAAAGACTCAACACGCGTAGTTAAAATAGTTGTAAATCAAATGTTTTGCATGCATTTGCCAGTCAAATTGCAGACATCTGAATAAATCAAATATTTATTATCTGCTACCGATCAGAGAGTGTGTGTGATTCCAGGCAAATTTCAGCACATTTGATTAGTGAAACTTATCATGACGACGACGAATTTATCTGCTGCCGATCAGAGAGTGTGATTCAAGGCAAATTTCAGCACATTTGATTAGTGAAACTTATCATGACGACGACGAATTTATGGTTAGCTATTTATAGTTATTCAGATCGCAAGATGAGTTCTGTTTGAAGTCTCTGGGCAGCCAAGCTCATAACGTTGTCCAACTAAAATCCATTGTGTCTCATTTGCAAAATGATTTAAAAATGCTTTTAGGCTGCATAATTGAAGTGCTCGCAATTCGTTGCAAGTTATCTGCTCCTGATAAGAGAGCCCCACCAAAAATATATTCTATTTGTGTTTGGCTTTATTTCTGATTAATCAAATGCCAAAATTATTGCAGCACTCGCAGCGCCAGCAGCGAAACGAAGCCGACGAGGGGCACGAACAGCTGCTGGGCTTGCGCTGCACCCGATTTGGAGTTGAGGTTGTAGTCGTTGCACGCCCGCGACTTGCCCGCATTCTGCGGCAAGCACAGACTGCACTCGCTGTCGCCGAGGCAGTTCTGTTGCTGCTTCACACTCAGAGCGCAACCGCGCTGCAGATTAGCGCCCTCAACCTTGACGTAGCAGTAGGAGTTGCTGGCGGTGGGCGCGGCACACTGAGAGGGCGTTAGGCTGGTGCCTGCCACATTGCAGCTGGAGTCCTGTGTGCAATTGAGCGTTAGCTTGATTAGTTGCTTGAGCACTCGAGCACTGAAGCACTCACCTCGGCGCCATCGCACTGAATGCACTGGAAATCAATGCGCCCCAGATTGTTGCACAGCTGGCCGTTGCACAGCTGACACTGCTCGTGACCCGCTTTGCACTTGGCCTGCGACGCCAGCGACAGCTCCAGCAGACATCCGCGCTCGCTGACCATAACTGCAAGTACAGCATTACAATACAATCTGTGTGTGTATTGAGGGGGGTAGGGGGCGACTTCTACTCACAGCCGTCGTAGGCGGTTACACAGACGTCGAGCAGATCGCTGCACGTGACGGTCGCATTCTGACGCGTGCTGCGCTGACAGTTGATGCCTGCGCAGCTGTAGCACTGACGAGGACTCTCGCCGCTCACGGACGCATCCTTCAGCTCGGCGGCAGCCAAGCAGAGGCACAACAGCAGCACAACTCCGACGGGGTTCAACATCTTGCTTGGACTAACGAATTGGTACTGAAACTCGCCAGCTGACAAAGTGCTGGAGAAGTCACCTCAATTGTGGGCACTTGAGAAAACAGTCTGTGCAATATTTTCCATAACGAGCTGGAAAAATCTGATAGCACAGACGATTAATCTCGAGAGGCTCCTTGAGGCGACCAGGTATACGATCTTTTGCCACAATAAACAGGGTATGCTCACAGTCATGCTTACGGAACTGCAGAGCTTGATAACTTTGCTAAGGTCAGTGTGACAATGTCGTGTTTGCTCGCCTCTCCAGTCGGCCCATTTCAAAAGCAGCACTTCTGCGCCTTATCTGCCCCACTGAAGACACGCAGATCCCCGAGTCCAAAGTGACTGTGATTCACAAATCAGGTGCTCATCACTTGTAAAGCAATCAAACGAATTTCTACTTAATTTTCACTCTTCAGTTTCCAGTATTAAGAATTGTTTTTATTTTTTATTACTGTTTTCAATTTTTGCCGATGGCTCTTTAATTTTTTCCAGTGAATCATTAAGTGGGGGCCATAGTTGAGCAATTGTTTTATATTGGCCCAGCTATCTGCTGCTTATCAGCAGCGGCTGCCCAAATTTACGATGTTGGGCCGCGAAGTAGCAGCTGAATTTATAGCGAACACGCGGTCTTCAACATACGCATTATTGCTCAACATATCTGACGCAAATCAAATGCACTGACATGTGTTTCCAGCCGATATGACATCGTCAGATAATTAGCCTTAATGCCCAATTGCCAGCACTGCTTATCGGCGCCAAGAAGTTTCCAGTGCTCTTCGATTTCGACTCAACAGACAATGAGTGTAAAGTTGTGCCAAATGAGTCAGGTGAGCACTTGACTCTTGTTAATCACTTGTCGCGAAACAACTGGCAAATCAAGAATAACTCTGCGACTTATTTGAATATAGTTGTCATTTTTCATTCTCAGCTTTATTGTTTGCCTGCGTTGCTGGCCAAAGTTTTGGCCAACTTTAATGCGAAGGTCACAACACTCAGAAAGAGAGAGAGAGAGTTAGCTCAGTTGGGCCAAATTAAAGCACAAAGTGTACTTATTTGCATACATTTCCAGCAGATTTTCTTTACAACCCGCTGCAAGCGGACGGACGGCCGGACGGACGGACGGTAAGTATGCGGAGATTACGTTACACAATCGTACGCAAAAAAAAAGGAAGGAATAAAAAGTGGAGGAGAGAAAAGCTGCGAGAGAGAAATGAAAATGAAAATGAAAATAATACAAGCATAACAAAGAAATATGCAAAACAGATGAATTGGGGATAAAGGAGCGCCGCAGAAACAATGGCAGCAGCGCAAAAATGGGGAAAAGTGAAAAAGAAATACACGAACTGAAATCGTTATAAAAATTGTAACTTTATTTTACCGCCGGGACAAGTTTGGGATGTGTTCCGAACCCAACACGCGGCTGCTGGGGATGCTAAAGACAATGCGGAGACATAATGAAAATGAAAGCTGCAAGGGGGTTGCAGCAACAACAACAACAACACCAACAGGACAACAACGACAACCAAGTAAATCCACTTATAAACGTATCAAAACAAACCCGGAAGTGGACTTTATGTATTCCGGTAAGCATCGCAGCCAGAGGTGCCTTCCAACTTGTTGTAAGTCCTCAGCGCAGTGGGCGAGGCGAAGTGGACAACAATTCTATAATGTGCAAGTGTTTCGTCGCACGCCAGCTAAATAAACAGCAAAAACATTTGCACTACCATCCAGCAACTCGATGCGATGTCTCCCAGTTGTCCTTGCCAGCAGCACCAGTCATCGATGGACTTCCAATGTAGCGCACAGTAGCGCCAAGTGACTTTTCTCGTTGCGAAAATTATAACATAATCATAAGAGTTTAAGCTCGACCATGCCGTTTAAGTTATTTGGTTCAAAACATCGGCCAAACACTCATTGAATAGATTGAATGATAATAAGAGAAAAATCTTGACAATGCCGTTTAAGTTATTTGATTATAATATTGTTCTCTTATAATAATAATGTAAGGTTGTCAAATATATCCTTTTTGAATTTTGAATTTTACGACTATTTAAAAAGCGCTATGGAGCTCGTATCGAGCAATAACTATACATTTGAAAGAGATTGACATAACCTATATTATTACATTTATATATTATACATACATTTTTCAATCTATTAAATGAGTGTTTGGTCGTTTTTGTGCCACGCCCCCCGGAATCTTACTTATAGGCTGTTTAACAAAAAACTAACATTTTTTAATGCATTTTCTATGTTTAGCATAATTTTAATAGATTTTGTGATACACAATTATAACCTCATCCCTAGAAAAAAACATGGATTTCAATTTTGATCATTTTCATTACAGTTGCATTACTGCTAACAAAATATGAACTTATATTAAAAGAATATCTATCATTTTCATCACAGTTGCATTAATTTTAACAGTATAAATATGAACTTATATTAAAGGAATATCTCATAGACTAATAAGCATTTCTGTACTATAATTACTAGTTACTATATCTTTTCGTAACTTGACATAGTACAATAGTTATTCGGAACATAATACAACAGAATATTCAATACATTTCGAATAGAAAACAGTAGATTTCAATTCGTTTCATTGCACAACATGACTTTTTTTTGGTTTGTTGCACTTTGCATTCGGGAACGCAATCTGAGGTAGACAAAACCCCATATACGTTTATTCAGAATATATTAAAAAAGAGTTTATGACTACTGTTATATTATTGCGAGTTGTGGCTCATATTTATTTTAATTCCAAAACTTGGAAAAATGACGGCAAAATAGACGTCTGCCAAATTGCGATTTAAGTGTATAAAATCAAAGCTTACAATAGACACTTTTTAATATGCATAACTCAGTGCATAAGCAGTGAGGAATAATTATCTAATTTTCTTAATATACTAACTGAAAGTGGAGCAAATAAGCCAAATATCTTTAAATACAATGCACATAATTTGGTCAACTTTGAAAGTCTGTATCTTCTATATGAAAAACCGTAAAATAATTTGGAATGCAGATTTGAAATTCTGGAAAAATTGTCATAGCACATGTTTAGTTGAAAATAGTTTTGATTTTTGGAAAAGCTATTTGTTCTGCGGGCGCTACTGTGCGTCGTCGAGATACGATTTGCTGTCTGCTGATTGTGCACATGTATCTGTGGCAATCAATTGGCAACTATTTATATTATTCATACAGCACAAATATGGCTGCCACACCAAAAGCTGCAGACGCGAGTAATATGCCAGTTGTTATGCATTGAAGCTATCAAAAATATATAACTGTTGCGACCTGTCACTGTCTGTTTGCGATTTCGATTAGTTTTGCGTGGCAAATCATTTACTGTCGATTGCCGACTGCAGGAGTCCACTTATCATCATTTTGGCAATACGACGCGCTTGCTCTGGCCTGATTGATTGATTGCCCGCTGGAATGCGCGGGCAGCAATTCATATTGCGAATACGCCTCGTTGTGCCCCTCCATACACGCATGCCTTTCATTTCCTTTGGCTCGCTTTGCGGCCTGCGGTCCGACAACTACTATTCCCATAACTCTGCCACCTGTCGCCGCCCACCCCTCGCCGTCTCCGTCGTCGAACACGTGTTTGTAATTGCGTTTATTGTGCGTTCGAGATTTGTAATTCGCTCGTAAGCGGTTCTGTCTGCGTGTCTACGTCTCTGTCTCTGTCTCTGTATCTCTGCCTGTGTGTAGGTCTGAGCCCTGACGCCATCGTGTTGATTGAAAATGGCTTAAGCAATCGACAGTTGATTGCCTGATTTGATTGTTAGTGTTGCACTCGCCGCCTCCGTCTGCTGAATGGCGCGGATTAGTTTTGCAACTACGCCCCTGAGCCCTGAGCTGTTTACGATGGGCTGGCTTTGCTCGAGCACACTTCCCTCCAGGTCCGTAAATCTAACTAGTTGTGTGCTTTGGCTCATGTGCGCCCATGAGATTAACACAGTTACTCCAAACCAAACACAACGGCAACTTAATCGTCAGTCATAGACAATCAAATGCGTTGTTTCTTCAAAAAATTATATTTATAACACAAGTGTTATTTTCCATCTTTGATTTTTTCAAAAAAGTTATTTTGTGCGTCGGCCGGGAATCGAACCCGGATCAACTGCTTGGAAGGCAACTATGCTGACCATTACACCACCGACGCCACCTGGATTTGGAGGACTTCAAACTAAATCTTAATCTCATCTTTAACCTTGAAGGACTTAATCCTGCTTCGATCACAGTGTAAAAATTAACTAAGGAGTTGAATGGACTTTTATATAGGGAATATAGGTTAATGCACACAATTATTGAAAAAAAAGAAAAATCTCAGTGCCAGATTTAAATATTTCGTGCAATTTAAATAATCCTGCTTTTTAGCTTACTGAAGAAAAGCATGCATAAATATCAATAGTCACAATTGTATGTTCTCTTACACATGTAGCTTACTTTAGTTACAAACGATTTGCATTTAATGATTACCAAGAAATTATTTACTTGATATTAACATTTAATTGTTTAAACAGTTTTCAAGCAAAGTGATAAGCAAATGAATGCTGTTATTGGACTAAAATTTAAATAAACCAGTAATTAGTAATTAGAAGGCCAATGAATAGATTTAATTAAATATTACCATTTACATATATTTACAAATTTTTTGAGACAATTGTTAAGTAAAATGATTGAGAGGAATCAGTTGTTAATAAGTCAATTAACAGCTGTTTTTGCTATTTAAATATCTGTGCTTTATTATTTAATATTTAGATATTTACATTTACATATACTTATATCCTTTTAGACAATTCTTAAACATTTGAATGCTCTTTTTTGCATAAATTTGAATATAATATTTACCCCTTTGCACTAGTCTAACGAGCTCTTGATTAACCTATTAATTAACAGCTTCTTTTGGGACTTTTTTAGCGGCTTGGCAAGCACTCAAGTCTGTTAAGCGAATATAAGTGAAACGAGCGGCAGCTGGCAATTTAAGAAGGAATTGAAAAATTAGCCACTTTCGAATGCGTTTGCTTTGCCTCTTTGCCAAGTCACTCAGTCATACACACTCAACACACACACACACACACACACACACACAAGCGAACACACACACACACATAGATTTCTTGAGCATTTCTTCGACATTTGTGTGTCAGCTGTGAGTTTCTTTGCGTCTGCCGCTGAACCCTGACCCAAATGCAGCGCGTCCCCAGCGGCCAGGGGCGGCAGCGGGGAGAGGCTTGTGGCGCCACCTGACGGCGGAGTGCCTGCCCGGCTACAAACATTTTTGCGGATGGAAGCCGCCACGAGCACCACTTTGTTTCGTAGGGGCTCGAGCGGAGGCGGGAGCGGCGCGCGGCTAAACGAGTTGAGTTTGCGGGGAGGCGGAACGTAAACGTGAAGGTGAACGTTAACGTAAATAAAAGGCAAGCTGGCAAACGGCCACGAAAGAAACGTAAAACGCCGCAAAATGGCGCAAAAGAAAATCCACTTTTACAGCAAAAGTTGGCAGTGTTGTTGTTGTTGTTGTTGTTGTGGCTGTTACCTTTACCGAAATGCAGCCATTAGTTGACCTGAAAAGGCAGCTTGGCCCTGCCGCTGGAGTGGCGGCGCTCGCTTTTAGTGGCTTCATGCGCAGCACTTCAATATTTAACATAAACAAATATAAACAAACTACATCAAGTGCATAACAATTTGCTCTCAGCCAGTGTGTCGAGTGTGCAAACAGGCGAGTGTGTACAATTCTTTACTGCCAAGATTATAGCTCAACTCGGCCAGCTGTCAGCTTCTCTACTTCCATGTGTGTGGGAGTGTGTGTGTGTGAGTTAGCAAGTACGAGTGTGAATTGTGCTCTTTGTAGCACACGTCAAGGGTCAAACGTCAGAGTCTGGCCTCAGCAATCAGGTTACAGTCTTCACACTACACATAAGACATTCCATTGTTATGCACTTAATATAATGCTAAAAGAGTTATGAATTTTGTTGCAAGCAATGCAAGCAGGTGATTTATGAGGAACTCTTTAAAACAGAGAAATTACCAGCTTTTGTTTATGAAGAACTCCTTAAAACAGATCAATTACAAGCTATTCATATTATTATGATGTTAACGTTGACTTAACTATAAATAACACAGTATAGCAAAAATCTTGGAAAAAAACATAATATTAAATTTACATCATTTCATATTTATTCTAATAAATAAATTTCACAGAATATAATTTCACAAAATAATTCTAAGTCTAAATGGAAATAACACACTAATTTTATATAAATTATTTTATTGTGGTACAAAAAAACTAAGAAACCGATTTTCTTTAAATTATTTAGAAGGATGTCTTTTGTATTAATAATATTTAACATAATCATAACATTATCATTATTATTAATGATAATTATTATTATTAATTATTAATTATATTTTCTAAGAATCTACACTAAACAAAATTCTAAATTTGCTTTTTATGCGCTTCTTTCTTACAAGATTTACTGAGAGCACAAAATTTATGCTACTTAATAAGAGTTTTTTTCTTTTTTTTTTACAATCTGTCCATTTTAAACAATGAGTAAATTTTTTTATTAATATTAAATTAACAGTAATAACAGTTCTCTTTTCAGTTTTCTTAATGTTAAACTATTGTCTGCTAGACTTAAGGCTAATGTGTTCTCGTGGTTGTGGAGCCTGTCTGTGTATTTTTGACTTATTTTATTTATTTTTTCTTTTACTGTTGGAACATTGAGGTCTTTGTGAATAATTGCATTAGCTACATAATAAGGAGCATTGACAATTTGTCGTAAATTTTTTGATTGGAATATGATGTTAACGTAGATATTATATCACATTCCAAAAGAGAGTAACAAGAAAATATGCCAAATTAGAGCTACTTAATATGATGTCAAATTAATTATGTTACAACATTACATTTATTTGAATTAACCATAACATTTTCAGAAAACGAAATTTAGGTGTTACAGAATAATGCATTTACTATAATTATTTTATTATATATATATATATTTAAATTAATTATAGTTGTGGGCGAAATCAATTTCAAATTCATGTTCTTTAATTTACACTTAGGATTTATATATATTTAGAGATAATTGCTGTGAGGCTAAACGACAATAAATAAACTTCTAAATATTATGCACTAGCTGTTTAAATAAAAGTTAGCAAATACTTGCTCTTGAAACTCAAACCGCTTTTTGCAAGATTAATTGGCAAACTAGAGTTAGTTGGAGCTTAACTAATTGCTGTTATCTGCAATCGTGACTTGTGCAGTGACAAGCTGGCTGATTGCCCGAGATCATCATTTACAGACTGGAGTAAGCTTTGTGGAGGGGGAGAAGGAGGAGGAGGGGCGGCTCCAGCCAGACTGCTGCTGGTAGTGGACGAGCTGTCAGAGCGCGATAACCTGATCACAACAACAACATGTGGAGAGGGAACCCTTGGGTGGCCAGTTTTGAGCAATCAAAACTGCCATGATTAATGTCAACACAATTGACATAAAGCATGGGGATCCATCTGGCCAGGGCCGAGGCCAACTGGAAAAACTCGCTGTGCCATTATTGATGGATTATTTACTGTCAGCACTGTCTCCGTCGCCGTTATGACAATGAGATGTGGCCACAGGGCGCAGAAGAGCAGGCTCTAGTCGCGCTGTGTCTGTGTCGTCTGGCGAATGTCTGTGCGGAATGACAACACGACTGAAGCTAAGCACAGACAGGAGGAAGATCTCTCAGAACACACACTCTGAGAATTGCGCCTCGAGAGGCAAGTGATTGCATTTTCTTGGCCATTTTCCGCTGACTTGGCAATTTACGAGCGCAATTATATATTGTGGCTGGCACACGGTGTGGCAGGCGTCATTAGTATTCAATATTCAATAACTAGCATTGATGCATTAATTGCGCGTAATCATCCGCCGTATAAATAACCAACAAACTGATGCCAGCCAGCCCCCAGTCGATGTCAGTCGACAGTCGTCAGTCGCTGTCAGTCGCCTCATTTGCATAGACATCGCATATTTGTGTAATTATGCGTGGAAATTACAATGCGATCAGCTGCAGGAGTCGCAGGGCGACGTAGACCTCCACGAGGTTGTCGCTCTTGCCCATCCTCAGGCACACTGCATAGCTGCTGAGACTTTTGCCGCCAGACGCAGGCATTTGCCGTTAATTATGTTGACAGCGTTGACACTGTGAGGGGACAGGGTACGGGGGTTGGGGGGGACCACCAACAATGTCAATCGATAAGCATTTTATCGCTCTGCATGATAATGCTTCAAAGCGAGGCGACGACTGCCCCTTCTAATGGACAATTTGTGTTCTTGATTTGGCCGACCAATTAACAATTTAATATGCAAAGCGTCAAATCCGAAAGCCGAATGCGCCGTTAGATAAGGGAAGCAAGGTACTTTTGCCATCAATCACTCCGTATTCCGATTTAAAATATGAATAAATATGACAATTTAATAAGCATTCCCAAAGTCGTTGAAGCGGAATACGTAAATAAGGCTGGGAAATAAAATACAAAAAATGTGTTGTGCGTCGGCCGGGAATCGAACCCGGATCAACTGCTTGGAAGGCAACTATGCTGACCATTACACCACCGACGCCACATGATAGCCGACGATTTTCTACAAAACATAATTGCAAATGCAATTTGAATTGTAGGTTTGCAAAGTTGCAGACTTGTTTTCGGTAACTCTTTTGCAATGTTTGTTGTTGTCAGCAGCGTGCTGCACATTTGCCACTTTAACTTTGTTAAATCATCCAAGCGTTTTGTCGTCGTTCGGATAAACACAAAAATTCGCTTAACATTTACGGCTGGCCACGGGCAAAGTAAGATGCAATTTATGTTGATTGCTTATTTGCTTTGCGCGTAATTCGTTACATTCGTTGGCCCACCTTCCGCAGCCGCTGTAGGTGTCTTGGCGTGGGTGCAAAGGTCAACTTGCATCGCAGCTCGCCTAATGCCAAATGCCAGCCGCCAATGCTTGAATCTTTATTATGTGCTGCCTCCATCTCCATCTCCTTCTCTCTATCTTTGTCTCTTCCTCTGTCTATTTATGTTTATGTGTGTGTGTGTGTGTGTGTATGGCATATTTGCCAGACTTTTTGACAAACTTATTAAAAAAGTTTCGCCGCTTGCAAAATATCATCATTAACAGCCGCGCGCTATTCTGATGTGCTCGTCACTGCCAGACATTTGCTTTGAAAGTTTCGCCAGTTTTTCTTTAATTATAAAGTAATACCCGCACTACGTACTACGCCCCACTATGCAGCTGGGCGTGGCACTTCATCTGCGAATAGTTGGCGCTGTCTGCCAACGATTTGCAATTTGCATTCGATTCGAGGCAAGGGCAAATTATTTAGCTCATTTACAGTCGTCGTGTTGTCCTGCAGACAACGCGTAATATGTGAATTAATTTCGCATTTTTTAGCATAAGCAAGTACAGTACACTACAGTCAAAATCGATATCGACTATCAAATACCCTGTACCACTATTTTATGGGAAAAAAGTTAACTTATTTCATGCATAGATACTGCTTTGCTTTTATTTTTTAGACTGAAACATCATATCATGATACAGTTTAAAAACTTTTCTAATTGTAGCTTTTCAACTAATTAAACGATCCTCATGAAATTTGACAGAAACGTAGATATTTTGTGAATAAAAACAGTCTACCAAATATTGTTCCAAAAATTCGCAAAAATGTATAGTGGAGCTCAGAGGGGAATAAACTCGTATAGAAACATACCTAGAAAAATCTGGGTACCAACTTTGGTTATTCTAGCTATTATAGTCTCCAAGAACTATGCGTTCTTGTCCAAATCGATTTAGATCTACGACGTTTCCTTCTCCCTGTTACATACAAACTTAATATACCCTTTTTACCATTTCATGCTACAGGGTATGAAAACAACAACACACACCTCTATACTACTACGCCAGAGTGCTGGATATTTTGTTAGTTGAGTGCTCTCAACTATAAATTCCTTATTTGCTTTTATGTCCTTCCCCCATCGTCTTCTGTTGTTTTTATTAAAAATTTTAATTAAAAATTTTGCGCAATATTATTTGGCTAACACACACACACACACTTACTCACACACACGCAATTTAAAATCCCGCACATTTCTACAGCAAGCGTGAAGCCAAATAAATTATGCGCAGTGCAAGTTGAAGGTCGCAGCTTCGCATTCCCTGTAATAACTATATAGATTGGCATTGAAAAATATTAAAAAAGTTTACCATGGAAATACAAATTTAGTACATTTTAATTGTAGTTTACATTATTTAATTATTTAGAGAATTTAACTATATTGTGAGGCAGATATTTCTATTCATTTTAATAATTAATAACTATATACAATCATTTAAGGGAAATAAATATATAAGTAAAAAGTTGCAACTATTATTTTCAGTTATTTATTGCTACATTAAATTATTTTAAGAATCTAACTATATTCAACTACTTACACGATATGAGAATATTACGATTATTATTTTTCTTAATTTTATTTTTTGTTTTAGTATATTCAATTAATAAAAGGTTCTAACTACATAAGCCGTATATATGTTAGTTTATATATAGTATATATATACTATTATATTATTTTATTCAAAATATTAAATGATATTACTATTTCGTTAGGCGGTTGTTAATTTATTTATTAATTTATTATTTAAGTCATTTCTACAAAGGTTCTTGGAATATCGTTAGGTATTTGTGACTATTATTTCTATTAATTTAAATTATTTCCTACAATTTGCAATTTAAAAGATGGAACTATATCTTTAGTTAGTTGCGACTATAATTTCGATTAATTATAATTAATTATTATTATAGTCAATTATTTAAAGGATCAACCTAAATATATTGTTAGGCAGTTGTGCCAATTATTTCTATTAATTTGAATTATTTATCATTATTTTAGAGATCTAAGTATTTCGTTAGATAGTTGCGATTATTATTTACAATTATTTATTAATATATTTAATTAATTAAGTGGTCTAACTATTTGTTAGGTAGTCTCAACGAAATTATCAATTATTGAATGGATCTTATTATATACAGCTGCAACTTTTAATTATTATTACTGAATATAGAAATTATTTAAATGACTATTTTGATAGGCAGTTTGTAACTAAATGTTTTTATTTTAAGTGTATAACTACAAATATCGTTAGGCAGCTTCGACCATGATTTCTCTGCGTTTCAGCAAAGCTCTTTATTGAAGCGTTGAAGGAACCCTGGAGCGGCTCTGGTCCAAAAATGGCATGCATTGTCCTCATCTCTACGCTTCTCTCTCTCCCTCTCTCTTTTCTCCGTTCTCCGTCCGTCCTCGGTCTCCTAGTTTCCGTTGGCGTCCGCTGTGCGTGCGGAAATTAAAGGCATGAAGCTAAATGTCGAGGCGACAATGTCCTCATCCACTCATAATTGGCTTGCGGTGCTTTGGCTAATAGAATTAGAATGCGCTCCATGGCCAATTTTCAGCGAATTTGCTGTCCAGCTGGTGGACGCTGCTGCCACAGCCGCAGCTAAAGTTGTTTGCAGCTGCACATGCATTCGCAGACTGCGGCATGGACATCGGCTGCTTCTCGTGCCGCTTAATTAATTGGCCAAGCGAGTCGCGTCGACTAAAAACAGCGAACGGGCAGAAAAAAAAGGAGAATGCTAAAGAAATTGCCAGCTATGCAGCAGCCGTGTTGAGGCTGCTTGGAATGGCCGCCGATGTCGTCGCCAGCGTGTCACCGAAAGGTTGATTGGGATCAAGGTGGGAACAAAGTTGTCTCTTGTTTGTTGTTCCCGTGTTGCCGACAACGCGTCGCTGCGCCCAACCAGCCATGAATTGCCCACTTTACGGCCCGATAGAGAGTGGGTGACTGGTTTTTCCCCATTTTTTTTTGTAACCTCTTGTGCTCTTTTTGTGCTGCATGTGGCGAAATGGCGATTAACATTGCTGAAAGATGGACCCGGGCTAAGCTAAGCATTCATATAGCTCTAGGATTTTGAATAGTGGAGCAATGTGACGTTTCCTTGCTTACGCAAAAGCAACATTTCCTTGTTTACATGCACATTCATCTATCAATTTTAGTTTTAGTTTAGCATCAGTATTCACATAAAGCAATGCAATCATCACTGAATATTAGCAGCGTCTTCTGTGCATTAGTATCGACATAAAATAAGTCAGTTGCCACCGAAATTTGGAAGAGATGATCTTCTTGGAGAATCTTTGTTGCACACAAATAACAAGTTATGTGGTGAACGAGTTTAGATCAAGAATAAATTCAATTAGCTTAACAATTTTAAATACATTAAACACTTAAGTTCTTCTACAAATACGCAGAACTCCTGATAATCCTGATAATTGTTCTATAACATTGAGTACTTCCCAACACATTTAACTAATAAATCGTTATACTATTTAGAAAGCAAAAAAAATGTGTTTGTGCGTCGGCCGGGAATCGAACCCGGATCAACTGCTTGGAAGGCAACTATGCTGACCATTACACCACCGACGCCACATGATGACATCAGACGTTGAACTAAATTTTAATCCCAACTTGAGTTTCGTTCGAGCTGCGCTTCATCTTTCTGTCCCCTATCTCTCAGTAGTTTCAATTTAGGTTTTAATCTATAGTCAGCATTCAATGAATTAGTTTTGAGTAATCACGAATTTACTTGTTAATCTTTAAGAAATTATTGAAACAGCCTCTGTTGCTTAGTACCAGGCAAAGAATCTTGCTGAAGTAAGTTATTTATTACACTATATGCAAGCGCTGCAGGCGACTTTGAAGAGCATCTGAAATTGCTGTTTTCAAGCAGCAGCTGCTAATGGGAGGCGTCGTTTAACGGTTAAGCTATAGAATTACGTATTACAACAGAACGCAATTAAGCCGGACACTGTTTTGGTCGCTCTTCGGCTCGCAATTAAATGGCGCAAAACTAACGAAATAACGCTAGAAAAAAATAGAAGAAAACTGTGAGCATGACAACGGAAATTAAATTGCATGAAATTGGAAAATTATTAGCACGCACGCCAGCAAACTGGCAGATTTGCATAGTGGCAATTTGGCTGGCCATTTAGCCAAATTAAGGCCCCGTTGTAAGCGGGCTTCTCGACTTCTCGGCTCTCGGCCTTTCGAGTTCTCGTGCGTGTCGCGCTGTGGTCACATGCAATCAAGGCTGCAATTTTCTTAACCAGTTTCCTTTCTATGCCTATTAGCCAGTTGACAGTTCGTGTGCGTAACGCGGCAACTCTTCCGCCCCTCGCCACCGCCACCTTCCTGCACTGCAATTTTTCTAATGATGACACGACCACTGTGCTGAAGACTGGAAGCGACTTGGCCAAGTTTGGCTCTGGCATCGACTCGGCATCGTCAGCGGCCATCAGTTGGCAGTTTGTTTGGCTCAATCGCCTGCGTAATTGATATGCGTATACGAGTATGTGGCTGAGAGATTCTCTGCTTTTTAATTAAAACGAACGAACGTCTGCCGTTGGCCATTCAACAGAGACATTATTACGCCAGATGGAAGTGCAGTTTTGCAATGCTAAATGCTTGTGGAAATGCCAAATGACAGTTCTGCGGAATGGCTGAGATTGATACGCGTGTGGTCCGCGTTTGGTTGGTCATAAAAAGCGCATGAAATCAGTTGGCTTCGAGCAGCTAATTGCCAGATATTTGCAACTCTATGATTTACTGCCACTTATTGAATCTATTTTTGGCATATGAGCTGGGCAGCTGCTGCAGAGCGCTCGAAAGGGACAAAGACAAACATTGGGCCGCAATCAGTCAGCTGTGAAGATGCCGCAGCAACAAAAGAAAAGCAACAGCAGCAAAATAAATAGTCAGCTAGATAAAGCCCAGAAGATGCCCGGCATATGATGTAGCTATAAATATGCAGCTCCGACCCGGAACCCTCAATCCTCAAGCCTCAAACCGGAACCCACCAAAAAGCAACTGACCAGCAAACAAATAAACAAACGTGCCACAGACAGAGAGGGGGGGAGGAGACACGCATTGAAATGCCAAAAACGTAGAACGCAGTGTTTCATTTTTGCGCTTTTGAGGCGTGGCAGGCAGCCCGAGCAAATATTGGTTTAAAGTGCCCGAAAGGGGTTGGCTCCAGTCGAAGCTACGGCCGCCACTTAATTTTGAGCGTTTTGTTTCGGTCGAGCAGTGGAATTAAATTAAATAGTCGTCCAGTTGGCTGGCAGGCGCATAAATAACTTAACTGAACCCAGGCTGCTAAGCACAATCTCGACGGTTAACCGCACGAGCTGTTGCCGTTGCCGTTGCCGTTGTTGTTCGCCCAACTGCCGCCCACAGGCGGGCGCAGCTTGTTGTGGAGAGATAGATAGATACAAATGTATCTGAGGCGCACAAGTAAATGTGCTGTGATGTTGGCAGCTTGTAATTTACTTAATGATGCTCAAAGTGATTACAAATGCAGCCAAGCATGCTTTACATATTGCACTCGGTCATGTCCATGTCACACTCACACTTGCCCGAACAGCAACAACAGCAACAACAACTACAACAACGTGCTGGCAACTTGAGCTTCCGACGAAATTTGTGCGTGACTTGACCCCAAGGACCTGCGCTGCGCTGCGTCGCGTTGGCTTGGCTTGGCTTGGCAGACGCATAAATCGCCAGCAAATCAATTATGTTGACCGTCTGCAAGTGCTTATCTGTTCGCCGAGGATAAACCTCACACGCTTCTACATATGTCTGTATGCTCGAAAATCAAGTCCGCCGTCCAAGGTCAGTTGGCCGAGAGCAGTCGCGTTGCGATATGCGTGAAAAAATCTTAAATATTTCACGCACGTTTTGTGCATTAATTGATATTTGCAGTAATACGCATAAGTCAAGTCATGGCAGCAACGAAATGAATAGCAAATGAGCGCAGCAGGAGAACTGCGACCCAATCCGAAGCCTCTCAAGGAGTAGTTTAACACACCCAAGCTAAAAAGTTAGTCAGCTTCGTAAACTAAAAAAGTCACCATCAGCTGTTCTGCGCTTTCAACAATTTGGCAAGTATTTTTATTTGTAGTAGAAAATCTTTTTGAATCTGTATTTATATATTAAGTATTTATTTACAAATGTATGGCAACTACGTATTTATTTATACGTTTATGAATTTCAATATTATTTTATTTTTATTAATTGTCTAATGTATTTATTTATAAATGAACAAATTTATCACATCATTACTTTTTTTTATTTATATTTAATTTTAATATTTATTAATATTTTTTAATTATTAATTTATTTAATTTAAATTTTTTGTGAGGGAAATTGTTGTTCAATTTGCATTTATTTAATTATAATTAATGTCTTTTAAGCAGGTAATTTATTTATTCATATATCAATTTCATTACATTTTTTTAATTAATTTATGTATTTATTTATTCATTTATTGAGGTAATAATCCATTAATTCATAAATTTTGTTAAATTTATAATTTCATTAATTAACTTATTTGTTAGAGTACACATTTATTCACAAACTTATTTAATTATTCATTAATTTTTTGTGTAATTATATTTTATTTTATTTTTTATTTAATTATTTATATTCCTCTCAGCGCCAGCAAAAGCTTTATAAACAAGACTCAAGTCCATTACAATTTGTAATTATAATAATTACATGAAATTGTATATTTATATATTACCTTAAAAACCAATAACTATCCTTTATGTTAAATTAACTTCACGAACCGTAAACTATTGCTGAAGTAAGTTCTACAGCCACTTGACGTTGAGCACTAACATTTTGTGTTGGGTGTAGCTGACCGCATCTTAGTTTTGCTCCGTCTGTCTGCGCGTCCTGGTGCGGCCTTAGGAAATTAGTGCAAACAAAGCGTTTGCCATATGCAAACGGCATACTAATTAGTCAGCCAGTCAGTCTCGGAGTCGTCTCCCCCATGCGATGTCATCGACCTTGGGACACCGCTGTACAAGTCCAATTCGAATTCCAAGTCCAAGTCCAAGTCCAAGTGTAAGGCCGAGAGCAACTTCATCTCGAATGCCCCACAATATTATTGGCTTAAATATTTACTCGACCAGCATAACATCGCTTGGGCAGCATAATTTAATTTCGAATGCAAATATTTGATGACAAGCAAAAGTGTCTCTCAGGCCACACAGACAAACACAGCTCCCAAAGCTCAATAATTAGATATGTATGGAGTTTACACATCGCAGACTCTCGATGTGGTCAAATGCTTAGTAATTGGAATTTAATTGAATAACATTTAATATGCTCATGTATACTCATTTATAACGTCATACCGAAACAGCTTGTTGTGCTGTTTCGGACTCTGTGGTCTTTCGAAATTTATGCAGCACACAACTAATTATAAACTCATTCGAAAGCACAGCTGTCGAAATTTGAATAAATCTGTGCGTGATTAAAACACCAATAATATGCAGATAAAAAAAATAGAAATGACAAAAAATTTACTTGTGCGTCGGCCGGGAATCGAACCCGGATCAACTGCTTGGAAGGCAACTATGCTGACCATTACACCACCGACGCCACTTGAATGAATGGCAAATACTACCCAACATCTACAGCGCAATACTAACCCCTAAGCAGAGCATTCTAATTATAGAACTCTTATCGGTCCCGCTTAAGCAAAGCGCAGAACTAATTCCGCTTATCAAACTGGGTCAAACAACAGCAGCATTCGAATGGATTTGTTCTCTTCACAGCGCGGAATTCTTCTATACAAATGATGGCGAAAGCACTCTATTGTTCTGAATTTCTATTTGTTCTAAAAGTTCGAAGTCAATTGTAGTACGTTCTATTTTATCTAACTTTTATTTCAATTTTGGCATTATTATTTATTATTGCTTAGTGATTTTAGTGATATTATATTTTATTTTATTTTCATTATTATTTAATATTTTCTTGGTAATTTTTGTCGTCGTTATATATTTTTTAATTTATTTTTAGTTTAGATATTATTGTTTGTTATTTCTAGACAATTTTTGTGCTCTTATATTTTATGTAATTTCCATTTTAATTTGGACATTATTATTTATTATTTTCTTGTGCTCTAATATTTTATTTTATTTTCATTTTAATTTAGGCTTTATTAGTAATTATATCATGGCAATTTTTGATCGCTTAAATTTATTAAATTTTCCCTTTAACTTGTCTATTATTATCTGTTATTTTCATACATTTTTATTTTAATTTAGACATTATTATTTATTATTTTCTTTGCAATTGATGTCCTCTTTAATTATTTTGAATATTTACTTTAATTTTGGAATTATTATTTATTATTTCTTGGCAATTTTGGTGCTCTTATATTTTATTTTATTTTCGCTGTAATTTGGGCATTATTATTGGCCTCTTAAATTTATTTAAATTTAAATTTTAACTTGGTCATTATTATTTATTTTATCGTGGCAATTACTGTATTCTTTTTTTTATTAAATTTTCATTTTAATTTAGACATTCTTTGTTGTATTGCTTAGTGGTATTGTAATAATGTTATGGTTTTCTTATTTCTCTAGCACTTTCAGAAGCCGCAAGTTTACAGTCGTCTTTCTATTTAGCCGCTGTAAACGTATTTAATTTATATGATGCGAATGTATCTTATTACACACGCCATGACCACAAGAAGACCCGTAAACCACATGAGGTCCACGAACTATTTATTATACTACATGGCACAGCACCATTGGAAGCACTGGAAGCATTGGGAGCAGTAGATGCCCCCCCTTGGTAAATGAACCGTAAAAACAGCAGTAGAATAACCTTTGGCAATGGAATCGTGTTTGGGTTTCGTTCCGCCGTCGATCTTCTGCAGTCTTTAGCCTTTGTGAGTGGGTCCACTACTCGTACGTTGCTCGTGTAGGCATTTAATTAATTTGTACGATCCGCGCACAGCATGTAGGTAATTTCCCGTATCGAAAGCGTTCGCCGGACTAACAAATTGCTGCAATACATCAAAATAGAAACCAAACTGAGTTTTTCATTTGTTTTCGTTGCGCTTCTCTCTCTCTCTCTGTCTCTTGGTCCCTCTCGAATATTTAAACTTGCTCAGTTCGTTTTTTTGTTGTACAAGTTGCTACCTTTTGGCCATTTCGCTGTGTCCCATAATTGATTGGCTCTGTAAAGCTTTTAGCCCGTCGTTGTTTTTCCAGCCATCCTCTCTCCACCTCTCTCTCCCACTCTCTTGCGCTGTGGCCTGTGACCTTTTTGGAGAAGAGAAAAAGTTGACAGTGATGCCAAATGATGTCATTGCACATTTTGCGGTTGGATTTGTTTCTTTTTCCTTTTTGTTGTGTTCAATTCTTTATTTATTTCTCGTATTGTTGCCCCATTATTATTGAAATTCGAGGCGTTCGAAACTTGTTGCTTGAAAGCGCGTTTCATGTAATTTATCTACGCTCATTTTTCTTTTGAATTTCGGGTTTGTTTCTTCGAGAGTGGTTTTTTTTTTTCTCATTTTAGGGTGTCTGGCAGCATGACTTTCAAGCCTATTGAGTTGTCTACTTTGCTTAATTGAGTCTATTATTTGAACTTAATCGCCTAACAAAGCCGTCTCCGAATTATGCCTTCGGCTCTCTGTTTTTATTGAGGCTAAAATGGAAGTTTCTGTGGAGCTTTGTGCTAGCCAAACGTTTTTTAGCTCTTGATGAATGGCCGAAGATGTTGAGCATGGCTTTTAATATCAACAGTGATAAGATAAACGCCAAATAAAAGACTCGTAGTAATGCGCAAATCTTTCTGATCAACAGATATTTGTCTATTGTGAATGAGTTAACGTTAAGCTTATGGGAATCCATTCATTTGGTAGTGTTCTTCTAATGGCCATGAAGTAAACTTTGTTAGAGGACACTGATGTTTTTCTTTTAGGATTAGAAGAGTAATAAAAGAGTAATCTATATGAAAACACTCTATAAAACTATAAACGCTATATAATGCTGTCAAGTAAGAAACTTAGTTACTCTTGGAATTATTATTCACAAACGTTTTTATACCATCAAAAAGGGTAATCTATATGAAAACTAGAACTATATGCTTGATGTAGCTAAAGAATAATGTTATTAACTAAAAACTTAGGTTATTTTAGAATTATTCTCAAACATTTTTAATGTTGGCTCTACATGAAAACAATCCCCACAATTTTATGCTTAAAGTGAGTGAAGAGAATACTGTTAAGTAAAAACTTAGTTCCTTTTAGGATTATTATTCACAAACATATTTTATACTTCTTTAAAACTAGTTGCTTCAAGTGACTAAAGAATTATGCTATCAAGTAAAAAACTTAGCTACTTTTAGGATTGTTCTTCACAAACATTTCTATAGCAACAAAAATGTTTGCTCTACATGAAAAAAGTCTCTAAAACTATATTTTTCAAGTGACTGAAGAATATTGCTACCAAGTAATGAACTTAGTTTATTTAAGTATTATTATTTACAATCATTTTTATTCCGTCAAAAAATGGTAATCTAGATGAAAACAGTTTTTAACTCTATATGCTTGAAGTGACTGAAGAATAATGCTATAAAACTTAGAAACTTAGTTTTCTTTAAGGATTATTATTCAGAAACATTTCTATGCCATCAAAAAGGGTAATCTATACATAAACAGTTCCTAAAACTATTTGCTTGAAGGGACAGGATAAATAATGATATCAAGTAAAAAAATTAATTTCTTTTGTGATTATTATTCATAAACGTTTCAATGTTATCAATGCCATCTGCATGAAAACAATGCCTAAAATGTTGTGCTTGAAATGACTGTAGAATTGTTGTGTTTATAAATGTAATTAAGGGCTCAAGATCTAAGCAATTTAAATACATGGTATTGGTAAATGCTCTGTCATAAATAATGAGCGGGAATGCGCCTTAAATTGCCTGATGCGTTGCACGCTTTAATGTCTCGACGCACGCATTTATTAGCCAGCTGAGAGCTGAGAGCTGAGAGCTTATCAGCGCTCCACTTCACATAGCATATTAAATTGAACACGTTTCGGCCAGAGCTGTGTGCAACAAAGTCCTTGAGATGCGTTGGGATGGCGAAAAATTACATATGCAAAAAAGAATACGAACTGAATTGAGCCCGAGCCGAACGGAAACTGCATAATCAAAAATCACAGCAAGCGGTAATCAACGGACCATATATTTTCAAGTCCTGCCGTCCTCAGCGTCTGCGTTGCCCTCGTCTTCGTCTTCGCCTTTGGCTTGGCCCACACACCAGCGTACAAACAGCGATCAAAACAAGTACGTGGCGAGGCAGCAAACATTTGGCCACAGACTGCCACATGCGGCGCTGCAAGTTGGACACAGTCTGGCCAAGACTGAGAGCAAGTTGTCTAAGTCTAAGGCAGCAGATAATGAAATTTGCGGCCTGGCATATGCATTTTTAATTGCATGCAGCATGCGAAAGCTGCTGCCAATGTTTTGGCCGGGCCAATTAATTACTCATCGATTTGCGGCCTCGCCGGCGACTCTGCATCATTTGCATTTGACGGCGGGGGGGCGCCACGAGCGGAGACTTGAATTAATGAAAGATCATGTCGGAGTCGAGATGCCCGAGTGCCGAAACTACATCATCTCTGCAGCTTAATTGTTCGCTCTGACTTGGCAACTTTGGCTGGCCAAATTGCCTACCGGGCCATTAGTTCTCTGCCACTCGAGTCTGCGTATGTGGAGTCATCACGTTGGGCTAGCAGCAATTGCTCTAATCGTTGCTGGTCTCCGCAACGTTTTTACTTTTCCAGTTTGTTTGTTTGTTATTCCTTTTTTTTTTGGCATCGAGCTACATACGTTGGTGCCCAGCCGTAGCTCATTCATCAATAATTTCCAGGAACGCTGTGCTCGATGCTAAACTGCATGTGAGTGATTGACATGCGTGCTCTGACCTGATTTTGGCATGCGTTTGTGCCCCGCTTCCCTCCGCTTTCTACTAGCATTTTGCATACTCATGAATCACGACTCTCAACGGGTCCGCATCTGAAGTCCACTCACCTGCCCGTCGCACTCGACTCACTGTCGACTGTCTGGTAGTTGTCAGAGCAGCACACTCAACTACTTGCTGCGTATGTGGACGAATGTGGCCCATGGCTAAATTGCTGCTTAATAATTTTCAATTATCAAACAGAACCTGCTGCACACTCCTAGGTGGCCCTCTCACTAGAACTGCTGCCAGACACCAGTTTACATCGAGCGAAGAGTTAATGCCACGAGAGGGGACTGGTGTAGCAGAGCATTACATATTTGTAGTAAGCTACATCACTATGATTCCCTTTAAATAACTTCTGTCTTATAGATAGAATGTGCCACGTCTGCGTCTTCATCAGAACTTTGTCTCCACATAATTTTGAATTTAGTTTTTCTGTTCGATGTTTCGAAATCGTAGTCTCCAAGTTTATTTCTTAGCTCGTAGCATTCAATATGCCGGGCAGAATACCGTAATATACTAATTTCTTAAGTACACAAGCAGTGCAAACTGAATTTCTTATTTATATTATTCGTTATACCATCTAAAATAAAATAATATACTAATTTTGTAAGTACACGACCAGTATATACTATAAATTGTATACTGAATTACTTATATTGCTCAATATACCATGCATAATACCACAAAAATACTAGCCCCTTTAATATACGACTAGTATGAAAGATTTCCGTAATATACTCATTTTGTAAGTACACAACCAGTATATACTATGATACAATTCATGTGTACTCATATTTTGCAATATATCATGTAAAATAATATAATAAACTTATTTTTAGAACACCACTATTAGCTATTATAAATGCTATACTTATACTTAGATACCATAAATGGTATATTTGTTTACTTATGAAGTGCATACTGTTTATACTATTATTTCTATACTGAAATTGTTTATATATACTTTTACTTTTTTTAAGAAATTATAGCAGAATTGACAATCATCCTCCTATCTTTTTTCGTTAGTTTGATGTTTAAACATTGATTGAATGAGTTCAAGCAACGTTATATAAGACGTTTTAATTTAGATATCCACTTTTCAACCATTTGTCTTGTTTGGTCAGAGTCCGGATAATGTTTAACAAGCCAATGTTTGGTTCCCACAGTATTTGTTTTCATAAAAAAGCAATGGTTTACGAAAACACGAGTTTCACTTTTTTTCTTTTTGCTATCGATAACAAAAGCTGCTTCACACAAAATGCGATAACTATCGAACGAGCTGCCAAATCGCCGTCAAATTTATGCACGTATCCCTTGAAGAATTGTACTAAATATGAAAAATACCCAACAAATTCTAGCAACTACACTTATGTATATGTCATAAAACGGTGCTCATTTAAAAAGATTCTGAAGTATTCCTTTTGTAATGTAAGAAAGTGTTTAATTATTAATAATTCGGTGTGATTAACCTTGCAGTTTAAAGCGGGTCGTCGATGGGCTGCAGATTGAAATGCAAATTGTACGTCAATGATGGCAAAAAGTGCTGCGATGGCTCTGCATGATATATGAAGCGATATCTTGTGCTGCATAATGGAATATGCGCAAAAAGAATTACAAATTACACACGGCTTCGAGAGTGGAGATGCGAGCGAAAGAGAGTGCGAGAGAGAGAGGGGGGCGAGGGAGAGGCAGCCTCTGTCGATGATTAATGTAAGTCGCGTACGAGGCAAAGTCAAAGACGGCGTTGACGATGACGATGACTGCATTTCCTGGAACTGCCAGCGAGCCACAATGGGCATTGGGCAATGGGCATTGGGCAATGTCATTGCCTGACTGACAGTAAATAATCTATCAATAATTGAAGTCGCCTGCTCAACGAGTCGCCTCGTCTCGGCTCGTGCTCATTCTCGTGCCCGTGGACCACACTTGGCGTTGGCTAAAGGATTTTCCTCAGATTTTTTTATGGGCCCCATCACCGGTCTAGCCACTGGCCAACGACGACGATAATAATGATGATGATGGGGCCCATACAGCGGCGGCAGGCAGCACATCTTTGGCCCTCCCCGCTTCGCCCGCCTTCCCTTCCCGCAGCATCGCTTTCATGCTCGACTGCTTTGCGCTCGATTCGATTATTTATGTCATTTGCTTTGACATTTATCATTCCACGATTCACGTTTTTGCCTTTGTCAAGGCCAGCTCCAAACCCATCTCCTGTCCCATCTCCCATCTCCCATTCCGTGTCGTCCCGCTTCTTGTCGTCATCCATATCGCAGCCTAGTCCATTCCATTCGATAGCATCCCATCCTATTTGGCCCTTGGCTATTTATGGCCGCGCTACTTAACATAAATTTTATTGCATTCGCTGTTGTTGTCTCTGTTATTTGGTTGCTCATTTGGGGCTGCTTTGGTTTCGTCTCTCCGCCCCTACTCCTCCCCCCACCAGCCCGACTGGACTGTCTATGAATTGATGAGCGCTCATTTATTGCGTGATTAGTTCGCGTGGTTCTCGTTTATGGCCCTTTAAAGGAGCAGCCGGCCCAATTTGTACCGGTCGCATTAGCACTCTCTGATATATTTGCCACATCATGCGGCTACACTCGTGACTAGTTCTTAACTCGTACAACATGTGGCAGCAGCTTACAGCCGAGTCTGCACTTTCGGCTGAATCGCTGTTGAAATGAAAACTAAAGAATGACCAAAGATTAAGAATCTTAAATTAAAAGACTTAGTCACAGTGTTTAACCGAAGTAGAATATTTTTTACAAAAAGTATTATCAAAATGTAGTATATCTTATTCTTAACTTTCCTGGTACTTAGCAATAATAATTTTGTTACATTTTAATACACAATGCAATTTATGGTACAGCATTTATTTGGTATTTAGTTAATTTATATTAGACACAGTTTTTAACTGAAGTAGAATCTTTTGTACAAAGGTATTATTAAAATGTTGTATATCTTATTCTTAACTTTGCCGGGATCTAACATTTTATTTGTTAATTTTTATTACACAATGAAATTTATGAAACAGACTTTATTTGGTATTTAGTTAATTTATGTTAGACACAGTTTTTAATCTTTTTGGAAAAAGTATTTTTAAAATGTAATATATCTCATTCTTAGATTTGCTGGGATTTAGCATTTATTTATAATTTCGTTAATTTTTAATACACAATGCAATTTATAGAACAGAATTTATTTGGTATTTACTTAATTTATAGTAGACAAAACAAATTGGTAAATTATTATAGTAGAAACTTTGCGCTTATTAAACTCAAAGCTATTATAAAGTTATAAAGTAAACTTAAGAATTGAAGACAATTAACATAATTAAAGTTATTTTAAGTAGTACAATTTTAAATGCATGCGAGTATATCCCTCTTAAGCAAATTTCTATACTATAAACAATTATAAGCTTTTTACTTCAAGAAACTGTTTGAAATCTTAGACTATTTGCTCTCAAAAAGCTTTGAGATGCGAAAGAGACAAAGGAATAACTTTGGACAAAGAGTTGGGCCAAGAAACATAACATATAGTTTTCAGGAGAACCACAAAGTAAATGCATGATCGATTTGATGAACAAAGAATCCTCAATTTTTGAGACATTGAAATTCTTAGATACATTTATATACTATCAGTAACTGATCACCTTTTACTCCAAGAAACTGTTCGAAATCTTAGACTATTTGCTTTCAAAAAGCGTTAAGATGCGAAAGGAGCAAAGGAATAACTGTGGACGGAGAGTTGGACCAAGAAACATATAGTTTTCAATAAAGTAAATGCATGATTGCCGTATGAGATCGACTTGATGAACAAAGTATCCTCAATTTTGGAAACATTGAAATTCTTAGATACATTTATATACTATCAGTAACTGTTCACCTTTTACTCTAAGAAACTGTTTGAAATTTTAGAGAATTTGCTTTCAAAAAGTGTCGAGTTGCGAAAGGGACAAATAAATAACTGTGGACGAGAGTTAGGCCAAGCAACATATGTATGTTATAGTTTTCAGGAGAACCATAAAGTAAATGCATGATTCCCGCATGAGAGTGTTTTGATGAACAAAGAATCCTCAATTTCACAGCCATTTCGGGGGCTGTGCTCTCAAGGTGTTTGCTGCACACCTTTATGGCTCATTAACGGACATGTTGGCGGCCAGACGAGCGACAACTTTTGCCGCCGTCGACTGCGTTGAGTGAGTGAGAGGGTGGGAGGGGAGGCGGTAGAGCGGGCAAGGAGCTGAGATGTTGGGCAGTAAAACGGAATACCGACAAAACGAGCTCAATAAAAACTGTCGGTTAAACAATAAAACAAAATGGCAATTTACGATTTTATTTACGAGCTACAAACAGAGTAGAGCACACGACCGAGGGAGGAACGGGGAACGGGGAGCGGAGGAGAGGGGTAGAGGGGCTGGCACAGGAGTTGCGCTGTGGTGGACTTCAAAGCAGCGCCTAGAAATTCGTCACGACCGTTGCGTGTGCAACAAACAAACAAAAGGGGGAATCGCAACTTCAACTTCAACTGGAACTGGAACTGGAACTCGAAATCGAGCTGTGACTGGAACTGCATAAATTATGCGCCCACCAAGCGCAGCTGTCAACACCAGCGACGCCCCCAATCTTTAGCTTCGGCCGATCTGATCCTCAACTCAACTCGTTGGGAACTGGAGCATCTCCCGCCGCGTTAGTGGCCGCACCTTGCCACACTTTTGAGTGCCTTGCGTGTCCCGTGTGTCGCCTATTTTTGGGCTGCATTAATTGAAAGTTTATTAGGCGCATTCGCCGAGGCGTCGTCACCGGCGTGGCCATAATTTCATTTACTTGTAATGCGGCAAACACTCAATGTGCCGCAAGCTGCAAGCAGTTGCTGCACCTTTTGTTTTCCACCAGTGCCTAATAGCATCCATAAATACTTCGACTTCGACTTCGACTCGAACTGTATTGGGAACTGCGCGCTGCGCACGCGGTTTCAATTAAACCCTGGGCGTGACAAGTCAACCGAGGGGTGTCAACTCCGCGTGCGGGGGGATGTGCCGGCTGTGCGCTGAGTGTTTTGTGGGTGGTCAAAGGCGTTGCAATTAGAGCGCCACGCAGCTTGGCCTACGCGTCTAATTTATCGACATAGATGTCAAGAGAAGTATTTGAATTCCAAATAGTTTCGAGTAAATGCAATATATTCCTTTGCTTTTACTTCTGCTACTAATTTCATTCAGCACTTAATTTAAAGGAATTCTAAGTTGAGTAATTATAATTCAGAAATTAGATTCTTCTATTTAATTTGAGGAGAGAAGTGTTTAAATTCCAAATACTTTATTTTTAGTATATGTATTTGATACATTTCATTTACTTCTGCTTTTGAATAATGAAATTTGACTTACTTCTAATTTGCTGAGTAAATATAATTAACTACTTATACTTTTCTTTTGAATCTCTTTGCGAATGAAAATATTTAATCTCTATGCAAATTTGCAATTCAATTCAGTCTCATCTCTGCTGATAACGATCTCTTCCTTTATAAAATAAGTAAAAGCCGCAGTATTTATTTAAAGTGGGTTCAGTTCATACCTGTTTTTTTTTCTCATTTAATATTTTTCTTATTGACATATTTTCTATCAGACCTCTATTTTGTTATGTTAAAGTAAATATGATATTGATATTTTTATTTTAAAATTATTGACCTAGATATTGAGAGATACTAAGTTAGCTCATTTTGAGTACTTCTATTAATTTGATTCTGCTTACATTATAAATGAAATCTAGTTAATCTTACCAACTATAATTTCCAAATGCCAGTTTTTTAAATCTCGTCATTGATTTTGATATTTATCCTTATATAGCTTTGAAATTCAATGGTTAGTTATAATATGTATTTATTTAGAATACTATGCGATTTTACAATTCATTTTTGAGTTTTCATTTGAAATTTCTTCTTTCAGACTTATATTTCATTATGTTGAAAATAACACTTCTTGGGACTCAGCGCTAAGCTAAGCGATGAGAGAAGTACCTGATCTGGTTTCCTTTCATGTACTTCTACTAATGTGATTCTATTTTCAATTTATGCTAATTTCATTTTAATCTATTTGTCGCATTGATAACAAAGTAAATATATCTTCTATTTTTTTGAGATAATTCGATACAATTGTCTTCCTATTTATTAAAGTGCAATCCTTTTCGTATGCATATATTTCTTTTGCATTTCATATTCGAATTTTCATTTTTTGAAATTTCTTGTTGAAAGCTCATGCTTCAGACGTCTAGTTTATTGTGCTTAAAATTGACTGATATCCACTCCTGGAACTCAGCGCTAAGCTAAGTGATGAGAGAAGTACTTGAAATTTATTGCTTTCCATTAAACTCTACTAATGTGATGGAATGCTAATGAATGGAATTCTTTAAGTGAATTCTAATATCTCTTTATGTAACTCGATTCAGTTTCTCTGTATTATTTAATTGCAATCCATTTCGCACTTATCTGTTTTTCAAAGAAACTATATTATTGTAAATCCTACTTGATTTTGCCATTAATATTCAAGTTCTCATAGCTTGAAAGAGCTTCTCCTTCAGACTTCTAATTTTATTGTGTTGAAATTGATATGATGTGCACTTCTTGGGACTCCCCATTTTGTACTCTCCACACCTGAGATGTGTCTTCTGCTTTGATCAGGGTTCCCATTTGTTGTTCCTTGTCTCCCCCTGTGCAACACTTGTGGCTTATCTTGCGTAATCTGTCGCTGCTGTTTTGCTTTTAATTCCCCAATGGGGTTTACCATAAAAACTAGCTGGCATTGCGCGTCGTATCGTAAAAAGTTTTCCAAATCTGTTTTTCATTACGCGTAGAGTAGGAAATCTCGAAGCCAAAGCCGCGACGACAGCGCAACGACAGCGACAAAAACAACAACAACAACAACAACAACAACAATGTACAGTGGCTCCTCGAGCGCTGCCCAGCAGCAACTTCATATCCAATGCCAACGCCGCGTAATGCATCATAAATTCACATTAACACTTTGCAGACATGTGCGTTATGCGGGTCCCCTTTGGGGCAGACGCACACACAGACGCGCACACACACACACATGCAGCCGACACTCCCACTGTCGTCTGCCCTCAGCTAGAGTCTGCAACGCTGCTGCTCACATTTACGAGCAACGCACTCATTTCCACTCCTAAAAGAAACATTCAGTGCGCCATTTGCGTCATGTGGACGACGAAGACGACGACGACGACGATGCTGCTAGAACTGCATCTGTTGTCTAAGTCTTCGCTGCTTTCTTGTCTAACAATACTCTGCAGCAAAGCATCTCGGCTGCTCACACACACATTTTGCCTAATCAGTTCTCAAACTGCACTCAAAATTGTTGACATTCCTTTACATTTACTATGAATAATTATGAAAATTTATAGGTAAATTAGTGGGTTAATTAAGTGTATTATTAACTATATTCAATATTCGTAAATTTATGTTATAACTACACTTTGGTTTACGTATTTATCAATAACAATCTCTTTACAAATTTGCATATTTTTGCTTTTTAAAATATTTAAATCAGAAATATTTTGCTTAGTCTATTCTCAAATTAGAGTCAAAATAAAAAAGGATGAACATTAAATTGATAAATTGGTGTGCTAAATAAGTATCTTATTACCCATTTCAAAATAATCCTTAATTTAAGTCATGACTGCTCTTTAGTTTACACATTGCAAATTTTTAATTTTTTGCTTTTGAAATTGTATAAATCAGTCACAGTTTGCTTAATCAATTGTCAAACTCCAGTCGAAAATATTCATATTGTTGAAATTCCTTTACAATTAACACTTTTCACTAAAAATATAGATAAACTTGTAGTATATATAAATTCATTGATATAATGAATAAATTATTTCTTAAATTTCATGTGAAGGCTAAAATTTGGTTTACGTTGTTAATATTAGCATATAAACTATGACATTTTGCATTTATTTGTATCACATATATCAAATTAAATGTACATCAGATCATCGCTTATTACAGGCCTTTTTTTGCATTTTCCATTAAAGTATTGTTTTTTACTTATCCCAGGATTATAGTAAGCCTTACCCTTTTCTTAAAATGTAGGACTCTGTCACGTATACAAGAGTTTTTAATAGTACGCATGCATAGCAAGCAACTCTGATGAGTTTGTAGAGTACAACTGCATCGGCTTGAGAACTGAGTGCGCTTTTTGAGTATGCACTCAAGAATTTTGTGGCCTCTCGTTGGCCTTCTATAACGAGTGTTGTGCTTGTGTGTAAATACAAAACAATTTTTATGATTTTCTGTATCTTTTTTAATTTTTTATTGCCCACTTTGAGGAAGCATTTGTACATTTGTCAAAATTTCTGCGATTTACGATCGACATCATCATCATCAAGAGCAGTTGCAACAACAAACGCAAGCAACGGGAGCTGTGCGGCAGCTCCGAGACTTGCCCCAAGACGCCGACGACAGACGGGAGACTGGCAAGATTTATGTTAATTTGTTGTGATTTATTGAATGGTTTTTATTGGGCTTTCGGGCGGATTTCCATAGAGCGAGCGGCGCCTTAAGTGGACTGTCAGCTGGCCCGAATTCAGCGCATTCACATGCTGGCCAAACGCATTCAAAAATATTGGAAATGTCATTGCGGCAGCGTGGCATGTTTTGGTTAATTGAAAATGCGTTGCAAGCTGGCACAGTTGGATATCCTGCGACTTGTCAGGCGGACAGAGCGACGGACAAAGCCGCAGACAATTCTGCGAGTCTGTTGGCAGTTGGCAGTTGGCCGGCAGCGTGGAGCGCGGAGTCTGGCCATGATCAATGTGCGAGTGTCATGCAAATTTAAATTTGTCCAGGCCAGAGCAAGAGCAGGAGGTTGGGCATCGTGCCACGCAGACGCAGTTGCGGGCTAGACAAGCGGCAAGTTAATTTATGCAACGCAAGAACAGCAACAACTACAACAACACAAAGCCCCCCAATAAAGGCGCAAGAGCAACTGCAACCACAATGGGGAAATTGTTTATGCGTCTGCGCAGACGCCGCTGTGGCAGCGCTGCAAGGCTGTGGCTGTGGCTGTGGCGCGTTTAGTGTTAAACGCTTGATTAAAATTCTTGTAGCCGCAACACTTTTGTGGCATGTGTGTTGTGGCAGGAACAACAGCGGACGGCTCGACGCGGGATCTTTATGGTGCGCCTGGCTTTGTTGCCGCATTGCTGCAGTTGCTGCAGTTGCTGGCAACATGCATCATGTTGTACCTGGCGGCACTGTGGCACTGAGGCATGCTGATGTTCGTTGCTGTTGCCGCTTGTTGCTCTTGTTGTTTTAATTGAATTGATTTGCATTTTTCACGCAGGCGTTGCTCGCTCGCTGCGTTGTTTGCATTGTCTTCCCACTCGAGGGGCAGCGAACGAAAGCAGGAAACGCAAACTTTGCTAGCCGACTTTTTGCGACCAGCTGAAATCTCTGCAGACGCGTCCACAGCAATGTCCACTGTCGATCTGAGCGCATTTATTCCATGGCTGCTGGCAATCGAAATTTGTAATTACAAGTTATATGAAGCACGCATTAACACCCCGAAAATTGTTATTAATTAATATGTAATTGTAACGGCCGCACGACATGACACAGGCCCACATCACATACCCTCCCCCCCCCCCCATTCAACGGACCGGAAGCGCGGCGGTGGAGGTGGAGGTGGAGGCGGAGCCCACAAAACGGCCGCAGACTTCACAAATTAATAAACTGGACGCACGATAAAACCACATAAATCAATTTCAGAAAAATGCTAAACAATCATAAATAATAATTAAATGTTTACTGTAAAATACTCCCCTCCACGCTCGCCGCTGAAAACTGCGCGTAATTATTGAAATTCTGTGGTGCGCGCTGGTCAAACAAATGCCAGATAAATTACGGAAATTACGTAACTCTTAATTCAATTTAAGAGTGAAAAAGCGCAGCAGCAGTATACCTCCTCCTCTCCCTCCGCGCGTTCTATTGCGCTGTGTGAGTGCAAGAAGTGAGGTAACTGCCGTTTCTATGGCTCGTTAGCTCTTTGTATCGCTTCCTGTTCCAACATCTTCCGCTCTCACTCTCTTACTCACTCGCACTCGCCATTTGTAACGGTTTACTGCGCAAAGGGTAGCAAAGCGCACGCCATGCGAGTATCACCCAGTCGCATACCGACAAGTGAACTTCCACCTTCCGCTCTCCACTGGCACTTTGCCGCTCTAATTGCACATTTGTATGCCTAATCGATCTGTCCGTTTCTATTTGTTTCAGCATCTGTCAAGGAATTTGTGTGCCATGTTGATATTTTCTCTTCCCGTTTTTTTTCGTATTCTGTTTTTACTTGCTTGCTCTCTTTGCTCTGTGTAATTCATTCTGTTGACAGTTCTTTTCACTTGGCCTGGGCCAGGTGTCCGTTTGACCGGGTTGCACAAATCAAGCGTGACATTTTCCACATTTCCTCTTTCTGCCGCTGCTGCTGCACACTACAGTTGTTATGCTAAATGTTCGGTTCGCAAGAGAAGCGCCAGTAAAGTGGCTATCTTTGAGCTAACTCTAGGGACTCAATTTGTTACATTTATTGAGCTGTTCTCAACTACAGTTTAGCTCCATGACAAACTGAAAGCTGTTGAGAGCAATTAATTTTCTGTCACTGTCTGTTGATGCATTTAGAACAGATATTACGAGATTATGACAGAGAAATACGCTGGATAACTTTGCTAGCATTTGAATCACGTAGCCTTGACTTGCTTTTAATCCTTATGGAGCGCTGTTGCTTATATGTGCTCTACTTCATGTCGCCAATACTTGAGTAGTATTAACTTTCGAATTCGCGTTCTAAATACGTCAAATGTTTTCTGTGAAAGATAGTTGATGAATTGCGAACAGAAATTTATAGATTAGGGAAGAGAACTGCATAGTATAACATTGCTAGAATTTAAATCATAGAACCCTACTAGAATTTGACTTGATTTTAATCCTTATGAATACAATCACCTTAAATGTTTCTTGTGAAAGATTGTTGATGAATTGGGAATTGTAAATTTTTAGATTGTGGGAGAGAAGTGTGTAGAATAACTTAACCTAACATTAATCGTTATGTAGCATTGTTGATCAGTTGCACAACTTTATATTCTGCAGAAGGTTGTTAATGCATTGGGAATAGAAAAAGTTACATATTGTGGGAGAGAAATGCACAGTATAACTTCACAAGAAGTTGAATCATGGAACCACGACCTGATTTTAATCTTTAAGGATTATTGCATATCTTTATTTTCTGCAAAAGGTTGTTGATGCTTTGAAATTATGAAGTCTTGCCTTGATTTTCATCCTACTGAATTACTTACTTACTGTTGCTCATTTGGTCAACAGTATTTCATAGATTGTTAATTAGTTGATGCATCGGGAACACAAATTTACAGATTAAAACATTCTTGCTTTTGAATTCGTGACTATCACACCAAATATTTTATATAAAGTTTTGTTATTGATGCAATGAGAACAGAAATTTACAGATTGTGAGTGAGAGAATGAGAATGCGCATAATTTGAATTAGGAAACCTTGCTTTAATCCCATTGCACATTTGCTAAACATTATGTCATAAAAGGTGAATTAGTTGATACATTGAGAACAAAAATTTACAGATATTGAGAGAGAAATTACGATTAAGAGACAGGAATGCGCTAAGTAACTCTATTAGTATTTGAGCCATGGGACATTGCATTGATCTTAATCCTGCTTATTAATGTCATTAATGGTGAACTAGTTGATGTATTGATAACAGATTTTTATAGATTATGAGAGAGGAATGCGCAGAACAACTTTACTGGAATTTGAGCCATGCAGCATTGCCTTGATTTTAATCCTGTGCTCATTTGCTCAAAATTATGTCATAGATGGTCAATTAGTTGATGCATTGGTAAGAGAAATTTACAGATTATGAAGGAGGAATTACGGTAAAGAGAAAGGAATGCGTTAAGTAACTCTATTAGTATTTTAGCCATGGAACATTGTCTTGAACTTAATCCTGTTGCTCATTTGCTCAACATTATGTCATAAATGGTGAATTAGTTGATACATTGAGAACAAAAATTTACAGATATTGAGAGAGAAATTACAATTAAGAGACAGGAATGCGCTAAGTAACTCTAGTAGTATTTGTCATAGATGGTCGATTAGTTGATGCATTGAGAACAGAAATTTGCAGATTATGAGAGAGGAATGCGCAGAACAACTCTACTAGAATATAGATGGTCAATTACTTGATGCATTATGAACAGAAATTTACAGATTATGAGGGAAAAATTACGATAATGAGAAAGGAATGCGCAGAACAACTCTATTAGTATTTGAATCATGCAGCCTTGCCTTGATTTTAATCCTGTGCTCATTTGCTCAACATTATGTCATAGATGGTCAATTAGTATGTGCTCGAAGCGAACTTTCGAATTGGCGACAATCACGTCAAATATTTTGCCAACTAATCCGGCAAATAAACGCGAAGGCGAGAAGAGGTGGAAAAGCCCACATCACGTTTGATTTAAGCCTATGGAAAACTGTCATAAACGGCAATCAGGCAGGCAGGCAAACACGAGGAAACCTAAGCAGCTTACATTATCACTAACTAGAAACTAGTAAGAGTCGCTAGCTAGCTAACAGAGTGGCAGGGAATTGGGATTGGGCGACGATTGCGTGTCGAACAGACGCTGTGCATGTTGCCCCGAAAGTCGAAAGTCGTGCAGCATGCGGCAGGCAGCCCACATGCAATTGCATTTTCGTGGCACGCAATTAAAATCTTCATTAGCCGCGTTTAATTTCCACTTTTGATTAAAAATAATAAAAACCGAAGGCAAACAAGAAAATGAGCAACGCGATCGAAGAGCGAGCGAGAGAGAGAGGCAAGAAATGAATACAACTTGTGACATGTGTCGTGGCCTTATCGCCATCGCTGCAGCGGGCCAAGTCGAAGCTGGCCAAGGCAGGACACTGAGCTGGCGAGCGAGCGGGTAGGGGAGGGAGTGTGGGGAATGGGGATGGGAGCGCTGAGAACTGGGGACACTCTGCCTGATTAGCGTTGGCCGCTCCACTCGCTGCATTGGGCTCGATAAGCGGCTATCAATGCGGGCCTAAGTGACAGTTGACTTGTTTATCAATTGACAGCTTTTGCTGCGGCTAAATGGCAGGCACACACACACACACACATGCACACTTAAGCACACACAGACAGTCGGAGATTTACGTCGCAAAAAGTAACTGTTAATAAGCTCGTTGCTGTGGCCGCCTGTGAAAATGTTGCTTTTAATTAAAAGTTGTTGCCGCTTTTGCAATTGCGCCTGCTACCCGTCGAGCCTTCTCCTCCCCTAACCCCCCCCCCCCCCTCCCTCACCACTCGCTGTCCGCCTGCAGCGAGGGAACTGTCGGAATGTTTGTACATTTGTAGACCGTAGTATTTATACTTGTATTTTAAAGCCCGATGCTGTCAAGATAAAGAAGCCAACAGGCAGCCCGACGCGAGCGCATGTTTAACAACCGTCTGCGTTTTGCGAGAGCCCAAGGAAACCGCAGCAGCAACCAAAACAACAACCACAACAACAACAACAACTCGCACTTTTGCATGTATTTTGAAGACATGTTTAAAATGCCGTCCTACGCAATTTCGGATAACATTTTATTATGCATTTGCGAATGTTATGCGAATGTTAATGTGCCCCAAACACAATGTAGTCCAATAGAAGGCAATTTAAATACATTCGCAATTAAATATGTCTAAGAAGGAGTAATTTAATTTGAGCAAAAAGAAGTCATTGAAGTCACGCTGAAATATTACAATATTTGAGCAAATTTCAGTCGCTTATTTTCAGACATTCACAATTCAAAATATCTAAATAATACACGAACAAAAACAAAAAAAATAGAGAAGAAATAAGTTTTTGAAAGCTTGAAATATTACACCAAATATATTACCAAGAATATAAATTTAAAGTTTTTAAAGTCATGTTAAAATATTACAATATTTGACTAAATTTCATGCATTTTAATGCATTCACAATTAACTACATTTAAATAATAAAAGGACAAAACAAATTAATTTAATTGATGCTAAGTTTGATTGAAATACTTCAATTTCCTTTAGCATATTTCATGCATTCACAATTAAAAATATTAAAATAATGTAATTACATACTTTATTCCTTTTTAATCATGTAATTTTTCACCTTTTATTGTTAACAGACTTCTGACATATTTCTATTCTATTTCTATATAAATCGTTATTTTGCGCACACATTTGCTGCAAATTTAAACAATATGAATTGAAGTTTAAGAAAATTATAAGTTTTGAAGAAAATCTTAAAAGCGACAGTAAAAATTCAGCAAACTAAATAAGATTTAATATTGACTCCTTAAAAAACAGCGCAATATATATATCTTTTAATTTAAAGAAACTGGAAATAATAGAATTTATATGTAAGATATGTGAATAACGAATGTTAAAAATAAGCGCAATGTTCAGTTTCTATCTTAAAGAAATAGGAAAACTGAACTAATTTATTAGGTATATAAGTTTTAGTTTACTAAATGAAAACTCAGCACAGACATCAAAAATATATTTTAGTTTTATTTACTTTACTTTAATATTGTCTCCTTGCAAAGCAGAATAAATATCTAAATAAATAGCAAATATAAATATTATAATTCAATAACGAGTTGAAGTTTAAGAAAATCACAGCTGTTGAGGGAAAAATCGAAATAAAATATTCATTAAATAAATACGGAAAAAGTATATTTGATTCACTTGAATACTATGTCTACTTATAAAGCAGCGCAATATCTACTTTCAAAGAAAGATATATTAAAATATTAAAGATGCAATCGATTGAACAGTTTTCTATAGTACGAAATATAATTGCTTGTAAATACTTTTACTATAATACTGCCGTAAGTTGTCTTTGCAATGGCATAATTATATTTGAAGTATGTTCAGCAGTATTGAATTAATTGGTGTCCAACATTGTAACTTTTGTAGTTGCAAGTTGCGCCCCATTGTTGGATGTTATCTCGTGCTCAGGGGGGTCTGAGTCGAGTTGAATATTGTTGGTGGGCGAGTACTCGAAGTTTATGAACTTTCACATATATAGGCGGGGCGGGAACTCTAAATGAGACCACAAAACTTGGTGTGGCAAGTTCTTTTCTGTGTTGGCAGTTGTTGGTAAGTTTATTACGTTTCTGCAATTAAGCAATATTTCTTAGTCAAGTGGAAAACTCATTGCGGTGGTCACTGTGGCAACCAGGGATTAGGATTACTTTTGCCCATTGTGTTTAGTTGGACTGCTGCTCCAAGCTGCAAGCTCCAAGTTGTGCAAGATTTGTGGACTGACCGCAGTACGAGTAGTAGTAGTAGTAGTCGGCTCTCGAGTTGCCAAGTTGTGCTCATTAGAGAGTTGGGCCACAGAGAGCTGACACCTTAATGAGCTGCCCTTGCCGCAAGTTGCATGTAAATCTCACAGATGGCTGCTCCACTTTCGGCGCAACATCCATTTCCATAAATATCAATTAGCTGCACCAAATATCAAAACTGACAGCCACGACATGCGGCAATAAGCTGCCTCTGCCTGCGTCTTCAACTCTGTTGCAGCTCCAACTGCAGCCTACTGGGCTTACCTGTGGTGTGGGGTCAGCCTACGCAGCAGCAGCGGCAGCAGCAGCAGCAGCTTGCATTTTTATGCAGCATATAATTGGACAATTTACGGGCTACTAGTTGCCCCGCGCCCAGCTCATTAACTTGCTGGGGCGCAAATGTAGCTCCACTTTGGGTGTTGAAGCAGAACAGCCCGGGAGTCGCGTGTGGGCGTGTCAATATACAAATATATATATATATATATATATATATATGTACAATTGATGCGGCGTCAAGGTTCAATGGGTTGGCAGAACAGTTCAGTGGATTTATGGACTCAGTTGCCCAACTGTCGCTGCGCTGTTGGAATTCAATTAGTCGGCACCCTCCCACATGGACTTGAGTGCGACAAAACAGTTTGGCCGAGTGGGGCGCAGCTCGGCATACCGACAGCGCTCGCCAATAAGAGGCTTACAGAAGAAAATGATTATTAAACTGCTTTCACTAATTTTCAGGCGAGTGTCTCATCACGACGCACAGACGAACAGACGGACGGACGGACGGACAGACGGACTACTGGTCTAGCGGCAAGAGGGAGGGAGAAACAACAACACTTTCGCAGCGCTGGTTGGCAAGAGCAGTAAGCGTCCACTAAGCGTCAATATTTCATGCTAAGCCTATTACAGATTATTGTGCCAGCTTACAAAGGCCCAAATGACAAGTGGCAACTGCGCGGGGCACGAGGGGCACACAAATCGCTCGCATTTGCATAATATTTGGTACAAAGCACCTTAAATGAACTAACGTTTCGTTAGAAGCCCAGCAGCGAGACAACTCTAAGTCTATCATACCCGTTCCATAAAGACTGTGCAGGGCATAATGTGAGAACCCTAAATGTTAGCGTGTTGCTCTACTCAAATCGTCAACACTCAGCTGAGCTGCTGCAGTTGCCAAATTGGACAGCCAACTGCATTTTTATTTTGCCGTCTTCAACTTGCCCACTTTCGGTCTCTAAAAACGAGTCTTACTACAAAGAAGATTCCAAGAAATGCAATTGCAAGCGTCTACAAAATGCAGTTCGAATGTTAACCACATTTACTTATGCGTTTATTAAACGAGTTTCAGTTTAAAGAAGATTCCAAGAAATGCAATTTCAAATGTCTAACAAATGTTTATTGTTGTTTATGTAGACCGCAGTTTACTCTCAGTCATTGACTTACTTATTAAACAAGTTTTAGTTAAAAGATGATGATGATCAATTCAAAACAATGTTTACCATACACATCAATAGATACTCTAACTTATTTATGTACTTCTAAATATAACTAGCTAAAAATTACCGCACATTACTCTCATTTATTTATATACTAATTAAAGGAGTTTTAGTTTAAAGAAGATGCTAAGTAATGCAATTGCAAATGTCTAAGAAATTTTCGTTGTTTATTATTATACTCATCAAACGAGTTTTCGTCAAAAGTTAATGGCAGAAAAATCAATTAAACACAATGTTTATCATACACATCGATAGATACATACTCTAATTTATTCATGTACTTATCAATCGAATAGGATTTTTAAGATGGTTACAAGAAATTCAATTGCAATCGCAGACCGCAGGTTACTATTATTTATTTATGTGCTTATAAAACAAGTTCTGCTTAAAGAAGATTAAATGTCAATCCAACGCAATGTTGATCATACAGACCAAATTATACTCTCATTTATTCAGTTACTTATTAAATACATTAGTCAAGAATAAGTGTTAAATTAAAGGTGATTTCAACAATCAATTCAATGCAATGTTTAGCATACAAAATCGAATATTACTCTAATTTATTTGCTTACTTATTATGGTAAAGTCATTAGTTAAGGAGTAAATGGTATTAATTTAAGGAAGATGCCAGCAAATACTAATCCAGCAAAATCTTTATCAATCAGACTGATACTTGAATTTCTTGATATAGTTATTAACACAAGTGTTACTTTCTTTTGCAAGAAATACAATTAAAACTATATACCAAAAGTGCAATGTTTCATTTAAGCAAATAGAATATTACTCTAAGCTATTTAGATAATAATAAAAAAACGAGTGTTTATTTGAAAACTAAAAATAAATTAGTTTAACACAATATTTAGCAAACTGTTTAAATGTTACTTTACTTTAGGTTTCCACCTTTCAAATTCTTTAATCGAAATTGAGTGTAAACTCAATTATGTTTCCAGAAAATATAATGTAATGATGCAATGTAAAATTTAATGTAATTCATTATTTTTGACCGAATTCTGCTCTAATTATTTATTAAACTAGTTCTACTTTAAAGCTAACTCCAAGAAATACAGTTTGAGTTGTATATGAAATGTAACTCTTATTTTTTTATGTCAATTTTTCAAAGACGAGTAAAAGATCTATACGATGAAGAGTTTATCAAAACAAACCAAAAGATACTCTAACTTTTTGATGCACTTAGTAAATGCATTAATCAAAAGTGAGTCTTAAATTGAAGGCCAATTATTTACTCTAACTTATTGTTGTACTTCTTATACACCTTATGGCATTTTACTATATTAAAACTACTATTAAATTTAAGCATATTTCTGGCTGTCTCGCATTGAAACTACTTGCCTGCACTTGTCTCGCTCCTGGGAAATTATCATATTTGAAATTCAGATCATTGGCGCCCGCTGCGATTGCGATTTCCCCCCAAAAATGATGGAAACTCTGGCGGCTTGTGAAAACGTCGACTACTAACCTGGGGCCATCACAATGTTTACACTTTAGAGAAGGGCACATATTTCATGAATACATTGGCGCAGTAGTGTGGAAAATTGCTGGCCAAACTGAAGTGAAAAGTCGGCGCTCGACACTCAGCTGGTTAACGGCGAAAAAGCTGAAAAAGAAAAGAGCATACTTACATACTTCATTAGAGACGGAAACACAAACAGGCTTGCAAAGTGGAGCAGGCTGGCAGTTGTGCGGCTTTGCGGCTTGGCGGCATTGCAGTCTTGCTTGCCACTCGGCGGCGTCTCGCCAGCTGTTTAGCCGTGGCAGTAACTCTTTTGTGCTCATCACGATGGCACTGCTGCGGCACGTCTGCTGTGTGCTGCTGGCTGCGTCCAGTCTGCTGCTGCTCTCCGCCGGCGGCGAGGTCAAGGTGCGCCCGGTGCTGCAGGTGCTCGTGGGGCAGAACAGCTTCTTCGAGTGGCTCGCCTCGCTGGTCTGGCCCAGCAACGGCGACACAACCACAACTCCTGCTGCAACGAGCACCGAGTTGGCGACGACGACGACGACGACGACCAGTGAGGCAACTACAGTGGCTGCCACAGAGCGAGAGTGCGTCAGCTGTCGCTGCGGCGTGATCAACACGCTGCGCAGGATCGTGGGCGGCCAGGAGACGCGTCGTCATCAGTATCCCTGGATGGTGGCCGTGCTCTTCCACGGCCGCTTCTACTGCGCCGGCTCGTTGATCAGCGACCTCTACGTGCTGACCGCCGCCCACTGCGTGGAGGGCGTGCCCGCGGAGCTGATTACGCTGCGGCTGCTCGAGCACAATCGCAGCGCCAGCGATGCGGCAGTGTTGCAGCGGCATGCGGCACACGTGAAGCCGCACGAGCTGTACAATCCGCGCAGCTACAACAACGACATTGCGCTGATCAGGCTCGACCGGCCCGTGAGCTTCGAGGCGCGTGTGCGGCCCATCTGCATGCCGGAGACGAGCGGCGACTTCGACGGCGAGCCGGCCATCGTGACGGGCTGGGGCGCGCGACGCGAGGGGCAGCTGGCCACGGACACGCTGCAGGTGGGTAGTCAACTACTTTTACTGACTGTGTGTTTGGGAGCTGAGTACTAACAGCTACTTCTGCGCTTCCAGAGGTTGAGCAGGCTGCACTGGAAGATTTCCTTCTCGCTCAATTTCTCGATACCCTTTTGCTGTGCCTTCCGATGCGCCTTCACCTTCGCGATAGCGTTTAGTCCGCGCTTCCGCTTCAAGCTGCTGCACAGCGCCTTCCACTAGAAGTCTATCTAGTTGTACTAAACCTTTTCCCAGCGATATATCATAATACTCTTACACTTACTGAATAAATGCTTGCTAACTCTGCCAATAACTGTTGTGTTGCATGCACGCAGGAAGTGGACGTGGTGGTGCTCAGCCAGGAAGACTGCCGCAACGCGAGCCTGAGCAGCTACCAGCCCGGCCAGATCAGCGACAACATGCTCTGCGCCGGCTACGCGGGCGACCTGCCCAAGGACGCCTGCAGCGGCGACAGCGGCGGCCCGCTGCACGTGCTGCTGGACGAGGAGCCGGGCCAGTACCAGCTGGCCGGCATCGTGTCCTGGGGCGAGGGCTGTGCCCGGCCCAATGCGCCCGGCGTCTACACGCGCGTGAATCGCTACCTGCGCTGGATTGCCGCCAACACGGCGCATGCCTGCATGTGCACGCCGCTCGCCGACCACGACTACTAGCTGCTGCAAGACGGGCAAGGCATTGGAAGATTGTTGGCAGCCACTACTTTGACTCAATTTGCGTGGCATGCGTTTCCCGGCAGATATCCATGGCCAGGCGCATAAAAAAGCAATTTACCGCCGCACGTTCTCGACTCCACTCAACTCAACTCATCTCAACTTTTGCTTTGGCATAATGGGGCCAGGGACAATCTGCTGCAACTCCTACACACACACACACACTTGCATAAATAAATCCCAATTTGCCACATTTCAACTGCCGCCGCATGCGAAATATTTTGTGCAATTGAGATTGTTATGCATTTTGCATGCCCCGAAAATGCTGTGGCAAGGACGCGCTGCGACCACTGGCAGGAGCAACTTTTTCACTCTCCACACACACACACAAATTGCTCGCAATATTTGTGGCAAGTGTGCTATCCGTATCCGTGTGCGTGTGCGTGTGTGTGCAACTTGCAGCAGCGCAATAAGCGATAAGCATAACTTTCCGTTACTCGAAACTACCTATTTACTTTCCATGAAGATTTAATTCCCAACTGCACAAGTTTCCCACTGCCATATTCTAATGGAGAACTATGCGATGGCCCGACATTCAAGCGAGATAGTCCAATAAGTTATAACGCACAGCCCCCCTCCTCCCCCCTCTCGATTTACTGTGCTGCATCCATTGGCCATTTACAAGTTGAACGGCGCTTTGTAACAATGCTTATGCAACATTCAAACGTAACTTTAAATCGCAAATAAAACCACAAACTTTTTGCTCGAATGCCTAGAGAATTAGTATTTGAACATTATTGCAATACATCTACAATACAATATACAATATGCTACAATATAGCTTAATAATATATATATATTACATTATTATTGTGTTAACATTTTCATTATTATAAATACAATATACAATATACTACAACATATCTATATATTAATAATAAATATATTACTATTATATTGTGTTAAATTTTTATAACTATATTTGATATATAGCAGATTTATGTTAAAGAACATTTGAAATACGAATTAATAAATGATCAATATTTGAATTTCAATTTTAAATCGCGCCTTAGCTTAATCGGCTAAACACTTTTATTTTTGAGTTGACGGCACTATAACTGAAATCTGTGGGAAATTTAAAGTCACTAAGTTCATTTGAGAGACTATATACATTCCTTTTTGCACGCCACTGTATACACGTTAATATATTTTAAACAACCAAGAATTATTCAATTTGTACAATGTCTAATTCTGTTGATCAAAGCGTAGCATACAATTTTGTAAGCGCAATAAAGTTTTAGCTGCGGAAACAAACAGAATGTCAAATAAAGGCTTGAGTTGAACTAATGTTGTCAAAGAGAAATATTGATAAATGTTACAATGATTTCAAAGAAAGCCAAGAAAGTGTAGTTAATTTGGACTGCTTCTGAAGATCATCAACAGCAATAGATACTATAATGATCAAAAATGGTATAATGAAAACAAGCAATTTTTTCGACTGACTGTTGTAGATCTTTATCAAATAAATGGTATAATAAATGGAAAATGGATCAATAAAAACAACATTGAAAAACCACATTTGAACATCGAAAAAGTCAAATCTCATTTAGTTTCAAAAAAACTGCATTTTTGGGACTTTTAAGTGATCCTCCCTGCTCCACGACTAACATACTTTAGTCACCTGCCTTAGCTCCGTGTGACTTCTGGTTATTACCAAAGCTAAAACGTCCGCTATAAATACTTATCGTTTTGCGTTCATATATTTACATATGCAGTTTCAACAAGAGTCGTACTTGAATGAGTTTCCGAACGAGAACTTTGCGTCTTGCATGGAGGACTGAAAAAAACTGAAGTTTATCCATAATAATAAGTGTATTGCAAAGAGAGGGAACTACTTTGAAATTGATTTGAAACAGTGCATAAAGAGTTTTCATTTTACAACTAAATGCACATTAATTTCTTGCCTTGGTAGTAAAAACAAACTACTTTTCTATAAGACTCTGCAACTTTTATAATTCGACCGTTTTTCTGATGTTATTACGCATTTTTGCTGAGTCTGTATTAAAATCAGTGATCTCTGCTAATTGCAATAGTTTTTATGATTTTACTAAAGATGGCAGCAGATATCGAAACGTTAAAGCCAACTAGTTTAATATCGATTCGACGGCGTTTTTACGATTCACAGCTTTTATACTTCGAGTTTTGCTTGAGTATTTTGGAGAAAATGAGTCAACATTTATGCTTAATGGGATCGCGTTGCTTTTCTCAGGCATACGAGTATTACTCACTTTAAAGTACAGCGTCTATAAAACTAATTGAATTTCTCAACTGTGTTTTTTAGTATGTTATTTCTCAAGGCGCGAGTGTGAGTTAAGATTACAAATGCCAGCCAACTGTACCAAAGTCGCAGACCCGCTTGGGTCTCACATATCGGAGGAATATGCAAATAGTCTTTGGAGCACAATTTCCATGCATCATTAAAAGTCTTTACGACTTCATATTAAAACTACACAAACTCCAAACCGTAAAGAAAAGCATTTATACTTTGCCAATAAATTTGTCTCACTTTTTTTTTGTGTTTTCGTATTGTTTCGTTTCTTTTTTGTTTTTTTTTTTTTGTGATGTGTGTGTGTCGGGTGATTTCGGGGCCAGGGCACATACGACGCAACCGCATTCGTATGCTCATAAAGATTTCCTACTCAAAGCCATAAAGCAGTCGCGCAGTCTTGTCTTAAACTTAAAGTACGAGTGGCCTGCATGGATTTCCAGCTAAACGACAAATAACTTGGCATTTAATAACTCCACGGGCTCGACTGTTGCTCTCACTCTCTCCCTCTCCCTCTCTCACTCTATATCTGTCTCGCTTGCGCTGTCTTCGCATTTCGCTGTTCTCCAGTGGCTTCATTATTATGCGGCGAGTCGACTTCATTGCGCGCTGAAGGGGCATCATAATTTAAAAACTGCGCTTTGTCGCCCAGCGAATTTATGTGCTGAAATTAAAGCTGAGCTGCAGCCTCGAAGCGCAGCTCGGGAGCGTTTAAGCTGGAGAACATAATGTTTAAATATTGCGAATTATTTGAAATTGATTTCAAATCAAAGCGAATTATAGCTCTTTGAAATCTAAAGCAATAAGAAAATCACCTTTCTTGAACGATCATTTGAAGATCCAACTGACATTTAAATTGTAAGTATTTGAATAGTGATTAAAATGCACCTTTCTTGATCATAATTATAATTTCATAATAGTTTGAAGAAAACGAAGTATTTAAATTTGAAGTTGTAATGCTTTCAATATATTTCAGTTTAAAGACAAGAAGTATTTGAAGTCAAAAGGGATGAACATAGCACCTTTTTTGATAATAGTAGTAATATCATAATTTAAATATCTAACTCATATTTCAGATTAAATATAAGAAGTATTTAAAGTCAAATAGGTAGATTTAAAGATCACACTGATACTTTGTTTAAAGACAAAGAAGTATTTAAAAAGCGATTAAAATTCACTTTACTTAATAATAATAATAATTTCATAATTTAAAGATGCAACTGATATTTCAGTTCGAAGACAAAGAAGTATTTGAAAGGAATTTAAATTCACATTTCTTGATAATAACGATTTAAACATATAGCTGATACTTCAGTTTGAAGACAAGAAGATTTTGAAGAGGTATTGAAATGCACCTATATTTATATACATATATTTTATATATTTTATATATTTAACTTATACATATCTCTTTGAAGAGAGAAGAATTGTATTTGTATGATAATAATTTTAATTTGACAATTTAAACATCGAACTGATATTTCAGTTTGAAATCAAAAAGGATTTGTAAAGCACTTTATTTAAAAATAACGATTTAAAGAACTCACTAACACTTTAGTTTGAAGACAAAGAAGTATTTGAAAAGGGATTAACATTCAGATATCTCGATATAAATATAATTTGATCATTTATATATTTAACTTCTATATCAGTTTGAAGACAAGAAGTATTGTATTTTTTATAGTAGACTTTTCGTGATAACAATTATAGTAATTACAATTGATATTTCAATATAAAGACACGTAGTATTTGAAAATAGATTATAATTATAATTATTATAAATATAATTATAATAATAATTTATAATTTGACAATTTAAAGATCAAACTGAAGACAAGATGCGCAGTCGAAAACGCTGATTTGGCATCACATTTAATAATCGTGTGTCATGTGCCCAATCACATGCTCCAATCATGCCCAATGAATCCACTAAAAGAGAACCTTGCCAGTTTCTGGGAACACAGACATGACACATCTCATTATGAGGCGACTCCCAATTGATGGAGCCTCCGCCGTCGTCGCCACAAGCATTTGCATTTGCGGCCCTCCAGCCCGAGTTCCATTTCACTCACGGCCCCAATCCCGCTGCCATGTTGTTGTTGTTGATGTTGTTCTTGTTGTTGTGTGTGTGTTGCTGTCGGAGCATTTTGTTTATGATTTTGTAGCTGTCATAAAGTTATTAAAAGTATGTGACATTTTTATGACATTATGACGTCTTGACTCAAAGCCGAGAGACTCCCAGAATCCCGCGTCATGTTGTCCCCAAAAAAAACATACAAGATACACGAGAAATACAGCACGAAATCGAAACGAGAAGAAATGCCACTTGCTTTTGTTTTCATTGGGCTTTTTGCAGCGCTGCCTTGAAATATGATATCAAATAAAAAGCAAATTAAAGACGATAAAAATCGTGTCTCGCCTCACGCTGTGTCTTTTATAAAAATACATTTTCGTCCTCCTCTTTCCTGCTTCTCGTCTTCGGCGTTTTTGGCGAAGTCGCTGCCAAAGGCGACCTGTCTTCAAAATCGGGCCTCGAATTGGCTTTGCTACTTGCTGTTGTTCGTCTTGTTATTTGGTGGCTCATAAAACTTGTAAACATCGCGCTGATTGTGCCCCCGTCAAACTGTCGCTCTCTCTCTCACTCTGCCCGTTTTTTGTGGGCGTTAAATGTAAAGATATTTCCAGTCAGATTATATTACAGTTTCAGTCGGAGTCTCAGTTTCAGTTTCAGTCACTGTTTTGATAGGCCCTCTCCTCTCTCTCCTCCTCCTTCCCTGCCGCGTCCGCGCTGTCGTAATGAGGCGAAGGCGTCCGAGATCTGATTAGGCGATAAGCGTTTTACTGCTCAGCGCATTGCCATATGTTCCCAACGTTCCCTTCATGCCTCGACTGCCACTCAACCACATTATGATCCAAAAAATGAAGGCCATTACGCCCCACACGAATTCAGCTTCACATGCTGTGCTGTGTTTCCACATTGTTATTAGTCTCATTTTGATGGATTCGACATCTCCATTTAAAGAAGTTTTATGGCTCTTGTTTTTTTCGCTTTGATTGATTCTTAAAGCTGACGATTGTGTGATTTAGTGGAGCTATTCATAAGCTGCGATTTGCATACACCAATTCAAGTCATTTTTTTACTTTATTATGGAGTAGAAATGCAACAGATTGAAGCTAAATCCCTTAAATGAGGAATTTAAGAAATATCTTTGAGCATTTTCAATTTGATTTGTTGAAATAGAGAGCAGCAAAGTCAGAGATTAATCTTTAGTTTCTCCTTTTAAAGAAGTTTTATGGCTCTTATATTTTTCGTCTTGATTGATTCTTAAAGCTGACGATTGTGTGATTTAGTGGAGCTATTCATAAGCTGCGATTTGCATACACCAATTCAAGTAATTTTTTACTTTATTATGGAGTAGAAATGCAACAGATTGAAGCTAAATCCATTAAATGAGGAATTTAAGAAATATCTTTGAGCATTTTCAATTTGATTTGTTGAAATAGAGAGCAGCAAAGTCAGAGATTAATTTTTAGTTTCTCCATTTCAAGTTTTAAATCTCTTGTTCTTTCGCTTTGATTGATTCTTAAAGCTGACGATTGTGTGATTTAGTGGAGCTATTCATAAGCTGCGACTTGCATACACCATTTCAAGTAATTTTTTACTTTATTATGGAGTAGAATTGCAACAGTTTGAAGCTAAATCCCTTAAATGAGGAATTTTAGAAATATCGTTGAGCATTTTCAATTTGATTTGTTGAAATAGAGAGCAGCAAAGTCAGAGATTAATTCATAGTTTCTTCTTTTAAAGAAGTTTTATGGCTCTTATATTTTTCGTCTTGATTGATTCTTAAATCTGACGATTATGTGATTTAGTGAAGTTATTCATATTCATCAATTAAAGTAAATTTTATTTAATTTTGTCGATCTGTATTAAATAGAAATGCAACATATAGAATTATTGTTGTTGTGCAATTTAAATATGATATCTTGAAATAGAGAGCACCAAAGTAAGAGATTAATTCTTAATATCTTCATTTAAAGAAGTTTAAATTTCTTGTTCTTCGCCTTGATTGATTCCTAAAGTTGACGATTGTGTAATTTAGTGGAGGTATTCATATGCATACATCAATTAGTTAAAATAAATTTTATTTCATTTTGTCAAAATGTATTAAATACAAATGCAACAGATAAAAGGTAATGCTTTAAATGAGGAATTCAAGAAATATGGCTCTATTTTGAAATAGAGGACAGCAAAGATTAATTCTTAGTTTCTCTTTTTAAATGATTATTATTGAAATATTGAAATTGAAATAATTAAACAAATTTCGCAATTCACTAAACAATATTTATTGAAGTAATGAAAATGAAAGATTTAGAAAATGTTATAAAAAATATTTGAAATAAATCAGATAAATATCCAACATTAATATCCAAAACAATTAAAAGAATTAGTTATTTGTTGGTTGGTGTATAAGTGTAGTTTGCTTTATTGCTTTCAGTATATCATATATCACATATCACGCAACTATAATTGAAACTAATTGTGCGAATCCTTAGCCAGGCATTGCGTTACAATTTGTTTCAATTGTTCGTGTTGAGTTATCACAGAATTATCTTCGTGCATTTTACCATCTACCTGTGTTTGCTTAGCTTTGTGTTCACATCAAATTGGGAATAGTGTCATATATGTTGTGTGCATGTAAAGTCTGCTCTTTATGTCGTGTGTTTCTTAAATATTTCTAAATATTGCAGTGTGAGATGCGAATCAGTTCCGTTTTGCCTTCGAGTTGCGCAGATCGTAGCGACGTCGCTTGACCGCCACCTTTGGGGATCCGGTGCTCTTCTCGTCGCTCTCGTCCATGTTGGAGCTGTCGTTGGACTTGTCCCGGTCGGGGTCGTCGCCAAGTTCACCGCGCGCCGACGACGCAAACTCGATCTCCACGATTGTGGTTTTCCTCACCGCCTTCTTTCGCTTCAGCCTCGGCTTGGGCGTCGCCGTCGTCGTCGCCATTGCAGCCGCCATTGGTGTCACGGTCGTCGTCACCATCAAGGGCTTCTTGACGAGCTGCTTGCCCAGTGGCTTGTCCTGTGACTTGTCCTGTGACTTCCCCACTGATTTGTCCTGTGATTTGTCCTGCGACTTGTCCACTGCTTTGTCCACTGACTTGTCCACGGACTTCTCCACTGACTTGTCTACGGACTTTTCCACTGACTTTTCCACTGACTTTTCCACTGACTTGTCCACGGACTTGTCCACGGACTTGTCCACGGACTTGTCCACGGACTTGTCCACGGACTTGTCCACGGACTTGTCCACGGACTTGTCCACGGACTTGTCCACGGACTTGTCTACGGACCTGTCCAAAGACTTGTCCAGTGACTTATCCAATTCTTTATCCAATGACTTATCCAATGACTTGTCCAGCAAATCGTCCAGTGATTCATCCAGTGAGCTAACCAGTGACTTGCTCAGTGACTTGTCCAGTGACTTGCCCAGTAACTTCTCCAGTGACTTATCCTGCGAGTTGTCCAATGACTTGTCCACTGACTTGTCCACCGACTTGTCCACCGACTTGACCACCGACTTGACCACCGACTTATCCAGTGACTTATCCAGTGAACTGTCCAGCAAATTGTCCAGCAAACTGTCCAGTGACTTATCCTGTGAATCGTCCACTGAATTGTCCAGTGAACTGTCCTGCAACTTGTCCAGTGAATCGTACAGTGAACTGTACAATGAATTGTCCATTGAGTCTTCCAGCGATATGTCCTGCTGCACTTCTAGCTGCTTCTCCAGCGGCTTGTCCTGCTGCTTGACCAGCTCCTTCGCCTTCGCCTTCGTCACCTTCGTCACCTTCGTCGTCGTCGTTGTTGTCGTCGGCATTGCTGTCAACGTTGGCTTTGCCTCCTCCTGCTTGGCCTGCTCGACGTCGGGCACCACGCCGCACAGCTCCTGCATCACCTGCTCCAGCTCAAAGTCCTCGGACAGCGGTATCTCCAGCTCCGTGTCGAGTGACTCCTCCTTCAGCTCCGCAGCTGGCGCAGTTGCCGCTGCAGCTGTTGTTGTAGCAGCCTCAACTGCTGCTGGTGCTGTTGTCGTCGTTGACTCCTCGCTCTTGGGGCCATCGAGCTCGTCCTCGTCCTCGGAGTACACGATGCCGATAGGCAGGTTCTGCTGGAAGGCGTTCGTCTTGCTGGCGTCCACGACGATGTCCTTGTAGCCGCTGTTGCGCACGCCGTAGCGCGGCAGATACTCGGCGAAGAACTCGCCGATGAGTGCCGGGTCGGCGTTGCCGTAGAAGCCGGCGTACTCGGGCGGCGGACCCGGCTCCGGCTGCAGCATGGTGTCGCGCGGATTGACGTGCTTCGGCGCCAGCTCGGCGCTCAGCAACTGCGCCGGCTGGCGGCTGTTGCAGATGCGACCACGCCGCGGCAGCAGCTGCTCCACGGTCGGCTCCTGCTGCTGCAGCAGCCGCACATCGTTGTGGTAGAGCAGCAGCGTGTGGAAGCGGGCACGCGCCAGCTGCAGCGCCGAGAAGGTCTTCAGGCTGGCAGCGGCCAGCTCCCACTTGGGCGAGGGCAGCCGCAGCAGCAGCTCCGCGTGCCCGGCCTTGAACAGCTCGTGCCGATAGTAGAGCATGGGACGGTCGGCGGGAGACGATGGCGACTGGGATGGCTCCGGCTGCGTGAGCTGCTGAAAGCCGATGTCGAACAGCTGCTGCGCGAATTGACGCACGTTGAGGCAGCGGAACATGCTCTGGCTGCCGCTGAGGTGCTCCTGCAGCGCCAAGTAGTCCACCTTCAGCTGGTTGCCGTTGGCCGACCAGTCGAGGAAGCTAACCAGCTGGCTGCTGGCGGCCAGGTGCAGCTTGTGCACGAAGTTGTGCTTGAGCAGCGCCTGCTGCACCTGCTGCAGCTCGTCGCTGGTGCACAGCGACACGTCCAGCAGCTCGACGGGCGTGGGCGCCGGCGCCGGTCCCGCTGCCGGCAGGTTGCTGAAGCTGATCGTGATCTCGGCGGCCGCCAGCTGCGGATCCAGGGCACCGTTCAAGAACTGTCCCTCCGGCACACTGATGGTGATCTGTGGTATGGCGGGCTCCGGGGTCTCCGAGGTCTCCGGGGCGGGACTGGCGGCCGGGTCCATGAGGCTCTGCATGAGCTGCTCGTCGGTCAGCGGCATGCTGATGTCGGTGCCCATGTAGAGCTCCTCGCCCGCATCCGAACCCGGCTCGCCCTCGAGGCCCTCGAGGCCCTCGTCGCCGGCTGCCCCGTTGCCCGGCTGGGGCGTGCCGTTCAGCGACTCGAGGTACTGCAGGAAGTCGAACTGCATGTTGTCGGGCTCGCTGTTGTTCGGCTCGTCCGCCAGCTGGCTCTGCTTCTGCTTCTCGGCCATCGAGTCGCTCAGTGTCAGTCGCTCGCTCAACTCGACTCGGATATTAAATGAGTTCTGCGTTGTGCTAATTCGAGACAAGCCGAAGGTGTTTGTTGTTCTCCAACCAAACGCACGCTGCTCTCGCTTGACTGTTTTTGTTGTGACCCCCCAATTCCTATCGGACCTGTCAGCTCGCTGAAGTGTTGCTCAACGACTAGCCGATGAATGCGAGCGATGAATCGATAGCCGGAACTGACGAATCGAATTCAAAACAAGCAACAGAGGGAAGCAAAGTCTATGTGGAAAGTCAGTCTGTTGTTAATGTTGTCATTCGACTTGCCATTCAATTTGTGTATTTTCCTAGAATTCAACTTTATCGTCGCGTCTAGAAGCCAAATAAAAATAAACGGCCAAACTCGCCAACTAACAACGAGGAGGAAGGCAAAACTGCTCAAATGCTCGCACTGGCAAATGCCCTGTAAATTGTGCTTTTATTTTGTAATACAATTTTGGCAGACATATGTAGACATACATAGAATCAACATAGATATACCATAAATAATGGTATGTGCAATTATTTTCCACATTTAGTTTGTGAAAAATATTTACATATATGTCAATTAAATTATTTTAGTTTATGCTCGCCACGATAAATATGTTTGGTAGTAAATAAAATGCCATAATTCTCAAATAATAAATATAAATAAAGAAGAATAATATATTCATTTTTGTGCTTTAAAGTAACCAACATGAAACACATTAATTTGCATAAAAATAATCAGTAAGACGTAGTTGAACATTAATTTAGTAGCTGTCTAGCTAACTAAAAGTATCTCTATAAAATATATTCTTTTTATTATTATTATTAGTTTAAAATAAAAGAACTCGAGACAGTTTTCTTAGTTTGAATTGAAATTAATAACAATAAATTCTACTGTCTACAATTTAGTACCCAACATAAATAGAACATTGAAATTGAGAAGAATAGTCAAATAAAAGGCAAATATTTCGCACGAGGAAAATAGTTAAATTGGTAACAAATATTTCAAATATATTTGCATAATCTTGACATTAGAATTATGTCACTTTAATTGTATTAAAAACAAATTTCAATATTTGCAAATAATAAATATGAAATGTATAATAATAAAAAAACTTCCACTTTGTGTTTTTGAGAATTTTTGTTATGTAGATACAAATAATTAGTAACATGTAGTTAGACATTAAATTAGTAGTTGTCTAGGTAACTAAAAATAAATAAATAAAACATATTTTGCATGAAAATGTAGTCAACAGCCTTCTAAGTTCGAATTGTTGGATATAAAATTAATAATATTTACATTTACTCAATATTTTTAAGTAGCGAACATGAATTAAATTGAATACAAAATATTTTATATATATTTGCATAAATGTACTTAAGATTAGGATTGTGTCATTTTAATTCTATAAAAAACAGTTCAATTATTATCCAAGATTAAATAGGAAATGTATAATAATAATGCAACTTTCAATTTGTGCTTTAAAGTATCAAATATGCGTTGTACTTCTATGTCGATAAAAATGTAGCTAAATATTAATTTAGTAGTCTCCTTGCTAACTGTATATCAATAAAATATATATGCATATCTACTCAAAAGCTTCAAAAGTGTTTTATACATAAATATCAATTATATAATAATAAATTTAAGTTTGTAATGAAAAGTACTTAAATTGTATTTTTATTTTTTTTACCAATAATTAGTAAAATGTAGTTAAACATTGATTTATCAGTTTCTTTGCTTACTCAAAGTATCTCAATGAAACATATTTTTATTTAGGTAAAAATAGTTTCATATTTTCTCAGAAGTCTTCTGAGTTGTCTAGGTCTGATTTATACAACTGTTTCTTTAACCTAAACTCTCGGCATACCCGTTGTTTGGGGCTCATCGAGGGTATGGCGAATAAAATAAAATAATGCGCACAGAGAGCCAAACACATTTCATTCCATTTGAATGCATTTTATGTATTGTTTGCAATAAATCTATTGTTATTCATGCAGCTCCCCGCTCTGCCGCTTCCCCTTCCCCCACGATTGGCGGCAAGCTTCAAAGGGGCAAAGCATGGGGAATTGGAAGTGGGAACGAACTAAGGAAGTCTCCATCCCGCCCTCAAAAAGGATACACACACGCAATATCAATAATAACGACAACAACAAAAAAGCCGCCAACATTTGACACTCGCTCTCCGCGTTCTTGCTGTTGTTTATTAGTGTTGCTATTGTTGCAGTGGTTGCTGTTGCTGTTGCTGTTGTTGCAGTGGTTGCTGGTCGGCGGCAACAGAAGCTTTAAATTGACATTTACATGAATATTTAATACACATCCTTTAATCATGAGGCGTCGACAGTGTTTGCCCGGCAAATAACCAAGTTCCATGTTGGTCCATTGCCCGAATAAATGGATGGGCATGAACATGCCCCACGGACAGCGTCATTTCCACCAGCAACAAGGACACGCACACCAACACGAACACGGACATGGAGATGGACATGGACGTGGACGTGGAGAGGCTTGGACATGATGTTCGACTCTATTTGCTTGCTCGTCAAACAATTATTTTACGGGGTGCTGCCAAATGTAGTCAAACAAGTGGAAAACCCAAGCGAACGATTATCAAATACCCTCTCTTCATATATATTATTTAAATGCCACTCGAAATTAAAACTTTCAATTATTTGGAATATGCTTAAAGTTATGTTTTAGTTTAGATTTATTTGAAATACTTTGTCACTTGAACTCAGTTTCAGCACACTTCTAAATCAAACTAAATAACTTTTATTTGGCTACTAAAATATTTATAATAAATATTATTTATTTTCAGTTTCAAACTGAACTGTTCGAAAAGCAAAAAACATTCTTACTTAATACTGAATACTAGGCAACTAAAATTATTATAATTGTTATTATTTATTTCTAGCTTTAAATTGAATTGTACAAGCTTTAAAAAAACAAATATTCATACTTAATACTGAATACTTGGTCACTAAATTTATTATAATTAATATCGTTTTTAATTGAATTATTTGCAAAGCAAATAATGATAATATAATTATAATATAATACAATTTTCAGCTTTGAATTGAAATGTATTAAACGCCAATATTCTTTGCTATTTTTGAATATTAGGCAACTAAAATAATTACAGCTAATTTTATTTGTTTTCAGTTTTAAATTGATCTAACTTAAGAAGCAAAAATGTATTCTTAATAACAATTATCTGGCATCTAAAATGATGATAAATGATACTATTTATTTGCAGTTTTAAATAGAATTGTATCAATAGAAAATATTCATACTTAATAATGAGTACTTGGCAACTAAAGTTTTTAGAATTAGTAATTGTTTTTAATTGAACTATTTCGAAAGCGAGCATTCATACTTAATAATAAAAGACTATTACAATTAATATTATTTATTTTGTGCTTTAAATTGAATTATATTAAAATCAAATATACATATATACTCAATAACGAAAACATTCAACTAAAATATTTATATCTAATATGATATATTTTGAATGCTAAATTGGACTTATATTAAAAGTAAATATTCATACTTAAAAATTAATGCTTGGCAACTGAAATTATTATATTTAATATTTTTTTGCAATTCAGTTTTAAATTAAACTACTTTGAAAGCAATACTTAAAGTAATTCAAATTTTATTTAATATTTCTTACTTAGTTTTAAATTCAACTACTTTGAAAGTAATACTTAAAGTAATTCTAATTTTATTTAATATTTTATACTTAGTTTTAAATTCACCTACTTTGAAAGTAATACTTAAAGTAATTCTGATTTTATTTAATATTTCTATTTAGTTTAATTTGTTTATTTATTTTAATTTATATTATCTATTTTCAACGCTGAATTGGAATAATTTTAAATGCAAATATTGTTGCTGTGGTACTTAAATCTAGTAGTGTAAAAATGTCTGTGCTTGGGGGCGGGAGGGAAAAAACTTCCCTAATTTTGTCGTCGTCTGTTTTACGAGTCTACTTTTGGCTTATTTGCATGCGTGATCGTTGGCAGCATTTTATGGCCAACGTCGGCGACTTCCTCTCGCTGTTTTTGGACAAACTTTATGGGGAAGTTATGATGCCGTCGCCTCGTTTTATTTGGATTGTAGAGCACAATCAAAAGCCGCGAACAGGACGAATGTGACGAATAAATTTGGCGAGTGCACAAAAAGCACGACACGCACGTGATTTTCACAATGTTTCCTTTTTGCCTTTTCCCCCTTTGATTTTCATTTTCATATATTTCCCTTCTTTTTTTTTTGCTCTTTCCCACCGCAGGAAGCACGAGCAAAGTTTTTATGATGTGACGCAATTCGGAGGCCACGCAAAGTTTCGGTTTCGCTTTCAGTTTCACTTGCAACGTGGTTTCACTGTACTCTTGTTGTTGTTGTTCTGCAGTTAGAAGTAGAGCCACTTTCCATGTGGCTCTTATCAGCACGACTCGACAACGAAACCGAAACCGACACCGAAAACTGATGATCAACTTAATTTCGCCCGACATTTGTGGCATGACAGCTGCGTGTGTTGCAACTTGTTTACGAGCTCGGTTCGCTTCGGTTCCTTGATCTCTATCGCGATTCGTCTCGCTTTGTCGTTTGTCGCTGCGCGCTTGATAAATTGCCAACACCCAAGTACTTTGTCTATCAGACACTAAGCATTCTGAATATGTTTCATAAAAACCATTCAACCGTAAAATATAAACACTAACTTATTAAGCAAGCAACTCCAGCAACTATAAGATACTCTATAAAAATAACATTTCTGACTTTAGAAGTTAAATACGAATGAAACTATTTGAAGTGTGGTTCAACAGGAAAGGAATTTATAAATAATTATAACATTTGCCAAGACTTTTTCACAATAGAATATATTCCTGACTTTGAGTCATTAAAATTTATTTTATACCTACCACCTTCATTTAAGATAAGCTGCGTTTTTGCAGACTTCCGATAGCTTTATCGCTATAAATAGTATATACTGATTACTGGGTAATCAACTGATATGTACACACTTTAAATTCGCCTTGGATATCTTCAAACGTTTATCAGGCACTCATAAAACTGAAATACCCCGACAAGTAGATATAGAAACTCGGAAAGACGCGGCATCTTAAGGCCTGTCAAGTGGTCATGCATTTAGAGTATGGGTTTTCATGTTTTATGGGCGCTACTTAAAAGGCTTGTAGCTGCTTTACTTGTACAAATTCAAATAATTTCTGTTTCGAATGCCATAAAAACTAACAGCACAAAAAAGAGGACTCGACCTTTGTGCCCGTTTCGTTTCCTTCTTCCACATTTGACAGCTGTCGAATTGTTTGTCTATAAAACTTCCGTATAAAGTCCAGTCCCATTCTCGATTGCATTTTTACGATTGCGTCGTATGACTCACTTAGGAATCTACAAAAATTAAACAACGCTTTTATGCGTTGTGCATGAGTCAGACGCCAACGATCGTAGTTCATCAATCATTTGACATTTCCAAGATGCGATCTGACGTTTCCAAGGCGTCTTCCACTGAACACTTGCCAAGCAGAATGCGAAAAGTATCGGCTAATTAATATAAATGGTTAGTTCTCGCATTCTTACACCGACTAAGGGGCCGCTTTTCTGGTAGGTTGGACAATTAGCCTCCGAAATCGAAGTCGCTGATTATATGGGCCGCATGCTACGGCATCATTTTTCACAAAGTGAACCGAGTAATCTAAGAATTGGTGCTAATGATGCTGCGCTCTGCTCAAGTATTTCCTTTGAAGTGGTAAACGTTAATTTCCAAAAGAGTTTCTGGGAAACCAAAGAGCCAATGTAAGTATAGAAATATAATATAATTAAAAAAAAAATGAAGATACTTGTAACATTTATATATAATATGCGATTGTGTTGCAGTAAATGAAATATTAATTTAAAAATCTTCTAAATAAATTTAGTTTCTTTTTTTTTTGTTATTTATTAATAAAGTTGTAGTAGTTGATTATACTTCAAATTTATATTTGAATATGCACATCAATTTCATGATTCATCAGAGGAAATGTGGAGATGAATCAACCTAGAATCTTCTAAACATTGGTTAATCACAATTCAAAAGAGTTTGGGAAAACCAAAGTGTTAATAATTAAGAAAGGTTACTATAGAATTTATTCAAATGCAGTCAATTAAATGTTGTTTTCAAAATGAGCCGAAAGTTTAGTTATGTGTGTAATACAATAAAAGAAAAACAAAGTAATTGATCCAATATCAAATTTAAAATTTGTACATAAATTGTAATTTTTGCAAATGAAAATTTTGTAATGAAAACTTAAAATTTTTGAAGAACTTAAATATAAATTGCAGTTGTGTTGGCCGTAAAATTAAAATTATTTTAAAAATATGCTAAACAAAATGTAAGTCCTTGTCAAGAAGTTCATCTAATTTGAAATATAAATGAATTTAGAATTATTTATATTTCATAATACATCCACAGATATGTTTAGATCAAATCAATATATACTCTTCAAAACATTCATTCGGTTTTCATATTTCAAAAGAGTTTCCGAGAAACTCATGTGTCTTAAGTTAACATTTGTAGAATTTAAATATGAAATGTATTGCCAGTAAGTTAAATATTCTTTTAAAAATGTGCTAAATAAATTTAGTTGCTTTTGTAATATATTGATTTGATCAATTTTATGATTAATCAGCAGAAATGTGAAATGTGAAGTTCGAATCAAATTTTCACATTTCAAAATAGTTCTAAGAAACAAAAGCGTAAATTATTACAAAGATGTACTATTTTTGTAATATATTAAGTAGTAGTTCATCCAATCTCAAATATAAATAAATTTTATTGCAAAGCATTATTCACATTTCAAAAGGGGTAAAGATACTTAAAATAAAAATGATTTAGGAAAATGTTGTACATAATTTTAGTATAAGTATAAGTAGTTCTAATTCAAAATAAAAATATATAAGGAATGTGGAAAGTAAAAGAAAGTGCTTGGTTATTGACATTTAGAATGGAATTATTATTGCGGAGCATACAACATACTCGTATAGTCTAATTATAGTATTTCCATTAGGTAGTCGAGACTAAGCAGATTTTCGAGAGAATCCCTAACATCGCTTAAGTTTAAATCTATACGAATTGCTTGTCCCGAACTGAACGAGTTCCCCTTTAAAAATAGGCGCTCGAAACCCAGCGAGTAATACGATATTTGTGCGGGGCGAGTGAGAATGAGGGTGAGAGTAAGAGAGAGGAAGAGTATTTGGGAAAGTATTTTTCTGGTGCGCATTTGGTGTAATGAAGCGTAAAAACTCGCATTCGTTACTCGTTGTTTCAGATAATTAACACAACTCCATTTCAATGGGCAAGGATCTCATTAACCCTTGGCATTTGTCACACGCAGGAGAGAAAGGCAACAAAAGCCGAAAGAGAGAGAGAGAGAGGGGGGGGGGAAGAGTTGCGCGCTGTCGTTGTTGGCTACAAGTCAATCTACGTGATGTGGCGTCCTTTTGCTCGTTGCATGCCTCATCGACGTGGCGCGCAAAGGAATTGTTGAAACAGATGTCAAATTGTTGAAAATTTCCTTCACTCTTTATTTGTGTTTTTATTTATTTTTCTATCCATAGCCGCTGCGGTTCCCTCTCTCTCTCTCTTTCTCTCTCTCTCTGTAGTTATCTTGTCTTTTGTTTTCTTTTGTTTTGGTTCATTGACTGTGTGTGGTTTCGAATTTCTGTGAAACGATTTCGCCTCCGACAGCGACTCCGACTCCGACTTCAAGTGTAGAATGCAGCTCTATTTCAAGTTTATCGATTTGTCGTCGTCCTCTTGCTGCGAAACGAGTTGCAAGTTGCAGTTGCAGTTGCAGTCACAAGTGAGTGCGGCGTGTCGCAACTTGATATGTCTGTCATGTCTGCAGCGTCTAACAATTGCCAGTCAGCAAGTATATATGCTCCACCAGATGTGTATTCAATTTACAGCTCAACAAATTGTGCGCTTTAAAATACGTTTTGTGTTATGCCACAGATATATACATTTTACCGTCTGCACTATATATTTTTAACAGCAATTTGCACTAAACTAAATATCAAAGTTATTCATTGCCAATATGTGCTTCAGCAGCTTGAAGAAGTAACTCATAAATTGCTCAAGATAAAAATTTATAGATATTCTAATTTTTACCCACCTTACAGCTTTGAAGAGTTTTGCAATTAGTCCTTTAATCAGCTGGATGTCTATTATTTTACTAATTTTAATCACAATCTCAATATGCTTTGCTTGTGTCAAAATAAGTACTGCATGAAGTAAAAGCTATGTTTTGTAACCAAACTTAACACATAAATTCGCAGTGCGATAAAATACTAATACAATATTTTAAGTTTTTTCTGGAATTTATCAAAATTTGGCAATAATCTGCCCTTTAAATTTTATAAATTTAAAAATTTAGCTTTTTGTGCCTTACATTAAAAAAAACGCTGGATGAAGTACAAGCTATGGTATGTCTCTTCACTTAATGCAGAAATTCGCAGTGCAATAAACTACAAATATAATATTTTAAGTTGGATTTGGAATTTAGCAAAATTTAGCAATAATCTGCTTTTAAGTTTTTCTAAATTACATCTTTAATCAACCGGATATACTAAACTAAAATAAAGTTCAAGCGACGAGTTAAAATAAAGAAGTAATTTACTTACTTATTTACTTACTTTATTTTTAAATAAGTAATTTGGTGCTTAAAATAAGCACTGGTTGAAATACAGGCTATGTCTCAGCTTTAAGTACAAATTCGCAGTGCAATAATCTGCAATTCAAAATTTGGCAACAATCTGCTTTTAAAATGTTCGAAAATAGATCTTCAATCAGCTGGATGTATGTTTATTTTACTTCTCTTTTCAATCACGTCTTGGATATACTATGTATGTTTATCATACTACTATTTTCAATCACATCTTATCTTGCTTTGCTTTTTGCAGCTTGTGTCAAAATAAGCGCTGTTTAAAGTCCAAGCTATGTTCCGTGTCTGCACTTAATGCACTTAAGCGTTGCAAAATTAGATATTTAATCAGCTGGATATCTGTATTATAAACTATATATATACTATTATTTTCAATCACATCTTCACTTGCTTTGCTCTTTATATCTTGTGTCAAAATTAGCGCTGCTATGGTTTGTGTCTCAACTTAATGCAGAAGTACGCAGAGCGTTTAAACTATTTCCAAAATTATATTTTGAAGTGGATTTGGAATTTATCGAAATTTAAAAATAATATGACAGCTTTTAAGCGTAGCGAAATTAGATCTTCAATCAGTCGGATATACTATCTGTATTATACTACTATTTTTAATTACATCTACGTTTGCTTTGCTTTTTATGTCTTATGTCAAAATAAGCATTGGTTGAAGTACAAGCTATGGTTTGTGTCTCAACTTAATGAAGACTAAGCAGTGCGAATTAAACTACTTCTGACAATAATAATATTTCAAATTGGAGCTAAGAAAAAACTCATCTGATCACACGATCAAATGTTGTGAAGCATAGTATGTTGTGTAGAAATAGAAGCCCCGCAATGCTTGTTATTTGAGCTGTCAACTCGATAGTTGCCTTAGTCAGTCAAAGAGTAATAGGTTCAGATCATTCTTGCGTCGATTTGGCAGTCATTTCGCTAGTTCTACAACAATTGCGCTCAACTGCAGCTTCAACTACAACTTGGTTGGCAAAAAGTGCGAAAATCATTTGCGTTGAAGAAACAACTTCATCACGAGGGGCATCATCCGCCGTTTGGGCACAGGTTGCCCCCCGAGAGCATTTGCGGGGCCAGCCTCCAGTTGCCGTGAAGCGTGCATAAGTGAAATGTGCACAGCAGATACAGATACATTTACAGATACCAATTCATATGCGGCAGACGCAGACACAGACACAGACACAGATACAGATGCGGATACATCGAAGTCAGCAACTGGCAACTGGGAACACAACGAGCAGCGCCCAAAAGGTAATTAATCATCGTCATGGGGCGTGTGCACGATTCGCTTAACGTGCGCCGCCGGCGGTGGAACGCTGCAGACCCCGCTCCCCCCTCCCCGTCCTGCTCCTCTTGCCCTCTCCTGGTGTGGGGCAACTTCGGGGTCGACGTCGCAGACATTTGTGGCATATTACTCAAGGCACACACGCTCGCACTTCACTTCCACGATTTCCATATGCTCGCTGCCGTCGCCCACCTACCTCCCCTCCCTTTGAGTGGGCGCCGTAGAGCGGCGGGAGGGCGTGGCAATAATCATAACGAGCCAAATTAATGCGTTTCTTTCTACATCAAGCAGAATTCCCGTGCAGCCAGTGACACATTTGCTGATTTTGCAACAGACGCCGACACGAGCGGCTCAGGGCGGCAAGTCTGCAATTAGCATGACTAAAGCATACCCTGTAATTGCGATAGACGCGTAGGCAGTCAACATAAGCTTCCCATTTGGCTGGAAACAAGCAAAACAATTATAAATTTGTCGGCACTTTTCTAGAAGTAACATATTTGATTTGGGAGATACCCTGTAATTTCATAAAGGCAACCATGTGGGATTGTTGAAAGATGTTCAATAATGAGAAGCACTTACGCATAATGGTCTAATTTAGTGGCCACATCAACAATACCCTGTAATTTGAACAAGTTCTCATAATCAATAACGAGATATCTTTAAAAATAATGCTACAAATTAAATTCTCTAGCAAACACACCCTGCAATTGTGCTCAAATCTCAGCAAATCGCTCTTTAACTTTGTGACATAAAGTGTTTTTGGTTCAAACATACCCTGTAAGTGCGACGAAAGTTATAATTTTACAATTTCTCTGTCGAGATCTGCAGAATTTGTTCAACTTTTGACTAATTATACTTAAAATACCCTGTAATTTAGCTGTAAATGCAAAATTTCGATGCATCAAATAGAGTTGAAATTTGCCATTCACTTTTAGAAAATGTCTTTGCTGAAATTCTACTAATTGCAGGGCATTTAGCTGGCTGTCATCTCTAGCAACTTTTCGTATGTGCGCCTAAATGCTTCTAATATTTCAGTCTGGACTAGATTCAATTTTAATTGATTGCGCGGCTGATTTCAACAATTGCGCGTGCCATTTGGCCTGGTCAACGGGGCGTGGCATTGGGGCGGTTAAAGCGAATATGCAGCTAATTGGATGCGCTGCTAATTAATTGTTTGACTGCAGGTAAACGACGACGGCAAAAAAACAAGCGAAACAAGTCTGTTGCTTAACAGAACTGCTGCCGTAGCGTTAACAGCGCTGTTAACAGCGTGCGCTCTACCTGTGGCAGCAGCAGCGACGTCGACAGCGCGAGTTCTCACCCGCGCACGCCGACAGTAAAAACACGTGCTTATCAGTCGCTCACACGCACACACACTAATACAGCGACCGACAGGCTGGGCAGACAACAACAGAGAATTTGTTTGAAATAAACAAAAAACAGCTGTTGGCTGTCGCACTGGAAGCGAGAGCGCAGCACAGCTGAGAAACGAGTTCCGCCGTTTTGTTGTCTGCCGGCATCTGAAGAGCGCTGCCATAAAATGAGAGCGGGCAGAGTTTATAGCAAGTGCGCAAGCGATATATTGCATGCTACATTTCTGTAATACTTGGTAATTGTCAATAAAGACTGACAATAGTGTAAATCAGAGAATAAGTAAATACGTAAAAAATGAAGAAAAGCCAATCAAAAGTTGTATTTTGTGCACATTCAATGCCATTGCTGGCATTTCTCGCATGCGATAAATGTGCCGACTCGCACGCTCTCGCTCTCTTGCCATAAACGAGTCGAGCCGAAGGCGCACACGAAGCACAACAACTCGTTGAGCCGAAGCATCCACACAGCCACCCACAAACGCACGCACACACACACACACACACACTGACCTGGGCACACGCATGCCGCCACATGCAAGCACGATGCGTGCCTGTGTGTGCTTGTGTGTGAATGCTGGCTCTGGCTTCGACTCCGCTGCTTCCTATTGGAAGGCGCCAGTTGTAAAGCGAAACTCGTCGCGAGCGGTTGCAGCCCTGAGCGTCGTTCCGTCGTCCTCGTTCACGTCGTCGAACAGCATTATGACGTAAACAAAATTCCTCGCAATTGTTCTGTGTGCTGCGCGTATTCTATGCAAATGCGTAAACGTAAAACGCGCATAAATAAGGTGTTTAAATCCAATTCTGCAAATGTAATAAAACGGCAGACGAGTGTGCGCGCTATATAAGTCACATCAAATAATTGCACTGAAAGAATCTGTGAAGCAAGCAAATAAAAACCGAACGTAAAGCGAAATAACTGCACTTTGAACGGGCCGCGCTTTTGTGACATCTCGACGCCGTTCAGTGCTATGCGCTAGGCTTTGTTTTCTAATTGGAATTGGTATTGGAATTGGAATGGCAGTGATTGAATAGCATTGCCTAGAATTGTGCCGTTACTCGGAATGCAAGCGAAAAGCAAGAGTGCAAAGTGTGACCAACGCCGGCTAACTCTGTGTGTAGTTCTCGCTGCTGTTGCTCGCGCTTTTCTCAATTAAATTGAGCCAGCAAAATGTATGTGTGTGTGTGTGCGTAATGTGAGCGGGCAATAAAATATATAAATTACAATTAAAACAGGATTAATTGAAGCACAACACGAAAAATAATAAACAACTTGTATTCCGCCGATAAGAAATTTATATGCATTTCGCATTGATAAGGTGAGTTCCTGTCGCTCCTGAAATTATTCCGAAACTTTTTTATTGCCGCAGCTTAAAGCGCGCTGAATAATTTCAAATTATTATTATGGAAATGTTTTTTTTCTGTGCCTGCGCATTTCGCGTGAAAATGATAATCTAAGCTCTGGCAATTCAGTGCACCAGAAGTTCCGCTTTAAAGTGGGAAATATTTGCCCCAGGGCACATGTTTAAAGAGAATACTTAAATAGCTTGGGTTCCTTTAAGTTTAAGGCAGTTACATTCTTGAAATATCTGTTTGCTTGGTCTGCTGATAAAGTTAGTAAAGTTAGTTGAACTACTTGTAAACAGACTTTAGTGAAAATGAAGTATTCTCTAAAATTACTGAAAAAGTATTACAGCTGTCTTTTTTTAAACTTAATTTTCTTTTTCTATCATTCCCTTCTCTTAAAGTTCTGGTAAAAATATTACCATAAAAATATTACTTGTAACATTAAAAAAATATTATTTGTAGTACAATATTCTCTTAAATTTCTGGAGAAAATATTACAGCTGCTTTTTTTAACTTAATTTTTATTTTCTAAAATTCTATTCTGTTAAATTTCTAGTAAAAATATTACTTCTAACATATATAAAATATTATTTCTAACATTCTATTCTCTTAAATATCTCGATCAAATATTACAGCTATCTTTTTTAAGCTAATTTGCATATTCTAGAATTCAATTCTCTTAACATTATATTCTATTAAATTAAAAAAAAATATTACAGCTGTATTTTTTAACTTAGTTTTCTTTTCCCAAAAATCTACTTTCTTAAATTTCTGAAAATAGTATTACAGCTGTCTTTTTTTAACTTAATTTTTGATTTTCTAACATTCTCTTCTGTTAAATTTGTGGTAAAAATATTACAGCTGCCTTTTTTTAACTTAATTTTCTTTTGTGACTTCTATTCAAATTAGTTTATAGATAAAACTTGTTGCAATTCAAATGTGTTTTTGCGTTTTTATCTAATTTTAATAGATTTTATTTTGGAGCTAGCTTTTTTGATTTATTTCAATTAGTCGTGGTAATAAATTTTATTCTTTACAAATATAAATTGCCTTCATTGGCATATGCCCAAAAAAAGAACAGCAAAAACATAAATTTATCAAATTGCATAATTTAAAAAGAATTCCCGTTCATTGTGAACACTACTTTTGAATTGGTTTTATTGTATGGAGAGTTTCCTTATAGGGCTGTCCACGCCCTTTCTTACATCTCGCACCTCAATTTCGCCCCCTGCCCCCGCTGCTCCCACTTCCCCTCGAGCTGATCGGCAATTTCAAATGGGTCACGCTCTGCGTATGCCTGATTATCGATTTGAATATGCCAGGCATGTTTGCAGTCGCGTCTAACCACGATAGTCCTAAGCGCATGCTACGGGTATCTATAGCCCCTTCGCTTCCTCCCCCCCCTCGCGCTGATCGTTCCCCCATATAATTTGCATTTTTTCGACGCCGTTTACTGTTGTTGCGTTTGGTCGAGTTGCGTTTGGCATTTAATTAATTTTATGCATTTTTAAGCAAGTTCGAGTTGCATTTCAATTGCAGTTGTTGCCGCTACACCGCCCCCCCCCCCTGTTCGCCTCCCCCTTCCCCTGCCGCCGTTGTTGTTCTCTAATTATGCGGCGTGAAAATGCAAGGCATGTACAAACATTTGTACAACTAGTTGACGTGCCACGCTCTGTTGTGGCAGTGGCAGTTGTATCCACTACTTCAAAGAAAAACATTTGGGCAAGCACGCGCAATTGTTTAAACAAAAGCGTATTGCCAACAATGCAGCCCCCCCAAATTATACACAAATACCTCGCTCTCAGCTGCTTTGTGCTGCATGTTGCATGTTGCACACCGTCTGCTGCACAAGCTGCGCTTCATTCAATGGCGAGGCCTCGTCGACTCGCAACTGCGGCAAGGTTTCGGCCCTAGGCCACTTGAGGCGCAGATACAAAAGTATCTGCATCCGTGAGATACACACAATACACGCAATAACTGAGCTCAGCGGGCGGCCCACTCGACACAGCTGAGGTAACTGAAACTAGTTCAAGTGCGTGGCAAGTAATTAGTTTTAGCCGCATTTGTCAAGCTGTCTAGCGACTACCACAAATATTTACAAATAGCGCCGCGTCTTGGTCGCAAACAGTTTACCTCAAGGGCCTCAAGTGGCCGCCCACTTGGAGGTTAATTAAAACGAAATTCTGTGCGGGCGCAACGCTGAAAGATTTCTCGAATGGCTTTTTAATATTTTCCACAAGAGCTCACTTCACATTTCCACTCACAGCTCGCAGCCCCACATGTGTCTGCCCCTCCTCCTCCGCCATCTGTCAGTCGCATCCTACCTACGCAGCGCGACTGACGTGACAGCCGAGTGTCAGAGTTAGATGTTGGCAAGTTCGACATTCTCCGAATACTCAGCTAGTTGCATTTATGCTGTTATGATGCTCTATATACTCGTACTTCGCTTCTGTTTGTCCGACTTGAGGCACAGCTGACAACTGCTTCGCAGCCGAGTGTAAACTGTCAAACTCTATCTAACTAAACAAACAACAAGAACAACAACAAATAGGCATTCGTGTTGTTCTAGGCGTAAGTGAATAGCATTCATTATTCCGCTGCACTTCCGCTCGCCGCGACTGAGTGCAGAGGCGAAAGGGCAACTGAGAGCGTCGCCGAGGTGTCAGAGGTGCTGGGAATCTAGGGAACGCTGCAGCTGCCACTTGTCTCTTGGCTTTGGGTGTCACTTTCCTCATCGATCGGCGCGATAACAGATACGCTCTACGCACTCGGCATAGTCAATTGCATTTCAAGGAAATTAAAACTCCACATATCTTCCATTCAAGATTGTGTAATATTGCATGTTCCACAACCAATAGCTTAACCACGAACTTAGCATATTTGATTTGAACACTTCCATTGTGGAGTTTCCGTTCAAAGAAAATAGAAAGAAAAGATTAACTATCTTTTGCTCATATTGAGCAGAAGTGCTGTTTCAAGTAATGTGTAGATTAGAGCCTCTTCAATTTTAAAGTATTTCCGATTCGCTTGCTTGAAACGTATAAAACTACTACTACTATTTACTACTACTACTACTACTACTACAACTACTACTATTTCTACTACTACTAGTACTACTTCTACTACTATTTACTACAACTTCTAGTACTACTTCTACTAATACTATTACGACTGCTATTACTACTACTATTTACTACTAGTATACTAGATTCTTGCTTTGCATTGTACTATTTTATTTTAAGGCGTCAATAATGATAACTATAGCAATTAGTTTTTCCTCATCTAATCTTGAATAAGACCATTGAGAAAAATAACAATATTTTATACTGTTGCTTGTCAATATATTGCTGCTATTTGAAGTTTAATTTTCAGTTTGGTTTGTACATTTATTCATGAATTTAAGTACTACTTTTAACATTTTAAATAGAAGTTAGATCACAATAATTAAAATTTATATGTTCCCTTTTTAGTCCGTGTCTGTTTAAAGCTTAATTTTCAATCCGTTTATTTTTTCGTGATTAAATGAATCTAAGTAGACTCATTTTAACAGCATAAATATAGTTCATTAATATAATAATTAATATTTATATTTTTGCTTATCATTTCCTTTATGTTTGAAGTATTTTCAGTCTGTTTAATACATAATTTTCTGACAATAGCATTTACTTATTTTTATAATTTTTTTTTTTTTTTAAGTAAATTCATTCTTTTGCCTAATACTTGCTTGCATTGTTTTTTTTTTGTTATGTAGACTTCTTTTAACGTTCTAAAATAAGAAAATATAAATAAAATGTTGGCATGCAGTTGAAATATAAATTTCTATCACCTTGACAAACCCGAAATGTTTTAGAATATAAACACTATATAGACAATTTAGTATTTGATTAGCAGAGATTTATTAGCTTGCAATATTTGGAATATATTAGTATTTAGCTTGTTCCTTTGAAGTGCATAGTTTGGGAATATATTCCCCTAGATAGTTGAGGCACTAGAAAGGTTATAAACCGCAGCTGGAAACTGGAATGCGATTCTAGTGCTGCACTCCGTCCACTTTGGGGGCATTAAAGAGTTACAAATGCCGCCACATTAGCCAGCTTGTAGTTTCTGAGTTGTGGCGACCAACTTCAGCAGTGAATCACGAAGTATTCGCAGTTGGATTCACATTCGCATTCGCATTCATGTTGGCTGCGGCTCGAGTGGTCGCCTTTGGTGGCTGCGGTGGTTGCGGTGGTTTCGACTGCATTTGAAAGTTGATTTGTTCGAACTGATTATGTGTGTCGCTTGTGTGTTTGTGTGTCGCTTGTGTCGCTTGTGTGTTTGCTGCGATTTGGCATGGCGCAGATAATAGTTGCAAATCAGTTAAAGTCCAGTTTAATTGGGCAAACTAATGTGCATTAGCGCGACAAACGAGACGCGACTCATCGAACGCAGCAACACTGTGTCATCTGAACTAAACTGTCCCCTCCCCAGCCACCTTGCCACCTCAATCTTCTCGCCCAGCTGCCCACACCTGTCGCACTCAATGACATATGACACAGCCACAGTTCGATTTACGATCGTGTTCCATCATTAATAGCCCCAGCGACAACGACGACGACGACGACGACGACAACTAACAAATTAGTGAGACTTTCGATTTGCATAATTAAGATTACGTCTCGAATTCTATTCGAGTATCTTCAGTCTGCTCGGTCCCATCAGAGATCGGGCTGATTAGCCGATCGCTTCGCCGGAATAGCAGACGGAACTCTGTGGAAAGTGGCTGGGCAATTAATTGTCGTATAAGCCCGATTTATGGTTATTCTCCTCGCATCTTGACATCAATATGCAGCTTTACACAACTCCAGATGTCGCATCTCGCGTCTCCATCGCAGACTACTTGAATTCGTACAGATCCAGTGCGATAACTTGTGGAAATTTACACAGCTCGATCACTGCCATCAATTACAGTTCTAAATAAATATCTGTGAAATATATAAAAACACATATTAAATATATCTCAATCGAATATTTTAGATTGCCTGAATATCGACTTTATTGCTGGCAAAATTAAACACACAAAAGCATAAAGTTTTTAGTGAGATTAGAAATATTTTTACTCGTTAACATTTCAATCGAACATTATTAACTAGATGTTTTTGTTAATAATTGTGTATAATTCTTCAAATTATCACAAGAAACTATAAATATAAATATATAAATATACTTTGACACGATTGTGTAGAAAAAACTGTAACAAATTTTAAATATTTAAATTTGTAAACGATTTGATCGACTATTCTTAACAGGATTCATTTGACGTGCTTTGTTAGTTTTTGTACTTTTCCAAATAATTCGTCTAAACTCTTCTTAAATTATATCAAAAGCAACTAATAACACGTATGCTTTTTATTTTTGAGTTTGCAAATAGGCTAAACAAGATTTTGTTGAAGGAAATGTAACAAAATTTCAATTTATTTTGAAGTCTCAAGTCTCAAGTTTTTGTCGACCACAAGAGAGGACAAAATATTCATTTGTTTAAACTCTAAGTAAATTTGTTTGACTGCCTAAGCTATATTTCACGAAAATATATATTAAACATATTTCAATAAAATGTTATTGACAGACAACATTTAATTTCTAAATAATTATAAGCAATCGTCAACATATAAACTGCTATTCAGTTGTATTATATTCAAAAGCAGCTTTAAATACTTTTGCTTTATATTTTTGGATTTGCAAATAAAAACTTTGACAACTTACTGTTAAAAATGTAAGAAAATTTAATTAATTTTAAAGCACGTCTCAAGAGGTTGTCGACTGCAAGAAGGACAAAATATTCTTTTGCTTCAACTAATAATACATTTATGAACTATATTGTATTACAATATTTTCACTCTTTTACCTCTCAATCGAATATCTCAAGCTAACAACTATTCTCCTAAAAAATGCTTCAAATCAATGCAATAAATTATAACATAAGCATTTCTTAACACTTTTGCTTTCTACTTTTGGATTTTCAGATGAAAAAGTTGACAATTTTCTGTTAAAAATGAAAGAAAATTTAAAATGAATTTAAGGGACGTCTTAAGAGGTTGTCAACAGCAAGAAAGGACAAAATGATTATTAGCTTGAACTAATAATAAATTTATGAACTATATTATATTATAATATTTGTGCTCTTCAATCTCTCTATCAAATATCTCAAGCAAACAATTATTCTCCTAAAAAATGTTTCTAATGATTGAACTAAATTATAACATAAGCATCTTTTAACACTTTTGCTTTCTACTTTTGGATTTGCAAATGAATGAATGAAAATGACAATTTGTAATGTAAAAAATGTAAATTTACTTTTAAGAAGGACAATATATTATGACAAAATAAATATGCTTGTATATTATCAAATTATAATATTTTTATTATAACAATTATTCTCCTAAAAAATGCTTCTAATGATTTCAATAAATTATAACAAAAGTATCTCTTAATATTTTTGCCTTCTATTTTTGAATTTGCGAATGAAAACTTTGACAATTTTCGGTTGAAAAAACATTAAGTAAATTTAAAATAATTTTAAAGGACGTCTCAAGAGGTTGTCAACAGCAAGAAAGGACAAAATATTCATTAGCTTGAACTAGTTGTGTCGAACATGTTGGCAACATCTTGCTTGACCCGGCCAAATGTTGCTTTCCTTTCGTTCGTTTGAATGCCGAGTGCTTTGCCACTTTAATCTGCGACATTAATTTTGTGGCAGCTTGCGGTGGGAGGGGGAGGGGGGGTTAACTAGGCATGTATTGGCTGCGTTTGGGAGAGCGCAGCTGTGCGTCGCGGCCAATTACAATGCGCTTTTCAGTTGTGGATTTGCGGTGCGGCTCTTGCCGGCATTTTGTCAATTGCAATAAAATAATCAACATGCAACATGCCTCAACAGCAGCAGCAGACGCGGGAGCGGGGTCAAGTCGAGGAGAGGCTTTATTTATTTTTCTTTTATTTGCCAATTTTGTGTCTCGTTTCGTGTGTTATTCTTTTTGCTTTTATGCGCTGTCTGCAGATTTACGACCCGCATGGACAACACGTTTAGCGTTCAAATTGCGAGCCGAGGCGACTTGAGGCTGCAACTGCAACTGCAACTGCATTTTGTTGCCATTAACATAATAATGCGGCGGCTGTGCGCCCCACCAATCCCCCCTGTTGCCGTCGTCGAGACGTTGCACAATTGCGGGCCAAAGCAAATAATCAACTCGCGCTAATCTGCAGCCCAACTGCATTTAGAGGCCGAGACTGTTTGCCAGCCAGAGAGTTACTCAGTTAGTCAGTTAGCCATTCGGTCAGTTTGCGGTTCTCAAAACGTTTATGTTGATTATTTTGCGACTGCGTCTTTTATCATACCCGTAATTCAATCCGCAGTCCAGCAACTTGCTGCATTTGCATTTTCCTTTGCTTTGATTTGTCGACTGTCGGCAGCCACCCCTTCCCCCCTCCTCCACTGGGCTTGCGACGTGAGTTGCATGCAACAATATTTGGATGGCTGCATGTAATCGTGGCCATTGTGGCTGCTCAAGTTATGAAAATGCTGTTAAATTTGATGTAAGATCTATTCACATAATGCTTTGTGTGTCGCCTCAAATGGCTGGCATTAAGGATGCGCTGTGGCAATGAGTGGCGAGCGGGGTAGCGGGGTAGCCAGATATTTGTGCTGCCTTTTCATTACTCATCTTTGACGCTGCTTAGCAACAACATCAATCAACGTCAATCATTCTGCTCTCTGACTGCCCAATGAGTCATTTTGTCAGCCACAAAAGTCGAATCGATTGAAACATTTCCCCATTTCAAACTAAACTAACGAGTTGCAACTTGAAAGACACTTTTGAAATGAGCCGAATTATTGGAATTTTTTATAATTTTGTTTGCTATTAATTGCAGATCGGAATGGTATTTAAATGGAATTAGGGTTTCTTAATATGTATTAGTGAATTATTCTAGATATGCGCAATTTTACATTACTTTTAGAATAGTCTTTGATGCATTTTATATTCAAATAAAAAGATTAAAGAGCATTTTAAAAATAACTCAATAACTTGAATGCAACACAAATCGAATTTAAGTTTGTTATTGATATATTTCAATTAATTATTCTCGACATTCACAATTTGAGGTTACTTTTCAAATAGTTTTTAATGCTTTTGATATTTTTAAATAGCAAGAATATTAAAAGAGTATTGCAAAAAGAGTATTTCTTTTAGAATAGTTTCTAATGCATTTCATTTTTTTAAATAACAAGTAGTTTAAAAGAGTATTTCATAAATAACTCAACAACTGGAAAGTGATGAAATTGCTTTTCATATTGCTTTTAAATGGCAAGACGAGAAAGAGGGAGAAGGAGATGTATTAAAAGAATTATTGTCAAATTAACTCTACAACTTCAAATTTGTGAAATGTATATTTCTAATAATTAAAGTGATTTTAATATTATTATGAAACTTCCATCATTTATATTTATGTTTTTTAATTGATGTTTCTGAATAATTCTTCACATTCACCATAATTTTCAAAAATTTTACAATCGTGTCTAATTTAAAAGATGAAACAAAATTGTGGCAAAAATAACTACACATTAATATTGCTAAAATTTTACACTATATTAATTGGACCGTCTTTAATATTGGCATAAATAGCAGAAGTCGACTTTTAGTTTGTTAAATATATTTTTAAGACTTTATGCTGATTTTAGAAGTCTTTCATTTCACACATTTCAATGGCAAGACAATCAAAAGAATAATCACAAAATTAACTCTACTGCATCAACTAGATCAAATCAGGTGTCAGTGAGAACTTCGAATTTTATTGGGAACAACTGCAGATTAAAAGGTGCAGGGTATTTGTACGTTGGCAAGTATAAAGTTTGGGTCTCTGGTCGTGGGAGTGGAAGTAGCTCAAAAATGGGTCTATTCATGATTGATTGTGCCCAATAATTTATTAATTTTCAGTCACAAAGGCGAAATTGTGCATATTTAAATAATCAATAAATAATAATGCGTGTAACTATGGAACTGCTTCGCCTCGATTCGCACACAGAGCCACTTTTTTTCTCTTCTTTTTTTGTTATTCACAGGCGCCCGCATCCGACGCGGTTATTGAGGCTATGGTCCAACAAGAGAAGAAAAAAAAACGGCAGTTTTGTTGCTGAGTCAAGATAACAGAGCGTGCAGGAGAGAGAGCGAAAGAGAGGGCGAGATAGAAAGAGAGTAGGTAGAGAGACGGCTGGCTGGGCTTATCTTGTCTGTGTAATCGCGCTTCGATTATGAACCCTCATAAATTGACACCGAGACACAGTAGCCAACCGCGCGTGTGTGTGTGAGAGAGAGACAGAGAGAGTGCTTGTGTGTGTGTGTGTGCGTGCTCCTGAGCCTGACTTGTGTAATCCTGTCTGCCTGCAACGGGTTGCTCACTTTCATTAGCATGTGCACGCCGCCCCCTCCCTCTCTCGCTCCCCTTCATGCTCCCGCTTCTAGTAAATGTTTTTCAATTTTCATTGTGGTTTCTCCTTCGCTTTGCTCATCATGCTGCTCTATTGTTGTTTGTGGTTTTCTTGTTATTTTCGTTACGTTTCGTTTCGTTTTTTTTGTGTGTGTTTTGCGTTGGGCGCGGGGAAGTCGAAAATGCCGCATCATCGATTCGAGGCCCAGACACGCCTTAGTTGGCTTATTGAGCCATAACTGCAGCGCTGTTCATCATCTATTTTCATTTTCACTTTTAGTTGCATTACGGCCGCTGCTTACTTTACTGATTAGACGTGCAGCTGACGGTGAGGTGAAAGCAGCCCACAATCACTTGACCCAGAGCAAATACGAGTACAACTAGAACTTAATTAACCAGCTACGTTTTTGTTGCCGTCCTTCATCGACAGCGACAGCGACAGCGACGACGAGTTCATCATTTTTCACGGCGCCCGCTTATCCTGTCAAAAATGTTAAACACTTTTTTACCCGGCCGCAAGTCGAAAAGGTGCCCGGCGATTATTTTATATTTTTTTGCTTACTTTTTGTGCCCCGCTGCCTGCAGCATGAGTTTCACTTTTGTCCTTGTCCCTGAAACGCGCAACAAAAAAGGTTATAAATCATTGGCTGGGCATATTTTTAATAGAGTTGTTACTCGTGTTATTTTCCCTCGTTTTTTTCGGTAACCTTTTGCAGCGAATTTGCGGTTGCGGGGTTCAGTTTTGAATTAACTGCCAGCCAAGTTGGCAAGTTTGAAAAGGGTTTGTTGCCAAAAAACAAGCAGTAACAACAACAACACAGGCACACAAAATAAGTTAAACGCGCTTTTTGCCCGCTGAGTAATCTTTTAATTAATATCATAATTTTGCGTTTCTCTCTGCTTGCAGGTGAGTGCGTTTGATAAGCCGAAAACAAGCAGGTAAATCAGTCAATTAGACCGCCTGCCACCACGACTCCGCGTGATTGAACAGCCCGCTTGCCACACACGACGCGCCGTGGCCCAACAAAAGCGTTTGCTTTGCGCCCGGCGACAAAACCGCAAATTGACAGCGGCAGTGAAAACTTAAAAAACCAGAGAACATCGTCGTCCTCCTCCTCCAGCCGTCATCATCATCATCGTCATCGTCATCATCATTGGGGAGCCAACGTTTCCTTCCGCTCGGCTTTGGGTGGGACGGGGGCGGTGGCGGCTTTGTGCAACCCCCGAAAAGCGCCACAATTGACACCACAAAACCGCAAAAACATAAGAAACAAGAATGTGGTTGCTAGAGCATGCTCGACTCGCAGATATGCTGGAAATAACAGATGCTATCATGAGATGCGTATACGTGATTTTGACTTGAAGAAAATTCGCATTAAATGCATTTCGCTGACTGCTAAAATGTTGTTAGATATTTGATTGTAACTTGAGTGCAAGTTAAACTAAATGCACATTAAAGCAAATTACACAAATTTTAAAAATTTATTTAATAACTCTTTGAAAAGTGAACTCAAATTTGTGCATTTTTATTTGAGTTTAACGTGAATGCAAATTAAAAAAGTGAAGTTGACATTAAAGACATTTAGATGATAGTTAAAAGGTTGTCAAATAACTCAGTTGAGAATAGAAGATTTTACATTGATTGCAAATTCAAGCAATTTACGTGACTCTTAAAATGTTGTGAAAGAACTCAATAGAAAATGGAGGATTTAGACTTGAATGCAAGTTAAAGGAAATTCACATTCAAGACATTTAGATGACTACTAAAATTTTGTTAAATAGCTTAATAGAGAATAGAAGATTTTAATTTGTTTGCAAGTTAAAGGTAATTCGAATTAAAGTATTTAGATGAATGCTGTTAAATAACTCAACTGAAAAGTGAGTAAACATTTTGCATCTTGCAATTTATTTTAGCTTGAAGGCAAGTTAAACGTAAATCTATTCTGCCTGTTAACAAAATTTCAAATAAGTCACAGAGAAGCGAACTAAATTTTGACTTGATTTCGACTTAAATGAAATTCACATTTACGATATTTAAATTAAATTCGCATTTAAGATATTTAAATGAAATTCACATTTAAAATGTTGTTAAATAACTCAACTGAGAAGCGACAATGTTTACTTAGTTGCAAGTTAATAAATGGAAATTCAAATCAAAGAGATTTAGATAACTATTCAAATGTCTATTAAATGACTTAATGACTTGTCATTTTGCAATCGATTTTAAATTGAATGAAAAGAGGGAAATTCACATTTAAGACGTCTACATGTCTGTTAAAAAGTTGCATGACAACTTGATTTAAAATGTAACTAAATTTTTGCATTCTGCATTTGATTAGAAACCTGAATGCAAGTCAAACTAAATTTGCATTAAAGAGATTTTCATTACTGCTAAAAAGTCGCTAGACAATTCGACTTAAAAGTGAGCTACATTTTTGCCAATTAATTGTAAACTTAAATGCAAGTTTAAGTATATTCACATTTAAATAAGCTCTAAAGCATTGTTAACTAACTCGACTGCAAAATTAGCCAAATGCTGTGCAGCAATTGCTGATTGATTGCGTTGCATCACTGTTGTAAGTTCGAGCACTACAAGTGCCACCCGCTAGTTAAACTTTTTGGCTCCAGGGTAGCTGAAGACAGTTGTGTTGTCTTCAAAAAAGGGGTGGCTTTCTGTTGCCACCATTTGGCATATGCTTTGTACTCTGCTGTTGCCTGTTGTAGGCGTCGCAGCTCAGCCATGTTGCAAAGCCGCATGATTGATGGCGCTGCTCTGCTGTTGCGGCACCTGTTGTGGCAGCGCAACATTTAAAGTTGCGCCAGTGATTAAAGCGCCGCATACTCGCTGTCATTTACCAGGCCAAAAGCACACACACACACATGTGTGTGAGTGACTTCGAGATGCTCGAAGTTTTCACTTTCCGGCCCAAAAATATGCGGCAGCTACACGAAAAACGGCTAAACAATGCCACAGTTTTCACTTCCGAGACTTGTGCGTCAATGTCAACATTTGACAGCAGCCAAGACCGATGAGAGAGGGAGACAAAGGGAGACAAGGAGAGGGCGGAGCACGGATTTACTTTTATTTTATTACTGTCATTGCTGGCGGGCGGCTTCCGCCTCGAGCTGTGGCAAGTTGCTTCAACTGCTGTCGACGTCGTTATCCTTTTGCTCGACCGATTCGACTGGCTCGACTTTATCAGCCATCAGCTGTGCATGCTCGGCTCTAGCCTCGTTCGTTATCTGCTGTTTAGTCAGGCGGGTGTGCGACTGTGTGTGTGTGTGTGGCGAGTATGCGACTCTGTGTGTGGCGAGTGTGTGGCATCTTGGGCGAAGTCGTAAATTAAAAATGGCTTAATATGTAAATCCTGGGCTGCCCCGCGTCTGGTCGCCTGCAGCTTAGTTCTGTGGATACTTCGGCTTATGTGTGTCCCTGTCTTCACAGCCGCATCTATCTTGCCCCCCCCCCCTCCCCCTGGCGTTCGACATGCAGCACAATCTATGCGCCTTGACTTCGACTCACTGACTTCTTGTTCTGCTCGTTGACAGCGACTTCAGTTTGGCTGGCAAGTTTTGCTGCTCCCACACATTGGTTGCCTTTGCTGATTAGTCGCTCTGCTGCCTGTAATTGCTCCCCTGCCCCCAAATGGGGCTCAAGGGCGGCGCTCTGTTGTCCTGTTGCCAGGAATTAGCATTAGCATATGGCGCACATCGAGTGACGAGCACTTGGCCAAATGGACTGTCATTAAATTATTCCCTTTGCAACTTGCAGTGTCATTTAATTCACCATTTTTCTCCCGTGCTGCATTTGAGTAATTAATTTTAGCTGCATTCGGTTTTATCATCTCGTCGTTATTGCGCTGACCCCAATGGCGACTGCAATTAGCCGCGGAAAATGTGAAAACTCGCCTCTCAGCCGCGCGCCTCAATAAAAATAATTTAGCAAATTAATATTTATGGCGCGCATTTTATTGAAGCCGAAAAAAACGACACTGCTTTAAACATTAATTGCGTTTTGTCAAATGCATTATTCAATTAATCTGCACTCATTTCTTTTTTTTTCTTTTTCGTATTTTTCAAGTTTAACACAATGTTGAACAAGCTGCGCGCAGTCGGCATTAAATATTTACAAAACATATTAATTAATTCGATTTTGCACGATTCACTTGACATCAGAGTCACTTGACTTCACTCTCTGCACGATTTGCTACAGATATCGAGTATATATAGAGTACTCAACTTGATTGGCAGTGTTTAACAATTGCATAATAATTTCAGTATAGTTCTTTTACTTTATCAATTGACATTTTATAAATTAAACAATTTGTTTTCAATTGCATTTAGTAGAGAGTTTAGCTTAAATTCCTCCGATATTTCAAAGGAAATTGAATAGCTGCAAAGCATTTAAATCTTAATTTTGTATATAGATATTAAGTCTACTTATGTGTTGATACATTTGTTGATTACAAATTCATTACAATGTCCTGTTTACTTCAAAGAAAACAGAGATACGCTTTTAAATCTGAAGTAGTGCACTTTGTTGTATTAATTTGTACAAATCTTAATGTTCTGTATCGATATTAAGTTTAGTGATTTGCTAATGTGTTGATTACTTAAATAAGATTGTGGTTATATAAGATACATATTGAAATCTGATTCGTTTGATCTAGAAAACTTTATTCAATCGGCAGCAGCGTTTCAATCAAGTAGCTTTATACAACACATGTGAACGTCGTGCTTAAGTCTGATTTGCGAATCCGTTGTCACATTTGAATCTGATCTTGAATACTTTATTCAATTAGAAGCGCTGCTATTCATATTTGTCATATATATCTGCTATACAAATATTAAGTTTGATTGGCTAATTTGTCTTTTGTCTAAATTTTTTAACCAAAGATACATTTCAATCTTCAAGCTTCAATCTAGTAGCTGCAATACATATTGTTTGTTTTATTTTAAACGATTGTCCTGCTTGAGTCTAATTTGCCAATTCGTTGGCACATTTCAATCTGATCGGTTCATTCAATCGACAATCTTTATGCATTGATATCTGCTATACAAATATTAAGTCTACTGATTTGTCAATTCATTTAAAACTCGCACTGTTTGCAGCTAAGATACGAGATCGCCGATGTCATCGGCCTGATCTACCATAAGAATTACTCTAGTATATATAAATCGTGATTAACTATACATTAAAACTAATGCTGTTGAAGTCTGATTTGCTAATTCGTTGGCACATTTCAATTGATCGCTTGGATGTGGCATACTTTAATCTATACGGCTTCAATCTGCACATAAAAAGTATTGCTCGCCCTGTCAGAGAAACGCAGAGATACGATAATGTCATTGGTCTGATTTAGCATACTTTATTCAGTCGGGAGCAGTACTTCAATCTAGTAGCAACATATATTGATTACAAGCGAATGTCCTGCTTGAGTTGGATTTGCCAATTCGTTGCTATTCAATCAATGGACATCTCCAATCTTTATGCATAAATATCTGCCATACAAATATAAAATCTAACAGATTGCCAATTCATTTACTGCTCGCCCTGTTTGTGTTTGGATAATGTCGATGTCATCGGTCTAATCTAGCATACTTTATTCAATCGGCAGCAGTGCTTCAATCTAGTAGCTGCAACATATATTGATTACAAGCGAATGTCCTGCTTGAGTTGAATTTGATAAATCGTTGCTACATTCAAATCTGATCGTTTTATTCAATCGGCAGCTTCAATCTTTATGCATTGATATCTGTCATACTAACTGCCAATTGTGTTTTAGAGAAACGCAGAGATGGGATAATGTCGATGTCATCGGTCTGATGTAGCATATTTTATTCAGTCGGGAGCAGTACTTCAATCTAGTAGCAACATATTTTGATTACAAGCGAATGTCCAGCTTGAGTCTCATTTGCCAGCTACATTTAAATCTGATCGTTTTATTCAATCGGCAGCTTCAATCGTTATGCATTCATATCTGCCATATTAATTTACCAATTAATTTACTGCTCGTTCTGTTTGTGTTTTAGAGAAACGCAGAGATGGGATAATGTCGATGTCATCGGTCTGATCTAGCATACTTTATTCTAGCCGGGCCAGCGAATCTGCGCAATACAATGGGAATGGGAAACAGTGGGAGCCCTACACGACACACGGATTTGAGGAATCAGTACTGGGGAAGCATCTCAATCTGGTTGCTAAAACAATGACAACTGCACTACACAGGATACAGGGAGGGGGTGTGTGGGGATGCGCATCAGATGCGCGTGTTGCGACCCGTGGAGCCCGTCGAGGGGGAGGCCTTGTAGAGGCTGAGCACGGACTGGTTGGGCGGCCGCTTGGTGGGTATGGGTCGCTGGATGCGGAACGTGCAGAGCAGGTTCTCGTCGACGCACATCATGGCGCCGGCGTTGTCGAACTCGCCGCAGTAGTTCGGCGCCGAGAAGATGGTGATCAGCTGGCGCTTCGCAAAGAACTCGTACCCGTCCTCGACCACCTGGTGGGCGCGACAGATGAGACTGAAGCCGTGACGCTTGAGGAAGCTGGCGACGATGTCGGCGCCGAACGTGTAGCTGACGCCGCGATCGTTGAGGCCCCAGCCGACGGTGCGCGGATCGGGATCGGACCAGAGCAGGTCGCAGAGCGGGCCCTGGTCGGGTATCTCGGTGGGTCGCTGGATGCTGCGCACCTGGTCCATGGTGAAGAGGCTGGGACTGAGGCCGCCGTGGCAGCAGAAGATGTTCTGCTCGACGATGGCGGCGACGGGCATGCAGTTGTAGCAGTCGACGAAGCAGCGCCACAGCTTGATCGAGTAGCGACGCTTGCACTCGTCGTAGAAGCCGTAGATGCGGTTCAGGCTGCTGCTCTCGTGGTTGCCGCGCAGCAGATGGATCTTGTCCGGGTAGCGCACCTTGTACGCCAGCAGCAGCGTCAGCGTCTCCACCGACTGCTTGCCGCGGTCCACGTAGTCGCCGAGGAACAGATAGTTGGCGCGCGGCGGGAAGCCGGCCATCTTGAAGTACTTCAGCAGATTGGTGAACTGGCCGTGGATGTCGCCCAGTATGTTCACCGGCGCCTGCAGCTCCAGCAGCGGCGACTCGGCCAGCATCACCTCGCGCGCCCGCCGACAGACGGTGGCCACCTCGTGGTCGTCGAGCAGCACGCTGCCGTTCCAGCTGGCCATGCCCTGCTCCGTCAGCCGGGCAATGATCTCGTCCACGTCCGGCGTCGCCTCGTACACCGAGTCGCTGCTCGACTTGGACGCCGGCGACGCCGAGGACACGCGACTGCGCCGCACCATGTAGTTCATGCAGTAGCCCACGGCAGCGTCCTTCGACAGGAAGTACGACGACATGGCTCCGCTTCCACTGCACTCTGCTCTGTCTCGGTGTGTCTGTGTGTGTGCGAGTGTATAAGTGTCTATGTCTGTGCCTGTGTGTGTGTGTGTGTGTGTGAGAGTGTGTGTCCAGAGGGTGCGCAACAATTTGGAATTTCGATGGGTGTGGTCGGGTCTAGTCTAGTGTGTGGCTGCGTTCGATTTCCGACTCAGTTCAACTCAGATTCAATTGAGGGACGAAACGAGTCCCCAATTTAATAATAAACTGAACACTTTTGCTAAGCAGCTGACGAAACTCCGATTCCACACGATCCTCCAGTTTTCCGCAATTCAGCGCTACTCACGAGATTCCAACATTCCCACTTCATCGCCGCTCAACATTTACCACACAACTGCGCTTTTTGCCATCGATTTAAGATATCTTAATAATGCATTTGTAATATATGTTAATAAACATTTTTATCAACTATTTATGTAAGGTATTACTGCTAAATTAAATTTAATCAATTGCCAAATTTACACTTTCACTAGACAATGGAGTCTGTGAAGTGGAATATCTTTTCGATATGCTGATGATATACGATTAAACGATTATTGTTGCTCAAATTAAGAAAACTGCTCAGTCTATTCAATTTACTTGCTAGGATATCTTTCTCGATATGTTGATGATAAATTTTATGCATTATTCAATGGATTTTTGAGAAAGACATTAAACACAATTCCGTCTAAATCTTTTGGATGAAGTAATGATATCTTTTAGTCGCAATGCTTTTGAGAAAGGCATTATTCTTCGATAGTTTCAATTGCGAATTCAATTGTATTAATATTATTGGTAATTTCAGACTATTTTGACTCACATTTATAAGACCATTCTGTGATCATCTTTTCGATATGCCAATGATATCTTCTTCTACTTTTTGGTTTGTTCTTCGATAGTTCTATTAGCTAATTCAATTCCAATAAAATCAGACTACACTTAAATGATAGCTCATTAGTAGTCAAATTCAAGACAATGCAGTCTATAGATAGAATACTTTCATAGCTGTCTTTTTGATAAGTTTATGATATATTAATACGATTATTCAAAGAGTTTACAAGTTTGGGTTAATCAAAATAGTTGGTAAATTCAGATTATACTTCTACATGATTGTTGCCTAAATTTAGAAGACATTTCACATTTATTACGCACTACTCTCTCGCATATGTTATGATATTTTGAGATGATTATTCAAAGAGTTATCGAGAAATGGATCAATAGTTTCATTAGCCAATACAATTGTATTAAAATAATTGGTTAAGTCGGACTATACTTAAATTATTGTTACCTTCTTATCGATAGTTGATGGTATCTTAATACGATTAATTATGCAAAAAGAATTGCCCAACACTTTCTGGGATTTCTGTTCGATATGTTTATGATATCTTAATAGGACTAATAATAATAATAGTTGATAAATTCTGACTCTATTAGAAGACATTTCAAATATATTACGCACTACTCTCTCTCTCTCTCTCATGATATCTTGAGATGATTAGTCAAAGAGTTGTCGTGAAATGGATTTTGGCGCACAGCTCGATAGTTTCATCAGTCGTGTGGAGAGCAGAAGTCGCCAAGCAGTTGTCAAGCAGACAAAGTCCGAAGAAGTTCAACGATTACGCTCGGCTTTTGTGCATACTTAAGTAGCTGCTCGGCACAGACTGCTGAAGTGGCTTTGTTATCTGATTGACAGTTTCGAAATCAGTTCTCATTTCCACACTCTCCACCCCCCGCCGACCGCCTGGACAAATCTGCGGCGCGGAGTGAGGTTCGCACATGCAAGAATATATAACTGTCTTTCAATCAACTAAATTTCTCCACTCTCCTCGGCTCGCTCGCTGCTGTTTGCTGCTTTTTGAGGCATCACATCCGTTGCTTTTATTTTTCAAATCAACATAATGGACACTTTGCCCGGCAGCGGCAAACCCAGCAGCCTCCCCCATTCCCCCCTCCGGTTTATTTGACTGCACCCCAACCGTCGACATAAAAATACAAAGGCAACTTCAGTGTTTTCAGTGTTGCCTTTGACAGCTGACACAAAATGCAAAAGCAACGCATTTCCAGTGGGTGGCTGCCAAGCGGGAGGATTGTGCACACCCCCTCCCCCCTCCGACGCCCCCTCTCCTGCCGTGCGGCGCCATGGCAACGGCCGAACACAAATCCCAGCCCGGTTTTAACCTACCGCAGCTGCAGCATTCGCTGCTCTTGGCCTGTCACTCATTAAACATTTTGCCAGCTTGCAACTTAGTCCCGTTTGCCAGCGCTGTTGTTGTCCTTGTCATGCCAAGTGTCACAACACTCGCCCGGCTGCATTCTGTTGATTTTACGAGCGCGTGTGACAAGCAGCCAAATCGCTTCCGATTCCAGCTCCCATTCGCACTCGGATTCGGATTCGCATTCGTTTTCGAGCAGCCCCCAACTGCATCAAGTTGTCTGATTAGACTTGCAACGCGCTGCTCGCCCAGGACAGAGAAGTGCTCCGAAAGGGGGTCGGCACCCTAAATATTAATATACAAATACAGCGAAAGAAATTATTGCCTAATAAAAACGATTTTGAAGCACTTTGCTGTATATTTCTTGACATTAGCTGCGCTTAATTTTCTATATTATATATAGAACATTTCTTTACTTAAAATTGTATTTCTGAAATTAATATGAAATTTGTTTATAGAACAAGTTTTCATTTCAAATTGTATTTCTTAAGTGAATATGAAATTTATGTATAGAAACGTTTCTTCATTTCAAATTGTATTTCTTAAATGAATATGAAATTTATTTATAGAACACGTTGTCATTCAAAATTTCATTTCTTAAATTAATATGAAATTTATTTATGAAACATTTCATCATTTAAAATTGTATTTCTTTTTTAAATAAGAAATTAATATATAGAACTATTTTTCATTTCAAATTGTATTTCTTAAATGAATATGAAATTTATTTATAGAACAAGTTTTCATTTAAAATTGTATTTCCTAAATCAAAATTCAATATTAATACATTTTCGTTTATATATATACTATTCTTTTACTATTTACTATATATATCTATTTCTTTTACTTTTTAGACAATTTTCTTATTTTTCGACTTCATTGAATTTTGTTTAATTTTTAATTCTTTATTGTGGTATATTTTTGCCTCATTTAAAACTATCTTTCTAAAATTCTATTTCAATTATTTGGCCGTCCTTCGACTAAAAACAAATCCATGTTAACTTTTATTTCTAAATTGTAAAACTACATTTATTTGCTAAACTATTGTTTTTCCAATATACTCAGTTTTTGTTAATTTCCTGAAAATAGTGAAAACATTCTTAATTATTGAATATCATTTTAGTACTCTATAAGAAATATAAAAATTACTAAAATTTCCAAATTATTTAATTCTATTTATTTGCTAAATTATTGTTTTTTAATTTAGTTATTTTTTTACTTTTCTGAAAATAATGCCAACTTTTTAACTTTCTCGATAGGAACTGATAAAAATTTCAAAAATTTCTGCATTTATTTGCTAAGTTATCATTTTACAATTCAATTTATATTCTTAATTGTTGAATATATTGAATTGCGAAAATTACCCCTTTATGAAGAACGCCCCTGCGCCGTCGTCAAGTTGACAACATGTTGCCCACATATTTAGCGCGGTTACTGCTCTGATTGAATATTTGTCCAAGAAATACATGTGAGACCCACAATTGCAGCCAGCCAGCATCCCCCTGACAGCGCCCGCAACATGAAAGATTATGGATTTGCAAAGTAGTTGCAGTTACGAGTGCGAGTACAAGTGCTGCTCTGTGGTGCCCTCACCCCGTTATGTTTTGTCAGCAAATATTAAAATATTTCACACGAAAAATTAACTCGCCTTTCTTTTTCGTATGCATTCGTATATTCGTATGTGTGTGTGTGTGTGTGTGGCTGCAGTTTTGCTATTGCTATTTTTACAGCGCTGCGCGCAGCAGAGCAAACACAGCTGGGCCCAGCACTGCTGCCCTGCTGCCCTGCGTGAGTGCGAAGAGAGCTGGGTCGCCGACTGCGTCGCATTGCTTATCTAATGGGCTGCAGCGACTGCGGCTGCTGCTGCGCTTATCGGTGTATGCATTGTTGTTGTTGATGTTCTACATGCTGAAGCTGCTGCTGCGCCCGCACATACAGTCTGCATCTCCATCTCACTCGCGTTCGTTTTGTTTGTTCTTGTAGTTGTTAATTGCTCGTCGCTACTTTCTTGCACCCTTCACAATGCGCCGTTAATCACGGCAGAGTGCCAGATAGAGTGGGAGATAGACTGAGTGCGTTGGGCAGAGAGAAATGGCTGGAGGCGCACACATCAATGCAGAGTTGTTGTTGGTTTTCGTTAATGGGTTTTTATTTGTTTATATGAGCGTCTAGAAAATATGATGCGCGCCTTTGTATGAGGGATTGCCAGCCCCCCTCAGACCACCATAATCGCTCGCGCTCGCGCTCTCCCTCTCTCGCTCTCACTCGCTGACCATTTGGGCTGCTCATGGGAATTCTTACAACTGTTTTTCATGACAAGTGTGCACTTTGAATTTGTGTAGAAGAAGCGCAGAGGGGGCGGGGCAGCTAAGTTGTCGTTTTTCGACTTCTCTTTGATCCCTGTGATTATAGTTAGCTCTAGTTGTGCAGTTGTGTGCGTTTAAGTGGGCGTGCCTTCTGCCATACGCTTGACCGAGAAAGCTCCGAAGTTATTTTTGTTTTCTGTTTTCATTCATTGTACACTTATTAATTACAGTTTTCACTGTGCACTTGTTTGTAGTTTGGTAAGAGTTCACAAATAGACAACAACTGAGTTATGCAAAGAGAAAAACGCACTCATCACATTCCGTTTTGAACTCAATAAATATTGTTTACATGAAAGTTTCCTCGATATCCGATACTTTGCCATCAATCAGTGTCAATCCACTGCCATATGTCGCAATCAGAAATCAATTAAATATTTATTGACGACAATCTAGGATGTCACTCCCGTAGAAATATTGATTTGCTATCGCTTCCACCCCCAAAAACAAAACCCAAGTGCTAGAGATTAGCAAACAACCCATGAAGCATTTATATTTACAGAAGCTGTCAAAATATAAAGGAAATCCATAGTTCCACAAATGACAACTAAATTGAAGGCGACTTTATAATTCACACATTCGATATTGAGAACTTCATAACTTTACCGATATTTGCTGTGCGACTAATTAACATCATTTATGATGTGACGGAAAAACATTGCACCACAAGGGAGAAGGCGGCCGAGTGAAGGCCCTCATAATAGACCATACACAGAGGTTTCGACCCTGACCCACGCCCCCAGACTCATTACTGTTGATATTGTTGTTGCAGTTGTAATTATGTGTAGTAAATGCGACACAACAATAAGCGACAACTGTTGACATTTACAATTGTTTTCAGTTATGAAACAAAAACGTCGCTAATTAAGCAATCAATTGCATAAAGTCCGCTGTTTGCTGTCAAACAGTCTGAAATGTGCAACAAAAGTTGCATTAGCAGTCAATGCATAAAATAAAATGATTTGTACGCATCAGTGAGTACATTATATTTATTAAAAAGAATTGAAAAAAGTAAATTTACCAATTGACCCCGACGTGATTTGAACACGCAACCTTCTGATCTGGAGTCAGACGCGCTACCGTTGCGCCACGGAGTCACATGTACTGATCCGCGCACAAGTGCGCATTTGAACGCGGCGCTGCTTATGCTTATCGCTTGTACTTAATTTAGCACAAAGAACGACCAAACTGAGCGTAGCTATTAATAGACGCACTATATTATACTATCTACACAAGTGTTTGCGCCTATGTGGAGGCAAATTTATCTAATCTAGACGCACTAAATATGTTTGCAATAAATTAAAATTTGTTGCCTTTGCGATTAAGCAGTGATTAGTTTGATTAGTCTGACATACCACGCGCCCACGCCGTTCTAATTAACTGCCGGCATCTAGATGTGCTAGATGTTGCTCCCCCGCGGCGCGCGACTCTTCTGAAGTGACAACCAAAATGCATTACGTGTTTGGAGAACAGCTCTAATGGCTGTGATCTAAGGTGCTCGACGGGACGGGACGACTGCGATCCGAGTTCCCCCAGACACCTGCCTCGAGACGTGTGCCGCCAAAGCTTTTAGCTGTCGCCGCGCTGTGAGTCCCGAAATAAATATAAATCACCAGGCAACGGGCAACAGGCAGCAGCAACAACAATAGAATGGAAATGCTGCACATACTGCGGCGCAACGGATTTCGTTGTTCTGTTTATTTATTCATTGATTTTTAATACACTACCCAGAGCTGCTATCTTGTAAATGGATAAAGACGGAGACGAAGACGCAGCCGCAGTGAAATTGATTTCCCCTCCCCCCAACTCCAACTGCGGCTGCAACTCCATCGATCTTCCCATTTGCATTGTGACTAATTGTGAGACTCCTCCATAGACGCTGGGTGGCATTCCCTTCCGCGGAACTCCAGCTGTTTCCATTGTTTGGAAATGCGTTTTCATTGTGCCACAGACCTCGCTTGTTGTTGTTGTTGGGTTTTATTTCTCACTTTTGTCGTGCGGCTATTTTTGTGTTTTAATATTTATGCTTTTTAATGTTCATATTTAGTGCGGCTCCACTGTTTCCCAGTCGCGGACTCTTTTTACGAGTCTTCTCCGAGTGTGCCGTGTGTCGTGTGTCTGCCACATAACATGCTGTGTTGGGCTTGTTGCCGCGAGCGGAAATTGATCGTAAAATTTACACTTTCTTGCTGGTCGCGTTGACAAGTTCACACGCCCCAAAGAAGTCGTAGGAGTTGTGCTCCGATAGCGCACAAAACATTAACATTAACTCACTAAAAACATCATCAAAATTATTGGCAGGAACTGGAGAATAATGTAAATTTAGATTGATAAAGCAAACGCAGCATTGCCAGAGCATCCAAGTCTCACTCTCAGACTCTCGACTGGCTTATTTGCTTTGTTAAATTAAGACATTTAGATGGTAGCTCCATAAAAAAAGACTCGTGAGTTTAAAATTCATTAAACATGCAAATTTCTGCAGTTTTAAGTGCATTTTTTCAATTCAAAATTCAAATTCAAAATTCATATAAAACACAAATTCACTTAACTATGCTTTAAGAGCACTTTTCTATTAAGTTATAAATTAATTAGTAAAAAATACTTGAATACTTATTTAGGGACATGTTGATTGCTTTCTTTTCTGACACTTTGAGCTGGTAGAAACATAAACTATAAATATGTCGTTTAAAAATTCATTGAAATGCTAATTGACTTGTGCTTTCTGCAGACAGAAATTCACTTTTCTATTGAGTTATAAATGAAAAACTTGATAATATTAAAATACATATGTAGGAACATGCTGCTTTCTTTCATTACAGTCACTTTTAGATTATAGAACCATAAAATGAAAACTTGTAGGTAAAAAATGCATGACTGATAAACTTTATAATATTTAAGTACATTATTAGGGAATGTTGATTTCTTTCTTTATAAAATGAAAACTTGTGAATTAAAAATGCATTATAAACGCGTATTTCTGCATTTTTGTATTAAGTAATAATAGCAACTCTTCACAATATTTAAATACATCAGTTTGTCGCTGCTGATTTCTTCCTTTACAGCCGTTTTTAGATAATAGGACCATAAACTGTAGGACCATAAAATGTAGGACCATGAATGGGAATGAAAAATGCTCTATTCAACATACAAATTTATTATTAATTAAGTAAATAACTTCTTAGTATTAAAATACTTATTTAGAGACATAGTAAGTTAACATTTTCACTTACAACACTACTGGTGGCATATAAACAGGATTCTTGCTGCCGTCTGCCATCGACATTTATGCTTTTTCCGTCATAATTGCAAAACTTTGGCTGGATGCCGAGAGTTGTCCAAATGCAATTTGCAATGCGTCAAACAGTAGCAACAACTTGTGATGTATAAACAAGCATATACACTTAACTACACTACAGCGCTGGGCGCTGCACTTAGCCAACTCGAGTGTAAACAATGCGAGTGGGGAGCAAGTGAGGGGGGAGCGTAACCTCGTTGCAAGACTGCAACACTTGATCAGCTTAAATCAAACAAAATGAGGAATAACATTTGTAGAGCTGTCGTTGCTGAAGTCGAAGTTGGATAAGTTGTCGAGTCGAGTCGAGTCAACTTAACTGCTCCCCATTTGGCCTCCCTTTGTGTACTGTTATACAGTATACTCTTCAAACATTATAGCACTTTACACTTTTCACACGCTAAAATAATATTTTTGCCCAGCACAGGCAGAGCGAGCGAGCGAGAGAGAGAGAGAGGTCGCCGCCCTACGATGGGCGCTGTGGCTAAGTGCTGAGTGTTTGGCAGTGTGTAAACAGCAACGCAAATGTCAAGTAGCCGTCAATTGGCGGGCAAGAAAGCGCAGGACAAGACAGGACAGCGCATAAACCGCAATTGGGCAGACAACTGCTCTCCTTCAACACTTTCACTGCAGTCAGCGCTAAAAGTGTTTGCATTTTTATCAACGCCGTCGTCGGCGTCTTCGTCGTTCACCGTTCGTTGCTCTCTGCCAAGCCACCTGCCCGCTGTCGCCGCCGTCTCTATTGTCGGCTTCGGCATGTGCAAACACTTCCCGTTGACTTTTTGCTCTCCCGATCTCCCTGTGTCCCGCTCTCCCGTTCTCTATTTCGTTTGCTTGCATGGGAAAACCGCTTAGCATGTTTACCTTTATGTTCGGCACTTGAATTCGCCGTGTTGCATTAGTTCGCCGTCCGCTCCGTCGTCCCCATTACTCACGCTTAAGTGCAGACAGGTGCGCCTGGCCGCCATTTTCTACATGCTAAGAACACAACAAAAAAAGGAAACGCAAGATGACGAAGAAGAAGAGCACTACACACAAACTGGCAGTTCGAGAAGCCAAACGCAAGTCCACAGTCCGTCCACACTCTGCTTTTGTTTGCTCTGTTTAACCCATAAACGTGCTTCAAGGGTTTTCGCCACCCCACAGCACAAGTGTGCGTGCGTGTGTGTGTGTGTGCAAACAGTTGTGCTGACAAAGAGTGAAGCAGCAATGTACAATGTGGCAACGCTGGCCGCCATTTTGGGGTTGCCAAGTGTTGGCATATTGCAAATGACGCTGCACACGAACGAAAGCTTTTGTTCTTTGTGTGTTCTTTGAGCGAAATAACTTTGTATCAAACGGAAGTATTGAATTTGTCTAATTTTACGCTGTTCAATGAAAACTGTTATTAATTTATATATACAAGACTTAGCGGTAGACACAAAAATGCGAATTTCTAAAAGGCATTCTTGCTTTGTTTTGAATATAATTATATATAAATGAATTATAAATAAATGACGATAGACAGAAAATTATGCATTTGCAAAATGTTATAATTTGTAATTAAATACAAATGTTAATGAATTCATGCATAAAAAATTAGCTATTCTAAGCAAAATTTGTTAAATTAATATACATAATTTAATTTAATTTAATTCATATAACAAAACAAATCACGCTAGACAGGAAATTACGTATTTGAGAGAGCTTCAGTTCATTGTTCGAAATAACTTTTAATTGCACATTAAAACTGTTACAATATTAAATATAAATTCTAATTAATTCACATGTAAATCAATATCTGTCTTAGTAAAATGCTCTAACTGAATTTAAATATTAAATTTCTTCATCAAATATGCTTATAAATTATAACTAATTGCTACATATAACTTATGATTAGTTCAGAATACAAAACCAGTTTTTTGACTTATTTTAACCCGAAGACTAAAAGACTTGGAATTAAGTGTGTGAGCTTCAGCACTCTAGCGATTACTTGGAATGACAACAACCTAGATAATGTGCACCCCAATGATGTATTACAGCATCTGTAGTTTGTCTTAGAGGTAATTAAGTGAGAACGGAAGAGCACAATGAACAGAAGTTGGGTGTGATGGGAAAATCTGCGTCGATTTACATAGTTGTGGGTTTGATGCCTTTTTGAGTCATTGCGCAGCTCACGGCGAAGTGAGAAGAGATCTCGCTCCACCTTTGCAGTCGAGTGGAACGAGACAATTCAGTTAATTGCGCTTTTATCCAAAAGCTTATGAAATGAAATCCCCACAATTAATTGAAGCAACTGAAGAACTACGCGGAGCTGTATACAAAAATTAATTAAAAGCAAACACACGGAAAAAACGAATCGAGTTGGGGGATTGGGGTAGTGGGAAAGTCGAAGAGAGTGTCAGCTAATAGCGCTGGACTAATGCAGTCAAATAGAGCTCGAATTGGAGCTGGAGGATGAGGGGGTGGGGCGTGTTGATGGGCATTTAAGTTAATACTGATTAATGCTGACAAATTAACTACGGAATTAATCAATGTCCGAGTCGTTTACATGTAGAACAGCGTCAAATCAACAAAGACATGATGAACAAAATACAAAAAGACAACAACTGCGACAACGACAACAACGCTTGCACAGCCTACATTGATAAGGCCGTGTGGAGTGTGGCGACATCTAGCGGCGAGCGCGACAACTGCGGTGGTGCGGGCGCCTTTGTTGTTTGCCACTTGTGACGATTTATCAATGCCAGGCACAAACAACAAACGAAGCAAGACACAGAGACAGAGAGAGAGAGAGAGCGGGAGAGCACGAGAGCATTTCATCAAAGTGTCGAGAGATTATCAACTTGACAGTCCGCCAGAGACCCGAACAACAAACAGCCTCTTCACCCACTAAGCACGCCAAACTGCAAGCTACACTGAGCGAAACGCAAGCAACTTAGTTCTATGCTAGAAAAGCGATTGCAATATTTAAGCGATTTGCAAACTGATTAAAACTGCTTAGTTTAGGTAAAAGTTAAACGAAGTAATAGTTTTTATTCGTATGAGCAAAAGAAGTTTTTATTTATTTTTTTTTAAATATATTCAAAATACTATTTCTAATAATGATTGCGAAAGCAAAGCGAAATACCAGGATTTTAGTTCTGAAAAACTTTCAGCAGCATTTTAATTATTTTGTTTTGATATATATAAAACAGACAAGCTCATCTGTTAATTTCAGATATTTCCTCTTTTGCTCTCAGTCTGTGAAAATACTATTTCTTATTATGCAGGAACATATATTTATTTATAAGGAAAACGAACAATGTTTTAGTTCTATTAAAATTTGAGAAGTATTTTAATTATTTTTTTTTAAATATTTCATCTACCAAAAACAAAGAATTTCAGCGCATTCCTCTCTGGTTCTCAGTCTGCCAAAATAATATATCTAATAATGTATATATATATATATATCAGAAGCATTTTAATTTGTTCTTAAATATGTATACTCAAAATACTATTTCAAATAATATCTAACATATTTATTATTATATTTATTATTGCTTATGCTTTTGAAAGTTTAATATAACTAAAAAAGTATTATTTTCTAAATTACCTAAAGTTTAAAACGATTGTAAGTTAGTGGGAAGCTTCTTTATTTATATTTCTGTATATTTCAATTATTTTCTTTATCTACTCTTTAATTTTGCTGTAGTATTTTTATTAAAATACAATTGTTTTCCTTTTTACATCTGTTATTGCTTCAATAACTTATTCTTTCTGTTGTATTTTCATTAAGATTGAATTGCTCACCTTTTCATATATATTTTTTATATTTAATATCTTAGCAAATACTACAATTCAAATACTTTAATTTTGTAAGTCATTTTTTATATATGCCAAACTTAATTCTTTTCTTAAACTTCTCACTGTTTTCTTGTATTTAAATGCTTTTAATGTGCTTCAATTTTTAAAGTGTTGCTAGGAAAGTTGCTTGAAAGCGCATTTAGATATACTTTTGTTAATCTCTTGTTTATCTATGTTGATAATATGATGTTTTTGGGCAGTGTGTTGTGCGAGTGTTTGAGGTAGCTCGAGTTGAGTGCGACTCGAAGAGTCCGGCGACAGTTTGCAAGTTTTGTGCGTGTTTGCAGTCCATCAAACGGCATGTGATAATTCAGGTTCATCAGCATTACAATCAGCCTAAGCACAACAATACACACACACACACAGCAATGGCACTCGTAAAAGTCAATGTTGTGTAGCAACTATTTACTTATTTATATGCGAAGGAAAAGCGAGACAGAGAGCTCAAGTGAGATGTCGTTCATTCGGCATGCAAAAGCCCATGATGATTACTGTGGACGGACGGACGGAGCGACAGATGGATGGATGGATGGATGGGAGGATTGAGGCATGGATGGCTGTAGTTGATGATGATTGAACAGAGACACGCAAGAATAGCGCACGAGACATTGTGACTTCCACCTACGAACGGAACGTCTTCATTTTTGGCATGTGAAATTGCATAATTTATGGTGTGACAAATCATGAGCAGCTGTCTGAGTCTGAGTCGGAGTCGGAGTTTGAGTTGAGGCAGTCGTCGCCCGGCTAATTATGTTGCATGCCTGCCGCTCTCCACCTGGACGACACTGAAGTGTGTGCTAATTTATTTATCACATCGACAGTTGGCGACAGAGCGAGCTGCTAGCATATTAATGCCACACAATAGCAAGCCAACATTGCAGCATAGATTAGTATGGTATACACAATATTAGGCTAGCAGCCAGATAGTTTATTATAAGCACAATGACAATGATATCGCTGAATATTAACATAGAACGGCTGAACACACGCACGGACTGCGGATCACAACTCTTCTCATTCGCCTCCTTGTGCACACTGCTTGTTTCAACTGCTTGCTCAGAGTGATCAGACAGTACACGACTCTTCTCCTTCGCCTCCTTCTGCGTACTGCTTGTTTCGACTGCTTGCGCTGATTACTAATTGTGCCTGCTTGCTCCGAATGCTGATTCCAATTGCTGACTCCGACTGCTGATTCCACCTACTGACTCTGCTGATTCCGACTACTGACTGTGCTTGTTCCCGCTGTTGATTCCGACTGCTGATTCCGTCTGCTGACTCCGACACCGATAGCTGCTCAAATTAGAGCTGCTGCACGTTAAGCACAATGCCGCCGCGCGACTGCAGAAAGAAGCTGGTCTTGTTGAGCTGCAGCGGAATCTCGGTCTCGCGCGCCGGCGAGAAGCGGAAGTTGTGCAGCAGCACGGCCAGACCCACCAGCGACTGCATCTCGCCGAAGCGCAGTCCGATGCAGTTGCGCGGCCCGGCGCCAAAGGCCAAGTAGGCAGCCGAGTGCCGCTGCTCGATGGCCTCGGGCGTGAAGCGGTCTGGATCGAATTTCTCCGGCTCCGGGTAGATGTCCGGGTCGTGGTGTATGGCGTCGACGGGTATGACGACGGGCAGCCCCGCCTCCAGCACGTGCGAGGTGCCCGGCACGCGGAAGTCCGTCAGCGTCTTGCGTATGAGGATCGAGGCAATGGAGTACTTGCGCAGCGTTTCTGCAGTTGCAAAGTAGAACGGAATTAGTTGCGAATCATAAGACTGCAGCTCCCAAGACTCACCGTAGATGATCTGCTTGAGGTACTTGAGCTCGCGCAGCGCCTCGTAGTTGAGCTGGCGATGCTTGGCGAGCACCTGCTGCACCTCGACGCGACCGCGCTGCTGCACGTCCGGGTGCAGCGCCAGCAGGTGGAGCGCAAAGCCCATGGTGCTGGAGCTGGTCTCGAAGCCGCCCAGGAAGAAGACAAACGCCTGCGCCGCAATCTGATTGAAGCTCAGTCCGCCGCCCGGCTCGCTGCGCAGCTCCATCAGCAGGTTGAGGAAGTCGTTGCGCCGCACGCCCTCCCGCTCGCGGTACTCCAGCGTCTGGCGCACCACACGCATGTAGAACTCGCTGACGTCGTCGCTGACCATCTTGATGCGCAGCCAGCGCGCGAGACGCGGGAAGGCCTGAATCAGGCCGAAGGCGAGGCGACCGTGCCGGCGATCCGTGAAGGTTTTGTGGCCCAGGTGGTAGAACTCGACGTCGGGATCGTTGAGGCTGTTGCAGTCGAGGCCGAAGGCACAGCTGCCGATGACGTCGATGGTGAAGCGCGCCAGCAGATTCTTGACCTCCACGGGCGACTCCGCGGCGCCGGCGTGCACGGCCACCTGCTCGCGCACCACCTGGACGAAGCGCTCGGCAATGTGCACCACCGTGGGCAGCATCTGGTGCATCTTGAGCGAGGTGAAGGTCGGCGTCAGCTTGTTGCGCATCTCGCGCCAGTCGCGCCCGTCGAGGTTGAAGAGGTGCGCCGATATCGGGTCGTCCTGCTCGTTGTAGTAGTTGCCACGGTGCGCAAAGCTGTTGAACTCCTTCACCATCACCAGCTTGACCAGCTCCAGGTCGAGCAGCACGGCCACGCCGCGCACCGCAAAGTAGAAGCCGCCGAACGGCGCCCGTCCCTTGTACCGCTCGTAGAAGCGTCGGAACGGCTCCAGCGCCGTCGTCGTCCGGCCCACGCTGTGCAGGTTGCCGTACAGCCACACCGGCGGATCGTGCAACACGCCACGGCGTGCCCAGTAGCCGTACGTCTGCCGCAGCCACAGCGCCAGCAGCCCCAGCAGCGTCGCCAACAGCGCGAGACTCAGCCACCACAGCGCCATGTCGAAGCGCTTCCCCACAACTAACTAGTCGAGCGAGCGAGCGATCGTCGAGCTCGTCGCGCTTGACGCTGCCCCGCGGCGGCAGCGGAACGCGCTGCACTGAGAGAATAGCCGGGGTCGTTAAACAATTACCTCAAAGTCAAAGTCGTCGGGCAACAAGTAATGCATAATGCGGGTCTGGGTGCAAAGTTGAGACTCATTTGAAACTATTGCAAAAGCAAATTGCAATTAAGCATAAGTCGTGAGACTTATATTAAAAGTTTTCAAAAGCAAACTCTTCATACAATGCTTGTCACTTGACTCCCTAGATATTCATTTGTTCAATAAAGTTCCTCTCTCTTGACTCATTGCATTAATAGAGTTTGAATTGCTTTTGTATATATATATTAATATTCTTATAGTACAAAAGTAACCTCATCATACAAATTACATTTATATAATATAAATTGTTTTCCTAATATCGAAGCAAACTCTTCACACAATTCCTCTCACTTGACTTACTCGAAATTCATTTGTACAATCAGAATATTCATAAAGTTCCTCACTCTTGACTATTTGCTTTTGTATATAATATTCTTATAATACAAACGTATGCCACAAATATTAAGCATTTTCAAAACTAATCTCATCATACAATTTACATTTATATAAAATAAATTGCTTTTATATATAATATCCTAATATTCACAAACTTGTGAGAGAACAAAGAAATATTTTCTCCAAGTAAACTCTTGATACAATTCCTCTCGATTTACTTTTGAGACTTTTATTAAATAAATCCTCCAGCTTGACTTCCTATCAATTGCATTTATATAATATAAATTGCCTAAATATATAATATTCTAAAATTCACCAACTTGTGAGAGAAATATTTTCTCTAAGTCGTGGAATTCCACTCGCCTTACTTTTCAACAGATTTGATATATTTAATTTAATATACTCTTTCCTTCTTTATATACTAACTAATTGTAATTCATTTATTTACTTGTGGAATTTGTAAACTTATTATTTTCGTTTCTTTTTGCTCTTTAAATTTCTGCAATATATTTTTAAATTTAATTGAGTGTAAACTGGAATATTAAACATTTTTAAAAGTAAACTAATTCTACATATAATTTCTTTGACTTTTTTTTAACTGTTTTTATTATTTAATTTAAATAGTGTGTTAAATTTTTATAAATATTCTACACAATTGTATAATACTTGTAGTACTTGTCATTTCTTATTGCTCTTTATTCCCATCAAATTTCCAAAGTAAATTCATTGTTCTCAGTTGCATATTTACAAAATCATGTTACAAATGTTAAACATTTTCAGAAGTAAACAATTGCAATCCCTTATTGATCTCATATTTTCTCTATCATATTTCCAAAGTTAATTTGTTACTGATATTCTGAGTGTCTGAGACTTATATTAAACATTTACAAACGCTAACTTATCTACAATTGGACTCGCATTACTTTTTCAACAGTTTCTAAATTTACTCTTTTGCTAATATGCCTACAATTGTTAATTATGTATTATAATTTCTTAGTTGTCTTTACTTTACTTATTAAGTCATCTTTTGAATATGCTATTTGCCAACTTATTATCGTGGTTTCTCATTGTTTTTTTGCCTATTCCATCATATTTTGAAAATGCGTTTATTTTGATTCAAGTGCTGCGTGAAATTTTCTAAGCAATTCTTTTATATAATATTACAAAATACAGCGCAAAGTTTTGCTATTTATCTACTATTAAAACACGAAATTACTGCATTTTCATTTTTGTCTGTTCTTCCCTAATACACTTTAATCTATTCACAAACCTGAACTAATTCAAGTTAATTAGCTGAGCTCAAACAGGTCAAGATAATTATGCTTTTTGAGAATATTGTGAACAAATAGTTGCTCAGTTCTTTCTCTCTCTCGTTGCTTGAGCATATTTATTTGTGAGTCGCTGCTGATTTCGCTGAGTGTGGATTCTAATTGAAATAACCGTTTTGGGCTTTGTAGCTCATTTCTCACCTGTCTCTTTGTCTTTGTCGTCTCTTTCGCAGTCGCTCTCACTGGCGCTTTATGCATGAATTAACTTATCATTCTATATAGCAGCTGTGGTGGTGAGTTGTGCTATATCGCGTTGTTGACACACGAGCTTGCATAACCCAACCAGAGGCTGCCACTGAGCGGGGTTCTATAAACACTAAGTAGATTTCTGCGGTTGGCTGGATAGGCACCCTCGGGACCTACCTCACTGACGCGTCGATGCAGATGTCAGCATGACTGGCATAAAGCAAGAGAAAACTGAACTATATAGTGTGTGTGTGTGTGTGTTGGGCAAGTGATAATTGCAGTGGTTGCTTAACCTCAATCGGCAGCTGTGATAAATACTTTGAGTCCATTAACACATTCGACTTTTGTGCGTCAAACTAAGCAGACTTCGACTTGCATCGTTAGGCGGGTCAGGTCGAGACGGAGACAGGTCTGGGACCCTGATGAAGACATTATAGGTGGCGGGGCAATCTCGTTGATGCTCAGCGCATAAATAAACTGGCCGCGCACGATCTGGGGGCATATCTGAAGAGGTGCTTGGACTTGTCGGCCGCTATCGGCAGTCGTAAATATCGGGGCACACAAGTGTCTCACTTAGCGTGTCACAACAAGCGCGTTGCAAGTCGGGTTCTGCTCGCCGCGATTAGTCGCTCGATAACTGCGTGGAGTTGCTTAATTGCGCTCATTCGATCCCTGAGTTATGCGCCCATTCTTGCAGCCAGCCCGACTCCCAATAAACAGCCTAACTTATGGAGCGCAGCTATCTGAGTGCATAAACTATGCGAATTATGTGCAATTGCCGCTCGATCGCTGCGCATATCGACCGCTGATTTCACAACTCTTTCTCCTACGTCTTCGACTCTTTTTTCTTCTTCTTGCGCCTGGAGGGCGCCCACAGCTCTAGGCCAAATAAGTCAGCCAGCTCGCCATTTAAGCCAACCCCACTTGTGTGTAATTTACAGCTGCAGGGAACTGCACTTTTCTGGCCCTGATTTCGTTTCTTTCCACTGCCCAAAAGCCGCAATTTTTGACTGCTCTAACTTGATTCAAGTGAGCAAGTTGCAGTGGAGTGTTCTTTATTGTGAAATACTCGCTGCGCAGTTTTTATATACAGAAATATACCAAAAAGCATTTTTGTGCACACTTTGCGCATTTAGTATATTTGGTATTGTTGTGCATTTGGTATATTTTGATTATTTATACTAAGGCTTCCCATACAAAATATTTTCTTGAATTTTCTCAATTTTTTGATTCTCTATTTTATTTAGATTTATGGTATATACACTTATTAAATAGTTGCACCAGTAAAAGCACTATAGTAACAGATTTCAGGAATATCTCATACTGACTAAATCTCAACACTTTGTCATAAAGACTGTTTCTTGAATACCTTCCAACTTTGCTTTCAATTTCTTGAATATTTGGTATATTTAGATTAGTTTGCATATTTCATCACTTGCAACAAAATATACCACACTTGGTTTCTTATACAAATACTATTTCTTGTATATCTGGTATAATTAGATGATTTTGTATATTTCATTACTTCTTCAAAATATTCAAAATATGCCCACTGTCCACTATAACTTTACTCTCAATGACTTTGAATTCATTACCATCCACTATAACTATACTCTCAATTTGTAGTATATCTGGTATATTTGGATTAGTTTGCATATTCCACACTTGTTTTCTCATACAAAATTATTTCTTGTACAACTTCCAACTATGCTTTAAATTTCTTGTATATCTGGTATATTTCAATTATTTTCTAAATGCAATTACTTTCAACATATCTGATAGAATTAAAAATATACCACACACGGGCCACTTTGGCTTTTCTTAAACAAAATTTTCGCTTGGATAACTTCCAACTTTGTTCGCGATCTCAAGCAAACTTTTAGGCATTGTCAACGAGACCATAGCTATTATTGTCTAAACTGAAATTCTAGTGCCTTAAATATACATTTCTAAATCATTTCTTTTTTATTTAGGGGGCGAATGTTTTCGTGGCAAAAATCGTTTATTTTTTACTTAAGGGGCGAAAGTGTTCATGGCAACGATTTGAAATAAACTTTAGCTGCTTATAACGCACACAAGTATTGTCAGCAACTTTGAGTTCTCTAGCTCTTATTGTTTATGAGCTACCGATCTTTATGCAGTCGGACAGACAGATAGAGAGACGGACAGACAGGCAGGCAGACAGTTGAACAGTCTAAATGCTGAGCAAGTCTACAACGTCTCGGCTGTCGTTGCTTCCTTCTGTCTGCTTTCTTTTAGCTGTTACTCACATTTCCTAGCAGCACAAACTTCTAATACCCTTCTACTCAATGGGTAGCGGGTATAATAAGCATAGCTACGCCTGTTGGCACAATGAGAGAGATTAGAGAACGAAGCAAGTTGATTTGCTGTCATTAGAGCGAATTCAGCGCGCAGTGAAGCTTTCGTGTCTCGCTCTGGGCCAATTCGCCTCACTTCACCCTACTTCGCTTGGTTTTCGCATGCGAGTTGAGTTCGCTTTAAGCGACAATTAAAGATCAGTTCGAAATTGACTTTCAAACTATTTTGTGCTCGCTTCACGCGCTCTTCACAAAGTTCTATCTCTTGACAACAAGGCGAAGTCAATGCCAGGAGCAGTGGCGGAATTAGGCAGTCGAAATTAGCGCAGTGGAGTGTGAAATACGCGCTTGAAGTAGGAGAACTGCTTGCGCTCAGTGTAGCGAGAGAGCGGTAAACAAAGTATGAATTTCGAAATTAGATTTTTATCCGACTGCGCCACGACACTAGACAAATAAGCTCAGTTCCAGTTACAGTTTCACTTGCTTTACCCCTCGTCCCCTCTTCCGGTCTCCGCATGTTTCCTCCATATATGTCCTGCGGCAAGAACAAACATGGCAGACAATTAATAATACTTAAAAAGGCAACGTGCAGCAACAACAAGCTGCAGAGAAGCATGTGTGTGTGTGTGTGCGAGGTCGAGGGCTCCCCTTTTGTGCCACATAATGGATAATAACATGCACATCAACACGGCGCGCCTAAGCACAGGACTCGCCTGTGGCATGTGGCATGTGGCAGGCGGCTGGCGGCAGGCGGACGGGGTTGCTTAGTAATGAATAATGTGCACTCACCTGGAAGCAAGTCGAGGCACGGGAGGGGGGCCGGTTTGAAATATGGCTACATTTTCACTTTGTCGGCGCCTAACGAAATGCCTAAAAATTACAAATTACCCGTATTTGTATTTATTACGCTTTCGCTCACTCCTCCACTTTAGTTTTTCCCAATTTCCCGCACTTTAACTCAAACTAGGTGCATTTTTGAAGTGCAACTTTAGGGGGTAGCAACGCAGGGCGCGGCAGCAGCTGTTGGCGGGGTGTGTGGAAGGTGAAGTGTGCCGATAAGGCGTGATGGATCAGTTGCAGTTACTACACATTTCAAAACATAAAATATAAGTCTCTAAACTCAGTTAAATCGAAGTAACTTACAACTAAATATTTAAATTGATTTGGTTTTCCCCGGGGAAAAGTGTAAAATTATTATTTATTACTTAAACAAAATTATTGCAAGCTTTCTTAAAAATATATTCTTTATTCATAATATACTTTAGAAACTGTTTTTAATGCAAGTATATTGCATCGTTTTTTCTAGATCGCATAAATTGATAATCGTAGCAGTTAAATCGAAGTAACTTAGAAATAAACAAACAGATGTGTTAGTAGATAAGCATAGTCTATTATAAAATGAAAGATTTGAATGTAAATTTCTTAAGTAAATCGGTTTAAAGTACGAAATATTATGGGATATTTATTAGCTGCAAAGCTGAAGTGCATTTTTGGAATTATTGTCAGGTTGTCGAGGGGAAGTGTAGTTGGTAGAGCAGGGTGCGGCAACAGCTGTTGTCGGGGTATGTTAACTGATGTGTGCTGATAAGGAGTGATGGATTAGTTGCACTCACTGTGCGTTTTAAAAGCATAGACAAAGTCTTTGTGAAGTTAAATCGATTTAATTTTAGGTTTTAGGGGGTAAATAAAAGTATTATCTGCAAAACGCAATCAATTAGAATATGATAAAATTAAATATGAAAATGATAAATCTTTATATACGTTTCTAGTTTATTTTCGGCACTATCTTGTAGTAATATCCACTTGCAGTAATATATGAAATATTATTAATTACGCATTCCAACTTTACACCTACGAAATATGAATTTTTATGGAATTTTTAATCCACTTTAAACAATACAAATTACAGTGTAACAACAGCTAAACATTTGTAAGCTAAATGAATTTTTAGCAGAGTTCTCTAACCAGACATTTTCCCTTTTCTGTCATTCGCAGGTAAGCTGTGGCGATGCCCCCCGACATGAGTAAGCAGTGTGAGCAGTGGAAGCAGTGTAAGTGGTGGGGCTGCAAACAATTGTGCGGCACTGTAAGCCGCTGCAATCAGCGGCCACATGAGCACATATGCAAATCTTGGCATTTTCAAATATACATGCATATATTTTTCGAGCGAAAAGCGGCGCTTTGATGTGCCACCGATTTCGTGGGAGTGCCACCACATGCTAACGGCACTCTGTGGCAGCATCATTAACGCAGCGCGCAGTTCAATGTGTGTTTGCTGCATAAATAGACTGGTGGCCAAAGCGACGGCGGAGTCGCCTGGCAAAACAATTACATTTCAATTTGGCCCCTTGTCAAAATCAGCCCCGAAATGCACTCAATGGATGGCAAAGGACTAGCTCCCCGCTCCCGTCGCGACCCCTTGGCCGACAAGTGAGCACTGCAATGAATGCACGATAATTGTTAATTGGAAATTGCCGCTGCAAATGCGGAAAAACTGTGGCAACAGCGGCGCTGGAATGTTGCTAAATATTTATGCATTTAACAATGCCAAATAACAGCAACAAATATTTATGCGCAAATATCTCTGCCGCGCTTTTCCCAGAGCTCTCGCCGACGTTTCGCTGGCGTATTTTTTGGCGTTTATGAATTTCCATAATTTATGCACACACACACACGGCAGAGAGCGGTGGGGGGGGGGGGGAGAGCGGGGGCCAGCGTTTACCATTTGCCGTTCAATTCATAAATTTTAATTGAAAATTGCGGCAGTCGCAGACAAACAGAAATACGCGCAATTAAATGCCAAAAACCCGCGAAATATGGAATCGCCAGTTGACATATGGTAATCACACAATTCGATTCGATTCGATTTTGGGAGTCACACAAACAACGACAACGACGACGACGACGACGACGATGGCGGAAAATAAATAAAAGCGCCTATGAAAAATTCATGTGCTTGTCGAGTGTTGAATTGCCGAACATTTTGACGCCTCGAAAGAGGATGTCGCCGTTGACGATTTGCATTTGCGCAAATGTTTGGCTCAATTAACGGGTCTTGTTTGCAGCTTTTGGTAACCTCAAAATGCGCTCATTATTGCGAGTTAACCAGCCACAACTCCAGCTCGTTGGTGGTCGCTTAATCGGCTATTGTTTGCTGCAATTAATGCCAGAATAAAGTAGGCAATTGCTTTGCACTTTGAGATTTACGATTGAATCTTTCTATGCCAAGCTTGCAAATACACGTGATCACTTGTGCTTTACAACAGAAGCTTTTTCACACGCAATGGCAAATGCGTAAATTAAGCTTACAATTGGCTCAGCTGTGAAGCTTTTACTTCAAAGTTTCACAATGCGCCTGAGTGCAATGTGAGTTGTTTTTGTTTTGCTTTATCTGTTTTCGTTTTGCCGTTTGTCTTATTTTTCTTTGTTTTGCAGTTTCTTAAGCACAAATTTATGTTTTTTGCTTTGTCAATTGCTTTTCGGGCAGACTAACACTCAACAGCGTCAAACAGGCACTATTGTAGTTATTGTTTGCTGCCATTGGCGCTGAATTAAAGTTGGCAAATTTGTTTGCTTCTCACACCCAAAACAGCTGAGATCAATCGACTGCTTGCTCTCACACCCAAACAGCTGTGATCAATCGACAGCTTGCTCTCACACCCCGACAGCTGTACTTAATCGCCTGCTTGCGCTTGCTCTGCAAATATTAAATGCCAATTAAAGCAACTTGCTGATGAATCGCCTAGAGCTAAGCGTATTTGCAAAAAGCCAGCTACGGCAATGGACTCGCTCTAATCGCCGCAACCATCAATGAAACATCAAAGCGCTGAGCTGCTGCTGTTGTTGTTGTTGCTGTTGTTGTGCTGCTGCGACGACGAAGAAGTGCCAAGCGACTAATTTGCTGTGACCGTTGCAGCTGAAAGCTTGCCACCTGCTCATCGAGGTCTCAGCTAATGGTCTTTAAAAGCGCATTTAAAACGCGTTTGCAGTGTGCGTGTGTCTAATTGGCGAGCTTCCAACTTCTCTGCTCCGCGTCATGCAATCGATTAAATTGCGTGCGTTGCCATTTCCCAGAGTCCGCCATCAAATGACTTGTGTTATTTTTGGGGCTTAACTCCACTTGGGGCTAATTGAGGCAACGAAGCGCACAAAGGTTCGATGCATGCTTAAATATTTCATACACTCTTTGATTAGGCTTCTTCCATTTCAACGCAAAGTTGCTGTGAAATATTTAAAGCGATTCAAGGCTCAGCTCGAGATTACGGAAATTGCATATTTCAATTTTCCGTAGTCAATTAAGAAGCTTAGCGCCGTCCTGCTGTGAGCTCAAAAACAACAAGCAGAAAAAATAATTATTTATTTCAATGGAAATTGCTGCCCGGGCTCTGTATTTTTGGTGTTTACACGAGTTTACAGCTTAAAGCGCAGCTGATGGGCGGGGCCATAAATAAATAGACGGGGCCTAATCAATGGCAGCCCAAACATTTAATTAACTTCCTAATTATTTGCTCGAACATCGTCTGATCACTTTTTTTCGCTATCTATCTACATTGTTTGCCTGCTGAAACTGATATCCAGGCTGTCATTAGGCTGCGTCGCGACAGCGACAGCAACAAGAACAAGTCAGTGCTTTAATTAAATTATGACTATGTTAATGTACCGTTACAAGGGCACATTATGCGCGGCTCCTGTTCCCTCTGGAGCTCGCGCGCTCTCCCTCTCGCTCGCTCCCACTCTCCTGCTTTGTCTTTGCTTTGTTGCTTTTGCTGCCAAGTTCAACACATTGCATGACGGCGCTCGTCAGCACACAACAATTGTCCATGTGCCACGCCCCTCGCCACTCACTCAAGTCGCGCACATTCACACGCACAATTTTCTACACTTTACTCCGCTTTTGTCTGCCCAACAGAGGGCGTAACTGTGCTTAGCTTAAATTTTGCTAAACACGCTGAAGGGTATTTGGCAGTCGTGCAGTGTACCTTTTTGCGTGCTTCCGCCGTGGATGGCGTGTCCTTTTTGCTGGCGCTCGCTTCCTGTTTAATATATGATGTTGCTGTCGCCATTTGGCGAAATGTAAATAAAGTAATTAAAGTAATAAAATTTGTTTTAATGTCGCGCACACGAAAAACGTCGAAAAACGAGCGAGCGAGACAGCTGCAGACACACACACGCCTGCACTCGCGTGTCGCCATCTTGCGTTCGTTCTTGTCACGTCAGCTGTCGAAGTCGACGGCGACGACGACGGCGACGTCTCTGTCGCCGCGCAGAGGTGATAATTACGCTTAGTCCAGCATTTATTACGGCTACTTCATGTGCGCTCTCTTTCACTCTCTCCCGCATCGCTTTCGTGCAATTTTCTCAATTAATTTGCTCAGAACACGAATTTAACGCGTTTATCACGTCGCTGAGGCCTACAAAACAACATTCTATTTGCATTGTTGCCCTCTGTTGACTTTGCTTTATTATTATTTCGCTCTCTTTTTAATGGCTTTGTTTCGTCTAGTTGCGCTCTGTTGACACTTGCGGCCTGCAACTTGTTGTTGCTCTTGCGGCACTTCCTGGTTGGTTGCCCTCTGACGCCAAGTACATGGGAAATCAATTAGTTCTGCATTTGTTTGCCCAACTCTCCGATCTTCTTATAACATGCAACTCGCAAAAGCGGCAACAAATTTGAATTACTAAAACTATTTGCTGCACAAATTCCAACTTCATCTAACTTCACTCTGACTTTAAATCACTAATTGCACTCAACTTTTGTATATTCGAATATCTAAATTACTACAAATTTTTAAATAAATGAATTCGATTTAATTGAAGCCGCGCTGCAAAAGTTGTAGCATTTGACTGCTTGACTCCTTTTACGTTTTTGCTGATACTTTTTATTATGGCTTATCGAATGACTTCAAATTTGTTGCAGATATTGCCTAATATGACACCAATAAAATAAAACCAAGATCTTGAAAAACCGTTGAAGTTAGAGTACCAAATTCGCATCTCAGATTTGCTCGTCACTGTTGATAAAATATTTTTTACCACTGTAAACTATGAATTCTTTGCTAAATAATATACACATTTTATTCCTTATATTTATTATCTACTACTGTAAACCAAGAACAGTTTATAATAGAATACTTTACTGAAGACTTTTCTATGTATTTCAATAAACATAACATCAGCAAATACTACTCTGAATTCGCTTACTTAAGCATTGTTCAAACCTATTAAAATGTCTGTGCTCTTTAAAAAATCAATACTTACACAATAAGTTAATTAATAACACGAAGAAACTAAGTTCAGCAAGCTTTAAAACTATTTGGTTTGTTTTCTTCTCTCTATTGCTTTGTGCTTACCTATTTTGAAAACTATGATATATGCATCTGTGACGATGTGTTCATCAAATTCTTTCAAAAATCAATACTTAACTAATTAATCACGTAACGAAAATAAGTTTATTATTTTGGTATTAGTTAGTATTTGGCATATTTTAGCTATTATATTTATTTTCCATATTTTTTTTTAGTTTTTTCTTCTTTCTTATTAATATGCCATTTGCTTTGTGTGTTCTTTTTTTATTTGGTAGACCATCACATCATATTCTATGCATGCTATAGAAATATTTCATAAAACGAATTCTTTACAAGCGAGTTTTGGACTTCTTGAAAACTATGAAACATCGTTGTGAAAAAATGTCTGTGTCTTTGTGCAAATTGAATTCCTCAAAAAATCAATGCTTACACAATTAATTAATTAATGACATAAAGAAAATAAGTTCAGCAAGTTTTGATGTATTGTATTTGGTATTCATATTTTCTTCTTAGCTGCTTTCGTCTCTCCAATTAATATTCCTTTGCCTTGTTCTAAGTAATGCCTGAAAATTCAAGCGCCTGCTAAAATAAAACGGTCTCACTGTTCTGTGTTGTCTTCTGCTATAAGCTGACTGAAGGTTATCAAATGGCAGCCATAAAACTTCAAAAGCTTCGTTCGCAGCATGCAAATTTGCGATGTATCGACAGCGACTGCGACTGCTACAGAGACTTGGCTGATGTATCGACTGCGACTGCGATAGAGACTTGGCTGCTGTATAGACTGCGACTGCGAGTGCGACAGAGACTCGTTTGCTGTATCGACTTCGACTGCGACTGCGACTTGGCTGAGGTCGCAGCTGCGAACGTTTTGTATCGGGAGCAATAGTCGTGTGTCCGCGTCGTGTCCGTGGCCGCTCACTAGGAGTGTTCGCCCTGCCGATGGCGGCATTTTTAATTCTCGTGCAGCGTGCAGAAAAACAGGAGCACAACAATGGGGCGCTGTGGATGCTGCGGCTGGCAACCACACCTAAACACATTTGGCAATTAAGCCGAGGCAACACGGGATTTGACACAGGGTGGGGTAGGGGAGTGGGGTGGGACAGCAGCACGAGCGAGTGCCAGGACACTAAACAGGCTGGCAGCCAGGCAACCGCACGACAGGGCTCAGACACATGAGCTCGCCCGTTTGATATATGGCAGACATGAATGCAGCCAGCCTCGTAGTCGTAGTCGGAGTTGGAGATGGAACCACAGACGTGGCCGGGATACACAGCTCGTAGACCAGGAGCTGCTGCTATCGACAACGCCGGCTGAATGCTGTTTAGAAACTCGAAATGGGCGGCTGATAAAAATGGAATGCCAAAGCGCTGACGGGGGGAGGCAGGAAGTTGTTGCCCATAGCCGAACATGTTTAATGGCGTTATTTATGTGGGCGCCCCCCTCGCAGCACGCCCCCTGCAATTTGTCGGGCGCACAAAAAAAAATTATATGCCACTTGAACCTGAAAATTATTTACTTCTACGCGACGAACACGTAGAACTGCAGAACAAAGCACCACAAACATTAAGAGAAACAAACTAAGAGAGAGCGAGTAAGAGAGTGTGTGTGTGTGTGTGTGTGTGAAGTAGAGCACAGCAAGCCGACGCACGTGCTGGCAGCGAAAATAGCGAAGAGCGCGTGGAGAGGGACTGCAAAAAATGGCAACTATTTAATACGCGCTCAACATTTGTCGGTATTTTGTGTGTGCGAAGTTTTTTCATTACGCGCTGAGTCGAAGCGGGGGGAGAGGCAGTGGGGAACTTGGGGGCCTCAACTGTCCAGGACTCCCTTGCGTGCCATTTAAATGAAGCTGTTCAGCGCTTCCACTGCCAACGTTTTTTCGCTCGCTTTTGTTTCCACCATATTCTTTTTTTCGCTCACTGTCTGCAGTCTGGTATTTAATTTAAGTTTTTTTTATGTGCCGGCTCTCTTAGTTGCCATGGCGCTTTAATGCAGTTGCGACATTTCGCCACGTATGTAATATTCTAATTGAAATAATTGATATTGAGCGTCATCTTTTGCGATTAGCCCACGCAGTCTAGACGCTGTCCTTTCTGTGTGGATTACAGCTGATATTTTGATTACTGCGATTGCTCGCACGCCACCTGCGCATTTCCAGCGAGTCCTCGAATTTCACGTGACTCGGAATGAAAAGAGTCGCCCACATTCTGTAAGTTTCGCTGTCATTCCGGCAACGCGTCGCTTCTGGGAAGCACTTCAAAGCGAATGCGGAGATATTTTCCGTGTAGGTTGGCTTAATGTTAGCTAAGAATCAATTCATTTAATGTTAGCTGAAAACATAATTTCAAAATATCTTTATAAGTAGTAACATTTGAAATTGCAAGCAACCTTGTACCGTGAAATGGTTTAAGTTTGTGCAAATGTATGTTAGAGGCAGAAGGAAACGTTGTAAACCATATGTTGTTACAAACAATATGCTTAGAATGTAATTGTAAATCGATTTAGCCAAGTCCATCCGTCTGTATGGGCGTCTAGTTCTTTGAGACTATAAGAGCTAGAAAAATCAAAGTTGGTATCCAGATTTTATTTTATTTTTCCCCTGACCACCACTATAGATTTTTTCGAATAACTCTCACATTTTTTAAATTTGCTAGAATAGGTTTGTGTCTAAATATCTACGTTTCCTACAAATTTCATAAGGATCGGTTAATTAACTTTAAATTATTGACGTAAGCCATTCGATTTCGGTCCCACAAAAGTTACAATTAGAACTGTTTTTTCTCCATACAATTGTGTTACATGATATTTTATAGTTGATAAGTCTGGACTGTAGCGTTTATACTTGGCTAGTTTCACAAAACAATTCTTCGACAAACTGTTAATTCATTTGCAGAAAGTAATGATACAAGCCAGTTATAAATAATTACAAATTTCATCCAGTTTTCATGATATAACAAGTAAAAATTTAATTTGCAAACAATTCCTTGACGACCTTCAGATTCTTTTGCAGAATTCATTGCAAGCGAGTTATGAATAATTACGAATATCATCTAGATTCAGGCATCACATTTCCTTGACGAACTGCAAAATCATTTGCAGAATTCATTAGAAGGGAGTTGTAAATAATTACAAATTTCGTCTATTTTCATGCTATATCTATTAAAAGTTGAGTTTGCAAACGTTTCCTTGAGGAACTGTAGATTCTTTTGCAGAATTCATTACAAGTGAGGAATAGATAATTAAAATTTTCTTCTAGTTTTCTTGGAATAACGATTAATATAAATTAAACAATTTTTCGTCTTGCAAACAATTCAATGACGAACTGTAGATTCTTTTGCAGAATTCATTACAAGAAAAGTATTAAAGTGAGCGCTGAATGGCGTGCTATTTTCCGACTTCCGCTCGTTGGACTGTTTCCCATTTGGGTTTGTCACTCGTCGAGCGCTGCAGCCATTAAGTGCATTATCAGGGCACACATGACCCATAATTGCCTCCATGCAACAACGCCCTCGTTTTGCTCTTTCTCTCTCTGGGTTTTCGCCAGACGAAACCCATTTCCGTGGTGGGCTGCCAGTGATTGACACTTGTGAGTCGACGGAGTGAGGCAATCCGATCTGTCTGTCTGTCAGCCAGTCACAAAAGTGTCAAACCGCAGTCGGATCGAGAGCATTAAGTGCTGTATTAAATGCAAACCCATTCAAAACTCAAGACGTCACTCAGATGCTGCGCGTTTGATAAGACTCTGCCCCGCAGTGTCGTGGGCCGAGCACAGAAGATGAGCTTGTGTAGAGCTGAAGGTTGTTTCACGCCTGCCAATTCTTCCAGACTGCAGCTCGGATTTCGTTGTTGCTCGCGGCTGCGAAGCTGTCGATTACAATGCCAATTTGAAGCCGTCTGCAGTCTGCAGTCTGATGAGGATCAGCCATAAAAAATGACGGCCCCGGCTGATTTCCCGCAACGATAAAGAGAATGTATAGTCGAAGGTCTGTTGATCTAACGCTCTTAAGGGGAACATATCATATCGCGCTGTCGTCTCGTCTCCACATATTGACAGCGCTTGAAGGATTTTCTGGCTGGGGCAGGTGAGAGAGCGAGAGAGGGTCGTGTGTGACCCCAACTAGCCTCGACTAAGGAACAGCAAATCAATCAAGGCAATTACAGCGGACTTCGCTGGAAACTGTAGAAACTTAATATAAATGCAAATTCGACGAGAGACGAGAGATTCAAATCGGGAAAAATCTTCGGCATCGATGCGTACCAAATTCAAAATGAAATGAAACGAATCACGCCCGCCTTTCCACCGAAATGACCAAACTTTGGGGCACCACAAAACGACAAGAAAATATGCGCACAAATCATTTGGATTTGAGTTGGGATTGGTAAAGGGATTGAGCTCGTCGATGCGGCTGGCTATGCATTCATGATTTTAACATAGTTTATTTTATTTTCATTCACTTCGTTTTTTTTCGTTTTGTTAGCTTTTTGGCCAGCAGGTAAATAAATCGCAGCCGTCTGTGAGTCTATGCAACTTTGAGTTGCCCAGTTTTGATTATAGTGCTTTCCACTTCATGCTCCCCGGCAAGTTTATCTGATTATGCCGCCGCCGCCGCGTTGCTTTCGTTGCGCTTATGATTTTGGCCAGGCTTCTTGCTCGCCATCGTTAGCGTCTTTGCTTCTTCTTCATCATCGTCTTCGTCATCTCGTCGCGCTTTGTTCGGCGCGTCGATCAAAATGCAATCAAAACTGTGCGGGCTGCGTTCGACTCCATCTACGGTCCGTTCCCGTGTCCAGTTATGCGGCCACAATAGACAATATCCCCCTCTCGCTCTCGCTCTCTCTTGCTGCTCTTTATTATTTATGGTAAGTGCCTGTTTTGGGTTGCGCGTCTCTCGAAAGTTGTAATTGATTTTTACAGTTCGACTGTGGCTTTTGGCCTGCGTTATAAACTTGCGTTATATCTTTAAATATCGCGCCATAAATTACAATTGGAATTGTTTGTGTGCCTCTTGGTTTTTTTTATTGTTGCCATATAAATTGACCGCTATATGGCTGTAAAAACATTCTCTACAAATTTTCTACGGCTCGATTAGAGAAGTTTTGTGGTTTATTGGAAAGGAGACAGATTGTTATCCATTCAGTTTAACTACCTGCAGATCGATTTAAATAAAATCAAGGAAAGCCATTAAGCGTGGAGCCAAAGAATAAATAATAAAAAAACGATATAATCCAATTAATCCTTAAACGTTTTCTAAAAGCATATAATTTAAACACCGCCGACGACGACGACGACAACGAAGACAGCGTCAGCGACAACGACTGCGATAAAGGAAACCGAAAACAACACACCCAAAAGCACAAAAAACAACAACGACAACGACAGCAACAACAGTAATAAGAGCAACAACAAACAATGCCAAATTCGAGCTGGCTTGGGTGCCGAACGCGGCTCGACTCCAACGCAGCGCAGAGAAGAGCGGCGCAGAGTAGAGCAGAGCAGAGCAGCGCAGAGCAGAGTAGAGCAACGCAGCGCAGAGCAGAGCAGCGCCTTTGGATCTTCGGCTGTTGATTTCAATCGAGAGCAACAACAAACAATGCCAAATTCGGGCTGGCTTCGGGTGCCGAACGGAGTGCGACTCCAACGCAGCGCAGCGCAGAGCAGAGTAAAGTAGAGGAGCGCAGAGAAGAGCAGCACAAAGCAGAGTAGAGCAATGCAGCGCAGCGCAGCCGCCTTTGGATGTTCGGCTGCTGATTGCGATCGCTGCGCTGGAAGTCGCGCTGTGGGACCCGTGGAAGGTGCGTGAACAATGGCAGCACAATCGAACATAATTAGGCTTAAGTGGCGGGAGTGGCAGAGGGGAGCTACGGAGGCGGCAACTGCTCATATACATAAATAAGAAGGGCAACGCAAATAAATTGTGGCGAATTTTTATAATTAATTGCATTGTCGTTGGGCTCGTTTATTGTGCGCTGCCCCATCATCCTCATCCTCCGTCAGCTTCATCATTGAATTCGCAATGAAGTTGATGCAGTATTTTAGATATGGCGACAGTAGGCGAGCCAAATTATGGTAGCAACAACAACAAACAACGGCAGCTGCACTGTGTGTATTAAGAGCGCATTAACAAATCCTCTAATCAGCGCCGGCAAATCATCAACTGAGTGCGCATATCAATACGTGTGCGTGTGTGTTTGTTTGTGTTTGTGACTTTCCGGCTCTGTCGATCTGCGGTTAGCGTTCCGCCCACCGCCCTCAAAAAAAGCCGCCCCTCTCCACGTTTCGTGATCTGTTTCCGTTGCGCCTTTTGTGCGCTTTTGTTTTGCGCTGCAATTGTCGTCGCAATTGTTTCGCGGCTGCCAAATGCACTGCGAGAAAAGAATTGGCAGTGCGCAAATAGTGCGAGCAACACTAAATTTTTGGCATATAAATACTGTGCAGCTGAAGTTACCTTCGAGTTATAGTTTGTAGCACATAATAACTATTCTTGAACTAAAGTAACAATCAATTTTAAGTTTAAAGCAATTAATGAATATTCTTGAACAGAAGTCACATTTTATTTTAAGTTGGTAGAAAATATGTTATTATATTTTGATGAACTAAAATCAGATGCAATTGAAAGTTTGTTGGAACTAGTATACAACAATAAACTTATTTACATATTATTATTCCTTAATCTGCAATACAAATATCAATTCTTGTATGTATAACACATTAAAAACTTATACTAAAATAACAGCACCAACCACTGGTCCCACATTGATGAACTAAAGTTATAATCAATTTAGAGTTGGTAGAAAATATGTTATATATATATTGATGAAGTAAATCACATGCAATTAAAAGTTTATTGAAAATATTATATATTGTTGAACTAAAGTCACAAAGTCATTAATAGATTTGCCCAAAACAATTTCATTAAACAATTTTGGAAGTTCTTAAACTCGCAAGTTTTCCCTGTAATTGTATTATAATCAATTTTATTATTATTAATTTATCATCATATCATCATCATTATTGCGCTGCGTTTACACAATTTTACTTAGAAATATTTGAAAACAGAATCAAAATTGACAATAAGATTTACTTGTTTTATTTACACTGAAATTGCACAAGTCTTCAAAATTCTATTGAAGATATTCCTCGCTCGAATATTCTTTACTGCACAGATATGTTTTACGAGCAACTTCCCATTCCAGAACTGCAGCAAAACTTGTTCTCTTTCATCGTGTTGGATTTTTCATGTTATTGATTTGAGAACACAAGGCTTGGATTAGCAATTAGGAGAGCAAATGCCTCGGAATGGTCGTAATAAACTTGTAAATGCATAGAATAGAATTTGTTGAATTGGGTTCGTCGTAGTTTTTCGAATTTCCAGTTTCTTGTGCACGCCCACGCCCCAAAGAGCTGAAAGAGGCTTAAACAAACTATTGCCACTTTGTATGCATTGCTTTTTTCTGGCTGTGTAACGCCCCGTTTTCAATTTACGAGTTGCCGTTGCCGATGCCGGGCTATCTATTAATAAACCATAATAATTTATTGATTTCCCTTTAAAGTCGCCACCCAGCTAATCTGCACTGCACTATCGTGGCCCCAGCTCCAGTTGAAACTGGGTCTGTGGCCAAGAAGTCGTAGCTGAAGTCGAAGAAGCTTGGCTAACAAACTATTGTTTGGTCTGCAGACTCGTGGTCTGCTCGTGGCCCCTGGCCGTGGCAACCTTTTGTGGCAGGCTTTGCCACCTATTGACATGCCCTGCCAAGGAAGGTGAAGGAGGGGGGGGGGGGGGTGTACTGCTCTCATTATACAATGTACATTTGGCTTCAGCTTCTGCTTGGCTGCCTTAATTCGCTCACTTTTTGTGCCTTATTAAGTCGCCGTCGTCTTCGATTCGCTCGCGAGATACGCTGCAAGTGGCAGGCTGAATTCAGCTGAGTGCTGGCAAGTGTAGGGTATCTGCAGGTCGAGTACGTACCGGTGCACTAACTGCCTGTCGTAGCTCGTGTTTGGCTTAGTTTCTTGGTTGAGCGCATTTCTGCCGTCAAAGGCATCCTTTGAAGTTAATCGTATGTTGTGCTAGAAACACACACACTCACACACTCACACACACACACTCGGCTGCTACACGCTTCAATCGTTAACATATAATTGTGTTTTAGCATTTAACTTTGGCTCGGCCCGTTCGCCTATTTCGGCTGCGACTCCTTGTGCCCCATTGTCTGCCTAATTTTCTGCTGCTTAAGCCGTCGTCTTGCGCCGCCTGTCTGCCTGTCTGCCAGTCTGCCTGGCAGCCTGGCAGGCTCGTGAACTGCATTTTCTCTTATTAATTTCTGTAATCCATTTGCCCCAAACAGGGCCAAAGCAACAGCCAAATTTGGCTTGCGACGTGGCTTTAACTTGCACTTTAAGCGTCCACATTTCTACTTTACTTTTCGTGTTCGAAGATGTTCAGCATTTGGGCTGCCCTTAATGGCACATGTGCTTAAGCCAGGTCGCTTATAGTGCCTATCTAATATATACCCGCTACTCACAGGGCAGAAGGGCATTCTAGCTTTGTGACAGGCAGAAGCAAGTAACAGCGCGCCTATAAAATATATATCTACTTAGTCTACATCAACAGCTGAGGCAATATAAACGTGCTTGTCTTTCCGTCTGTCCGTCAGTATGAACATCAATAGCACAGGGTCTATAAGAGCTAGAGACACAAAACTTGGAGACAATACTCGTGTGTGTTACAAGCAGCTTAAGTTAATTTCAAAATGTGCCCCGGAAATTGAAAAAAACGATTTTGAAGCTGCAGTCTTGAATTACACACAATAATAACACAAAAACTAAACACAATAATAATAATCATAATCTATGAAACTTTCATTGCGATCGGATGATAAAATTAATTGCCTTTGTGGACATATGCGACGTGGTATTTTGAATGCAATGAAATGGCAATTTACGATTCATATTCCCACGGTATATTTTATGCTCTATGAACTATTTAGAATGTAATTTAAAATCAATATAGCAAATATACTAAAATTGAACATATAAATTTGCCTATATACAAAAAATACCAAATATACTGATTTAGTATATTGCAACGGTATATTTTATACTCTTTGAGATATGTGGAACATAATAGAAAAACAATTTTTAAAATATACACAAAAATCGAATATACCAATAATGTGTTTCGGTATATTTTGGTATATTCCAACTTGGTAGCGGGCATCTGGCAGTCAAGCAATGTATATATATATATGAAAATGTGACATATATATTTACAAAATACTAAAAATATCAAATATACTATTTTGGTATATTTCATATTCTTTATGAGACATGTTAAAAGTGATGAAATAATAATTTATGAAACATACGAAAAATACAGAATATACCAAAATGTTGTTTCGGTATATTATAATTGGGTAGCGGGCATCTGGCAGTCGAGGGGACTCGGCTGTGGCTTGCTGCCTTGTTGATACCTGCTGTTGCCAGTTGCCACCGCGGCACGACAGCGAGAGTCGCGCAGCCTGCAGGTAATTTATCTAATAAAATTATGATTACCATATATTACAATAAATGAGGCCTAATAAGTATTTGGCCGCCGCAAAGATGTCGCTGCGTGGCAACACTTTCTCCACGCGGAGGAGCTGCCGCAAATTGCGTGCGGCACGTGACCGGGGCGAGAGCGTCAACCGAAATAACGCCACAATCCGCGGAGATGTCGCGCGAAATTTAAATTGCCAGCCGCGACGCAAAGAGGGCGGCGGGCGCCACGCCCCCTGCGACAATATGGCGAGAGCTTTGCCACACTCTCAATTCGCCATAAATTAAAGCATGCTCAATTGTGATCGCGGCAATGTTGGGAAGCGCGGCCAACTGGCCTACAAATTGCTTCATTTGTACGACTGCCCCTCACCCTCCCTCCCTCCTCTAGCACTCTTGTGTCTTTGCGCCTTGGCATTCATGTTAAATGCGATGTAACAACAACAACTAAAATGCGGCCAGAAGTTGGACGACAATCGAAATGGCGCTTAATTTTTTATGGGCATCGCAAACACTCCAGCCAAACAGGCAAACAGCCCGCCAGAGTATCCTTGACGGCACCCGGCCACTCTGCGCCTCTTCCTCTTGTTATTCTTGCCTTGCATACCCTGCTGTCCATAGAGTGCAAGGGTAGTATGACTTTGTGCATGTAACAGGCAACCCAACCCCTTAAACTATATAGATTCTTAAGCAGCATTTACAGCTGCAACGATATATAGTCTTATCCGTCCGTCCGCGCGTTTGCACAGCTATAGCTCAGAGTGTATAAGAGCTGGAGATACCAAACTTGCTGAAAATACCTTTGAATACTAGACGCTCATAAAGTTCAGCTCAAGCCATTGCCACGCCCACTGAAATCGAAAAAAATGTTTTGCAAGCGTAACTTTAAAGCTGCAGTCTTAATAAACTCTTTGTGAGCAATCACATGAAAAACTTGAAAGTTATTTAAAGCAACTATTGTATATTTTATTTTATTTAAAAAAACAATTGTGGTATATTTTGAACCATATGAACATCAGTATTCTAAATAGCCCAAAAATACATTTTTACTTCAGTATATTCCGATTGCTTAGCGGGTGACTCAGAGTCGTGTACTCTCGAGCTTTGTCGAGGCTTTTTTAAGGCACTGTGGGTGGCTGTGCCACTAACCGCCACAATTTTGCGGTTTGTAAAACTTTTCCTGTGGCTGCCTGTTGTTTCACTGCTCCCACCACTTTACCTTCTCCTTCTGCTCTGCATTTCCATTTTCTTTTCCTTTTTCCCATTTTTCTGGGGGTGGGGGGGAGGTCTGTATGTTTGTTTGTTTGCTGAGGCTTGTTCGCCGGGCCTAGTTTGCGGGCTCACTTGTTTTCCATTATTTTGTTTGCATTTGAATTGAAAATTAGTATTTGGGCACTTTAACATTGGCCGCCCGCTAATTTATCATGCAACTTTGCCAAGCATTTCCTGCCACTTTCGCCCTTTTTGCTCCCTTCTCGACTTTGCGGGCCAAGTGTTTGTTTAGGCCGCATTTCGGCAGCCGCTGTAGTTTTATTTATGACATGTTTGATTGGGTTTCGCCTCGAAGGTTGTGCGTCGAGTGCACTGCAAATACGCAGCCAAGAACTTTGTGGCACGCGCTGCTACAGTTTCAGTTTATTTATGCTGCCACATGACTCAATTGCAGCCACTCAGTCACATTGCCACAGACGGCGGCGCCAACTAATGAGTGTCTAATTTAAATGAATTTGCGGCCATCAACTTGCAGCAGCGTCAAATATTAAAGTTGCAGGCAAACTGAGTTTAATTGCGGCATGTGGCATCGAGTCGATGGCTTTGCAGATTTCTGTGTGCTCTGCGATATGATGGGCCAAACAATCGTGCAAGCACATTAATCAGTTGCCAGCTAAATGCCAGGCAACAGGAATCGCAGCGCGATGTGGCAGGCAACAACAGGCTGAGCTACGTGAGAAGGAAAAACGCAAAAGTCAATGAGGCATTCAACGATCGATCCGCAGACTTGGCTTCGACTTCGACGTCGACATCGACATCGACTCTCAACTTGGCCCGAGTTGGCCCCAAAGATGGTCAACGTTGCGCTGCCTGCGCATTTTCGCTACGCCGCATTTTTAGCCAATTTAAAGTCTAATTTAAGCAGCGCATTCGTAACGCACGTAGGCCTCGCAGAGCAGGAGGGGGGGGGTTCAGGAATAGAAGACGCCCAAAAGGATTGATCGCTTGGATAATTTTGAGCACGTACGCATATAAATTTCATCAAAATTCCAGCGAAATACAACAGCGACACAATGCGCGAATTTTTCTCTCTTATTTCGATTCAAAGGACACACAAAAGGCTCGCCAGGCAACAACGAAAAAAATGAGTTGCCGAGGTGGGGGGTGGGAGGTGGGAGCGGGGGGTTGAATGCTTCATATTAAATTATGGATTTTTCTGTTGCGCTGCAAAAGGCATTTTTGCTGCGAGTTTTTCCCTTTGCTTTTTGCTTTCCACTTGTTGTGGATGCCGCATAATAAACATGTTTATTAGCATTTTTGCGAGAGCAAACAATAAATTAAGCAGCGCCAGACAGCTTGCAACATGTTGCACGCAACAATCAGTTTCCCTTCCAAAAACAAGCGAAAAACCAAAAAGCGCAGCATGCAATAAATTGTTGCACATTCCTGACGATGCGGCGAAAATAATTAAAAATTTGATGCCCAGCAGATGTAAGTGGCAACGACACTCAACGAACACTCAATGCGCTACTCAAATTGATATCAATTTTATATCAATATGAAGGCAGAGGCTTTCAGAGAATGCTGAAACAATTCACTACAAGTGACAAATACAATCTAGGAATATTCAGTACCCTACTCATAGCACAAGTTTTGAAGTACAGAAAAATAAACATATAATAAATGCCCTAAAATGTGTTATTCTTGATATTCCTTTTCTTCTTTAAATATTTCCTTAAAATGGCCAAATAGCAATCAACAAATATTCAATACACTACTTAAATCTATATCAAAGCCTAGCACAGACTTTAAAGTGCTTAACATAATAATTGAAGTTTGCATATTTAATTAGCGTTCTTCAAAACATATTCAATATTTTCTTGCTAAAAATAATATTTGAAACATACTCTTCAAAATGTATTCAGTGTTTGCTTCAAATGTTTCCTTCAAGTGGCAACAAAAGTCAATTCGCTGCCACATTTAATGTCAAAGAAAGGGCAAGCTTTAAATTCTTGAAAATATTTGAAATATTTAAGAAACGCCCTAAAATTAATTACATTAAGAAATGTCTTCAATATTTCTATGCTAAAAGTAATATTTCAAACATTCAATTCTATATTTTTTACGCATATGCAGAAAAAATGTGAATTATTGAAAACATTCTTGTTATTCTTTTCTAAAAAAAGAACAATAAAAAAGTTGTGGGATAACATTATTTTGTGAAATATAGCGTCTTAAATTGATAACTCTTCAAAATGTATTCAATATTGACTGGCTTAAAAAGGTATTCATTCAAAATGTGCATTTTGTTATAATTTGCTAAAAATAGCACAAAAAAGTCCACTCAAAATATGAGTTTTTGAAAACAGTGTTCAAAATAATCGGTGTAGAAATTATGGTATAATGAATTACTCTTCAAAATGTATTCAATATTTAGGGTTTTATTCAAAATGTGCATAATGGAAAACTTTATTGTTATTTGCTAAAAATACCACAAAACGAATGCATTAAGAATGTGAGTTTTTGAAAACAGTGCTCAAAATATTCATGAGCTGGATCGTTTGTGGTCGGTGGCAGGACTTATTAGGCGAGTCGAGTGAAGTCGCGTCGAGAATGAGGTTCGTTAAATGCTGCGGAAGACGGCAACAAGATCGCTTCTTTGCATTAATTTCACATGCAATTTACGCTGATTTATTTGATTTGGCAGCGCAATGTGGCATGCCCCATGCCACGGGTCCAATGTGCACTCGCTGATGGCCTGATGCCTTGGCATGTTTGTCACTCTCTGCGGCGACGCGACCCTGTCTCTAAATTGGCCCGGTCAGCCGGACAGGCAGCCAGGCGGACAGACAAACAGACGGACGGACGGACTGAGGGACGGATAGACGGAGGACGACCCTCGCTGGCCGGTCGATTTGATCGATTTGTGTTGATTGCCTGTCAGTCGGTTGGCCAGCACAATGGCCGCAGCAGCAAGTACATCTTGTTAGGTGTCGGACGGAGCAGTCAAGTGTTAAATATATGTGCAGCGCAGCGACGGCGACGGCGACGAGAATTTACGTTGACTGAAAGTGCATAAAACCGCCGTCAGTCACTCGCTCTTTTTATGCAGAAACGATGGCGACTCTTGATGTTGCGACTCCACTCGCAGCCGGGGCATCTTTTGTGCGACGACTGCTGCATGTGTAATGTGGCATGCGGCTGCTGTTGCTGCCTGTGTGATTGGCTTTCTTGAAATCGACACTCGCAGCGCTGCAAATTTAATGTGTGCTGATTTAAACGCCTTTCGCCCGCGGATTTTTCATGGGAAAACTCGCACATAGAGTGGGAAGGAGACCTTGAGTGGTAAGCCGATACGTATCGACACAAAGAGCGCTATCCATAAGCATGAATAGCAACTCAGTGGCTGCCATTCAAATGCAGATTCCCGACTTATCCAAGGCCTTTGGCTTTGTGCGTTCCTCAATAGATTTCACAGCGTATCAGGCGATTTATGTGGCATTTATGACGAGCTAATCAAACTGCTCGCTGAATTAATGTAATCAAATTCATGTGTATAGATGATGGCAGTCATCTGTCATTTGACAGTTCACAAGCAGCGCCAAAATGCTCTTAACGATTTCCTGCTAGCTCTTGGCCGCAGCTTGCTTGCTGCCCAGTCGAGCATGGCTCTCGTTTGAGGGTCAGCCCACTCAATTTTTGTAATGCAATTGCATTGCATTTTTTTGCTTCGATTTATTGTGTACTTTCTGGTCCGTCTGGCGTCGCTGCTTTCGTTCCGTTATCATTCTAACGTAATCTTAATCACTTTGCGCAATGTTCACTCATCCACGTCATGAATTTCCTTTGCGACGACTGCATTAGTGCAGCGCCCTCTCTCGGCCAGCAGCTGCAACAGCATTCGATGGATGCCTGTCTTGAGAGCTTACAGCGTGCTTGAAACTGGACTTTGCCCTGCACTTGAAGCTTGAGTCGAAAGCGTCTCGCTTTCAGCCCATCTTCGTCTCTGTCTCCCCCTCTCTGTCTGTCTGTCTGTGCTTCTACATTTGCTTTTGCGCCGCTTCAATGCATTTCGCCGCCTTATCAGATTCGAAATTATTTTCGAGTCGAAAGATTTGCTTTGGTTTTGTTTGTGCGCCGAAAAAAGTACCATAGACAACGCCCATTTTAATCTATTTTCAGCGCGCGTGCTTCCTCTTGTTAGCACTCAGGAGGCGTAGGTGCTCCCCAACCCGCCACCCCCAGCCACAACCTCAAACCCAAACACCTCGCAAACATCATTTGCTACTTTAATAGTTGCCAATCGTTGTAGTTGTAGTTGTTGTTGTTGTTGCTGTTGCTGCTTTGGCTCTTATCGTGCAATCTGGCCCGACCCGACTCGACCCTTTTCGGCCAGTTAGTTAGCCAGTTGCACTCGCCCCTCTCTCTCTCTCGCTCTGCACATTAAAAATGTATATAAAGCTCTTAAGCAAACCTGTCCAAAGGCAAGAGAGAGGGAGAGAGAGAGAGAGGGAGAGAGCGAGCGAGGGGCGGGCAGTTCTCAGTTCTTTTATAGATTTCAATAATAGATTTTTCGAGTCGGTTTCCTGCGTGCCAGCAATTTTCGTTCCCTCCACTAACTTGGCCCTGAACCCGCTGACGACCAGTTGCCAGTTGGCCAGTTGGCCAGCGGCTACTGCAGGAGCCCGGCTCTGGCCTCAAGTCGAGTCGACTCGAGTCGAGTCTGTCTAATGTGTTTCCTTTGTTTGGCTGCTCTTGCACTTGGCCGCAGCTGTGCGCTGCTTTGCCGTTTTTGGCCAAGCTGCAATTGTCTTGACCGTTGTTGTTATCAGAGCGCGGGGTCAAAGCGCTGCCGTCGCGCTAAATTGCAGCATTTGCAGCGCTTAAATTCCACTCGAAGTTGCTACAGAAAACTGTACTCGTATTGTCGCACTTCAGTTGAATTTATCAACTGGAAAATTGCTAATAAGCTGGCGACTAGCGCGCAGATTAATTGCAGATTAGTTTTAACGAGTTAACTACTCCACACAGCGACAATGCAGCCCAGTGGAGCGTGCAGGGAGCAGCGGGTGAGCGGGGGAGAGGCACAAAGTGCGTGCTATCAGCGTGTAATGAGAGAAATGGCAACTAACTGCAGGGCGCCGTCTGATTATCGCTGCTGGCCTGACATTCTGCCGGAACGGTCCTGCACATTGTCCATTATGCGCTGCGCTGTAAAACTTGAGCGCCACTCATAAACAGAGCTCAGCTGCAATGGCGCTTTAAAGTGTGCACACATGCGGCGAAGAGTGTAAATTGCGAGCAGTCACTCAACAAAGACCTAGTTGGACAGTGTAAACTGCGAGCAGTCACTTAACAAAGACTTAGTTGGACAGTGTAAACTGCGAGCAGTCATTCAAGCCTCACTTCTACTTCTCATTTTGGCTTTCATCTCCACGGCCATTTACTTTCGTTTGGCAGCTGGCGACAGACGGAGAGAGAGCCACGAGTTGGCCTCGTCATTATGGGTCAAATAACATGTGTAATTACAAAACGCGCCCAATATGTTGGCGCTAATGACACAATGCCCCACAGTCTTGTGCAACGCGCAGCACTCGCGTCTCATTAACCGGTGACGGCGACGGCGACCGCCCGCAACTTGGTAGCTTGGCAGTCGAACGCAGAGGGCCACAGAAAATCAATTAGGCGCAGTTCTCTGACCCCGCCCACCCCTCTGCCCAGCTCGAGCGCCTTGAGCTGCGCCCTCCAATGTTAGATCATTAATATTGGTCCGCAAAGCAGCGACAGTTGAAGTCGAAGTTGGAGTTGAAGTTGAAGTTGGACTTGGAGTTGGCCTAAGCCTCAAATGGGCGCGTCCCTGTAGATAAATAGACGCAGAGGGAGAAAGACTGACAGAGGGAGACAGAGAGCGAGGGAGACTGGAAGAGCTGCAGATACAAACGCAGCTGCAGATACAAATGTATCTCTGGGTTTGTACTCAGCACACTCGAGTGTGTCAGAGTTCAGGCCCGTTGTGCCGTGCTCTAAGCAGGCCACATTAGTGGATAATTAACACGCCCTCGGCGCGGGGGCGGGGCGGGGCCAGCCAGACGCTTTTTGGCCAAACTTTGCCATGCAAATGCGTGGTGGCGCAACAGCAGATTTACGAGTCTGTGCCGCATGCGTTCCACTTGCAGCCTCTCGCACACACGCAGCTGGTGGTCCTCGCTCGTCTAGCAGCTGCTCGGCAGTTTCACGCTGCGCCGCAGCCGCAGCACAGACACCACCACATCACTCATACGCCTCGTGGGCTGCGGACGCTGCAATTCGGTCAGTTTAAAGGCGCAGGCATTCAAATTATGAAAATGAGCCCAGCAAGCACAAAGGCAAACACATCAAATTTAATTGGCACTCGCATCGCATATTTCTCATCTCATTCCGCTTTCTTATCGTTGCAGGTATGTCCACAAATTATGAGTCTGCTCGCCGACAGGTGGCGCATAAATCGCCACGATTCGATACAGAAAAGTGAGTTTGAATAGTTTTCAAGTGATTTGCATAAATTACGATTACAAAATCCACATAAATTTCGACGTGGGCGCAACATGTTGCTGCCACACGCTGCGACATGTTGTGACGCGGCAAAGCATCGATAGCAAATTGTTTCGAGGTGAAAGCCCAACGTCATCTGCGATTCTTTTGCCAGACAGTCTGAGTTAATGATGCGCAGATTAATGTTGCCACAACAGCTCGCAGGCTCGCCACGCACTGCAGCGCGACTTCTCAACTGGCTGCAACTGACAGCCAAATGAGCGAGAGTTTCGGGCCAGTGTGCGGTGTTGAAGCGCCCGCAGCCAAAGCAGCCGCAAACGCAACGCCTTTTGTGGCAAGAAACTTTAACTATTTGTTACAAGCGCACAGCGCTCGAGGCGCAACGACAAACAGACTAAAATAACTGACTGAGTAAATGAATGACTAGCTGAATGACTGACAGACTGACTAACTGAATGACTGACTAACTGAGTAACAGACTAAAAGCCCAACTAACTGAATAACTGACTGAGTAAATGAATGACTAACTATCGAACTGGCTGATACTCTGATTGACTGACTAACTCATTGACTGACTGAATGAAGGTCTGACTGATTGAGAAACAAACGATATCACTAACAGATTGACTGAGTATATGAATGACTAACTGTATGACTGAATGAATAACTAACTAAATGACTGACTAACTGACTGAATGATTGTCTGATTGACTGAGTAACAGACTAAATCACTAACAGACTAAAAGACCAACTAACTGAATGACTGATTAACTGAGTAAATGAATGACGAACTGACTGAACGACTAACAGACTGACAGACTAAGTGATTGACTAACAGACTGACTAACTCACTGACTGTCTAACTCACTGAGTAAACGACTAACAGACTAAATAACTAAACAAACTAAACCACTAACAGACTCACTGACTGACTAACAGAGTGACTGAGTAAGTAACTGGCTGCCTGAGTGTCTGACTGACTGACTGACTGGGTAAATGAATAACTAACTGTCTGACTGACTGACTAACAGACTGACTAAGTGATTAACTAACAGACTGACTAACTCACCGACTTTCTGACTGACTGACAGACTAACTAACAAAGTAAACCACAAACAAACTGACTGACTATCTGACTGACTAACAGACTGACTGAGTAACGAACTGACTGACTGACTGACTAGCTGACTGTCTGACTTTCTGCTGGAGCGGTTGAGCGGCTTGTGGCTTGTTGCCGTATCAATGCTAGCCGAGTTAGAAGCACAAACGGATATTCAAATGCATTAGCGCCCAACGTCAGATATGACAGCTAGACACTGAAATGCGAATCTCGTTGGGGCGACAGCTGTGAGCGGCTGTCGGTTGCAGGCCACACTCCTTCCCAGACCATTCGACTCGCACAAAAAGTCAAATTAGCGCCTCGAGCGAACCGAGCCGAGTCGAGCTTGAGAAGGGTCTAATGGCTGTCGGAAAGTTGGGCGGCTGTTAATGATGCAGCCGCAGTCGGGCACTCGGCAATGTTAATCGATTTATGATGTTCGAGAAATTAAACGTGTCCGCCAGTCACAGCCACCGCCACAGCCACGGCGCGATAAGGCGCCACAGTAGCAAGCAGCCACGTTGAAAGCCCCTTGAAAGTGCCACACAAGTCGCAGCGCGCGCTGATAAGACAAAAACGTCAGAATCTTGAGGGCCCCCCGCATTTAAACTGTGTTGAAAAGTTTTCCAACTAGTTGTTGCCCGTTGTCTGTCTGCAGTTGAGCTCCATGGCGCGGAAGCAGCGGAAAATAACAATAAACAAGCAGTAATCATGTTGTTCGAAGTTGCACACATTCCTGCCTGCCCCAACGGGGGCAGCAGCAGCCAATCATGTGCAAGATTGTAGCTGCTCAGCTGCGGCTTGTTGTGGGAGTGGGAGTGCAGCGCTGTACGCCTTATTGGCAGTCGTTAGCTGCAGCGGCAGTCAATGCAATGCTTTTAAATGTCAGTGTCAGCGAAAGTGGCATTAGAGCGAGATAGACCGCCAAAGAGAGAGAGAGAGGGAGAGCGAGTCAGAGTTGGATAAAAGGGAAAAGCGTTTGCAGCCATCGATGAAACAAGCTGAAAGCTTGCACTTTGTTGTGGCCAGCAATAGAACAGCTGAAAAGGCCAGAAAATAGAGAGAGGGAGACTGTGTGTGAAAGAGAGGAAGATAGAGAGATAAAGAGAGAGCAAAATTGCAGTCAGCTGTGAAAATAAACGATTTTGACTTTAACATCCAATTCGTGACTTCAAAAATGCTAAAAGCAACTCAAATGCAAAGCGCTTTAAGTAAGAGCGAGAAAAACGCAATCAATCTAGTCAAGTCATGGCTGCATATTATTGTTGAATATAATATTATATGCTCTCTATTACATGCACTTTGCTCTGCATTGAAATAAGCTTCTGCTTTTTTTAAATTTTAAATGAAAGCATAATTTCAGAAGCAGAAGCTTTTGAGAAGCATAAGTAGAAGCCTTTAATCGTTAGTTAATCTTCCGCATTTTATTTAGTTTTCAACTGTTTATAATAGTCATATTTACTTTCAAATATGTGCCCATTTTGCTTGTCTTCAACAACCGATTCTTGACTTCGAAAATGCTCAAAGCAATTCAATTGCAAAGCTCTTTAAGTTGGAACGAGAAAAGAATGCAATCAATCAAAGTTGATGCACAAGTTAATCATAGTTAAACTATTGCTTATTTTTGCTGCATGTATTCTCTTTATGATGTGAACTTTGTTGTGCTTTGAAAGCGGATTCTTAAGTCCTGCTGTTCACCATTTTGAATTGCACTTTCATTCTTTATAACTATTCTATTTAATCCTTAATTTTCCACGGCATTCTAATTCGTAGTTATGCTAAGCAAATGCGATTAAAATTGTTGACGTTTTCGTTTTTAAATATATACTAATTTGTGGTTGTCTTAAACAATTAATTCGTGATTTCAAAGAAGACTAAAAGCAGCCAAAATGCAAAGCGAACCAAATTAGAGCGAGGAAAACACAATCAATCAAAGTTAAACCTTCTTAAATTATTGCGAACATTTGTTGCATAAATTTTATTATTATTAATCTCTTTCTATTATGTGCAGTTTGTTGTGCTTTGAAAGCAGATTCTTAAGTCCTGCTGTTCACCACTTTAAATTGCACTTGTATTCACTGTAACTATTCTATATAATCCTTAATTTTCCACGGCATTCTGAGTTTTATTTATGCTTTAAGTGTTTATGCTAAGTAATAGTGAAAAATCTGAATAATTTCGTTGTCTTTAACATCAATTTGTGTATTCGAAAATTATAAAAGCAACTCAATTTCAAAGCTCTTTAAGGAAAAGCGAGAAAAAACACAAGCAATCAAAGTTGATACGCAAGTTAATTCGACTTAAATATTTGCGAATTTTTGTTGCATGCATTTTATTATTAAACTCTTCTTATTATGTGCACTTTGCTATTCTTTGCAGGCAAATTAGTTAGTTTTGCTTTTCGACATTTTAAATTCGAATTTTATATTTCATATTGTTATCTAATTGCTATTCAATTTAATCTCAAGTTTTGCTTCGCTTCATTCAGAGTTGTATTTATGTTTTTTGTAAAGTATACATATATTTGCCTATTTTCATTGTCTTTAACAATCAATGCGTGACTTCAAAAAATTTTGAAAGCAGTTTAAATGGAAACTTTTTTAAGTTAGAGCGAGAAAATCGCATTCAGTTAAAGTTGTTGCACAAGTTAATCACTCTGATAAGATAATGATAAAAGATTCTCTTTATTATGTGCGCATTGAAAGCAGATTCTGAAGTCTTGCTTTTCTTAGTTTTAAATTAAACTTTCATTATTTCTACTCTTCAATTTAATCACAAATTTTGCCACTTCAGGCAGAGTTATTTTTATTTTGTGGTTGTTTAAAGTATTCACACATTTGTACAAATTGTCGCCTTTCAATCTGTTTCAACTTTGCAGTCTCTTTAAACTTGGTATTTTGATTTTTCTCGTGGCAGACTTAAAGCAGCGTTCGAAGTCGTTTACCTGCGCTTTCAACATGTGCACAATGGTTTCCTTTTCTAATTTCTTCACTTGTTCTGGCAGACATGTTCAAGTGTTGTGCCCCCTCCGCCCCCTGGCTGGCAACAAAGGAAAGCTGCAACAAACCGTAACTAAGGCAGTCGGAGGCGCATTAGTCGCGATTATCAGCCAGCGACTCCGCACATGAGTGTGTCAAGATGCGAGCATAAACATAATGCTCAGTCCCTCCCCTCAACAGAGACTTTCTTTATAAGTATTAATATAGTCTGTTGTTGCTTGGCTGTTGTGGCTGTTTTCTGATTTCTTGTCGTCTGTGAATTGAAGGCAATTGAATTGAGTTGGGCAACATGTGAATGACTTTTGCGGTCTGCTGAGTTGATAGCCCGCAGGCTGTGTTGCAAGTGGGACTCGGCTCTGAAATTGGATTATGTGTGCGAGTACAATCAGTGTGGCAGCATAAATACTTGCTCCACAATAATATGAAATTAATGGCATATCTTAATGCCAGCAAAACTGCAATTCTAGTGCAGGAATTCTGCAAGCTGCAGCCATATCCAACATTGTCTGATGAAAAGTGAAATGCCAGCTAGCGAAGAATGCAGCAAATGTCACTGATAGTTGAACCATGGTCAGCTGCCAGCAATTCCGAGGTCCGAGGTCATTACATAAGTTGTGCTCGCTGCTGTGGAGCAATGTCTGCCCATCATTCGCCATCGATTGCCATCGATTGTGCCTCCCAATTGCAGGCGCGGGGCCAACACTTGTGTAAGCCATCATAAAACGCAACCAAAAGTGCGGCTAAACTTTGCGATTGAATTTGCATAAATTGTGCCACGAATCGCTTCGGTTTCAGTCCAGTTGGGGTTACGATTCGCCTTCCTCTCGCTCTCTGTCTGTGTGTTGTGGTCGCTCTTGCTTCCCCTTCGTGCCACACGTTGCTGCCCGTTATGCAAATGCTTTTTTTCCTGCCCCACATGTGTGTGTGAGTGTGTATTTGAAAATGCATAAGATTTGGCCAAAGATTGCTGTCCATTAATTCAAGTTGGATTTACTTTTAGCATATTTTACATGCATGCGAATTGTGGCTGCGGCTCTGTGGCTGCCACTGCGGTTTGTGCAGCGCGCTCGCAACGTAGCGACTTCGACTGCGTTCGATTCGTACGCAAATTTCTGTTGCAATAAATTTGCATTTACCACAAAATGTTTTGAACTATGGGTTCACCCATTCGGTTTACCTGCCTTCGATTTATTTGCGGCCGCTTTTATTCAAATCGCTCTCCCCCCCTCTACTCGACCCCGGCTCCCGGATGCAGCTGGGAGTCTCGTGCAATGGATACTGCAGCATTATGCGGGCGTATTGATTAGTTTTTGATTGGTTTGCCGTTAGCATGATGACCTCTAGTTAGCATTTAGCTGCTAATTCGACCCATGCAAGTGGCCACAGCATCCACAAAAAAGCCAAGTAAAATTGTGATGGCAATGCTGGCAAACAAATCGAAAAGCTAATAAAGTCAAGGTGAACGCAAACTATCGAAATCAATTAAGTCAAATACAATTTACGCGCAATTTCAAAAGCAATTACATATTTGCTGTACATATATTTGTATACCAGCTTCACAGAGGATAGAAGTGTATTATAGCTGTGTAACAGACAGAAGGTTGCATCTCTGAGCCCACAAAATGTTCACATTCCTACTCAACAGCAACAGTCGCGATGATAGATAGACATGTCCGTCTGTCCGTCTGCATAAACATCGCGATTTCGGAAACTATAAGAGCTAGATATACCAAACTTTGGGACAATACTTAAGAGTCTCAAACGTAGCTCTAGTTTATTTTAAATCGCCGCCACGCCCAATTCCGCTCCTGCTATAGAAAAGAAAACGCTTTGCTCTCTTCTTTTGGTACACACAATAGTTAATATGGTCTTAACAATTCCTGAAAGTTTGCTTGCGATCGAGTGCAAAACTTGCCAGTTAACCAGGAAATTATTTTCTGTGGGAAAAGTCATAGTTGGCAGTGTGATTCTGTGTGTTATATTTTATAGTCTTGGAGATATTCTGAACGTAGTGGCATATCTATATATCAAAAATACAAAAATTGCCAAATTTACTGAAAACACAAGTAATAGTAGACAATGTGCCTGTGTATAGTATATTTTATATTCTAGAAGATCTTCTAAACGTAGTGGAATGTCTAGATACCAAAAATACCAAAACATGCAAATGCAGGCAGTGTGATTGTGTGTGGTATATTTTATACTTTAGGAGGAATTCTGAACGTAGTGGAATATATATGCCAAAAAAACAAAAATACCAAATATACTAAAAATACCAAGAGATGACATAGTAGACTATGCGACCGTGTGTGGCATATTTCATAGTCTAGGAGATATTCTGAATGTAGTAAAATGTGTATATACCAAAAATACTAAAAATACCAAATATACTAAAATATCAAATATACTAAAATACCAAAACTTGTTTTGGTATTTAAGGGTAACTATCGTTTTCTCACTTGTTTAAATTACGAAATCCAATAAAGTCTTTTGCATTTAATGAGTAATTTAATAGTTTACCAATATATTTAAAACTTGTCATTGCCTTAACAAGAAATGTATTGGGTACTTTCAGTGAATTTGTGTACTCAAAATCAATAGCACTGGCGATGGGCAAACGAATAACCGTGCAGCGTTTTTCGTGTATCTATTATTTAACTAAAGAGTGTGAGTGTGCTTTGACAACAGGCGACAGCTCGGGGTTCAACGGCGTGTGGCTGTGTGCCCCAGTTTGAGGCACTTGAGAGTCAAGCGCTCAAGTTATCAAGTCGGCTCAGAAGTCGGGCTGGGCCCGCTGACAAGTTGTCAAACAGCGGAAAGTTGGCGCTCTAAAATGTACATAATTCGATGTCAAAATAGCTAAATTGATGCCTGTTCCGGAACAGGCACTAACAACTTCATTTCAAGGGGCCAATCTCGACGGCGATGTCGTTGAGTTGGAATTGGAAACAGTGCGAACGGCCTTGCAGTGGTAGCTGTGGCTGCCACGGTTCCCAGCATTAAATATTTAAGGCGATGGCCAGGAGCAGACATGTTCGTGCCCGTGTAAATTAAACAGTTTACTGCCGTGGCCGAGAGGCCGGCAATGGGTCAACAGTTCAACCAGTCGCAGTCTAGTTTGGCCACTGTTTGCATCGAGCATCGACTGCAGACCCAATGGAAAATATTTGCACAGCGCTCGCAACGTTGTCCTGACTGCCAGGCTGACTGGCTGACTGGCTGCCTGGTTTATTGGTTAGTTTGTATCCTGTTGTGTTTGCGTATTTTGTTTAGTTTTGTTTATTCAAACAAGCCCAAAGCCCCGGCCGGGCTGCGGTCTGCCGTTAAATCCTTAAAATACCTCAATATTTCCAGCATTGTACGAGTCCAGTTGAGACCCATGACAGCATTAAGGACTCTCTGTGTGTGTGCGTGTGTGGACACGTCAATGCTGCTCATAAATTTTGCATAAAGTTGGTCAGTTAATGGTTTCAAATTTGTTTCAACTCGACTCCGCATTCTCTGCGGACCGACAACTTTGGCGAGCTTGCTGCGGTCGCCCACTTAAATGTTTTGCCAAAGCATTTCGCTTAAATTGATTTTCCCAGCACACAATATTTCCGGCTTCCTGTCTCGCCACACGACCCTCGGCGGGCGCATTTGTTAAAGCGCAGCCCCGAAAATCATACGAAATGCCAACTAATATAGTGAGTTGGTTTAGCTACCTGCGACGCGCTAACTCGCAACGCAGCAACGCGGCTTAATTGAGTTCAATCAAAGCGAATGCTAAGCCGCAGACAACGCTCCGGCCCACACTCCGGCGTAATTTGCACAGAAATTAGCGACACTTTAAACTGCTCAAGCGGCCAAAAGAAACCTCAACATTTGCACTGTCTGCAGTTGCCTACCTGTCTCTGCCTCTGCCTCTCCCCCGCCCGCTCCTCTTGCTGCCCCACGCAACTGCCAAATCACTCAGTCAGAACTAATGCGATTCATTTTCGTGTAAACTAGCGAAACGCAAAACGAAAAACTTTGTGCTCCAGCCAACAGCGACAGCTAGAAATCGTTGCATGTGCCGCCAAATACCCTGCACAAAAACACGAACTTGCAGCGAGTTTCTGGAGTATTACTACAGATATTCCTCTTACAGATATTCCTAGCAACAGTTGGCACATCTTTGCGAATAGGAAATTAAATAGCAAAACAGCTCTTTAGTGTACACTAACAACAAATAATTAACGCAATGAAGAGAGAGGAAAAAAAAGCAAAAGTAGCTTTATGTACTAATTTATGCACTTCTGGCATCAGCTTGATAGAGTTTCTAAGGGAATAATGAAATATTTTTGTATTTACTTAATCTGTATGTATACAATTTTGTGTAAGTCAACTGCAAATATTTAACGAAATAAAGAGCAGTAAATAGGTTAAACAATTAAATAGAAATAGCTCACAGTTTGTAGTTTATTTTTGCACTTTCAACATCATCTTGATAGAATTATGCATAACAGTTCAAACTTGAGACTGTAATATTTATAAATATGTTGATACATCTTTGTGAATAGGAAATAAAATAGTAAAACAAATGAAATAATTTGTTGGTTGTTAGTGTAAATAAACAAATAAAAGACGGGTTGATCGCATTAGTTCCCTTTTCTGCAATTTGAGCATCATTTTGATAGAGTTGTTTTATATTTTTATTCGGCATAATTCGACAAATAGTATCAGTATAGACTTAAAATTGATAAATGAAATAATGAAATGAAGTTTTTATTACTCATTCAATGGGTAATTAACAAGTATTTCTCACAATAAAGAGTAGGAAACAAAAGAGGAACAAAGATAGCAAAAATAACTCGTAGTATTTATTTTTTCAGTTTTGTTGTCATTGCAGCTGAAACTAGAGATATTTATTTACTATAATATTTATACAAAAGTGATTGCATATCTGCGAATAAAAAAGTAAATAGTAAACCAAAGGAAATAATTCTTTTTTGTCTAAACAAACAAAAAATAATGGAATGAAGCGTAGGAAAAAAGTGAAAAAAGAAAACAAATGGAACTCATGTGCACTAACTAAATTTAGCAGTTTTGCCAACATATTAATAAGAGTAGTAAATGGAATAAATAAATTAATGTCATTTTTACTCATTCTATAAACAATTTTGTGTAAGTCAATGACAAATATTTAACAGAATGAAGAGTAGGAAAAAGGTCAAAAATAGAATAGAAAAAGATATTAAATTTACTAATTTTTGCCGTGTTGATATCATATTGGAATAGACAAAAAGAAATAGTAAAATAATTTATTTTTTCACTCATTCTATGTGCAATTTAGCATATATCAAGAATAGGGAAAAAGACAAAAAATAAGGAATAGAAAAATAACTAAAATTTACTTATTTTTGCACTATGATAGAGTTGTAAGTCACAGTCTCGAGCTAGAGATATTTATGCCGACTTCCGTCATATATCAGGGAGATATACGCCCGTCATGCCTGGCAATGATATATGCCCGCCGTATGCTTTATGGGACGAGGGTATTTGCATTGGCAAATAAATGAAGCTACCAAATGGGCGTCGATTTATTGCACATAAAGGGTCGTCTATAAATTCGCTGCGATGTTGAGTTGCAATGCCAGCGAAATGCAGCGCACGATTCTCAACAAGTGCCGCAGCTAAGTGCAAATTTGTCACTGCACTCTGCTGGCAACAAAAATATAAAAAAAACGAGGCAGCAAAAAACGATATAAAAAATACATCGTGCTGGCAGCAGGAAGTCAAAGTCAGCCAGTCACTCAATCACGGCTAAATGCAAACTGCAGCCGAATGCGGGCGCCCAAAATTTTGTTTATTCCGTTTATATTTTTCTCATTTTTTCCATCGCTTTTTTAAATGTCAATTTTTTTCAGTGGGGATCCCGTCCCCGCCCGCGGCTCGAATTACGAATTTTGGCATTGATATGTGCGCCGTAAATTTGTTGGCTAAATTTTCTCGTTAGCTGGCTGCGCAAATATTGCCTCATATTTTCGTTTCAATATTTACAGAGCGATTACATCAAATTTTTCGGACGTCTGTTTCGCCTCTCAAATTGTCAAAATGTCAAATTGCGTTCCGCTTCAAATTGCCTTTTGATGTGGCGCATTTGTGGAGTGTTCTGGGGAATTACGGCTGGCAAATTGTGTTGAAATAGTTGTGATAGCAAAGAGATTGCTCAGATATACGAAAACAAGTTTTACTCACACAAAAATAGCTGTGCTTTTTATGTTTTAGAGTTTAAATCGCTAGACAACTTAAAAGGGCAGATGAATGGAAACCAATTTTAACGATACAAATAACTGCAATTTGTGCAGTTGTGGTATTCAAAATATATGTATATATATTAAAAATATTATATAATTCAAATCGTTACACAAGTAAAAGGTCGAACTAAAGTCAGAATTTTTCAAAGCAGTTTTAGTAATTAAAAAAATAATTGTAATTTGGGCACTTGTTTTATTTCAGTCTTAAATCATTAGATTATTTGAAAGTAAAAGAGTTTTAGTTACATAAAAAATAATTGCAATTTGGGCACTTGTTTTATTTTAATCTTAAATCATTAGACTATTTGAAAGTACTACAAAAGCTAGATGCAAACTTATGTTATTGATACAATATAATTGTGTTTGAGCACTTGTTTTATTTAAAATATATACGTATATATAATATAGATATAATAATTAAAATCATTAGACAATTATATAATATATATAATATAGATACAATAATTAAAATCATTAGACAATTCACTACTATAACAACTACTAAATAATTGAAATTTGAGCACTTTTTGTTTTTAAGTCTTTTAAGTCTTCGGACAACTTCAGAGTAAATGCAAAGCGTATGAAACACTTTAAGGAATAGAAAATAACTCAAAATTGGGGACATGTTTTATTTGCTATAAAGAATTATTTATAATGTAAATATAGATTTAAAATCGTTAGACTATTTACATGAAATGTTGCGCAACTAGATTTGGTGAAATGAATAACTATCGATCGAGTGCTCGTTGGATTATCATTAAAGTCGTTAGTCAGAAATGTGGAAACCAGCGATACAAGTGGATCAATATAATATATATATAATAGAATAAAAATAATAATAATAATAATAATAATAATAGTAACAGTAACACTAATCCTAATACTAATACTAACAATAATACTAATGATGACAACTGCCAACAGTGACCAATTTGCGGTGGATATCTTAAAAGTATTCTCTTGTTTTAGCCGTTCGCTACTCGCATTTGCATTAGCGCAGCCTCTTGTTGGCCCTTGTGGTCTGGGCCGACCTTCGGCTGGCAAATATTGGAGGCAACGCAGTTGACAGCTGCGGCGACTAGGCAGCCATTGTGCTGCCCACGCATGTCCTTGCACACTTTTTGCTTGTTGGCTTTTCTCATATTTAATCAATTAAAAACGTGTACGTGCACATTTGTCGCCCGACGACCCCAGGCGACTGTGGAAACAACACAAATGCGTTACGCGCCCCAAAGCAGCGCAGCCTTGCCACAGGCCGCCCCTAGCCCAGACGCTGGCAGCCGGCAAATTGCACACATGTGTGCTGAGCTCATAAACAGTGTAGAGCGGGGAAGAGTTGGGGTAGCAGTTTAATTTCAAAATAATAAAAGCTGCAGGTTTGTCGGCCTTTATTATTGTGCCTGCAAACCCTCTCGACCTCAGACCCAAACGGCTCTGGCGCTGACAATGACATGCAATTGAGGCGACCCGTGCAGCGTCCTCGTCGTAGTCGTCGTCGTCGTCGCAGTCGTCGTCGGGCTGTTGTCTAATTGTCGCCCAGTTCCAGCTCCAACTTCGACCACAATGCAGTGCCGTCTCCAGCGCAAATGTGCGCATATGTTGTGTCCCACTCTGGCGAGAATGGGGATTGGGGATTGGGAATGGCACAGCGAACTGGCAGATGTGGCCTCAGCCACGTCCGCAGCCACGTCCTCATCCTGGCTGGGCCGTGTTGGCAAACAAATTACGACTGTCATTTTCAAATCATTTGGGGCCGCAGCGTGCCGAGCCCCCCAAATGGTCAGCGCTGCGTTCGCTGGCAACTTGTAATGAACAGCTGAATATATTACTTTATATAATTGCGCATAGTGCTCACGTTGATGCCTCGACGCTTTGTGGGCCCTCACATTGTGGTACAATTAAATGCGAAATGCCTCCATTTAAATGCAAATCATTATACATCTTCATTCGAAGTACAGCGAATATTCCAATCTGCAAGTTTGTGCTCCAAAGAAATTGTAGATATGCCAAGTAACTGAATAACTGCAAATTAAGCTTTGAGCTGCTTTCTAATGGCAATGCTGGTCTATGCTACTTGTTAGACTTAGGAGAACCATCTGGTATACCTGTATTAATATAGCAATTAACTTATTATTTGTCTCGAAAGACGATCGAGAAATTGTCATCGTTGTTGTAGTAAAATTTCATTGACTTAATAATAAATTAACTTGATTTGCTTTAAACTCATAATAATATTAGTGCGTCTGTTGTGTTCGCTGCTTGACAACTTCAAGCGAAAAAAGTTTAATTCGCGTATGTCTGTATTAATATAATATGACAATTAACTTATCATCCGGCTTATAGCAAAAAAATACTTCAACTATTGAACATGTATTTAGTTCAACTTTCGTGTTCGCTTTTTGACAACTTAATGGCAAGAAGTCTATCTTAATATAATAATTAAATTATTGATCGAGATATTGTCGACGTTGTTGTATTAAAAATACTTTGATTCGCTTTTATTTTAATTCAACATTTACATTTGATGCTTCTTTCATGCGCGCTTTGTGTCAACTTCAAGCAGTCTATTTTATGTTTCTTCTCTCAGCAGCTAACAACTAACAACTTAAAAAATACCAAAAATACTTATAATTATCGATAACCTGCATTAGTGGTATAATTGTATGGCTTGCTGAAGAAAATACCTTTGTAATCGATAACCTCAAATGGTTTTTTCACAACACAGCTGATTAGATAATTTTAAGCTGCCTGCGAAGTTATTTGAAAATATTTGCGCAGATTTGTAATCCACATGTTGCGGATATTCAGTTTAATTGGGGAATGCATGCATAAATGAACATAAAAGACACTTGCTACGATTTACTTAACAATTAATAATATTTGCTCTGGCTTCCGCTAGCACATCAGTGGGGGGAGCATTAGAGTGACTAAACGTTTCAAGACATTTGGCCAATTTTGTGTTGTTGTCATTCGCATTGTCAATGGAAATGAACTGAAATTCGGCGGCGCAAAGTGGTTTTTGCGTGGTTTGTTACTTCGCCCGGCCATAACAATAACGAGCAAGTGTAAATGGCAATATAAATCAAATATGCGGCAGACGCAGCAGTTCACCTACATGCCAGCTACACCTACACCAAAGTGTCTGTTGCAGCAGAGGCAGCGACAGCGGCAGCGGCACCAACGACCAGAGGAAGTGCGAGCCGCTTTCGTGTTTGCCATTTCAATTGAAATGTGCGCACATTTACGCCGGGGGGACACATTAAAAAAAAACAACGAAAAAGAAAACACAAATATATATATATATATTTGTTTATATGGAAGGCGCACCAGCACACACTTCAATTTATGCTATAATTTTCTTGTTTTATGTGCTTTCTGGGGCGTGGCAAAAAAATTGGCAAAGCCTGGGCCGGCAAGAGAGCGCGTGTGGGAGTGGGAAAAAGATATATAGTATATGCCGCACACACTCACACACACACCCAGTTGGCATGGGATGGATGATAACAATCATTTTGAGTGTTTGCCTCGTTTTCAGCGCACCCATTTCGCACGCGTGTGTGTGTGTGAGTGAGTGAGTGTGCATGACTTTGTTTTGTTTTTCGTGTGTGCTGCTCCGACGCTAACCGAATGCATTAACATTAACGCAGCGCAGTCCTAAATTTCGCTGCTTCCCTTTGCGTTTCTTTCTTTTCGCTTGTTTTTTTCATTACACGAAATTATTTAATTTCCTGCAACGCCTGCTCACAATTTGATGAGCGACTGTCAGAAGATGTCTGTCTGCGTCTCCTTGTCCGCGGCTGTGTCCAGGGGCTCGCCGTGGCTTCTGATAATGCTGGCCTGCCCTTCTGCGCCCCGTCAGCGAGTTATGATACTGCCCCCTCCCGCCCACAGATGGCGCTTCCCCGGCATATTTGCGTGCGCGCACACACGGCGAATGTCTGTGTTTTTTTTTCGCGTTCTCTTCGCAGCGTCTCTCTGCCGTCGCTTATCGCAGCAAAGTTAATGACTATGTGGGTCATTAGCATTTCAAGCGTGTGCCGCAAAGCCCCAGCGAAAGTAAGAGCGATATATACAAAGAGAGCGAGAGCGCGAGGGGGCGAAATGGCCCCAGAGCAGGGCGCATAATGCAAATTTAAGAAATGTCTTTAAGCGCAGCTGAGAAGATGCCAAAGATTGTTTCCAAGTCGATTACGAAACTTGTTAAGTTGCGATGCCATCAGAGGCGGAGTGATTTGCATACGCAGAAATGGATCTATGGCTGATGAAATAATAAGCAAACACAACAGCTTACAGGGATACTTTTAAAGTTGTTCTCATAAATAAATTTTGAGAGGGTGGGGAAAAAACTTGTTTACTTCAAGTTCGTTCGGTTGTCTAGCACGAAAATGCAATTTGCCACGTCAGACACAACATTTTTGTGACTGTTCATTTTCAATTTGCCGAATTCGCAATGGAATATTTACTCGATACTCGAAGTCGAGGCCCGAGGCAGCGGCAAGTGGAGCTGCAGTCGAGGAGTGTGCGGCATGCAAAGTGCAGGCGGAGTGAAATCAAATCTGTTTGTAATAATAATAATCAAAAGCAATAAAAACACTCAAAGCAAACACAGTTGCCAAGACAAAGCAAACCCTGTGATGACGATGATGACGATGATGATGTTGTTGGTATCGCATACGAAATTGCATTTATAAGCAATCATGTCAACGCCCAGCAGAAATATGAAAAGACGCTCTGCTGCACGTTGTCGCCTGTCAAGCAGACGCCACAAGTCAAGTGGCAAGTGGCAGTGGCAAGTGGCAAGTGGCGCGACATGCACACAAGCGTGCACATTTTCGCCCAGCGCCTCCAGAAATTTCACTTCACACCTACTACGACACGAAATGGAAACGGAAGTGAGTGTGTAAGGCACACAGGAAATGCATTCTGGCTGTCGTTAGACAACTCTTTGCCACGCTCTGTTGCAAGGTCGCTTAAACTACAACATTGCTGTACTTGTGGTTTGGCAAGCGGCATTTAAAGTTGAGTAATTGCATTTGCATTTGCATTTGCCGCTTCTAGACACTCAGAGAGTCTCGAATTACTTTCAGCCTCCGAGCTCTGGCCGAGCTATTCAATCCGTTCGGGCTGCCGACGCTGACAGTTGATTGAACACTTTGGCAATGACAAAAACGCCCCACGGGTGACATTTCTCAAAACACTTTACCTGGCCCAGCCCACTCGCCGTCTGCCTCGCTGTTGCAACCTTGATTTACGGCCCCAACTTGGCCGCAGGCTGCCCTCGGCCCCGGCTTATGGACAGTCATCTCTCTCCCTCTCTCCCTCTCTCTCTCTCTCTCACTCTCTGTTGTAGCCCGCGGGCCAATCATTAAAACGTCTGCCCGTTGAGATCGCCTTCAAGTCGCATTCCCGCTCTCGCTCTCGCGTGGTTTTAAATTACCATTTTAATGCTGCCGAGTGCTGCTGATTGATGTGCGCTGCCCCCCACTCCACGCTCCCTTACTCTGCACAGCGATTGCAGTCGACGGTCGACAGTTGGCAGCCGAAATGTAAATGGCTTTTCCGCAGCGTTTTTCCCGCTAACAAGCTTTTGGCATTTTCGCGCTGCTCCTCGTTTCCTCGCTTTAAACGCATAAAAACTTTAATGCTGGCCGTAAAAAAAAAGCCCTGCCTTCCAGAATACTTATTAACAGCTACTTTGAGACACTTCATTAGGCACTGCAACGATGCTGCCGTCGAGGTTGCTACTGTAGCTGCTGCTCTGTCGATTTGAGTTATGTGATAAGTCAGTCGCCCACCAGGCTCCAGCGTGTCGCCGGCCGCAATGTTTTGACGCGGTCGCCGAGCGCTGATTGAGCGCAAGTGGCGCGCTGACTGACAGCCCGACAGTCGGACACTTAAGCAGGCCGACACTTTGGGCTTTTACCCCCGACACACACTACACACATATATATATATATTTAAATATACATTTGGCTGCGAGTGGCTTTTAAGCAGCTCCTGAAAGATGCCACACGTCAAAACTGTCGACGTCCATCTGCAGCTCCCCCTCTTTCGTCCCCCTGCTGGCTGTCATGTCTGCTGCCGTGTAGCGAATGTTAATGAGCTGTTAAAACTGAGCGTCCGCTGCGAACGCATCTTCAAATTAAAACTGCAGCAGTCCCACAACAACAGCAACAACAACAACGTTGGGGCACCTCCGCACTGTTAACTTGTTTTGTCAGGTTCTGTTGCTCCCTGTTTTGTTTACCATTTTATTATTTTGTCACGGCTATAAATAGTTTCATTAGTTCGCCTACAATTGCCCGCTGAATACTGCCCGACTCATAAGCTTCCCCCTCTCTCTTTCTCGGGAAATGTGTGGGCCACTAATTGGGACGTTTGAGAGGAGAGCGCACGGTAATAACGACTAATGAGACGCTGGGTAACTAAGCTAATTAAACGACAGCAGCTATTCACTTTCAATCAAATGCCTCAAAAGCAGCTGCAATCTGAACAAATAGAGCTAAATACAGCTACGAATACTTGGAGCGCATCAATGATGCTAGCTAGGAAAGTTGTTATCGAAACGTTTCTCGAAAATAAAACAAAGTCATAAACATTGAAATGATATTTTGTGTATTTCACAACATTTTCATAGTTTCAAAAGCCTTTTGCTTAATTCGTTTTGCTGGCAGCATTTTGTGATTTAATAACTATTTTTTGAAAAATAAAAGGAAAGTAGAAAAACTGCCAAATTGGACACATTTTTGCTGGCAACTTTTTATTTAATTAAACCGAGTATATTTGCAATTCATATTAAATTTATCTAGCGAGTTTGCCCTGCAGCTGCGTTTGCTGTTTCAAACGAATAGCCCGCACTTAATTGGATTTTAGGAATACGTTATATCAGCTTGTAATTGAGGTCGATTTTTAATATAGTTCACTTGCTTTCTTAATGCCCAAAGCAGTCAATGCAGAAGTGCCGCGCATGAACATAACATGTTTCTGTTAAGCTTCCGCGCACTTGCGTGCACTTGTGATCGACTGTTGCTGTACAGAACTGCAAAGCATTAACAGAGTCAGGTGCTGGTGAATATATGTTAATACATTGTACTATGTAAGTGGTGGCAAAATCATGTGAGTACACGTGGGCCCAGAAAACAAAGTTCGCGTATCTGCTGCGTGGGCGTGGTAGGGTATGTGTGGGTGTATGTATGTAACTAATTGTGAATGACTGTTGCAATAGTCCTACTGTACAGAACTGCAAAGCTGTAACAAAGTCAGCTGCTGTCAATCAGCTGTTGCCTATTTTGTGCATGTGTATGTAAGAGATGGCAAGAATTTGCTTGCAAGTGTGCAGCTGCATGTGTGTGACTACACGTGGGACAAAGAAACCAAAGTACGCGGATCTGCAGGCACGAAAGCTTCACAGAGCTTACTTTGATGTGCATGTGTGCGTGTATGTGCGCACTTGCGATCGAATGCTGTAACAGTCCTACATTACAGAACTGCCTGGCATTAACAGAGTCAGCTGCTGGCGATACGCTGTTAATTGTTTCGCTTGTGTGTTAGTAAGTGATGGCAAAAATTAGCTTGTATGCGTGCGAAATGCATGCGTATGTGTGTGTCTACACGTGGGAGCGACGGAAGTGCTAAGTGGGCATTGTGAGGCAGTAGAGCTTTTCAATATTTACCAGCTTGCATGTACATATGTGTGCAGAGTTCTCTTGTGTGTGTGCACTCAACTGCTGCTACTGTTGAGTGACAGAGGAAACTATCACTTTGTGGACTTTGGCATTTCAAACGCCCAAAACAAGCTTAACACAATAAGATTAAACAGTAAATTTGTGTATATAAATTCACTATTTAATCCTTTTATTATTTTTATATAATAATTCACTGTTTAATCTTTGTATTATTTGTATATTTTTCCAATTCTCTGTTTAATCTTATTATAAATAAGCTGAAGAGCAAAACTGTAAACTTTAGTTTGCTCTCGATTTAGCGGTATTTAGCTGCTCTGCTAAGTTCTGCAATTTGAAGACCTTAGCCTTATTTTATTGCTGCACTATTTGGCTATACTTCCCATAAACTTGAAGTCATTCGATAACTAATAAAATAGTTCAAGGAAAGGTAACTTATGTTGTACCAATTTCTCTATTTCTCTACCTATCATCTGTTATGAGTAACAGAAAGCTTTGCAAAGCTCTAGACTAGTAATTAAATACACCTCATTAGCATTAGGGCTGAACAATTGCGCAATTTTGCAGCTATTAACATTTAGCTTGTAGCGCTGTCAGCGCCCGGCGACGAGGCCAATTCGAAAGCCTCTTAGCAGTCGCTTCACTTAAGCAAATCGCAGCAAATGAGCCGCACATGCAACTGCCCCCGCTTGCCCCCTCCTCACTTGCAGCCAGAAGTTCTAAAGTTTCGCCCCCGCAACGCGTCGTTTCGCAGCGAGTTTCTCAAGTGTCTTGTGTGACAATAAGCTGGTGGCAAGTTGAACTACAGTCGTGTTGGCACTCGTGTCTCTTGGCATAGCAGTGAAATCCAACACCGCAGTCATGTCGCATATGAGAGGGGCGCTTAAGCGGCTTCCGTGTGTCGAACGAAAACAGTAACCAAAGACGAGGAGTCGCAAGACGGTGGCGCCACAAGGGCAGAGCGAGAGGGCAAGTCTCGGATTACGCAGCTAGTTATGATTCTGAAATTAGTTGGAAATAGCCGATGGGAAATGGCCTGAGACTGGCTGAGGGACTTGTTCCCCAAACAATTTGTCTGCTGCGCAAATGTTGCGGCGTTTTTCTGGCAATTACTTGTCTAAAATAATTGGCCATGCCGCAAAATTGAAAAGCTGCAAGCAAATAGAAAGAGAAACAGAGAACTGCAAAACCAGACGCCAAACAATCAAAAACTGTCTGCTGACTTTGACCATGGCTTTGACTGGAAGGGTGGGGGGGGGGGGGGAGTGGCAGCTCGTTAGGGCGGCGATTTCCGTTTCCGGTGGAGCTTGGACCGTGCCTGTGACTGGCATTTGCCATTTGGCATTGAGGGGAAAACAAAGCGTGAAAGGATTTAGCAGCAATCACAGTTTCAATATTAATAGTGGTCCGACCTCCACTCGACTCCACAGCGGCTGCTGCTCAGCATTTTTGCTGCGTGGCTGCTTCTAGCTTTCATTTCATTTCGCCTCGTTGCGGCTTCAACAGCAGCAGCAGCCCCAAAGCCGGAGCTGGAGCCGGTCTCAGCCCTTTTGTGGAGCGCAGACAAAGCGCAAATCGAAAAAGCCACGTTCAATGTCGACTGCCATAAAAGCGATTTTTATTTGCCGTCTATTGACGTTATTGACTGACTGTGCGCCATTCGAGCTCCAGCTGTGACCAGCAGCAGCCGCAGGCCAACGTCGCATAAAAATAATATTCGCCAAACGCTTTCGGTTTCGCCTCCTTTGTGTTTGCATTTCAACTTTCGTTTTCAATTTTCATTGCCTCCCTTTTATTATTTGTGGCCAGCTGAAAATGATGCGAAACGATTCAGGACCATCAAATAAGTTAAAGCGTGTAAAATGCACCTGAGCTGTCGCCAGACACGGTCCAGACAGGGTTGAAGGGGGGCCTCACAATCTTGGCTTGTTTGCGCTTCAATGTGCGCTTTATGGCCCCGCTTAATGCCTAATGTGGCCCACATTAAAGACCACTTCAAACACACATCGGTCGCTTGAGTTGTGCATGTTTTATTTACTTTTGTGTTGCACGCAAATCACTTAATGCGTTTCGTTAGTTTGCGCTGCCAACTCCCGAAAGTCATGACCCAAAAAGCTGGCGCTGCAAATTGAGCTCTGGCCCGGCAATTATAATAAGCGGCAATTATTAATTAGAATAATGCTCATTAAAAACTTGTAGAGCGCATAAATGTCTGTATAATTTGCTGTTTGCTGGCGGGAAATAACAATTTTAATGAAATTGCCAAGAGACAGCCAGGCAGGCAGTCCGCAGCGCAGCTCAGTCTGTCAGTCAGTCAAGCCTCAGTGCTTATCGATTACATCTCGTCATGCGTCAGACGCCCACGCAGACAGCCAGGCAGCAAGGGAATAGGGGGCGGGGGAGGGAGAGAGGGAGGGAGCTCTTGGCGAAGGCCGTCGGCGGCTTAGTGTTGTGGAGTGTGGCAAATAAATTGACATTTATCTGTGTGTAACAAGATCAAGTATACGCAACGTTGCCCCCTCGAGTTGTGTGTGTTGAGTCGAGTTGAGCTGTGATTTTGTGGCGCACTCGTCGATAGCACTCCTTCGCCCTAATGATGCATGTGCGGAGCTCTGAAATTAAAACGGCATGCGATGCCAATCGCAACGCGGCGTATGAGTAATTTCCATTGCGTTCGCCCGCTCTGACCTCGACACACGCAAGCAAATTAAAACGGAAACCGCGCACTGCCAGCGAACTTAAGTCGCTGCTGTCTGCGTTCCATTTGCCACTTGCATTGAGGTTAACGTGCGTCATGTTCGGCTCAGCAGCAGCCAGCGACAGCAACTTGACATTTGATTCGCCGATTAGTGCGTGGCAAGTCGCTCTCTCTCTCTCCCTCTGTGAATTGAAATTGCAAATTTGGTTTTTGTGGAAAGTTGCGGCAAGAAAAGTTGAAGGCGGCCGCAGATTGAGCTGATGAAAAGCCACCGCGAGGGCTGCACAACTTCTTTCTATTTATATTTATGCACTTCGAATAGAGTGGCTCGGTGTGGCCAGCCCTGGCGGCAGCATATGCGTGCCACTTCTTGCACATGCAACACGGCTGCTTAGTTGAGCTGTTCGCGCCGCTGACAGCGCTGAAAACTTTGCTGACAGCCCCAACAGCCACTCAAAGAGAGCAAGTAACACAAGTTAGCAACGGCCAGATTTATGTTTAGTTAACTGTTTAGCCAACTGTGCGCTATCGAGTGCTTGCTAGCTGGCGACACAATTAATCCAGTTATGCTCGCATCTATGTGAAATTCAATTAGCAATGCTAACCCGGCTCTATCTCTCCACAGCGCCATGCCACGCTGACTGCCAGACCAGCGACTTAGAGCAGCAAAAGGTAAGCGTCCTTGCTTGTGTTGCCTGTGGCAGCCACAAGCTGCATAACATAATTACGTGGCGGAAATCACACATAAAGTCAATTTGCAGCTGCCGGACTTGGCACACATTTAAAGCGCATTTCCTGCCCCTAAAACTGATAGGATTTCAACGCAACGCCAGGTGCCAAAAGCATTTGCACAAACTTTTGTCATTTCCGCTAAAATCTGAGACGTTTTGCCGACCATTGGGCAAAGGAAAACATTTTAAGCTGCTCCCGATTTAAGTTCATTAATATCTTAGGCCAAAAAGCAGGAGCTCATTATTTTATTCCAAACTGATCAGCAACAAGTACAGCCTTAATAAGTTTAATCTTAGTTTAAATTTATTCTTCCTTGGCCTAGCATTTAAGTCATCTTTTAATGCAAACAATTTCTTTCTTCGCTTGTTATTTGCTGAAGACTTAAAAGCTGCTTTCTTTGCTCAACTCTTTTTGCATTTCCCATGTTTGTTATTGCCTGCAAATAGGAAAATGCATTGAAATTACTTTTTCTGTAATTAAAACACTTTAATCTGCCTCCCAATTTAAGTTCATTTATAGGCTTTAGCTCTTGCATTAATTCGAGCTGGGCAGCAACAAGTACAGCCTGGATAAGCTTAACAAATTCACTGTCCTTTGGCCTAGAAATAAAGCCATCTTTAAGTGCAAACAATTTCCCTCTTTGCTCCCCAATTTTGAGGGCCGAGAAGCTGCTTTCAATGCTCGACTGTTTGTGCAATTCACATATTGATTATTGGCTGCAAAAAGGAAATTGCATTGAACTCTTTTTTAAGTTCAATTCAAGTTCATATAGGCTTTGCATTATTTCGAGCTGGGCAGCAACAAGTGCAGCCTAGATAAGCCTAATAAGTTCAGTCTCATTTGGCCTAGACTTTAAGCCATATTTAAGTGCAAAATTTCGCTTGAAAATTTTGAGGACAGAGAAGCTGCTTTATTGCATATGGATTATTGGTTGCAAAGGGAAAATGCATTGCACTCTGCTGCTCTCAATCTAAGTTCAATAATAAGCGAGTTCAGCGCCTGGATTATTTCGAGCTGGGCAGCAACAAGTGCAGCCTTGATAACTTTACTCCAAATTTTCATATTGGAGCTGCTTTCATTGCTCGACTGTTTGTGCATTTTGCATATTGATTACTGAGTGCAAAAAGGAAAATGCATTGAATTGGCGTTTTCTGTCACTAAATCACTTTAATCTCCACTCAATTTAGGTGCATTAATAGGGCAGAAAGCGAGTTTTGTTCTTTCATTATTTCGAGCTGGGCAGCAACAAGTGCAGCCTGGATGAGCTTAATAAGTTGAATCGTAATTTTCCTAGAGTTTAAGCCGTCTTGAAGTGCAAACAATTCCTTTCTTCGCTTGTCAATGTTGAGGGCTGAGAAGCTGCTTTCATTGCTCTGACTGTTTGTGCATTTCGCATGTTTGTTAATAAACAGGACTCTAGCTACTTTTCATATTTATTTGCTGGCCAAAAATAAAGACTCGACTGCGTGTGTTTGCGTTGCCCTGACTACGCTCGCAACTCACTCTGGCAGTCTGGCAATCTGGCAGATTGGCGACTCTCGACTAAATGAATTTAAATTACATTTACGTGCTTTGGCTTCGCAGCGTCCCGAATGCTGTGCAAATCATGAATAAATAAATTTTATGCGTAAATATAATTCAATTACCAGCTACAAAAATGGATAAAGTGCGATGTGCCACCTCTCCTCGCTCCCTGTCCCCATTCCCCCATCACATCACTGTCTCCTCCGTTAGGTGCCGAAAAATATAGACTGCCTTTTTTTGTCGGTTGGTTTTTTGGCTGGGGCCGTTGTCAGGCAGCTGCTGGCTTTTTTCGTTGGCCATTTGAAAGCCGAACATAAAATAAAATGCTGCCAGTTAGGGGACACTTTTTAGGCACTTCATTGATTTTCATTGATTTTGTGAGAGTTATTTTTACAAAAGGTATTTATTTGATGGCTTTGGCATCTGCTTTGTGCTTTGTGTCGCCGTCGTTGGGCGACTACTCCTAATTTATTGATTCGCTTGTCCTTGGCTATTTACGGCTTACGAACAGCTGGCCAACTGCGCTGCCATGGACAACAAGTGGATTTCTCTCCCCGCCCACTAACTTGCCACTCTCTACTAGTTTTTCTACGGAATTTTACGGTTTCAAAAGTACTTCCTTCTGTTTTTAAACACAACAAGAGCAGATATTTGTATGTCAATGTGTTAAACGCGTTTAAAAGAAGTTAAAGCTGGCAAAGAAACGCAGCACAGTTCAGAGACTTTCTAATTTACTTTCAGCCTGCAAAAGGTTTTTATTCATTGCTTTACAAAGAACTGAGTAGCAGTGCTTATAAACTGCTGTGGCTCTGGAAGACCCTTCCAATGGACACCTTAAAATGGCTCTGTTTTTCTTGCAATTATTTATATTTTCAAAAGTATTGAAGAACTGAAAGTGAAACGTTTGTTAAGTTATTTAAAATAAGCAAAAGTATTCAGAATATTATTGTTTTTAAAAAGTAACAATACAACAACTCAATTGTACATAAAGTTGGTTTCAAACTAATCATTGTTTCAGTTCTTCCAAACTTAAAAAAAATATGAATAATAAAATGAGCGAAGATTTTAAAGCAACAAAAAGTAGCACTATTTCAGTTCTTCAACACTTTTAAAAATATGAATAATAAATAAAATAAGCGGACATTTTAAAGCGTTTATTGATATAGCTTTGTCCGATTGTCTTCAACAAAATGTTGCACTATTTCAACACTTTTAAAAATACGAAAACTAACAACAAAAATAGGGGCATTCTGAGATGTTTATTGAAATGAAAGTGTTTGATGTTATTCAACAAAATGTATCACTGTTTGAGTTCTTCCACATTCTTAAAAATCTGAAATATAACAACAAAAATGAGAGCGTTTTAAGGTGTTCATGGAAATAGCAGTGTATTTATTCTGCAACTAAAAGTATCACCAATATTGAAAATTGTATGAGAAGTGCGTTTGATCGAGTATCAAAAATATTGAAAATTGTATGAGAAGTGAGTTTGATCGAGTTGATTAGAGTAATCAAAATGGTAAGAGGCTATAACAATGTGCAAATTTGTAGCTTAATGGGCACAGGAGAGCACTGCTGCAAGAATCAGCGAAAGTTGATAATTCAGCTGCAAAGGGAAGGAAAAACTTATAAAGAAAACGTAAATCTTTCACAGTGCGCTGATAAACAGATGTGGAATATCAAATGCAAATCAAATAGTGAATGATTTGAAGCTCCAAAAAACGTGGTGCTTCAAGAAAGAACTCAATCGTGCTGCCAATACTTGTAATAAGGACTGCAAAGTGTATTTGTCTCTTATCGACTGCAAACTATATTTTTCTCTTGCCTGCTATCATGAGTTATTTCGTCTTTAGCTCGTCTTTATCGATATTTTGCCATATGTGCATGGGAGAGAGAGGAATGCTTGTGCTGCTCCCAGCGAAATTCCCCAAATTGTTGCAGAGTCAGCGTTGTCAAGGCTCTGGCTAAAAGTGCCATAAATCACTCGGTGGCCTCAACAGGTTGCCATTGGCCCCATCAGCCCCAATAGTCTGCCCGTTTTTCAAGTGCCTGCATTCAATTAACAGTTGAATTTATGTATGGGCTAAAGTCGGGAACACATCCAGCCTCTCCTCCCCCCCCCCACACACACACACACACACACGCGGAGAGTAAGTATTTCAGATTCAGTCGAAAATTGTTGGAATCAACTGCCAACTGCAATTAAAAGGCAATGAATTCAGCTCTCTCTCTCTCTGTCTCTCTGTCTGTATCGCTTTCATCTCTCTCTGTTTGTCTTTGGTTGCCTGCCAATGCGTGGGCGTAACGCTGCGCTGCGGGGGGCGTGCCGAGGCGTGCGCCTCAAAAGTAAAACACTTAACTTAAATTGTGTTCAACAGCTGGAAATAAACAGCGAATGAGGAAGAAAAAAATTAAACGCGCATTGCTTTAATTTTCGGCATCGTATTGCCGCTCCAATCTCACTGCTCCCCTCTCCCCTCGCTCCCCAAAAAGAGACAGAGAGGGAGGGAGAGAGAGAAAGCATCTTGGGCGTCTGGTACTCCGCAGTGATTATAATTTATCGATTCCAGGGACAGCATCTGTCTGGCGACTGTCTAAAAATAGTTTGTGCATGTTTTATGTGCATTTCATACATTTTATTCAAATTTTCCAACAAAATGCCACCCCATCCCACGCCCCTGCCCCTGCCCCCTGCGCCTGTGGCACATTAGCCAAAGCTGCTGTCGCCCTTTTGGCAACACATTTCACATTTTTCATTATTTCCACATTTTGTGATAAAGTGAAATTTGAAAATGTCTCTCTGCTTTGTTCTTATTTCCACGCTGCCAGCAGCTGTCGCAGCCACGCCCCCTCCGCGGCCGCCGCCCACCTGTCAGGCTGGCAGCTTGCTAATAAAATTATGAACGTGTAAATTCTTGCGACTTATTTAGCTGCCAATTAATAAATTTTATATTCATTTGCCCAGTCGTTTGTTTTCCTCGCGCTCTCCCCCAAAATTTCACATTTTTTTTCTCCGTGTTGTTCTTTTGTTCAACGCATTCCAGCGACACCCCCTCTGACCTCCCCTCGCCCCGCTGCGCTGTGTGTCGGGCATATTAATGAGCATTTGTTACATTCGCCGAGAATTTACGAGTCCAGGTTAAATTCTTGGGATTGCTGCGTTGTTCCTCTATTAATTTATGTCGCTTACCAAATCGCTGCTCGCGTTGCCCAACAGCGAACGAGTTAATAGAAATGTCATCCTTTGATATTCACAATAAGGTCGACGCGTCGCTGTTGCAGCTGGCAGCAGAGTGTTGTGCAAGGCGCAGAGATTACGAAAGTGCTTCACTAGATATGCGGGACACGTTTGCGGGTCCCTGAATTGCGCCGGGTGGCTCGTAAATAAGCGGCACGCCCACTGTGCGGCACGCCCACTAAAGTTTGACCCATTTCGCAGGGAGCTCATTTGCATTTGGCAGCGAGTCGAGTCGCTGGGCGATAAAACCCTTTCGACATGAATTAAAAACGCAAATCTAGCTAAATATTTAACTAGCACACACATGCGGAGCTAAGCAAGGCGCCCAGGGATGGCAGCAGCCACCACTCTAATTGTTATATGTTTATCCGCACACCAAAGATGCCACACTGCGTGACCCTCCCCCCACCAAGTAACGACTGCTCCGGCGTGGCCCGAGCCAAAGTCAAGCCATTACTAGCGCTGGCCCTGGCGCCATTGTGGCCCAGTCTCAGTCCGAGTCCCTGCTCCAGTCCCTGGCGCTGGCGAATTTTTAAGCGGCTCCAAAAGTGTTCATTTTTTATGTGCCCACTCCACAACATACACACGCAGCACAACCCTTGCCGAATAAAAAAAGGTTTGCGTGCCAAATTATTGTGCCAGTGGCCCAAAGTTTTTCCTCCTTTGACCGTTGGCTTCTATGCTGCTCCACCTTCGTTTTTTTCTCTCTCTCTCTCTCTCTGCCAGCAGCAGGCAAAGTGCGTTGTACTCGACTGCCAGCGAAAATCGATAGCAGTCGCTGGCGCACAACGTGGCGTATGAGCAACTAAAGGTTTTAGTCGCCACAGCGCAGCATTTGGGTCACCTAAATCAAGCAACACATCGAACTGTAGTTCTTTAATTTGTCTTCTTTGTCAACTGAGAGTATTTGGAAATAAACATAAATTTATGTTTAACGTTTCTTCCTTTGCCAATAAACATAAACTCGCGAATATAATTAATGATTATGCCTCGTGCTTAAGACTATTGCTGGGGCTATAAGACAGCGAGAGCTGCCTGGGAACAGGGCAGAGTCGTTGCATGTGTGGCAGCCAGTGCAAATACATTTTTGTTTTCATTTTTCATGTGCGCTTCGCTGCTGTTGTCTTGTTTTATGCCAGCACTGCGGTTGATCTGCAGCGTGTAGTTCAACTAGTTGATGTTCAGCACATATCCTGCAAGCATTTTGTGTGTTTGCGCTCGTTGTGCGTCTGCAGGGTATGTGTGCTGGCGTGGCAACTGAAAGTGCAACACAAATGGCTTAATAAGCAGCCACGAGCCAAAACACGAACAACAATTTAAGCAGGAGAGTGGCGGGGCAAATGTCTGAAGCTGTCTCGCAGTTGCAGACGCCGTGGCAGACGTGGCAGTGGCAGACAGCAGGCAGCGTGCAGCGTGCAACGTGCAGCGAGCAGCAAGCAGCGAGCGCAGCAGACGCCATGCGGCAAAATAAAAACGCAAAACGCAATAAAATAGATAGAAGAACGCGGACTAGGTATTTAAAAATATATATGGCCGGAGCCGGAGCAGTCTGCCAAGTGGCCGGGGCCCGAAATAATGCGACAATTGCATTAAGTGCACAACGGATGGATGGCCGAACAATAGCGGGGAGCGAGCAGAGCGAGGCGAGCAGACGATGGCCTGGCAAGTGAAATATTTTATCTTTATATGCAGTTTGCTGTTTGCTGTTTGCAGTTTTTGTCATTTAGTTTCATGGCAGAGTCGTTTAAGTTGGGCGCGCTGCTCAACTGGTTTTTATTGCACCGGGTTATGCTCGAATAAAGCTCTCGAGTTTATCTGGAGCAAGCGTTTCCATTTGAATTAAAGTAACAAGTTATTAGAAGGGGCATTCGAAGAGCAACTCGGCCGAAAGGAACAGAGTTTTGCATTTAGGACTGTCACGTCTGCAGTCGCCTTCAACAATTGACCGAACGTCAGACAGACAATTGCATTAATTATGCGTGCGGCAACATTTTGTGGCCACAGCACTCGAAACTTTCGCAGACACTCAATTATGTGGTGTGCAACTAAAACGAAGGCTGCTGCCGCGACGGCGACGACGACGACAACTACAATTCATCTTTGACGACGGCTGCTGCAAATCGGCGAGCGGCGTGGAAATTTGTGCGTGCCGCACTTCAAAGCGAACGCAGTCACTTCACTCTCGACGACTCGCATCGGGCATGGAATCTGCTGCATTGTCTGCCGTTCTCGCCTCCTCTGTTTGCCCATCCAATAACGAAGAAACCAGAGCAAGAGCAAGAGAGGGAAATGCTAATCTTGATAAAAATAAACGCACTCGGGCACGTTGAGGTGGAAAAGTTGGCGCGTCTCACGTTTTTCGTCGCATTTTCAATTTGCTTGGCATTTGCCTGGCCATTGTCAGTATCAACGCATCCCTCGGCCCTTCCTCGTCCCTCGGCAGCCCTGCAATGGCCCCGCGCTTGGCCGCTTGTTAAGTGAATATTAATATTGACTTTTTGCCTGTTTGCTTGCGCATAGTTGGCAAACTTTTTCACCTTTGATTGTTTCGCTGGCTCGCATTGCGCCAGCCAACCTTCCCACTGCTGACCCCTGACCCCTGACCTCGCCCTCGCTTACCATTTGTGGCCTCAAAAGTCAATGCGATGCCTGCTTCGCCTTTTGCTTTTTCTCCTCAGCTGGCTGCTGTTTAAATTTATGTGCAAAGTTTTGTGCGTGGCACGAGCAACGGGAAGCTGCCACCGCTCGCTGCTGCTGCTGCTGCTGGATTTCCCCACTGCGGTGGCAGACTCCTATTATCGGCATTTGATGCTGCGCTCGCTATTATTTTCCATTTTTATGACAGTTAACTTGAGCGTCTCATTCCCCACTGGGCACCTACCATACACTCCCCTCCCAGGGGACAGTCGAGTCGACTTCGGCTGCAGGTACGCATTTAACTTGAGTTGCCGTGAGGCTGGCGTAAAAGTAAATTGCCAAAAAAAAGGAAATAGGCAAACACTGTCGATATAATTAAATGAAGCTCATAAGAACCGGGGAGTCGAGTGTGACGTGACTTGATTGGATTTTCCCGTGAAGTGCGCAGAGTTTAAGCCAGGGTATGTGTGTAGTGAACTGACAGACAGTTCATATTTAACATGTAGTCTGCTGCAATTATGCAAAGTTTTCAATCAGAAAAGCGTTTAGGGCACTCATTCATTGCGCTCGTTGTATTTAAGCCTATTACGGCGCAACTTCGATGACGTTGGCCCCACTCAGAGTGCCGCAGAGTGGCGAGTGGACCACAACAATGGCAGCCCCCTCTCTCTCGCTTGCCCTTTGACGACGCTGGCTGCTCCAATTCGGATGGCCTCAAGTACTTCTCGACTGCCCTGTTGTTGTGGCAAGAGCTGCGGCGTGCTATCAAAATATTTGCCACAATGAAATCATATTTGTGTGCCCTGCCACGCCCACCACTTAGGGGCGCTGCACCTGCAAACATTCTGAAGGCAAAGTTGATGAAGTGGGGAGGTGTAGGCGGCATGCTCAAGTGAGGCTGGCGTGCGAAAGTTTATTAAAAACTTTGTTGGCCTTTTGCTGTATTTTTTGCAAAACAAACAAGCACACACACACACACACACACACGCGCGCGCACACTCGTAGACAGAGTTGCAAAAGCAACAGGAACAAAGGCAACAACAACAATGGCCATGTGAAACTTAATAATTCACACGGGAGTGAATTTTTCACAATTTTCGCTTTTTTGCCGCTGCCATAGAGCAAACGAGCGCTTATTTTGCTGAGTGGCGGCGAGCGAGCGAGAGAGAGCACGTGGTGCGACAGAGAGGCAGCGATTGGATGGTTAGTTGACTCTGCTTGTTTTTCACCAATTTTATTGAAGCGTAAAATATGATCCAAGAACTGGCGACCGAGCTACGACGGCGGCCTACGAGCAGCATGTGTAAGCGACGGTGTGTGTGCGTGTGTGTGTGTAGTTTTAGTAAGCTTTCAACTTTTGTTGACAGTATGAAACCTCAAAAGTTTGCGCTACGCTTTTATTATTTGTTTTACAGCTAGTTAAGGGCATTGTTCAAATTGCTGCTGTGTGCAGGAAAAGCAGCAGCAGGAGGCAGTGAGAGCGAAGGGCAGATGATTGTGGAAGGTCTTTTCATTGTTTGTGCTTACCATATGCAAATCTGTAGCGTCAGACAGCCAGACAGACAGTTGTAAATGCCCGTTGCGCAAGGGGTTGAAGCGGCAGAAGATTTGCTTGTAATTTGTTAATTACTTAATTGAGTGTTGGCCAAAGGGCAAATATTTAATTTAAATAGAATGCATGCAGCGAGCTATTAATGGAGCCGATTGTAAATGTCGAAATGAGCACGAATTGCTCTGCATGCTGGCCGCAAGCTATTTGTAGATGACCCTAAAAGTAGGCAATGCTAAGTGTAAAATGCCGCTGTGCATATTTTAAGTGCGCAGCCTAAAGGTAGGCAACGAAAAATTATGTAATTGCCGAGAGCATTTTAAATTTGCCAGTGCAAATTAGCGGAAATTTAAACGCGCCACACACTTAAGATTCGCGTGGGTGTTGGAATCGTCTTGTGTGCTTTGTGCTTTTCGCTTTTCGCTTTTTGGGTGCGTAATTCATAAAAAACTTTTGCCGGCTCCTGCCAGTTTATTTAACACTCGCTCGCCACAAGATTTATGCGCATAAGTTGCTCGCTAATATTTCATAAAAGTCGAGTCACAGACACAGCCCGAACGAGACTCCAGAGCGCAGCGTAGCAAAAGTCAGAACTCGTTGGCCGATGAAAAGTGCTGACAACTTGCATAGAAAGTTGCTGAGTTTCCAGACAACGTCGCGGTGAGCTTGGCAGAAAATGAAAATGCTATTGAGCTAACTCGGCTGCATTTTACGACTTAGATGCAAAAAGCACTGCGACTTCGAGGCGTGTCTGCAATGCCACCTAATGTCCCAAAAAGTTTTGCATAATGCAGTGTAATGGTAATAGTTATGATCTCTGATAGGCTGGCGCGGAGATTAAATGCTATTTAAGACTGCATATTTATGAAGTTCCCAATAGAAAATTAGCTGACTTCAGCCGCAAATATATTTTAGGTGAAACCTAGGAGATTTCATTATTATTGTCAATACCTTTTCTAAATTGTCTGCATCTTCTAACTAATTTAAGCTTTACATACTCTATTTATTTGCTACATATTTTCTTCTTCTACTTGCAGCCCACTGTCAGCAATGACGCCGAACAATTGGTGATATTGCCGCACATACAACTTAAATTGAAGACAAATAATTCAATCAGCAACAACAAACTCGCAGCCAACAACGAGCCTCGAACGGCTGACGAAACGAACAGCAAAATGGCAGCTCACAAAACCAAGAACAACAACAGCAGCGACAGCGACAGCAGCACAAGCAACTCACACACAAAGTGGCAACACGACAGCAACAGCAAACCTCCTGCGTCCTGCCCCACAGCCTTGACGTCCTCGTCGTCGCTGTTGTTGCACATTCTACTGCTGCTGCTGTTGCTGCATGCGCCGAGCAGCACGAACGCCTTCTGCCCGTCGAAGTGCCAGTGCCTGGGCGGCGACGCCAACAGTCGCGCCCTGTGTGTGGACGCAGCACTCGAGGATGTGCCCATTCAGCTGAATCCGGAGACAAAGTACATCAATTTGACACTGAATCGCATACGTAATCTGGAGTTTACACTGCCCTTCTACATGAAGCTGGAGGTGCTCGATCTGTCGCAGAACATCATCGAAACGCTCGGCTCGAAGAACTTCGAGTACCAGACCGAGTTGCGAACGCTCAACTTGAGCAGGAATCTGGTGAGTGCGCTGCACAAGCACGCCTTCAAGGGACTGACGAACCTGCTGCTGCTGGATCTCAGCTACAATCGCATCGAGACCGTGCATCCCACGGCGCTGGGCGATCTGGCGGCGCTGGTGGAGCTCGACTTGACCAACAATAATATTGTTAGCCTCGAGGACAATTGCTTCAAGGGCATGCAGACGCTGGAGGTGCTGGTGTTTCGCAACAATCGCCTGCTGGACATACCCGCCAGCAATCTGTGGCATTTACATGCACTCAAGAGCCTGGACATGTCCGACAATCTCGTCGAGTTTGTGCGCAACGACAGCTTCGAGGGACTGAAGGAGCTGCTGGCGCTCAGCGTGCGGGGCAATGTGATGAGCGAGCTGGATGTGGGCGCCTTTGAGGGTCTCATCTCGCTGAAGCATTTGGATCTATCGGATAACAATTTGACGGTGAGTGTGGGCCATAAACAAGAAGCGGCCACATGTCGCATGCTTGTTAGATAAAATAATTTAGCATGAAACAGGCGGATGCCACTCCAAGGGACAACAGCTAAAATATTGTAGCAGCCTTTTAGGCAGCCTGCGAAAGCAACTGACTGAGTGAGCGAGACAGCAGCAGAGATGTACATAAATCAGACACTCTGCTCGGCTGCCTGCGTTGTAAATCCTGTGACCAGCACTCAGCAAAGCTTATTGCAGTCGCCCTTGTCCTGTGCCCGTCTCTGTGCTGGGCGCCAGCTTAAGTCTGTCCTTCCTGGGCTGCCTTTTGCATACGCAAAATTAATAACCATAACTTGTTGTTGCTCGTATGTGCGAGAGTGCGTGCTTGTGTGTGTGTGTGTGCGTGTGAGTGTGCCTGCCAGCAAGCAGAGTGTAGTGTGCTTGGGTCCTTTGGCCATCTCCTCTAGTATTTATGCATGCAAACATGTCCGCACCGTGCTGATTTTCTGTTGCGTGTACACTTTGCTTAGGCCCCACAGCAATTCGTCGACATTTTCCGTTAGTTAAATGCCGTGCGCCCTGCCACACCGACACCTCTGACACAGCAGTGCAAAGAAGGTCTGCTTTTATTTCCGACGGCCACGCTTAAAGTTCAACAGCTTAGTGTCCTTGCCAGCTTTAAAGCAGCCCCAACTTTACGAGCCGAAACTTGGGCATACTTGAGTAGGTAGCATTTGTTGCACGCCACGCTTCATGCAAGTTTAAAGACGACACCAGCATGTTTACTCCTCACTGTGATTCAAATGTATTGACAATATTTGGAATAAATTGCAGCACAAACTCGTTACTGCTGCTGTACAACTACTTTGAGCAGCATCCGCTTACGCACACAATAATAGCAGCAGGTCGACTATATATGGTTGGACAAAAGATGCAAGTTATGCGGCATCATAACAACTGCCATCATGTCGGGCGCATAGTAAAGCAACAGTCTCGATATGAGGTTGGGGGCAGCTGGAATTTGCAGCAGTTTGGAGAATAGCGAAGCATGTTGCAAAGGTTAAAACAAAGTCGCTATGCAGCTTGAGATAAACAGCGGCGGCAAGAGGAAGTCGACTGCATGTATTTTTTGCCCGAGCTCCGATAGAAAGCGCTGTGTTGCATGCCGCTGCATAGTTTGCTGCACATGGCCATGCTATTGCAAAGGAGCGAGCGCACACGGCCAGACCATATATTTCAACTGCAAAATGCCAAAAGGTATTTTAAGTAGTTTCGAACTGATTCCGAGCGCCATAAATTCCTCTCTCCTGGTTGCCGTTGACTACGCGCCCGAACGCCACGAAACTGCAGCTGCTTAGCTTAGCTCGACCATGCCAGGCATCTGCTTAGTGCTCGCCAGTCCTTTATCCCTTTTTAACGACCATAAATATGGGTTGGAGTGCATGTGGCTAGCATGCAGTGCCAGACAGGTAGCTAGACGTGTAGTCCGACTCTGCCGCACAATGCATTCGTCAGATTGCGGCCATGATGTAGCCCCGGCGCTCTTTTATTTCAATGCCTTTGCAACAACAACTGCAATCATTTGCATCTGCATCAAAGGCTCGCCTCTCTGGCTACATAGTGCATAAAACAGCATTCAACTCGTCAGCCAGACCTAATACTTCTACAACAACGGAAAAGGGCTGCCAAAGCTAAAGCCTTGTTGGCCTTGGGAGTAACCAAAGTTGCGTTGGATCAAGGTTCAAGATCAACCCTTTAACACCAAGCAACTGTTGAATAGATGTCTAATTACTTTACTCTGGAAGGAACATTTTCTAAATGAACCACACTATTTACATGTTACACAAAAACTTTCTTATTTCGCAAACAGCTTGAAAGTAGGCAATAGTTTAGCTCAACGCTTTAAAAAATGTATAGCATGCTTTTCGGAGCAAGCAAAATTATGCGTACTGCTTTCATGTTCGCATTTACTTAAAGTGCAACTTAAAACTGCTTTCGCAGTAGATTTGTTTTTGTAAATTATACAGAACAATAGCTTCATTGTGTGAGATCGGTATTCTTTTCTAAAACAATATTTTTGGACTGCATGGCATGGCAAATCGGTATAGGGAATGTTTTATTGAATGCTCCGCCAACTCTGTCGCATGGCATGAGCGTCAGCAAACAGTTGATTTTCAATGCAAATTGCTTATGCGCAATTTTACGTTTTCCATTATTTAACAAAAATATTCTCGGCCATGAGCGTGCATTTGATTGTCTCTGTCTGCGTGTGTGTGTGTGCGTGTATTTGTATTACAATATTTTTGTTTTCGATTTATTGTGCTTTTAGCCGAGAATTATGATTTTGCATTTTACGCATAAATATTATTGCACTCAACATTGCCGCCATATAATTGCAGGAATAGCACAGCACACTCGCCCGAAACGAGAATTTCTGCATTTATAATCAATTTATTTGCTGCTGCACAATTTCAACATTTACATACACAAACACGATTACACACACCCATAAAGACTCGGTCTCCTGTATGCAGCTGCATTTGTTTTCGCATTGCATTCACAACACTGCTGTGTAGTATTGCGTATATTTGCGCAGAGTCTGGAAAAACTTTGATTGTTGAAAACTTATTAGCTGTAAAATTGAATATGTAAATACCACACTAAACTCATACTATATGTGAAGTGAGCATCTGGCTGAGGAAATATTTTGACGAGATTCAAATCAGCAGCCATAGCTTCCGTAAATTCCCAAATAAATAACAATACTCAACATACATTCGGCATTCATGCGAAGCTCGCGCAAATTGAACTCGAACTCAGTCGACTCAAATAGCCAGTGAAAATTGTCGAGAAAGTGCGCGGCACCGTGGCAACCATTAAGTCAAAGGGCATGGCGAAAAAAAGGGAAATTAATTTGAAAAATCAAAGTCAATATAATTTCGCTTTCTTTTGTGCCCCACTTGTGTCGACTGCATGCGACTTGCCCTTCGCCCCGAAAGCGGAGGGAAAAACGTTCTCGTTTTTTCCACTTTTCCCAGCCGTAGACCAGCTTTGCGCCCCCGCATTTTCATGCTGCGCTGCGCTGCGCTGGCAAACGAACTGGCCAAAGAATCTGCCTCCAGCCCCGCCTCTTTGAAGTCCAGGCCTTTTAATTAGTCAACGGTTGGCGCGCTGCCCCGCCTGAGTGCAGCACAAACACGCAGCGTGGGGTTAAAATGTGAGCTGAAAATTGCCATTAGGTTAAACAATTGCAGCGCTTGGCCTACATAGCGTATGCGTAATGCTTTTAATTTTCCTTTTTATTCTGTTTGCCTTATGAGTTTGGCAGCCCGGCAACCGTGGAGTGCGTCCCGCCCGCCCCCTTCTCAACTGGGCCGCAACGCAGTTCATTACGTTATCGCTGGCGCTTTTCGTGTCCGGACGCTTGGCACGTAGCTTCCGACACGCGAGCAGCCCCAAGGAACGGCCAAGCAACAGCTTTTTATGAGCCAGCCGAAAAGCCGAAAAAAACAGGCAAAAGCTTTTGCGCTTGCCAAAAGCGGCAGGAAAACCTTTTGCCTGCGACTTCTTCGTCGCCGTCGTGTTGTTGTTGTTTGGCTGTAACAAATTTGCTGCTAGATTGATTGTATTGCCAACACACATAAAGAAGGCGGCCGAGCGGGCGGAGCAGGTGGCGGGAGGCATCAGAAAATGGCGCACGGATGTACATGACGTACATGACGTTTCCGTTTCCGCTGCAGCCGCTGTCGCTGTCGCTGCCGCTGCCGCCAAAAACTGCGCTTTTCAAGTGTTTCACATTTTATTGTTCAATAAGAGAGCAGAGCGTCTCCGCCTTCGCCTCCGTCTCCCCCTGCGCCACTTGGCTGGCATTTGAGAAACAAATAAAAACTATGAGTGGGGCAAAAGGGATCGACTCGGGGAACGAAACGAGCCACTATCAAGTGCAGCCGCAAAACGCTTTTAAAGTTGAGTGGTTGGCATTAACATTTTATAAGCCCGTCTAACCCCAACTATCACTTTGCTTAAACGAGCCAAATAAAATGATTTTCCGCCATTCTCACTTCTATCTCTCACTCTCTCTCTCTCTCTCTCTCTATCTTTATTTTTTTGCAGATGGTGCCCACGCAGCAGCTCTCGAAACTTTCGAACCTCACTTATTTGAACTTGGGTGGCAATCGCTTTGCCCACTTGCCCGCGGTGGCATTTCTGAACTTGTTTCATCTGCGCGAATTGCACTTGAGCCGCTTGGACTTCCTGCAGCGTATCGATTCGAGGTAAGTTCGCCGCCTCCCAACTACGCAGCGAGAGTTGAAAGTTGAAACCAGCAAACAACAAACTCAATCGCAGTTCCCCAGTTGCTTGAACAACTCCAGCACGTGTTGCTGCAGATAACTGGGTCAGCGCTGCAGACTCGACAAACACTTCGAGGAGAGAGTGTAAACACATACGTCCCCAAGCTGGACGACAGCAAACAGTGAGAGTATTGCCGAGCTCTTGGTCACAGCAAACAGCTTGTCCAGAGTGAGAGTATTGCCGAATTGTTGTTCATGGCATATGTCAGACCTGGCTTTTAACTAAATTAATCTCAATTAGTTACAGCACACAATAGGGTCGATATTTAAATTGCAAACAAAATTAGCATCTATTTAGTTAGCAATATTCCTGATTCACGAAAAATAAATTGTATTGAACGATAGATAACTGATAGATGGCACATTTATGTTTGGTTATTAAAGTAGGCAGCGCATTACAGCCGCTAATCATTTGCCTCAGTTGGCGCCACCGAGTGGGGGGCAGAGAATCTCATTGGTAATCGCTTTATGCACATGTGAATTGTGGCAAACAACATAGCCGGCTATTTACGCAAGTCACTTTCACATGCTTGACCTCCACCTCTCCCACACTCACACACACACTCGTACACTCGCACACACCTAGAAGGGAGGAGGCAGAGACAGCAGGCACTACCAAAGATAGACACTTGAACATGCCCCGGCTACAAATCATTATTACTCAATGCAATCAATCATGCCTAATACGCTTTGGTAATAAGATGCCACCACACACACACACAGACGCACACACACACACACTTGCACGCACACACACGAAATCGACAAGCCAAATTGCCATTGAAGCTCCCCTCTCTGGAAATGCTTGCTCTCAATTCGAGCATATGTTAATTCAATAATTCCAGGCAATTTTCATATCAAATCACCATTGAACGGGCCGGGCCGTTCTCTGTCTGTGCCACAGTCTCGTCTTGGTTGTCAATCAACCACCAGTTACCAGTCGCCCCCTCCCACGTCCTTTGGGCACGCTCCTTTGGCTCGGCAAGCAGCTGCAACGGCATTAACATCGACTTACATGACGGCAGACCGAATCATGTAAATGAATCGATCCACAGATGAAGAGAGCTGTCATTAAATCAGTTTAATTTTCTAATTTCGTTTGATATTCTTGTGCTGAGTCGAGTCGAGTCGAGTCGAGGGCAAGTTGTCCTCCATTCACTCTCTTCGCCTTTTGTAATTGCTTTTGCTTTTGTTTGGTTTTGTTTGATTTCTGTTTCATTCTTGTTGCCAACTTTCGTCTCGCCATTGTTCAACGTCTGTCAAATTGTTGCTTAACTCGGAAATTTACATGACACTCTCACACACACATAAACACACACGCACAGACAGTCAGGCACAGACAAAGACACACACACACACACGCACGCTTGTGTCGTCTGATTTGCAAACTAAATTTTGCGTTTGTCTGAATCTTGCTCGGCTGTCGCAAGAATCTTTATGCTAATCCAGCCGAATTAGAATTTTCCTGCTGCTTTATGTTATTCTGAAGGCAGCTTAAAGAAATTTGAATAGCGTTCTCCTGATTGTTCGAGGGTGGCAAAGAGTGCCCAACAAATTGTTGCATACTTTCGGGTGCTGTGCGAAACTCCATTAATTAATGTTATGCATAGAATTTCACGAATATACTCGACGAAATTTCCACTAAATAGTAATAAACAGATTTTTGCGCACATCCATGACCATTTTATTGTGTTCGCTTATCTCGTTCAACACACATACTGCAACTTCATGCCCGTTTCCTTCCGCGACTGATTGAAAAATTGCTTCTGCTAACAGGAAATTATGTTTCGCCAACGGCGGCAGACTTGAGCGGACTGGCTGGCGACAGTGGCTTAAATAAGTCAGTGCACTTGGCCAAAGGGTTGCAGACAAATTGGTAAACACTCGCTTAAACAAAAACGAAAAGCGAGCGGAAATAGCGCAACATTTTAAAGATATGCCGGGCCCAGGGAGGGCAGAGCTCTGGAGAGACACATGTATGTCCGTATGTAAATATTTATGCAAATGCGTTAATGGAAACAACGCGAGGCAGAGCGCACGAAACGGGAGCAGCAACAGGAAGCGGCAGGCAACGTGCGACGATGGCGACACGTTGATAGCAAAGTTTATGGCAGATACATTTCGCAAACTGCGAGACACTCACACTCACACTCACACATGTGTTGCGCTGAGGTTGCGCTGCCTCATTATAAAAACCTTACACCTAAACAATCAACGCGGCCACACAAAATTCATTAGGCAGTGGCACGTCCTCCCCAAAAGCAAACAATCCTCCGATAGCAGCCCCAATCCCAATCCCATTCCCCATTTTCACTTGAGCATATCAAAGGGAATATTAAGTGAACATTTTTACACCGGCTGGAAGCTGTACAGCATCCCTGCTGGGCCCCCCGGGCGAGCGGGGGAGTATGACTTAATAGCAAAAAGTCATTCGCTACATTAACAGTCAGTCAGTCAGTCAGTCAGTCGCTCTGGCCACGCTTTAAAGGGATAACCGTAGAGGTGTTGTCCTGGTGGATTTCCAAATTGAAACTAATTGTTTTAGAATTTATGCACTTTGTGACTGACTTCATACTCACTCAGTGCGCTTAATGCGATTGGGGCATGTGTGACATTTGTTTTGTGGCAGCTTTGGGGTTGTAATTTACCTCGACAACCCATCCCGAGTCCCCAGACCCCATCCGAGTCCCCAATCCCATGTCAGCTTATCTCGGAAGCTACAGTTACAGTGGCAGCTTATGTTTGGCTACTTGTAACACGGCTTGAATTATGAGAGGGCCAGCTGATATATTTCGAGTGTAATGGCCTGGAATCTCATGATTTCGAGACCGAATCGGGCTTTGATGCGACGGGCAGAAGGATTACAAAAGACTGCGGGCACTGTGGAGAAATAATGAGCTCATGATATCTATTTACTTTTGTCGACGTGCGGCTCAATTGTTTTGAGTGCCAATATCAATAAATCATTCGATTACGTAACAAATTGAGCTAATTCCACAAAGCTCAGTTAATTTCTGTTGCATATTAAACAATCAGCCAATTCAAATGCAATTCATTTCAATTGGAGCTTTAACAGGCCGGTTGCAATATTAAAATGGATATTCAGTTTTATTGGCATTTCGCTGAAACACTCCACAAGCCCCTTCAAATGCTCCAAATTCACTGATGCCTCATTCACATTGAAAGGTTTGCTTTTTATCTAATGATATCAGCAAATAATGCAATATAAATGTGCGAATATTAATAACAAGCACACTCATTATTTCCCGTGGCGACCCAAGTGCCTCATGAGTACTTAAAAAGTACTCAAACGATATCAGCTGCCACAAGCAGCTTTGCAACTCGCGCTGTGTCAGTAAGCATTTATCTGCATTTCTATTTAAAACCAAACAAATGGCTACAATAATTTAGTCAAATATTGTGACAAAGTCTTTATTAAATCCCTTAGACCAACGGCAGGACGGCAATGCTAGCGATGCCGCACTGATTGTTTCGATTGCGAGACATGCGAATGTAACCGTGTTCCCCCCATTTCGTGCCCCAAGAGTTCTTGACCAGCCAGTAGTCGCCGCCACGACTGGCGGTGCCGTAGCCGACGACGACCATAGCGTGATTGATGCGAGTCGTGCATTTGGTATTATTGTAGACACCGCTGTGATAAAACTGCATTCTTGTGGCATCAACACACACCGAAACGGGGCCGTAAATTGCAGTTGCAGCAGCCAGATTGGCTTCACTCTTGTCCTTCACATAAGCCACGCTCTTGACCGTGGCTGCAATGTAGTGCCTGTCGTATCGACATTGCTGCATGACGGCCCTGTAAGGGTAATAGCTATCCGATTCGATGCCGCCATTGACTATAATATACTTCAAAGCTTTCCATGGCATGCCTCCGAGGCAGCCTTTATTGTAGAATGGCGCGCGACTCGAGCAGTCCACCAGATTCTGCGCGGACAGCGACAGCAGCTTGCCCGTCTTCACGAAGTACTGTCCCTCCAGTGTGCCGACTGCGGAGAAGGCCCAGCAAGATCCACATTTTCCCTGATCCTTCACTGCAGTTACGGCGCCTTTGGAACGCCAATCGACGCTGGAAGGCAGGCTGATATCTTGTGGGGCAGTATACAGAAACTCGGCCTGGCCCATAGCCTCCGATTCGTTGAGTGTACTTAACATTAGGCTCTCGAACTCCTTGGGCAGCAAATCGGTGAACTGATTCACGCCCATTTCGTAGCTCTCCTCGCCGGCCAAGAAGCGAGCGTTGTGTCTGTCAATCATCTTTTTGTGGTCCTCGAAGATGAGTTTGCGCAGCAACTCCTCGTCCGTAGTCTCATAGCTCTTGGTGTACTCCTGCTTGAAGAGATCCCATTCCTCCTCCAGCACATCGGTATAGGAAATTGCGTGGACATATCCGAGAAGTGCGAGAAACAAAATTACTGCCTTCATTGCGATCGTTCGACTGCAGCGAGTGGAGAATTGCAACTGACACCGAATATAGCAAATGTTGAGCCATTTATAATCGCGTAAAGAACTGTTAAGGCACTCTTATCAGACCCATAAACTACGAATTCTCAGAACTTTACGAGCTGATATTGCCGGTCAATATGCACACAGCTTGTAAAAAAAGCAAAGTCAATAACCGGTGAGAGTTATGATAAGATTAAAGTTGTGACAGCTCATCTTACAGAGGCTCGTTATAAGTTAATTTCATTATGTGTTCAAAGCAAATTAAAGAGGTTTCCGCAAAAACAAATGTTTACATATAAGCTGAGTCGTATGGGAAATGCAAGGATGGGAAAGGCTTTGGAAGGGATTTGAAATCGGTGCAAGTAAACAATAGCCATGGAACATTATGAGCAATTTGAAACATTCATTTGAACTGCAAAAGTCGTTAAAATCAATTTGAAGTATAAATATTGCAGTATTTAAATATTTTATGAAAAGTTTGATTGGCATTTCCGACAGGCTCCAAATTTTATTGACACAGACGGGTTTGATTTTTATATAACGACAGCCAATAGTGCAATACAGATATAAATATAAAGTACACTCATTTTATGTATGATCCCAATTGAGTACTTGAGTACGTGAGTAAATATTTAGTAGCATTTCCCGTTTCTAAAATAACAATAAATTGGACAAATATTGCGACAAAGTCTTTATTAAGACCTTATAAACTAGCTCGATTCAGACCACGGGACGAACGGCGTTGTTAGCAATGCCACACTGATTGTTCTTATTGCGGGCTATGCGAATGTAACCATGCTCACCCCAACCCGTGCCCCAAGAGTTCTTGACCAGCCAGTAGTCCTTACCTCTACGGTCGGTGCCGTAGCCCACGACGACCATAGCGTGAGTCAAGCGAGTCGTGCATCTACGATTATTGTAAATGCCGCCGCTATATTGCTTCATTCCTCTGGAATCAACGTTGACTGAAACGGGGCCATAGTTTGCAACTTCAGCAGCTAGAGCTGCTTCACTCTTCTTCTTCAGTTTCTTCAACCTCTTTACCGTGGCTGCAATGTGGGATCCGTCGTATCGACATCCGTTTTGGGTGCCACTGTAAGGATAGGAAGACTCCGAATTGATGCCGCCATTTTTCATGATATATTGCAAGGCTGTCAATGGCAAACCTCCTTGGCAGCCTTTATTGTTGTATGGGTCGCGACTCGAGCAGTCAACCAGATTCTGCACAGACAGCGACTCCAGTTTGCCCGTCTTCACGAAGTAATTTCCCTCTAGTGAGCCGACAGCAGCGAATGCCCAGCAAGATCTACAGTTTCCCTGATCCTTCACATCAGTTACAGCGCCTTTGGTGCGCCAATCGATGCTGGAAGGCAAGCTGATATCTTGTGGGTCAGTGTAGAAAGACTCGGCATTGGGCACAGTCTCCGACTCATTGAATGGACAAAGCATCATGTCCTCGAACTCTTTCTGCAGTAAATCGGTGAACTGATTCACGCCCATTTCGTAGCTCTCCTCGCCGGCCAAGAAGCGAGCGTTGTGTTTGTCAATCATCTTTTTGTGGTCCTCGAAGATGAGTTTGCGCAGCAACTCCTCGTCCGCAGTCTCATAGCTCTTGCTGTACTCCTGCTTGAAGAGATTCCATTCCTCCTCCAGCACATCGGTATAGGAAATTCCTTGGACATATCCAAGAAGCGCAAGAATCAAAATTACTGTCTTCATTGCGATCGTTCGACTGCAGCGAGGGAAGAATTGCAACTGACGCCGGATTTAGCAAATTGGGAGCCTTTTGTAACTCTTATCAACTCCATAAACTATCGGTTTACATTTTTAGAACGTAATAATGAACAATTCAACGTTTGTCGATCAATGTATGGCTTGCAAAAAAGCAAAGTCAATAACGGATGAGTGTAATGATAAGATTAAAGTTGTAACAGCTCATGTTGCAGGCACTCGTTATGAGTTAATTGGAAATGTAAAATTCATTTGACTGTTGACTAGAACTATTGGAGTACTTAAATATTTTATAAAAAGTTGATATTCAGTTTGATTGGCATTTCGCTGAAGGGCTCACACAGACGAGTTTGATTTTTATATAACGACAGCAAATAGTGCATTACAGATATATATATATATATAAAGTACACACTTGATTTCCTGTGTGAACTCAATTGTTAGAACGTGAGTAATTTTTATCAGCATTTCCCACTTCCAAATAATAACAATAATTTAGACAAATATTGCGACAAAGTCTTTATTAGGACCTCGTAATCTAGCTCGACTCAGACCACGGGCCGAACAGCACTGCTAGCAATGCCACACTGATTCTTCTTATTGCGCGACATGCGAATGTAACCGCGTTCCCCCCAGTTCCTGCCCCAAGAGTTCTTGACCAACCAGTAGTCGTTACCTCTACGGTCGGTGCCGTAGCCCACGGCGACCATAGCGTGATCCAAGTCAGTCGTGCAGTTGGGATCATCGTAGACGCCGCTTTTATAGTTATTTATTCCTCTGGCATCAACGCTCACTATAACGGGACCATGGTTTGCAATTTCAGCAGCTAAATCTTTTTCACTAGCCGCTACATTAACCACTGTCTGGACCGTGGCTGCAATGGAGGTTCTATTGAATTGACATTTCTGCTGCCTGCCTATATAAGGATAGTCTGACTCCGAATTGATTCCGCCATTTTCCTCGATATATTTCAAGGTTGTCAAAATAAAACCTGCTTTGCAGCCTTCATTGTTGTATGGGGCGCGACTCGAGCAGTCAACCAGATTCTGCGCAGACAGCGACTCCAGTTTGCCCGTCTTCAAGAAGACCTGTCCCTCTAGTGAGCCGACAACGGCGAATGCCCAGCAAGATCCACAGTTTTCCTGATCCTTCACTGCAGTTACGGCGCCTTTGGAACGCCAATCGATGCTGGACGGCAAGTTGTTATCTTGTGGGGCAGTGTGGAGAATCTCGGGCTTGGCCACAGTCTCTGATACGTAGAATGAACTCAGCATCATGTCCTCGAACTCTTTCTGCAGTAAATCGGTGAACTGATTCACGCCCATTTCGTAGCTCTCCTCGCCGGCCAAGAAGCGAGCGTTGTGTCTGTCAATCAACTTTTTGTGGTCCTCGAAGATGAGTTTGCGCAGCAACTCCTCGTCGGCAGTCTCATAGCTCTTGCTGTACTCCTGCTTGAAGAGATCCCACTCCTCCTCCAGCACATCGGTATAGGAAATTGCGTGGACATATCCGAGAAGTCCAAGAAACAAAATTACTGTCTTCATTGCGATCGTTCGACTGCAGCGAGTAAAAATTTGCAACTGACTCCGAATTTAGCAAATTGGGTGCCATTTATAACTCTTATCAACTCCATAAACTATCGGTTTAAATTCTTAGAACATACTTCCTTTAAAGTACACACTTTATTCACTGTGTGAACTCCATTGTTATGTAAGTACTTGAGTACGTGAGTAAACATTTAGTAGCATTTCCCGTTTCTAAAATAATAATAAATTGGACAAATATTGCGACAAAGTCTTTATTAAGACCTCGTAATCTAGCTCGATTCAGACCTTGGGCCTAACAGCACTGCTAGCAATGCCACACTGATTGTTCCTATTGCGCGACATGCGAATGTAACCGCCGTCCCCCCAGTTCGTGCCCCAAGAGTTCTTGACCAACCAGTAGTCGCCGCCAGAACTGTCACTGTCAGTGCCGTAGCCGACGACGACCATATCGTGATTCAAGTCAGTCGTGCAGCTGGAATTATTGTAGACACCGCCTTTATAGTTCTTGATTCCTCTGGCATCAACACTCACTATAACGGGACCATGGTTTGCAATTTCAGCAGCTAGATCTGCTTCACCATGCGACACATTAACCACTTTCTGGACCGTGGCTGCAATGGAGTTTCTCTTGAATTGACATTTCTGCTGCCTGCCACTATAAGGATAGACAGACTCCGAATTGATGCCGCCTATGTCGATGATATACTGCAATGCTGGTACTGGCAAACCTCCATTGCAGCCTTCATTGTTGTATGGGGCGCGACTCGAGCAGTCCAGCAGATTCTGCGCAGACAGCGATAGCAGTTTGTCCGTCTTCAAGAATAGCTGTCCCTCTAGTGAGCCTACAGCGGCGAATGCCCAGCAAGATCCACACTTTCCCTGATCCTTCACTGCAGTTACGGCGCCTTTGGAGCGCCAATCGATGCTGGACGGTAAGTTGATATCTTGTGGGGCAGGTTGGAGAATCTCGGGCTTGGCCACAGTCTCTGATACGTAGAATGGACTCAGCATCATGTCCTCGAACTCTTTCTGCAGTAAATCGGTGAACTGATTCACGCCCATTTCGTAGCTCTCCTCGCCGGCCAAGAAGCGAGCGTTGTGTTTGTCAATCATCTTTTTGTGGTCCTCGAAGATGAGTTTGCGCAGCAACTCCTCGTCCGCAGTCTCATAGCTCTTGGTGTACTCCTGCTTGAAAAGATCCCACTCCTCCTCCAGCACATCGGTATAGGAAATTCCTTGGACATATCCGAGGAGTGCGAGCAACAAAATTACTGCCTTCATTGCGATCGTTCGACTGCAGCGAGGGAAGAATTGCAACTGACGCCGGATTTAGCAAATTGGGAGTCTTTTAAAACTCTTATCAGCTCCATAAACTATGGGTTTTAATTCCTAGAATGTTATGATGCATTTTTGTTGAGCAATTTATGGCTTGCAAGAAAGCAAAGTCAATAACGGATGAGAGTAATGATAAGATAAAAGTAACAGCTCATCTTGCAGGCACTCGTTATGAGTTAATTCCATTATGTGCTCAAAGCAAATTAAATTGATTTCTGCAGAAATAATTTGTTTACATATAAGCTGAGTTGCAGAGAGAAGACGAAGATGGAAATTCTTTCGAAATCTCTGCAAGTAAACAATTACACTATGAGTAATTTGGAACAAAATTTGTTAAAGTTATTGACTCTAATCAATTTGCCACAAAATATGCATAGATAATACTTGAAATGAACATCGAGATATAAAACTAATTGAAGAACGAGGATTTGCTCGAACTTTGAATTGCTGGAGTACTTAAATATAGTTGCAAATTAAATATAGTTGGTATATTGTTAGTTGCCGAGTCTAAGCTGCCTTCGTCGAGTCGAAAGTCTGAAAAGCAGGGTGCAGCAGCGACAAAATGTTAATAAATGACAGCAAATAAACAAAGAAGAGAGAACGTCGTGCAGCCTCCCCCGCTTGCTCTTGGCCCACTTAACAATGGGGGCGTCAAGGCAGCTGCTGCTGCAGCTCACAAAAGTACGCAATGCATAATTTCATGTTTATATACATATTTTGCGAGTGCTAAGAAAAAAGGCAGCAGCAACAGCAACAGCAACAGCAGCGGCAGCGGCAACACAACATCTGCAGCTGCAAAATGAAAGCAGGAAGAAATTACGGAAACAGGAAAACATAAACATGCTGCTGCCTGCCTAACTGCCTAAGAGGCCTCCCCTCTACAGCCCGCCGCCGCCGGCAGCTTGGCAATTTTTCCATAAATTATAAGCCTGGAAATATTTCAAGGCAGCCTCGTGAGTAGCTATTATGCGTGTGTTTATGCTTATGCTAGAGTTATGTGAGCAGAGACAGACTGCGAGTGAGAGTGAGAGTGGGAGACGGAGACGGCGGGAGAGGACTAAGGCTGCCTATTTATGCATATGCATGAGTTAGTAGCAGTTGATAATTGCCATCGTCCTGCAGTGCACTTCAATTTCAAGACACTTTTAAATTATGCAGGCCCTGCTAATAACCCGAGTTAACCCAGGCAATCCACTAAATTGCAGAGCCGAGGCCCGCACTTCAATTTAATAATTCAGCAGATAGTGCAGCCTGAGCAGCAAATCTGTCGTTCTCTCTTAAAGCAGCTGCCTCTGCATTGCTATTCGTTACGGCTACCTGCGTATCTGTATCAGTTTCGTGTGCAGCGGGGCGTATGCGTAATTCGAAAACGTTTAAAACGCCATTAACAAGTGCTCCGGGCATATCGCATGATAATTTGTCGCCGCCTTAGCCGCGACTCGATGCGGGGCAATTAGTTAATGATGCCGTGTAGCTAATGCCGTATTAAATTTAAAGCGCTCGCTTTAATGTGCTCGGCAGTCGCGGACTGTCAGCGCAGCACAACTCAATAAATCAAAAGCAAACCAAATCGAGGCTCAATTCAGTTGGCAATTTCCCCTCGAGGCTGTCATATCTCTAGTTCGGCCCCGCGCCCCCTTGCCCACTCGCCGTTTCTATTTATTGTAGTAAAAACGTCAATCAACTGAATAGAGAGCGGATTTACTTCAATACACACAGACAGGGACAGAGACAGAGACCGAGGCAGAGAGACAGTCGATTGCCAGGATTCAAAAACTATATGAAAACGGGCAAAACATATCAAATAATTGACTGGCTGACTGGCTGACTGGCTGACTGACTGGCAAACTGTTTGACAGACTGACTGACAGATTGACTGGGCAGCCAGCTGTATGCTTTAGTTGCGGGTCGCATAGCTGAACTCCAGTTGAACTCGGGCACATCGGGAAACGTGACGCTGAACCCGACGAGCAGCAACATGGACAGCAAACATTTCAATCCGATTCCCAGCAATTCCAATTCACACACACACACACACACACACACACACACAGGCGCAGGCAGACAGAGCGAACAATTTGCATATGAGTCGGCTAAAAAATATATGAAGAAGCGAACACAAACATTTTCGCCTTCACACACACACACTCGCACACACACAAGGCAACCATTTCCGTTTCCGCACGTTTGACGCTGGCAAAAGCAGGCAAAACAACAGCCAACAAAAAAACTAAGTTGCCTGCAACACTCGACTCGACTAAGGCGATACCCTAACCTACAGAGATCGACGAGTGCTCTGTGCTGTTAAATGCTCACTGCCAGAGCAGTTGAATCACCCGTGTTCCACACTTTTTGCAGGGTATGCGGAGCAGCGAAAAAAACAAAAATGAACGCAAACACGTTACACAAAATGAAGTTTGATTCTGGTTGCAGGACAGCAAAAAGGCTGGCACTGTTGTCGGCAGTCGCAAAGCCGTCTGCACCCCCCTACACCCCCCGACAACCACCTTTTTGCACTGCGCGTCTTCAGCGTACATTTGGGCGTCGCCGAAGCTGCATTAAAGAGCGCTCAACAGCAGCCAGCGACGACCTGTGGCATCGCCAGCCACGACAAATCCCAGCCAATGTCACGTTTTCCTGCTCGCCTCCGCTTTTTGCGGCCAAGTGTTTGGATCTTAGCACTATTTGCATAATATTTGCACAAATAATTGAATTCGCTTTCCACTAGCACCCTCCCATCCTCGACATCGTCGTCGTCTTCCTCCTCGTCCTGAGTTGCATGGGGAAGTTTTATTCGGCTTCCCACTGTGCAGATAATGGCGAAATTTTTTAAGCGCCTGCAATTGAAGTTTTTTTTTTTGGATGTTTAACTTGCCATGAAATTGAACGTTCAACATGAGAGTGCTTCATTTGTTTTGTCTAAAAAGTTTCGAATGGCAGGGGAAATGAACAAATGCCAAATTTGAATGCAAGTCGTCGCTTTAAGGCGCAACAAACCAGAGCTTTGAGCTCGTGAAGCTATCCACAAAAGAACGTATTGAATTGGCATTAAATTAAACTCAGACAAATTGATTTCTTAACTAATATTTCAAATACTCAAAAGAGTAAGCAATGTTTTTGTACAACGAAATAAAGTACCATATTGATATGATAAACTATAATTTCAGACAAATTGGTTTCTTAACTAATATTTCAAATACTCATAAGAGTAATCAATGTGAAATAAAATAAAAAACCATTTTGAGTTGGTATTCAATTAAATAATTCACACAAAATGAACTCATAACTAATATGTCAAATATTATTATTAGTAAGCACGGTTTTTGTTAAACGAAAACCAAATTTTTTAATTTGATATTGAACTTAAATTCAATAATTCAAACGAAATGGTTTGATTCTTAACATATATTTCAAATACTCATATCAATGACGAATGTTTTCGTTTAACTAAAGTGAACCAAAATAAAAGAACATATTGATTTGAAGTGAAATTCAATTAATTTCTGACAAAATGCACTTTCAACTAATGTTTCCAATAGTAACCAATGTTTTTGTCAAACGAAAACGAAACTAAATATAAGACCATATTGATTTGAAATTAAACAAAATAATACCCACAAAATGGACTCTTAATTAATATGTCAAATACTCATATTTGTGGAAAGAAAGAAAATAAAAGTACATATTGATTGAAGTTATTCCTAACTAATATTTCAAATACTCATATTAGTGACGAATGTGTTTGTGCAACGTAAAATTTAATTAAAAGTGGATTTATAACTATTATTTCAAATACCTATATTAGTAACCAATATGTTGATGCCACAAAAGTAAACTAAAATAAGTTGCATTATGTTATCAACTTATAAAATTAAGACTTGAGAATATGACTGCTTTAACTTACAATTAAGTAAAATTAAGTTTGTTTAAATTCATTTGCGAATATGTTGAATACATTAAATTATTATTCACTTCTTTGGCACACTGCTACTTCTACTTAAACGTAAATTACTCTTTGTTAGCTGAAACTCTTTTGCTCGTTGCCAGTGTAACACATTTAGCCATGTCAAATGCTTTGCTGCGTCGTGTTGCGAATGCCACTTGCAGCAGAAGCTCATTTCTTAGCTCCCGTAGGTGCAGCCAAGTAGTTGCAATCAGTCGCAACCAAATGCCGCAAACAAATGCGTTTAAGAGGCGCCAACAAAACGGCGTCACTTATCAAATCAATGAACAGCAATAGGTGGCAAGGGGGCAGAGAAAAGTCACAGCAACGGCAACTGCAACTGCAACTCAAATGAATGCGTTCATTTAACACGAAATGCAACTTAAGAGCTTGAATCAAATCAAATCAAATGCGCGACGGCGAGAGGGGGAAATAGCAAGTTCGAGCAGCGGGAGGGAGGAGCGGGGGCGAGCAGCAGAAGAGGGGAGCGAGGGAAAAAAGCATCAGTTAAAAGCGACAAATTCGCTGTGTGTCAGCGGAGCAGCCACCGAGTTGTCGCCAGTTCTTGGTAAGTTGCTCATACGCCACGTTGCACTTACTTTATGCTGAGACCGTGCGACTGACTGCCGCGACGCATGGCACAGTGACTGGCAAGGTGGCGAGGGGAGGCGACGGCAGGCAACGGGAAGCTGTTGTAGGTAATGCAGTGCCTGCAGCTGCTACTTCTGTAACTGCTCCAGTCAGCGACTTTGCGACGTTGACTTAACTTGGCAGGGATTTACGGCCACGCTTCGTGGAGCATGCAACGTGCAGCGTGCAGCATGCACCGTGCGGCAGGCGAGTGTCTCGTTCCCCCTCTCCCCGCCTGCATCGCTCTTTTTATTATTAAGTTGGAATAGATGCTGCATAAATAAATCCATGTCGCTTTAGTCGACGTCATGTGGATAAAGCCAGCTCCCCTCGCCTCCTACCTCTCGCCTCCTTCCACCTCCACTCCTAGTGTGTGTAAATGTGTGTGTTTATTCGTGTATTTCATTGCCTGGCATTTAAGTTTAACGTTGATGCATCGCATTCTGCATAATTAAAATGAACAAGGAACGCGAATCGACTCGCATATTCACTAGCTTGCCCTCGCAGCTTGTCGCTAAACCTTCCAACTAGCATATATCTACATATATACATATACACACACGTCGAGCTGTCCTTGTTCTGCGTGTCTGTGCGTGTGCCTGACAGCTTACACGCCGTGTAAAGGCCGCCAACTTATTTGCCAAATAATGAGAATTGTTAAACAGAGTCGCAGCTTGAAGTTTAAATTCGAAATCAGAGTTTCAAAACTACTTCAACTATTTAAGAGCAAAATGAATGTTGAAATATTTAAAGTTGAACTAAAGTGTGTCATCGATGGGAACATGCAATTTATTAATCTCTATACAACATAGTCACTTTTTTCTTCCTCACTCTTTCTGTTGCACAATTGTTTAGCTGAGCATTTAGTTGAAGCATTCATTTTGAAGAATACGAGTACTTACTACCTTGATCTAAAAGTTTCCAGAATTTACTTGCAACATACAAGTTTATTCATCTAAATCTATATTTTCGCTGTTAAAATAGTCCCCATCGACTATAAGACACTTATGCCAGCGCTTCATCCAATCCTCGAAGCATTTTTTATATTCGTGCTTCAGTTAGCTCATCTGTGCTTCTTTTAGGCCGCTGAAACGTAGTCCCCGCAATGGTTTAGGTACTCGATTGAACAGAGAGAGGTCATCAAACATTGGAGGGCTTGTTTGACGCTGCGTTCTCATATTGCACAATCCACAATTTATCCGCCCACAATTCCGATCTTCTAACGCCTCCACACTACTATTTGTTTACTGTCTGGGCTTTTAACAACAGCAAATCATGATGCAATACATCTTTGTAATACATGAACACTGTTGGTTAGTATTGCCTTCTAAATTAGCGCTTATGCCAGCTCTTCCCCAATCAGTTTTTTGATGGGTTCAATAAGCAGCAAACTGTCTCACTCTCAGTCTCACTCTCCCTCCACTGTTAGTTAGTATTGTCTTCTAAATGTTCTCGCTTGTGCCAACTTCGGTTTTATGACGATGGGTTCAATAATCAGTCTACTCTCTCGCTCTCACTCCAGCTCCCACTCTAACTGTCGCTTTCACTCTCACTCTCCGTCCACTATTAGTTAGTAGTGCCTGCTAAATTACCTCTTGCCTCAAAGAAGTGCATTCTTATCACTTGTGAAAACTTTTTCCACAATCGGTTTTATGACGATGGGTTTAATAAGCAGCCAACTCTCTCACTCTCACTCTCACTCTTCCTCCATTGTTAGTTCCCGCTAAATTACGTTTTGCCTCAAAGAAGTACATTCTTGTCGCTTGTGCCAACTTCTCCCCAATCAATTGGATGAGTTGCATGAGCACAATTAGCAGCCAACTCTATTGCTCTCCCTCCTCTTCAAGCACTTCTATACCACCACTAACCACAACCTCTCTTTGTTGCATCTTTGCAGAGCCTTCGTAGACAACACGCACTTGCAGACGCTGCACCTGAACTACAACCCGCAGCTGAGCGACATCCCGATGCGACTGTTCCAGGGCAACCCCAACATACTGGAGGTGTACATGCAGAGCAACAGCCTGCAGACGCTCTACTCGGCCCAGTTCCCGGTGGACCAGCTGCAGAAGCTGTACCTGGGCGACAATCCGCTGCAGTGCAACTGCTCGCTGCTCTGGCTCTGGCGCCTGGTCACCGGCAACTTCGAGGGCGCCGAGCCGCCGCTCGAGCACGCCGCCGGCGGCGCTGTGGCCGCCCTGGCCAACGACGCCGCCGCGCTGCGCGACGAGGAGGACGCTGTGGCCAAGGCGGACGATGGCGTGGCCGCGCTGGCCGCCTACATTGCCGAGCAGCACATTGCGAACGCGCTGCAGACCACCGAGCCGAGCGCCTACGAGCAGCAGCGCCTCGAGGCGGCTGCCAGTCTGAGCGCAAGTTCGAGCTATCTGCGCATGGACAAGCAGCAGATTGGCTGCGACGTGTGGCGCGATGCGGTGCGCACGCGGCGGCAGCTGCTGACGATGAGCGAGGGCGAGATCACGTGTCCGGCGCACATCGTGACCGTCGTCTGTGCGGTGATCACGTGCCTGCTGGTGCTGATGATCGGCCTGAGCGTGCTCTACTACCTGCGCTTCGTGAAGCGGCGCCGCAAGCTGCTGCACGAGCGCGGCCCGCTGCGCACCAGCAAGAGCATCATCAACGTGCACGACCGCATCCTGCAAGCCCACCACCAGCCCCTCGGCGGCCCCGGCAGCGGCATGAGCATGACCCTAGGCGGCGGCGGCGGCGGCGGCTCCCACGGTGGCATGGGCGGCGGTGGCATGGCGCTGAACTATCCGCACCACGCGCAGACGCTGCAGGCACACCACCACTACCACCAGGCGATGCCGCTGCAGGCGCACGAGTACCAGCAGACGACGCTGCCGCAGCTGGACAAGCTGGAGCTGGAGCGCTACCTGGCCGCGCAGTCGATCGCCAACGAGTACCGCGCCCTCAAGCCCTGGGAGCTGCCCGTCAAGGAGGCGGACGAGGAGCCCGAGCACCTCTACGAGCGCTTCGACCACTACGAGTACCCGGACACGCACACCATGACCAAGCTGAAGCAGGCGGCGGCGCTCCAGGGCAGCACCGCTGCCTCAGCAGCTGCTGCTGCTGCCGCCGGGGCTGGTGGCAAGCCGCATGTGGTCTACGTATGACGTGGACGCGCAGCCAAGCAGCAGCCGCGGGAGCTGGAGGTGGAGGTGGGCATGGAACTGGTGGGCCTCGGTCTGACCAACAACAACTATCGCAGCTACGCGCAGCTGCAGTGCCAGCCGCAGACCAAGGCCAGTGGCCACTTTTGAAAAGAAACGAGCGAAAAGCAGGAAAAAGAAACAGGGAAGAAGCAGCACTCGCAGTTTGTGAGGTTAGGTTATGTGTGTAATTGAGGTTATGTTCGAAACTCCTTGATTTCCTAGTGTCTTTATCATTTTGTTACTCGACCTGCGTTCGAAGAAGTTCGTCAACGCGCCACAAAGTTTAACAAGCGTCAAATGAAACAAGGGATACGTCTACGTGTATAGCAGCAACTACTTATATAGTACACATACGATAAATTAAACGAATCGATCTACTAAGCCTAGCACTTAGTTTAACCACTTAAGTACACTCACACCACTTAGCAAGTAAGCGCAACTCTCTCTCTCTCTCTCTCTGTCTCTCTCGCAGTCTATCTAACAATTTCTCTCTGTCTCTCGTTCACACTCTCTGCAATTACAAAGCGAAAAGCAAAAGGCAAAACGCAAATCTCAAATTTAAATGAAACCCCCCGCAACTCATAGTTAAAGGCATTTAGAATTCGAACGGTAACTAGCATTTAGTCGATAAGAGCATTTAAAGCAGAATTTAACGTCGTGCATCAAGTGCAAGAAAGAGTGTAAAGAGTGCAGCAATAACTTAGCTTCTTGTCTCTCACTTCCCAACGCGGCGCTGACCTGACCACACAGCAGACGAAGAAACGACGACGAAGCACAAGCAAAAGGGGGACCAAAACAAGTCCATACTCGTACTATACATAATTCCGACCTTAGAGCAGAGCGTGCGGTCAGCGCCACTTGTTGGTTTCCCTTCGCATCGATTCCTAATTTAAGTCACTTTCGAAGTAAACTAAAACAATATATATATATATATATGGTATATATATCTAACACAAACATAAGATGACAATATACGAATTGTAAATGTAAGCGAAATTTAACGGCAAATACCACAATTGATTTGTAAATACTAATATTAACTATTATTAACAGCAATTACTCTCTACTCAAGCACAAGCCTAGCATACACACTCTGCATAATTATTGTACATAATTTATTATTACACTTAAATTAAACATCTACATTTAGTCGAAATGTAAAAGACTCGACGAGTCAAATGAATTCAGAAATCGGAGAAAAGCAATTCTAATTTGTTGTTACTTTCGGTTATTTAGCCTGCGAAATTTGTTGGCCCAATTATTTGCACTCAATTGATTGTGGCGTAGAGCAAAGCAAATAGTAGCAGCCCAACTGCATTTTCAATTTGCATTAAAATGAAATGAAATCTGCAAAACTCTCGAAAGCAAATTAAAACAACTCGCAACACACAGATTGCGGAAAGAACGATACAAAATAAGCTAAATCAAAAGTAGAACAGAACAGAACGAATGTTGCCACAAATTGCATTTGTTTCACTGCAAATTGAACAAACACAAGAAAGCTAAACAACATGGTAACCATAAAGTGTGTGTATAAAATAGCAGCCATGCGTAAGTTTAAATTATAAATTATGCAACAACATTTAATTAAAATGATAACAGCTAATTGGTAGATACGATGGGCAACAACAAAATTCACATACACGAATTCAAAAACAAAGTAAAATGTTATTTCTTATACGAAGACTGAAGAACACGATGATGGAAAATAAAATATGAATAAAAATTAACTCCCCATGTGTGTTTCCTTTTTATGGCATGTTCAAGGCTGCAGCTTGGGATCAAGTAATACTCGACATAAATCAGGGGGGCACAAATCACTGGGCGACTTTTCGTTTGTAGTCGAATATGCGACAAATGGCCAAAGGAAACGAGAAGGAAAAGGACGAGGACGAGGGCGAGGCAAGCAAAGCCATGTTAACAAATAAAGTGCTTGTTTTATTCGACAAAGCGCCAGATAATTTCACAAGCAGAAACAAACTGCAGAAGAAATGCCATAAATCTGGCAGTGAAACAAGTGCCACAAAGCAAGTAACTCGATACGCCTACCATGCCACACCAGGGCAGGGCACAAACGGCGCTGAGTTGTGGCAGAGTCAACATAAGTAAGTAATATATTGCAACAAACAGGGCAACTTGGTCAACATGTGTGTGGGGGAGTAACGCTCTCCGACTTGAGATCAGAAACAGTGGCCAACTGAATGCCAGCAGAGATTAGAATACGTTTCGAGATGCACATATCCTTGTGCTCAGCTGACGCATTGCTCAAGGCTGACGGGGACTGGAGCGCAAATAAAGCCATAGAAAAGCGCCAGACAACTGCAGAGCTGAAGTGGAGATAGCTCTGCAACAAATGCTATAGACGGGCATAATCTTGTTTTGAGGCAGCGTGGCACACATTCAAATCATCCCCAACTCAACTACAGAGCTCACCTCGCAACAAAAGCGCAAACAATCGTGCAGCAACAACGAAGAATCTGAACAATTTAGTAAATAAATCTGCATGCTTTCTAAATAATTAACATGCCTCGGGCCTCGGGCCTCGTTGGGCCCATCCCCCAGCCTTCACTTTCGGTTGTTGAGTGGATCCCAGTCACTCATTGAGTCACTCAACCCGACGTGAATGCGAACGCAGCGCTGCTGTCTGTTGTGCGCTGTGACTGATTGTAGCGCATTTGTCTGGCAGGATCTAAGGATCCGCACTCCACTTGCCACAATTTCCATGCACGCACATTCGCAGTTGCAGCAGCAGCAGCAGCAGTGGCAGCAGCGGCACCTGGGCCTGTTAATAATGGCGAGCAATTAATATTTTGATAGCATTCGAGCAGCGACCACGACAACGATTGTTTCATTAATTAAGTGGCAACGCTTTAAGGCAAATGGCTCTGCGCGAATTTCCTTGACGGCCCAATAAGTCATAAAGTGCAGGAAATGTTGACGGCATCTTCGAGTGAGAGCGCGCCCATTAACTGCAGCCCGAGACTCGCATCCCCCAGATACTCAGCTACACGAACGATGTGGTCATAGCGTTTCAGTTTGTGTTTGAGTTTGAGTTTGAGTTACGAGTGCGCCAGCATTTTAATTGCCAGTGCTACCGCTTAGGAAATTATGCCGTAAAGCCATATTTACTATATAGGTGCTGCGTTGTCTGCGTGCGCTACAAGACACAGATATATTTAGGGGTGCAGATACAGATACAACAAGTACTGAGAGTGCTGAGCGCTGAGCACAAGTGCATGCACATAAATTTAAGTGATGTTGCCGCATAAACGATTTAATGGTCGCTTGAAATTGCCGAATATAAATGTGAGCAAATTGCCAACGAGAAAAAAGCAAAAACTCATGCTTAACATTTAAAGCTAGCTCGATGTCCTGCTGCTTCATTCGACTCCTTTACATCGCTGCAACACTCAAAAATAGCGACAAACTAATTCACATGCAGTCGTTGGGCGAACCGCAAACGGTTTGCGCTTATCTTGCGGGGGTTTTGCTTGTGAATTATAGCTGTGGCATGCCAAATAAAGGGAGACCAATAAAAGTGCGGCCAAGATAAGCAAAGTGGCCCAAAGGCGCGCACAATGAAACAAGCGATGATTTTAGTGTGTAAAACAAAGAAAACTAACATAAACACTAACACAAACGGACAAAGCAAAGCTTTCGGCTACTTATGATTTGTGCAATGCCAAAGCGGAAGATAGCACTGCAAAGATACTTTCAACGTTTGCTGCAACAGCAACAGCAACTGCTATCTGGGCAGGCCAAGTTGCACATACTCGTTCAGTAAGATAAAATATCTTAAAGCTTTTAAGGCTTTCGGGATCGCATCTCAGTTGACCACGCCTGCACAACTTTTGTTTTTAGTTGGTTTTATTTTTGCCTATTGCCAGCTACTTGGCTTGCCCAACTTGCCGCCACCGCTTCCCGCAGGCTCTTCACTAAGATGAATGCCTTTGCTTATCTACTTGCCCGCTGGCCACTCTATTTTCTGTTTATTTCGGATTTGGATTCGACTTTAGCTACAGCTGCTGCTGGTTGTGGCTCGCTTGCCTTTGGTTAGGCACTGAGATTGGGATTGGGATTGGGATTGAGTTCGGGTTCACAGCCACAGCTACTTCTATTTCTGTTGCTGTTGCCGTTGCTGTTTCCGCCTTTCGTTGCCTGTCAAACGGTGTGTTGGCCCACAAAGAAAGAGATACGGAAATGGATACGCTTGCCACCCGAGTGTATCGCTCTTTGAAAGCGATACGTCTGCACTGCGGTTGTGCTTCGTTCGGCTTTACTTTGGAGTTAACGCCAACTCCACAATCCACACAGCACACAGCAGACAGCACACGGCACACAAGTTCACACCAAGTTGACTCCCCCTCCTGTGCCCGTGACTTCGATATCTTTCGGCCTGACAGCATCTTAACTAATATAATGCCCAATTTTCTGTGGTTTATGGCTTACAACTGTCAATGCCTCGTCCGACCATCCATCTACCCATTGAGTGCTCCGTCTGTCCGTCCGACCGTCCGTGTGTGCGGTGGTGTGCGGTGTGCTGTTGCGGGGTCTTTGCTGGCCCTTCTGGTCACTCAAAGGACAACCAGTCGAACCATCACACACAAGCAGCGCACAAAAGGTGCTTTTGTTGAGCTTTTTAAGCATTTGATTAAGGGATTTTTTGTGCTTTGCTCTTCGAAACATAGAAAGGTCGTTATTTAAATTGATATAAATGATATGTCTTCGTTTGCGCTGCAGCTCTCCTTGGCTCCTCTGCGCTCTCGAGCTCTCGCTCTCGTCTTGCTTGACTGATTCGACCTCAAATTGTCGGCGTTGACATTTTGGTTTCAGCAAAGTTCTCTAAGTGAATTTCCAATGAGTGCTAAGTGACGTTGATTTATCATATGAGATATGCACACACACACACGGACACACACACACGCACACGCACGCCGCGTATATGCATATGGCCACATTATTTGAGCCATTTGCTTTGTCGAAGATACAAACAGTGCTCAAAAACCTTAGAATGCCGTAACACGCCTAAGTGAATGGCAAGTTGTGTGCGCAGCTGTTGGCCCGCATGCCAGTCAAACAATTATTGAATTAAGACAAAAGCAAATAATCTGTTTGCACTAAAACATCTGTTATTGCGGCCGAAACAAATATCAACAACAAAAATCAATCTAAATATATACAGAAACGTGTAAAAACAGGGCTGCGTGCAGCGTACTAGCTTTATGTTTGCTTTTAGCCCGCACACCGTTCATCGCCTCAGTGGCCTAATGGATAAGGCATCGGCCTCCTAAGCCGAGGATTGTGGGTTCGAGTCCCATCTGAGGTAAACGCCTGTGTAGCATTTTTTTAATTTTTTAAATTCAAATAGCTACAGAAAAGACTATTTCCAAAACAGGTTTACTTTTAAAACCCATGTCAGCGTATTATTTCAATATTTTTTTTATGTCAACTTCCTATATTGCCACTGCTATTGACGCATGAAATATAAGGAATGCACGCTCGTTCTACCATGATAGCTCAATATTTTTCATTAAAGATTTTAAATAATTATAAAAAATAAAATATAAAGAATTCAATTCCAACCCGTATTGAACTCGCAAAAACGCGCAACTATAAGAGCGCGCTATCAATGGTGGCAACATAAACAATCAGTGCAAATTATCTTAAATTGCATAAGCCAAGCGACTCATTCGTTTCTTATCTTTTACGTTAGGAACAACGTCACTAATATTTTATATATAAACAAAATACTATGAGAAAAACCACACTATTTCCACATATTAATTAGTGCCTGCAATACATTAATTTAAATGTGAAATGTAGTAATTTAATACTCTTATGGTTGATGTCTTTATTTAGAAACATGTATTGAATAGTCTATCAGTTTAAAGTCTATTTGCATAGATTAAATAATGCCAGCAATACATTTATTAGAATATAAAATATAGTAATTTAATAATCGATTAATTAATGTATTTATTTAGAAACTTTTATTAAACAGTCTATCAGTTTTAAATTTAAAATATTTACTGCTGCAAAAATAGCACTAATGATGTGTTGGAGAGTTTATTTTTAGGTCTGCCAGCTTTAATTTTAAAATATGCACTGTTCCAAAAATACCACCCCATAGATGACGGAGTTTTGCGGAGCGCCGGCAAAAGAAAAAGTTTCATCTACCGCAAAAATCAAATTCCCAAACACTGGCGACCACAGCGTCGACTGATAGTCTTTTTTGCCGAGATGCTCCAATAAGTTGTGCAAATTTTTTGTATGTTTTCAAACATGACACCCACAACTTGGAGGTATAGAAAATAAATTTATGGAAATATTTGCACATCAATTTGGCTGCTTGGCAAACGACTCCCCAACTCTGCTCAACTGACTGCCAATCACCGACACCAAACTCAACTCAAGAACGGAAAATAAGAGAGAAAAAAGCAGCGAGGTCGGGGCAGTGTAACAAGCAAACACCTTTGGCTTCATTGAACTTGCCGCGTCGTGTTACAAATGCCAGGCAAAGTTTACCTTCCACATACGTAAACCGAATCAATTTCTTCCGTGGAACGGGGAATATTTTTCAGCGATAAACTCGAGTTACACACCTTGCCGGGGCAGGGGGGCAAGGGAGCTGCATCGACTACAAAATGTTGTGTAAAATTTGCAAATGCAATAAATAAACTCGTTTCGCTTTGCGTGCCGTGCCAAGCAGCAGCATAGAAGCAGCATAGTGGGCCTGTCTGCCCCCCACAGACACCCCCCAATCGAAAGCATGTAACGGCTTGTTGTTAGCTTTTTTTCTCGCACTAAACCAAAAGTGCGCCACATGCGGCTCGAACTGCTTGTTTTTGCTGCTCGGCTGCTCGGCTGCTCGAGCTTCCCCAAAGCATCCCTAAAAAGTATGCAAATAATTTTTGTACATCGTTGGCGCTTTGGCTCATATTTGATATTCAGTGTCAGTTGGCGGAAGGGTTGCGAATGTAAGTTATTGAAATTTGCATGCAAGCGTGGCCTGAGCCCCCTCCGTGTAAGGCAAACCAATTTACAACACTTGCGCTCCTCGTTCCTCCACTTCCACTTGTGGCATCCAGTTGCTTATTGTTTGGCCATATACTTCTGGCATAAATCTGATGTTTGAGAGTTTCGCCGAGAGTTTTGCATGCGATTATAGAGCAGTCTCGGTGGGCGTAATTGTTCTCTGCCCGACGCTTGATAATGTTTCTTCTATTAGCAAGCAGGGGACTTTATTAAAGAGAGTTGAGAAATTTCAGGCACTTGCACTGCATGTTCAATAAATGCGAAATAAACTTGGCTTATCCAAGTTTGAATTGCAACTCGTTGCGTATTGGGGATTGGCAGACACTCGAAACTTCGAACAGCAAGTGATTGCGACTTTTTAGCTCTTGATGAGCACTATCATCCACTGCTGACCCACATACGACAGCATTTATCAGCACAGCCGTGACTAACCCGGAAACAGCGATTCCCCTGCCACTCAAATGGGAAAGTGAACTTTTTCCATCACTTCGACGGCAACTTCAGCGACCACTCAGCGGGTTCTTCACCCCCCAGCTTGTGTCATACGAGCGCACTAATCCCAATCGTAACTCATCGCGATGTTCCAGCGTAGGCAATTCCCAGCCGCAAATGCCCCCTGATAACACTATCAGAGATATCTAGCGTCTGCTTGTTTCTGCTTTAAAGTCTCTCCGACCTGGCGCTCAGTAGTCCACCGACTGTCAAGCTGTCACGATGAGCCGCACATTCACTCATGGCGCCTGCCTCTTGCTGCTGGTGAGTAGTTGGCCACTGCGAAAGCGTCTTCTCCGCTGACTTTGCAATTGTTTCAGCTGCTGACGACTTCGGTGCGCTGCTATGGCGATCACAGTCGCAGTCGCTTGACAACACAGGCAGAACACAGTCTGGAGGCCATCACCAGGCACGCTGTGGTGCAGGCCACAGAGCTGCTGGATGGCGTCGTGGACGACCTGCTCGTGTTGGACTCGCAGAACAGCAGACTGCGTGCTTATCTCAGCAGCTGCGAGCGCTTTCTGGCAGTTAGCAACAATCAGACGAGGGGAGTGCTGCAGCTGTTCTATGACATCGTCGACGTCTACCTGGATGCCGATGCCGCCGAGAAGACGTCGAGCATTGAGACACAGCTGGTGGCATTCTGCCTGCAACGCAACGGCTTCGATCGCTGGAAGCGCACCGTTCAACTGCGCACAGCTCAGCTGATCAAAGGCTTTGGCAAGAAGCTCAAGCGGTATGCTGAGACGCTCGACCAGGAGGAGCGCGCGGTGCTGGAGCAGCACTGGAAGCTGGTCTCGGTGCGCAACGGGCAGCGAAAGCTGGAGAAGTTTTGGAATTTCATTGGCTGGCTGGCTCGATGAGCGACAAGTTGCACTCATTATATATTGCTCATCAATAATGAGTGCTCACTTAATTTATTGCATTGCTATCGACTGTAAATTCAGCGCAGCTTTTCATGTCACGCACTCAAACTATCCAACTAATTTATTAATATAATTTATTTCTCGCGATAAGCAAATTGCGGCAATACTTTTATGCGTTTACGGGGACACGAAATGACATCAAATATTTAGCCATTGGTAGCGTAGAAACGCAGCAAAGCATTCGAGATAATAGCGTTATCTGTGGCGTCTGGCTATCTGGCTGTCTTTATCTGCATCTCTGCCACACGAAACGAGTTTCATGAATGACTTCAGAGTTCTCACAGCCTAAACATGAAAGCATAACTCAAAGCATCAAAATCTGTATCAGAAGCGTAGACGTTTTAAGTAAATTTTCGATAGAGTTTATTTTACGTATCACAACATCTGACTAGCGATGGATATATTCCTCTGTTCAGTCATAGTACGGTTCGTCTGTGTTGCACATTCCCATGGCACACAGCATGCCAAGCACAAAGGGAATGCAGCACAATGCGCAACCAAAGCAGACGATTGACAATATCATAAGCATTGAGGTTCCGGACGCAATTGTGGCATCGAAGTCGAGCCCAGAGGACCACGTAGTGCTTTGCTCTCTCGCTCTGGGGCCGATTATTTCCATGGCTAAGTAGATTTCTTAATTTTTCAAATGCAAATAATAAACATTTCATAGCATACTGCCTAGAATAAAAACTGCAAATGGTAATTATCGCCAAGATATAAGCACTTGAACTCTCCCAGTTTACTTATTAGCTTAAGAAGCTCACTGGAACCATATCAAATACCGAAAGTTCTGCTCAGCACATATGTGTGTCGTACTTGCAACTTTGGTTCGCACTCTGCAACGTGTCTCTAAGTGTGTATGCACTGAGAAAACTCCGGCCCGAGGCACATAAAAGCACAACTTTTGCCAGTGGCAATGAAAACTTTTTCGTGCACCACAAAAACTTGCAAAAAATTATAAAACTGAATATGGAAGCTACGAAATTTAGACAAAACAACAATGCCACAGCAAAACATGGCATCCTCAAAAGTAAAGTGATACTTTTTATAGTGCCCAAAAATGCAGACAACCTAAAAAGATGTAACACTCTGCTCGAGAGCGAGGGAAGTGGCTGATGCAAGCGACTAAAGAAAAATGGCAGCTGCATTTCCTGTCTGAGAGCTGACAAAGTGCTGAGTGCATTTACGACTCTTAGCTGGCGCTCTGCTCTTGCAGCACTTTGCTGTTTTGCTCCTTGAAAATATAGTAGTATGCCAAATATATAGACAAGCAATTAAAGCTCTTGAATTTGGCGAGCATCTGATCAGCAAAAAACACAATTGTTCAGCTGAAACTCGAATGAATCGTCAAATGAAGAGGAAGTCTAAGCTAAGCTTGACAACAAAATGTTCTAGCCAAATTGTATGGCTGAAAGTGTCGAAATATTAAAAGGCTTTTACTTTGGTTTTTGTATTTCAAATCAAATGTGTACTCCAAGGTTGAAGTCGTATAAAATTAAAAATAAAAAAAAAAATGTACTTTGATTTAGTCATAGTTATCCGAGACTGCGATATCCCGTCGAACCTGTATCTCTGGAGTAAATGAGTAAATGAAAGAGCACCTGCGACACTCACTTTGTCACTTACCACTGGCAAAAGCTGAGCAATTTCTAAAACTAAGTAGGGTTGTGTTCCTCGTCGTTTTCACAAACACCCAAGCGCCAGATACACCAGATCAGCAATGGAACGAAGAAAAAGCACCACAATATACAAACCCCAGTGATTAGTAGAAAATTCTTCGTGGAAAGAGTTGAAACTCGGTCGCCATCGGGACGCCAAGTATGATTATGACTGATCAACATTTTAAAATTTTCAAGGCAAAAATTTAAAAAAAATTGAGAACGAAGTCCTGGCATCCTACCTAAAAGTTAAAAGTGCTTTTCGGATCTATTAGCTATGTCTGTTTATTACAAAGATGCTACACTATCAAATCACATGGATCACAGGATATTCCAATATGCAGCTATGATCATTGCATAGCAAAGGTATCGATTTAAAGTTACACTCAAATTTACATAGAATTCACGCAGGTCATCCTTCGGAAGTGAAGTCCGTGCACAATTGATCAGACATAGTTCTGGTTGCTTGAACAGAATCCCATTCGCCAAAAGATCCAGATCAGGAATGGAATGCAGCACATGCACCAAAAGAGACTGACTATCAGTATGATGACCCAGCTCGTCGTCGTCATCGGTGCCTGCCTGTCCGGTGGCCAAGTCGACTTTCCATAATCATCAAAGTTTACAGTGCTCATCATGCGTAAGGCATCTGAATTTATCCGTTCATTCGACATTCAACAACATCTAAAGCAGGGCAAACTACTCATTTACTGCTCTCCGCCTGGCAGCCTATCGTAAGCATATTAGTTCGTGTGCTGAAAGAATTACAGCTTCATTTCAATTCGATTCGCAATCTGCAGTATTCAAGCGTCCGTTGAGTCTTCAAATTAAGAAGCTCAAAGTCAAGTGCACTCGCTGCCGCCTCCTGGGGAGGCGCTCGTCATGAAGTGACTTCTAATGATGCCCGGCTATCCACTCACACAAGTGCTCATTAAACACACGCTCACACACACACACACACGCACGCACAGAGGTCGCTTCACACTCGGAAAAAAATTGTATACAAATTAATGAAATGCATTAAGGGAACTAGATGCGAATTGTACGCTGTGAATTGTGACCTGGGACTGCTGACTGGGTCGCAGAGAGCCTGCGCTCGTTAGCGTTGTACTCACACACGCACACCCACACACACACACACACACAGTTGTGCATCTTAGGTGTGTGCACACACCCAACCCGCTCTCGAGCACATTTGCAAAACACTCGCCGCTCCCATCATTATCATAATTTGAATACGTTGCGAGCGAGTTTTAAAATATTCATGCGAGTTGAAAGACTCTCAAGTGTTCGCACGTGTGTGTGCATTATAGCGATGGTGCGAGAGTCCCCGACTGCGGCTGTATTTGTGTGACCATTAGAGGAGGCAACGCGGCAGCTGCTTAATGGCTGCCTCTTAAAACAATGGCAAATTCAAATGAATCCCTCGCACTCAGTCTGCCATAATGTGTTTATTAATGCGCGCTAAAATATCGAGCAATATATTTATCACAAAGTGTCTGCTAAGCCCAATCAAACACTTCTGATTTCGACTATTGCAATTAATTGTTACTGAAGTTTATCGAGTCTCTCACTCAACTCGAATGTGCAACGCAATTAAGCTTTAATAGAGAGCGCAAACATCAGAGCGCAGTAATCGCAGCATTTGTCAACTATTAGGGGAATTAGCAACTTGTGTGGGCCAATTCAAAGGGCAGCGCGGGCGTTGCATTCAAAGCTGGGCGCACAACTTGAATGTCAGGCAAAGCGTCAACGAATGCGCATTCAGCATTCACAAATATTCACAGGCACACAATCGTACGAATACGTTGAGCAAACATATAACGTCGTCATACACGTGGCTGCATGTCAAAGTGGAAAGTTTTGTGGCGCAAAAAAGTGGCTCAAAGCTCACGAAAAAAGCAGTCGGGGGGCAGTCGGGGGCAGTCGGGGGGCGGCGATGGGGTGGTGCACAACTCTGAGCGGCTGTCAAAAGCACCGCTTGTCGATGCTAAAAGTTACGTTTGGCCTTTGTCGCCGTTGTAGTTGTTGCTGTTGCTGTTGCTGCTGGCAACCCTTTTAGCTATTACATTTTTTACCTGACTGCCGCCAGCTCCAAAGTTGGCCACTTCTCGAGGGGCGTCGAGAGGACGCCATAAAAAGCGTGAGCACAGCTCAGGAAATGCTTCTATGCTCGCTCCGCTTAACGTTGCCGCCAAGGATTAAGACTGTGGCTGCAGCTAACGAATCCGCAGGAGAATGCGCATAAAACCAGCGAAATGCACACGAAGCACGGAATCTTAAAAAAGCTCCCAACGCATTACAGACTGCAATAGTGTGGAAAAGTCTGTGCGTATGTGGAACTAGCTACAAGATAAACAGCCTTAGATGTGTGGATGCCAAGGTATTTTTTAAATAGATCTACAAAAAATTTACATGAATTTACATATCTTTTATGCATTATTTAAGCTATGCCCCAAATATTAATTACGCTCTTCGAAGAACGGATTCTTAAAGAAGCTCAAAACGAATCAGAGACCTCAACAGTGAGAATAGTTAATGCGTATGTTGAACTAGTTGCGAGATAAACGGCCTCAGATGTGTAGAAGCCAAGGCACTTCTTATGAATAATTACAAGCAATACGTTTTTTTTCATCAACTTATCTTGAATACATTATTTTGGCGCCCAACATATTTCACACTAATAATTATCCAATTGAATTAGAGACTGCAACTGTACGAAGAGTTTGTGGATATGTTGAACTAGCTACAAGATAAACGGCCTTAGATGTGTAGATGCCAAGGCACTTCTTATGTAAATTAAAGATCTGATTGTTGTTAGAGCGAATAAATAATGTTTTATTTAAGGTAGTCAAATATGACTTGCGCTTGATAATGATGAATTTTAGACTAATTTTTATTTGTGCCCTAAAGAAAACTGTGTCTATGAGTTTTATGTTGGCAGCGCAACCGACACCGTTGTGCAACACATCCGTAGAATACCTGGGTCTGGAACATTTGGTTTATTCCACTACTGTTTTCTAAGTAAAACAGACTGCAGTGAAGTCTAATGCATTGGCTTGCTCGAGGCGGAAACCGATGCGACGCTTAATCACAATGTTTTCTTGGTAAAACAAAGTGTGGCGATTTTAGCGGGGCTAAGTGAGCGTTTCGCTTAGCGCTTGTTGGCGAGCAGAAGAAACGTTTATTCATTAGGTTTATTGATTGATAATTACAACAAAATCTATATGTTTGCATCGATTTATCTTGTATGCATTTTACAATCTATCGCCTCAAATATATTTCACGCTCTTCGAAGGACGGAATCTTGAAAAAGCTTAACACGCATTATGGTAGAGACTGTGCGTATGTTGAAATAACTACTAGATAAACAAGATGTGTAGATAATTATGTATAAGTCAACTAATAAATATATTTATTTCTTAAGCTGTCCCGTCAAATACATTTCATGCTATTCTGCCTTATATGTGTAGGATGCCAGGGCATTTATTATTTACAAGCAATATGAATCTTTGCATCAACTTATCTTGCATACATTCTTTAAGCTATCCTCCCAAACATATTTCATGCTCTTGGAAGGACGCATTAGAAACCTCAACAGTGAGAAAAGTCTGCCGTAGTAGTGTAGATGCCAAGGCACTTCCTATGTATAATTACAAGCAATATGTATGTTTGCATCAGGATTCTTTAAGCTACCCCTCAAACATATTTCATGCTCTTCGAATAGGCGTTTAGGTTGATTTTGTTTTGTTTTTTTATTGCAGCCCCCCCCCAAAAAAAGAGAAAACGAAAAGCCGACGCAATCATCATCATTGTCTGCTGGGGGGCCACTCAGCGCGCTGTCCTCATCATATTCATTGGCACTCAAGCAATGCGGCCGAATTGCAGTCGTAAACTTGATTGTAATAGTATAATTTTTTACGTAAAATATATATATATATATATATGTGTGTAGAAGCACACACGTCCACGCGTTGCGGCCTATTTGACCCACTTTCGCTCGAGTCCAGCGTCCATCTGCCTGCGATTGTTGTGAGTGCGAGTATTGTTCGTTGTCGAGTGGGTGTCTCTCGTTGCCATGCAATTTTTATGTGCACTCTATTCGTTACCGTTATGCGAGCTTATTTCGAAGGGGGGAGTGGCGGCTGAGGCATAATCCGCCCCCGAAGACCTTTCGGAAAGATTGCGAGAAGTTATTGTTATCCTTTTGTTTTAGTGTATCTACTTTTTTATGCTGCCGCCCTGCTGCCACGCCCCGCCTTGCCTTGGACGGTCCACGACAAGGTCTGCACGCTTCGCTCACTGCACGCATTGATTCATAATACATAAATATAAATATTGCGTATACGCAACGTTGCCCTGGCAGTCATTGCCATAAATTCTTATAAACGTGCACAAGCCGAGTCGGGCGAGCGAAAGGGAACGAGAACGAGGGAGAACGTCCGGCAAAGGCACACAAAGACGCCGCGTCATCAATCTTTTAGCATTTCACTTAGAAGATATACGAGTGTGTATTTGCGAAGCGCCCTCAGGAGCCTCCAGCTCCAGCTCCAGCGTTAGTTCCAATGTATTGTAGTGGCGGGACTTGGCTTTCTTCTCGCCACGTTTACTTACCGCTCCACTTTCAATATTTGTGCATAAATATTAATATTGCATGACCACGGCTATTTGTTTGCTCAGCGTTGGCCACGCCCACGCCCGTGCCCCTGAACCTCGACATCTTTCTCAAGAAAGCGTTGCTTAACTTTCGACGTCGATGTTGCGGACATTTCGCAACTTTTGGGCAATAAATTAAATCGATTCACTAAATTGAATTATGATTTGGCACCTAACAAACAAGTGCACGCTGCTTTGCAATTCTTGTTGTAATTGATTTTGTTGTTGTGCAAGTTGCACTTAATCAATTGAAAAGTGTCAAATTACCAGTTGAAATACCAGGCAGCAGTTTACACTTTTAGAAGCAGCCGCATTCCAGTGCAATCAAAACTGTATGTGAATAACTACGTCAACCTAAAAGTATGCACGAAAAAGGTGGCATTAATACCAATGCGCCATCCTGAAAGTATGCAATTATATTTCAGTTTTATGAGATCCTTAGGCGTGTTTTTCGGGCTTATCTTTAACTCAGACAATTCCTTCAAAATCAATACAATACAGTAAAGTTTTGAAAATCACATAGAACTTGGTAGTGATTAGCACTTAATTAATCTGATGAATTATAGTAAATAAATCAAAAGCGGCGAGGCCAACTTACTAATAGAATGTTATATTATATATATATATATATTTATATACATCAAGTTGCTGAACAAGTACCAGCAATATATTACCATAACAACTCATTTGGAATATCTCATACTGACCAAACCTCAAACAAATATAGCATAAGAACTTTTCAATTTTCGCTTACGCTTGAGTAAATGTTTTGGCAAAACATAGACATATATTTTATATATTAATAATATAGTTAATATATAGTTGATGTTCGCTAATAGCAATTGAAGTAAGTATATTCGGATAATTTGCAATAATATCTAAAACTCAAGCATTCAGTTGCTGCCATTTGTCACGAGGAATTTAATTAACCCATCGCAGTGCCATTTATTCAACGCGAATCCGCCAATCAATTGAGCCAAATAATTAGCGCCCTTGGCGCACACACATTACGTGTTAACGGATAGCCCATCATTTTGCTGCGGGTACGGATTTCTCTCGATGGGCAATAAATTTGGGCGTTCAATATTACACACATCCATTGGCGATAAGACGACTTTGCGTTGAATTTAAATATTTGCAATTATATTGAAATGCTTTGGCTGTGTGGTGTGAATTGCGGTGCAGGAGGGAGCAGCTCGCAGCGAAGTGTCGGCTGTTTACACATGCCAATAAATTGTTGGCAAGAAACCAGCGGCCTTTTTAACAAACGACATGCGAATATTCTTCCCCGAAGTGGAGCTCGAATTCGTTTTCGCTTACAGCAATTGTTATATCTGCATATATATCCACTTGAAAATAGAGCAATATCCACTTGCATATGTCGCGTGGACAATTTAAGAATGAGACGACGCCATAAATATTATTGATGGACGGGGCACACACCCCACCGCACTCCATGGCCCCCGCCCCGTCCCGCGCTCCCCACGCGACACAGACGATGATTGCGGCAAGCGGATGTAAAACCTTGGCAATGACAGTTTCGGGTCCCGTCTGTTATGCAAATGCTGGCGTATGCCTCTGTCTGCCACCGAGCTCGTAGTTTGCGTCTGACTCTATATATATATATATATATATATATATATGTGTATATCGCTGTGTGTGTGTATCGACGCCTGTTTATATGCAAATCTTTATTTCGGTCTCGCCTGGCTTGGCTTCGTCTTTTGGCTTCTTTTTATTTCCGCTGCAGCGCCGCCTGTTTTATTTTTTGCATTAAATTAACATCAATAAAATGTGTCTTTCGTTTGGCTCGAGTGTCGTCCAATGTCCTGCATCGATGTACGCCTCCATCTGACTCCTTGTGCTGCACTTGTCTGCTCATAATTCGTAGCTAATGCCAACATGTGCTGTGATTTGTCCAAGGGCGAAATTCACGCCGGGGGTACACTTTCCATACCATTCACATCCCCCTCCTCCACCCCATCCACATTGCCATTCGCTTCCACTCTACACACAATCATCTATTATTTTTACTTTTAAGACATTTGCATGAGACACTTGCCCCAGGGCGGCGAAAATTTGGCATTTGCATTGAGAGTAACAATTGAGCATGGCGTCTGGTGTACTTGCTGGCTATTACAAGGGTCTGGGGGGAGAGAGATGGAATTGAAATCGTTAAAGAGTATATAGAGCTATTACACCCGCTTTGGGTTGCAGACAGCATACGAGCTACGAGCTACACCTGCTTGAATTGACAGCAAACCATTTCTCTGTATACCTTTAAATAATATGCACATTTTTGCCTATATATTTTGAATTCGTATATCACTCTCTTAATACTTTTCGAACAGAAATTATCATCAGCATTTTATTAAAATATGTATGTGTCATTAAAAAATTAATCATTCTTTTTCGTTTGGTGGAAGTAAACATTAAATATTACGTTACATTTTGCTTATTAAATGTAATTTAATATTTAATGTTTAATGTTTACTGCCAGTAAACAATTAATAACGATTAATTTTTATTTATTTTTTTTTTATTAAATTGTTTCTTTTAAAGCAAATACTATCGAATGGCCTGCTACGAATATTGTAATTATAAATTGGAATTACGTAGTTTCTAGCTTTGTTATTACGCCATGAGTTAAATACGCCATGTAAACAGTTATGCAGATCTGCAAGCCATTAACAGAGTACGCTGCTGTTAATCATCTGCTAGTCGAATTGTGTGTGTGAGAGAAGTGGGAAATATAGAATATGTTTATATGTGTGTGTGATCTCGTGTCGACCAAGCAATTAAACTGAGCGGATCTGCTTAGTGAGCAGGGACCAGCAGAAGAACCTCCTATTTTTGTATGTGTAAACTGCTGCTGTATTAATCCGATGGATTTGTAGAAAACTATTACTTACTGTTGTAGAACTGCAAGACATTAACAGCGCAAGCAGCTGTTAGTCATCTGTTAGTCGATTCGTGTGTGCCAAGAAGTGCCAAAAATATGCTTGTATGCGTGTGAAATGCATGCCAGTGTGCATACGTAGACTCGATGTGGAACGTGTGTAGATGTGGAACGAAGAAATTAAGCAAGACTAATGTGCTGAGTGGACGCTGTCAAGCAAGACAGTTTCACAAAGATATTGTCCAGCATTCATCTAGCAAATGCTGCTGCTGTTGATTTCCATAAGAAACTGCATACAGCAAAATATCTCATGCTATGCAAATGGTTTGGCTTGCTCTTGACAGTTATTAGAATTATGCTATTGGAATGCATTTAATTTGATCGGTATGCTGTGCGGAAACTGTACACAGCTTAATAATATTTTCCTAATATTTAAGTCCTCCAACTCTTTGAGTCAATGATGATGACAAAGACTAAAAGAACAAAATGATATCAAATGCTATTAAAATGAAAATAAAATAAAGCAAAGTATTGCTTATTGCAGCAATCAGCTTAGTTTTGGTTATTACTTAAATCGTTCTTATGCAAGTCCTTTAAAGCCATCTGCCGAGGCGCGCATTTGATTTTAAAATCTTAGGATTTTGGAGAGGCGGAATCAACGGTCTCAACATGCGACATTTTAATCTCGGCATCAAAGTTGTCTGCGCCGCGAAACTGTCTCGGCAGCATGCACAAAATATAAATATTGTACTTGCGCCGAAGCGCATAAATAATTTACACAAATCACCCACTAAGCTAGCTGCCACAGTTTGAGGCAGCCGCTGCAACCATCAATTCCCCACTCCCCCAGCAGAATCGCTGTCACAAAAGGCTCGCACACACACACACACACTTTTGATAGATTTGCCCCACTGACTGGTGGGGGTGGCATGCAGCGCATGTAAACATCGGCTTTTGTTAATCAAATTAAGTGCAAGTTAATGTGCGAGGCAGCCAACAGAACGAGCCACAAAGCTCCAATAGCTCCATCGAGCTCAAGAATTATTGCAGAACATTATTCGATTTTGCTCGGCTCGCTTCGCTTTCTGTTTGCCCACTCGAAAATGATGAATAATAAATTGCTAATCATAAATATTGCGAAATCAGGCGATGAAATGAGCAGCAGCCAGCGCAAAGGTTTGCTCCAAAGCGAACCAAGAAAAAAAAAGAGGAGGAAAAGAGACTCTGCTCCGCTTGGCGCGCTGTTAAGCAATACAATGCCAAAAGTACACATTGTTAAATTGAAAGGAAACAAATGTAAAATTTATACAGCTGCAGTGTGGCCACAGCAGGCGGCTTCGAGCTGCCCCCCATTGAATGTGCTGCTCCCGCAGCGCATGCAAAATCAAAGATTACTTAGCGCTGGGCGGAGCCAACAGACTGAATAGATGGAGCTGATGCTGGAGCTGGAGCTGCTACTGGAGCTGGGCTGAGGCTGATGCTGGCAGGCGTCTCTAATGGTCTACAAAGTTTGCTCAATTTGCCAACAGGCAGAAACAGTTTTTCATCCATTTTGCGTTTTGCTCGCTGTTTTTTTTTTTATTATTCTATGATTTTCTTTGCATTAGCGAGTGCAAAGAATTAAAACTTGTACCGCTTTTAACGCTTTGCCCTTGTTAATTCATCAGAAAATCGCCAAGCTGTCAGCCAATTGCTGCCTCGACGCCCAATTCAAGTTAATTCGGTCACCATTTCCTGTCGATAAAGTAGATTTTGAATATCAGATTGTCATGAAGCAGCATGCGGAGGGTGCTAGTGATCAGCAGAACGCCCACACATTTGATGCTCAACTCCAAGAAGAACTGCCAAAGCACCGCAAATATCATCTTCTTCCACTTGACACTGCGTCGCTTCCCCTGACAATGCGGCAAATCCGGATATGCCACAAAAAGTCCATTTAGACTGAAAGTACTCAATATGCCGTGTATCCAAAACATTTTGCGCGAGCTCCTCGACAAATTTCAACAGGCTGTGTCGACTGAAACTTGATGTGTGTAGCTGGTTGATTGAAATGTAAAAGCCACACAGTTTACATATTATTGGCACAGCTAAGCTTGGCCACCAAATCGTGCTCCGACTGCGACCCCCAATCGATCATATCTTGTGGCCATAATGACGCAACAAACGTTAGCTGGTCGAGACCTGGCTTGCTAATTAGCGCTCAGAAATCAATACAATCTCAACTGCTGCTGTTGCCGTTGCTGTTGCTGGGGCAAGCATCGCAATCGCAATCCGATTCATTGGGTTACGTGTTGTGCCAGACAAATGCCATTGCGATTGTTCCGGAGCAATCAACACGAATCTAAGCCAAGTCCAACTGCGACTCCGACTCCAACTCCGACCGGCAGCAGCAGCTGGCGAGCTTCTCATGAGGCAGCCACAAATTGCCGGTCTCGCCCCACACTGGCCAGCGCCTGGTCAAATAATGTACAAAAAGTCAAGTGCAGCACTCCGGTGGCAACAGTCACAGTTCGTTAGCACACAGTGGCAGACACAGTGAGCACTAAGCAGCAGTGGCAACCTTAATGGTGGCCAGTGAAAGCAGCAGCAAGAACGCAGCAAGAGGTAAGTTGTGGTCTCAGCTATATTTCCTGCATTGCGAATCAGCAACAAAGCACTTTTAATTAAATTTCCTGTTCGATACAAACGCAAAAACATTGCCTACTTTTAAGCGCGACTCACACACACACACACTGACACACACACACCGCCTCATAACCACAACGTTTTGAGTGAAACAATGGCTGCTACAACAAGCATAACAACGGCGACTCGCAGCGTCTCAGCACGAAGCAGCTGCTCACTCCAAAGCCCTCAAGATCACGAATATGCACAAGACACGAGGGGAAGACACTGAACTTTAGAGTCGAACGCGGAATGCACTTTCCTGTCGAAGTATGCAATAAATAAAAGCAATTCGAAGTCAAGTCATTTTCAACCATTCAATACTAGACCAACAGAAAAGCAACCAAGTAGAAAGCAAACTACAAGACAATTTCAGTTTAATCAAAGTATTTAGAATATAAATATTATTGTTACCTAAATATTAACAGATTACATTATCGGTGCCTTGCTTTATTAACTATTTGTGTATACGAAGAAGCAATATCAGCAATATAAAGCCAATTAGTATTCAATTCTAAGTCAACTACAATGCAACTAAGTACAAATGAAAAAATAGCTGCATATTTGTAGTGTAATAAAAGCACTTGGAAATATCATTGGAATATTGGCTGATTCAATTACTGGTACCTTTTAAAACAACTCTTTCTTTATTCGAACAAAAAATTCAAATTCTACTAAACTTTAACCAAGTATAAATTAGAGCGAACTACAAGGCAATTTCGGTTTGAACAAAACTGTAAGAAATATTAGTATTATTATAATATTGCCACATAAATATTGCCTGATTAATTTATTGATATTTTGCTTCAATAACTCTTTGTACATACGAAGAAACACTTCAAGCAATATACACCATTATTATGTAACTAAACTGCAACTAAATTGAGAAATTAGAGTGAACAATAAGGCAATTTGAGTTTCATAAAATCACTTAGAAACATTGATATTATTGGTAGACTAATTTAGTATCTTTTTGTAACAACTCTTTGTAAATTCAAACCAGAAATTCAATACTAGAGCAGCTGAGCTGCAACTAAGTGCAAACTACTGCGAACTGTAAAGCAATATTTTGAATTTGTAAGCTGATCAAAGGCATTTTGAAATACTAGTCTTAGTGCTATATAAATTAAATTACGGCAGCTTAATTTACTGTCAAATTGCTTTACAACTCTTTGCATACTTGAAGTACCAATTCAAGCAAAGCGCACATTAGAATGCAAGAGAATTATTGAAATTGCATTGCGGAAAATGAAATGCAGATGTACTCTTTGGTAGGGTATTCAATGCTCGATAAGGAGATGCGACTGCTGTTGTTGCAGCTGCTGATGCCGTTGCTGTTGCCGATGCCGTTGTTGTTGCTGTTGCTGATGCTACTGAGGACAACAAAATGGAGCTGCGAATTGTTGGCGCATGGAGCGGAAATGCAAGCTAAGTTGCTGTGGTCCTTGTTGTTGTTGCTGGTATTGTGGGAGGTGGTGTCGTCTCTGTTGTTTCTAGTGGCATGGCCCATGAATATTCATGGCGGTTGCTGGGGCAGTCATTCATTCATTCGTGATTTCACGCAACCGGCAAACAGAACGGAGAAAACGACGCCGACGACGACGACGACGACGACGACGTCGAGGATGGCAGACAAAACATGAAATCAAATAAATAAACAAATGTCAGCAGCGTCGGAGGAGAACGCCAAGAAATTGGCGTGAAAATAAATCAAGAAACAAATTGGAAAATTTGTTATTTCGCCAAAGCAGCCAAGAGACAACAAGCGGACAGAAGGACAAAAGGACAGACAGCCTCCAGTAAAGGACTGAGTGAAAGACTGTCCTTTTTGTGTTCTTAGAGCAAGAGTGGCATCGAGTGAATCGAGTGACAGCCACAACAAATGCAAATGGGGTTAAGCAGGGCCGCAGAATGTGAATGTAGGCCTTTGGCAGCTGCTCGAGTTGCAGCTGGCGAAAGTCGAGCACCAACTGGGCCACAAAGCGAAGGCCAATTAAAAGGCGCTCTAGGCCGTTTTGCAATTTAATTAACACGCAAAGCTGCAAATACACTGGCACGCTCGCAGACTCCCCGACTCGTGGCCCAAGGGGCTGCAGGGGAGTGGCGACCAGAAGCCGAGCATGTGACTCGGGGCGCTGTAAGAGCATAAAAATCGTTTATTTAATTGTAAAATATACATATTTAAATAATAGCCATTAAAACGCAGTAGCAGATCACTCGCGCCACGCCCCCGTTCCCGCCCGCCCTCGTATCGGCTGCCAAAGGTAATCAACTGAGCGCAAGGCGCGTTAAAAAACGAAGCACACAAAGAGCGAAAAAAGTGCATTAAAAAAGCTTTTTAATGCTGCCCATGTGCGCGAGCTGCACGTCTGAATGGCAACTGTTTCTGGGCGCAGCCTCGGAGTTCGGCTCGACTGTCTGCAACTCCGGCAACTGTGTCTGCGTCTCGCCGGCAGTCTGGGCAGCCCTTTGTGTTGTGCTGCGGTGTGCGGAGTGTGGGGAGGGAGCGGGGGGTCTGCGAAGGCAATGGGCATTTACTTTGAGTGCAGTGCGCTCATTTAAATGCAAATTTAAATGAAATTTTAATCCAGTTTAAGGACTCGCCGGTCTCCACGCCACGAAACCTTTTGATGTCCGCCCAGCTGGCAGCCCGCAGCAGCATCATCGATGCTGCCCCCACTGCCCCACTGCTCCACTGGACGCACTCCAATTGACCCCACCTGACCAGACAATGCAACCTTATCATAATGAATCGGCTTGTTGTAAAACTTAATGCTGCTGCTGCTGGGCTGCGAGTAAGTGGCCCAGCCATTAAACTCTGGCATACACACGACACGCATTTGTATTTTGCAAATAATTTCATTTAATGCGCGGGCGCCCAATCAGTCCATGTAGCACATATCCTTAATGCCGTTCGCCGACATTATGTCCCTCCAGCGACGCGCCATGGCACAGCTCTCGTGCTCCACTGGCGAGTCGCGCGCGTCGGGCTGCAGCTCGAGATCGAGCTCGGGTGGCGGCGTGTTCGACACCTCCTTGACCAGGTGGAACTCGCAGCGCTTGCAGTAGTAGTCCTTCTTGTGGCGCGGCTCGAACTGGCGATCGCAGATGATGCAGCCGCGATACGCGAGGCGGCAGCGCGTGCAGCGATGCTCCTGCTGCGACAGCTCGTGCCACAGGTAGCGGTGGTAGCAGCTGCTGCACAAATACAGCCTGCAGTCGTAGTCGTACAAGTTCATAGTGCGCTGCAAGCGGCGAGACGTTGAGAAAGTCGAAAGGCAACAATTATCTGAGAAATTACCCGTTCAACTTATTATTGCTCGATGCTGTAGATCTGGCTTTGTGAGGCGAGTTTAATCAACTCGCTCTGACTTTCATTTCTCACAGACTACTTTATGAAAAGCGTAATTGTATATATTGTATTTCCCATCATAATGGCAGCTCACAATTACGTCATATATTGATTCTGCACGCACGGTAATTGCTGGCAGAATTGATTGCGCTTTTTGAAATTGAGTTGCGCGTTTTCTTGCAGTGTATTCTTAACCAAATTATGCGCAACTTTAATGCCTCATTTGTGACGGGAATTTCCCGTTGAGATTTACTTACGCCATATGTCCTTCAATCCGCCGCGCTTTCATCCGGCAATCCAAGCGACCATCACACACACGCACACACACACACACACGCTCAGTCACTTATGCGGCATACGAGTAATTTACATGGCATTAAAAATGGTAATAATGATTTATTGTTGTTTGCAGCAGGCGCGCCGCAAAAACATATTTAAAACGACGCATTTATGCTTAATGAACAGTAAACTGATACGAACAATCGCAAATACGGCACAACATAATATTCATAAGCGCTTAATAACATATCGAGCACGCCACATAAAATGATGCGCTGCAAATAATTTTACGAGCTTGTAGCTTAATTAGCACACGCCAGCATTAACGCCAAACGACTGCTTATTATTGGCGCACTGAAGTACTGCACATTTTATGAGGCCGCCCTTGGCAATCATTTCCCATCACCCGTCACTAACACTATTGCGCAATTTGCAGTGCAGCCCGAAAGTATGCAACACGAAGACGCGCAAAGCAACACGTCAAGAACGATGACGACGAGCTGGGATGGCAGCAATGGCTCGCTGACAGCATCGACGGCATCGCTGCAGCAGCAGCAGCTTCTAATGGAGCCAGCAAATGAGACGAGCGCTCGCGCTGGACCGGGACTTTTGCTATTCCCAGGCACCGCTCAAAGGCATCACGAAAATCAGGCATTGAGGCACCAAAAAACGCATACGACAACAGGCAATGCGCATGCTAATGAGCACGAAGTGGTCATTAATCAGCGGAAGCCGTACAGCATTCGCAGTTTTCGACGACCGCCGCTTTGGCAGCCCCGCTCTGCGAAACGGACAAAGGCGCAGGCGGAGGCGCCGCAGGAGGCTGCCGCAGAGAATACGGCTTACATTGCGAAAGCGCAGGCATTCATAATCGAGTTTCTGCAAGGCTCCTCCATACACGGTTTCATCTATCTGGCCAAATTCGGCCTCAACTTTTTGGAGCGGTAAGTGCAACTCCCAACTTGCAACTTGCAACGCTATTTGCTTCTATTTCACTTTAAATCAAAGACAATTCTTGCCTAGATAAGTGTGCAATTGTTTGCGCTAAGCGAAAGCGAAGTTGGCATTTAGTTAAGCGTGTCCAATTCTTTCCGCCAATTAATTTTGAAATTAATTGAAACTGGAACCTCATTACGGCCTAACCAGAACTTTCGCTTTGGCTTACTTTCGCCACGCTGTGGTTTACAAACTATTAAGTGACACCAAACTATAAGTCGAGGCTTAAAATGTTCTAAACCACTCGCACGTGCAGGCGCAGGCAGGCATTGAGATTCCAACTTGAACTCCAACGCGATCTCGCTGGCATATGCCAGAGTCCCAAAGGGATGTGCGTGCCTATGCAGACAGTGGGGGAAGTGGGGGAAGTATCCCCGCGCATGCATAAAATTACACATGAGCAGCACATTTTTCTATATGTTTGGTGTGCGTGGAGCTGTATTATTTTTGCCGTCGGAATTTGTATTTGGAGCAGCGGCAATAAATCCTAAAAACTGACATGACATGACAAACAGGATTACACGGAATGTGTCTGGCAAGGCTTAAATTGGTAACACACTCCACGACGAGAGGCCGGGAGACCGGGAGGCTGGCGGCGGGCGCATGTGGCAAGTGTCAGCACAACACAAATGGACCACAGCGAACCCAACGCCGAGGGTTAATTAGTGGATAACAGAAGCTGGCACGCCAGACTTAACCCCAATCCACTGCTCCCTGCCCAGCTCCATTACGATGCTGGCTAGTTTCTCGGATGCAGGAGACAGGTGTTCAGGTGTTCGATGTGCTAGCGACAAGGGGGCAAACTCGAGCCGTGCCACACGCAGGGCTAGGCTCTAATTAATACAGCGCCTCGATTCGTGCTGCCAGCCATTTTATTTATTTATTTCCGCACTTCACTTTGATTTATTCACTGAGCAGCGAGCATTCAAGTAGCGCTTACCATACACTCAAACTTCAGTTCGAATTTGTGTATTAATATACTATTTGAAATCAGTATTAATAAGTGCGCCTTCATGCCAGTATAACAATTACATTTCTGTCAAGTTCCACCTGCTCTGTGCAAAAATATTACCTGTTATGCGAGTACTACCTATTTTTTTGTCGTCTACCATTTTCCTGAATAGAGTAAGCCGCTTTAGCTGCCACCACAACTATTCCTGCAGCAAAGTGTAGCAAAAAAAAGAGCCCGTGTCGTTGACATGAAAAAATCTCAATTCCAAAAACGTTGATATGGCAACAGCCGAGCCAAAGGGGACGGATAAACTACTCGTTTAGGAGCATGACTACTTAATCCGCAAGCAACCACCTCAAATAGGGATCAGAGCCACTACAAATAAAAAAGCACAGGCGGATGATTTTTTATGCAAATTGTGCATAAGTCGAGAGGCAGCAGAGCTGTATTTATTTGCGAGTAATTAAACGAGCCGCAAATTGTTTATTAATCGAAATCGAAAGCACTTTGGCAAACATTTACGTCGAATCAACAAACTGTTGAAAATGAACGAACTAATTTGTACTATATTTAACCAGCGTATTGCTTTGTTTTCGAGGTATTAAATTATCCACGGTGTACATAAGTGCCAAAAGTAAAGACTCCATAGGACATAGAACTTATTACTCTCATGTATGTGAATGTGAATGCATCACTAAACTCCATTCACGCACAAATTTTATGCATGCGAGTGCTTAAAGATGATGAAACAGAGCAAATGACTGACAGACTGATGGACGTGGAAACAAGTTGAGCCTGATATACGCACTTTATTCCCGTACATACTCGTCCATGCATTGCTCTGTCAAAAGAATTTTCGTCGTCCAACATTTTCGAAATCGGTGCGGTACAACTCTGAGCGCAGGAGGAAAGCAACGAACATTCCTAGCTTCCTCATAACAATAAAGTAGATGAGTAAAAGTGTTTGACGAAACTCAGCGCAACCAGCAGATGCCCTGTTAAAATGCGCATGATTAGAACTTGAATTTCTTATAAACAAAAAAATATTGGAAAATTGAACACATACTCGTAATATTGCATCAATGTTTCAGTGTATTATTTGATTAATTAAACAGTCAATCTCTAAGAACTCAATGTATAATTGTAGTTATTATATTTAAATAAATGATTTTCCAATGAATTTCAAATCTAATTGATTAGATAATAATATTTATGATAAAAGTCTAGTATGCCTGTTAGCTTAACTGACAGTTGTACCCCTCAAAGCATATATTACATTCATAACTTACAAAGCATCTATCAATCAACCGAATTTGATATTGTAACAATTTATCTGAAAAGTAATCTACGTATCTACCAATAATTTGTCTGCAATGGAAACTACGTAGAGCAAAATTGATGACACCCACATGCGCTGCCCATTAGTTTGTTATACCCCTTTGGCTTCTGATGTGCACAGGGTGCAATAACCGAAAATGGAGAAGTTTACAGAGCTGTGACAATTTGAAATTTGAAATAATTTGATGCAGAAGCGGAAAGTGTTGAGCATTCTTGCAGGGAAATGTTGGAAAATTAAAAGCCAAGTAGCTCTTACAACGAAGTGCCCACACATCCCCATAGAAATGTATATGCATGTGTGTGTGAGTGTGTTTTGACAGTGCTGAAGGCTTTATGAGCCATTGCTGGCGTCAAAATGTCATCATTGTGTGGCGACGCACTCGGGGAGGGAATCCGGCGAGGATTTGCGGGCTTTTGTTGGACTTGTTACGGCTACTCTCTGTCTCTGTCTCTGTCGCTGTCTGTGTGAATGTGCGTGTGTGTGTGCTGTCTTAGTGCGCTGTCTATTTTGGCTGTCGTCGCACTTGCAACAAATAATAAAAATGGGGCGCCTGCGAAAGGGTTTGCACCCTTGGCGACGCGTCGCCTGCCGCCGCCGTTCATTGACTCCTTGCCCAACTTGCCAACGTGCCGGCCATAATTCTTTTGTCGCGCATATTTCGCTTGATGCTTACCAAGAATTTACACGCAATAGATTTTTATGTGCGCTGCCAGAATGCACACGCAGAAAATGATTGGAACCCATATATCATTTCCGAATTCCAACGCCTTTGTCATGCCTCTTTTTTCTATTTTCCTGAATTTGTTTTTTAATCTCCAGGATGCTCTGGTTTGCGTTCATCTGCGTCGCACTCTTCAGCATCATCTCGCTGAGCCAACGCACTTGGCAGCGGTTCCAGACCTCGCCCATGGTCATCTCCATGGACCGCAACAAGCTGGTGTGGAATACCAGCTTCCCATCGCTGACTGTCTGTCCACACAAGCGCATCGATGAACTCAAAGTCGATGATTACATACTGTAAGAAATTCGCCAAAGAATTCATAGTAATTAATATGCACAGAAATTGTGTTTGCACTTTAATTAGATTTATTTGATTGAATCAGTTTCGAATTTCAATTCTACTTTTAAATTTTCCACTACATAGTATAGTATTCATTTCGACGTAGAATTAATAGTAATTAATATTCTATGTTCGCATTCGTATTGTGATTCAATCAGTTACATATTTGAACAGTTCATATTAAACAAAATCGAAGCGGAGCTCATCTTTAAATGCTTTTTAAAAAATATGCTGAATATTAAATGCTATTAAATTAGAAATAATTTAACTAATTATACGGCAAATAACAGTTTAAAACAGTGTATAAATAGTACATTTTATTTAGAATTTTGAAATAGATTTCCCTATTTACACGCAGTGCACACATCGACGAGTTCGAGGACGACGAGGATAAGGACAATTTCCGGGACTTTATCGAGAAACTTGCGAGTCTCACATACGACAACTTGGAAACTCTGCCGCTGAACAAGTCGTACGGCATCGATAGCAACAACTACTTGGACATACTCTATGAGCTGAAGTGGCCCTTCGAGCCGGAAATCAGCAGCGGCGCCGCCGTCAAAATGTTCATCTACGAGACGCAAACGGAGTTCGGCATTTGCCATTCGGTCAACTCCCTGGTGGCCCGATACAACTCCTTCCAGTGAGTACGCGACTGTTGCATTGTGTTCAAGTGGAATAATTAACTTTACGGCATCTGACAGATATTGGCGCGACAACGAGTGGAATCTGGTGGATCATGGCGATCGTGTGACGGTTCATCCGCTGGATGGCGAGATCTATGCGCAGATCATAAACCTATCCACGGCATACGATGTCTACTTCCACGGACCGGGCGATGTGCCCAGCATATCGAAGCAGCGCTACACCTTTCCCGAGAGCGACTACACCACGGTGGAGCTCATTGCCCTCGAAATCTACACGAACGAGGAGGCCAGAGCGTAAGCCTTTCACATTTCAGCATTACTCTATACGACTCCTTTTTATACCATGTACCTATAGGTAGGAAGGTTTATTAAGTTCGGTCGAATGTGTGTAACAAGTTGAATGAGACGTCGCAGACCATATGTTGTTACAACCAAAATGTTCAGAATCGAAAATAAAATCGATTTAGCCATGTCCGTCTGTCTGCCTGTCCGTCCGTCTGTCCGCATGAACACTTAGATCTCAGAGATGGTAAGAGCTAGAGTAACCAAACTTTGAAATTAGGTTTAATATGTAACTACGCAGATCACGTTATGTTTTTTCCTCCCCCACCCTTCCTCTTGCCCACAAACCACAAGAAACTCTGGTATCCTTAGAGCTAGAAAGTTCATTTAAAGTGCAATGTGTAGATATTTATCATATTAACTGAAATCATAAAAATTGTAGAAATCTGATAAAAATTAGCTTTCTTATAAACAAAAGAAATTTGACATACGCAAAGCAAGCGCAAGCGGCGGGCGCAACAACAACAACAAGAACAAGCATTAGCCTTCTAGTGTATTCGTACGTATGCATGCAGGTATGTGTGTGTATGCATGCATATTCGAACAACAGAGATAAACTGCTGCTTTTCCAATGAAATGATATGAATTTTGTCAAACGGTACATGGTGTATCACAGTCAGGCTAGCTCGACTGTAGCCGTACTCACTTGTTTCCTTCTTATTTTGCGTGCTCTTTAATTACGTTTATCGCCTGGCGTTTAACACACATTTACTCCATCTGCACCTCGATTTCTCGACAGGTTCACCACGAAGCAGCGCAAGTGCCGCTTCCAGTACGAGGCCGACGACATGCAGACGGTGCCCATCTACAGCTTTGGCCTGTGCCTCTCCGAGTGCCGCATGTTCTTCGCGCTGCGCATCTGCGGCTGTGTTCCGCACTTTTATCGCAATCGCTGTAAGTCAGCCGCCCAATTATTTATCATTCTCCAATTTTAATCATATCCTCATCTGCGTCCTCGTCCGCACCTCCACGTGCCCGGGGAGCATGTGCCTCGCTCACATAGTTGCACTTAATTGTTGCCATTAAATTTAACTTTTATGCGTCGCCGTCGTCGTTGACGTCGTCGTCGACGCTGCGCATTTTATGGCGCAAATTTGCTCATAAAATGTTTAAATAGTTCCACTTGAAGTTTTCACGACTCTCCCACCTATCGTGCTCACTATCGCTTCCCATCTCATTCTATTCCATCTGCCTCCTCTGTCAGTACGCAGTGGACGTCGCCTGCCGGTGTGTGGTCTGGAAGGCATCGGTTGCCTGGTCAAAATTAAACGTGAGCATTTTTTTATTTTTTGTCGACTTTCAGCACATGCAAATATTTGACTAGCTTCGTCGCAATGCGTTTGGGAAATTTGCGGAAAAAAATTCATATTACAAAAATACTTGGATATCGAACGTGACCACCGTATTATTTCATCCTTGTAGTTGGTCAGTAAAGATTCCAAGTCTGACGATTGCCTGAAGGCATGCGATTAGGCGCTCAAATATTAATGAATATCAAGTGGCGCAGCCACTAATCGCACATTACAAAGTCCATTTATTAATCTCAAACATTTTGCAATTTGCTTCATGCTGCAGGCGAGATTATATCCTTAAAGTCGGACAAGTACAAAATCAATTGCAATTGCTTGGCCAACTGCGATGACTCCAACTTTTTTGTACAATCCTATGTAAGTAGCACAATCATTACAATAATAATAACAATAAAAGCAGCAACTTTGCACATTGCTCGCTACACTACCCTGTAAGCAGCATTTGAACTCCATTCTCATTTGAATCTTTACATTACATGTGTAATTTGAAATCATTTCTGGGATTCTACAAACAAAAGCACTGCTAGTAATACACATTCTTCAGTCTGTCTTCCAGTTGTTTGTTACTCACTCCCAAGACACCCGCTCGAATGACTTTGCTTAAGTACGAGGTATTCTTGTCGAGTTTTCGAAATGCGTGTTTGAAAATAGCAGCAACAAAAGCGCCATCTATCGCTCGTTAAAGCTGCAGGACGCCGCATCAAGTGGCCAGAAAAGCATTGGCAGCGTCTCATAGTCTGGCAGTTCTTGGAGCTGCTGGCTTGTTAACTTGTTTGTTGGTCTGCTGGCGTCTCGAAATGTTGCCGGGCACAAACATCGAAATTGTTGACCGAGGCCGTAAAAAATAATAAGCGCAAAAAGTTGCCCTGCAAAGGGCGCCTTGAAATATGCAATTACTATTTCTGCTCCGTTCCGTTCCGTTCTGTTGTGTTCTGTTTTGTTCGGGACGCTTCGGCTGTAAACTGTAAACTGCGAACTCGACGCGCCGCTCAAAGTTTTGTTGAACTTTTTTCCCGCGGCGAAACTTTGTACATTTAATAATAATTTCAGCTTACTTGACTTGTTACACTCCAGTTCTTGTTGCTATTGTTGCTATTTCCACACACTTTACTTTCCATTTGCTTCCCATGTTGTTTGCCCATTTGGCAGAGGTCGCGCGTCTGGTTCCTGGGCGCTAATCTACAATGGGGCATTATTGATTATCCCAAAATGCAGCTGCGTCGCGATGTGCTCTTCTCCTTCGCCGACGTCTTGGGTAAGTCCACGCCTCATTCCTCATCTCCATATTATTGAAGTGTAATCAAATGCTAATGCTTGCAGTTTATATTGGCGGTCTGGTTGGCTTCTTCCTGGGCTGCAGCGCGCTCAGCTTTACGGAGATCATCTATTACTTCACGGCACGTCTGGTGCGTCGCATGTTCTGCAATTAAAGATTACAATTGAAAACTCTCATTGCAAATAAAAACAATGTTTATTGTCCTCTCACATCAGCAGCCTGTTCAATCAATAATAATAAAATATATTTCTGCAAGGTTGGCACAAATCATTCAGGGACAGCACAAAAACACAATGCCCAACAACATACAACCCCTCTTTATCTATGCTGCTAGGCATTTCAATGAACTCTCTCGCTCTCTCTCTCTGTCTCTCGCTCTGTCACTGGCTGTCTTAGAGGTCTGCAGTCTCAGGTCTGACGCCTGTCGACTGTTGTCTATCGTTGTCGTCTGTTGTCTAGCCATTCATTCAGTCAGCAGCCTCGACAAATTAGGCACATTTTCGTATTTCTGCAAACCTTGTCGATTTTTATTAAGGGCACAAACTCGACAGCGAGAACAACAACTCGAATTTATTATTTGTTGTCTGTCCGTTTCTCGGCAAATAATTTGTAGTGGCAACTTATTTAGTTCATTGCATTGTTTACTTTGTTTTAGGGTCATCTCGGGCAGCTCGATGCTTTCCGAAAAGCAATTGAATCAGCCGATATGAACTTTACTGTCGACCCAAACTTGACTTTTGTTTGTTACATATAATATTTTGCACATATGACTGAACCCGAACTACAACTGACAACTGACTGTACACCAAATGCTAGTTAACTTTTCCTCTGTATTTCTGCCATGTCATCGGTAATGAGCAATGGGCTCTGAGATTTAGGTCAGCATTTGACGGGGGCAGCGGCCAAGACAAACACTACTTAACGACTTCACAACCCTCGCGATGCCAACAGGAATTTAGCCACCCACCCGGTTGAAGGAAAGTAAGCAAACACAATAGAGAATCTACATTTGAATGTCATGCCAAATAGCAAAGATTTTTAATATTTTTTATGTGCAGAATAAAGAGTAAAACCAAAGTAACACTCACGCTTTGAAAATCGTTGGCTGCTGTTCCCCTTCGACACAATCAAAACTCAAAGGAATTGTCAGCGTGCAAAGCTCTTTTGCACCTTTCCTGAACTTCCTGAACGTCCGGAGCATCAATGGCAACCGCAATCCACGTGGGGTTTGTCACCACCAGCGTCCCCAAAACGCATGCATTATACATGCGAGTACTATATATATGTGTATTTATGAATGGAAGGGATGCAAGCTCATTGGCCAATGGCGGGGGTTGTGGATGAGGATGTGAACATAATTCCAGACACTGCAGACTTTGAAGTTGCCCTTGTAAGGACACCAACAACAAAAAAGGGTAGCATCATTCTTTTGCGCATAAATTTTGGAATTATTGAAATTTATGTTTGAATTGCGTGCAAAAAAGGCGAAGCTGAGTGTATTCCTATTTAAGAGCCGGCAATTCATCACTTTGTTGATGACCTTTATTGTTTGATAATCGCATATTAATGCCGAACTTGCTCATTGTGCCGAGAGCTTATCGACGAGAAAAAACGCATGCACAATACTGTATAACAATGGTTGGACTTAAGACTTTATTTCTTCAACTTTTTTCGTGATAAATCAAATTTAGAATTGAAGTTTAAATCTCCCTCCAACTTAGTAGCAAAAAGCGCCATCTACCGTGTTTTTTTGCAATTGCGGAACGTGAAGTTGGCTGCGATTACATTAGATGCCCGCGTTGGCTGACAGATATATTGATTTTTTCAAAGTTCAAAAATTAATCATCTTTAAAAATTGTATTTATTATTAATTAATTTCAATAATTCACGAAAAAAGCTACAAAATTAAATATGTACGGACGCAACTAAACTATTTGATTTAATCATTTCATATTTCTGAGCGCCGAGCAGGGCTGCAAAATATCGGTAGTGCGAAACGACTGCAACCGACACAAAAACATCGATTCGTTCGAAACTATCGATGACATCGATGTTTCACGGACACGACGAAGTAGAAAGGTGGAAGTTTCCACAAACAAAAATAGCTTACAATTTCGCACAGAATGCACAAAAGTGCGCCACCTTGGCATTGTGTTTGGAGTGCTGCTGCCACGACAGCAGCAACCGAAAGTAGTTATCAACGCGGTGGCAACATACATGCTACTGCATCGACAAAATCAGTGATAAGGTCTGCAATGTGCGCAGCATCATTATCATCACCTCCACCACAACCGTCACTACAACTACAACTACGACTACCATCCCCCGCCCCCCACAGTATTCAGTGGCTGCTATTAGTGCTGATTGCATTAATGCCGCACGTCGTACCGCCGGCCAATGCGACGCACATTAGCGGCGAATTCCACACGGCCGACTTTTTTCAGTTCCTCATCAAGTTCGGCTTTCAGAAGGCCGATCCGCCTACGCCGCGCAGTATTGCCTCCTACGGCTACATCTATGGCAATGTGACATCCAAGGATGCGTATAGTGAACCCGTCACGCTTGTCGTGCTGGACAAGTCAACGTTCGTGGACTTCTACAGCAATCGCACGTACCGAAACCGGGAATTGGCCTGCTCCCGCATGTTCTCGCGCCTGCAAGGCATCGTCTACGATCCTGACTGCAATCCGCAGGGCAAACGCGACTATCTACGCCGTGTTCCCTGTGCCCATGGTGCACTGTGTGTCGACGAGGATGCGCCCTCCAATGTCATAGCCGATCATCAGTTTACGTACGTTATCAACTTGGAGGCGGAACCACGGTAAGTGCTATGTGTATTAGTATATATATGTACTTGTGTAAGTACACTGTATCACGGTATCAATTGTTCGATAAGCTACCGCCTGTCTACTCAATTAATGCTAAGTGCTATCGCACTCTGCAGCCGCTGTTTCCATTTCGAAATTTAATACTTTTGTTTAAATACACGGCAACAATTGAAATCGGAAAACCTATACGATACTTGGATGACTCACTGCCGTTTCTGTTTAGTTTCTGGTATGTGGCATTGGTAGCCTGCTACCGCAATCGGACGACATGCCAGTGGCAAGCCCACGAAAGCCTTGCCAGGACGGGCAATCGAAGCAGCGGCAGCAGCATCCTTACCACACTGCAGTACAACATCAATCTGGTGAATGTGCATCCCAACAATTCGGCAGCGCACTTGCTGACGTTTCAGTACTCGTACGATCAGCAGAACCTGCTGGAGATGTACCTCATCTTTATGCTCGTCTACATTGTGCTGCTGCCCATGCAGATCTATGCTGTGCGCCGCCAAAAGCATCCAGTGACAAAACTGTTTACGCTTAGTCTGCTCAGTGAATTCGTTAGCCTGGCACTAATCACGGTCCATCTGCTGCGCTATGCCACCAACGGAGTCGGCGAGCCCAACATGCAGGCAGCAGGCGATGTCCTGGATATCCTCAGTCGCACCACTTTCATGCTGATACTGTTGCTGCTGGCCAAGGGCTGGGCTGTGACGCGACAGCAAATCAGTCGCACGGGTTGGATCATCTTGATGTCCATTTGGGTGCCGTACTGTGCGTTCCACATATTTCTCTATATCTGGGATAGGGTGAGTTTTACTAAAGGTCATCTCATTGAACTGATTTACTTACAAATTCGACACATTGCTTTGCAGACGGAAGTGGACATCATATCCGACATTGATGAATACCAGACCTGGCCAGGCTGGATTGTTCTAATCCTGCGGTAGGTCAACGAACTGATGTGTTGCTCAAGCATCCACCGAATAACTCAATTGTGTTTTCAGCACCATGTTCATGATGTGGTTTCTGTACGAACTGCGTAACACTATGAAATACGAGCACTCCAGCAAGAAGCTTGACTTTCTATTGCATCTGGGCGCCTCCAGTCTAGTGTGGTTCATCTATCTGCCCATTGTGGCCATTGTGGCACTGCAGGTGAGCCCCATGTGGCGCTACAAGCTATTGCAAGGCATCACCAACTCGGCCGACTGCATGGCCTATTGTGTGATGACCGGACTACTGTGGCCCAATCGTGCCGGACAATATCTGCTGCTGGCGGGCACCAAATATGCAGGTAAGACTGATCATTCACGTATCTTCACGCATTTCTCTAATCGCTGCATCTCTGCGGTCAGGCATGGATGAGCTGGACGAATTCAATGAGGCGCCGCACATTGTACGGGAACGGGAGCGTCGTCGCAACTCGCCGCCAGACGATATATCCATTGGGACGAACAGTGGGGGCGGAGGACGCGGCATGGTGTTGTCAACGAGCATACCACATTCGCTGAACGGCGATTTGCTGGAGGCGGAAGATATGGCTGCCGAGTTACTCACTGATCTGAACAAAAATAGTCATATAGTGGCATAGAGTGTTAGTTGGCTAGTTGGTCAATCAACGGCAGCAACGGGTTAATTACTAAGCTTAGTAGTCAAATGTGCTAAATGAAAGTAACGCAAGAATGTTGATCATACTACACTACACATACTACCTAATATTATACTATATTTACATACATGCATAGTTATATTCCACTTAGGCGTACACTCACACATACATATAGTATATAGATATATAGTTTTTAGCCGCCTACAACGAAGTCAGTGAGAGTGCAAAGTGCAGCAAAGATTGTTGTGTGATTTATCAAATACTTATGCTTGAATTTAATAATTAGTTCTGTTCGTGAGATTTGTAAGCATACCTAGATATAAACGAATACGCATAGATTGACAAAACAAAGGAAACGCTTGAGAATTATTTCATTGTGGTATCTTAAGAGTACATTTTAACAAAACTATAGTTAAGCTTTACGGAGTACTACATAGTATATGCATGTCGGACACTATCATTCATATGTAGCTACAATAGTATTTTGATAAGAACAAAACGGATGTGAACGATGAGTTAACTATAAGCAGCATAAGAAACATCAACCACAAATCGCAAACGAAGACGGAAAGTGAAATAGCAAGAGAACCCGCAAGCGAAATAAATAAATCAATCATTTTTCACTACGTACAGATGTATTTATTGTTATTGTGTAAATGCAAGGGGAAAACAAAAGTTATTTTGATCTAAAATGAAATGGACGATTCTTTGAACCCTGTGGAATTAATGTCAAGTAGCCTAGCGGAGGTGGTTCATTAGCGCCGGGAGCACTAGCCTCGTTAGGCAGACGCGTTGGTTGCTCCATTCTGGCGTACTTGGAAGCTGGCGAACCATCAGAATGGTTGCGCTTATCCTGTTGTGAAGACTGAGAATTCTTCCTTTTTCGGCGGCGCTTTATTTTATCACCAGCATATTTTGCGACTCGCACATAATCCTTGGTTGGCACACGCTTGGCGATCTTCATCACTGTCGCAATGGTATCCATTGAATAGGGAGCGAAGTCCTTATCATTGAAATCATCGTTAAGTTTTCGCCTTTTGCCACACTCGATCTGCTGAATGGCAAGCATCAAATGGCGCACGATATCGGGACACATTTTGTTCAGCTTTTCCACATATATGCGTCTCTCATTGCCATCAATAATATTCGCTGGATTATCGTCATCGTTATCCTCCTCATCGGACGAAGAGTCGCCAATGTAAGAACGTACGGACAGCGTGCTCTTGATCACCTGACCTGCGACGAGTACGTGCATCAATCTTCTGCAATAGGTTGGCAATTTGTCGTCCTTTTTCACTTTGTCTTTTGGGGTAGAGGTCTCTCCATTAACATATTCATTTGCCACATCTTGTTTCATTGCTTCGGCATATATCATACCCATAATTTTCTCCGTCATCTCCTCCGTTTCATCCTCCCTCTTCCTTTTCATTACATTGAAGCCCGTTGAATCGCGACCTACTTTCTCTTTTTCTTTCTTTTTTTCATATTTGTCGTACTTTGCGTATTTCTTATCCTTCTTTCGTTTTCGAACCTTTTCGTACAGGTCCGCCTCTGCTTGCTTCTCCTTTTCTATCGTTCGCATTCCAACCATTTCTTTCTTCTTATCCTTCTTAATCTTTTTATGTGTTATATATTCTTTGTTTTTATAATTGTTATGATTCTTGACAGACTTTTTGTTCCTCTTCCGTTTATCGTTCTCCATATCTAAGTTTTCTTCGCTTTCCTCGCTACTCACTTCGTCTTCATCGTCCTCGTCTGTGTCTTCCACTTCATTATCTTCCTCTTCGACCTCATCCTCGTCTATATCTTCCTCCTCTAACTCTCCCTCTTCCAACTCTCCCTTCTCCAACTCGCTCTCCTCCTCCAACTCCTTTAGTTCTTCCTCCTCCTCTAGTTCTTCCTCCTCCATTATATCTCCATTCTCCTCCTCCTCTAGTTCTTCCTCCTCCGTTATCTCTCCCTCCTCCAACTCTTCCTCGTCTATCTCTCCCTCTTCTTTTCCTTTCACGTCTTTAACTTCCACATTTTCATATTTCATTTTATCTTCTATTTCATAATCTTCGTCGTCCTCGTCGTTCTCTTCCACTTCATCATCTTCCTCGGACTGCTCTTCCTCGTCTTGCTCTTCCTCGTATTTCTCTTCCTCGTCAACATCTTCGCGTATATCTTCCTCACCCACTTCTTCCTTGTCTACATCATTCTCGTCCACATCATCCTCGTCACTTTCATGCTCGTCTTTATCTTCCTCGCCGTCCTCGACTTCCGATTCGCTTTCGTCCGGCTCTAGTGCTTGCTTGACCCCATGCTTTTTATTATGTTGCTTCTTCGTGGACAGGATGTATTCCAGCTTTTGCCTCTTCTTAAGCCGGGATTTCATTTCAATAGTATCCTTATCCGAAAAATCGCAGGGAATACACGAGGCAAGATCCGCGTTTAGATTCTTAATCGTATTGTCAATCTCGTCAATCACTGTGTACTTCCAACTGAACTTTGGCCGATGAGTATGCCACAAATCCGAACCGAACTGCAAAAAGACCTTATCTTTGATCTTAGCTTGTTTATGCTTTTGGAGTTCGTGAATTTGTACATTCAAGGGACTGATGTACGATTTGTAAATGCGTTCCATTTTTGAGTGCAGCTGTTTCAGGATCAACTCAACACATCCATCGAAGGCCTCAACTGATTTGAATTGATCACTTTCCACCGATTGGTCAACAGTCTTCCACTTGGAATAGAAGAAGTTGCGACTAATCGGTTCGAACTCGGAGGTGCAGCACTGCAGCTGCTTCAGCTTGGTCTGGCACTGATGCTTCAAACGCCTCTTCTCCGTGTTGAGATTAACATAGGGTATCTCTTCACCCTTGGGAAGTTTTTTTATTACCCTCAGCAGCAATTCCTCCAACTTATTTGCACATTTGCACACCGACGAGTTGGGACGATTGAAGGTGTGCGAGTTCTTAATGATCAACTTGATATCGTCGATGAGTTCGCTTACACCATGATAGTATCTATTCTTGACGCGTTGATTGATCGTACTGAGATCCATGGGATACTTGATGATTGTGTAATACAACGGCACATTGAGGATTGTCGCATCGACGGGAACGAGGAAGGGGCGAGCTATCTCCAGTTTCTTCAACTTGCTGAGCAAATGCCTCTTGATGTAGCGAATTTTGTTGGTATTGTGACCCTCGTTGCCAATCGGTGGCATAACCTCCGGCTGCACACGTGAGGGCGTCGAGTTCTTGTTCGATGCAGGTAGCCTCCACTTCGACTGCAGAAATTAAAAAAGGCAATCTAGATTTAATTTTAATTTATCTGGGGCACAACTCACCATGTTGAAGATATGGTATTGATTAGTGAGCAAGAAAACAAATGACAAAAAAAAATTTTATTCGACTGCTAGAAATTAATGCTAGGAAAACTGTTAAGCAATTAAGAAGACAATGACTGCTCGAAGGTGCTGTTCAGACTGCGGAGAATAAGTAAGAGCTCGACCACTTGCCCAATCCACACTGACAGTTAAATCAATGGCAACTCTGTTTTTGTTCGTTTATTTTTAAAATTTCAAATACTCACATTGAAACGCATGCATGGTATTATTTGAATATGTATACAAATCTTGTTTCTGTTATTTTATGTTATTGTTACTTTTTTATTTTTGGCTAAAATCAACGCAAACTCGCAAAATATTGAATATCTCATTTAATTACTTATTGCACCCGCTTGCTAACTTGCTGTTGCAATTTACAGTGCTGCTACATATAAACATACACATAATTCTAAACATACAGCATATACCCCATAGCCGACATACATAAATCCCGTAGGTGGGTGCAATGTATGTCAGCATAGGTTTAAGATTTATACACATAGACGGCATTTGAATTCAAATTGGCACTACGCGCTTTGTATTTAACCGATTCTGCCAACGGTCATATATAGTAAATAGCGTTTGTTATTCGATCAATTCAATATTTTATGAAAATACATAGTGAGTCGAAATTAAGATTAAGGAATTGCATTTCATGTCCCGGTAATTATATTTCTTTTGGCGTTGAGCAGGGCATATAGTATAATTATAGTAAGCGCTTAATAATTAAACAACATTTTCTTTTCTCGGAATTGGTTAAAATAAAACATTTTGTACTTTGCAATAACTGAAACGAAAATCAAATGAATTTTGGCTAAAAGCTATGCATAAAGAGTTTTTAAAATATGTTTTCCGCGTCCCAAAGAGCTGTCGACACAGACTGAGATGGCAAATGAAGTTCCAGTTAGAACGGATGGCATTAAATTGGCAATGGGGTTGGCTCCCATTTAAAATCTGGACATTATCTTGTAAGTTTGTTTTTGGCTAAGCTTGCGAGTATTTGTATATTGTATAAATGGTTATTCGGCTAAGCTACAGTCTACAAGAGCATGTAGGAATGATCACGTTCCAGCCGCGACTTGGCGCGCATCTGAATGTTGCCAATCGGATCCGATGGCGGCGGAATGCCATTGATCTCGTGTGTTGGCTCCTTGTAGAAGTACTCTGTGCGTCCGCACTTGTAGCCATAGAAGACGGAGTCGTGAGATCTAAAAAGCGAACAAAGCACACATGTCAACAATTGTAATGTTTGCAAAGCACTGTTTCTGACTTACCGGAGTATTAGATCGGTGAGTTGCCCGCTGGGCTGCTGCAGGTCGCGGTGCATGCTCTCCAGCGTGGTCAGCTCGAGCGGATTCCAAGGTCCGTTGCGCTGCAGGGCGTCCCACTTGGCGTCGATGCACATGAAGCTGTAGTTGCTGCCGTCGCGCTTGTCGCCCTCGACATTAACATTCAGTGTCTGGTTCAACAACGCTTCCATGTGCGGAAACTTCGCCACGCAAATGTCAAACTGTGTTCGAGAATAAAGGCAATCATTATTATTATTATTCACTTCCCACTTGCGCCACGGTTATAACTTACCATCTTCTGCACAATAGTTTGCTGGCGACAGGCGCCCTCCTCCATCAGCAGCAGCAGCGTCATGTTCTGCTGCCCACATATGTACAGCTCTGTGCGCTGCAGTCCATCCGACTGCGCCCCTAGCTGAGCTGGCGGCGCATTGGAGAAGGCAGCTAGCGCATCGACTGCATCCTCGCACTTGAGGGAGCTGCGGCGCGGAAACACTTTGCTGCTGGTCAACGGCGTCTGTATCTCGATTGGCGTCGTCTCACTTAGCGCCAGCACCGACAGCTTCGCCATGAGCGGCGTCAGCGGCACACCAGCACCTCCGACACGCCGCTGGCCGAGCGCAGCATCCGCATTGCTCGACTCGCCGGCGGGCTTAAGGGGCAGGCACAGGGCACGTTTGTCGAGCGGCGTCTTGGCGGCGACATTCAGATTGCGATCGGCTGCTGCTGTAGAGGCTTCGGCCTGTTGTCGCATGTGCTCGTCCAGCTTCTGTATTTCCAGATTGAACTCCTGAAACTCGGCCACCAGCGCGGCCAACTCGGCGTCCTGCGAGGCCTGCTCGCTGGCGGCGCCCCACAGCTTGCGGTACTGCTCCAAGAACTGCTGGAACAAGCTGCCCGATATCTGCTGGCCGTTGGTATCGAAAACGGGATAGGTGGGATCTCCGATGGTGCGCGAGCTGCTGCGCTCGTCATTCTCTATGTAATCGGGCGAGGGCGAGACTTCGCTGCTAATGTCGGTCGTCGACACACCGTTGCCGTTGCGATTCACGTCCGTTGTCGTCTTGAAGCTGTGCGTGAAGTGGCCCAACTTCTTGGATATGGCACGCAGTGCGTCCTGCAGATCTGCAGAGGATTTGCGACGCGTCAACTGCTTGTGCGGATTGCCGATGAAGTTCTGAAAGAACTTCTCCACGTCCAGCTTGAGCGAGTTGCGGCGCGACGACGACGCCGTGGCCGACGACGATTTGCCGTTGGAGTTGTGCGCATCGGCCACCTGCTCCTCGTCCGGATTGGCGCAAATCGACATGACACTCGCCACCGGCAGCACCTTGTTCTCGGTCATCGGTGTGTTGCACACACTCGTGCGCCCAATGAACTCCGGGTACGAGTCCGTCTCATCGAAGTTGATCGATGCAATGCCCGACTCGGGCAGATCCTTGCTGTGCAGGCTCTTCAGGCGCAGCGGCAGATGCGTTGGCCGCATGGACTTGGGCCTGGCCGCGGGTAGCTCCATCGTTGATGGCGTATCCGACGCGTGCTCCTCCTCGGGAATGTGTGTGAAGATCAAGGACTTGTCGCGCTTCAACTTACGCTTCGCATACTGAAATGGCAGCGCTGCTTGGCCCAGCTGCGACGTTGTCGTCTGCAGATTCTGTGCACGTTGCGCCTCCGCTGCCAGCTTCGCGTACTGCTGCTGCTCCACGTACACCACGAGCATTTGGACGCCGTGCGGTATGTGGAACTGCTGCATGTTCAGCTGCTCGGCCGTGGTGCGCACGTGCCGTGGATCTGTGAGCACCAGCTGCTTGGTCACCACATCGCCCAACTGCGAGGCCACCACTCTGCAAAAGCAACAAAGAACCCAATTATTCCCAGCTGGCGTTCACGCTCATCCAGCCCACTTACTTGTTGTGATAGAGTATGGCGCCGCCCAGTATGCCCTTGGTCTGCTGACAGCTCTGCAGCGTCTGTATGGCCTCCAGGTAGATGTGACTGGCGGTCTGAAAGTTAACACTCGAATTGAAGCTCGCATTGAAAGTCAAGTCGTTTACTTCACTCACCTTGGGCATGCGCAGCTTGGGCACATTCTGGAATGTGTTGCCGTTGCGCTGCAGCATCGGCAGATATGTTTCGAATATGTGGTAGAGCTTCTCGCTGAGATTCCGACTGGGTTGCTGAGCGGGCTGGGCATACTGTTCGTGCAACGACTGCAGATCCCGATGGAAGAACTTCAAGAGCGAGTTCAGCAGGTTAGCCCGGTGTTGCAGCAGCTGATCCGCAATGTTGCGGTCTGTGCCCACAGCCTACAGAAGCAGACAATTAGAACAAATTAGCACGTTACTGTGAAGCTTCCGTTACTAATCTATTATTTATTATTAGATATAAATCTAATTCGTAGCTTTAACTATAGCTCACTGTTGGCTCTCTATCACAAACTTGATATGTTGAGAATTACACGAATATTTCCCGCCAATTTAATGGCGACATTTTGTATATAACGCGACCACCAACTCTTGCCATACTCACCAGTGTGAAGCGTCCGAACTCCTTGAGCACAAACTTGCCGTTCTGCAGCGAGAGAATTCGCGGCTTGAAGAAGCAATCCTTAAGGAAGTACGAGGTGCCCATGAGCTGGCCACATAGCGCCACCTTCTGGGTGTCCGAGACCCAGCTGGGGTGAAAGTAGAGCACCGCAGAAATCGGATCGTCTGCCTCATCCTTTAGACACTCGGTGTCGTAGACAAACACAATCATCGTCTCTCTGCAACGAAACGAAGAGAAGCGATAAATCAATTGCACAGTTTGAGAGAAACTGCCAGTGGTACCTGTCAAGCATGCGACGTCGCAGCTGCCGTTGCGTTTGTTGCTCTAGCTGCTGCTGCTCTTGCTGCCAACGTTTGTGGTTGGGCTTGCGCCACTCTTTAAACATTTCGCGAGTGTAAATTATCAACTAAGTAACGGAAAAACATAGGGGGAGCGAGCGAGAGCGCAAAAACAAGAGAATGTGGGCTAATTCAAGTCAAAAGCTGCATCGTGGCGGCTTATCACATCCCCGGCAGCGTTGATAATAAGTCAGTCAACACCACAATGGCACAGAAACTCAACTGAATTGCCAGCTGTCTGGCCTGCCTGATAAATATGATATGAGCTGTGCCGAACACAGTGTCACAGTGTTTGAAATTTCGCTCACGCTTCGCAGCTTGAACTCGCCAGGTGGGGGGCTACAGTGAGACGAAGTGAAATCGCCGCTTATTACGCCGTTAATTTATTATTGTTATTGTTATTGTAGGGCTGCAACTAACAACAGTTGATTTTGTGTCACATCAAGCATTTACAATTTGAATGCCACTAAACAGAAAAACCGGCAGCTGTAATCGATATCAATAGAGAGGTCAGTTTGCATAACGAAGTGCTATCGATTAATCCGGTATCACAGTGCACTGCACTGTGCAAGTACAACGTAAAAGCAGCAGCAAATTGGTATCGATAGCAAGGTCAATGTCGGGTAATGGTAACGTCAGCTGCGGGAGTGACAGAGAAAGCAAAGCTAGGGTCGCAATTCATAAGTTTTGTTTTATTTATTCTATATTGAAAAAAGTTTAAGTCACAGAATAATAGATTTGACTGTTCATTCAAGTGTTAGTGAATTTGCAATTCGATGTCAATGAAATTGTCGCATAGATTCATAAAAAAACTAGAGCATACTTCCAGGCGGGCACAATAAGTAAAATTTTGTTTAGTGACAAAATATATCTTTAATTTTCAACCAGCTGCCGACTTTAAGGTTTGTGAACTTAGAAAGATTTCAAAGGTCGGTCCATGTGCAGGCTTTCCAGTGCCTTCATATTTATACTTGGCCACATATCCATTGCGGCCCGCCTCGTAGATCACCAGTAGAGTGCCGCCTTGCTCTTGGAATGCCTGATTCAGCGTTCCTTTAACCTCCAATTCGCCGGGTGCAACCTCTTGCACCGTTTCCTCGCGCCAGCTGGTGTTATCCGGATGTCGAATGCTATGTGAGCGAATCAAATTGATTAGCTCAAGCTATTTAATTGTCTACCCCGATAGAAGCGTACCTCAACGTATATCCATCATTGCGCGGTTCCACTTGAACTCCATTTTCGTTATTGATTCGAGGAACCAATGTTGCGGGCGCCACAAACACAAAATTTGCAACAAGAATAAGCAGCGACTGATGAACCGAATGAAAATAACTAATTACACTCATGGGATGGCAAAGAAATGCTATTAACTCACCGATCGAAACATTTTGGGCATTTGCATGAGCGCACAACCCAAACGCAACTGAGTTGCTTGACTCCAGGTTCTCATATTTAAGAGACCAAGGTTTAAGAAAACCAGTTTCAAATCGATGACTACCGTGAGTTAACAAAAAGTCATAGAACTCAAATTAATACTAATGACAGCTGCGAGTACTCCCACCTCGTAGCATAACATTGTCTGGTAAAAGTGTAGAGAACTCAATCAGATCTCAAGAGGTTTGCTAAAACAACTAAATACTAATACTTTTTAATTACTTAGCACATTAATTACTGACACATCATAATTGCATTCCATTGAGAGCTCATCCGGAATTATAAGATAATTACAATGCATAATAAATAATTGAGTCCGAAGAATTCTTTAAGCTTTTATGTGTTACTCAAGTACGTCAGGCGTCATACATATGCGAAAGATTATGCTAAATATCAATTTCAATTCAAAAGTATAGGAATTCCCCATTTGAATGAACTGAAAGCGTAAACCGCAATTGTCAAGTTGTCGTATAAAAAGAGAGTCGTCTAAATTTCAATAACTAGCTTATCATGCTCATTGATATGCACTTAACCCGACTTCGAGACGATCCCAGCAACAAAGAAACCAACATTTTATAAAGAAATGTTATTGAATTAGAAAATCATATGTATCGACATTGTAAGCAGCATATAATTAACATTTCAAACCTATTAGCTTCTATATGATTGTTAACAAACAAAGAATACATTTAGGTTGGGAATAATCGTGTTTACTCGTGAGGTGCATTTGAAGTAAATATTATTTATCCAGCATTTGACTTTAGCACATATATAGGCAAAGCTTGGGGTTGAATTTGAGGACGAGGTAAATCTGAACCAGTGCGAAACTTGGCCACATATCCATTACGCCCCGCCTCGTAGTCGACATACACTTCGACGTTGTTGGCCAAGTGCAGTTCATAATGGCCCTTAACTTGCAGTTCTCCAGGTGCGATCTCCTCTCCACATTCTCTTCACGCCAGCCATCATCGTAATAGACTCTATGCGGGGTGTGGTGTGACATTGGATTGTTAAGAATTAATTTCGGAATCCTCACTTTAAAGCGAATCGCCCTTCAGATGATCGGATTTTAAAACCATTGCTAGTGTCCGGGTCAATTATAGTGACGTTTGGTGCAAGAATTCCTGCTGCCGCAATCGTAGAACTGGCCAGCAGAACAAGAATCTTCTATTACAAAATTGCATTCATAATTACAAAAAAAAATAATAATAGAGATATTAAATGCACTCACGGCGGCAAACATTGCAATGTCGTGAAGACCCAAGATGCAACTAGCTAGAAATGACCAGTGAACCCCCCTATATATATATATATATAGTATTATAGCTAAGGCAGCTTAACTTTAACAGCAACTTCGTGTTGGGCACTCAACTAAAACTATTTATAAGTCAAACTGCACTCCCTAAGCTAAGTATTGGTTAACATAAACTATACTGCAAACAGGGCGAAGAACCTGTTAAAAAAACGGGTTTCAATATAATGGAGAATTTATTTAAAATACTGGTTTTTATCTCGGGAAATACTATCTATCCGTTGCTCGATCGAAAATAAGCACTTCATTCACTTAGCCTGTAAACAATGAGCTTTAAGTTCACTTGTTCATATTATTTATTTATGCATTACAGACTAAACTCCACAATTTAATATAAAATGGGTGTGTTTTTGTAATGTTTAACCAGCGCAGGCTTTGAGGCAATTAACAGCCAACCTAAAATCGGTTTCATTCGTGGCTGATGGAGTAGTGGGACCTCCTTTGAGGGCTCGGATGTCAATGTCTGGATTTTCCGGTGAGACCTTGTCATCAGTGTCTATGTATCGTACCGCACTACGAGATTCACAATTAACTCAGAATATTTATATAATTTCATATTGATCAAATAAGATCTTACATTTCTTTGGTTGACGATTTAAGTTTCATATTTCTACGTAGCGCTTGAACCTTTTCAAACACCATATTGATGATCGCGGTAAGTGGAGGATCATTGTCATCTTCGTCTACGTCTTTAACATTTTCGCCACTACACAATTAACAAGCTTGTTTTATTTTCACAATTCAACATAAAAAAAGACAAGATCTTACATTTTCTTAGTCGATGATTCGATTTGCATATCCGTAGATAGAGAACGAGGCATTGCAAACACCAAGTTGATAATCAAAATGAGAAATATCTACAGAGAGATATTAGCAAACGACTAATAGAAACAACAATTATACTCACTGCATTCAACCGTACCATCGTGTGATGCCTCAGAGATCTCGGAAATAACTAAATTTCAGCATTAAGACTACAGCTATGCGATTTAGAACGTGACTAACTTTAATATATAGTGAAGTGCATTGCGACTGCTGCGAACATGTTCAACCTGTTAGCCCAATTTCGAATGCGGTGGTGGAATTAATATAGGGAAACACTGGTGGGTTCGGTTTGAAATACAGGTTTATTTATACAACACTTGAAAGAATCATTTCACGCAATTTCTAATGAACAATAAAAACATATAAAATTTTATATCATTTACTTTGAAATGCTTTTTACAAACGCTGCTGCAGATAAACAACATGGAAATTATTCAAACCACAATCGTATTGTAGTGTAGTATATCGGTATTATCCAAAAACCTGGTGCATATTTGCTTCCTCTCTACTGCTCAGCCTGAACACGCCTTGAGGCACGATGCTTGGAGTGGAATCACCGAGCGAATTGTCGTTGCAGGAGTCGTTACAGGTTTGCGAGTGCTTGAAACTATTTTGGTAGTTGGTAGCTCCGCATTTCTCTTGATGCGATCGACACTATGCGAGAGTCAGTAGAACACATACATTTACAAACTCTCTACAATGCCTTACGTTTCTAATTGGGTTCCAGCATTTAAAGGCCACTGTGGAGCAGCAAGCGCCAAATCGATGATGAGGAAGAGAAAGAAACCGAATAAACTCACTGCACTTAAGCTTGTCATCATGTGATGTCTGCGAGATCCCAGCTACAACTAAATTACGTAATTCAATCGACTTTGATATAAGTAGAATATTCTCATATAATTTTTGAAAATGTGTTAAATATTAATTAATAAACGCATTGTGTTGCGAATAACTCGTTGGACCCGTTATCCCAATTCCAAATATGGTTCGAAATACTCTCTACTGACTACAACGCTCTCAATTAACTTTCAGTGCAATAAATTTGATAGGAAGATATCCTGTATCAACTTAAGGTATATCCTGACAAACGTAATACAATTTATTTGCTCACACACTTTGATAGATTATGCACACTTCTTTTAATTTCGTATTCAAAGAGCATCGATTTGGGTTTTAATGTAAATAAACTCGATTCCAAATTATTCTCTGATTAATCAAAGAAATGAAGGCGGATTATCTTAGCCAGCACAAGCTTTAAGGCAAGCCGGTGGCAGATATGTCGGTCCATCAAATCTTTTGGTGGAGGTTGTTGGCTTAATGTCTGGCTGACCGGCCTCAAAATCATATTCCTCGTATTCGTCGTATTCGGGTTCGACACTAGGCGATGGGCATCCGAATATTACAAAGGCAATTACAAAATTCCTTCAAATATCTTACGTTCGATCACTCGATGCATCCCATTTTACACTAGCCGGCTTTGTTTCTGGCCCTCGCAGTCCTGTTACAACAAATACCAAGCTGAGGACCAAAAGCACAACAAACTACAAGGGTATTAGGAACAGCGTAAATAAAAACAATAGAGCTTAAACTCACAGCACGCAATCTTGCCATCGTGTGATATCTTTCCGATCTGAGAATCTACTAACTTTCAGCACTCGAGTGTTGGCTTTAATATAGCCATAACCGTTTAATTAGTATATTCGCATAGATTAATGAAATTTCTTTCAATATCAAGTTCTCTCTGCTAACGAAATTAAAAAACAAGTGCGAACGGTTACAGTCGAGCAAGTCCGACTGTGATTTACCATGTACCATTTGACAAAATAAAATTTAAAACAAACGTATGTAAAATTGTGGTCGTCCTACTTTACTTCCACTTAAAATAGTAATGCATGAAACCCAGCGAATACTAAAATTCAGCCAATGTAAAAGGGATCACATCAAACGACATTCATATCATTTCATTGCAAAAGCAGCAGTCCAGCTTTGTTGTTCAAATATGCAAGCATACACACATACAAGCATATCTGTATTTGTGTATGCCTGCGTACGAATACGCTAGGAGGCTAATACTTGTTGTTGTTGTGGTTGTTGTTGCACCCGCCACTTGCGCTTGCTTTGCGTATGTCAAACTTCTTTCGCTTATACCAAAGCTAGATTTTATCCGATTTGAACCATATTTTGGATTTTGGTTAATATGATAAATATCTATATATTGCACTTTAAATTAACTTTCTAGCTCAAAGGATTCCAAAGTCGCTTGCGGTTTGTGGGCAAGGAGAAGGACGGGGGTATGGTATAATAAGAACTTCCAGCTAGCTTCCATTCAACATATCTCCCAATTGGAAATAATCTTCATAATTATATGAAAAGTACAATTGACAATAGCATGACCCCTCATGCATTTAATCTCCAAAACTCGTGTAATTTTAAAATAGGTTAATTAATATTACTGCAAGATATACACTTTTATTGAAACTTTTAGATTACAGTCCTCCATTTCAATCCCAGACATTGATTTTTGATCACAAAGAATAAAAATACTTGTTTTGATCTTAAAACTTTTTTCATTAATAGTGCTTCAATTAATAGTGTCATTGATTTAATTTCATTAAAAGTTTAAATTTTTTATAAGATTTTTATAGTTTAGCTGTTTCCTGAAAATCTAATTGCGACCACATGAAAATGTTACTTAAACTTATTAACAAACTTTATTTATTATAAAGAAATTAATCCGCAAAGGGAAGTTTGACTATAATAAATATAATAATATAATCATTCCAATATCAAAATATTTTATACTTTTTTGCGAATTTGGTTTAATAGCTTTTATAAAACGAAACGAGTTCCCCGAAGTGACATTTGGTCTATTGAATGATCGTCGAGGCACGATGCGCGTTGTCTTTTTAAAGTTTTTTTTTAGAGAATACGAAAGTAAAATCCTTTTTGAGTCTAATATGTGGTTGGATATAATAATAAATTAGTTTTCTTAATCCTGTTTGTTTTGGATTAAGTACATTTGTTTCACATACAAAACGATATATTGTAAGTTCTTTTGTTTCACATACAAAGCGATATATTATATATCTCAATAATTAATTTATTAAACTTTTCAATTACATAGATTTTTACTGAATAAACCGAACAACAAGTAACGAAATTACCTTAGAATTGAGCATGCTATTCTACAATTAACCTCCCAGTGATATCAAGGTTTTTGCCATAAGGTCTTTTGTCATAGGTTCAAGCGGTTCAACAACAGCTAATGCAGGAGCACTAACTGTAGGAGGAATCACTTCTAATCGCGCTAGTACAGTGTCGAGGACGAGATTGTAGTCAATCTCCTTGTTATACCAGCCCTTGAGAAGCAGTCTCCCTGGTGTAAACAGCTCCACTTTCCACACATTGTAAACGTCATTATGCTTAATACTGTATGATAAATCAGCGAACGAATTCTATTTCTATACTGCATAATAGATTCTTACTTTACTTTGAATTCATTTTGCTCCCATTGCACTACAAAATCGTTAATGTTAAACGAATTTTCGTTTATTTGAGGTACTGGTGAAGCAACCACCAAGTTTACAAATAACAGCAGGATCGACTATCGAAAGATCAGAAATTTAGTTATCTTTACTCCATTGAATATCAATCAAGCTCACAGCTTTGAAGACTAGCATCGTTGAGATCGAAGAGGCAACTAGCTATTTTATTTTTTTAAGGTCTGCTTTATAGTACACGAAACACATATATATATGTACAAAAGTATGCATAGTCTGGACCAGTTCGATTAGTTAACAATTATGAAATTTAGCATCAAAACCGAGCGCTGTCAATCTGTGCATCACAGAATAATTTTGTCTAGTTTAAATCGCAACAAGTCTAGCGAATTCATTGTCATTGTTAAGCTAAAGCCAGAGTAGTACTATAAAAATCTTATGAATAGTAATTGAAGAAGACTAAGTCAATGACGTAAGGGTATAATTCCATATATACTTTTATTAATTTCATTTAAAAAGAGACTATATTTTAATGTAATAGAATTCTTTCCTTTTTTAAAAAACATCGAGAAGTAGTCAAATTTTCTTAATATTCTTCCGAATAACACAAGTATAAATAAAGTACGCCAATCTAAAGCTTACTTTGGTTGAGTTAGGTTTTATTGCCCACTAAAAAAAATATTATTATCCTCAACCAGTTTGATAAAAATTATGGAATTTAGCAGCTGCGACCGAACACTGTCAAACTAGACATCAAGATTTTTACTGATTTTATGAACAATTTTTAAAAGTGTAAATCTCGTCTCCACTTTAAACAATTTTTTAATTTGAGATCTTAAAGGTAACCGAACAGGCAGATCACGTAAATAATTATCACATTTGTATTTATGTACTTTAAATGAGACATAATTGAATTTCAATCTTTGGATATACCACTTGTTTTATTATACCGGCAGTACGAATATGTTTCAACAAAGATAAGACAAAACCCCATCAATACAAAACTGGGGGATTCTTATAAGAATGTAAAGAATTTCATTTCATAGGAATCACGCCGCTGCAGCAATAAACATTATGCGTTCGAAGAGATGTCATTGCTTATTAAGCTTATCGGCTTATTATTGTTAGGCTTCCTTTTAATCAATGTTGTTGTCTGCGTGCGCAGAGGCTGGCTGCACAGTTCAAAACAAACACAAGAAAATGCCCTCACATACACCCACGACCACGAACACACATACACATACTGACACTGCATACATATACCCACGCAACGCCGCAGTTCTTCAATAAGTTTCTCAACATACATATTTATATGAATGCACTTACTTTGTAGCCATTTTAATTGCGATGTATTTGTGTTTGTCCCGAGATAAATTGCACTTAACTTATTTAATTATTTCATTTTAATAAAAACAGCTTTACACTTTCCATCATCGGTATTTTCTTCCCCCGCAGAAATGTGACCAGAAGTTCAATTTTAAAATATACCTTCACAATTTATATGTTTAGGTATTTTTCTACTACAGAGTGTGACCCTAAACATGGACATGCCAACTCTCAAGTAAAATACCAACAACAGCTCATAATGCGAATTCGGTGTATTCCCAAAATCCACTTGCGGTCACACTGATTGTATACCAAACAAGCCAAAGCAAAATGGCCGCCGTAGTGTAAAGAATAATTTTTGTTGGAGTTCGTGTTTTTCACTTAATTTGATAATAATTTGTACATTTTTTATGAATTTTGGTGAGTTCATAGGTTGCACAAAGCTGGTGCCCATAAGTGTGTAATAAAAGCTATTGAAAATTTTGAGTTTTTCGTGGGCAAAAAGTGTTTTAAATCTGTGATATTGTGGCTGCTGGCTGTTGCATTTACTACACCATAAAAAAAACTACGGCCACAAGCCAACTGAAGCGTACAACCCCCGCGTGCCGCGTCTCGTTGCGTTTACCCACACCCAGAGTCGAGCAACAAACAGGTTTTTATTGTGTACAGACGTGTGTTTTTCTCTCTTTTAATTTATGCACATACAACAGCAGCCACAGCACACACACGTACTTACACACCCATGCAAAGACACATATAAACAAACCAAACATGAAGCATAAGCTTGAAAACGAGTAATACAAGAAAATACATAAATTTTACGTTCGCGCTCGCGAGTGTGTGTGTGCTTGAACGTGTGTGTGTGTGTATGTTTATGTTGTGCCTGTGTCTGTGACGCGCTGTAAACAGCAGCAGCAAGTAGTCGGCAGTCGAAGGCGAAGCGAAGCAGCAGCTAGCAAAGTGCTAAAGTGGAGGCTAAGCAACCGAATCGAACATACAAACGAAAGAGTGAAAGAGATAATAAAAATAAACTAAACGACGCGCTACACAACAGCTACAGGTGAATTCATTTGGACTTGTTTCCCCCCCACCCTTTTCTGCCTTAGCTTGCCAGCCATCGTCTAGGCGGTGACCAAAGTGTGTGTGTATGTGTTTCTGTCCAAGAACTGTAAAAGGCATCAGCAGAAAACGAGTTGGCTCGTACTGTGAGTAGAAAATCTAATAAATTAGCAGCATAATCAATTCGCGTCGTTCTACAAGCTCGGTTCGAACTCAACGCTCTAAACGCATAGCGGTAAAACAACTCGCCACTCGCAACTTCACATTCAAATAAAGTGTAAAGCGCTGTCGCAGCACCAACGCCCAATAAGAACAAATAAAATGAAATAAAATAAAAAGCAGCACCATTAACAACAACAACAACAACAAGAGAGGCTCTATTGAAAGCTTCTAACGCGTTCAGCGAGTCAAAGTGTCAAAAAGCGGCAGCAACTCAAACTGGAACGTCGCACAGTGTGTCCCACTTAACCTCAAACGCAACTCTAGCCATCCCCCTTTCCCCCACGAAACAAGCCCCACTCCACACTGCACTCTTTGCTCAGAAGTGTGTTTGATGTGTGAGTGCAAGTGAGATGCACTTAAATGTTCTAAGTGTCAAATGAAACTGTTAAAGGTATCTGTACGTGTGTGTGCGTGTGTGTAAGATTGTTTTTGAGTTTGATTGAAACGCGTTCGTAAACTTCAAAATGAAAACTCCCACGCTATACATTTAGCTTTTGTGAATGAAAAACTTGTCGTACAATATTGACGATATGCTTATTAAACAACCATGTTATTGCTATAATATATTCAATTTGTTGTTACACATATTCTGAATCATCGGCGAAGCTTCCGCTGAAAACAAAACGAGCATTTGCCCTGTCGATTAAACTGGTTTAAAAACACACACACACATGCCCGTGCATTAGTATGCGTGTGTTTGAATCATGTAGGCGTTGGAAGCGAATCGGAAGTAAAGCGATAGTTGGAACACAGTTCAGACGATTCCTGCGTGGATAAGCAGTGAAAAAGCAAGTGACTACTGAAAGTGCAATGAACCAACTTGAATGATAAGAGGGCCCAACAAAAGCTCAATAAAAAACAAAGACATGCAAGCAATAAACAACAAAGTCAAGTTGTAGTGGTAAATCAGTAAATGTCCCCACATATTCACTCTAGTTCTGTCGAGTAACGTTAACATTGCTTATCAGCAGAATAATTAAATTTTAATATTAATTGCTGATTAACATCTTAATTGGAACATGCATCTCGCCCAAATTGATTAGAAAATAGTTGGTTAAGTGTCCTCGACTGTAAGTTACCCAGTACTCGTTTGGCCGACTGCACTAAATAGATTTAGTAAGCGATCAGACTGATAGCAACTGTTTAGATAAGTAGTTATTCCATTAGAGCCAAGCAGTTTGAGGCGTGTTCGAATTACCAAAACAATCTGCAGACCTACCTGATAAATTTTCGATTGCCATCGCGCTTAACTGTTCTGCTATCCAATTTGGTGCTGGGTATTGAGGTATGAAGTATGGCAAGTACAGCAGAACTTGCTGAAATTGAGACCGAGAGTCGGGCCAGCCAATCAGTCTGCGATTTAAAAGGCAAGCTCACAGGTGGCAGGCACCTGTTGCCACTGCGTATTGGCCAACTGGACGCCCACCGGCCAAACAGGTTGCCAGAGTGTAGAGAGATCAGGTTTCAGCTTCTAGCTTCCAGCTTGTTGGCAATATGGGCATATCTATCTAAGTATGGCATGTCTAATAGCCATACGCAGAAATCAATTTCATATGGAGCACGTACTAACCCCCGCCCGACTGAATTATCTATTAGCACGCTCGCATTTCATTTCCCGCTCGACGACTGCCCAAATGTGCCCGAGAGTGAGCATTAACAAACAAACGACAAACGTGACATACATTCTGCCGTTATCTCGCTGCAGTCTTGCTTATCTCAGCGAGACTCCGGCGTACATCTGTCACCGTTTATCTATCTATCTATCTATTCTAGGGAAACCTGGAAAAGTGTGAAAGCTGTCGAGAAGTGTCAGAGCTGTACCACTCAGATAGGTAGATATGTGTTAGATCGATTGATCGATCGCAAGCCAAACTGGAATTTTGAGCTCATCATTAATTAGTGACCAGACGAGCTCACATTCAGCCGGCCAGCCAGCATATTTAACTGGTCCGCCAGAAGCCAAGCCACGAAAGCGGAACGCACTTCCTGGCATTGAACCAAATGGGGCTTATGAAACTTGAGAGCTCAAACGAAATATGAAATTGATAGTACTACTTATTCGGCCTCATCTGGCGTGCTACAAATGCTGCACAACGAGGGCAGCTCGGCAAGCAGCCATCGAACATTGAAGCAAGGAAGAGTAGAGTGGAGAAATAGTCTTGTAGTAGTAGTTATAGGTCATGTCGATTCACGAAGCTATATGCTGTGCTATCTTGTATGAGAAAGCGTTGATTTGAGCTGGGCAATACCATTTAGATTGATTAGCACTAGAAGTATTGGATTTCAAGTTATTGATCAGCTACTGTGCTTGGGTGCAAAGTAACTGAGCCATGACGCGAGTTGATTTGTGTGTTTGGGTGACAGCTCTCAAACGGCCCTCGCATGTTGTTGTCATAAACATATTCTTAAGGCCAATTGCGAGCCCCTATAATTTCCACACTTGCCGTGCACATTACAAAACGTCGAGTCGTCGCACGGGTCGCGAGAGTCAGACGGTCACTTGACCTGCCGTATGTTGGTGCTTTGATGTTGGTGTTGGTGCTGGAAAAACGATACCAAGCAGACACGAATCCATTGACCAAGACAACGACAACAAGTTGCGACCTTCGGTTGGCCAATAAAGCAATTTATTGAAGATCATCATCCGTCGTCGTCGTCGTCGTCAACGACGGCGCTGCTGCTTCGCGTAGGTAAAAGTTGTCCAAGCATGACCTGCGACGAGGCGTGAGAAACTGTAACATAAATTTCCCTCCTTCGAGTATCATTAAAAACAAAACCTGAATCCCACACGTGGAAATAAGGTGAATGAGCATGTCTGTGTGTGCGTGTGTGTGTGTGTGTGTGAACGTGCGATCGACACCTTTTCGAGGAGAGCACGTCCTGATAGTCCAGCGGCATAACTGATTAGATAGCAAACACACAAAGAACGCTCGGGGAAATTGGCGGAAAATACCGCACGTGATTCCCAACAAAGACGGGAAAATTCACAACTATGAATCATACACACAAAAAAACCAAACCGAACCACATCCACAGGACTCGTGAAACGGTGCGTGACACATGCACTGCAAACTATTCACAATTAGGCGAACAGAACGAGTGCGAAAGGGAGAGACAGCGATTGGGCTACCAATGCAGTGCAGCCTAAACTGTAGCCGTGCTCAACTGCGGCTAAGCTGCTCTCAAACCCTGCTAAGTGAGTGTGGGTGTAGCGGCTATTGTTGTCGTAGTTTCGGTTTCTGTTTCTGTTTCTGTTTTATGCTTGCCGTTTGTCGTTTTGCTCGATTGGCACTCTTGCTGTGCGTTCGCCGGACCCGAAGTCAGTAGACGACGAGTTGGCCCAACGCGCGGATCGCTCTGCGGCTGCTTTCAAAACGCGATTGCAAAGAAAGTGTGAAAAGTGTGTGAAGAATTGGCGAAAAAAACAAAAGCCCAAAACAAGTTTCATTGTTACACAAGTGAAATTTGTCGGTGTCAATTCGGTAATAATACAATAATAATATGTAACTGAAGAGCGAAATCTTATGTGCGAATTAAAGCACAGCGAAAGCCGAAAGCATAACTACCAAGTGTTGTGTTGGATTTTACATTATTGCTACACGAAATGCGCACTAGACTCAGTCACAGAAAGCACAACACGAGCGCGTCTTAATGTCAGCAAATTCTGCAGAACCTTGTTCAACATAAAATCGCTTCCGTTTCGAAAATCGTATTCAGCAGTAATTTCTTTATTGTTTTTTGGAAACTGTCCAACGAATAATTGCAAATAGTTGCTGGGAAATATTATTCTCTTTAAACAAATATACATCTCGTGCCTGAAGTGAATTACACAGCAAATTACCTCAACGCTGGGCCTTGCCAGCAGAGTATTTAATTACCTAACATTCAAATCTGTCCCTTGCCGTGACCTCCCAGCAAAAAACAATAAAGTGAATATGACGTGCCTGAACTTGCCTGAATAATTAATTGAAATACAAAAGTGTTCTACGCATTCATAGTTTACCATACAGTGCAAAGTGTAACAAGCAATAATCTTGTGATTCGACTCGTTGCAGGTTTTGCGTTTTGATTTGAGCACCGTCGACTAATAGCATTGAGAAAAGCAAGCAAGCAAGCGGAGCTAGTGGAAATTATTATATGCAGCAAGAATCGAAGATAACTGTAATGCCACAGAGTGCGGCAGGCAAAGAGCAGCAGCGGCAGCAACTGGCACGAGAATGGCAGCAATCAGCATGACAAACGGCAGTGATTAAAACCAGTCAGGCCAGACTAGCCCAGCCTAGCCCCATTGGCACCACCATCGCCACAGCAGCCAGTCAGTCTGTGAGTGCGACAACGCGAACGGCAGCTGCAACAGTAACAGCCACAGCTGCTGAATCATCAGAACAGCAAACGAGAAGAAAAAGCAAAGAAAAGAGCCTGGCTCAACAGTTTTCAAGTACGCGACGTCAATTGAAAATACTTTAATTCTGCAGCTAGAAGAACACACGTCGACTCAACAGCGTCGCGAGACCTTCGCGATCACAGTCAACACAGGCGGCAGGCACGACAAGTGCAGCACTGCAACAATGCTAATTACTGACCGGAGAAGAACACGCCAGCAGACGATGTGGCTCGCCTTGATCCTCCCGCTCTATGCCTGCCTCCTCCCAACCGAAGCTTGGATGCCCGACGTGCGACCCGATTTGCAAACGAGTAAGTTCCAAGACGCCCACAATAATAATTGCTGTTGTTGCTGTTGTTATCGTTGTTTACCAACGATTACGTTGAGCTGTTGTGCTACTTGTTTGTTTTGCCGTTTTCGCTGGCTCTTTTTTGTTGTGCTGCTGTTTTATCATCGCCGAGCAACAAACAACCAGCGATGGGGCAAGGCAGCCAGCAATCGCTTGCTTATCGCGCCCAATTTTTCGCCATGCTTGCAACAAATTAGCGTTTCCTCTGAAGCAACTCAACAAAATGGGCCAAATAATGGCCCCCACTAATTGCTCGCAGTAATGGGTGGAAAATTTCAAGCGCAGCTGTCCACCGTGATGTGCAGCAGCTCGACTTATTTAAACAAACTCAATGTCGACTCAAACCGAACTATTCATTTTTAAACGTTGCTCAAAATTACACTTGAATGTGCACCACAATATATGTGCATTAAAAGTAATTAGAAAATTACTTTATTTATTTGGAAATGGCAAATTTTGCAAAGTATATAATTTTAAAGTTGATTTCAGTAGCTAAACTTATTTGATTGAATTTGATTTTGAACAGTTTAGGTATTAAGCAAATATCGGAAGCAGCAATTAGACTCCCACCCAATAATTTATATAAATCTTTTGCTGTATTATTTTTAAACATTGCTCAAAATTTGACTTAAGTTGTGCCTATTTTGTAATTTTTAAAAAGTATCTAAATTTTGAAATACGATTAAATTTGATTCAGTAGCTAATCTTATTTGATTGAATTTGATTTTGAGCAATTTAAGTATTAAGCAAATATCGGAAGACTCCCACCCAATAATTTGTATAAATCTTTTGCTGTATTATTATAAAAGTAATTAGAAAATTACGTTATTTATTATTATTTTTCTGAAGTATTTGAATTTTAAAAGACTTAAAGTGGATTTCAGTAACTATTTCATTCCATTCTGAGCAATTTAAGCATTAAGCAAATATCGGAAGCAGCAATTAGACTCCTACATAACATTTTGTATAAATCTTTTGTTGTATTCATTCAACTATTGAAAATAATCCATTCCCATTTGCATTGCAGAGCCAGACAAAGTGATAGCGAGTTTCTTTGGCAACACAACGGACTACTATAAGATTTTGGATCACAACGATGAGAGTGTTCTCGTGGGTGCCAAGTAAGTAGCGAGTTCCTTATACAACACAACAAACGATTTATTCGATGCGATTCGATTGCCATTTTGAATCAATACAATGAATTCGAATTCCTCTCGGTTCACCTGAGTTGCATGCATAAACCATTGTATTGTGCGAATGTGCTTTTTGGCACGGGCTAAATTAAATATTTATAAGCAAAAAACAACAACAACAACAAGAAATCTCAACAGCCAAGTTCGATTCCGTGGAACAATTAACGCGCCATTGAAATGACGCCGTGTTGTGCTGAGCAAATAATTTCAAAACTGGCAGCACAAGTGCAAATCTGGCATTTCTCATTCAATTTCCTAGAAGCGTTACTAACAGAACGCTAGCTAGCTACTCGCTATGCGTGATAATCTGTGTAAAGCCAGAAGGCAGCAGGTCCTATCAAAAATAATATCAAAAGATATCAATTACAGGAGGAACAATTTAAAGATTTTAAAAAACTATCGACTATAAGATTAGGATTTGGATAAGTAATTGATACAGCACAAGCACTGTAGTAGTACCATAACAACACATTTTCAAAAACATATATCTCAAAGAGACTTAAGAGTAAAATGAGCACGCGTACTTGAGGTTGTATCGGGTATTTTATAGTCGCATTCACAAGGTTCTAGCATGCAACTTGTTTGTGTTTATATAATTTTCTTGGCATTCACTTGAATTCCGCGCGATAAGTGTACGTTTCAATGAACGTAAGAAAGTAAACAATAGTATTACTAATGCATTTTTCCAAGCATTATGGTTACAATAAATAAAGGATTTTTATAGCGAGAACAATAATAAGCAGCAAGCGCATGCTTGGAAACAAATCGCAAACATCAAACATTTAGCTGCAGCGTTTTTAATCAAAAGTTATGAACGCCTTAATTATACGTTGTTTTATTTTTAAATGCGAGATTAATAGACTGCGATTCATTGTCGAGCTAAGAGACTTGACTAAAGTATAATATCTATTGCTCGTTGTACTATAGACGTTAGAAGTAATACTTTGGATAGTTGCGAGCAGTTGAATTTTATTATGATGGATGGAACAAAGGAACGCAATAAACTTATTCATGTTATTTCGCCAAAGTAGCTGGCAACGACATGAGCATAAATGATAATTAGAAATAAAAAACGCAATTGCATGTGTAATTACTTGGGTTCTAATTACTTGCGAAAACCAAAAGAACCTTGACAAACTATGCGCTCTCTTCCTTGGTCTCTGCCTCTTCAGAAGAAGGCAATGATACCTTATTAATATAGCGTGTTGTCAAATGAAAGATACTAATTGCTGGGAGACTTTTCTAAAACTAAGTGTAGGGTATCCCGCCGTCGACCCTGGCCAGCTGGCATGAGTTTTCTTTGGCTTCGCTGGCAATTTGCTTCATTAGCAGGCAGCACACGCCAACAGCTTTGGCAATTAAGTGAATAATTCGATTATATCTTCTCCACTCTCCGCCTCCGCCACCTTCGCAGGGACGTCATCTACAACATCAGCATGCTGGGACTGAAGGAGAACAGCCGACTGGTGTGGAACAGCTCTGACGCCGATCGCGAGCTCTGCATGCTGAAGGGCAAGCACGAGTGGGACTGCCACAACTACATGCGCGTCTACGCGCCCCTCAGCGATGGCCAGATACTGCTCTGCGGCACCAACTCGTACAAGCCGCGCTGTCGCCATTACACACCCGTCGAACTGCCGCCGGACGCAGCGGAGGGCAGCATGCGGTACGAGATCACGCGCGACGTCGAGGCGCAGGGTCTGTGTCCCTACAGTCCAGCCCACAACAGCACCTATGCCTTTGCCGACGGCCACTTGTACAGCGCCACTGTGGCCGACTTCTCGGGCGGCGATCCGTTGATCTATCGCGAGAATCTGCGCACCGAACAGTACGATCTCAAGCAGCTCAATCAGCCGGACTTTGTGGGCGCCATCGAGCGCAACGGCTACGTGTTCTTCTTCTTCCGCGAACTCTCCATGGAGTACATGAACTTCGGCAAGGCGGTCTACTCGCGCGTGGGCCGCGTCTGCAAGAACGATCGCGGCGGTCCCTACAACCATGGCAAGAGCTGGACGTCGTTCCTCAAGGCGCGCCTCAACTGCTCGATGCCCGGCGACTTCCCCTTCTACTTTGACGAAATACGTAAGTCATCTAGCTGGCTGCAATGCCGAAAGAGCGACCTCCACTAATAGATTTCGTTGCTTTACAGAGGCCATCAGTCCGGTTGTGGAGAGCGGAGGCCAGTCGCTGGTCTATGCCGTCTTCACCACATCGGTGAACGCCATTCCCGGCTCGGCCGTCTGCGCCTACCGTGTGGACGACATCCTGGCCGCCTTCGACGGCGATTTCAAGTCGCAAAAGGACTCGCAGTCACATTGGCTGCCCGTCGAGCAGACGCTGGTGCCCAAGCCGCGTCCCGGCCAGTGTGTGGACGACTCGCGCACGCTGACCAGCATTGCCGTGAACTTCATCAAGAACCATCCGCTGATGGAGAGCGCTGTGCCCGCCGTGCACAACCGCCCCCTGCTCACCAAGGTGAATCTGATGCACCGCCTCACGGCCATTGCCGTGGATGCCCAAGTGCAGGCGTTGAACGGCAAGCACTACGACGTCATCTACAGCGGCACCGACGACGGCAAGGTGACCAAGTTCATCAACGTGGTGACCTCGCACCCCAACAACACCGATCGCCTGCGCACCGTGGTCATCTCCGAGATGCAGGTGCTGCCCGTGGGCACGCCAGTGCGCGAGATGGTCATCTCGTCGAAGAAGAACACACTGGTTGTGGTCAGCGATGGGCGACTGGTCACGGTGCCGCTGCACCACTGCTCGCTCATTGTGGACTGCATCGGCTGCCTCAGCATGCAGGACCCGAACTGCGCGTGGGACCTGCAAACACACGAGTGCAAGAATCTCGCTGCCAGCCAGCACAAGTTCGGCACCAAGACCTATCTGCAGAGTCTCAATGTCACCAAGAAAGCAGCAGCCTCGCTCTGCCCCAAAACAGCCGCAGATCCCGTGATTGTGACGATGCCGCCATCGCAGGTGGAGGACTCACAGAAGCTGCACTATGCGAGCGTGGCGGAGAAGACGTCGGCCATCGACCAGCAGGCGACTGGCGCTGGCGTCGACTTCGCGCTCAACGATTACATCGATGAGAACAAAATACCACAGGCGTCTGTAGATCCAGAGCAAGTCATGACCAGTCTACATGGTAAGCGTTGAACTTGGAACTGAGAGAGAGAGACTCCCTGTAAATGTCATGAGCTCTGTTGTAACCTTTGCATTATATCTTTACAGATCCACAGAAGTCGATAGCTGTTGTGAATGAGTTGCAGAAGGCTTCGTCGCTGCCCAACTCCACCGTCATGATCATTGTATTTGCGCTGATGCTCGCCTTCTTCTTCGGCAGCTTTGTGGGCATCAAACTTAAGAAGAAGTGCAATGAAAGTCGACTCGATGCCAGTCATCACAATCACTTTATCAAGTCAACGTAAGTTCTTAAATATAGTAATGGAATAATGCAATGTACTATAATTAACATTATGCCCACAGTCAATTCAAGCATCAAAACAGCGGCAAGGACATTAACTTGTTGATCAACTCGAATCCGTACACGACGACGCAAAAAACACCCAATCTCGATCTTGAAAAAGATCGCAGTCACGAGTGCAAGAACTCCACAGAGCACTTGGAGAAGGAGCTGCCGTGCAAGACGTCGACGCTGACAAAGGTGAAACGAACCTATATATGAGGGAAGCACTCACACAGAATGAACTCTATTGGTGGCCAGTTTGCCACAAGATTAGTCGAATTTCCGTTGTTTATGTTGCAGTAGTTATTAGTAAACCTCCCCAACGATTGGCCGTAGTTCATGCAGTTTTGACGACACGTTTGAAACGTGTCTCGGGGCCCATCCGAAACTGTTGTGTGCGCTTATCATTTACTTTAATTTCGTCAACATTTAGTTAAATTTATTGCTAATGCGCTGCCTCGATTACAACGTTAGCCGGAGACGTGCCTGTCACGTGTCACCCACCATCTCCGGCTGATTTGGGTCGCGCATCTTTATGTTTAGTTTATAGAGTATCGGCCAAGTGCATGAATTGAAATTGAGAGCTTCAAATAGTTTACATATCACATGTAGCAGGCACGCATCCGCGGTCGCACACAGAGATTGGCTATGTTTCTATTGAACGACGACAACAATTTCTGTTGCTGATCGCAGATGTTGATCCCACCCACAAAATCGAATATATTTCTCGAAAATTCAAAACGATTATTAATCTGTACAAGTATTTTGTTAGACTGAATGTTTCACTAATAATAATCTTGCTAGTTTTCTTTATTTTTCGGGTGCATGCGTATGCAGTAAAAGAATGCTAATTTAATTATAAATTGTGTCTAGTTTGTGGCTAACAAAAGGCAATGCAAATTGTATTTAAAATTTAAGCTCAACAAGGAATTGAATAATGGGGGAATAATGTATTTTTGTAACCTAACTTAGTGTCCCTAGGATAAGATTATTGAATCATTAATTATGCGTACAACACATCAAATAATATGAGGCTGATTCATAAGAACTGAGATCCCTTGACAACGGCAGCCCCTAAAAAGCAGAATACAATCACGCACAAAACAAAACAAAACAAAAAAGCAAAAAAAAAAAAGCAGAATTGCACGCGCCTTAAACAAAATACCATTTAATATATACATACATAATTATATGCCTATATTCAGGCCTTAAATGTAAAGTTAAACATTTAGACTAAGAATTATAATAAAATAGTTGCATGTAATTTAAAAACAGATCCAGCATTTTAATACGTTTATATTTACATTTTTTTAAGCTATTGTCCGTCCGTAACATGCAATTTTTTTATACACAATAATTCATAATATAGATATATATTTTTATATGTACATGTATCTAATATCGTAAGTTTTTAAGTACAACTTCAAACAAAAAATCACAAAAGAAAAACAACAAAAAATTGCAAATTTTATAACGAGAGTTTTAAATTACATATATCAAAATTTTTAAGAGTCAGGATTGCTTCTGCTCGAAGAACTCACACTACAACTCAAGAATCTAGATCACAAAGAAGCAATGAAAACCCTGAAATTCTCATATTGTGATAGATTATATTGAAATTTTTATGATAAAATATATTAACATAATATGCCTTTGTGTTTGAAAATAACAATGATATATATGGGAAAAAGCTGCATGCAAAATATCTACGAATGGATCTTCCCTATGGAGGAAATAAAAAAGATTTGTAAATTTTTAAAATATATATTTGTATGTATTGTAATTGATATATTGTTGTAAAGGAGTTCAATGAGCTATGCTAAATTTAATAAAGTCGTCTTTTTTAATACACTTTTTGGCATTTTCTCTGTGAATGAACAACTTTCAGGAAACATCCGAAATTAAAATTAACGCAGAGAGCAGGCGAACGTTATTAACCTGCACTGCTGGCGCCATCTACTGTCAAGAGATAGAAATCGGCCGCTGTGGTGAACTTTATTGTTGTACCCTACATGACAGTGGTGAATTCAAGAACTTTGAATTCGTACACAGCTGTTTTTGCTAAATATGTGTTTGAATCTGCATCTAATAACGCCTGTGCACATGTATATTAACCTGTAAGTAACACGATACTGCGCATGTCACTGCTTTCAATTCACAAACAGCACGTGCGAACAAAAAAAAAGCTTGTGGGAAAGCAACAGAGAGCGAAACGAGAGCAAATCAAATTGCCGGCTCTCTCTCACAGTCGCTCTGGCGTCACGGTCGCGCTCTCGCATGGAATCTTATAAGTGTTGGCACCACCCGTAAACGGTGTACGCTCAGTTGAACAGTTACAGTGGCAACAGCAACCTCCGCTGTGCTCTCAGTCCTTGCTGAGCGACGCGGAAGGACGGTTAAGGTTGAGTCATCTCAAAGGCGCCACCAGAGAATGTGCAACTTCCAAAAAAAATAGTGTAGAGATAAAAAAAAGATGTGTGAATTTTGTTTTGTGCATGCCTAAATCCCAACGATACAAGCCAATAATATATCTATAATTGTGTGCAAATAAATGAAAATTAAAGAAAAATTCAAATTATTCAGTGACTGCAAAATGCGCATGTGAAAATGGAGAGCTCACCGTCCAGCTCGATAGAAAAACAAATTGATCACTTCCTGGAGCATTTCAAGCGCAGTGCTTCCAAGGCCATCGATACCGAGTGGGGCAGTGGCAGTGGCAGTGGCAGCGATGCCATCAACAATGGCCCCTCCGGTAGTCCACAACGGCAGGCGCCGCTGCAACGCCTGCTACAGAAGACGAAGAGTCGCTCCAGTTGCCTAGACGTCTCGGAGCTATCGGGTAGGCCTACAAATACTGTGTCTACACACACAGAGGAGCATTTATGCATACATGTATTGTGTGTGAACATATCAAGGACCTTCTACTCCAGCATTGTTTGCTTTGCCATTAACTCGCATATTGATTTTCCATACTCCTTTGGTGTCACGGTTAAACTCATTATTCCTGACTTTGCTGCAATGTTCATGAGCACGACTACGAATTGTTGATAAGGAAATGACTAAATTGTAGATAGTAATGGGCTTCAGATAAAAATAGATATTGTTTAATTACTGGTATAGCTAGATTGATAACAAAATTACTTCGATTTAATTAATAATACGCATTTATATTTATATACGAGTAGATACGAAAATGCACCAATTATGTTCTACAATACAAATATAAACACGCAATTCAATCTAGAAACTCTTAAAACCCAAATTGGTGGATATAGCTCTTCAAGTTTCTGAGATATACATAAGTGTTCTAAAATTACAAATGCTTGTAAAATGGTGCCAGCATTTAACTCATTAAAGTGACTAGTTTGACTGGACGAAGAACTTTAACTACAGATTGCATATGAAGAGGCAACTAATACCTTCGTTTTGCCCTCTTGTGCATGTAGCTTATGTGAAATGCATATGCCACTTTTCAATTAGCTGCACTTCATTGGGCGCCCATATGAAATACAAACTGACATCGACATAACTGCTGTAGAGTGTTGCCCCCATCGCAATTGACGTAGCACTGCAAGTGGGCTTCAATTCTATTTAGGGTAGACGACGCTTATTGCTAATCACCGGCAACGTCAATTGTCATTTGTTGCTGCCTTTTGCATTCTTTTTAAGCCCACACGGCGATGTATGTGGCCTTGGTCTCTTAATTATATACAGGAAAAACACAAGAATCTGCATAAGTCTCAAAATATCATAAATAATTAAAGAAAAACTATCTCCCACCTAATTAAGTTCCACAGTTTACCACATCGGTCTTTAGTTAAATTCAAATTGTAACAGTCGATCTTGTGAATTTTCTAGTTCACGAACCATTTATGTATTGATCGTTAATTTGCTCTTCTAAATTCAACTACGCTTTTAGTGTTCTAAAATTTTTACAAACTCACTAATATTATTTTTGTCAACTGTGATTTTCAAATAAAATTTTTGTTGTTTGCCAAAGTTATTTACGATGCCACTGTAAACCAGTTCCGCTGTGGAACCACATTTGGATATTGAGCTATTTGGCGCTGTTAGCAGCAGCTGTTAATAACAGTATTCGTTTTTCGATCTCGCATTTTCCGAAAGTTATTTTTCAACGGAAAGCTGACCAGTAGGAGAAGAATAGTTGCATGGTGACATTAATATATTCTTGACAGTGCTTAGATTTTTTAATCGCCAAATTGAAAACAACCTAAAATAAAGCGCATTTTTATATGTTAAATCACGTTGTAACTATCGAGATTTCTATATTTTGGTTTATCTCTAACGCGTCAAAACCTATATTTCATAACGTTTTTTTATAACCGCGATACACCGTCTAAAGGATTAATTTATTCAAAAATGTTAAAAGTTTTAATTGTTTTTGACTGTTAAGAACATCGATGCTTGGTGTAATAAATCGATACCAAAACGATTTCATTGCATCGACAGTGCTATCGATTATTCTTCCCCTCTGCAATACCCGGTGCGAACGCGTTGAAAATATATATTTTGTGGTCTTCAAGAACGACCATATATTGACGAATTTATATAATTACTTATTAAAGTGCCATTGAATCATAGTGCAATATAATAATTGCTGTTCGAGTAGCTGCAAAATCTGAAGCCTTGTGATTCGAGTGTGTGCTCAGCTGTGTACATAAATAACTATGGTCTGCTAATGCAAATTGTTATTGTATTCGCATTTGTATCAAACGCGCATTATTTAAGTTGCGATTTGCTTGTGTACTAACAAAAGATTTAAAAGTGATCTTGTTTGGCGGCTGTTGATATGGATTATAATTTTGATTTCCGCCCCCTTTTATTTGCAAACAAAGCGAACTGCTCTTCAAAATGTGTATGTGTTCAATGTGTGTGTGTGCCTGTGTGTGATTATGGATGCTGTATGCGGGCGTTGTAACTTCTTGGCTCGTCATTGCCAAACGGATGCTAATTATCAGTGCCTTAACAGCTGGTGAATGTGTTTACAGACACACACATTCATACATTACAGCATGTGTGTAATGCATCTAGCAGATGGGCTGCTGCAATTGATGTTGTTGCTACCTGTTAAATACAGTTTGCTGTTAAGTCTCATCTGTTACATTTATTGCTGCCGTAAATAAATTTTTTGGTGGTCCAATATTTCACAAAACAAACGAATCGCTTTTGCACAAATCTATACTACATATGTGGCTATATTTGTGTGTATGCATAAATACATACATTATCCACTGTCAGCTCTGTGGGGTATGCAATTTACTTATGAACCACACAATACATATATACATACGTTGACGTCCATATGTGAGAACATTGATTGTTCGTTATTTTTAGTTTACCGGCGATTTCCAAACACCCAACACGATTGTTTGGGTAGAATAATTATGAGTAAATATATAAAAATATTCCAAATATAGTAGGACTGTGATAATACGATACGATATCAATGGAGTGCTTGCAGTGACAAATTACGAATTTAATGACTAAAGAGTAGATACAAAGTTTACCGCAATTACTCGGAAATCACGTACAAAGCTCTTAAAACAGGTGACTGCATTTTGTTTTTGTTGTTTTGTTTTATTAGCTTTTGTTTAATATACATATCACATAATAAGTGAAGGCATTTTTTTTGCTAGAGTTTTAATCGCTTCATTTGCATTTGGGGTGCTGGAAGACCCCAGAAACACTTTAATACAGGGAATCGAATAGTCGGCTTAATGAAGTCTACACAATTTGTAATACATATATACAAACTACTAATGTATTTACGAATTTTTCGCAAATTCAAAACAAATTAAGTAAAAGTGTGAAGGTTGAGACTAGCCGACTTGCAAATACGCTTTTGACAACAGTTTTCATTCATAGAAGTATGTTCCGATTGTAAGTTGAGTTTATTGCATGAGCTTGTTTGAAACATGATGAATGTAAAATAAAAATGGCCATAGTCTAGTTGAGGGGTTCGTCGCAATGAGCGCTTCTAAATATATATTTGTAAATACATGTGTGTAGGCCTCAACTGCCCCGCCAGGAATAAAACTATAGAAAGAATGCGAACGATGTGGAGTGCACTCACTTAATTGTGCAAATACTCACTGCGTAGCATGAGCCAGCCCTCGACGACAAAAGTAAAAGTTCAGTAAACTCATTACAGCTAAACGTAGCAGATTTGTGCCAAATATACCTGTTATTATGCGATATTATGCATTTGTAAAGACTATTAGTTAAGTTTTGCAGTTTTGGAAGACTTTCACATACACAACTATGAAACTATTAATATTTCAGTAGTACAATATTTGCCGATACTATATCCATAGACATGTTTACTTGTTAAAGACATGTTTAGTTTGCTGTTTACGCATTATTTATCCGATCGTTTATCTAATCTGGGAATTTAATTATATTCGGATAAACAGTACAGAAGTTATTCAACTGGGGAGAGTATTCCCCAGAGCTCTCTTATCTATAATTTTTACAAGCATCTTGAATGAGCGCTGAAGTTGTTTGAAATGAGAGATGAAATATGAGGAAATGCCATTCAGAATAGTTACACTGCTCTACGAGTGTTTATGACATCAACTTCAGTTTATTTTTATTCGTACTAGCGGAACTGGCGCTGTGGAACGGAACCAAAATTCAGTATACAATACGAGTGCAAATAATCTAATTGAAGCGTTAGATTCGTTGACAGACAAGCGAACAAGCGAATTTAGCTTTTCAGTTAACTTTTGTATCTGGGTATCGTTTTTTGTGGTGCTCATGGAGTGAGCAGCTGCTCCAATTGGCACTGCAGTCGTAGTCGCAGACACAGACAGCAGGCCAGAAGAAAGCTGAAGAAACGAGCGGTCTTTTCTTTTTTTTTTCTGCAATAGTCTTAAATTAAATGGGATTCTAACGATCGGGCGCTCGGTCGCTCGGCCAGTCATGCCAATTCTTCTCTCCACACGTTAATGTTAATGTTCTCTTACGCAAGCGTGTGTACTCTCTTTCTCGCACTCTCTCCCGCGCGATCTTTCTCTCTCTCTAGCCCGTTGTGTGCTCTGAACCAGCTGATGATGATGACGATGCGAGTGTTGGGTCTCAGTACCAAAGACTCGTCGAGTCAACAGCATGCGCTGCTTTTCAGTTACGCGATTCTATTTTCTTGTTGTCGTTGTTGGCGCGGAAAATACATAGAGGAAAAAGTGCCGCATAAGTGTTATTACTCACTCCCCTCTACGCCATAAGTCCATGTATGACAACTCGCGTACGTGTGTGTGTGTGTGTGTTATTAAAGCTGACATTCATTCGGGGAACTCAATACCCTAAGGTGTTTTTCGCATACGCTTCCAGATGGCTGAAAGTCGGACAAGCCGTAACCACATGTGATTTATTTACATAGACCGTAGTGTCTGCCCCGTAATCACGTTCGCAAACCGTATGCGCACCTATTTATCTCTACGAGCCAAACATACATTTGCAATTAGTGATACCCATACGAGTAGTGTTGTTACCCGTGCCAGGTACTATGGGAAACCAGGAAAGTCTGCCCGATGGTATGTCAATGAGCTCGATATCAACTTGTAGTTATCTGCGATAAGAAGCGCCTTCGTTAGCCTGCAAACACACAAAGGGAAACAATAACATTCCGCAGCCACTGTCCCGGTGAATCACATAATGTTGTTTATTCGCGCGCGTACAAAAAGAAAAACTATCATTGGAAGTCCTCTGATTGATTGGCAATTGATAATAGATTTTAGTAGCGCATAATAAATTGAATTGTCACATTTGAGACGTTCAATTAATGTAGAATTGGTTAAGCAATTGAGCAATTTGTTAAAACTTGAATGTATTTAACGCTGTTTTGTTTTCAAAAAAGTTTAATTCTAATCTGAAATTGCAAATTAAAGTTGTATAAACTATTTGTGTACAAGTGGAGAATGATTAAGCAAGCATTGAGTTACTTTTCTCAAATACTTTTCTTTATTCTATTTATTGACGTGACATTTCAATTCGAAAATAAACACAATCTGCGGATGGGCGCTCTTTATATCGAACATTGTTCTTTTGTTCCTAAAGTCTGGGATTAACGCTGTTTCGAAGGACCGACGGACAGACTGACTGACGCATCCAAATTGACTCAACCATTGAAACTGATTCACAGCTTTGTGCCTTAAAAGAGGCGCCGTAGTCTTTAACTCAATGATATGAGCTGTAATAGTACAATTACACGGTAAATATTTCATAATAGGAATTATAAATTAAATAAATATTACTACAAATGTTATTGGCCGCGACAGCGATAAAAATGTATTTAAATTGCATAATATTTGTGCAGTGCGATTGAGTGCAATGGCACATCTTAATTGTTATATTGCTCGCCAACTCACTTGACTTTTAACCAAGATGCCTTATGAAGCTGGACAGCTACCTAAAAGTCTAGGGTCCAAGTCTAGCTACACGTATATTTAAGCAGAGTGATAGGTCAACTCAATTAAAATAAAGTAGTTGTTCTGACAGCTGGAATATATGGTAGAAGATGATAAGTTTGAAGTACGTTCCACGGAACTGTATCTTCATTCATGTATCTGCTGAAACTGCAGATGTTGCACAGCACCTTGGTCTGCACTCTGCCACAGCTCTCAAGTGCGGCTGCTTGGACAGCAATTGAGGAAAGTACTACACCTGTTTACGAGCATTACCTCTTGCTCAATGAATAGCAAATACTTTAGTAGAAGAGCTAAAAAAAAGAGAGCGACTTGGAGTCGGGGGAAAAAGAGAGAGCGAGAGAGAGAGAGAGAGACGCATAGACTTGAGCAAGTGCTGCGTCTGCTTTAAAATGGGTCAAAGCTAAAAACAAAACGCACCATCCATAACCACTTCGCAGATATGTGCATTCACACTCGCTCGCTCGCACTCACACACGCGAATGGGGGGCTTGGGCGAGTGTGTATAATAATCATTCATGTTTGTGTACTCGGCATGAGATTGCTTATAAAAACCGCGCGTGTGTGTGTGTGTGTGTGCGTTTTCACACCACATTTGAAATGATTTTGATGATTTCGGAAAATGCTTTGCCGCATTTGAATTATGAGTTGGGCAGCGTTGAATGCAGATGCTAATGATTCCATTTGGCTTGGCTTCTTTTATTTCCGGCAACAGACAATGATGTGGAAACTGCGCTGGCCGAGTCCCAAGCCATTGTGATGAGCGCATCCCAGACACAGCAGCGACAGCAGCAACAGCAGTTGATCAACCACCACATGATCGACTCCCAGATCTCGGTTAGCAGTGGCGCCTCCATACAGACGGCCATCTTTCAGTCGCTCAGCAATTCGCCGGCGCACACAAATCGCAGCACGGGACTGCTGCAGCACACCACCTCGACGATCAGCAGCAACTCCAGCACGTCGGTGAACTCGCAAGGGGTTGCCTATGCCGCCGAAGCGCTGATCACCCAGCGACCCGCCGAGCAGATCAACTCTTTGCTGGAGCACATTAGTCCCGCTCAAGCGGCGGCCGCGATGAGTGGCGAGGGCGTGCTCAACATAGCCGATGTGGCTGATTTGTTGCATCCGCAGCACGCCATCATCACGGGCGGTCGCTCTCAGGAAGGTTGTCCCCTCATCATCTTCCCCGACAACAACAACTTCAACGCGATGGAAGAGGCCGACTACCAGAAGCTCATTTTGTACCTTAGCTCAGTGCCATCGTAAGTGCAGAGAATGCTCTATGCTTTTCGTATCTCTCATCTGTTATCTGAAACGCTTTTGCAGCCTCCAAGATGCCGATCTCGGCTTCCACTTGATTATCGATCGTCGCAAGGACAGATGGACCTCGGTGAAGACAGCCCTGCAGCGCATATCAGTGAGTCGTGAAAGTCTGCTCTTCAAGTTGATCGTTTCTAATTGATATATTCGTTTGCAGATCTACTTCCCCGGCATTATACATGTGGTCTATGTGCTGCGTCCCTCGGGTCTCTTCCAGAAGGCCATTTCTGAGGTGAGCTCGAAGTTCTCGTCGAAGGACGAGTACCGCTTCAGGCTGGTCGTCTGCTCAGCTCTCTCCGATCTGCACGAGTTCGTCGATGCCAGCCAACTGACGCCTGACATGGGTGGTTCACTCATTTACTCGCATCACGAGTGGATTCAGCAGCGCATTGTAAGCCTTATCAAAAACGTATACGTTTTGATATACTAAGACCATCTATTGCTTGCAGTCACTTGAGAAGTTCTCCAGCTTGACGCACCAAGTCTCTGCCGAACTGGATGTGTTTATTCAGGCCATACATGACACGGAGTTTCCCAATTCCGTAGAGGCGACCCGAAAGCTACTCGAAGACCAGGGCGTTGACTATGCGCGCTTAAAGGTTAAGTCTGCATGATTATTTTAAGAGCATATACTGATTGATGGGTATTTTGCAGGACGAGATACTTGCGGCAGCCCGACATGGCGAGACGTTGTTAAACAAAATCAAGTCGAACGACGAGCTTAAGGAATTCTCCGAACGCACCGGCAACGTCAGCTCCATTGAGAGGTAGATACACTGCTCGTGCTCTGTACACTATTGAACATAAGTTTGGTGTTTTTGAATTGCCCTGTTACCGTATTCTGCAGTATTTGGTGCGATCTTTTCTAACTCTTTAACTCTATTAACGCGTTTCTCTCAATTAACCAATTAACTTAACTTAACTAACTCCTCTTTTGATTAACTCTCGAAATCTATTCGCATTTGGTTTGGTTTTTTATATAGCTCTGCACTGGTTTTTATACTTGATACTTATCCAATAACTTTTATATTTACCTAACTACATTGAAAATATTTTGAAAAAGATTCATCAGCATTTCTAGACACATTGATTTCATTTCCTCGCATAGTTTGTTCTCATTCATGTTTATCGTTGGTGTCAATCGTGCATTTCTTTCATTGTGTTCTGTTTAAAGTAGTTCTCGAACTTGATACAAAATACTAACAAAACTATTAATAGTAAACTAATTGTTTAATTACTGTTTGAACTGTTCCTTAAGATTAAGCAATTATAATGGCGGCAGCAATTATAAAAGATATTTTTTGTCCTTAACTTACACAACCTACTTTTCAAACATTTGTGATAATGATAGTTTAGTTTGATTGTAATTGAGCATAGGAAATATATTAGTTTATGTACCATGTATGTCCCCCATGTAATTGGTTATGTTTTTAATTAGAATCTTTTAGAAAAGGATATAAATTATAACTTTGCACTTACGTTAGGTAAACAGGAAGATTTATATATACTTTATTTGAATTTAGCGGATAGATGTGTTTAAGTTTGTATCTCCTCGCTGTGGACAGTTTATTTGCAGTGGAAATATTCGATCCGATTTGGTTTAATTATTGCATGCACATAAAACAGCAGCTTCATGAAGAAAGTTTCGCTTTATAATAGAGAATGCATGTATGTCTATTTGTTTAAACACCAGTCTGTCACAGACGATCCTAGCTAACATTTTAGTTATGCCAACTGGATCTCATGACATCCACATATCCATGCAGTCATGCACAAGCACATTCAACAGTCACATTCACAGCCACATTCACAGTCACATCCACAGTCACAAGCACAGTCACGGGCACACGCATAGATCTACTTATTTAAGTGATGGGGAATTAGCTTTTAAGCTCATCTGGATGTCACTCATTTCACTCATTAAGCTGTTGTCTCGTTGTCTCTTGTCTTTTATCTTCCCTGTTGCGCGTTCTCGCCTTTGTCACTCGCAACGTTCCCCACAAAATATTTTCAAAAATCGCTAAATCGCAATCTCGAAATCTCGTACTCTTGAAAACAATGAATCGAATTAAATGTTGATGTGCAGATCCAGTGCAGGGCAGCCAATACAACGCCAACAAATTATTTATCACCAACAATATAAGATTAAGCAACCCCAACATTATGATGATTGTCGCGATTACCGTAGACTGCTCGTCCAGCTGGAGGAAACGGAGCGTCGCTTCGACGAGTTCTGGCGCACGCATCGCAATCGCCTGGAGCAGTGTCTTCGGCTGCGCATGTTCGAGCAGGATTTCCGCGAGCTGCAAGTGAGTCGCATCCCTCAATCGTTGTACCTGGTGCTAGCTAATGTGTGTTGATTTCTCTTGCAGATCATCTTCGATGGGCATCTCAAGACGGTGGCCGACATGACAGAGATCGGCGAGAGCGTCGATCGCGTGGCCACGCTCATACAGGACACGGAACAGTTTCGTGCCCTCATCAAATTGGACGTGGAGCATGCCGAGGAAGTCATTCAAACTGGTCAGCAGCTGGTGGGCTCTCGCGGCGTCTATCCCTGGGAGATTGTCCAGCCCAAGTGCGATGAGCTGCAGCGCGTTTGCGACATTATCGACTTGCGGCTGACGAAGCGCCTAGAGATTCTGGCGAAGAACAGTGAACTCATGGAGAGAGTTGAAAAGGTGAGCACCTATTTCCTAATGTTATGTGGCATCATCTAATTTGCTCGTCTCTCTCTCTCTCTTTTAGGCTAATCAATGGTGTGCCAATGGTGTGGAGCTCTTGGCCTCCCAGAGAATCGAGAAGTGCTCGGTGTCGGCCGATCTCGCCGAGCAGAGTCTGCACGAAATTCAAGCGTTTATCGCATCTGCTTCCGATTTCAAATTGTCCACGCCAAGTGAATTCAAGAAAATATTTTTAGAAAGCACTACTCCAGAAACCAAAGCACTTGTATCTCAGGTGAGTCTTCCTAACCAGAAATTTCATTTGAAACATTATTTTAAATTTATATAGTTTTTGTTGAGCTACCGATACATACAAATATAGCTGCCACTGACTTCATTAGACAAGTCTTGGGAAACTATTATTAAAGCCAGAGAAAATCGCTGTATTTTCTCAATAAACACTCACACAATTTCCTTTCTCCGTCTGCAGAGAATTGATGTAAGCACGGCTATTGACCCGAGCAGTGGTGTCGATGGCTGTTTGTCAGCGTTTACCACAGATGTCGATTGACCAGGTTGAAGAATTGGCGCTTGGAATTGTTGTGCATCGCAATGCAATGCATTGCAATTGTGATATAATTCACAGACAGGTTCTTCTTGCTGTTTCTGCAACAAGTCGCTTCTGCAGTTTATCCATGTACGAGTACAGTTAGATAACAGCGCTGGCAAGGAAAGTGGGGCATTCTTTAATTCAACTGGCAGCGTAATGCGTATTTAAATGCTGACAAACGCTTTCAAATCAACCGGTTCACAACGCCAGCCAGTAGATTTCATGGCTAATTAAAAAATATACATGTGTAATTGATAAGAGTACTCGTCCAACGCACTTGAAACCTGTACTTCAACAAATCCTTCAACTTCCTGTACTTTGCTTAGCGCAGAGGCGGCTGTTAGGTTTTAAATATACTTGCCGCAATGAATGCAACCATTTATTCATTCAACGAGTATTCGTGCACTCTTGCGTGGATTTAGTTGGCAGACATGTTCGATCTTTGCTTCCAACTTCAGCCTCATCTCGAGCATCAAACCAAACATGTTTGATGCTCAGGTTTGATCGTGGTATAAGATGGAGCAGCATATATGTATGTGCATAACTAAATTTGGATAAAAGTATTTCGAGCTACTGATAAGTTTTATTTGAATTTTATATTGACGGAAATAAAATAAAGGAGGGAGATATAATGGTTTCCCTCATTTCAGCAAGACATGTCTGTAGTAACATATACAATTTTAAGTTACAAATTATAATCTTACAAGTATTAGCTGCATTCAAATTATACTATAATGAGCATAATAGCTTGGGCTCAATAGCCGAAAAAAGGTTTCAATAAACATTGTGATGCTTAACCTACACAAATAGAGCACGAACTTCAGGTCGTCGCAGCTTTTAGGTCTCCCGACCCATGCAGCTACAAAACGATGACCCATTTCGCTAACCCCATTGCATTTCCAGTTTTTGGTTAGGTATTTATTCATTTTAAGCAATAAGTAAAAAGTTGTCGTTCTGCTGAGCATTCCCCAAAATGGGTCAGCGAGACCCGTTTAGATGTTTGTTTCTCTTCTTTTTTTTACCCACAGCCAGAATATTTGCGCTGAAGCATTTACATTTTTTCTGGACAGCTACAGTGACTGTTTGTGCAGATGGTTATGTGTGTGTGCGACTGTGTGAGTGCATGAGTTTACTCGCAAAATGATTCTGACACAATTCAGCCTTGTGTGTGGACCTGGACCGCTTTCATTCCAGTCCAATCGACGCGGTGGTCGTTTAACCAGTTGCCGCACTGGACATCCTTGCCATTACGTTTAAAAGTTGACTATTAAAAGATTCTATCATAGTTTGATAACTATTAACTTACGATATGTGTCGATTGCTCAACCAGAGTTGCATCATGGCACAATTAGCTAGCCTACTTTCCCTTGCTACCAAACCAGATTCGTTCAAATTATTAGTTTTGTAGCTACCATAAATCTGCGGTCTCTGGCTTAATGTCGAGTACACTCAGCATATGTGCTATTATTCTGTTTCCTTGAAGAAAGAAAAAGAAATCGCAGACCGGAAGGACGGCAAGCTACTCATGTGAATACAGCAATAATTGCCACTCATCCTCCGCCTTGAGCTATTGCTGGTATTCCTTCTCAACACAAGTGGGAAAACCATTCAAGAGGCAGAGACGAGTCAAGTCCCCGCCTTGAGTTCATTCACAGCGTAGGCGACGTCTCCTGTTAAGGTCAACGGAAGTTCAAGTCAGCAAACTGGTCGTGCATCTTGACAAGTGCCCGGTTGAGCGCGTTGACAGAGTTGCCAACATTACATAAAATGCCTTGATTACTAACGTTGAGGAAATTCCCAAAAATTGGAAAATTAATTGCACCACGCAAATTTATGAAAATACATTTAATTTATGCGTAAAAGCTAAATTAAATTAGGGATTGAAAATAAAGGTAAAGGTAATAATAATAATATTTATTCAAATAGTATTTGCTTATTTTTAAATAGAAAAATAATTACTTCCAATTACCTGTAATGAATAGTTAAACAATTGGCTGCGACTACCCTGTAAACAAAAATGTATGGCCACGCTGATGGAATAAATAACGCTTAACAACATTACAAAAGATTTAAGCACATGGTTAGCTCATCGCCAAATCGTCGATTACATTTTACGAGTATTATGCATTTGATAAACTGCACGTGTTGCATGGAGTTTTTCGCAGAAAGCCACATAACTGGTCAGCTGCCTCATCGATGCATATGCATGGCCAGCCAAGCCTGCACGCCTGCCAAACTCTGCTGCACGCTGCCTGTGGCACGCTGAAGATGCGCCTGTTGACAATGCGAGTAGGTTCATCGCGATGCCTCGGCGAAAGCAAAAGTGAAAGCGGCAATTGTGCTGGCACCGCCGCTGTCGTCGGCTATTACATAAAATGTCAAATGTCACGACATTGCCAAATGCCAAAGCGATATCCTCCAGGCGCAATTCGATTATGCAACTTGCTAGTTATCGATTAATAGGCCCAACCTAAAGTTCAGGAAGCTTATTTACCAAACATATATTCATATGCAGTTTGACTTTGCAATTGATCTTTTGCATAATTTTACAACGTTTTTTTTAGCTTAGACAACAGAAGCGTTTTTCGCCGAATTTAAATAATTTTTTAATCAAAAAAAGCCACTTCAAGTTGAGTGCAATTGACAAGTCAGCCACGCCTGCGTGCCTCGATGCAGAGTTGATGCACTTTCGTTGTGGCACAAATTCAATTGTTACTTGTGTTGCTGTTATTGTTGTTGTGGTGTGTGCCACCTTCAAGCAAAACCTTACTTTTGTTTTCTACTCTTTTTCTACGCTTTTTACCACGGCTCAGCTCAACAAATCACGGTGAAAACGCCTGCGAATGCCACTAAATTCTCCTACATAATTATACGGTTGCCTATTTTGCATCCACACTTGTTGCGGTTGCCACCACTACACCAGTGGCAATGTCGTACAAATGTGGCTAGGGGCAAACGTAATTAATGTCGGCCTGCGATTTATATAGTTGAGCAAGCGATAATTACAGGTTCAATTAAAGGACACAAGTTCACTAGTTCGATTTTTCCAGCTCACGCAATTTCGATTACAGCTGAATCGATTCTTTTGTCGGGTCTTATCGAAATTTGAATGTGAATTTAAATTCGTAATTGTATGCAGCTTATTGCTCTTGTTATATGCGTTTTGGGTGTTTCCCTAGCTTGGCATCTTAGCACTTTCTCTTTACGGTGACACACTCTAAGAACTCACCTGTTTTTTCTACTCAACATTGCTGTAAAAAATGACGAAATGTAACGTATTGAAGTGTACCGATAAATCTCTCTTTGTGTGCAGTAGATGACAATAGAGAGCTTACAATTCCGTTGATACGACAATATCAAACAAATTTCGAAAGTGTCGAGAACTCTTTGGCCAGCTACTTATTGTCATGAAGCTACTTAAATACTTGGACAATAAATGTTGATATTCCGTTTGTTTTTGTTTGCAGGTACTGCAGCGCATTGACGATGTGTCGCTGATGTGCGACAAGCGCATTGCGAGTCTCAAGAAGCTGGCACTGAAACCACCGCGTCCTGTGCAACAGGTTACCCCCGAGCCAGCCGTGCCCCTGCAACCGCCGGGCGGAGCGCCCCACCTCTTACGCCGCAAACAAATAAAGGTGAGTGTCCATTCGACATAGTCACTGCCAGCTCCCAGATGCGTCGCCAATTGTGACTGCTCGCTGAATATGCAATGCGTTGCCAGCTTGCAATCGCAGTCGCAGTCGCATTTGCATTTGCATTTTTAAGAGATTCCTAATTAAACAATGACACCGCTGCTGGCACCACACTGACGCAGCTGTGGCTTGGCTTGGCTTACAAATTTCTTTTTGTTGGATTTAGATTTGTGTGGTACAAATTTCAAGTTCATTGTGCAAAATTCACACGTTGCTCTTTTTATCTGGCCAACTGCGACTGAGGCCAATTGTATTTGGCCGCAGGGCTAAACAAAGCCCAAGCCGAGCGACGCTTTGCCTCGCCATGATAAGACAAATGCTAGGCCAGCCACAAGTTTCACTTTTTCCGACTGCGTAAATCATAGATTACGGCTGTGGCGAAGACAACGCCGACCCATAGCTGCGGGCAAGCTGTGCAGTCAGTTGGTAGGTGGCGAGAGGGCAGGCTGGGAGGAGGAAACGCGTCTGTCCCATTAAAAGTCGTATGGCGTCCAAAATGCTTGACCATCAGCAAGACCAAAATTTCATAATTACCTTCTCCGAGTCGCACAATTGTGCAGCAGTCACTCAGTCAGTCAGTCAGTCAGTGAGCCAGTCGGTCTGCTCATAATTGAGTTGAACCCTCGGTGCCATTTACCATTAGGTTTATTTAATGACCGACAAGCAAAAAAGCAGAAAAAACATTTACGCTCCACCATTAGCAGACTGTTTCCATTTATACGACTTGCAACTGTTTAGGCCAAATACCAAAATAATACTATATTTAGCCGAACGATTCCCTCGTCCAATTACTGTTTCTCAAGTGATTAGCCTAAGATAATGAATGGCATGTAACATAGATAAAAAGATGTGCAGATACGTGAGTAGACTGAAATTTGTCTCTGAATTATAAATAATTATGTGCATGAGAAGAAAGACAAACATAAAATTGAATCAATATACATTGATTGAGAGGAGTATATTTGAATAATTATTATTCAAAGTAAATTAAGTACTTAGAAAACTGTTCGATGAAAGGCCTTTCTACACAAATTGCCGACACACAGTTAGCCGCAAAGTGCTTTATCTGAAGGCCCGTCGTGGAGCAGAGAAAAACAGTTCTCCAGCCAAAGGTTGAGGTGGCAAATTAACATTTCCGTTGGTCAGTTGTTGCCGCTGTGCGAAGTGCAGCAGGAACAACGCTTTTCAATTCCGCATTGCAAATGAGGCAATTTCCATTCTACTGGCAAATTATGCTTTTCTGAATTACGGTTAACTCGTGCAGTTTCCCGCTTATCGCTCATTTCCAATCATTTTCCGATCTTGGCACGTGCCCTGCAATCACAATTCATGGAAAGTACTGAAAGAAATAAAAGCTACTCATTGTTCAAATGCATCCATTGGTTGCTGCATTTCTAGGCGTTGCAAAGTGGGGAAAATGCCATTAAAAATCGAACGATTCGTGGATATAATTTATATTCAAAGTGTCTATCGAACTTTACGCGATCACATCAGATGAATATTTGCTCAAATATATTATCGTATATTAATAAAGAACTTACTTTATTTGGTGTCTTTTTTGTTCATACCTTACCTACATTGCTTTTCCGAATATTTGATGCAAATATACTTGACTTGCTTATAGCTGAACTCATTAGCTCGACAGTCGTTTGAAATACATTCGTATTGCTTTTGACTGTTTTTCTGTTGTCTACAGTCTGCAGAATTAAGGCTAATACTTCGGATGTGCGCAAGAAGAGATACTTTCTAATGCGATCGAGTTCATTTGCTGCAATCAGCCTGCAAGCGAGGCCACTTTTCAGCAGCTTTTTTGCCCAGCTGATTACCATTTTGTGTGGTGGAGTGTGTTTTTGCTTGCAGATCTTCTGTTGCTGCCGCTGCAGTTCTTCAGCTACGTCTGTCTAGATGATTGATGGCTGCTGTTTGGAGTTTGGTGTCGGGGACTATTGTCTGTGCTTGTGCTGCTTTTTATCGTCGCTGAAACAGAAATATGTTATGGCCAAGCAGCAGTTCTTGTCTCTTCGTGCTTTTGCACAATTCCAGCTGACATTCCTAATGTCTATCGATTGCAACAGCTGCGTTGTGTCGATTTCTCCGTGCACAGGTTGCCATTGAGCAACCATTACTACAAAAAAAAGAAACAATCGAAAGTCTTGACGCGTGTCGTTGTTAATTTCGACAGTGTTCATCAATTGAAAAAGGGGCGCAGAAGCAGCTCCCTCATCCCAGTTGCCGTCTGGATGGCTGGCCAGCTTAGTTGTCTGTCCCCCGATTTTCTCCGTCTCCGTCTCCGTTTGGCTGCGTGAGCATCAGAGAGTAGCTGTCTTTATGTGATTGTTGCATTCACAGCTTTTCCATAATTAAATAATTAATCGTCATTTTATTAGGCTTGCTAATGCTGAGCTATGCGCTCTTTCACTTTCACATTTGTACCGCGCGGCGTATGCGCGATATTAAAAATTATAATACGCGACGCCAATTGAATGTGTCGCTGCTCGCTGTCATTTTGTTGTTGTTTTCGGCATTGTTACTGTTTGTTGTGCGCACACACAGCACGTAAACAATTTCCATTGTCGTTGCTTTCGGACGCAACCGAGGTTAAGTAAGTGCAGCAACCGGAGACATTACGTACTTGTGGCACGTATCTCAGGGATACCAAATATGGCGCAAGACACTTTTGCAGCCGCCTTGAACTGCGCGGCGCTTTAACCACCAGACCGTGTTGCTACAATCAGAGGACACTCGCAAGTCAAATGCACATCTTAAATATGTTTAATTGCTACTCAAAATCACAGTTACACAGTTATATCAAAATATTTTAATCTACTGCTAGCCGTAGTTGAAGGAAGGGGCCTCACTGAAATGCAAAGAGTGTGGTTAGCTTTTGCTTGATTCAGAGAATCGCTTTACACCTACAATTTGGCAGTATTCCTCGCACTCGGCTCGGCTGTAGAAACGATTGTCGTTGCCACCGCAGCCGGAGTAAACGAATTTTGCGCATCTCCGCAGCTTGGAGGAGTAATGCCATTGGCGAATACGCGCCTTGCAAATGCCATAACTTGGCGGATCACTGCAAATAACTGAAAGCAGAACAGGGATTAGCATACGTCTCTTCATACTCGAATGGCAGCCTGCTTACCTATGTGACGTATCAGATTATCCACGCTCCACGCCGAGATCAAGGAGAAGCTCAGGAGCAGCGTCAGGCAGGCGAAGCAGAAATGCAGCATGTTGAGCTTCATGATTGTGTGGTAAGCTTGCTGGACGAAGTGTGTCTAGCTGAAAACTGAATGTCTTTCCAGAAAAACAGCCGCATTTTATAGCGAAATCGTTGCAAAGCCCTGGAAATGTTCACAAGTTGATCACAACTTTGCAGATAAGGCTGATGACTAAATAAGAATAAGTCTGCATTGCAGCTTTAACAATTTAATTGGATGACGGAAGGGTTGGACTATTTATGCAATTACAAAATGCAAATATTATGGTCAACCTCCAAGTAACCCACTCAAATATTTAGTGTAGGGTATAACAGCTGTTAAAGGCGACTAAAAATAGTGGCACTTAATTAGCAAAACCAGCGTCAAAGACTTCTGGACTAAGATGAATGCAAGCAATGAGTGTGGTTCGTTGCTGTGTGTGTTTTATTCAGCAGTGTTGATTGCGAGTGCTTTTCACTTTCACTGTGACCGGAGTTGTGGCAAATCAACAGCCGAATTCAAATCCAAATCTCTGCGAGACATTGACAAGTTTCTAAAAGCGACAAGCAATAACAAAAAGTGCAACACGTTGTGCATGTCAATCAAGATGATGGTCGAAAAAAAAACAAACGCCACAACACTGTGCAGGCGAGCAAATTGGTCAGCAGAGCCCCGCCCGCAGTCTTGGATGAATCGTGCAATCGCTCAAGAATTTCACTCGACCATGTTGACGGCACGTTGTGTGCGGGCCAAGACACGACATGGCTGTGGCTGTGGCTGCCTTTAGGCCCGGTCGAGTGAGCCATGTGTGGGGCATTCGCAAAAGTATCTCAGAGATACGCAATGTATCTGGCGTTGCCTAATTGCAAACACGTACGTAACTGCGAGATACTTTGCAGCCTGAGAACTTTCACGGCACTTCCGGATGCCCAGCTACCTGTCTCCAGTCGCAGATCTCGCAGTCTCGCTGGCCCTTTGATCGAGCGCGACGTCTCAGTGAAATTGCCGTAAAAACTGCGTATGTGTTTCAATGCCCGGCAGCCAAGGGAAGAAGGGTATAATAACGTAAGTGGCTAAGGAATTTACGGAGTAGACAGCACTTAAAAAGACTTCAAGTTTTAAACAAATAGATGGCTGACAATTAAGAGCCATGGCCACAAAGCTTAAGAACAAAATTGCTGTAGGAAAGATCTAGTTTATTTTAGAATTTTGCTACACTTCCCACATTCGATGTTGTCAATGCAAAGCTTTGATCATATTTAGCGGGTATCTCGCAGTTGGTCACAGCTGCGTGTCGCTTTCCTATTTGGTTTTTATGTGCACGGTGAGCTACTCAGGTGTGCAAATACTCGTGCTGGCTGTGAAATCCGCTAATAGCGCAACATGTTGCGCAAAAACCGATTCGGCAATAAGTGCGCAGATGTGCCAAGAATCGCATAATGTGTGTGCACAGCGTTCACAGCGGCTGCTGGCCTTTGAACCTGTGGGCCAGCAGCTCGCCCAGAAATGCGACGAGCGCCGCGGTTATGCCCAAAACCCAGACGAGCAGAATGCCCGCGAAGTTGGACATGCCCAGGGTGACGGGTTCGATGTTAATATCGTCTTGACCCTCCACCACTGGCATCGTGCTCTCCACCTGCTGTTGCAGTTGCACATTCAGATTGTCGGCGACCACGCGATACTCCCAGTACTTGTCGAAGCCGGACGAGTGCCAGCGATAGATGAGATCGTTGAAGCGCCCGAGCAGCGGCCACAGACGTGGCACAAACGCCACCGTGTACTGATAGTAGAGATCCTCCTGCATGATGACCAGCTGATCGATGGCCTCGCCGGTTATATAGTCGGCAATGGCAAAGTGGCCTGCAAGGCAAGTGTTATGCGAGCAACGGAATGAGACGAGAATTTGAGCACTCACCGAAGGGCAGTCGCTCCACAGTGAAGCCCATGCGTCCAGTTGTCGCCATGGCCAGCAGCTGCTCGTCGCCATAGATGTGAAAGCTGCTCAGCAGGTCCTGCACCAGCGGCTGAAAAAGCAAGCTAGAAGTCAGAAGCTGCAGCTCAATCTCTAAAACTATCGATAGTTTAGAGCATTTGTAATGAAATTGTTGTGATTGTTTGTGATATAAAATTGGATAAAGTGGTGGAATTGATTAAAATATTTTCATTAAAAACAGATTAATATTAAGACTGTTACAATCAATGAATATTTTTCGATTCAATTGTAAAGTGCTTCTCGTAAACTCAAACAATATTTATCGATATTGTTATCGATGTTCAATCCCTGCAATTTCTATTGCGATACTCACATCGTCAGAGCCGCGTATGGCGGAGACCCACGCCTCCGAGTTGGCCGCCCACTGCAGTCGATGGCTGCGCATGCGCTGCATGGTGTCCGCCGCCTCGCCGAGACTGGGTATGGTCAGAATGCTGGCCAGGCCGCCGCCGTAGATGCTCGTGATGATGATGTCGTTGAGGAAGCAGGCAAACAGCAGCACACGCACCGTCACCGACTGCACATTGCTGTTGCCCGACTGCGAGATGAACAGCTTGAAGGTGGTGACCGCTCCAAAGACCCAGCTGCTCCACCATACACTGGCGCGCTGCAAAGACGCCTCCGTCTCCGTCTCATCGTAGAGCTGCAGTTCGCTGCGATGCGCCAGCACCAGACCAACTGCCTCGATGGCCAAGCAAAGCAGCACGGCGGCCCACAAGGTGCCCTGGAAAGGCTGCAGCGGCAGATACCAGCTGGCCAGGCGATGGGGCGCCGGCACCAGGCAGGTGATGCCCGATCGCACCAGGTACATGGACATGTCCAGATAGGTGTAGTCGTCGTACCACGAGTACATGGCGCCAATGCAAACGTCCGCCTTGTGCTGCACGATCATGCCCATGGCTCCGTCGCCCGACGTGTTCGGATAGATGGTGCCCCAGTCGTAGGCGTCCGCTAAAGTTTGGGTGCATCAGTGATTGCTTCGCTGTCGAGCAGACTTGCCACTCACATGTGTCGATCTGCACGGTGCAATTGAACTGCTCGCAAAAGCTGAGCACCACACGCATCTCGGTGCCATCGATGTAGACCTTGGGATGATGCAACTGCCCCACATCCCGTGCATTGCTTCGGCTCTCACTGCTCTGCGAAAGGCGAAGAGCAGCTCTTGAAGTCTTCACTTTGACTTGAGGATGTACTCACCTGCAACTGCTTGATGACCGTGTAGGGTCTGTAGTCGAAACCAGCGACGACCACCTCGCGACCCTGCAGATCGCTCAGCTTGTCGGGGAAGAGGCGACTGTTGAGATGAAACTGCTGCTCGCTGGCATCGTACACATCCAGCAGCTGCAGTTGAGCAGGTTGCTCAGCTCGTGGTCCCGCATACTTGTTAGTCTTCAACTTGAATGTTTGACTCACTGCGGAATTGCGCACGACAAAGAGTATATTGGGCTGATCTGAAAGGTGGACAACTAAAACTGAGACTTAGCTTGAGACAATTCTTAAAGAATTATGGATTAGAAGCAGGTAAATAGTAATAAAACTTCAATAAGATTAAGTCCACAAAATTCACGAAGCATTCAATTTTACGAAGACCTAAAATATTATGTTAAATAAGATTATCAACATCTTCTATATTTGCAAAAGTGTTGTTTCACTTTGATTATTCTATTAATCAATACAAAGCTCGCTTACCCTCAAAGAAGTACTCCCGACAACAGAATTTCTGCAGTTCGTCAGCCACCAGAGCGAACACAAATTTGTTGTACAGACTGCGCCAAATGGAGTAGATCGATGCCTGCGAGAAGGCGGCCACAAAGCCAGGAATGTGGCCACCAAACACAAGGAAACTCTGTGTGGCAAAGGAGGTAATGGTATTCCTGTGTTCTATTAGTTGAGAGCTATTACCTCGCAGTGGGAAGTCTCTATGGAAATGGTCAGCTTTAGCAGCAGGTCGTCGTAGGGTAGCTCGTTCAGCTTTAGCTGCTCTTCCTTGACGCTCGCATCCACCACGTTATTCTCGAAGCTGCCAGCCAAAGTGTCCAGATGGATGACCACAAAGCTCGAGTAATTCTCAATTCTTTCCGACAATTGCCAGTCGAAGTCGCCATGCTCCAATATGCAGACAGTGCTGCCATTCAAGTATCTTTCAACTAAATTGTGAGTCAGAGATTAGATAAGTAAACGAATTTGCAGACTATCTTACTAATGATATTCAGAATGAGCGACCAGCTCCTGTCGATGAGCAACATCTTCAGCTGTTAGTTCTGCGAGGACTGATTAGCTGCCAAACTGCTAGAAACTCATTGGGTATTCAAATAGTATTCGTTTGTTAACTGTTTGTTCTCCTGCCACAAATGAAGCAATTGACCAATTCAACTCTAAACTGTTTGTTTAGTATCGGTCATTTTGATTGTAAAGCAACAATTTGTGGTAGCCGAAAGTGAAACCAAATGTGCAATTTGAACGAGCATTCCTTATTGCTTTCCCTGCATTTCCCGCACTTACACACGCCATAAAATTGTCTAACGTAAAGTACACAAATTACTTAAAATGACAGAAAGAAATAAAACAAGGAATTTCTTGCTATACTGTAATAATAGCGATAAACGAGAATACACAACATTCCCCTTAATATATCAATTTAAAATTTGATTCGATCTGCAGTTTCTTCTGTGTGGAAGCCAACAAAATAATTGCTGAGGCCACTATCGTATCTGATATGAAAAGAAGAGCCCAAAAACTCCCATTAATATCAATTCAACTGGTTGTTTAATTAGATTTTAATAAATCCAGCACCACAACAAATTAGATTTGCTCGAGATATCTCATGTTGATATCCATTAGCTTTCGGGCCCTACGTTTAACCAATTACAAAATATCTTTGAGTGCGATTTCGGCTTTAAGAGCTTAGGATGTTAGCGCGAAATTGAAGCGAAGCGGAAATTAATAAAAACACAAAGAAAAGCGATAAACAAGCATATGAAGAAGCCTCGGGCGAAGCAAGAGCTTGTCAACACTTGATACAAAAATAGCTCAAATTCTTTAAATTGAAAACATAATACAAACTAAAGAAATACATTAATTTTCGGGGTATACGTAGGATAGTTTTCACTCTCAGCGGTATGGTTAAACAACGGAAACGAACGCAGTTTTAATTGATTTCAAATGAGAAACTAAATGCGATAATATTGCCGCCGAGATACATCTCCAGTCCGCCACGTAAAATGGATTTATGAAGGGGCAAATGCGAGTGTAAAGCGATGTTTGTATCGAGGGTCACTGTCTACACTATCCACACTTTCTACAATTTTAAATGTTACTTTATCCAGTGAGCAATCTATAAACGAATCACAGCTTCAACTTTTTCTTCCAATTGTTGTTACAAACATTTTTATTTTTTGTTGGTAATCTTGAAGTGCGTTTACCCAGAGCAACTGTGGAATCAGAGCCCCTGGCTTGATTTCATTCGTTTCACTTGAGTAAAACACCTGTTGGCAGTGTTTAACTATCCTGAAATATTTAAATTTGTATTCACGCAAAGAAATTTTCTGCTAGCTACACACGCTAGATGACAACACTTGACGTGAGAAACGAAATACTTCAGGCAGAGCAAAAGTTAGCATGAAGTGGGGACTTTATAATCAAGTGTGCAATCAAACTTCATCTGCACTTGGATACAAGTCTACCTATCAAATAACAAGTCTTTGTCTCTTAAACTCTCTGAGATCAACATATTCAAGCAGGCGCAAAGACAGACCCAACTTAAATACGAATACATTTCATGAAGCTGAAAGAATAGAGTATAAAATTAATCTATGCACATCATTCTATGCGTCAATCATTTCAACAAGTTTATTCAATCTTCAAAATGCAAATTCCTCAATATGTGTACCCCATTAATCAGACATTTCTTTTGCTTTTCGCTGCTTCGCTGGTGCAGTGTATAAGCAACTTCGGCTTCAATTTTGATTTCGGTTTCGGGTCGCGTATGTGTCGACCCATTATTGTGCTTATTGTCATTATTGGACATTGTGCAAAAGACCATTGTGTTATGGCTTTTCTTCACTAAAGGAAAGAAGAAATACCCAATAGCAAAACTGGTACAAAAGATTGTCAACTCGTCTGTGCGTTGGCCAACTTTAGTTGCCACTAAACAGAAGCTGACACCAATTGTTGGTTCCCAGCCAAATACAATAAAAAAATATATGAAATTCGGAATTGGCTAATCTATACACTTTATTGCTGGTTGCAGCTTGTTGCTTTCTTCGGCCAACTTCATTTCTGTATGAAATAAGTTGGCCACCAGTCAAGCGATTAAACTGAAGTGCTTTGCCCATTGAGCAGTCATAAACAAATAAACAAAAGAACGATGGCCACGCTCATTAGCAAGAAACCGATTTGGCAACAACTCCTACTCGTTGCCAATGTCATTGCCCATTTACCAATATTGGCAAATTCAAGGCAAGCCAAGAAATCTGCTACTAAATGCAGCCTCTTCATGGTTCAAGTGTGAGCAGATCGCAGTAACAGTGTTAGACACAGGGCTTGACTTATTAGCCGTCGCACTGATGTGGCTCTAGATTAAATAGAAGTTAAAAGCTGTAACGCCACATTAGCTTTTTTCACTTTCGTTTGGGCCCAGCTGTCAACTGTTGGGCCGAAAGAAATCATAAATTAAATCGCAGTTTAATGGCATTACATTTCCTTCATATACACTCGTAAGATACTTATTTGTTATGAGATTGTTTTCTCCGTTTCTGTGTTGTTGTTGTTGTCTCTTGTGTTTCTGTCTTTACTTGCTTTGTTTTGCTGTTCGTTGTTTCTGTTCGTTTAATTGAATGAATGAAAACGCCGAGTTTCAGTTTGCTGCACTGATTTTCAGCTGCGTTTCACTTTCGATTGAATCTACCACCGATTTGGCCATGGTCTCTGCCTCTTTAGGCCCGCCTGTCTACCTTACACTCGTATTTGGAGCTTCTACTCAAGCGTAATCCTTTTGCGGGGCGACTAGCTTCCGTTTCACGTAATTGCGCAAGCTTGTGGACGCCCAATGGCCAATGTGTGTGTGTGCGTGTGTATTTTAGCCAACAACTATTGCATGCCTTGGGCCATAACTGGATAAGCACGAACATACAAATTAAGCTGTTCATTGGTTACTACTCATAAATCGCTGGCATACGAATTTTGTTTTATGTACTCGTACAACATATGTCAGGTTTATGCTCATCCAATACAATTATTATACATACTTATATGTATATTTGATTAAGTAGTAGTAGTATATCCTTGTAAACAAGTGCATTATTTCGACGATTGACATTTTTTAAATATTTGAATTTTTGAATTGGTCGATAAATGTTCCCTGCAAGAACGATAACTGAACCTCACTTGTTTCGATAATCCGATTTTCGTTTGTCGAACAATTAGTGCATTATAAATGCGCCAGGTGCGCCACTTTCAACTGCGCCGCTACGGTTAGCATGCATAAACACAACTGCGAGTGTTCTGCGCTGCGATCGATCTCAGTAGCAGTCGCTGGTAATGAATTTGTCGAAATTCTTCTAATCCAATTATACTATCCGGTATTTACGTATAGAAGTCATAAACATAACAGACAACACTCGGTCTTAATGATTTCAAGTTTATGTTTGCAAACTGTTCAATGGCATCAAACGCAACTTCTACTGTTGCGCTTGGCTTACAACTTCTGCAAGCAAACATGTTGTAAGCGAGCTTCGCCCGTCAATCTGGGAGTAACTGGCGCCAATGCAAGTCGTCTGAGCTTCAGTTGAAGCCGATCTTTCGAACAGTACGCAACAACGCCGCGCATGCGAACACGAGACGCGAACGTCGTGAAACGAAACAAATACGAAGCAATACGACGACACAACGCGTCGTGTCGCGCGTCGTCGCGACCAAGTGAGACATCGCGATGCTTTGCATAACTGCGATGAAAAGGTGCATAAAGTGATTACGACTGTGTGTGTGTGTGCGTCTGTGTGTTTTTTTATTATCATTATTATTGGCAGTGACGGGGATCAATATCGAGGCGTGACAAAATCTGACCTCGCAACTGGACCATAGCCCCAAAACACATTTGCATCAGAATAGAGAGCCAGTCTGTGACAGTGGCGAATTGTGAAATGTGCAACAAGTGTTGTTGATGTTGTTGTTGCAATAATTATTACCACTCGCCCTGAATCGCGTCGCGGAGACACTTTCGAATATGCCCATTGGCAAAGTGCCGCAGTCGCTGGCGATGGCCCGCAAGACCTCGGCCTGCGAGGCGCCCAGCATCGACAGCACCATCGACTCGCGGATGTCGCACAGCGAACTGCTGCCCATGGAGCTGCTCAAGGTGAACTATGTGCACCAGTGCAAGCAGGCAATGATGCGCAAATCCAACGAGCCGCTGCCCACGCCGCACCTCAACAATCCCGCCCGCTTCATGGGCTACCGACGGCAGCCGGCGCCGGCGCCGCTGCAGATGCCACGCGCCAGCAGTCGCCACCAGCCGCTCTCGCCGAACAGCGCCCACAAGCCGCTGCCCGCGCTGCCAGCGCCGCCCACCGTCGAGTCCTGGCTGCTGCTCGCCAAGCAGTCGCCACAGCAGCAGCAGCAGCAGCGACAGTCGGCAGCGCGGATTAACGAGCCGGACTGCTGCTGCTCGCAGTCGGCGTGCTCCTGCTCCGACTCCAACTCGGACGTGACCGAGGCGAGCACCGTGACGCCGGACTGCGAGAAGTCGCAGAGCTGGAACTACCGCGACGTGCGACGCGACCTCGCCCGAGCGGGCGCCGCAGCGGGCATCAAGTCACGCGCGGATCGCATAGCGCGCATCGAGCGCCGCTCCAACTGCCCGCAGCCCCTCGACGAAGAGCAGTGTGTGGCATGCGTGCAACAGCCCGAGCGCAGTCCCGTCTTTGCAGCTCAGCGCCAGCAGCAGCCAAAGTCGCGCATACCCAAGCCCACGGCCGTGGCGCCGTACAGCGAGGCCAACGTGCAGCTGCAGCGACGCGTGCAGCAGCTGTTCCAGCAGCAGCAGCAGGAGCAGGCGCAGGCGCCGCGCTGGATGTTCCAGAAGGCGGGCAGTCGACCGACCACAGCTGCGGCGCCGCAGCAGCTGGAGCAGCAGTCGCCGCGCCTGCAGCAGAAGACCAAGCTGGAGCGCGTGCACATACGCAAGAAGCGGCAGCCGCTGCACATTGTCAATCAGCTGGCAGCCGCGCCAGTGGACGCTAAGGGTGGCTGCATTGCGGTTGCAGTGCAGGGCGAGCGGCTGAAGCGCTTCTCGCTGGAGAGCTGCTCGGACTCGGGCGTCTCCTCGTCCAACGACACCAAGGAGCAGCAGCAGCAGCAGACGAAGCAGACGAATCTGCGGCGCGACGACAAGTGCGTGGACTGTGTGCAGGTGAAGGTGCAGGTGCACAAGCAGCAGCACTACGAGCGCACACACGCCGCCAGCAAGACGCTGGCCGATCCCAATGATGTGCAGAACTTTGCCAAGAAGAGCGTGACCAAGGCGAGCACCAGCGAGCTGCTCACGGCCGCCGTGCCGCCCAAGCAGTGCAACATCGAGAAGGAGCGCCACCTGAACAACCTGAACCATCAGCGAGCTGAAACCTGCACCACCACGACCATCAGCATCGACGACAGCTGGGTGCAGGAGTCGTGCAAGGATCCCTGCGACGACTACATGGAGACCGACTCGCTGATGCTGCCCGCGGCGCCGCAGCCGCAGCCACTCGTCTCTTCCAAGCGCAACAGCGTCAAGATCTTTGTGAGCAGCTGCGACGACTACGACGACTCGCCCAATGGCGATCATGGCAAGCACAAGCTCGCCTTGCCCAGGCCGCTGCACATGGCGCCGTCCTCAAGGGACTCCTTGTCCTCCTCTGGCTGTGGGGGCTCGAGTCGCGACAACAGCTCACTCTGCGAGTCGGAGCAGGACTGCTGCTCCTGTGCGGGACAGCAGCAGGCCAATGGCAGCTGTGCGTCCTACGACTGCTGCAATACCATTGGTGGCGTCTACTGGAATAATGCCTGCTACCAGCTGGAGGCGGATGCTGCTGCCGGCTGCTGCTGCAGTCTGTCCAGCTGCGACGAGGATGATTGCTCCTACTACGAGGGCGACTTTGTTGTCGAGTTGGATCCCCACATTCCGGGCCGACAACATAACAATCACTTGCCGCGCAAGGTAGGGCTTCCCGTGCCAACTTCTACACTCCACTCCACTCCACTCTATTCGACTGCAGACCTAATAATTAAAGGCCCCTAATTAGGCGGAAGTGCGACTTTGACGCCGCAACTCGCTGCTTCCGCTCTCCACGCTCTAGCATCAACAGCAACTGCATGCCTCCCTTTGTCTACGCTCGTCTTGGGATCGTTGAGGGGAATTATTCGCAGTTTTTTCATCAGTGGCTTGTTCAGAACTGATTCAATAAGCAATTCCATTGGCTAGCTTTAGAAGACTCGCACTTACTTGATAAATTGTTGTTTAACAAGACAGCGTTAACTTGAAAGTACTTAAGAAGTCAGGAAATTCTTCAAGCGCGATTGACTTAATTATTCTAACTGATTTGCAATTTAGCAACGTTTAAGCGTGAGAACGAGAATGAATAGTTTATAGGGATTCTAAGAAATAACTGAACTATATGAATAAGAAAAGTAATAGTATTACATAACACCCAACATATCATTATCGTATCATTTGTGTTGCTCTGCAAGCAGATCTACTCCAATAGACAGACAGATTCAATTCAATTCTAAACTACTGTTAATTCCACTTTATAGGCGAAATATTCTTAACAGTATTCAACGAAAATACGCCCATAAATTAGAGTTCTTTATGTGATTTGGAGATCACTTTAAGCTCATTTAGTTGCCAGTTGACAGCCGAATAAAAGTCTGTCTTTAAAACGTTAATAGTAACACAACTTTAAACAAATATATACCATAGTTTATTGGCATTTGGTGATTGTATCTGTAAATAATATCGAGCACAAGTCGAATAGCTAATCTATGCGGCTGCTAAGAATGGCTAATAATAGATATTTGCAGTCCATGTCCGGGTTGAGTGAAGTTTCCTACACTAAATTACATGCTCGTACATGAAAAAATCTGCAACAGGAAATGGACGCGTGGTACTACGCCCACTGCGAGTATCTTATCCGACATACTCCAATGACACGAAACAGCAAATGAATCAAATAATTGGGCCTCGGCTCGTCTTGGCTGAACTGCTCGTATAATTATGAATTATACGTGGATGCATATACCACTTCGAGTATGTACTTCGAATATGCTGGCAATTGTTACATAACCGAAAGTCACACATTGGAGGCGCCCCAAAGAGCTGGTGGAGAGTGAATTCAAAGGTGAAGGTAGCGTGGAGCATGATCGTCGTCGGTGGAGTGTGTTAGCGTGTGCCAGGAAGCCTCGTTTCATTAATAAATAAAACAGCTCCAAATATAGCAGGCAAAGAAGAAGTAGAAAAAACCACTTAATGTTTGACTTCGATCGTTGTGGTTTTCATTTCGCGGTTTCATAACAAATTATGAAGATACTTTGCATTTTTTCACGACGAAGCAATTCGTCAGATACTCAGTCGTTTTTTAGTACGTTTTTTGGTCCGTTTTTTTAAGTAGTGGCTCGCGGCTTCATTAACAGCAGGCCATAAACATGATCCGTTGTTTGTGGCTAGTTAAAAATAAAATAATTCGTCAACGACGCGACGTCTGTGCACTGCAAATACGTCAGATACGTAAGCAGTCGTGAAACTTCGATTCCCAGCTCTGATTACATATTTCTGTCGGTCAATAAATCGCCTAAGGATATAAATACACGCTTCAACTCATTTTCACCGTGATTCCCCGTAACACCGCTAATGACTCCACGCATCTGTCTGTGCCTCAATGAACATATTGTAAATACTGCTGACCTGTACTTTGTGTTGGGCACATGCTTTATGCGAACAAGTTTGTTTGGAACTGTCCTAGAAATTTCATTACGATCTGGTAATAAACACAAATGTTACTCAAGAAACAAGTTTAAACGCGTGTGATAAAGGCAAAAAGAGGCAATAGACACAATGTACTACTAGCAGCTTATTTCTTTGTCTGTATGTAAGGTGTGTGTTTTGGACTTGGCATAGGGTAAATAATCATCATACCCCTTTCTTAAGTAGAACGCTTTTACTTATTGCTAAGCAAAGTGGGTCGCAAACCAAATGAAACCAGTTAATCAAATGAAGGCGGCTAATGCAGATTATGCATTTTGAGAAGATCTGGGCAGCCATTTAACTATCATTTAAATATTCTAAAGCTACTCTTACTGAAATTGGAAGTAATAAATACCTACGCAAATGTAGCAAGAAATCGTCATTGATTTTTGGTGTGTGGTGTCTCGTGTCTCGCACCATTTTACCGCTAGCACCTTTCACTTTCCCTGTTGTTAATACTGTATTACCAAGTCGAGTTAGACATATTCATGTCTTTTACTGTTGCGGCTACTTGGCTTGACTTGGCGGAGAAGAATCAAGAATCGAATCTGCTTTGAGTCTGAAGCTGAGCTTCTGCCACTCATTTCAATCAGTTGTCATAAAATCTTTCCGATCGAGAGCGCTTCAAATACCAAAGTTTATGAGCTAACGGTACCGCACGGTTGCTCTGAATTTCTCTGTTGGCCATGCTTATTGGCCGCGATTGAAAGCTGCCGAAACCAACACAGCAACAGCAGAAAAATCGTAGCATCTACTTGGCCAACTGGCTGGCGACCTTCATGAGGTGCTTTCCCAACTCCAACGCCAACTTCAGCTGCAGAGTGCAGAGTGAATAATTAGTGCAGGCAGAAGTGATTGTGACAATAACTTAATGCCATAAATTGACATCGCGCTGAGTCGCTGAGGTGCTTGTTGGCCACGTTAATTAATTAATGTCTCTGTTGACAATCGCGCACTCTCACTTTTTTACGATCTAATTAAAATATAATATAGCAAATGAACTGAACCGTAGGACTATATACTCTGCACGGTTGGCTCGTGAGTTGGCCCAATTTTCGCCGCCTGAAAAGTAAACGAAATCGAAATGAAAATGGAAAATAGAAAAGTGAAGAACTGTGCCAATTTAGACCTTGTACGAGTCTACATACTCATACTTACTTGTAGTTGTAATGAGGGAGAGCCAAAGAACAGAGTTAATTCTGGCGGAGCAGGCGAGGGAAGTGGCAATTAAAAGCATAAACAGACTGTGAGCAGCAAGGCAGCTAACTTGGCCAGCCAAGTTGAGCTTGTCTTGTCTATTTGGCGGTTTAGAAAGCGCAAAGCCTCGAGTTGTTCAGCAATTATCTCATATACACGGCATTAGCTGAAGTAATTAGATCCTCCCACCGACTGGTTAAGAACGAACTTATCACCACTATTGGGTAATGGGCTCAAGACCCGTGAGTTGCCAGTCGCCCATTAAAGCACAACATTCAAGACGCCCAGCTCCCAAGTATGAAACCACAAAAGCGTAGAAGCTTGGAAAGTCGAACGAATTGACCGGCAAGTGGCAAGCGGCAAGCGGCAAGTGGCAAGTTGCAAGCGCTCGGTCAAAGTGAGCGAAAGTGGTAACAGTGGCTGCCATCAGTCAGTGGTTCACTGGCTCACCGTCCACTTGGCCACCAACAAAAAGAACCGTTCGTTTGCATTTAAATAAAACGTTTGTCTAACTAGAAAAGTCGCTGCCAAAGTCTTCTGTCGAAACCCGAAGATTTTGTTCAAAAACAGCGTCGCGAACTCGTCTCCGAGACTGAGTGAGATCTATGCCAACCGTTGTTTCTTTTTTCGTTTGTTCGTTAGTAGACCCAAGGCCTTCGTTCTTGAGTGTTCCCTTTGAGAATCCGAGAAGAGGCATAAAACAAAGTGCTACCTGTGGCAGCGGGAGCATCTGCTGCTGTTTCATATTTCTGCCAGAAACTAGCTTAAATCTGTGATGTATTAATTGCCGTCGTTTAGTATATATTGTATTTGTATTGGTTTTTCTTTGTTCATTCATTGCAGACTGGCATACATGAGCTGCGACCCAGATCTATGGACGGTGTCATTGACTCGGGCTCTCTAAATGGCGACACCAGCTCGAGTCCAGACAACGGCGAGCATGCAATGCAGAATCAACAGGTTAGTCGAGCGTACCTCTGATTTGTTATCTAATGTGATTATTAACTCATTCAATTGACGAGCCATAAGTAGGACTTTTCTATTTGCCATTTTGTTATATAATTCAACAACTATTCCAATCGCTCAATGCAATGTAGGCATAAGCTAAAATCGCTGTCTCATTTATTAATTGATTCAATAATCTGTCCGCTCTATAGTTGAACAAATTGTACGAAGCCGATTGAGCACAGTATGCTGCTTTTCTTTTTCCCGCAAAAATGACAAAAGCGATTTGCATAACGAATTTTTAATTAGCATTAATATTGGCTTATAATTTTAATCATGTGCATGACACTTTTGGAGAGTGTTTTTATTGATTTGTAAAGTTTTTGTTTGCAAAGAAAGAGCAAAATGATTTATAAGCGTGTTAAATCAAACATTTGCTGCATTAATGTGGACACGCCGCGCATATTTAAAATGCGAAAAAACTAATTTTAAATTGAATATTAATATTACTTTGGAAAATGTTTTTCAATAATAAAAACAAAATTTGTTTAACGTCAAATACAATAAATACCAACAGCCAAAAATTGTCTCATGCTCTAATGCAAAAAAGTACCAAATATACAAAATGTACCAAATGTGAGTTGAGCTTAATTTATCGATAACTCTGTGTTTCGATTATTGCAGGATGCTGAGGCGCGACGACTTAAGCGGGGTCATGTGCTCTCCGAGCTACTGGAGACGGAACGAATCTATGTGAATGAGATGAGTTCGATCCTAAAGGTAAATAAAAAGTTCAATTCACATTCTTTGCATGCACATTACATACTATACATAAGTAGAAGTTTTTGCCGGGTAAATGTAAATGTAAATGTAAGTCGCACAACGGTATAACCCATGCCCAAAGGCATGAAGCATGAAGTCGCAGTCGGCGTCTGAATCTCAGCAGCTGCCCAGTGGTCAGCGAACTGAAAACAGTAGAGTGTTTCTCCATGGCGGTTGCTGTTAGCTGGCTTGCTATTTGGTTCTTCAGCATGTCGATGCCCAAGCAAAGCAGCGCTTGAATGCGCCCGCTTGTAATTAGTGCATTAAAGCCATTAGACAAGCAGTTAAGCTGGGGCCGAGTTGGCAACGCATCGCACATCGCTCATCGCGCATCGCGCATCGAACTAAGAAGTTACCACTCATAATTTGTTACCAATTCTGAGCGTTTGTTCGGCCGACAGCCCCCGGCGAGGAACTGCCAGCGATCATTTAACGATCGACTCTTGAGCACGGCGGTACAGTGTAGATTCTAACTCGCGATTCGCATTGCAAAACCATTAAGCTAACAGCAGCAACTATTTGGCTAATATGCGCTACGGTGGCTACGATCTGCGTAAAGCCTCAAAGCCGAAGACAGCGCAGTCGGCGCAGAGCTCATTCCGGCTGCGACGGGTGCAAAACACGGCGTGCAACATTGTCGGACGATTCAACTTCAAGTTTGGCGATTCGCTGATCCGGAAATTCCACTTCGATACGGACGAACCTCGTCAGTCGCCGCTGTCCTTTCAAGGCTCGCTCTTCGACTCGCAGTCGTCGTGCGGCGGCATCAGCTATCGTCCTGCCGACTTTCGGCCGCGCTTCGGCCCAGACCTGGGTGGCAATTACATTTTCGGCACCAACCTGTGCAACTTTGCCACGCACAACATACTCAACGGCAAGTCGACGATCAAGATCATCAATACGCTGCAGGAGTGCGAGGAGCGTGAGGCGTCTGTGATCAGTGATCGGCACGAGCACTTGCCAAGCTTAGGCGGGCAACAGCAGCCGACGGTGAGCAATAGTCTGCAACGTCTGAAGGATCAGCGACGCACCATCTTCAAGGAGCTCATCGAACTGTCTAGCTGCGACGAGTCGCTAGAGTATCGCTTGGTTAAGGACTATCTGGAGTCAAACAGCTACTCGGAGATCGAGAACGACACCGAGTTCAAGGACTATCTGCAGCGCAAGAACTACATGGATATACTCGCCTATCTGGAGGACAATGAGCCCAAGAGCTTTATGTCCGTGTCGTCGTCAATAATGCGAGCACAAAGCTCGTTGGGCTCGCTAAACAACTCCAAGTCGCTGTCGACGCCCAAGTCATTGAAAGCGCCCAAGCAGATCAGCGGCTTGGACAGCCAGATGTGCAGCTCGTGTCGCTCCAACTGGCCGAATAATCTCAATATATCCAGTGACAGAAAAGCGAGCGAAAGGGAGAAGAAAAATGAGGAGCTGGAGTGCGAGTGGAGCAACAACTCGTATCGCGAGGTGCTCAGCTTTTGTCATCAGTTCTTCGAGGAGAACTTTAAGGATGCAACGGGTGGCGACTCAAAGCAACTGCCCAAACTCAGCAGCTGCAAATTCAAGTTATCCAAATATGAGCGCGTGCTCAAGGACTTTGTGAATAGCCAAGGCTATGTCAGTGTCGAGCAGTACGTGGAACAGAAGTTTGGCCAGTTTATCAACAGCAAATTGAACAACTTTCACGACAGCGATGTAACGCCCTCGATTTACAATACTCTTCCTTTATACTGTTGCTATAGCAAGTCTTCTTCTCGTTTTCAGGGCTACTGCGATCAAATGCAGTCCGATGAGCTGATGCACCTGGTGCCAGCCAGTCTGCAGGGCAAGGAGGACATACTATTCGGCAATCTGCACGAGCTCTACACCTTTCACAACGAGGTGTTCCTCAAGGATCTGGAGAACTGCATATCCACCACCGAGCTGGTGGCGCTTTGTTTTGTGCAAAGGGTAAGTGTCGCACTTTCATTTGTTGAAATCAATCAATTCAAGAACTTTCTGTGCTTGCAGCGTGATACCTTCTATCGACTGTACTCGTTCTATTGTCAGAACATACCGCGCTCCGAGCGGTTGCGCGAGACTCTCGTGGACACGCATCTCTTTCTGCAGGAATGCCAAAAGCGACTGGGCCACAAGCTGCCGCTGGCCGCGTACCTGCTGAAGCCCGTGCAGCGCATCACCAAGTACCAGTTGCTGCTCAAGGATCTGCTGCGCTTCAGCGACAGCGGCAGCTGCACCAAGGAACTACAGAAGGCGCTCGACTGCATGTTGATTGTGCTGAAGTGCGTCAACGATTCCATGCATCAGGTGGCCATCACCGGCTTCCCAGTAAGTGCACAACAAACACATTTTATTTGCCGTCTTATACACAATATCTTTTCTTTGCAGACCGATCTGGCGCAGCAGGGCGAGCTGTTGCTGCAGGACTCGTTCCAGGTGTGGACGGAATCGAAGAAGGACATTCGACTGCGCATCAAGCCGCAGCAACGACACATCTTTCTGTACCAGAAATCGCTGCTCTTCTGCAAGCAAACCTCAAAGACGGGTCACAACAAAAGCACCTACCAGTTCAAGCACCACGTTAAGGTGACTTATTCCAAACACACTTTAAATAAGCACAAGTTAGCAGCGTATCCTTTGCAGATGTCACAAATCGGCCTCACCGAGTCCGTGCGAGGCGACACAAAGCGGTTCGAGGTGTGGCTGCAGGGCCGCCAGGAGGTGCACACGATGCAGGCACCAACGCTGGACGTGAAGAACAAATGGGTGGCGGAGATCAAGCGAGTGCTGCTCAATCAGCTGGAGGAGCTGAAGGGCGAGAAGATCAAACAGTACGGGCTCAATCATCGCGGTCTCAAGCAGACCACATCCTGGGACACGCCCAATATTATACTGAGTTCGGCCAGTCGCACAATCAGCTGTGATGCCTCCTCCGAGTCCTCGAACCGCAACTCCAACTGCAGTACCGAAGAGAATGGCTCCGCGCCAGTTGGTGGAGCCAACTCAGGCGGCAGCGGTCTGGGGGATCGGGAGCATCAAGAGGCCTGTGGCTGGAGCTCTGATTACTCCAACAGCGAGGACGAGTTGTCCCTGAATGAGGACAACAGCACGCCGGTAATGAAAACGTCCTAGCTTGTTGGTTGTCGGTAGTTGAACTAATCACTGAATCTATTTTGGGTTTCTTTTGAATTTCATTTCTTTTCCTTTCATTTATTTCTATCTAATATTTGGCACACAACCCATGTTAATTGTATTATTGATTTGTGTACATCTCAAAATGACTCGGCAGAGCTTCCTGAATGTCCTTGCCCAGTGGGCCTCATACAATGCCGATGGTTCTTCTTCGTCCACGTCCACGTCAAACTCCTTTGCGCGCAGCAACAAATCAAACTCCAAGTTCTATGTTTCCGTTGACTAAGTGTAAATGGAAGTGTGTCTAGGTATGAGAGTCCCACAATTCTAGAATGTTCACGCTCTCTACGTATCACTGTGTTGCATTAACACTTCTTTCAGACTCGCTAGAAGCTAATCAACGTCAGCCCGCATGCTAATTGTGCATACATAACTGAGTTTCTAATAAGAAATAAAAGAATTCTTGTTTGGTGCTGCAGATAGAGATAGAATGTATCCCAGCTAACCACTAGATTACATTGCGCTGGATAAAATGTATCTAAGCTAACCATTAAATGCAGTTGTATTGTAGACACTTTATTGCGTTCGGGGAATCTATCCGAAAACTAACTTAACTCTCAATCCTTGTTATTTGTATATTGTATAACACACAGTTAATTTTGTAATTTCACTTTATTTTTAATTGTTTACTATTTTAAATTAAGAACTGCTTGCAAGTACTGTATATATAATTAAACAACTAACACTTAATCGAACTGCTTGTATAAATCAAAGACATAACAATCACACAAGAAGTCTACACTAATTCTTAAGTCTTTGTTCACCTACTAATTTGAAATGGTGGCCAACACTCGATTAACCTCTTGTATAAATTTCAATACAGGGCAGTAAATTCATTGCCCTGGCTGATTACACGGCTATGGGACACTCGGAAGTTTCGATACGAGAAGGCGAAGCTATCGAGCTACTGAAAGTGGGCTGTGCCGGCTGGTGGTATGTGCGAGTCTTAGGTAAATGTCAATTGAATATTAACATTTAAGGTGTTTTGTATTTGTACATACCTATCTTAAGTGTATCGTGACCATACTGCGGTAATTAACAGCTTCACATCCATATTCACAGATTCCAATTCAGAAGGTTGGACCCCAGGAGCGTATTTGGAATCGGTCAATCGAAAATCGTCTCGATCATCGAGCTGCAATCAGGAGCGAATAAATCTGAAATAAACGCAATAATCATCAACGCATCTCCCTAGCTAACTATCTCTGTCTTGCACCACTTAAACGAACTACGAATACTCTGCAGAGCACGCTATCAAAACTTAATCTATCGCTTGGATAGACAACAGCATTTGAGCTTCTATCGCATACATATTTGAATCAAACTATATCCAGACAACTCTCTCCACGTCGAGACTCTAAGTAATTATCTACCTTCTTCTCCCAGCCTTCATTTCGCCTCTAAACCCACAGCCATTGGGCCTTGTAAAAGTGTATATTGTGGATACAAATAGGAAAACTCTAAAGTATTTCTTGTTAATAAATTATTATAAAATTATGCTAATCTACTTAAAGCTTACACTTAAGAATTCCTACGATTATGTAGCTTCTAGTATCTAGTCCATAGTACTATTATCTGTATGTATGTTAATATGCTGACAAATGTACCTATGTACATCCAAATGTACATGCGAGCATTGAAGTGTGTACATACACTCTAGTATTTTGAGGACTGTTACAAAGATTGTTAAGGACCACGCGTCGACTACTTCTTGGATTCGTATTAATGTCAAAAGATCAAATTGTTTTCGGTTATTAGAAATATTCAAATAATATATTTATATACGATTAAAACTAATTTAATAAAATCCCACATAGTTGTCTAAACTAAGTACGTAAAGTATGTATCTATATCTTTAATAAATATCCCAAAATAAAATAACTTCAAAGCTTTGCTAGAATGCATCACCAATCTCTGATTTTGGCGGCATCTAAAATTAACCCTTTCAGATCGAGCATTGAGAAACTACAGCTGTGAATGAGAAACTAACATGAACTCAAATTTAATGGACAATTAAATATAACCTGGATCATTAACTTGGCAGTAATTGACTTCACCATCATTAAATTAATTACAACATTTAATGAACTGATGGTCAAGTAACATTTAAATTGTTAAAGTGAAAACATTGGAAGCGCAATAGCTTCTCTATAATTAAATAATTTAAGTAAATTTGACGACTAAGAGTTGGTAACTTTTCATTGTAAAGTCTCTCATAATTCTACCTAATCTACAATGAAAAACAAATCTGTTGCAGTTGAGTGCGCCGCGTCTGCAAAATAATTAGTCCGCACATAATTAGTCGAGTGAACTACTGTGCAGTTGAACCTGATTTTCACTCTATTCAATCATTTTTAATTAACTTATTTTTATATAACTTTAAAGTCAAGATTTTATGTACTTATGTTCCTTCGACTACAGGATATAAATAAATCTTAACTTTTCCAATTTCACGAATCCTTCTAAACATTTGGACCCGCCCTCAAAATTGGGACTGTCATAGCTTTTGACTATCTCTAAACTTTACGCGTTCTTGAAATTTAATGTCCAAAATATATGGAGAGGAATTGAACTCGAGTTATATATTTTTTGACGTATATAAAGTAGCATGAATGCCACAAATGATTTCAGTTTATTTTGTTTCGATTTACCATCCCAAATAGACTAATACAAAGCTAACGAATTGTTGTTTCATTCATGAACATTGAATTCAGAATACATACATGCATAATTACAATAAGATACATATTGACAGACGCTTGAGATGCATTTACTGGAGGCAGATCGTTTCGATACAGATTTCATATGGCTCTTGTTGGTTTCATTTTAATTAACGAGTACGACCAATAAAATAAGAGTAATCGAACTAACAGAAGGAATGTGATTATTATGAACAAACAAGTTTTGTATTACGTACGTACATACATGAAGTTTTTACTTAATAATTATCGTATTTAATTCAATTTAAACATTAGCAACAAAAACTTTGGGGATATTATACAGTAAATAAACAAATTTTCTTCAACTTTAAATAAAACATTTGCAATACTAAGTGTGGTTCGTTGGCGCGCCATCGTCGGTTACATGCACAAGTCGTTATTGATATTCTTTCTTGGTTTCCTTGTGCTTCCCTTTGTGTTTGTTGTGCGACGACCAGCAGCCCATAGTGTTGTGAAGTTGAAGCACAGATTTTAGTTGGCAGTTACTCTGCTATTCATGTAGAACTGTTGAGCAGAGAGCAGCAGCGTGAGTACGTAGATACACGCCGCAATCCAGCAGTTGTAGGCATTCTGCAAGAAATCGAGAGTAATAGGTTAATACAGATGTCACAATATGTTAATTGGCAGCTAATTTTTATGTAAAACATGCATACACCAACTGATATTCATACACCAATTAAGCCGATTCTGATAAACGCACTTCTTAGAAGATATACACATACATGTGCAAATTCACAGAACTCGTGCACTTGAATACACCCACAAACACACATATAGGCGAAGGCCTCTGGCTTGGAGTGGTGGAAATTAATCATATACATATACGGATATATATGTACATTTATGTAAAGATTTGTATGTACAGACATACACATGTAGTTAGATAAGCCAAACGATGATATGTATGCATGTAGTAACATTAACATAGCTGTTCTTAAAAAACGAACCTGATTGTATGCATTGTTCGCAGCTGTATAAAATGCATCTAGCGATTTGTACTCCTCGTCAAGGGGCAAATCCTCAATCAAAGCCACACTGTGGATGTAGAAGAAGAGTCCCATGAGCACCTGGAAAAGAAAAACATTTGCAATACGCTCAGCAAGTATTATGCCAACCTTTTGTATTTGGGGTCTTGTGACTGTCTTTGCCTTCAATGACTCCACCAAACAAATCGACATTGGGCGAATCGACTCACCAACTGCACAATACCCCAAACGGAGATGATCAATCCGCAGAGGGAGCACTTAGGACCACAAATTTTCATTTTGCTAGCTTTGTTCTACGCTGCTGCTCGACGAGGATGAAAATTTCTTCCAATAACACTGGATTTGTCGTCAACAGACTTTTTTTCGCAGAAGCTAGCAAATGTCAGGTGAAAATCATGTGACAGTTCGTGGTGAGTTTAGTGTGGCCAAGCGTTTGTTGTACAATATGCTATTCCACCCTGCGCTTGCTTTAAATACTAAAAATACTAGCACTTAATCAATAACCTTTGATTTTCTACATTGTTTGTATTAGTTTGTAAAAGTATAGAAGTTTATATGTTGAAAGCAACATGAATTAATGTAATTCAAAAATCTTCAGAAGCCAGCTAAATTCCTAGCATATCATTCAATCGTACAGTGTATGCATGACAAACATAGTCCAAGTATGAACGCACAATCAGACATACGCACACGAACGTAAATAACTATACACAATAGTAAATTAAATTTTGCTTACTAGCAGCTCTGGTCCTAATATCCGAAGTGTGTATTTGTGGTAAAAGGCGCCATGCCCTCATCCGTGTACCACGAGAAACAAATGCGGCAATTGTGTGCCTTACACGCGCTGAACAATCTATTCCAAGGAGATCAATCGTACACCAAGGCTGAACTAGACGACATTTGCAATAATCTGAGCCCCAATGTCTGGATTAATCCACATCGCTCTGTGCTGGGACTTGGCAATTACGATATTAATGTAATAATGACTGCGCTACAAAAACGCAATTGCGAGGCAGTTTGGTTTGACAAGCGAAAGTATGTAGAATTCGTTTTAAGCGAGGTCCACTAACATTATTTGATTACACAGAGATCCGTCTGTTATAAATCTGGATGCCATAGTTGGCTTCATACTAAACATTCCCTCGGACTACAAGTTTGGCCTGCTAACGCTACCGTTGCGAAGACGCCACTGGATCGCTGTGCGCCGTATTGGCGACTATTACTACAACTTGGACTCGAAGTTGCGCCATCCCCAATCTTTAGGCAACGAAGCCGATATGCTGCAGTTTTTGAGGGAACAACTCGCCCAGGAGGATCATCGTGAACTATTCCTTGTATTGGAATGCAGCACAAATGAGGAAACTGCACAGCGTTGGCTGAAAGATTCGGCAAGTGATCAGAGCGTTTGACCAGGGCAGTAAACAATCTATCTAGTCAATAGATGACGCCATGAACTCAAAATAGGCAAATATCGGAAAGTTTCTAGTGTACATATTGTATATATTGCATTTAAAGAGGCTTCACTGTGTGAAGAATATACATTTTTGCATTCACATTCGAATGATTTAACAACATAATGGTTATATCCACCAATGGATTGAGGGATACTGGTAAAAGGAAGATTAACCTGATGGTTACTTAAATGTAATTTCATTATTAACGCGCACTTTGTGTGTGTAAACAGAATTTATTTAAATAAATACTTTGCATTGTACAAAAAGTTTGTTGTAATGCGTCAAAGGCTTGTATAAAGTATGTGTATATGGAATGTTTCGAGTTCGTTCGATATTCATGCGTATTCGGGAAAAACTGTTGCACTTAGACTAAGGACGGTTAAAAAGTCAGATTCGTAAAAAGGACGGATATGTTATGTTAATGTGTGAACTACACTTTTAAAATTATTAGTGGCTACGCTTTAAATATCCGTTTGGATGCTGCCCTGAGGCGGAGCTGTTGCCTGCTGCTGTTGGCGACCTGGTTGTGGTCGACGCGGGCGACTTGGTTCCGGTACAAAGTAAGGCATTGCTGGTGGTGGTGCCGATGATGACGATGGAATTGCAGCGGCGGCGGCAGCCTGGCTTTGGTAGTAGTCATCACCGTATTCACTGATATCGCGATTGCTGATTTCATTAAGACGCTTGTATCGTTCGCGACGAGCTTCCACCATGTAGAGAATACCCGCGGGCAGCAACATGACGCCACCGACGACGGCAAAGGCAAAGGACCAGCCCATATCGTTGTTCTGCCAGCCGGGCATCCAATCGCGTGAATCTCCCTTGGCACCAAAGATCACTACTGCAATGAAGGCGAAAATGGAGGCCAGCACTTCACAGGAGCCAATGGTCAGCAGCAACACCACATATCGATCATCGTCCCGAGATGTGCGCAAAATACCCAACGTCAGGGGCAAAGCTATAAGGCACATGACAAAGCACAAGGTGGCGAACAGTTGCACTGCTATGTAGAAGCCTGGCAGTAAAAAGTCGTGTATAATATAGTATTCCTCTTCAAAGACCCACATGCAGCCGGTAAACCGTGTGTCGTAGAACCGATGAATGTCCTGGAAGTTGTTGAAACACACTTCCCAAAGGCCCAGGTTGGTAAAGCGTGGATTTTGGATGCGTCCATCTGTGACCAGCCAATAGGGCGTTGCGAAGGCAATGACGAACAGCAAAAATGAAAATACTGATATGCCTAAGGCAACTTTTGTGTTGCGATTAGACACGCCCATGGCTTTAAACTTTAATTATGTTAAAGTTCTTAGTTAGATAAACGAACAAAACAAAATAAGGACAAACAAATTAGGAAGAAACTAATACACAAATAACAAACAGTGTGTCACAAAACATTAACACGCCCTGACTGTTGGAGGTGGAAAAACACTACTAATGAATCGATGTTTCTTATTTTAATATCGATGTTTTATATAGCAAACATCGATGATTTTTGCTGGCAAATGTATGTGCGTCAAGATAGCTCCGCAACTTTAGCGTCACATATCGATAATAAAAATATCGGCTGTAAAACCATTTTAATTTTTGCATTTTTTGGGGTTTTTTGTTCCAAAATGAAATAAACTAATATGCAAGATGATAGCAAATTAAATTTCCTTTCTTTTAATGCTCTGTTTGTAAGATTCTATGCAGAATATATACCTGAATTTCCTGTTTGAAAAATTGAGGTAGTAACATTTTGGTCATTATCTTTTATCTGAAGACTTGTCGCCCAAATCGGCTAATGACAAGTCAAAAGGCATTCTCTTACGAATATATTCCCAAAGTATCATTAAAATCGCTAGAGCCGTTTTAAAGATATTTGGGAAAAAGTTCACCAACCATGCTTCCAGACCCATACAAAAACACCCCAAAAGAAGCAGTGCTGCCGATAAATGCCCACAAATTCTCTCAACCTTCTTGTCAGCCAGGGCGCGCATTTCCTATTCGTAGATACATATCTATAGAACGTTTACATTAATTTTGGTCTAATTTCTTGGAGCCGTTTTTTAGAAAATTGACATTTTATCAACCTACCTATACTAGTTCATTTTGCAGGTGTATCAAGCAGCCGGAACCACTACGGAACTAATAAAGTGTTAGTTAACGCGAACGGAAATTTGGCGCGACATTTAAATCTGAAGTTCAAAATGTGATCGTGTAAAACTTTATTAAACAATAAAGATTCATATTCAACAAAATATTCAGATCTCAACTTATTCGTATAAATAAATATATATATTTATTTATTTATTTATTGACTTACGCAAGTTTATTAAAAATATTATTACCATGTACAGAGTTTAAGGCCAACCAACAGTTGTATCCACAATATATTCCCCATTTTCAAATAGTTCGCCCTTCAGCAATGGAACAATATTGTTTTTTACACGTTTTTCTTGGCTAGCCAACATTGCCAATTTTCAAAACTGACGATCTTGCAGATTTTTTACTTTACATATTTCTGCAACTTGTCGCCCATGTCGCGCAATTCCAATCTATGCGAATCGAATAGATAAATCATTTGCTTTTTGTTTTATCAAAATCGTCGGAGCCGTTTTTGAGAAAATCCAATTTGAGTGATAATTGCCATAATTAATAACCAACAGACTTTAACATGGTGGCAGCACCTAATGGGTGCGATACCAGTACAAAGTTAGCGTCGAATTTTCTTTTTAAAGATAATTCAACATTTTGACTAAGTAGATAAATGTGAGATGCCTTAAAAATTAGATTATTAATATGCGTATCATTTCCGAAGTGATATCATATAAGAAATTCTTATAGTTTCCAAGAAAACCCTATATATATTCGATTTAATCATATATTCGCTTTCCTCGACTTTGTCAGGGAAAGCGCACTACGGCATAATATAAACATAAAAAATACAAGCAGTTTGCCATTTGTTTTATTAAGATCGCTGGAGCCGTTTTTGAGAAAATCGCATTTTAGTAGTCAATGACCAACATTTTCAAATAGTTCGCCCTTCAGCAATGGAACCATATTGTTTTTTACACGTTTTTCTTGGCTAGCCAACATTGCCAATTTTCAAAACTGACGATCTTGCAGATTTTATACTTTACATATTTCTGCAACTTGTCGCCCATGTCGCGCAATTCCAATCTATGCGAATCGAATAGATAAATCATTTGCTTTTTGTTTTATCAAAATCGTCGGAGCCGTTTTTGAGAAAATCCAATTTGAGTGATAATTGCCATAATTAATAACCAACAGACTTTAACATGGTGGCAGCACCTAATGGGTGCGATACCAGTACAAAGTTAGCGTCGAATTTTCTTTTTAAAGATAATTCAACATTTTGACTAAGTAGATAAATGTGAGATGCCTTAAAAATTAGATTATTAATATGCGTATCATTTCCGAAGTGATATCATATAAGAAATTCTTATAGTTTCCAAGAAAACCCTATATATATTCGATTTAATCATATATTCGCTTTCCTCGACTTTGTCAGGGAAAGCGCACTACGGCATAATATAAACATAAAAAATACAAGCAGTTTGCCATTTGTTTTATTAAGATCGCTGGAGCCGTTTTTGAGAAAATCGCATTTTAGTAGTCAATGACCAACATTTTCAAATAGTTCGCCCTTCAGCAATGGAACCATATTGTTTTTTACACGTTTTTCTTGGCTAGCCAACATTGCCAATTTTCAAAACTGACGATCTTGCAGATTTTATACTTTACATATTTCTGCAACTTGTCGCCCATGTCGCGCAATCTGCAAGATCGTCAGTTTTGAAAATTGGCAATGTTGGCTAGCCAAGAAAAACGTGTAAAAAACAATATGGTTCCATTGCTGAAGGGCGAACTATTTGAAAATGTTGGTCATTGACTACTAAAATGCGATTTTCTCAAAAACGGCTCCAGCGATCTTAATAAAACAAATGGCAAACTGCTTGTATTTTTTATGTTTATATTATGCCGTAGTGCGCTTTCCCTGACAAAGTCGAGGAAAGCGAATATATGATTAAATCGAATATATATAGGGTTTTCTTGGAAACTATAAGAATTTCTTATATGATATCACTTCGGAAATGATACGCATATTAATAATCTAATTTTTAAGGCATCTCACATTTATCTACTTAGTCAAAATGTTGAATTATCTTTAAAAAGAAAATTCGACGCTAACTTTGTACTGGTATCGCACCCATTAGGTGCTGCCACCATGTTAAAGTCTGTTGGTTATTAATTATGGCAATTATCACTCAAATTGGATTTTCTCAAAAACGGCTCCGACGATTTTGATAAAACAAAAAGCAAATGATTTATCTATTCGATTCGCATAGATTGGAATTGCGCGACATGGGCGACAAGTTGCAGAAATATGTAAAGTAAAAAATCTGCAAGATCGTCAGTTTTGAAAATTGGCAATGTTGGCTAGCCAAGAAAAACGTGTAAAAAACAATATGGTTCCATTGCTGAAGGGCGAACTATTTGAAAATGTTGGTCATTGACTACTAAAATGCGATTTTCTCAAAAACGGCTCCAGCGATCTTAATAAAACAAATGGCAAACTGCTTGTATTTTTTATGTTTATATTATGCCGTAGTGCGCTTTCCCTGACAAAGTCGAGGAAAGCGAATATATGATTAAATCGAATATATATAGGGTTTTCTTGGAAACTATAAGAATTTCTTATATGATATCACTTCGGAAATGATACGCATATTAATAATCTAATTTTTAAGGCATCTCACATTTATCTACTTAGTCAAAATGTTGAATTATCTTTAAAAAGAAAATTCGACGCTAACTTTGTACTGGTATCGCACCCATTAGGTGCTGCCACCATGTTAAAGTCTGTTGGTTATTAATTATGGCAATTATCACTCAAATTGGATTTTCTCAAAAACGGCTCCGACGATTTTGATAAAACAAAAAGCAAATGATTTATCTATTCGATTCGCATAGATTGGAATTGCGCGACATGGGCGACAAGTTGCAGAAATATGTAAAGTAAAAAATCTGCAAGATCGTCAGTTTTGAAAATTGGCAATGTTGGCTAGCCAAGAAAAACGTGTAAAAAACAATATTGTTCCATTGCTGAAGGGCGAACTATTTGAAAATGGGGAATATATTGTGGATACAACTGTTGGTTGGCCTTAAACTCTGTACATGGTAATAATATTTTTAATAAACTTGCGTAAGTCAATAAATAAATAAATAAATATATATATTTATTTATACGAATAAGTTGAGATCTGAATATTTTGTTGAATATGAATCTTTATTGTTTAATAAAGTTTTACACGATCACATTTTGAACTTCAGATTTAAATGTCGCGCCAAATTTCCGTTCGCGTTAACTAACACTTTATTAGTTCCGTAGTGGTTCCGGCTGCTTGATACACCTGCAAAATGAACTAGTATAGGTAGGTTGATAAAATGTCAATTTTCTAAAAAACGGCTCCAAGAAATTAGACCAAAATTAATGTAAACGTTCTATAGATATGTATCTACGAATAGGAAATGCGCGCCCTGGCTGACAAGAAGGTTGAGAGAATTTGTGGGCATTTATCGGCAGCACTGCTTCTTTTGGGGTGTTTTTGTATGGGTCTGGAAGCATGGTTGGTGAACTTTTTCCCAAATATCTTTAAAACGGCTCTAGCGATTTTAATGATACTTTGGGAATATATTCGTAAGAGAATGCCTTTTGACTTGTCATTAGCCGATTTGGGCGACAAGTCTTCAGATAAAAGATAATGACCAAAATGTTACTACCTCAATTTTTCAAACAGGAAATTCAGGTATATATTCTGCATAGAATCTTACAAACAGAGCATTAAAAGAAAGGAAATTTAATTTGCTATCATCTTGCATATTAGTTTATTTCATTTTGGAACAAAAAACCCCAAAAAATGCAAAAATTAAAATGGTTTTACAGCCGATATTTTTATTATCGATATGTGACGCTAAAGTTGCGGAGCTATCTTGACGCACATGGCAAATGTTAGTATCAAAAATTTATTTGTTTTAGCAAATTTAAGATAACTTTTACGCATATATATCTGTTTCAAAATAAATACCTATACTACATTTAACTAATTAGAGTGGAATACAACAATGATGTTATTTTCAAACTATCGAATTTTCATTTTATTTACCGATTTTTTCCAGTGTGACCGATGAGCTTGCATAGAATTTTAAAACGTTGCCAGACCTTTAAAATAAAACGAAAAGTGTGCGACAACTCTGCACTTGTCAATCTCTTGTTTTGTGGCACAAAACTTGTTTGCGAAAGCAAAAGGAAGAAAAAATGCGTGTTTGTGGTGCATAAAATTAGTTTGCGCTGACCAAAAAAGAATACACTACCTTATATCATTGTGATTGTGCCGTATACGTTTTGGAAAAAGCTTTTATTTGAAAACAGTGCATCGTGTGCCGCCTTCTACGCTGACGCCGAAGTTGAAGCAGACGCCAACGCCGACGCCGACAGACAGTAACAATATGGCTTCCGATATTGCGGTGGTAAACATTGGCAACTTTGAGAAGATTCAAAACTTTTTAAATGACACCGCATACAAGGAGATACTCGAGAACAGTGAGAACTTTAACACGCGGCTCTGCATTGAGCGACGCCTTAGAATGCCGTTCCTTGACCCCCAGACAGGCGTTGCGCAGACACATTGCGCGCTCTTTATGAAGCGAAAGCAACGAATGCCCGGCTTCCGACATGGCCAAATTTACACTTATCCATCGGCACGCTGGCGAAAACCGAAGCGCCAATACTTACTGAATCCGCATCAAAGCTACCGTGCCTACCAATACCGGGAGCATCATCTATCCCATCAGCACCAGCACCAACATCAGCATCAACATCATCATGTGCCAACGACTGGCTCTGGAACGGTCAACGCACGTGATCATCATCAGGCAGAAAGTGCAGGTAAGTTGTGCAAGCCTTTCGCAAGCAAATAATATGCAAATAGACAAGTATTTAGTTTTGCGCATTTATATGTATTTACAAAAGGCGTTGTAAAATCAATAAAACTCTTACAATTGCTGCTGCTGCTTTGTTCAGCCGCAGCCTCAACCTCAGCACTTCCACCACCACTGCACAGTGGTCAAAGACTACCGAAAGCAGGCAATTTTCAAATTTGCAGGCGTTTGACATCAACCAAAATATAATGCCACTACTAGTTTAAATAAAAAGCGAAGTATCTTAAATGAATACAAAATAGATAATATATTGGTTTTGAGAATTCACGATGATAGTTTGTTGTGATTTGCAGTCCCACTGTGAATGACAAACAACAATGAAATATCAGCAAAACATGTGTGGCTTTTACGAGGCTGCATTTTCTATACCAAGTGCTTGCCAAATACATGTGCACGTGTCTATGTCTGTGTTTGTGTTGAAGTCTGCATGTAGCTGTAAGTGATGGCATCGAGCAACCACCACCCCTCACAGGGCAAGAAACGAAACATCTCTTTGCTAGTTGAATTGGGGGCTGATTTATAGTGTGTACATGCATTAATACTACATATATGTGTATTTGTATTTCATTGTAGCAATTGCTGCCACGGACGGCAACTCGATGGGCGCCTCGGGCGACAATGACAGCAAGGACTCGCATGCGAATGCCGAGAAGGATTGGTTCCACGAGGATATGGACTCGTCGCACTACCATCATGCCGACGACTACGAAGACGACTTTGACTCGGACAATGATTTCGACGAGTCGTACAGCAGTCGAGGCAAACGCAAACGCGGCTCACGCTCGCGACGGTCCAACGCCAATGTGGATGGAACTCCCAAACGAGGACGTAAAGGTGGCGGTAAGCTAGATATGCTTATTTCTTAATGTAGTCCACCTAAACTCTGTTGTCTTTTTGGCCGCATTGCAGGCAGTCGCCGTCGGAACGCCAACGATGGAGACGCAGCGGATAGGAGAAGACGTGGCGGTGCTGCTGGCAACAATGCAAACACATCAGCCGCAGCTGCGGCGGCGGCAGCGGCCGTTGCACATGCTGCAAGCACTGCAGCAGCTGCCGCAGCCACTGGGCTCTATGCAACACACTCTAACTCAGCATCACCGATACCCATCATCGATGAAACCTCACAGTCAGCCATGGTCATGTCAGCAACGCTGCCAACTACATACGAGAAGAATCCTTTAAACGACGCAGGCGCTTCCAATGATTCAATTCCATTGGCTACCATGGCCAGCATGGGCATGTCGACGCCAGCAACAACGGCTGCCACACCAGCTATATATACGACGGTGAATGCATCGCCAACCACGCCATTAGCCAGTCCCAAGAAGCACAAGATGCGCGCCGAGCGGGAAGTGGCTCAGCCATCGCCGTATTGCGACTTCTGTTTGGGCGATCAGCGCGAGAATAAGAAAACGAACATGCCCGAAGAGCTGGTGTCTTGCTCCGACTGTGGCCGCTCTGGTCATCCATCCTGTCTGCAGTTTACGCCCAACATGATAATATCGGTGAAGCGCTATCGCTGGCAGTGCATTGAATGTAAATACTGTTCCATTTGTGGCACCTCCGACAATGATGATCAATTGCTTTTCTGCGACGACTGTGATCGCGGTTACCACATGTATTGTCTGTCTCCCCCGCTGGTAACTCCGCCCGAGGGCTCGTGGAGTTGCAAGCTGTGTATGGAGGAATTTCACAAGCACAAGTAAAACAAAACAAATGACAAAGGAATTGACTCGGGAACTTGAAAAAGAGTGGAGTGAAGAGAACAAAGGGGCGTCGATACGGAGACGGATACGGATGCAGATGTGCGTGTCGTTTGTTTGCTGTTTGTTTCCACTCATAAGATTAAATATAATTTACAAATTAGTCTCCCTTCCAACTCAGCCGCGGCAGCTCTTGAAATTAATTATAATTTAATGTTCATCTTAAGTATTCCTTAGTACGTTTTTAATTTTATGTACCTACTTAATTTAAATTGATATACATATTTGTAACTACGCTTATATGGACCGCCCCAAGTATTGTAAGTATTTCCAGCCTCCCGCGCAAAAGTGATTGTCACATGTTCATTACACGAGGTCCTTAAGCAAATCCAATCCTTATCGTATCATTTCTTTACAACATTTTGTGTAAATTTTACGATCTATTCTATGAAAATACAATTAACATAACGCCAATAAATACTGCAACACTTTTTGTAACAATTACTCTTTTTAAATCAACTATGTTAACTACAAACGGGACTGCTTCCAGCGTTAAGTGTCGAATCAGACAGATCAGAACGTTGCACTTTAGCTTTGAATGCGAATTCTAGCAATTATTTGTTAATTGATGCCAACTAGTCGCCCAGTTGGTTGCATGCGGCTAACTGCTGCTACTTGAGTTTAGTCAGTCAGCATGAAGCGCTGTGTGTGGTCCATTTGCTTGTTGAGTCTGTGGCTATTATTAGGCTCTGCACAGCAGGGCAAACCACGAAGTCGTGCCAGACGCTTTCTTATCTTTCCGCGACAAGCTCCGACGCGGCATCAAGTAAAAATAGACATGATTAAACTCGTCAAATTAAAGCTGATAGAAGTCGCCCTCTAGTTCATTGCAGGTATAGGTATACCGGCTGATCTGACCTATGAGTCTCTAACCGTGGGCCATGTACTGAAAGCCGAATTCTTTTTGCCCTGGAATGCCAGCGTGTACCGACAAAATCCTTATCTGCCGGAATACCTGCCCTCCAGAGTGTCCCTGAACGATGGCACAATTCGACAATTGCAAACGATTGCCACGGATATACGCTGGCAGATCTACGCCTACATTGAGCACATGTTGAATGGGTGAGCATTTGTGGAACTGTGTCACTTATTGTAACAACATTACATTCATTTTCATATATTTGCAGCTATGGCTATAACGGACATGAATGTCTGCTGCAAGCTATTTGCGAAGCAAGTTCGGTGCGATTCTCGAAGAACTTTAGCGTGGTACAGGAACTACTGCACTTGATGTTAAGGTAGGTCTGATCTTTCTCGTGGAGCTAAAAGTCATAGAAAATATTTGTTAGCCCTTCTTCAACGTTGAATAAGGACTCTGTGGAGGCGTACGATTTTATGCTGGCCGAGAAGAATGCAGTGAAGAGCGACAGTTGTGGAATTTACGATTGCAACATCAAACTGCTGGATTGGATATCGAAAGTAATACGATTGAACGTTTAACTTTACCTTATAAACAAATACATATACTACTATATATTGGGATTAAAATAAGGCCTTTATTTGCGCTTTAGGTTGGGCTATAATAGTACACTTCGTAGAAAGAGACATTCCAATAATTGTATTTACTTTGCTGCAGTTTGGCGTTTCACAATCTTTATGAACACCTTCGATTTGGTTCGGATTAAAATGCCGGCTAGGAATTTAAATTCCCTTGGATTACTCACGGGCAATACTTCGAAATTTCGCAAAATGTGGGCCAACAATGTTTTCATTTCCAGCATTGCAAACTTTTGTCCAATACAGTTCCGACGACCCGCGCTAAATGGTATAAAGGCAAAGGGATGTCGATTTTCCGAGTTTTCGGGAAGGAATCGGGATGGAATCCACTCATCTGGTCGCTCAAAGTATTGGGGATTGCGGTGTATGTCGAATATATGCACTATAATCTGTGTGCCTTTCGGCAAAAACAAATTGTTAGCCAGCTTCGTATCTTCATGACACTCTCGCATCATGCCGGGCACAGATGGACAAAGTCGCTGCGACTCCTTAATAGCGCATTCCACACACTTCATTTTCGATAGCGTGCGATTATCCAAGTCTTTGAGATTGTCTGCGAATATTTAAAAATAGATTGAATTCATTTAAATGGAATTAAACGTGCCTTTGTTGGGAACAAGTTCAGTAATCTCTTCGAAGCATCGTTGCTGCCATTGCGGATGATTCGCCAGATAAGCGAGCGTCAGAATGAGATTCATGGATGTGGTATCGAAACCCTCAAACATGAATGTATCCACTTCCTCACAGATGCCAACGTGATCGATAAGTCCTTCCTTCTCGGCCAGCAACATCGTGTCTAGCATAGCGTATCGCTGTTTGGTGTTCAAGTATCTGGTTTATCCAGGGAAGCAAATAATCAGAGTAATAACAAATGCAGGGTATTCGATTGTTATACCTTGATTCCATGTCTTCCATCTCCTTCAAATTGTCTTCGTTAAAATTTTGCCTGCGTTTCTCTATAATTTTGCTAGAGAAGGAATGCAGTTTATTCAGAGTGGGCACATCCTTGAGACCGTCCCCATAGCGATTGTATAAAGCATCGCTGGACATCAGAGGATTTATGACTCGGTTTATAAAACTGTGCTCTGCTATTGTAATGTTATTTCGGTATTCATCTCCATCCGAACAATCGTCCAGTTGTACACCCAGCGCCGTTTCTAATAGAGAAATACAAACGATTTATTTATTCATATTAGTTGCTGACTAAGTATACAAAATAAAAAAATTATAATTCTCACTGACCACAAATGCTGTTGAGCGTGAATCGCGGGATTATGTCATTCAAATTGATCTGACAAGAACCATTGGAAGCATTCAACATATTCTCAAGCTGGTCCATGACTTTAGCGCTTTCCTGTCTGTGCAGCGGGATAAGAGAAGTTGAATAAATTAAAAACATAAAATTGGCAAACAGCAAAATAAATACTCACTTAAATACGTCTAGGAACTGTTCCAATATTTTGAAGTGAAACGCTGGTGTCAATAACTTACGTCTACCGTGCCAATGCTGTCCTGTAGGGCAAGATTAAACAATTAGTAATTGGAATTCACATAAATAATCCATTGCAATGAGCAAGCAATATTTAGTCATGCCAAATAATTGGGAAAAAGAAAAGCAAGTACAATGGTTGTTACTATTCTACTGATCGACAAAGAGAGCGAGTTGTTAAAAATATATAATATAATTTTATATTGGTTCTATTAATGGAAACATTAAAATGTTCATACCAGTGCTCGTCAATAAACCCGTTCTTAGAAAGGGCTGTAGAAACCGGTACATGTCTCCTTTCGTAATCAGGTTGTTATCATTGAGAATAAGCTCGGCGTCGTCGGCATCAATGATGTTGTAGATGGGAAACCCAAATACATATTGTATGTAGCTGCGCTTCAGATCGGCGGCATAATCACGCGAATAATAAAACAATTGCTCTGCTCGAAAGTCGAAAAGATGCTCAATTGAGTTCGCAGATTGCGCTACAAGTAATCACCTGAGGTCATTCCGAAGGTATCAAACGTGTTGCCAAAAATAGTCGTGCCTTTGCCAGTAGCTACAGCCTTCTCCAAGGCGCTGCCATCAACGGTTTTGACTCTGCGACACAAGGCCAGCAGCACATAGTCCTTGCGTAGTCTTAAGGCATAGATGCCTAATAGTCCAATTAGTATTAGGATGAAGAACCACATTGAAAAGCCACCACTTAATTTGGATCACTTATTTTTTGCACTGACAGCGCGGATAGCAAACACGTCAAAGTCACTCAAGCGTTGGCTTCCAACTAAAATATGTAGATTAAAATTATCAGAGAGAGGCTGCAAAATAATCGCCATATAGTATATTGTTTATACAAATAATAAACATAAACGTCTACAAATTCGAGTATACAAACCGGCGTTATTGCAAACACATCTCGACATTCGTTTAGTGCGACTTAAACAATAAATATGTGGAATTTGAAGCTAGCACTAGCTTTGTTGATTATTAACATAATCGACAAGTTTTTGGCGAATAAATATGTTTGTATTAAACAAAAATTATGAATGAGAGCAAGTGAAATTCAAACGAAACAGAAAATTCGAATTAGCAGACAGCAATCAAGCAGTCCAAATTAGTTCGACTGCTTGCCTTTTTTATGGAAGCCCTGACTATGCATATTCAATTATGATTACACATTTAGAGTAAGTTGTAATTCTTCACATACCCTGGAACTCACTTGTATATAATATATATTATTTAGTTATTGATTAAGATAGTTTCTGCGCCGTTTTGCGCAACTATATATGTATTCATTGGTTAGTGGCAATGAACGCATTGGGCTAGCACTCTGGTGCCATCTACCGCTAAGCGGCAAATAGACTTCAGAGCACCAACGCCCTCACAGAGCTCGTGCGGGTATTAAGTATACGCTAAATATAGCGCCATCTACTGGCTATGGCTATCACAAAGACGTTGTGCTGCGTGCCAAATTCAAAAGAATGACTTATCAGATGATATTATTAGTTAATATAGGACACAAAGGGCAAAGACAGTGGATAAACGTTTTCTTATTTAAATTTAGGTTAGCCTGCGTTGCATATTTATATAAAAGCAATGTTGTTAACAATGGTTTTCCAACTTAACATACCAATCAATACTTTCGAAGAATATTTCTATATATTTATAAATATTCCTATATATATTAAATTATCAATTTAAAAAAATATACCTTTTCGAAGCCACGCTCCAAATCAAATATAATAATTCATCATAAACATTCATTATTTTCTTTGTAACAAAAGTCTAATGCACTCGCATTTAAGCACTCGGATTTAACCCGCAAGCTTCAATACGACTGCCTGTGGCCATCGATATTGCAGTGACATAAGCGCTCTGGTCGAATGGAACGAGCATGCAAATGACAACATACTGTGTCCTACTGCTTTCCAGGTGCAGAAGCAAAAAAGACGTTTAGTTGCATGGGAGACAAAGGGGACATTTGTCCACCTGCAGCCTAAACGTATGCAATAACCAACCAACCGCCAATACGCGTATAGATGTGTATGTGTTTCTATATACGCATATGTGTGTGCGTGTCCTCGATTGTCTCTTGCAGTGTGTGGCCCTTTTCGATATTTTAATCTGCTTGCCGGCAGCTGGCGCTGACAGGCTTAAGATGATATTCGCGCAATTTCTTTCTTCAGCTTTACTTACGAAAAATTGCGCTGTCTGACAGCTTTCTTGCCAGCTCTTCTGTTTCCCATTTTCCATTTTCCATTTTCCATTTTGCGTTTTGCATGTTGCCTTCGCTCGTTGTTTTCGTATTTGTTTCATGTGCCGCAATCTATTCAACGCAACCCGAACACGATACGAGTAGACAAAACACTAACTGTCAACGTGTCTTTGACCTTCTTCGAATACACACGAAGAAAAAGTCCATTTAATTCAAATTTACACTCAATATAGGTATTTACTAATTTCGAAAGCCATAATACTTAAGGCGTATTCTACATATCGTTTTGTTGCAGAAGTGCAGTAGCAGGTGATAAGATTCAAGCACAATAAAAAACTATGTGAATTATTATGTTGGACAAATACATGTTCCAATGGTTTATTAATAGGTGCATGAAACGTGCTTACTCTGCCAACATGTGCGACCATAAAAATGTCATAACTCAGCGCAAGAAAACAAAGAGAGACTAAGAAAACAACAATTCAGCCAAGCGATGAATCCTGCGTGGGGAATCACATAAATGCGAGAACAAGCCACGTACTAAATGCTCGCTTGGGAGAGTCGATTGTCTGTCTGTCTGCCTGGCCGACGAATGAGGTCAAAATAATTTGTCATTATTTTGCATGGCAGCCAAGTTTCCACTTGGCAACTCCAGAGCACAAAATTGGTCAAGTCTAAAGAAGTTTTGCGGGGTGTGCGGAGAAAAGTAAATGTAAAAGTATCGTCAGTTGTCAAAACTTCATCCGTCTCGGTTTCTGGGCAAAAATAAATATTGCTAGATGATTTGCCAGTTGCAGTCGAAGCTGTTAACATGTTGGCCACACAATAGCTTTCCAATATTCCCCACAGCGAAAGTAGAACTCAAGTGTCGTCGACTGACATAAATGTCGAGTAACAACAAGAACTAAGTAATCAAGGGTCATGTTGCCCGCTCTTCACACAGCGGCTTAGCTCAGTGAATCAAGTGTTGGCTTAATGACAAGTGTCGTTTAAGCGAGAGAAAGAGAGAGAGAGAGAGAGCGAGCAGCGTCTAGAACAACCAATAAACTGAAATAATACTGTGCTAAAATTCTTAAGTGGAAGAAAGTTGAAATTTTGATGGGAAAACCACATTGTGAATCGCAAATGCTTAACCATAAAGTCGCAAAGTGCCGTTGGTTCACATGTCACCAACAATCAATGACAGCAATGACAACTTTAATGTTTTGTTAGGGCTCATCGTGTGCCATGCGACTAAGCTTTTTACATTTTTGATAAGCAATTAAAAGGAAATTTTTATTGAGGGTTTCTTTCATGTTCTATCGTTTTTAATTACAAATGTGAAATTATTCTACGAGTATATTGGCAGCGGCAGAATTTCCAATATATTTTGTAAGCAGCTGAGGCTGCTGTTTCCACTCCGCAATCACAGTCATTTGACAGAGATATAATTGCTCAATTCCAATTTGCTAGCTGACTCGGCACGAGAGACATCAACTGACAAAACGCAACATCAAGTTGACAAGCGACAAGAAGATCGAAGAGCAAACTAACTACTTGTCAGCAGCCTTTGGGCCTATGGTCTTCGTCTTCGTCCTGCTCTCTGAGTTCTCGTTCGTCTGGTGCGTATCAGTTGAAATTGAACTGTAGCTGTAGCTAATTTGATTGAAAAGGGTTTTCCACCACTGTCCCGTCAAAGATGCCCCCAAATCGTAGCAAACAAATAAAATCAGCGATGCGCGTTAGGTCTAGTAAAAACAAAAAAACGAATAGCCAATTTTACTTTATCATCCTTTTTTATATTCATTTTGTACTTTGTTTTATTTTCGTTATTATTTCTTTAATCCCAAAGCAAAGTTCATGCCCCTATTTGAGCAACCCAATCGCAAGTGACCCAAATAGGGTCTCGCTTTTGAAATTAATTAAACAACTATGCGTGAATTCTTTGTCAGTTCATATAAATTGCTCGAATTAAGATGTTTTGCTCCACTTCCTACAAATTTATAGACTAATCTTTCAGCCGAAATTGACATCATAAGTATGGCGTCGAATCTCTAGAGAACAAGTAGTCGACGCATGATTAAAGAACAAATTTGATTTCTGGGAAATTTGATTGATTTTTCATTAGTCTCGAGTGGATGTTTGTGAATCATCTCATTAAGTTTTGTTTAACGAATCACAGAACCTTAAGTCAATCAGCTCAACAAACGAAAATTGACAGATGCTCAGTGAAATTTAATATTAATGATTAGTGAAGATAAATATAAAGTGTGACCTTGTTTTTCTCTCTCTGTATCTCACTCATTGTAGCCCTAAGGCTATAGAGTAAACGAGAAAATTTCCTAAATACTTGATTACTACTATACCATCAAACACTTAAAATATGCCCCACTTTAAAAGCAGCTGAAAATTGTCAAAAGTCGCGTGTCGATTTGGCAAACTTCAATAAGTTTTTATGAATCGCAAGTAATTGAATGAAATGTCTCTGAGGTAGATGTGGAAAGTCGTAGCTTGAGCAGGAATCAAATGTCAACAGAGTGAAGTGTTAATGTCCAGCGAGTTGAATGACTTCGCAGGATCATCGTTGTATATTGCTCGACCTGCGGCGGAATGTGCAGACATTTTATTCAGCGAGAGTTTTGCTCGTATGCAAATTTCGACGCTGAGCTGAATTCTCTATGAATGTTGTGTGTGTTAAATGCAGCGCAGCAAATGTATGTTGAACTTATGATAAGGACTTTGACTCCAGCAATATGCTTTTCATCTCGATGCTGTTGTTGTTGTTGTTGTTGGCTTTAATCTTTTGGTTGGTCATAGCATTTAAGCGTTGGCCTCGTAACTATGCGACAATCCAGGCGAATGTCCTTTTTACTATGCCAATATTGTGAATTCGAACAACGAATTCCCTTTCAGCGTGTGCGAATGGATGTGCGTGGGAATCTTCATCTGCATTGATGGTCGACGTGTGTCCGCCATTTGCCACTTTGACTTTGATGTGGGTCTATTTTTATATGCTCCCGCAATTTGAGCTGCTTCTCAGTTTTTTTTTGTATTTTTTTTTACATGGCGTGTTGTGCTCAGGCAATAAACGTAATCAATTTGAGTGTCGCACTTTGATATCTGTGCGAATTCCCCTCGAATTTGGCACGCATCAACGCGTTTTGTGGTCGCCCGCAGTGTGTCTTGCCTCGCAGAGGATTTGCGAGCTTAGTCGAGGCTCACTTCATTTTCATAATTATCCCGAGCTTTGCTTGGCAGCAGCACTTAATTAGGCCAGCGCAGACTGAGATACATTCTTAATTACTTCGTTTGCTTGTCGCACGCGGCGTATGCTTAATTCGAGTGGAGCGTAAGCTGGCATTCGTCGTTCGTCTTACCAGTCATCGTGTGGCATGGTGTCGAATTTGAAATCTGCCGAACTTGATTACCCTTTCCCTGCAATTAGGCAACAAAGCAAGACGCATGGAGGGCAATCCTCATGGCTCACATGAAGTAACTCCAAACTCCAAGCGCAACCACATAAAACACCCGTCGTGCCAGCCCCCTGCTGCCAGTGATTGCTCCCAAAAGGTGGCTGCTGCTTTGCTCAAAGCCAACTCGAAATCCCCTCCGAACGGTTGCCAAAGATACAGGATGCAGAGCCCGCTTTTGTGGACTTGACCACTTGACCGAAGGGTAATAAAGTTGTAAATGCTTAAAATAGACTTGAACCCGAGTGGCCAGCATAAATTGGTTGACTAGCTGGGGGCGGGGGGCTGGGCCTGTGCCTTGCCAATAAACTGTGTGTGACAGCAGCGTTGCTAGAGGCAGATTCCCCTCCACCCCGCACCAAGCCACACAACAGCGGAGGCGTCGGGCGAGAGCGTGGCAAACGGTGTGTAATTTCAGCTTAATATATCGCAAGTCAGCAGGTGATGATTTTTGGTTTCGTGCGTGACTGTTCGACTTCCAGTTGGCCAGCGGAGAATGTGGGGCTCTAAATGGGGCGTGTGATTACTCTCATGTAAGTGTTATGGCTGCACAATTCACTTTATAGATTTGGATCTATGGAATTGACCTAATTGAAATTTGTGGTACATCGACGTGCAATCGTAAAGATAAAATATCCCATGAAATGTTTATGTATAATGGATTGACTTTAATGCGTTAAGCCATTTACTGTCACCATCCCAAATTCAACGAAAAGGCTTTACACAAGTGTACGTGTGTTTGCTAACTCTCCTGGCAGTTGAGTTGATTTTAATCAGGCAACGAAATGAACTTAACGCTCCGGCATTGTGATGTCCTAATTAATTGGTCACTTTGGCAACTTATTTACTGCGGCTATTTCAAAGGAGCACAATTAGGTACTTGAAATATTAATCGGCAAATCAAAGCATATTCGTTCCATGCCTATAAGAAGTATTTATGTATTTAAAATGCATAGCCAGCTGTCAGTCAAGGCGAAGACGCTTACGTTTGCGTTTACGTTTGTGTTCCCTTCCTTTCCATTCCGTTCCGTTCCATTCCGTTGCCCTGGCGACAAGCAAGAAAATGCCGATGCCATCAGTAGACGACCTCCACACACAAACACACGTACGTGCGTCGCCTTCGTAAGAGTGTGCATGTGTGTGTAGTGTCTGTGTGTCGCCCCAAAAGTGCCCTCATGCTTATTGAGTGCCAATTTTTATATCGTTAATGTGTTTATATGCATGTGTGTGTACACTCCGTGTGTATGTGGATTAAGCTTCTTTCTGCTTTCCTTGTTGTTCTTCTGCAATTTACGATTAGCACAACCCCCGAACTCCGCTTCCCGTCTCGTCCCCCGCACTTTGCACCTTGCGGTTTCTCGTATTTACATTTGTGCTGTGCGACTCAAATCGTTTTATTTATTTGCCCCAGTCAACCTTACAGCCTCCCTCCCCAACACTCCCCGCCACACACCTCATCTCCTTCCAGCTGCTTTACACATACACATATGTTTCATATGCCTTTGTCATTTGCCATTATTATTATTGTGTGGTGGGAGGAGGGCAGAGTGTTTTATTTGTTTGTGTGCGTTTTGTTATTGTACATTCATTACGGCTTCTCGTGCTGTTGTTGTTATTGCGGCTTTTAAGTGTCAAGGCACTCGGCGCGTTCTTTAAATGAATATTAATGCCCGTTTAAATAAGAAATGAATAACTAAACGAATTACGAATAATTTATTTCTTATTCTCACCTTGTTAATGAATACGAGAAACAGAAAACTAAGCTCAGCATTCCTGGGACACAGAGCTATTTATTTAAACTGAACGTAGCCCAAAAGGATAAAGCAATCCTTGTTCTCGTCGTCTGTCTCAGCGACGACCCAAAGCGTTTAACTCAGGTAGAGTGTTTAAATTTCCTCTTCTTGGCAACGCAAAATGTGGGCGAAGTCTGATATAAAATATGAGCGCAAATAACAAGGGTCACAGCATAAAAATGAAATAAACAACAAACAGTAAACTTTATTGTTTTACAGCTATCAAATTGCCTTTTGAATAACATCAATATAAATTGTGAGACAAAATGATTTAGCATTAGACGCTTGCAAAGGGTATTATATGTTATTTTCTAGTGAATTTCGCAACTTATTATGACATGGCTTTTCATGCACGTGCCAGAAATCAAATTATGCTTGGCATAATTGAGTTAACAACTAACTGTCTTCATTGCACAACACTCAGGGCGTGCAGTAAATGCCGCTTATGTACAGCCTGAAGGAGAAAGAGAGATGACTGCTGAGGTGTGCGCCTGAGGTGTGAGCAGTCTGACTGGCTGACTGCTAAACTTGAGACACTTCACCGTAGCCAATTGCATTTGCATATTTGATAAGCACTTGGTCAACTAATTAGCAGAATCTTTGGCTGTGAGTGCGAATGCTCGCATAATATCGAGATATTATTCCATTGATGCAGCCAGTGATTGCACCATAAAATAAATAAAGTGAGCAGCTGAACATTAAAATTCAAAGTAAACAGCCAACGAATCAAAGAAATGGCCAAAAATAGAATTGAAATTCAAAACCATAAAACCAAAAAGTAAGCAAGTTTGTGGCAGAGCGGAAAACATTTGTGAAAGTTAATAAAGCCAAGGATAAGCACTCGAGCTGTCCTGATGACAACTTGACGTCCCAGCAGCTGAAGCAACTGAAACAGCCACAGTAGCATCATCATTCCATTTCAACCGCGCAGCTCAGTGACGCGACAAGCTGAGGACGTGAAAAGCGGGTTTATTTTTTTTAATAAGTCTAGAGAAAATAAATAAGTATGAAGTCATTCGCGTTGCTGTCCGTCATCACAGCACCGATGATAATGATGGTGATGATGAAGACGACTTCGCGGTTTGTTGCGTCAAAGGAATCTCCAGCAATTTCGTGACAGATCAACGCCTTATCCATTTCATAGAGGTAATTTAATTTATGCAACTGTCACAGTAACAAAATCAAATATACGTGAATACGCGACTCGATTTAAGCTGATTGAGTCAACATAATTTACCATGTCCGGAAATGGGCCCGGGGCAAAAACAAACAGTGCTTAAAAGCCACACTCAATTTGCTAGCGCCCACACACCTTAAGCCGGGCCCTCGGCCAAACAAATTAATCTCCTTCAAGCTTATCGGCCCAAACAGTGCTTGCCCAGAACGGTATCCCAGCTGCTTCGAATCGATTCGAATCGAATCGAGTCCTAAAGCCGATTTTCGACGCTCCCATTTTCCGTTTTCGAATTTGAGGTCGCAATCAGTTACCGCAGAACGTTAACGTTCCAAGTTTTGCCATCTTAAAGCTGGCCATAAAAATCACAGCTGTAAAGGAAGACAGAGCCAGCGCGACACACAACGTGCGAGCGAGAGCGGGCGAGAACAATGACCGACCATCCCTAAAAGTAGGCAACGTTTTTGTGTGTGGCTGCAGTTGACACATTTGCTTGTGGGAATGAAAAGAATTTTACTGCTGAACGGACACAAAATTTACATTTATTGCAACAATCGTTTAAAATCTTTGACATTCAATATACATTGATCATAGATGTATGCTACACATACACGCACACATTCGCATTATACTTAAATTTATTTGCACAGTATGGTAAACATTTGGTTGCTTATTTACACGGGATGGGAGAAGAGAGTGGACAGTGAGTAAATGGTTTTGCAATTGATTTGCCTTTGTGTTTTACGTGTGTTTGTGTGTGTTTGTTTGTCGTGCGGGCATGCGAAGCACGTAACTTGTTTAAGACTTCGTCGTAAATCTTATTGTAATTATTTAAATTAAATTTCGTTAGCTTAAAGCCGCTGCAACGGCTGCAATACTTTAGTATGGACACAGACACAATTTCATCGCCTTATGACTACGACTAGTACATGAAAAACACATCAAATTCTTTCGCACATATATATATAAAGTAGAAATATATTTATATATTTATATATACAAGCCACGAGGAACTAAAGAAAGCCATCAACTTTATATTAACGTCATGATGTTCGTCGAATCACTTTCCACACCGAATCCCTCAAGTAATTCGTTCAACTTTTTTATGGGCCGCACTCTTTGGGGAGCCTTCAAAGCGATGCGACGCGATGCGGTCAACTTTTGGCATTTCTCTCCAGTTTCGCGCAGAGATCTCGATGTGGGTTCTTAAGAGTAAGCGTGTACTATACACTACTATACACTATATGCTATACGTGCATGGGCAAATCTTTGACAGCTGACAAGTTGCACTCGTATCAAATATAATCAGTGTTGGGTGCTGTTGCTGTTGCTGTTTTGCTGCCAACAGATTCAATTAAGCTCAACTAAGTTTTATGCTTTATGCACGTTGGCTTCCTGTAAGCTCCGTTGTGATGATGGCTGCCACCTGGACGACAGCTCAGCTCAGTTAAGTGGCGACTCCTGTATTCTGTGTGCCAGCTGCGGGTCCTTAAGTGGGCCGAACTCGCCGAGCGGCGCAAACTCACAGCCAACGGGGTCATTAAGAGGCAAGGCCGTCAACACACTGGACGCACCGTTGAGACCGCCGTTCGGCAGCGTTGTAATTGTTGTCTCCTGCAGCCGACAGCTAACGGGATGGACACGTGCGACAGTTATGAGTTAACTAGCCATACTTGCGGCCGTTTGCCACCTCTGGACTCACCTGCGCACGGTGCTCTGATAGCAGGAGTGTCGCGACTGAAATCGCTTCGAGGCTGTGCTGGTCATCGAGGTGTCACGGTGCATGCAGAAGGTGTCGCGCTTCTTGCGCCTGCCGCTGGCGCCGCGACAGAACAGATATCTGAATGGAGTGAAGTAGGATTGGTATTTGTTCGGGCAATTGGGCATTTTTGGGGGCATTCTTCTAGATGCAATCAAATTCGAGCATAAAACACATGCGAATATTATTTCATCAACATTTTTACGAGCTCAAGTCGCTGATTTTTGATTGCAATCGCACCGGATGCTGACACGCCATCAATGAAATTGCTTTTATTGCATGAATTCATCAAGGATACAATTGATACAATTTTTATATAAATTGTCCCTCATCGAACTTGTTATTAAACTACTCTTCCCGTTCTACATTTTTTGATAGATTTCTGCCACATTTTTGTGACTTATTGTCTGTGGCATTCTTCGAGCCATTGACTTGCAAACACTTGATGTGAAACAAAATGCGACTTTTGTCTTAGCAATATCCCATGCGCCATAAACTGTTGGTCTCGCAAATGGCAAGCGAGCGCTCCATGAGTATTGCAATCAAAAATCAAGGAAACTTTTACGCAAGAATTGTGTGATTTGTGTCGGAAGGACATGACTTTGGCAAGTCAAAGGAAAAGTTGCAAGTGTCTGTTTGTTGTTAGTTGTGCTTGTTTTAAGTTGTTTGATTGTTTGTTTGTCTGTAGTTGTGGAAATAAGTTTGCAGTTTGCTTACGCTTACAGTTACAGTAATTTGCTTGTTATCGGTTATCGGTAATCGGAAATGGATTATCGCTACCATGCTGTTATTCAGTTACTCAGCTGCATTGATGTGAATGAACAAATACCTATTGAAATGCTTGCGAAACGCGCCGCTCACAAAGTAAAGCGCCACCGGATTGGCGCAGCTGTTGGCAAAGGACATGCAGAAGCCAACAATGCGCAGCACATGCCAGAACAAGTTGTAATCCATCTCTGAAGTTGGCCTGTGAACGGAAATGGAAGCGACACAGAGAGAGAGAGAGATAGAGATAGTGTGATATTGTAGTCATGGAGCGGGCGAGAGAGAGGAAATTTGTTTCATATGTAAACCTAATGGAGACATAAGCCGGCGACAAGCTAGAAATTGATTGAGCTGCGCAAAACGGGTCACAACGCATGATGTTCGCATTACTCATACGCACTGCGAGCCATCCAACATCTGACAAAAGCCCGATAGCCCGTCAACGCTGGACAGCGGCTAAGCGGCAGTCATAAATCCCTTCGGCGTCCTGCTCACTCATCCTCATCGTCGCCTCGCCTCGCCTCGCCACGCCTCGCCGCACTTGACGTTGTTGAATAAAAGCCAACACTTACCAGTAGTAGAACCAGAGAAAGAAGACGTGATAGGGCAGAAAACAAATACCAAAGATGACAACAAATGCCAACACCGTAACGGCAACTTTGCGACGCGCTCGAACCTGCAATAACAATACGTAACAAAAACAGCAAATACAGTGACAATAATAACAACTCTTGAATACGAAATATCATTTATACGAGTATGGTGCGAGAGGAAAAAATCTCTCAGCATATCTTAAGAGGCTTTGCATGAAGGACAAATTATTGGAGTGACAATTGCGCTAGCTCCTGCAAATTCAATATTCAATTTGGCATGAAAATAGCTTAGTTACGGCAAAAGCGATTACGTGATTCGCATTCGCTCGAACATCTGACATATCAATCAATTCTTCGGTAACGATAACTGCCAGCGATTTGTTCCAGGCGCAAAATATTAGCATACAATGCTCTAATCAACTTGAATTGCCAGCATTCATCACATGGGCTAGCTAATACTTATTCAATTGCAACACCAACAAACTATAAGCACTGCAAACCTATCAAATTGATTCATTAGACGTCTAACGATAAAATGCTTTTGTCTTTAAATCAATTTAAATCATTGCAACATCCATCGCAAGGCGCCTAATCTAATTAACCAACTTTCGGCAATCAATATAAAATGTTTAATCAATCAAGTGAACAATTGCAACCAACCTGACGGACAGCTCCCTGCATTTCGCCAGGCACACTCGCCGAGTACATCAGGTGCAGTGCAATGAGGACATAGAAGACAGCTATGATCACCAATGGGATGGCGTAGTAGACCAGAAAGTGCAGCAATACCATCAGCTTCGCATAGTCCTTGCCCCACTCCTCCGGATATGGGTAGCAGAAAACAATCGATTTCTCATGATTGATACCGAGAGGCTAAAGACATATAAGGAAATTAAACAAATACAAGCACAAGTCGTATATGGAGGCACCTTTATGTTGCTGCCAATCAGGGCTGGCAAGCCGCAGAGAATGGCCAGCAGCCAAATTGACACGGCAATGGTCAAGGTCATGCGTGTGGCACGTCTTCCGCCACCTGTTGCAGCAAACAAAATAAAAGTTAAACACCTTTCGTTGCAGAGTTGACTCAAGTTGCTCACCGTGTGCGTGAAACTTGCGCAGGGGATCCACAATCGCAAAGTATCGATCACTGGAGAGCGCTGTCAGCGTAAAGACCGAAACGCCAATGGAGACATCCTTCATGAACTCGGAGACGCTGCAGAGAAAACTGCCCCAGGGCCAGTACTCGATGGTATAGACGGTGGACACCAAGGGCACTGTGGTCAGTATGACGAGCATATCTGCCAGTGCCAACGACAGAATGTAGCTGCGAAATGTAAACAGATGGATTAATGTTATGAGTATGTGAGAGACAAGCTGCGATAATTTTTGAAAAGTCCAAAACTAACTTTTCAGCATACAAAGTTTGTTCCAATTCCTTTGATATAAAGGGATTATTCACTTGAAATAAATAAGTGGGGGAATTGGAGAAATAAAACTATCAGAAGTAAGATATTCGATTTTTTTCTTATGTAATTTTCACAATAATATAAATAAATAGTGAAATAAACAGTCACCTAAAGTTTTGTTGCTTCTTTCACTCTGTGTTTCGAATTATTTCTTATTTATACGCAAACAATTGTTGTGCAATTCACCTCCTTTATATCTGATATCTCTATCTTTATATCTCCTTATATCTTTCTCTGAGTATTTCGAATTATTTCGTATTTATACTGAAGCAATTGCCCAACAATTCACCTCCTTTATATCTTTTTGAGCATCTCAGTTTTTTCTGAGAAATCGCTTGAACTCATCTTTTCATCTGCTATCAGGCTGTCAGATTCTCCATTCTGCCATAAGGATACAATTATTTCATATACTTTGCGCATCAACTGACGCCATTCATTGGCTTCAGCCTTTGTAATAAAAAAGTCAGCAGAAAAGTCTTGACAACTTCCAAAAGCCAAGAAGCGTTAGCGATTTTGGGCATTTCCGCTTGAGATAAACAGGCTGACCCTTCTGCTATGCTGGGGTCGACTGCACGTGTTCCAGGCACCCGTCTGATTTATGTAGCTTAGCTTACCAGGCAAATGTGTCACTGAATTGGGGCTAATGCTAAGCGGTTTTGACAGCTCGCGATGATAAAAATTGATTTATATACTGATTTTATTAAAAATGTTTTGTGAATGTGACAGTCTGCTTTGAATTTGGTTTGTTTAAAGTGAAGACAAGTAATCAAGTGGCTTTCTAGTTGAAGATTGAGGCATGCTGGCAATTTGGCTGCTGCCCAGCTGATTAAAGCTGACGTGGACGGCGAATGCATCATTCGGTTAGTTGGCTTCTCCTATTTGCTTTTATGTATGTAATTTGGTGTCAGGCTGAGATGAAAATGAATTGCAACTGGAGGGCAGAGTGTGATCTCATACAGTTATTTCATTTTTATGCCAGTAGCGTGCCTTACAATAAATAAGCTGCATGTGGCACTTGCTGTGTGCACTGTGCAACATCAAATTACATTTCCGTGACGCGGGCAACCAACGAACGATAAGCATCTTGTCGTCGGAGACCCAGGACTAGCGCACAGAAAAGCGACAAGCAATTTCATTGCCGGAAATGCATTTCCAGCTTAATGTGATCAGTTGACATTCGTTTGCTTTTTAGCAAAGCACAACTTTGATAGTTATTTGGGATAAGCGTGCAAAACGAGCGCCAAATAAATTTTAGTATATCCAGCATGCACCAAACAAAATGCCAGAGTATCTTACAGCTGGGCACACTTGAATGCTCGTTCGTTGATTGCACTGAACGGCAAATACTTAAAGTTGTCTCAATTAGTTGCCCTTTCGACTGCGAAATTATCGAACAGCAAAGGTCAACGCTTAATTTCCGTGTTGAAAATGCACTTTTGCAAGTGGTTGACACACAAGCTTGCACAGGTCAACTGTCGCTTGAAATATGCCATTGAGAGTAAATATTTTAATTGGACTCTTGCGGACTGTTGACAAGATGTCGTTGACGTGCTGCTGTATCACTGCCTCACTTGATGTGGTCATGTTAACAGCTCTCAAAGTGCAGCATGCTGCGACCACTGAAGTCGTGTCAACAATCAAAGGGTCTGCATTTTATTTGTTACACAGGAAAATCAAGCAAGTGATGCAATTCAACTGAAACATCGAATCTTTTTTTCAATTCCTTCATAATTGTAAAATCCAATGTAAGTTACGCTATAGTCATCCCTTTCTTACATACCTAGTAGGCAAACAACAAATAGCGAGCAAGTGTGAAGCAGTTGCAGAGTGGCCAAGCTGCATAATAAAAAAGACCTGCATGTAAACAAACGTTTCCTTGAGCGATTGCTGCAAAGTTGATTTAATATTGAACGAGTGCTGCACAAAATGTAGTGAATTCAACTTACTAGCACACATTTAATAAACTCGCGTTAAATCGATACGGAAAGAAAGTGCAGCTCATAAATATTGTCGTTGGCTTAAGTTGAGCTGGCATTAAAGAACAAGCTTACATCATGGTTTTCTTAAAGCGCGCAAGAGTAGGCAACATATTCTGGCACATGTCGCATGTGTTTGCAATATGTGCCAAGTCAAGAGAAGACGCATGAATCGCATTAAACGCTATGTCTAACAATAACCTGATTTATGGCATTCAATTTATGCAAAAACAAAACTTCCTAAATACACACACATATACAACACATTGAGCCGCTAGCAAGCATGGCTAATTAGTTGGTACAATGCGGCAACGTCTCTTTTCCTAGCTTGTGACAACATATAACAAGAGTTACGACGAAGAGTTTGGCATTCTGCTGCGACCGGGAAAATTGTAAGTAATTTCCAGGCAATAACATTATCGCCATCTTTTCGCCTACCGCCCACGTCCTTAATTAGCTACGTAACATTCGTCTCTCTGCAATTCCTTCTCCTATTCATTGTCACCGCTCCCACTTACTGTGTTTCTATGCTTCTCTGCATGCATAATTTGGCATACAATTTAAGCGAAGAGGTCGCGCATAATTAAATTCACTTTAAGTTCGCCATAAATCAAAAAGACATTTTCGAGCCAACACCCTTAACTGAGCTAGAATTGCCTAACTACACAATACCCTGCTAATTTAGATAAAAATTTATGTTTAACATACACTTAAAAGAGTTTTGACGTGAATAAATGAAAGTTTTTCTTTTATTATCAACATGCCACTTCAATTTGCTGAAATTTATTGACATTCTTTCAAACTTAATCAAATTGCTTATATACCATGTTTGCCAGCGCACACTTTAGAGGGTACTTAAAAACTTTTTACTAGACTCACGTGTTGGGCACATTTCGCATCTGTCGCACGCTGAGAAAGACCACAATCAGTGTCCCATTGCCGAGCACACCCACCACAAAGATGATGGCGAACAGGATCGGCACAATGTAGGTCTCTGGTCGTCGAACATATGGCACGTAGGGTGTCTCCGTCGTGGCTATGCTGATGTTATCATCGCCGAGCGTTGTCTGCGTCGTTGTCGCCATGACCAGGTCCCACAGCATACGCGTCGCATTTGGCAACGATAGCGGCGACTCTGACACAGCGCCAAAGGCGGAGCCAGAGCCGGAGCCGGAACCGGAATCGAGATCCACATCCATATCCATGGCAACACTATTGAAGTCGTTGAGTAGTAAACTTGTCATCATAGCTCAGAAGATTGTATGCGCTGCGTTTCCCTTTGGGAATTTCAGCCGCAATAAACGGCAATTATTTAAGCGTAAACTATTAATTCGATTTCCTTTCGCCTCGTTTCCTGTTTCATTTTACATCTACACTTTTCCGTTTTTCGCGCACGCGACTTTTTTATTCCCACTTGCTGGAAATCGTTTCACTTTTCGTTTTTGCTCTGCTTCCACCCTATTTTATTTTGTGCAAATTTTTTTGATGCAAATTCACAGCGATAAATTTTCGTAGCTATCGTTGCTGGTGTTGTTGTTGATGTTCTTGTTGCTGCTATTGTTATTGTTGCTGCTTGGGCGAACTGTAAACAAAATAAATGGAAACAAACGTACTGTAAAATTCGTTTAGTTTTGGTTTTGCGTTCACATCAAATCGAGCATATTCTAATTGCATTTTTCTGGAAATCGGTTCAGTCGCCCACAAAAAATTAAATGGAAACTTCAATTTCAGAGCATTTTGATAAATTTCACTTATTTCGAGAAGGCCCGAAATGCGCTATTGCGAGTTGTGCAAAGATTTAGGTTAAATTGCAATTTATTATATTAAAAGCAATTGAGCAACTGCAGGCTGCCAAGATGCACAAATTTGTATTGGATTTTAGATAAAAGCAATTTGAAATATTAATAACAATTGCATTCCCATTTGCAACAAAATTTTTACTAATTTCTAAAATTAAAAAATTGCACAGTATTTCAAATGCCAAACTAAAAAGAAAACATTATATTGAATTTTGTTAATTGAATTCTTATTTCAGCTGGACTCTGTTATTTATGCAAATTAAGTGTCGAGTTTGCTCGACTGTCAAATACCCGCTATCCATTGTAACTATATGCAAAACGCTGCTGAGACTAACGAGTAAATGCGCGTCGATCCTTGCAAATGTTGCTTTCAGTTCACACCAACCCCCAATAACACAAATAACACAATTGCATTTTGATTTAATATTCACTCAAAGTTTTCAACTAGTTTCAACTTTAATTATGCGAGTTTAGTGCAAATGTATTCAACAGACTCTCCACAGGCGCGTGAATATGTGTTTTGCGGTATTCATAATATTTTGAGAGCAGTCGTGTGTGGATTTTGTACTCAACGAAGCAAAACAATAAATGCATGCACCGTGGGGCCTGAATGGTTACTTTAGTGGAGGTCGAAGGACAACGCACCATTCATACTTTTATGTTACTTTAATGTGAGCAGGGACTGCGAAAGCCGAGCACAGATTTCAATTACCAGGAATTCCATTTGCTCTTTGCGTGGTGACCCAGAACCAAGGAGTCAATAGCCAGGCATCCGAAAGTGAAGTGAAGTGAAGTGAAGTAAGCCTGAAGCGCCATTGAAATTTCTGCCAAGGCGAGAGTAACGCAATTTTATGGCACAGCAAGTGTGCGTGTGTGTGTGTGTGTGGCGCCACTGTGTGCGTGTGTGCGATTAATGGCTGGAAATGTAATGAAAGCATGTGAAGTCTCGGAACTCGTTGATAAGAACACATCAAGTTGCTGAGGTCATAACTCGGTGGCTTAATGTCTGTCAGTCTGCAGTCGCATGCAGTTGCAATTAGCTGCAAAAGCAGGCAGACAATTCATTTTAATTTCGCTCTGTGTCTGTTTGCTTTAATTAGAAACAATTTCGCACAGACACACACACACACAATCACTCAAAACACACTCATCATCTACCGTTTGAAGTTTTCGTCATAGTCCCAAAAAGCTGCCGGCAAAGTGCTGACAAAAGAGCTGCAAAGGTGCAGATTCCCCCCAGAGACAAAGCCAAAGCCAGGCTCTGCTTGGAGGTGCCAGCGTTGCCAGAGTAGACAAAGCTAGCATGCAATCAATGTTGCAGCTGTGTGGCAACAACAACAATGGTAAAAGCATTATGAAAAGCTACACGAGAAATGGCAGCAAATCAGTTGTGATTACGTGCCTTAGCTGAGTAAAAATTCAGCAAGGTAATGTCTGCCAGAGATTACGCTGCGTATGAGCAATAAACTCTGTTAAGTCTGCTGATGATATTAAATGCGACGCGTGGTTAAACTACAACTTAAATCGAAGCAGCAGAAACTATTTTTCAATATCATTAGATTGCAAGAGTAATCGTTCATTAAATTTGTTAAATTTCATGCTGTAGATTTAAATTTTATTGACAGCATAAGTAACACTTTAATTCATCTCTCAGTCTCCCTTAAAGCTACACAAATTTCAATCGAGAACTCAAGAACTAAATTGAGGCAAAGGCAAAACTTCAGGTAGCTAAGAACTAATGCTGTGCTTCGTGCTTTGCTAAGCAGTCGCTGCTTTCTTTATGTTTAAAATATGAGCTGAATTGAATTGAATGAAATGGAAAGTAACGAAAGCGCTGCGAGATATTTTCCCTTGCTTGATTAATTTTGCTTGGCAAAGTTTGATCATTTTGCTGGAATGAAGATTAAAACATTGTTGGCAATATTCGAGTTGGCTGTTGAAACATAGGGACGAACTTCTCCGGCGTTCTCTGGCTGTCTTCTAACTGCTGCAGCTCACGACTGCAGGCTCGTCAATGTGGCAGGGAGTTTATGGTGCACTACTAATTAGCTCGCGTTGCAACTTAAAAGCAATTCAATGCTTCAGCTACGTGGCTACGTGGAAAGTATTTATGCAAATTCCTCGCTGGCAGCTGAAAGCCAAATAGAAATTTCTATCGACGCGCACAACTTGAAGTTCAAGTTTGTTTATCTTTCGCAGCGCACTTTGTGAGTTTTTCCGTGCAGTTAATTTTGTGGCACAAGTTCGTCTAATGTGCCTTCTTAGGGGGAACTTCTGATCAAAATTGATTTTTAATGAATTTATGAGAGCGTCCCATGTTTGCTAATTGATGGGCTTCATAAAAAAACCATTTAGGTTCATTGTAATGACGACAGCTCGGTTTGCTACATTTGCAATTGCTGCAAACTTATTGAACAGCAGCATAAGAAAAATTCTTTAAGGAACAACCACAATTCAATTCACCCACAGCATTTCTCTTAGCTGTCAATGTCTCTATTCTTGCCGAAACAAACTCAATTTTCTTTATTAAATTAGCAATTAGTTCCTCCGTTTGTCAGTCACTCAGTGGGCCACAACATGATTTTATTTTTAGCTCCGTGCAAGAATTAAATAACCAATTTAAATGAATAGAAACCTTCAAGGATAATAATCTAATCTGCGTCAATAATAATTATATTTCACGTTGTTGCCATGACAGCTGTTTGCTGTGGTAAATGCTATAAGAAGCATGAAAATTCCACATATGAATTGAATTATGCTTCAAGGCATCTTATACAACGACAAACATTGAAGTCAATGAACTTCGGGATAATGTAAGCAAATAAATATCATGTCAAATTTGTAATTCAAATTAATTTGTAATCGAATTTCTTGCTGAACTTAAATAAAAATAAAAAAAAAGTTGTGAAAGTTGCTTAAACAATATTATCAATTTCGAATTTAAGCTAAGATGATTCAAAGAAAACTGGAAAGCTAGAGTTTAATTTCGTAAAAAACTGTCGCTTTGGATTTCCGACAAGGACCAGTGAAGTACAGGGATATCTGTAAAACATTTACACTGTTCCTTTTCAATCATAAGTTCAAGTTACAAGCGAAAGTTTTCGCACATCGTTTTCTAGTAATGAGCGAGCGAGAGAAAGTGAGAGAGAGAGTGTCCTTTAATGAAGTTGGGCGCCCAACAAAATGTCAACGTTGTCGTTGTCGCATTGTTTGTCGTTCTTGTAATTAATTTGTTAACACAATGCCCGAGCAGCCTCAAGGATGTCAACATACATACATAAGTACCTATGTACATATATACACACCTAACACACACCAATGTATACGCGGTATATATAAAAGTTTGCTAGTGTATTACGGATGTTTGTGTTTGCCGTATACTTAGCTAATTGAAATTTACAAAGTGCACGGCATTTAATTTGCATAAAGGATCATAAGGCTTCGGTTCATAATTGGATCATATTCCCCTTGCACAAATGATTCAATTCAATTTGTACTTCTCCTACAATTCGAGTACGAACGATTCGGTGGCTCGACTTCTCGCACTCTCGTCTATTTTTGGGGTGCCACCATTAGAGGCGAATAGCTAACCTGTTTTGCTAGTATCAATAACGAGCTTAACAAAAAGAAAACAAATGGAAAAATCAAAACAAAAACGAGCAAAAAGTAAAACCCAAAACACAAAAAAAAAACACTGTGGAAGTCCATTGATTTATGACAAGTCGGTGGCGGGAATGGTTGATTCGCTTATCTGGCGACCATCTGGATGCCGCACCATTTATGGACTCCCATCGAGTGTGTTGCCCTTTTATACACTCACACACTCACACACACACACACATAGACAGACGCACGCACGCATAGAAGTGTGGGGGGGACTGGGCGAGTGAGTAGATTTGATAAATCAATGCAATTTATCAACAGTTCACTTAAAATCTGTCGCATGTTTTCGGGCACCCGACACTTTTATCTCAACGCAAACATTCCGCCCACGCCCCGCCGGCTTGCAGTTCCAGTTTTAGTTCAGTTCCAGCTCGAGTGCGAGCGCGAGCGCGAATCTTATCTGTCAGGCATAAGGGCTTAGTGCGTCTCCTAATAAATACAGTTAAGTCTTTTCTCTCCCGCTAGCCAACCGCACAGCTCAAACACACACACGCACACACACACACACTTACAGTGGAGCCCAAATATTTAGTAATAAATAACGCGACTCAGCAGCAGCATTTTACAGTCGTTGTACTCATTGTTTTCTTTATGTGTGTCTGAGGATTCCTTGAAATATGCGTTACTGCGTCTGCTGTCGGTTGTCTGTTAGAGCTACCTATACACACGATATGAGTATCCATCCAGCCCGTCATTTCCCCCCCTTTTTGTGCGAAAGATTTGTGACTGGGCATTTGTTTTGCTGCTTGTAATTGAATATGCCCAGGGCGAGAGTTTCTCGGAAGTAAGCGAAACTCGGTAGGTCGAAGAAATATTACCCAATATTACACTGGTAATGGAAGAATAATAACTTACAAAATACCCAAATATGATGTACAAAACAAACGAACAGCGGCGACTTTTAAGCCAGCGCAGGCATTGTCGCTTTAATAAGCATAAGCCAAAGTGAACATTCACAGCTTAGCAGTGAAAATCACTGTTTGGCGATGCCTGAACTGTGAACTATCTAAAGTTCAAAGTCTAACTGACTGGCAACGCTCTACTTATGCGGCGTCTAGCTATCCCGCTCTATCCAGCAGACGAGTTATGAGCGCAGCCACAAAAGTCATTTAGCAATATTCATAATAAACTGCGCTGCGCTTAAGCCACAGATAAACGTCAGAGCAAAGTCTGCCACTTGTGAAGATATTTACAAACTCTCGGTCGAAGTATTTCAATTATCGTACGAGCTACTTGTGAAACCGCAATAAAAATATCCAATTTAAAGCAGCTTTTAAGCCATTTAAATACATAGTTTCACTATTTGCATACATCTCACTCTCGCTTTCACTGAACTCTTACGGCTAATGGAATTTGCGGCTTGCTCGCAGCCTCAGGGCTTTAATCTGCTTCATATTCTGTTCATGAAAATTGCTCTTGATTTAAAAAAAATATATATTTATATAAAAAGAGAGAGAGAAAATGGAAAATGGAGAAAGAACAATGGCTGATAGCCATTATCTATATAATTTATATAATAGCCGAAGCATTTTTATAAATTCCTCCGCCCGAAAGTATGCTTTAAATTTGAGCGCACCGGAAATGGACTGTCAGCGAATTGCGACAGCTTTTTTTGTCTCCCCCATGTCGGGCAGACAGCAGGCAATTGTTTCACGTATAAAAATTATTATATAGCGTAATTTTATAGAGCAATTTGAGCAACATAAAAATGTAATTTAAGCGCACCTAAAGTGGATAAAGTGGCAAGGGGCGTGTCTACCAGCACTCAATCAAAGCTCCACTAAGCTGTAGAAACTTTAAATTGCAGCTGCTCCTGTTCCTAATGCCCTTCAATAACAGTGCGCACAATGGAATTTCAATACGGTTACCGCCCCCTTTACAAGGCTTTTGTCCCCACTTTCCCCATGCTAAGTGCAATTAGGGATTGCATTAGTTGGGGCACAAACTTCATTGGCCCAACAAAGGCAATTGAAACTGCAATTGTCTAGAGTTGGAAACTCGCACTTACAACTTTTTAGCATGCAACAGCTGCCAAATTGGCGCAACACATCAAAGTGGGCGTGTGCTCCAAATCTGTATCGCCTTAATTGCAGCACATTGCGCGTAATCATTTGGCATTACGACAAGTGCTTAAGGCCATTACATTCCGGCGGAATAATTCATGTACATACTCAACGATTTTACACTCCAACACCGAGTGACGCAATCGAGGCGAAATCTCTTAGTGGAACGCTTCCTCTTGTAGTTTGCATGCGACATGTGGGGAGCTTAATGAAAACGAGTACATTAAAATTCAGCTCCGTTGTCAACATTCCAAGACACGCACACACGCATGCGTTTAGCTTCATTTAATTTGAGCTCCTTCTGTGCTTCTATTTAATTTTTATCACATTTATTTTTACATTTCCTTTTGCACTTCCAGCGACATTCACACTGGCTAATTGCGCACTCAATGTGGCCATTTTTCTGCCACTTTTGGCTTCAATACACTGACGCAAAGTATCTTACTATTGCCATGGAAAGTGTAACAATGCTAAATGATTTGTAGAAAGTGATTTAATAGCTATCCGCTCTTTGTTGACACCAATTCTGCTTGCCCTGTCAGATCAGTTAACAAATGAGAGTATTATATCTTCGACACCCCCTAAATAGTCGTTCTTTCTTGATCTTTTTTTCACACGACCCTTGGTCGAGTGTTTGTGCATGTAAATGAAGTCCCTGGCGGTTGATTTATGCATTTGAGTAATGGTTTTCCACATAAAGCCGAGAGACGACAAGCAGGCTCAGTTGTTGCTGTTGTTGTTGCTGCTGCGGCTGACAATATAAAGAATACAACAGACAAAACAAAAGAGTGGCAAATGAAATACATGGTAATTCAATTGTCTGTGGAATTGACTACAAACATTCAAGTTGAGAAACAGATGAATGCTGATGAATATTGAAAGTCTTTAAAGTTGCTTAAAATTGAAATAATCAAGGCAAAACATTTTGCAAGTGACGTCAACGCCCACTAAGAGCATCGATTACATTACATAACAATTGTTAATATGCAAACAAATAAGCGTGTTGGACAATCAAGTGGCTCGAAATTTGTTGCAAGTCTCAATATGTTGCAAAATAGTCAAAAATACTTAGAAATCAAAAAACTGAGAAGTGTTGACTACTTTTAGGCTGCCATTCGTTTATTTCTTCTGCTCATTAATTCAAATTTCTTTTGTGTGCGGCGCTTTTTATTTTTAGCATATTTTAAGCAAGGAACGCGGCTGAACCTAAATGCCGGCAATTTGCATAATTCTGCCCCTCTGCGAGATGCACAGTTTTTTGTTCGCACTACACTCGTAGTTTGTTGACATCTCTTTGATGGCCACGGGGCCAAGCAGGCGCTTCATCAACAGCAACAGTTTGAATTTGGATGGCTCTCGACACATAAATTAAGCTGGCGGTTCGCTTTTGCTGGCTCACTTGCCCCCCGCGTACCACACCCCCCTCCCCCCTCCCTAGCAGCAAGAGCAAACGAGTCCATACATATATCATTTTCATTTTGTAATTTGTGCCTCATTCCTCGCGTCGAGCAGTCCATTTGTGCCTAGCGGCCCACAGTTAATTGGTTGGGTGTCGAGAATGGCCCCTCTCGTATTAAATTACATGACAGCATACATGAAAGGTACAGATGAGGAAGGAAGTTCGACCTGCGTTCCCTCCCCCGCTGGCCGCAGACCGAATAGCGCTCATTAAATGTGTGAAAAATCGCCTGTGGCTTGTCATTTATGAATAATGCGCCAGATCCGCTTTGGATTATGCAATTTACAATGGCGTCGAGGTTGCTGCTTTAACTTTCATCCTAGTTAACTTGGATTTAAGGCGAACTTCTTGATTTATTACCAAAAAGAACGACACACTTTTGGAATTACTTTAATAACATAAATTTATTAATACTAATTGACAGAATAGCAAATATGTTTGACAGTGTGAAGTCTCGAAGAAATGTACACTACAACTAATTTTAATTGCAACTTGTTATCCTCTAACCACACTTAATTGTTTTATTGCAAACAAATAGAAATCGATTGTGCTCACAGCTAATTAAATCGAATGTTGTTCGGCGAGAAGTCAAGTGTAAAAAATATCATAAGTGCTTCCTATAATTGCCAACTATAAATGCCACAAAGTTGTAAACTTTATTGGCAAATTCGATGTGGCAGGGGATGTGTAATGATAAATTAATTTCTGCTCTGAGCAGAACAGCGAACACTCTTAATGCTTTTGTAATCATTTTGTGCACGAAACCGAAGCAAAGGTCGCCGGCATTTCATTAATTCCGAGCGCGTGCGCTTATCAAAACCCCCTCTTGAGGAAAAGTATTAAAACCGTCAGCTTCTCTTCTTTAATTAATCAAACGAAATTCTGGCACGCGTCAGAATAGTAAGGACTTATCGTCCTTTACACAATTACGAGTATATCAAGTTTGTAGTAAATGCTTAAAAAATCAAAAGTGGTTTTAATTAATTAGTCAACACTCACCAAATTGCTGTTTTTTTTGCGCAATGTGCGGTCTAACGCTGTATGCAATCTAAGCTAATTGCCAAATTTGCAAAACATTTGTAAAGAAACTGGAAGTGAAAGTAATTGCACAGCAAACAAAAAACAGACTTATTCATGGCAAACTATTTAACAAACTATGTTTTCATATATATAAAGCAACATAATCATTCGCTAAACGTTTTTGTTAACTAAACGATAATTCCTCATTCATAAAAATAAATAAACGGAATTTCCAATCCATTATAGATAATCAAATACTGTAATAAACACTCGTAATTTCTATCTCTTTTACTCGTCATTTATATATGAAGTCATGCTGATAAATTATTTACTATCTAATTTTCGAGCTATCTTGCTATATTTTTTATTTGTTGTCAAACTTTGTCACACAATTGAGTTTGTTTTGTGTTAATTTCATGGCAGTGCTAACTTTCTTTCAAGTTCTTTGCTGCCATATTTAAGTGCTTTAATCTCCTGATTTCCATCAGCTTTGAAAACAATGCGATTGTTGAGCTCTTTATTCAATTTCCCACATCTGCAACGGAGTTTGATATGAGCCAAAACAATGGGGAATACCATTGGGAAAAGGAATAGCAATAGCTATTCGCAATTCGCAATTCGTGTATAACTGACAACAATACTACAAAGAAGGAGACAAAAGCCACTTGCATAGTTCAGCATCATTAGGTCTGTGTTTTGTGGTGATTGGCTCTAGTGTCGTCCCTGCATGTGTACTCGAGTGTGTGTGTGTGTGTGTGTGTGTGTGCACACACATTGATCCTGGCATCGACTCCAGCGTCACATTTAGCAGCCAGTAGGTAAACAAATCCAAAATAGAGTCAAGCAAATGCCTGACTGCCAGACTGCGGACTGCAGTCTGACTGTTTGAATGGAAAGCGGAAAAGCGGTGAACGGGGCAGCAAGTTGGCGAGTCGTGAAGTGAAAGCAAACAAAACGCTTAGGTGATGCGTTCGTCATGGCCATGTTTGATAACACTTATTAAGTATACGACGCGTGTGCTTCAAAGCCTTAAATACGACACAAAGCCACAGAACAGAAAATCAGGAAAAAAATAGAAAAAAACGGAAAACAAGCCATCAAACAAAAGCAAACGGAATCCCACTCGATTCTCTGGAAATGAGGGCTATGGATGGATATCAAAAAAGTTTTCTCCAGCCACCACTTTTTTTCACTTTGAGCTCGTACTACAATGAGGGTATGAATGCTTTAAGACAGTGGAATCACGCTTCAAGTTTCATTTATATTGTATGTGCAGCCCATACGAGGTGTGTTTCAGTCCTTGCCCATCAGGGAGACAATAAGCCCCATTAATAGTTGACTGGGCATTAAAAATTGAATTAAATGTTATTACAAATATGAGATTTCGCTTGGCTATTAATTTAAATGAATAGAATATATGATAATAGTAATGTCTAGTGGAATTTTAAAAGAATATCTGCAATCTACAACCAAAATACTTTGTACGACATTTTGAACCAACTTCATAATTAATTTGAGTGAACAAATTAATTAAACTTGACTTCTTTCACTTCACAGCAATTGTAAGATTTCGCTTGGCTATTGATTTAAAGAAATATAATATATAATTATTGTAATGTCTAGTCGAATTTTAAAAGAATATCTATAATCTTCAACCAATATGTTTTTTACGACATTTTCAACCAACTTCATAAATAATTTGAGTGAGCAAATTTATTAAACTTGACTTCTTTCACTTCACAGCAATTGCAAGATTTCGCTTGGCTATTGATTTAAAGAAATATAATATATAATTATTGTAATGTCTAGTCGAATTTTAAAAGAATATCTATAATCTTCAACCAATATGTTTTTTACAACATTTTGAACCAAATTCATAATTAATTTGAATCTGGAATTGAATTTTTAATCTGGTTCAACTACTTATGTAAATAAATGTATATAAAAAATAATTAATTTGAGTGAGCAAATTTATTAAAATTGACTTCTTTCACTTCACAGCAATTAATTGTTGTAGAAGTCCCGCATAGCAGTTATTGCAAGCTAGATTTGCAAAACTATGCTCAGTCATTTGTCAGCTAATTAGCTGCAATTCTTTGCAGTTGAACTTTTAGCAGTCACTGTGCCATGCTTACATCACAGTCACATGCAGTGGAACACACACACGCACACACACACACATGGATGTAGCTCATATAGGAAGCTAACGAATGTGCATTATAAAAATTTATGACTCATAGAAATTAAATGACAGCCATTCGTAAGCATTAACAGCGAAATTAGCTCAGTAACCACTGAGCGCCACAAACCGATGCTGGCTTGGAACTGTGTCTGTACCGCGATGGGTCTTCAACGTGAGGGCAACTGCAGGGAATTGGTAGCATATTGCACAGATATCAAGAGCCAGTGGGTGGGTTAATGAGCTTACTATTTACTATGTATTTGGCAAGTAGTACAACCAAGTTGGGCCATAAAAGCCAAGCCGAGCCAAGGCTGCCAAACAATGTTCACTGACGTGTGGAAGATGAATATCAATTTATTTCAGTGCGTAATTAATCAGAACTTGAACTACTACTTCTTACATATCTGCTAATTACTCGCACAGCTACATACACTGCCTTACTAAAGATTCAGTTTAGTTGAAATTATTGCCAAGAAATGGACAGAAGTAAACAAGCAAAACAAGTTAAGAAGCTTCACCCGGCTGTGCTTGATTGCCAGTGGCCCAATGCCTAATTTCACAGAATAGATATGCAAAGTTAGTATAAAATATTTCCATTTATTTAGATACAAAATTTCTGAAGTGTTTGGGCCAACTTCTTAATTGAACTGTCACCAAAGCTGCCAGCTTTTATAGTCCCTGCGATTCCTAACAACCAGACAGGGATATATGAACTCGCCTTCTTGCTAGCTCATACAATGTCACCAAGTCATTTAAACTTGAACTTTAAGCATGCTCGAGTTTTCTTGACCAAACAACAAATACCATTTGTTGCAATTCAAATTGTATGCAAATTAAAGAGAATTAAATATATGGTACAACTGCGGAGTAGATTCAACTGACTTAAACATGCTGTGCTCACAATCGGCTACTCTGCTCATCATCATAATATCAGAGTACAGGGTATACACATTTTTAATACGCATAAAAACTGGCATCGTTAAGCAGTCGAGTGGCATATGCCATGCTATACGTATCTATAGACGGAGTCAAGACAATGTCGGCGCTGAAGCACCAATCTCAGCGATTATAAGTGCTCAGAACATTAAATTGTATATTTTCATGCCACGCGCGGAGTAAGTTTATTTAAACTTAAGAAATTTTCATACGCCGGCTGGAGTCTATGGCAACATAAGAGACTTTCAAGTCCAATGCAAACGCAGCGCGTTGCGATAATTTTGGGCACAAACATGGACTGCGTTCTGATCGCCGGATCGCAATAGATCCACTAAATAGCCGTGTGATTCAGGTGAGTGATTTTTACGATTTTGCTGCCTTTGTTTATTTTCACTGGATGCTGGCTGTTTAGCGCTGTCGCGTCGCTTGATTATAAACAATCTTGGGCATAGCAGCGCGATTTTTACATATGCATATCTATCTCAGGCACGTCTCCGCCATATATTTGGAATGGAACAAACACGGCCAGCCGACAGCCTGGACATTTTGCTGAGTATGGTACAGTGAGCAGCGTGCAACAATTAGTTAGACAGGCTCGTAAACATTGCCGTAAACAGTTGTTTGCCAGGCGCTTCTGCTTCTCGGTTAGGGCTTACTTTAATAGATTTGACCAGAGCACGTTTAAGCCACGCGCAGCGCATCGTATCGCCCTGCTGCCAAATGCTAATAAATGGCACGCGCTGCTCTTGTCCTCCCACTGCAGATGCACTTTGTGCCAAGTGCGGAATGCGTTACAGCCAACCCTACTCGGTGTAACCTTCTACACGCTTCCAGCTACTTTTCTGCATTCCTAAATCGTGCTTCTTGTCGTTGTGTTCGGTCTGCATTCTCTGGCATTTTTCATTAGCTACACAGCTGGCTGACAATTGGGGATCGTGGCTCAATTGTGGTTTTCCTTCCACTTTTGCTCATAAATTTGACAGTGCAGCATGCAATGGGAGGTGTTGCCAAATTCCCACTTCTTTTGTCATTGAACGCTTCTTTATTTTCTCGCTCAAACTCTGCGGTGCGTGATTGCGTGCATATTGAATCCGCAAAACCAAAGCTAAAAATCGTTTGATTTACTTCGCCACAATCGCAAGAATCTTTCAAGCAACCGAAAAAACTAGAATTTCGGTGAGTTTCAATTTCAAAATCTTAAAACGTTGAATCCTTTCATTATTATATTTAAGTTACAGAGTTGTTGTGAAATGCAACTTACAAATATCAATTATCTTTCCGAAAAAGGAATTTCAAGCTATGAAATCACTAATAAATCGCAATATCAATTGTAATTGTGAACAAATGTGAAAATCTAAATCAGTTGCGCTAATACAATGCTCATTTAGCATGCAAATGGGAGTGACCGTGAAATGTGTTGCCACCTAATCCTAATTTCAGAAAGGTCGGCCGGGGTTTTGGTAAGCACCCTGCTCCTTCCCACTCGATAGCGCTGAAGTGCAGCGTGGGAAACAACGGAAGCACACAACGCGAAAAGGGCGCACAATCACAACAAGAACAAAACATTGCATAAAGGGGAAACAACACTTGGCGGTAGGGGACTTGCAAATGTGGTAGTGCATGGTAAACTTTTTCCTGTACGAATATTATTGCATTTGGCATGTTCTGCTAATGGATGGGGAACCCGATAATGGCACAAGGACAAAGAGCCAACGAGCAAATCCTTTATTGAAAACAAAGAGAAAACTGCATTAAATGTTGCGACACTATATTTATGGATGAGAAATGCATTAATTTGCCAATCAATTTTCGCGTATCTGCTTCGTGTCAGCTGTCAGATGTCAAATGTGCTGCCCACGACATTCAATATAGTGAAATATCCAATATACTTCGTAAGTAATTGGCCGGAATTTACCTGGTCAATTTATGATTTCCATTTCGTGCACTTTGAGCGACATGGATAAACACATTTACATCAATTTTCAATTATTATTTATTGTGCTTACTTTAGCATTTTTACGTTTCCTTATGAGTTTTGCGGATCTGGAATCTTATTAGCAGTGCACGTGGCTACAATTTACAGAACGCCGCTTTTAGCGGAAAATACACCAGACATTTGGCCAATTTTGTTTAAATTTAGACTTTTTATCACTTTACAATACGCACAGACACTACTCGAGTATAACCATAACGAAAGCCGGAAACTGACTTCAACGCTTAAATTTCGCGCTATTTGTGAGAGATTGCAGCTTCCGCTGGTTTGGCAGCTGGTGAACTGGCCACGACAAGCGAACGCAGGCGACTTGTTGGCGCGCGCAAAGTCGTCGACATGTTGGCCACAGTCCACAATATTCATTCACACAAACACACACACACATAGTTGAAGCAACGATTGTCATCGGGAGCAAGGGGAATGGGGATACTATGTTTCTGCGAAAATGCCGGCTTTTAAGTGCGCCTGCGCAGGTATTTCTTACACTTAAGAGGCTAAGTCACAAATACTATTTAAAGCTTTCATGTACATATTCAATTTCAATTTCATAGTTATATTGTGTTTATTCGTAAATTTCCTTCCAAATTTTCTATATAATTTAAATTTATTTAATTTCTCAATAAGAGCTTTCTTTAGAAAGCTGTAGCAGGTATGACCGCAAGTCACATTTTCAAAATTTACATTTTTACGTCGATGAACTGCAAATACCAAAATGCAGAAACCCTGTTAATTGAAGCCTGGTTACTCTTCATTTACAAACGCGCGATAAAGACAATTTTTTTAAACAGTTTTTTTTTGTGATTTTAAAAAGTCAATATGACTTAAAGACTGGCATTCCTGATGAAAGGAAATCGCCCTTAAAAATACGATTTTTCGACAAAATACGATGTAGAAAGAAACTAACGCCGTGTTTTATATGAATGATTGGACACGTTTATGTTAAACTCAAAATGGCACTGTTAGCTGAAATCACGCTGCGAAGTTAAAAATCTGATGCGCTTAGCTAAAACATATATTTTTAATTTGACGAAAAGTATATATGTACGTTTTATCAGTAAAATATTTTTTTTCTATAAACAGTAGTCTTATAAAAAAAATGAGTACCATTCAAAAAGGAGACTAGCAAATTTGTCGGTTATATTACAGTGCTATAAAAGAGCTAATCAATTGGATATATCGATAAATGATAGCTGATATTGCGGATTACCATTTATGCAATACTATATAAACTAAAATTAAAACTTTTGGAGAAAACTACTTTATAAGTGATAGAGTAACCTCGATTTATGCCAAATACCAACATTGATGTTTGCTAACAAAAAACTACATTAACAAAATAAGAAATACATCGATTCATCGATTGTGCTATCGATGTTTCTCCACCTATGCCTTTATCTTCCTCTTTTCTTTGATGTCTTGTGAATGACATCGTTTTGCTGTAATAATTGTAAGTTATTGTGAAAAGCGTGGCAAATACTAAAGGAAGTTGGTGCTACCCGAAAGCCCAGCGAGCTCCGTGTGTATTCCAAGTGGCGAGTGTATGGATATACCCTAAAATAGTGACGAATTTTTGCGGTCAATATTTTGCAAACGCCATGTTGGCCGCTTGCACATAACCTCAACCGCCAAGTGACAGCCCTGAAACTAATGAAAGCAGTTAATAATTTGTATACGTTTTAATATATACCTATGTGTGTATTTTGTTTTTAGAAAACGGCATAAGCAGAAGTAAACAACATGTCACGTTTCTTTGCCAACGGTTCCGACTCGGAATCCGAGTCCAGCGAGGAGGAGGTCCAAGCGCAAAATTACAACAAAGCCGCCAATTTCGTGAGTCCAGCCTGCATTAATTCACTTAAATAAGAATAAACGCAAATATCTTTTTACAGCAATTCAGCGATGACGAGGAGGAGGTGAAACGTGTTGTGCGCTCCACTAAGGAGAAGCGATATGAGAACCTCACAGGCATCATTAAGACGATACGCAACCACAAGAAGATTAAGGATATACCGAATACGCTGAGCAGCTTTGAGGACTTGACGCGGGCCTACACGAAGGCGCTACCCGTCATTTCCAAGGAGGAGAATGGCATTACGCCGCGCTTCTACATTCGTTGCCTCGCCGAACTAGAGGATTTCATCAACGAGGTATGGGAGGATCGGGAGGGACGCAAGAATCTTTCGAAGAACAACTCGAAATCGCTGGGCACGCTGCGTCAAAAGGTGCGCAAGTACATCAAAGATTTTGAGGACGATCTCGCGCGTTTCCGTGAAGCACCCGACCAGGAGAGCGACGTTGAGGAGGGCGATGGCGAGGCGCACGACAGCGATGCGGATCGTGGTGGCGCCGATAGTGACGGCGGTGTTGTTGGCGCTGGCAGCGGCAAACTGCCCGAACAGCCCAAGGCCGCCAAGTCAGCCCCTTCGAAGGTGATTGCTGACGATGATGATGATTCGGATGATTCGATTGACTGGGACTCGGACACCGAATCGGAGACGGAATCGTCTGAGGATGAGAATCAATACCAGAACATGCGTGAGCGTTTCCTTAAGCGCACCACCGAAAAGGAAGACAAGGACGATGACAAGCGGAAGGACAAGCGCAAGGAGCAGAAGCATAAGGTGCGCAAACGTGCCGAAGACGATGAGGATGGCGAGTGGGAGACTGTTGTTAAGGGTAACGTGGTCGAGAAGCCGAAAATGTTTGAAAAGGATGCCGAAATCGACATTCCTTTGGTGCTGGCCAAGCTCGTCGAGATTATGTCCGCTCGCGGCAAGAAACGCACCGACCGTCGCCTGCAAATCGATTTATTGTTTGAGCTGCGCGACATCTCTGAGCAGCATGCGCTGGGCACGCCTATTAGCGTCAAGATTCACTTTAACATCATTTCGGCCATCTTCGATTACAATCAAAAGATTTCGGAACCCATGAAGCTGGAGCATTGGGCACTGTTGCTGGAAGTGATGCAGAGCATGCTGAAACTGCTGCTCGCCAATCCCGACATCAACATGAACGAGAGCGTTGCTGAGGAGCACGAGGAATACAGTACTGCACCGTATTTCATTCGTGGTTGTCCCTTGGCTGCCGTCGAACGACTGGACGATGAGTTCACCAAGCTGTTGAAGGAATGCGATCCGCATTCCAACGACTATGTGTCCCGTCTCAAGGACGAGATCAATGTGGTGAAGACCATTGAGCTGGTCGTTCAATATTTCGAGCGCGCCGGTAGCAACAACGAACGCTGTCGCATCTATCTGCGCAAGATCGAGCATCTTTACTACAAGTTCGATCCCGAGGTGCTGAAGCGTAAGCGTGGCGAACAGCCCGCTGCTGGTTCCGCTCCGTCTTCGGTGGAGGTCATGGACAAGCTGTGCAAGTTCATCTATGCCAAGGACGACACGGATCGTATTCGCACGCGTGCCATTTTGGCGCACATCTATCACCATGCGATGCACGATAATTGGTTCCAGGCACGTGATCTGGTACTGATGTCCCATCTGCAAGATAACATCGACGCGGCGGATCCATCCACGCGCATCCTCTACAATCGCATGATGGCCAATTTGGGTCTGTGCGCTTTCCGGCAAGAGAACGTCAAGGACGCCCATCATTGTCTCGTTGACCTGATGGTCACCGGTAAGCCAAAGGAATTGCTTGCCCAGGGCTTGCTGCCTCAGCGTCAGCACGAGCGCTCCGCAGAGCAGGAGAAGATTGAGAAGCAACGCCAAATGCCATTCCATATGCACATCAATCTCGAGCTGCTCGAATGTGTCTATCTGGTGTCGGCGATGCTCCTTGAAATTCCCTACATTGCTGCCCATGAGTTTGATGCGCGTCGTCGTATGATCAGCAAGACGTTCTACCAGCAGCTGCGCTCCTCGGAGCGTCAATCTCTGGTGGGACCCCCTGAGTCGATGCGTGAGCATGTTGTTGCTGCAGCCAAGGCGATGCGGTGTGGCAATTGGCAAGCTTGTGCCAACTTTATTGTGAACAAGAAGATGAACACCAAGGTGTGGGATCTGTTCTATGAATCGGAACGTGTTCGCGAGATGCTGGTCAAGTTCATTAAGGAGGAATCGTTGCGTACGTATCTGTTTACGTACTCCAATGTCTACACCTCAATCAGCATACCGTCGTTGGCTCAAATGTACGATCTGCCACTGCCCAAGGTGCATTCGATTATCAGCAAAATGATTATCAATGAGGAGCTGATGGCCAGCTTGGATGACCCCAGCGAAACAGTGGTGATGCATCGTTCAGAGCCATCGCGCCTGCAGGCATTGGCCATGCAGTTCGTTGATAAGGTGACCAATCTGGTCGATGTCAATGAGAAGGTGTTCGACATGAAGCAGGGCAACTTCTTCCAGCGCGGCAACATGGGTAATCGCGATCGTGGCTACAATCGCAACCAGAACAACCAGGGTGGCAACTGGGGTGGCCAGCGTCGTCGTCAGCGTGGTGGACACCACAAGCAACAGCAGCAGCAACAGCAGCAACAACAGACCATCGAGGAGGAGTAGACACCATCACGACCACGTAGCCCCCACTAACATCCCCGTCACTCTAAAAGAAGCCCACAAACAAATCCATGGCAATGGCTCAGCAATTGAGAAAATGGCAATGGAAGAAGAGAAGAACAACTGCTGGTGCCAACAACTGTGGCCAGACCTCCGGTTCAGTCTCATCTTCGAATCTGAATCGGAGGTCTGTGCTTTTTCACCATAACTTTCAATTACTCGCTGTTCTGTGAATTTGTTTTAACGCTCATTATGCTTAAAGGAGAAAACTATTAATAATGCATTTTGTATGAACTTAAATCTTAAAGTGCGCAAGTCTATGATTAAAATAAACTGTAAAGGAAACTACAAAAAAAAAAACAAGAAAAACAACAAACGCACTTTATTTGTGACTATTTACGAAAAACATAATCAACTACTAACCTTTGTCGTTAAATTGTTTTGAATGGTTTTGTTTTGTAGTGTAAACAGCATACCAGCGATAATCGAATCGATAATCACGCAAGAAGGAAATTTATCGCCTTTCGATACATCAAAATGTTATCGGCAGTCTATCTGCGGCCAGCGCACATTTCTATTGGATTATTGAATAACGAAGTTAGGAAATTCTCAATTAAAATTGCAAATACATAAAATGAACAGCATTGGCGATGATTGCAATGAGCTAAAGAAACAATATGATGCATGTTTCAACAACTGGTTCTCCGAACGCTTTCTGAAAGGTCAAACCGACGACTCTGTGTGTGCACCCATCTTCAAGGTATATCAGGAATGCGTTAAGGTAAGTTGAGGACGAAGAAGACAATTACCAATGGCCAAAGGCCACATCATGGTCACATTTCGCATTCTCATCATCCACAGCGAGCCATGCGGGAACAGAAAATTGAATTGCGCGAAATCGAGACGGATTACACCACGACATCTGATTACGACAACAATAATAGTGCTAGTGGCAGTAGTACTGGAAGCAAAAGTTGACCGCTGTCGTGCAGCTTATTGTCGTGTAATCGGTCACAACACGCTAGACTCAGATTTATATTAACGTTGAGCAGCAGCCTGTTGAGAACGAGGATTCATTCCATCATAGGCAGCATCGTCAGCACGATGCGGCCCTCTGTAGCAATCTGAAATGTTTATGCCACAAATGTGTAATAAAAATTAAATTTGTTGTTAATTTGTAAACATTGTTACGGTCAAAGTTTTGTATATATTTAGAAATACCTATATATGTTTTAATAAAGAACTATTTGATTCATATAAAATTTAGACAATAATAATTAACTCTTGTTTACTCATAAGAAGCATTTAAAGGGAGTCCCAGAGAATCTGTCTTATCGCAGCTATAGCTTTTGAGGTCATGTGCTTCCCGCCCAGGGGCTTTTTCTGCAATTAAACAGATATACCTATATATATGATCTATAAAAGCGGCTGCAGCAATCAACAAGAGAACATAGACAAAGTAGAGTTTTAAGCAACAACATGCAGTTTCTCTCCACACTCCTGATTTGGCTGCTGGTTGCCTGTGCAGCTTGCTTGCAACTCACAACAGCCGAACCCTTCGGACCGAAACCAAGACTGGGCGAGCCCGCGCTTCCTAAAACATTGCCGCCCAACAGAGCACCGACACCAAATTTTGGCTCCACACGCTGGTGAACAGCAAGTTTAACTAATAAGGCAATTTGTGGCAGTGGAAAATATGTTTATAGAAGCATTAAATACAAATTAATTGAACAAAATCTATTGTATTTTACTTTTTAAAACATAAACATATATGTTTAGACCTTTTCCACATTATAACTTAATAACTAATTGTGGAGGACGATAGCAAAAGGACTAAAAACACGAACGATCAAAAACGTTTTTAGTCAAAATGCCATCGACATTTAGGTTGTCTTAAAAATCTACAAAACTTTTGACTTAAGATTAAATGCGAATATTAGGGCAGATTTTTCTTTACTTTCCACCAGCTGTGAACTTCGAGAGCTTTTCCAGCAAGCTAATATACGAGGTATGCTCATGAGCGGTGGCCAAATCCGAGAGTTTCTCAGCGAACTCATTGCTGATGCCCTTCTCCTCTAACAGATTCATCAGCAGATCATACAAATAACCGTCGAGCACATCGCCGGCAACAGCATAAACTTTGTCGTTCCATTCGCCCTCAAAGATAGACATCTCATCAATGGAGAAGACATCGTTGTATTCACCCTCTTGTGCCTCGCCTTGCAAATAGGAACAAGTGAACGACAACGTGGAGTTGCCTCTGATGATGTCTACTTCAAATTGCGGTTTGCTGCGCATTTCACCCAATTCGGGCTTGTCGGCGTTGGGATTAATCTCGGGCTCCTCCTCGCTGTCCACAGTATGGTTCACATTGAAGCTGACCACCACCTTCTCCTTGTCTGTCTGCTTGGTCAGCTCGACATCGGCGCCAGTTAGTTTCACGCTGAAACCTTCCAATGTGCTGGGGACAGTTTTGCCCTTTTGCACTTTGCGCTCGGCAATGATCTCCTCGGTGAGGAATTCCACCAATTCGCGTTCACCTAATAAAAATAGGGAATTCATTTAGAACGTTCTTCGATTTCATCAGCAGCACGTTTTTGAGGTTATGTAACGGTAAAGTAACATGTACCCATGCCACTGGCCTTACAAATTGCTATTTTCATTAATTACAAACTTACCTTTGGTGTGCACATTGCAGCCACAGGTGCAATTTATGCTTGGCTTGTGCACATTCAACACCGTAACGTGGTCGCCGCCTCCTGTTCCCACCGCCGCCGGCTTCTTGGTCATATGCCAAAGGCTTCGCGTAAAATCACGTTTACCCAACGCCCCAGCAGCGGAGCTGGTTAAGCTGGCAAAACGCAGTGTTGCGGTCTTCAGGCTGTTCATTTTGTTATATAATATACTTAGGAAGTATTATGATAATTAATAGGTAAAATGTGCTGCCGCTTCTGTGTTGCAACTTGCAATGAGTGTGACCGCGTTATGAATCTTGAATTATACCTATACTATTTATATCGATGAACTGCGGTTATTTACTATCGGATCGCAAAGTAATTATTTTTATCAGGTGGCAACGCTTGACAAGTACGAATGTGCGCTCTGCTGGTCAGCTATAAAAAGGAAACGGATGACTGAAAACATTAAAGACAAGCTACTTGTGGTAGCGGAGGACGCAGATGCTGCTGCACCTGATCAACATCCCAGCTGCCCTCATGGGCCAACAGTGCTATTTTACCGCCAAAGTCAAACGCCAATCGATGGTTTCTTCGCCTGTTCCGCTCATCGTAATCCAAAACTTTGTGATTTTCGTATCAATCGTCTGGATTGGCGAGGCAATCAAATAAAGCGCCGCACTGATGTTCTGGATTATCCTAAGGCTAGTGATATTGACGATCCAGACCCCACCAGCCACCTGGAAGCTCTCTCACAGGATGATGTCCATGCTCAATATTTTTTTGATGAAAGCGCACTGCAGTTCTTTGCGGATCAGTGTCAAACACTACAAATCAAGTAAGTTAATTGAATATGCTAAATTTGTATGATTAATTTCCACTGTACTCACTTTAGTAAGGTCATCTGCATGGGCGCACCACGTCTCCACTTTCACCTGCGACGCGATAAGAATATTGCTAGTTTTTTACTCGACTTTGACGATCGCTTTGGCAGCTATTTGAGCCCCGAGGAATTCTGTCTATACAACATGTGCAACAATCACTTTTTCTACAAGCGCCAACCCTTCGAAGCCTTCCTCAAATGTGACAAGTGAGATTCTCTCAATAGTTTCATAATGTAAGCTAATCACAGCTTGTTGCAGCAATGAACGAGTTTTAATTGTCACCGATCCTCCATTTGGCTGTCGCACCGAGCTTATTGCGCACACATTACGCTCCCTCAGGCGTCTGCACAATAGGATCAACTGCTTACCAGTGACACCACTGGCCGTCTTCTGGGTCTATCCATACTACATGGCCAACTACATAAGACAGGACATGCCTGAGCTGCAGATCTGCGATTACAAGCTCAACTACACCAACCACAATCGGTACACAAATGTGGGCGCTTCGCGACGCTGCCACGGCTCCCCAGTACGCGTCTTTACCAATGTGCCACTGCAGTTGCTGAAACTACGCACCTCCGAAGGCTACAAATACTGCGAGAAATGTAATCGCTTTACGGCCGTGGAGAATGTGCACTGCGATCGTTGTGGCAATTGCTGTGCGCAGAATGGGCAAACCTACAGGCACTGTGCCATCTGTGATTTGTGCGTGAAACCCAACTACGTGCACTGTCCGAGCTGTCGTCGTTGTAGCCAAGTGGAGGGGCATAATTGCAAGCTTTATCAATCGAAGCAGCTCTGTTGGCTGTGTGGCCATCGTGGGCATGTTGAGAGCAGATGCCAAATTTGGCTGAAGCTGCGGCACAAGCATCGGCTGCAGCAGCAACATGGTTGTCTAATTTGTGGCCAGAAGCACAGTGAACGCAAGTGTAAAATGCGTGGTAGGTATTTTAAGGAATCCCAGTTCATGGGTCTAACTACGATATCAGTCCGGAAGCGTTGAAATTGTTTGCTTAATAATATTGTTTCATAATACACGTTTTTACGTTTACGTTTTTAAACACTTTTTAATACCAAAAAATCATTTGTTTGTTCTTAACACTTCGAATGAATGCACACATCATGAGCATGTCCACCATAAATTGTGGAATGGATTCTATATGCCACAAAAACCAAAAAAAATGGTATTGCAGCAGGTTGAAGTCAATAGCAAATTTTGACAGAAATTATGTATAGTTTCGTTTTTAGTTTATCAGTTTAACGACGGGTAACTTAAGCTTAGACAATAATTAATTTCAAGTGGAAAACACCAAATGCCTCAACAAACGGAATGCAGTTACAACAGTATCAGTGTTGTTATTGTTATTGTTGTTGCTGTTGTTTTGGGCCACTGTTGTGATATGAAATCTGATGACGTCGACAATTGTGGTTTGCGTTGCGTTCGTTGAGGTGAAAGTATTTTGTATTTGCTACGATGAAAATGTCTAAGAACGATTGTATTTGCCCCAAATGTGCAGCATGAAGACAGAGGCGATGAACAACAACGACATTACCAAAACTGGAACTGGTCCACTGTGTGAGGGGAAAGAACAGAAAAACACTCAATTAGCCGGAGTCAACATTTAGTTTGTTAGTTTGCTATACTCACACTTTAATGCCGGGGGAATCGTCTGTGTAGAAACGCCACATGCCACCAGTGCCTGCACCGCCGGGAGCACGGCTCCTGGCAGCTGTTGTTGTTGTCGTCTTGCGCTGCTTCAAAGTGCTGCCGCCGCTGCCACCACCAGCGCCATAGCTACGTGGCGCCGACAATTTGCTGGGCGAGCGTGAACCGCTGCCAACGGATGTGGAACTTGCAGGAGCAGGCTATAATCGATTACAGCACTTAATTACAATTGTTTAAAGATAAACAGAATTTTGTAACTTACCATTTTAATTTATATGTCTAATTTTAATTAAAAGCAAACTGTGCACTAAGCCCGTGAGTTCTGCGTGCTGACCTGGAAAGTGTTGAATGCGTTGAAATCAATTTGACATTTCTCTCTTCGTGTCGATTCGTGTTCCACGTCACCGGGCATTTGCGTTACACACTAGTTTACGTCAAAAAATATCTTAAAAAAAAGCCAATTTTCGCGATTGACACTTTGGTTACACTTTATTATAGAAAACACTTAGTAAAAAGAGGCGCTATTTTTTGAACAGTTTTTTTGATTCTTGTTGAACGACAATACCGACTGAGTATGATGTTATTTTTGCAATGTATTCGAATTTTTGTTTAAACTCGTAATTATTTTCTTAAATAAGCTTAACATATAAAATGAAAACAAATCTGGTATTTTCCAACTAGTTATTTGACAGTTGATTTTCGATTGGCAAATTTTTTCAGTATTCTTTACTTCCTTTAATGTTTGAATTAGTGTTTCATAAAACGTATTTTATTTTTTGGTATTTTTTTTTTTTAAATATGATTATAATATTATGTTGGTCCTTGTAAATATATGAAACATATATCGTTGATATACAATTGTAAATAGCATTATTCATGATTTGTATGTACAATATTTTATTAAATTAATATTAATAATAATAAATATTATTTTTAATATTATTTGATTATAATTTTTAGGAGCTAACTATATAAACAAGATATTTTTTCACACATTTTCACATAAAATACAAAATTGCAGAATTACCTGGTTGGTGTAGCCACGTCAAATTTTGTAAACGGCGGGTTTGGTAAATTTCCCGATTATTCAATAACTATTGATCTTCTTTTTCTATTGCAAGCATTCACAGGAAAAATACGATATTACAAAAATTTCAAGTGAGACCATGCCAAATTTTATAATAAATTTGGTTGGTACATTTGTCGCCTGTTTAAAGGCATATTTATCAAACTGCGTTGTGGTCATATTGTATTTTGTATCATTAATAATTTTCGTATTGCGGCTTTAGCGAAGTTATTTTTTTAGATAATTTACAATTATGTTGTCTATATTTGGTGTAATATTGACGTTGCATATGTAAACTACACATAACAATTTACGTGTATAACTTGCATTATTGGGTGCTAAGTTGTTATGGTGGTAAAGTAACATTACATCCGGATAACGACGCCAACAAATTTGAAGAGTTTAGTCTGTAACTAAACTACAATATTAATAATTCCAATCAAATGGAGAGTATAGAAATAGAATACCTTGATGAGTACAAAGACTTGGTGTTGCCTGGTATGTCATAAAACTGAGTGCTTTAAACGACATTTAAAATCTCTTTCCCTGGCGTAGGCATCAACACAAACAGCGCAACGCCAGCGACGACATTAGACAACCAAGCGGTGTCGCGTTCGCAACGCAGACGTATATCATCAGACAGTAGTGGTTCGTCGTCAATAGATGCTGATATATTTCAAAAACTCTTCGATGGCAAGTTTATTGACGACGATTTGCTCAATGAAAGTAAGTAAATATCATAATAATTTTACAATTTGATTACTAATCCGTTATCTGTAAATAGGCGCACCCAACGTCAAGGGGAGATCTCGGAATTTAAGCTCATCTTCAAGCGATGCTTCTAACGATGCTTTGGACGCATTATTTAATCGACAAACCCACAAAATCTACGATAATAAAAGACGTGAGCGCTTAGAATCATTTGATTCAACTGACGATTTGGGTATGTGTTGAAATGACAAGCTTATCAGCATCTCTTGAATACATTCGTTTCATTTAGGTGAGGCACTTATGGGCTCCAATCACAAACTGTCATTGTCCAAGTCAAGCAGCAACAGCTCAAGAAAACCACAGAGTCTGCACAAAGCCACAAGCACCGTCAAATCGAAGAGTTCTGAGCTCAAAACATATAACCAGAATGCTAGTTCCTCGTCATCTGTATTTAATGCCAGGGATGCTAGCTTAAATGGCACTAGCAGTAGCAGCAGTTCGTCCAACCGTCAACTGCAAACCAACCAGACCAAGAAACCAGTGACTATAATCAAGGCACAAAAACCTGATTTGAAGCCTTCCAAACATGAGCCCAAAAAGGATCCACTGCGTATGTTGCTCGTATTTTGAAATTTGTATGTTTATATATATATTGTATATATTTGTAGATCTGCAAGACTTACCGTGTGACTCGGATAGCGATTCATCATATGTATATGAATCGGATTTTTACGGATATGATGATTCCGATGAGGATGACGGAGCTGGCTCAAAGCAGATTATTGACATATCTACGGATACCAGTGTAACGACATCAATGGCGGGTAAGTTAGTGTTAAGCTACTAGTTGATACTGCCAACCCTCTGATTATATTTATAATGTGCGTCAAACAAACCGTGTAGAAACTGTGACACCTGTTGTTTCCGAAGACGAGAGCCAGCAGCCGCAGCAGTCGGATCAACAGCATCAGCAGCAGGCACTAACGCCAAGCGGCAAAAATGAGCGTCTGCAAATTTATTTAAATAATCTCAGTGCTGCCGAAACGCCGCCCTCGAAACACAAACACTCGCGTTCTTCTGCCAAGAAATCGTATTCCAATGAAAAAATTCAATCTGACACACAGGTTCTTGACTCCTCCACAGGAAACATCGGCCAAACGCTGGCCGAGGGTAAGTTTAACCAAGTGCCGTTTAAACAAAACATATTTTGCACATTTATTCAACTATTTTATGCTTTAATCATTTGCAGGCGAGCAACAGCTTGAAGCCGCCTCGAGCAGCACGACCTCGAATCCGCGTCGCCTTTTCGAAGATTCAAACAATTTGCCACCTGCTGATTATGTTGACGATAATCTTACTTATGAAACATTGGAGCGCCTCAGTCACAATCTGGCTGAACAAATCATTAGCATTGATGCTGAGCGCTCTATTGAGTTCGAGAAACGTTCTGGCTCCAAGCCGCGCAGTAACTCCGTCTCTCAACCAACGCGCTCGTCACTCTCAGTTAGTCATGTGCGCAAGTTGACCTATTCAAACGAAGCCTTGAATACGGCAGGCATGAGTAACAACAAACTCCGACGGGCTAAAAGCGAGGGAACGTTTCCCAAAGGAAAGCGGGGAAAGCGAGCGAAGAAGCGAGCTGACACCACTGAAGAGCCAAAGATAAACATTTCGCTAACGCCAAAGAAATCAGCAGACAAAACTGATCTAAAAAAAAATGAAGACTGTACAAACATGGCGGAAGATGTGGTGGAACCAGTGTTAGTTCAGGAGTCAGCTCAGGAAGCTGTAATAATGACAGTTTCGGAACCTTTACAGGAACCAGTACCAGAGTCAGAAACCTTAGTAGATCCAGCTCCAGTGCCTGTTAAAAAGAAACGAGGAAGGCCACGGAAAATAAAACAATTAGATGCTACGGTACCGTTAAACGTGCCAGTCTCTGTCGAGCTCCCTAAACAAATCGACATAAAGAACGAAGTCGTTGAAATATTGGAGAATAAAAAATTGGCAGAAGGAACGCAAGCAATTGAAATTTCTTTAGAAATTGACAAACCTGACAGTGAAAAAGTTTGTAAATTAAATAGCTCCGATGAAAATCAAAATAATTCGGAAAATTTGCAAGCGGTTATAACAATCGCCGGAGAAAGTATTACATCAAAGGAGAATTTAATTACCGGATCAATAATACAACCTGATTTAAAATGTACTAATAATAATAGCGAAAAAAATATTGTATCCACAGCAAAGGAACGTGACCATTGTCAACGTTTGGATAACTTGCAGGAAATAGAAACGCAAGAAGCTGATAAAACTGTAGAGATGTCCGTGGTTGACACGGCAATTAATGAGGAGAATATAATACCGAAAGTAGCAGATATTGAAGGAACTAAACTGCAAGTCAACGTAAGGACAGAAAATTCGATTCCATCCAACAAGGATTTAGCTGATAAAACTGCTAATAGTTGCGAATCGTCCCAACAAATAGCCGTCGACGAAATTATTGTCAAAGAAGTTGGAGTTGATCGTGATGAACTGAAGACGTCACAAGATAATAAAAAATCAACTGAAGTTGTTTCTAATCTTCCAGAAAATATGGATATAAAAACACTTCCCGCCGAGGATTTAGCAAATGTTTCAAATCTTCCTGAAAATATGGGAATGGAAGTGCCTTCTGCGAATGAGTTGCCATCTAGGCCAAGTAAAGGTGTATCTAATCTTCCTGAAGATTTGGGTACAGAAACATTTTCCGCGGAAGCATTGCAAAATGAAGTTGTTTCCAATCTTTCTAAAGATCTGGGTATAGAAACGCCTTCCTCTGAGGATGTGACGAATGAAGTTGGTTCTATTCTTCCAGAAGAATCTTCAAAAGTATCCGCTGAGGACTTGCCAGATGAGCCAACTGCACAAACTGAACCACCATCGCATAATATAGAAACTAAAGAAAAAATTCCGCGTAAAAAGAATAAAGCAGTTGCTTTGAAAGCTGTTACTGGACGCAGGAGTCGCAGTCGCAAGCACAAATCATGTGTGGACATGGAATCACCATCTACCAGCAGCCCTGCGTTGATTGAAAGCGATGAGCTTAACGATAAAGTTGATGTTGAAAGCAAAAATGTGGAAGTTGCTACGGCGGTTAGCACAACGGAGCAAAAACTTCGCAGCTCCAAGAAGCGATCTGAGAAAAAGAAGGATAAATCACCAACTATAAAAAAGCCTCATAGAAAAAAACCAAAACTAGACATTCCAGAAAAAAGAGCTGATTTAGCTGTGGAGGCCAATAACGAGGTTACTGAAACTATACCTCATCCAGCATCCACAGCAGAAGAACGGCCATTGGACGATAATCAGACTAATGGTATAAATCCAAAATCGAATAACATTAATGAAAGCTCGTCACACAAAAAGAAAAGAAAAAGTCGTTCAAAGCAAAAATCAAAAAGTGGCAAATCAAAGTCGAAGAAAACTAAAAAGGGAATAACTGAATCAAATTTAGATGCTGAAGGTGATAAGCCAATACTCTCAGATCTGCCCTCATCATCTCAAGAACAAGCATCTATAATTAATAATCAAACTGTAGATCCGATTGATATTCAAGATAATGTCGCAAGCAAAGTAAAATCTCGCAGAAGTAAATCAAAAAATGCCAAGAAGCAATCGAAACAAGCAGAGTTGGCAAATGTAAAAAATTCTGATGTGCCTCAAACTAATGCAGAACCGCTGGAAATAAATGAAGGCGAACCTAATTTGATAGATTCGAACTTAATCAATGAAAATGTGGCAGATAGCAAGATATCAACTCAAGTGGAAAACAACCCCAGTGAACCGGATGTAGTAGTCGGTGAGCAGCAGGACATAGATGACGATAGCGAATCAATAAAACTATTGAAGCCACGACTACACAAAGAAATTAAGGAGGTCCAGCCATCTGAAGGTAGAACGACGCGTTCCAGAGCAGGGACACCAGCAGCACAGCGGTATAGATCTAGAGAAAAGGAAACGCCAGCAAATACGGGTAAGGAGCGAGATAAGAAAAGGCAGGTTTCCAAAGCGTCAGTTAGTCGCAAAGCTGCGAAATCCAAAAAAAGCACGAAGAACTTGCCAGAAGAAACTGATGATGAAGTGATCTCCTCAATTGGGCAAACGGAGATGCAGGCAGCCGCAGAGATACCACAGTCTCTTGATCGTTTAACACCAATTAATCTGGGCCCATCATTTGCCAGTACGCCAAGCACCAGCTCCTCAACAAACTCAGTGCGTAAACTGCGAGTATTGGTAAAAAAGTCGAAAATGTTGTCAAACCTCGAGCAAAAAGGGGCCAGCAGAGCTTCCAGCTCCTTGAGTGTTGATGCCTTTGAAAGTAAGGCGGCATCAGACGCAATTGTCCAGCCAAGTGAAGATAATGGCGATGGATCAACTGGACAAGATCCCAATTTACATGACATTTCATTAGGGGAAAATGAGTTGGTTGACGTCGAGTCTATTGAACCAGAAACAACAGGTGTCCATGGCCACTACGATGATGGTGTGAGCTCCAAGCAAACGGATGACTCCGAGTCAGATGGTTAATAGCTATTACTATCATATAAACTTAGCTCCCGTTGAAGTCATTTAATACATTCTCTAATAATACAATTTTTCATTTGTAGGTGGCTCAAAGTCGAAGCATTTAATGCAAGCGAAGTCATCAATGGCACCACCCGCTATGCCCCAACGGAATGCAACCAGTAGCCAAACAGGTGAGATGATATGTGGAGTAAAAATTAGGTGAAATGCTTAACAATCTATCATCCAAAGGTAACCGTCGACCGTTTAATGCTTCGGATAGGACTACGTCGCCCCCAGAGAAGCGTCGCAAGGTAGATACTAAAGCAAGTGAGAAGCCAAAGCCATTGACAAGTGGTGCGCATCAAAAAAAGGGATTGCCATTTGTTTCCCCAAAGCAAGTGTCGCCTGTGCTGAGCAAGAAGCCGGAAGCGTTGACATCGCCCGTGAAATCTACATTATCATCGTTGCTGGGTGGCGATGACTCGCCCACGTTGAACGACTCTGTAATCATCACCAAGACTGTAGTTGGCTCACCGAGTGAGCCATTTAAACGAGTTGAACCAACGACATCCCCTGCAACCACATCCAGTGAAATCAACATATCTGTCTCTGTGGTGCCAGACACCATTAATCAGCCCAAAAAGAAAATGACACAAGCGGCAACTGCCAAGAAGACGCAGCTTACGACAAAACAATCATCCACAGTGAACAAGAGTGATACCAAATCCTTAACAGCAAACAAGTCTCGCAAATCGGAGGCAGAAAAGCGAAGTAATCTGACTGCAAAGGCAGCTGCACCACTAATAGAAGAAAAACCAACGTTGCAGCAACCGACCGGGAAGAAATCTATGCTGCAAGCGGAAAAAAAGAAAAAGGTAGAAAAGCCGGATCGAAAATCAATGCTTGCCAATATGTTGGATACAGAACCACTGTCCACTGAAGCCTCGACTAGTAGCCAAGCACAAGTGGCTGCAGCTGCAGCAACAGCAGCTTTGGCGACTGCAAAGCCAGAAAAGAAGAGCGAATTACAAAAGACTTCAAAAAAAGGTGTCGGGAAAGCAAAGGCTAAGGATTTAGTGGAAGCACAGCAGCAGCTAGAAATATTAAATGATGCACCAGCAAGTACAGAAACTTCAGCAGCTAGCACACTCTCCCGGGCTGCCGCTGAATTAGCTAAAGAACCAACCAAACGCATGTCAAAGAAACAGCTCCAAAAGCGTGACTTAAGTGAGCCAGCACTTGATAGGGTAGCCAGCTCAGCCTCTCGAGAATCATCTAGCGAACGTGTGAAGCGAGGTATTCGTACTAGCAAAGCGCAAGGAACGAACAGCGAGTTACAACGGCAACCTAAGAAGATTCAAAAATTATCAAATGAAGCGGTGCAGCTGCCAATACAACAGCCCCCGCAGGAGGAGATACTACAGGAACTGGAAATAGAAAAGCCACTCGAAGAGCAACCGCCACAGAAGGAACAGCCGAAAAAGCATCAGCGACAGCAGCCTCAGCAGCAGCCGGAAAAACCCCAAATAACCCAAGGGCGCAAGCGTAAGCTGCCAGTCGCAACATCGTCGGTAACAGAGTCAACAAATGCTAAACGTGCCAAGCAACAGTCGGAGAAACCATCAACTTCAATTGCATTTCCCGTGCGCATCACAGCTGCTTCCGTCACCCAGCCAGCATTGGTGCAGACAACTCCTATCCAGCCTTATTCAATTCAAGTCAAACCAGTTGCCGAGCTGCCAGCGATTCAAAAAACAAGCAAATTGCGTGTGCGTATCAATCGCAGTGTGGTTGATAACTGGGTGAAGCAGCAGCAACAACAACAACGAGGAATATCTGTCGGGCATCAATTGGATGCACCATCCCAATCAACTGCCACACCAGCACTTGCTCCAGCCGCAACAGTGAAGCCGACGACAGTTAATCCGCCACCAGTATTGGCTCCATCATTGCCGCCAGCGTTGCCTACGGTGAGCCGTCAGCCAAAACCTGCCAATGTTTTGCCGTTGCCTGTAATGGAGGTCAAGGAGGAACAGGACACAATGGAAGAGCAACATCATGAAGCCATGCGTCCGCAGGTAGCGGATCGTCAGGAAGCGCCTTTGCAAGTGGTGGCACCAATACCACGTACTGTCAGCAATCCTGTTGGGCCAGTTTGCAGCTCGAGCAACCTAACGGCGGTGCCAACACGCAACAACCTCAATGTGGCTAATAGCAGCGTTAGCACAACAGAAGTGCCAGTCGCGAGCGACTCCAATGATGTATCCACATTTGGCGCCACCAAAATGTTTTCGTTTCTGTATCCATCGCGTTACCAACGCGCCTACGGCCAAGTGGGATTGGATTTTTGCTGCCCGAATTTGAATGGGCCAATGCAGGCCATTGATCCGACCCGACTGCATTCGAAGGCCGAAGTGCCAGTGCTGGAGCTGCCTCAGTACATGGTCATCTCGACCAAAATCTTCTCGAAGCAAGACAAAAACATACCGCAAAAGGTGCGCGCCAAGCTGGAACAGATGGCGGCCAAAGAGGGACAGCCATGTGTTGTGCAATCGGTGCACATAGCTCAAACTGATGTCCAACCAACACCTATTGTATCCTCCGTACCCGCTTCAACTCCCGTTCTTATTCCGGCTCCTATTTCTACTTCCGCACCAAGTGCTGCTCCGTTGCCAGGTGCCGCACCTGCCTTGGGCCACATTGAACGCTTGGCCAAACCGCTCTCGCTCACGCTACCGCGTAGTGCCCTCTTATCAAAAAAATCGAATCCCGCCGCTGCAGCCGTGGCACCAAATGTGGCCAGCTCACCAGCTATTGTCCAGGCGGCGCCAGCTGCAGCTACTGCTGTCAATCCCTTAGCAGGTCTCTTGCAGTTGCCACCCATTTGTCCAGCGGATAAACGGAGTATGGAGCTGCAGACGCGCGTCCAGGTCTTTGACTTGATGCTGCAAAACCTTGCAAAGTCTGTCATATCGATGACGGTGTCGGAACGCCAACATGTCATTGAGAACTTTGTAAGGAAAAGCAACATGCAGCCAATTGACGTGGAAGTAGGCACCAAGTTGCTAGAGAACTATATGTATCACCTGAATGTAACTCCGGATAATGTTACGGCGGGGGCAATACCAAACTTGCGTCCCACTGTTGCAGTAGCATCCACGCCATCTGTGACCCCACAAGCAACCAACACCATTAGAAAACCTTTGGTATCAGCAGTGGGAGCTGCACCCGTAATTAATCCTGCTGAGACGAGTGCTTACAGTCGACCCATTTACGATCGGTCTCGTAACGTCATTGGTTATGAATACAAAAGACCAAGGCCTTCGTCGATCTCGTCGACTTCGTCTACCAGAAATCCCCAACAACAACAAACCCCAATGACAATGACGCCCTCAATAGCGGCCAGCAGTAAGGTAAGCTAATAATTTCGAACACCTAATATTAGAATTATTAGTAAATTAAATATTCATTAAAAAATTGCAGCAATCGGTGCCAACAGCAGCAGCTGGAGCTGGAACCATGCGTATCGCTCAGAGAGTGTCTTCTGGCAATACAGTGCCTTTCCAGCCATCACCCAAACAGAAGACTTATTCCCGGAATGCAAACACTTCGCAGATGTCTCAACGCACTGCTGTAGACAAAGCCATGCCCTCCAGTACACAGCCTGCAGCATCAGCCACTGTTGGAGCCTCGAATCGAAATTTGTATATCGTTAACCAGGTACTGTCACAGCCAGAGGAATGTATTTTACCCGATGGCGCTGGCATACCGGATGCTGCAGAGATAAAGGGCGAGGTTGATGATGTCGAAATCTTAGCTTAATTAAATCCGGTTGAATAATGAACAAAGTATTTAAGGTTACTTTACTATTAGTTCTTAAATATGTAAGTAATTTTTATTTATTGGTTCAGATTATGGTGGCAACCAAACAGAGATGAACTGTACAATTATGAAACGCCATACAAGATGTTAAACATGTTTGTGAATAATGAGAAACAAGTTTATTTGTATTTGCACCGAATTTGGCGTGATATTTTTTTAAATAAAAAATTGTATTTCGCTATAAGCAATTTTTTTTTATGTATTATGGAATAGGTAATTTATGAACATTATTGATTTATTGACACCTTTACAGTACAAAGTCAAATTAACAATTTTTTGTGAATGTGATATTTGATATGAGGTGTTGGTTGGTGCTTTCGCGTTTTCAAACTTGTTTTATCTACCTTGGTTAAATTATATGAACTGAATGCTCCACTTTCCACATATTTGGCAGTAGCTTTCATGTCGAGTTAAAAAAAAAAATTCTCTTGCTTAAGCAAGAAATGATTTGAAATTAGCGCCTTAATTGTAACCGTTGTTCAACACTAGTTGTATCATTTCAACTTGTACTACACTGGCCTGCATAGCCACCCTGTATAAATATCAACAAACGCAACACGCGGACGGCACCAAGAACCAAGTGGAGGAAGAATTTCATTTTAACCGAATTTAAAATGGTCACCCCTAAGATTAAGAAGAAAACACCAACTGGAAAACCAAAACAAAGTAATGGTGCTGTCGATACATCAGCCACAAAATCAAAAAGCTGGCAAAAGGTGAAACTAAAGGGCCACGTGATATCCGATGATTTCAGCGGTTACGATGGAATGATTGGCCTGGAGGTGCTAAAGGAATACGATCCGGCGCTGGTGAAGTCCACATTGAAACAGCATAGTGACAGTGCTGTTATTAATCCTAGAGGCAGACGTGCAAAACACAAAGAAACTGCTTCCGAATCATCGTCCAGCGACGAAGAGGAAAGTGGCAGTGATGCTAGCGAGGATGAGGCGAACGTCAAGTCCAGCAAGAAGGCACGCTTAGCTGAACGCCATGCCCAACGGCTTTTGAAGCAGCGGGAGAAACGTGAACAGCGCAAGGAACAGCGCAAACAAAAGACAAAATCAAAAACAAAGCCGACAACGGATACCGGCAAATTGTCAAAATCTAAATTCACACCCAATGATGACTACGAACCAGATCGCTTTGCGTTAGTGCGGCCACCGCCGCCAGACGATGAGGTTGACGAGCCTGAAGACGACGATGAAGTACCTCAACTTGTAGCCGCTGACGAGGTAGACATGACGCAATGGCAAGGATTCGGCATTCCAGCGCCCATAATGCGTGCATTGACTGAACAAAAATTCGGGGCACCCACGCAAATTCAGGCTATGACACTGCCGGCTGCCATACATGGCAAAAAGGACATACTGGGCGCTGCTGAGACCGGTAGCGGTAAAACTCTTGCCTTTGGCATTCCCATTCTGGCCGGCATCATGGAACTGAAGCAACGTAATGATGGTTCTAGTATACGCAAGGCACCCAAGCTGAAGGGCAACAAGTCGGCACAGGAGCCACCAGCCACAAAGGATAATCACGAGTTGACACCACCGCCCGAGGAGCTGGATTATGTGTCGGGCGCTAGTGATGAGGAAAGCGATGATGATGACGGACGCACTTCAAGCAAACGTTCGCCACTCTATGCTCTGGTGCTGACGCCCACCCGTGAATTGGCTGTGCAGGTCAAGAATCATCTGGTTGCCGCTGCCAAGTACACAGACATTCGTGTGGCAGCCATCTTTGGTGGCCTCGCTGTTGCCAAGCAGGAGCGTGTGCTGCGGCAGTGTCCCGAAATTGTGGTTGCCACACCCGGTCGTCTCTGGGAGTTGTATGTGCAGGGCAACAAACATCTGAACAAGATTGAGGACGTGAGCTTTCTATGCATTGATGAGACTGATCGCATGGTGGAAAAAGGACACTTTGAGGAGCTGCGCAGTCTGCTCAAGGTGCTCAATGGCGACGAGGAGCGCAAGAAGCTGCGCCAGAACTTTGTCTTCTCCGCAACGTTGACGCTCGTTCACGATCTGCCTGAGCACATGCAAAGTAAGCGCATCTCTTGAATCACGTTAAGCAAGTTTATATATTTCAAATTCATTGCAGAGCGCAATGTGGGCAAACGCCCCAAATTTACCAAGCAAACGGTGGACCAGAAGATTGAGAGTTTGATTGAGGAGTTGGGCATATCGCAGCCCAAAATTGTGGACATTACAAGCAGCCAACGTAAGTAGCATGTTTCCAGCTCCTCAAAGTGTAATGTGAATCATTGTTGTGCTCTTGCAGAGACCTCGCAAACACTAACGGAGAGTCGTCTGCTGTGCGCCATTGACGAGAAGGATTACTATTTGTACTACTTTGTGCAACGTCATCCTGGTCGCACCATTGTCTTCTGTAACTCTATCGATTGCGTCAAGCGTCTGGCGACGCTCTTTGGTTTGCTGGACTGCAATCCTTTGCCACTGCACGCCAACATGATACAGAAGCAGCGCCTAAAGAATCTGGAGCGCTTTAGAGACAGTCCAATGGGTCTTCTGATAGCCACCGATGTGGCTGCTCGTGGTCTAGATATACCAAATGTGGAGCATGTCATACACTATCAAGTGCCGCGCACCAGCGAGAATTATGTCCATCGATCGGGACGCACAGCGCGCGCCAATAAGCATGGCATTACTGTCATGTTCATGGAGCCGGGCGAGGTCAGGAGCTACGTTAAGCTGCACAAAACGTTGGAAAGAAGTAAGCCGCAGTCAGAATTCAAATTCCATGTTTGCTCAATTAACTACATTGCTTTTAGCTGAGGATCTGCCGCTGTTTCCCATTTCCGAGCGTTTTCTTGGTGCCGTCAAGGAACGTGTTAATCTGGCTCGTGATCTGGATAAGGAGGAACTGAAGTTGCGGCGCACCCAGAGCGAAGAGGGTTGGATGAAGAAACATGCTGAGGAAATGGACATGATCATCGATGGCTACAACGATGAGTCGTAAGTAAGCTGTTCTCCACTTGTTGCCGCCAGCTAACACGTTTTCCGTTATAGTGGCAGTGATCAGGACGAGGATCCGTTCATTATTGAACGTCGACGCAATCGCTTGCATGTGGACTCAGTGCGTGGCAAACTTAGCGCTCTGCTCGCACAGCCCATTTTCCCCAAAGGTTTCAGCTTTAAGTATCCAACCAGCACAGGACAACTACTCGAAGGTTCCGAAATGTCGACGAGTCACGGTAAAAGTGCTGTGGAGGCGATGAAAGAAGCCATCGAGGACATGAAACTGGCTAAGAAGCAACGCAACAAACGCAAACGAAATGCTTAATTGTTAGACTAGTTAAAAATGTATACTTAAAAAAATATATGTGTAATATATGCAGATTGAAAGCACTTAATGCTTGGACACAAAATATCGTATACCACCGTCTGTCAGTGAACGCGCGTGCTTGGCCAGCAACGTGGAGACGGACAGTGTGGGCGTCGTAAAGCAGCTACAAAAGAAACGTGATGAATTAAAATTGTACATGCGACTAGATTACTACGCTGCTTACTCTATATATGGCTCCATCTCGTCCAGCGTCCATTTGCGTTTTGTTTTGAACAATGCACGCATGCGATCATTTATATTGGTGGGCAGCTGCTCCTCGGCCAGCGAGCGAATGCACGGTTGGGCACCTTCTTTGTCCAGGATGCCCAGACCGCGCAGATACTCCAGCTTACAGGACATACCCTCGGGCAGTGCCTCCTGCCAGGTGTTCATGAACTCCTCGTTGCGGAAACGCAGCGTTGGCTGTAAAATATTCTGCGCAACAATACGCGCCACCAGCGACTCTTGATATTTGTATTTGTTGGGACATCGATCACTTGGTTTGGTGTATATATCAAATAATCCTGATACAATCGGCTCTGGGGCAATACCTTGCAGTGCGTAAACGGTCTCTTCGCGTTCTATCTCATCCAGAGCCCACGAGTTTTCACTAATCAGTCCAAGCATTAGGTTAATAATGCGATACTCGTATTCGTAATCTAATATGCGAATATGGTCATCGAAGTCTATTGCTCGATGTTGACGTAATCCCTCCACAAACTGACCGCGACTACATTGCACGGTGTCCAGCAGCTGCTGGAAACTAAACAACAATTTACGATCGATGCAGTACTCGTTTTCAGGACCAGAATACCGCGTCAACTGCAGCAGTTCGCCAAGCTTGCGAAAACGTGGCTGGATCTCACGGCATTCAAAGTACTCATGGAATATCGTGAGAACCTGACGTTGCTCCAGTGTGCGCGGCACCTCCAGCTCATCGTCGGCACTGTCGTTAAGGCTGCGCTCCAGCGAGTTATTAGCATTTCCCGTACGCGGACTCTTCAGTGGCGACGTGCTGGTTGCAGCCGCAAACTTTAGGTCAGGCACCAACAACAAACTATTTGAGATCTCGGCTCCTTTCACATCGTATGTTCGCTCATCTGTGCATAGCACCACCTTCTCATGCAGACCGCCCTTAAAATGTAGCGTCTGTCCAGTACGTATTTGTTGCAGCATGTGCTCGTCCAGCTCCAGTAAACGCAAATTGTCACTAACCACATTGGCATCGGGGTAATACAATGCCTGTGTGAGTTGTGTGAGATGGCGTTCGTCCATTTTGGCGTGTTTGACAATTGTCCGCACATCTTCGGGAGTGCGCACATAGCTAATCAGGAGGTAAAACTATAATATATAATTTTAATTTAACTATTAACTTACTGCTGCGGCGCATTTTCGTCGACTTCCATTGCTTCGCTCTCCATCTTCTACCTTGCGCGCCAAAAATTGTAAACAAATTGGGATGTCGATAAGAGCATCGATATATTCGTGCTTTATGTGATCTTCGATACTGTTTTCCGTGAAATTTTTATCGATTTATTGTTCTGTTTATGACCATTGTCATTGTATGTATTGCGTATTTATGCAATGCGTATTTATTTCAATAGCTTAAAGGGTAAATTATTGCTGCTTTACTTAAAAATATCGGACGCATAGTTATCGATATCATAACACATGGGTGTAATTATGTTTCTAATTGATAATGCAGAGATTAGTCTTTGGAGCGCTAATACTGAATGTTATAATACGTGAAAAGTCGAAAATTAGTCCTAAATACCGTAATTGTTTTTATTGTTAAAACTTATCATTCATGTTGCGACATTCGTTTGCCACAGTCATTTAAACTGTTCACGGTCACAGTTACTTTCTGCAAGGTGGTTGCTTGGTTACTTGCAACAAGTAACAGGTTTCATTAGAACATGTGAATTGATTCACAAAGCAACATACACAAATGGAGAACTTGGCAACAAAAAAGAACTGGACAGAGGAGGAGCGCCTCGAGCTAGCAGCCCAGCTAGATGCTGAGCTTGACTCGTTTATTGACAGCTTGGAGAAGAAACGATATGAGGAAGGATGGCCCGAAGACCGTTGGCAGGAGGAGATGGACAAGCACCCGTTCTTCATGAAAAGGGCGCCACAGCCAGGCGACGAGGTGCATCCTATGTTCGAGGGCCTGCAAAAGCTGAAGTACGACCCAGAGGAGAACACACTTGAAGAGCTGGCGCTTAACTACAAAGAGGATGGCAACTTTTATATGAAACACAAGAAATTCCGCATGGCCATCTACTCGTTCACCGAGGGCATCAAGACCAAATGTGAGAATCCCGATGTCATATCGGTACTGTACAACAATCGTTCTGCTGCCCACTTCTTCATCAAGAACTATCGTTCCGCGTTGAGCGATGCACAACGTGCGCTGTTCTACAAACCCGTCTATACCAAGGCGCGTTGGCGAGCGGCACAGTGTGCGCATGAGTTGGACAAATTTGATGTGTGCTCGCAGCTCTGTGAGGAACTGCTCGAGGTAGACATCGATCACAAGGAGGCCAAAGCATTGCTGCACAAGAACAAAATGAAAAAGGTATCGTACTCTACGTTATTCAAAAGAAAATTGTACTAACTATAATCCTTAATAGCTGGACACGGAGCGCAATGCACGCAAGGAGGCAGCGGATGCTAAGCGTCGTTTAATACGCTTCCACAAGCTGCGCGATGCTCTTGAGCAGCGTGCTATAAAATTCGACGATCAGCCTTTAAATAAACGTCTAAACATCAGCGAGGAACTCTTGCGACCGAAGTTTCTGCCACTAGAAGATTTCCCCGTACATTTGGATGAGGATGGTAACACTTTAGTTTGGCCTACTGCCTTCTCGTACCCGGAATTTCTACTCAGCGATTTCCAGCAACAGCTGCCCGAAACCACAACCATGTCCGATTGCCTAAACACACTCTTTGCCGAACCTTTGCCTTGTGACAGGACGCTTAGCTACCGCCCCGAATCGGTGAACGTCTATTATGAGAATCGCAAAGTGGGCTGCGTGCACAAGGTGAATCCCAAGCACACGCTACGCGAGATACTAAATGAGAAGGGCTTCTTTGTTTCCGGCGGATCGCTGCTTTTCTATGTGGTGCCCAAGGAGTCGAGGGTCGAACAGGAGTTCATCCATCAACAGCGACGGCCTTTGATCTACAGTTGAATTGGGGGAACGCAATCAAATCAAACAATTTTTCTTTCCTTTTTGTTTTTTTTGTACATTAACAAAGCATTGATTAATTTTTATTTCATTCGACTTTCATTTGCATTGTATAGTAATACTCACTAAGGTTTTAACTTAGTTATGGTACAATTGAGCCTTGGTTTTTTTTATTGAAATTGCGCTAGAAAGAAGCTATGGCAATATGCATAAGTTTGTAATCATTATGCTTGCGGAGCATATAAAATATGATAATAAATTAGTTTGTTTATATGTATAATGATATCTGCAGCACTGCAAGGCGTGTTTTCAATTGAACTAATTTAGTTAATACAATTCGTTTTGATATGTTTCATGCAGCAAAGCCAAAAAGCGTAGGGCGGACACTCACAGCGTGCCCAATTTGTTTGAGCATTAGTTTTTTTTCTTTTGTTTTGGTATTTTATAACTTACTTTAATTAGTATGATCTTAGCTTTAAGACATGCTGAAGAGATCAATCTTGGTGCGTTTAAGCGGCGCTTTGGCTCCGACAAAAAGTCAGATTCAAAGACAAGACAAGCTCAAGCCTTACACAATACGTTTTGTATATCGAAATTGGTTAAGAGTAGGTCAACAATTGATTTTTGTATAATTTGTTCGTTGTCTAGAAATAAAAGCGTTTTCCATATTTGTTTTACCTATAATTGAGCAGACATTTACCGAGTATTTAGACGAAACAACCAACAGACAACATCAGTTATGATATGAAGTAAGTACTAACTACGATTATGTATAAATATATGGTATAGTATAAGCGTAAGTCTTCAGTCAAATCATATTTATGGCAAAATCAAGATCAACATTTAAGGCGATAGATTGAGTTTTGGAGCGTATTAAATACAAAACTAATAAACTTGGTAACTTAATTAAGAGATGCACAACACAATAAATTAGAACACCTAAAAATACAAATAATACAAATACAGTGAAAATTACAATTAACTTAATGCTATTTAAATAAAAGAAACAACAAGAACAACGAGAACTAGTTTTGTGGCTACTGTGGCGATTGTGCAGCTTGCGTTGGATTGCGTTGCAACACATTATTCAGCCTCAATTTTAGCGGTGAGAAATCAATTTTCTTGAAGCGCGGCAACGAGGCAAACTTCTTCAGGCTGTTGACTGCCGGCGCTGCAACTTGTACTTGCTGCTGCTCGTTGGGTGTATTTGTCACCGACTGTGATTGCGTCATTGCCGCTTTGAGCTGCTGTTGCTGTTTCGTTGGCGAGTTACCGAATTTGGCCAAGGTGGCGTATTTCTGCAACATGCGGGTGGCACGTTCTGCGGCCTGATAGCAGTGTTCATACTCATCCTCCAGCTGCACTTCCCTGCTCATCTGGATCTTGCTGGACTTGCTCTTAGAGCTCGAGCTGCTGTTGCTGACTTCGGGCTGCACTTGGCCGTCGTCAAACTTAAAATCAATATTCTGCAGCATCGCAAGCTGAAGCAGCTCTTCCTCGCCAGTGCTCACAGTGGCTGCCACATCGTTGTTGTTATTGTTGTTGTTATTATTATTGTTGTGGTTGCTGCTGATGCCATTGCTGGCTCGCTTTGTCGCATGGGTGACGGCATAGACACCTTCGGATATCTTGTGGGCGGCAGTCTTCTTATTTAACGTTTTAGTCTTGTTCGCTGACGATGGCAATGACGATGATGATGGCGTGAATGTAGATGTGGTGCTCTGGCATGCCTTCTGACGCTGATCAATGATCTGCTGTGGCGACGATATGTAGAGATTCTCTTTGCGCTCGCGTCGCAGCCGAGCGCTGGCCAAATGACGTACTGCATCGCCGTTGCTGCTGCCGCCGCTGCTGGGACTGCGTCGCTTCGACTTCATTGTGTCGCAGCTATTCGGATAATACGAGGGTATCTTGTCGTCCACACTGATGATCGATTTGCGCGGTGTCTGATAGTAATCCTCTTCCGTCTCACGCTGCTCGACAGCCGATGGCGTTTGCTGCTTGGGCGGCAGAGCTGGCAATAGTGGTGATTCGGTGGGTGTGCTCGTGCTCAGCCCATAGCCAAGTGCCAGTGGCTGTGCTTCCAGTTCTTGTGCAGCCTTGATGGCCAACAGATTCTCATAGAGATGCTCGGCCAAAATGCTGTTGGTATTAATAGTGGAGTTGATGTGCATTGACTCGTAAATATCGCTTTCATTATGGGGAGCTACAGTGGCTGCCTGAACGGGAGCTGGGGGATTGGGCACCTTGGCGGTCTGTTCGTCGGTGTTACAGCTGCTGGTGGACGAACAGTAAGAGCCCGTCGAGTAGCCGGACGAGGTGGATGCAGTGCTGGTGCTGGGTTTCTTTTCCACTTGTTCCTTGTTGGCGTGTATTTTCTGTATTATAGGCGCCATAACGCAGTAACCATTGAGATCATCCACCAGTACTTTCTTCTTTGTGAGCGAGACGGCGCCATTGGCGCCAATCAGATTGATGGTGGATGTGTTGCAGGCCGAGAAGTTAAAGTTGTGCGGCAATTGCTCCGACACATTCAGGCTGTCAAGCGAGTCTGCGCGACTCAGGTGGCGTGTGATCTCAGCGAGCAAAGCATGGGGCGAAGTGCCGTCGATGGCTGAATTCTCGAGACTGATATTTAGCTCCTCGCTGGACAGTGCCTCGCCGAAAGTGTCCAAAAAGTTGAGCTTGGAGAGATCTGGACTTGAGAAACTATTCCGTTGTGCATTCTTCAGCTGCTGATTGGTGTTGCGCTTTATCGGCGGCGTCGCCTCTGGAGTTGGTGCATTCTCGTAGAGCGCCAATTCTTGTTCAGGCTCCTGGGCATCACTGGCGCTGCCCAATCGCCGTTTCTGGCCAAAGATGTTGTCCAGCATGGTCTTGTACTTCTTCTTCTTGGCCATCTCCGACTCGGGATTGGTGTTGGATCGCGGTATTTCGCCCGGCTGACACTCGAACGTGTTGATGCGTTTACGATGTGCCGGCAATGGCGGCAGCGCAGGCGGTTCCAAAATCGCTCTGGCGGCGCCAGCATTTGTCAGATTCATCTCCTCGTAGATGCCAGATGCAATTGAGGCACGAGACACGCGACTGCCATCAAAGATCTCCTCGTAGATTTGCGAGACGCGTGCAGAAAAATTGAAACTATTGGCATCCAGCTCAAAGCACAGCGAATCCGGCAGATTTGGTAGTGGACCAAGTAACTTTTGACTGCTGCAAGTTGCAAGCTGATTACAAAAAATAAAACGTCAAATTTTAGATGCCTTACCTAGTGTCCCGACTGAGTCGCCGCTGCTCCAGAAATACTTGACGATACAGTTCCAGATTCTTGATGGACTTCTTAATCCACTTCATGTGCCGGCGACAGGCGGTCTCCGTTTCCAGTGCAAAGTAGACGAAGCAATCACGCCGATTCTGTGTCCAAAAGAGTCCATACGAATGCTGTTTAGTGCGTGACGTTACCAAACTGATATTGACGCCAGGCACATTAACTGACACACTCAGAAATTTGTGATGTTGCTGCTGCTGTTGCTGTGGCTCGTCGTCTTGCAGACATTGGAAACTGAGACGCAGGAAGCAGGGCACACACTTGATGGCCTCGATTTTCACCTGGCATTTAGTCCAGGACTTGTAGCGCAGGGCAATGGCGCGCTTGTCATTCGTGTCCAATTTGACGTCCATGCACATGGAAATCTCATTATGGTCCATCTTGCGACGCTACTTCGGTGGATGTGTTCTGGTGGTTGGTGCTTGGATGTTGGGTGTGTGATAAGATGGATAATGAAAATGCTAACTAATTGCGAAGGAACACTACGTTCTTTTTTGTGTTACATGTTTCTTTTCGTTTTTTTCTTCTACTCCTAAATAACGGAGAGGGTGGAGCTCAGCGTGACCGCAAATTGAATCACAAAATATACCATTTTGCTCCCGGGAAATATGCTGAAGCATCCCCCAAATGCAACAAAAGGATATCACAAATGGCGGCAAATTTGAATTGAATTTTCATTCCTATTTTTGGCAGCATAGTAACGAAAATATACATGAACTCTATTAACAGATTTATCGACCTATTTAATCATATAGATTTGGAATCATTACAATGGGAAAAAAAAATATATTTAACAAAACAATAAAAAAGGCAAACATATATCCGGCTTAACATCCACTTTACAGTTTGAGGCATACTGTGTAGAAAAATAAAGCAGTACATGCTTATAAAAAGCTGCACTATTTTGTGGCAGATTTAATGGGGTAATTAAGTAATCTGTTATAACTTCTAAATTCCATTTCAATAAGGCTTCCAAATATGGAATGGTTTAAAATTTTTGAAAATTCTCTTTTAAACAGGGTGTTCAGGGTAAGCAGATATAAATGAATTTACACTTTTCCGCACAATATGCGTCCCAGCAAATACACGTCGAGTTGGTAGGATTTTCTGGAATTCACGCTCTGGTCACACAATCAGCAGTTTCGTGAATTATCTGTGGAACGTTGACGTTTTTGTCGTTTTCCCCGAATCAATCATAACGCTCGTGTTAGAATTCCAGTTCAGTTCGCTACGAAGAACCAAATTTATAAATAAATCAAGCTCTCTTGTTTGTTTTCATTTTACCAAGTCAAAGCACTGAACGTAAATTGTTAGCAATTTTTATTTGAAATTTGCATAATTTACGCAACGAAAGCAGCTGCGTTGTCAAGAGCAGCGAAGAAGGCGGTGAAGTGGTCACAGAAGAAGAAGGTGCAAGAAGGCGGGGTGTACGTCCAACAAACGGTAGCAGCAGCAGCGCAAAGCGAAATCAAAGTCTGCGCATAGAAACAAAATATCAAATCGAAAATCTATTCAAGTGTGTGTAATTGTTTGTAGTTGATAAAATAAAAAAGTGTTGAAATTCTAAAAATAGTACAAAATGGCGCGATTGAAACATTTCTAATTTACATATATAAAATTATTTATAAAAAGTGTGGGAGACAATTAGTATTTTACATTTTCGGGTAAGTAAAAAAAGAGAATGAAATGTGTGCATATATTTTCTCTTTTGTTGTTTTTTTTTCTTATCGGCGCCTGCCTACGTCACTTACGTGGGTGTGATTCATGCATTAAACAATATTTTCGCACATTGCGCTTGGACGGTGATCCACGCACACTTGTTTTTTTTATTTGTGCATTGATTTTCCCCTACTAGACGCACGTGCCGCAATCTTACTGGCCGCAATGCGCCGTCCAATTAGAATAACTGGTATTTTAACAGCTTGCAGTCAACCCCAAAATATTTCTTGATCTTTCTCGTTGTTGCTATTGTTGCTGTCGGCATCAGCTGTTGAAGTGAAAATTTTCCACTTGTTTTGATGTGATTTGTGATGAGTGTTTGATAGTGGAAAATTTCCAACCCTCTGCATTTTGCGCAGGTAAACAAACTGTTTTTCGGTGCTAACTGTGTTTGCCGGCCGTATCGTTGCCCACAACACCCACAACACACCATCCACAATAACAACAACAGTTTACAGTGCAAGCAGCTTTCAGCGGCGCAGCTTTTGCAGGCAACATTAAAAACTTGCAGCGAAAAAAGCTTTTCAGAAACTTGCATTGAGAGTTTATTGACTTTGAAATTGCAGATTGCATTGGCAGAATCGTTAAGCTATAAATATGTATTTAATTAAATGTTCTACCCTTTGTTGCGAGCAAACGAGAAGAACGTTTTCATCTCGCATTTAATATTGACGATGACGATGACATCATTTTAACAATATAAATAATGTGCAACAAACGCTGATATTCATACTTACATAAACAATAAATGCGCAGAGTATTAATTACATTATATATACATATTTTCCTTTATTTTGGCATATAAATATTGTTTGCTAAGCGATGCATTGTTTAGTACCTTGCTGAGCTTCGGCATGACAATACCATTCAGTAATATATATAGTATAGTTTGAACAGCTTTTCTTTATCAATGTTTATTGATTTAATGTTTACGCTTTGCGCTTTTCATTTTTGTTTTTACTTGCAGTGAATTCGGTTTGGACACAGTTGCTTTGCGCATTCCCAATAAATCAAAACGTGCATTAATTGCCATAAATTGTTATAAATTTTGTAAGCGAAAAGTGTTGAATATTGTAATTGAAAATGGCGCGTTCCAGTAGTTTGTTTTTTAATTTAGAGACTAAACAGTTTAACTGTTAATAAAACAATTTAAACAAAACTAACGTTACGTTAAAACGAGCAATAAAACCTATTTAAAGTTTGCATCAACTAGAAAAAAAAATAAAGAACATATCGAAAATTTTAGTTGTGCGTGTGTTTTGTGTTAAACGGGAACTGGGAAGTGCAATAGTGAAGCGCACGTGCGACAGAGAAGGAAGACACTAGAAAGTATTCAGTATCCACATACATTCCACATAGAACCAAAGCAGCTCGCAAAAAGCGCGCTCTCTCTCTATCGTGCTCACTCCTTATTCATTCGATTGCATTTACCGAAAGTTGATAAAGGGTCAAGTGCCTAATGGCAAGTTCGCTAAACAAGACGAGACACAGGCGCAGATTGGCTGCGATCTCGTTTCTATCGAATATCTCATTAGATGGCACACACCGGGACACAAAATTTGGCGCAACATTCGGCAGCAGCATCTGCACGCAACACCACCAGCAGCAGCATTACAACAACAATAACAAAGGCAACGCAACGGCAGCGTTGGGACTGGGCGCCGGCGGTTATCACCAGCACTATCAACGCAATCATCAGCAGCGCAGCAGCCCTCAACAACAACAACAACAGCAGCAGCAGCAGCAACACCATCATCAGCAACAACAGCAACATCATCAGCAACAACAACATCAGCAGAATGGCAAATGTGGCGGCGCTGCAGCGCTGCTTTTGTGCAGCGCCGACGTCCATATGGGCGGAGACGTTGGCGGCGCCGGGCTCTGCTGCGGCGGCTCTGCTGACGAGTGCGGAGCCACAGCGTTGGACGGTGCCAGCGATGGTGATGGTTTTAGTGAAATTGAAAATCTGGGTCAATACCTGATGAATGTGAGCGATTTGTCCACCCACAATGCATCCAGCATTGTGCCGGTTGAGAGACGCAACATTAAGCGGCCCACATCCTGTGGCCGCCAGCAGCAGCAGCAGCAGCCACAGAAGCATCAGGCACCGGGCAATGGCAATAATAAGCAGACGCCGCAGCGAGGCGGCAGCGGCGGCTCTGGCGCTGAAAGCGGCAGTGATTCGGACAGCGTCAAGATACCGCTCAAGGTCTCCAATTTGGGTAGCGGCGGCGGCGTTGGGGGTGGCTTGAAACTCCTGCCCCTAAGAGAACGGTAAGTAATTCCAAATTGCTTCACTATTTTACTATGATCACTATTTACTATGATTATTTTAAAATCAACAAAAAAAATAGTTTAACCTTTTCTCTCAGTTGTTACTTGAACATATTAGCCTCTGCAATATTTCTATGAATAATAAATAACTTTCTAAATGTACTATTTCTACATTAGCAACTTCTAAAAAAAACAGCGTTTTTTTGCTTGAATGTAATTTGAATATATTACTCCCAACAGATATCCAATACTTTTATATTTGCAATATTCAGCAATAATAATAAATAATCTAGACAGTGCTAATTACATTATATAATAAATTCTAAATATCTGCCACAACAATCAGTTTATATTATGAAATTATAAATTAACTCAAGCTAAAATTGCTATTTATTTCGTCATTATCTCGGATATAAGCTTACCAACTGGAATCTAAGCCCAGCATTCATTAGCTGTCTATACTCTTATACAATATCCATTCAATGCAATTCCTTCTGATATTGCACATAGTAAATTTTTGCTTTGCAATATATTTTTCCTATCCAATGTTTTCGCGGAATCTCTCGAGAATTTCTCGCAATTTCGCATTTCCTTCAATTGGTGTGAATCATTTAGATACATTTTACTATGGTTCCGCCTCATTTAACGCTCGGACACATGTTTGTGAAACGATTTCCGATTAAGTTCAACCAATTGACACCTGGTGTTTAATTTGTTTACACGAACAAACATTCTCTTGCATATGCGTAGGCATTGATTCATGGATCTTGACAGATTGGCTAATTTCATTTGTTTTCTGTCACTGCTTTTGGCGGCTTTTGACGTAGTTTTCCCGCTGACGTGGCATCAATGGGCACCACTTTTGGTCTTAATTGGACATTGGCCAAACATATCTTATGTTTCATTTTCACAGCTCGCTAAATTTAGTGGCGCACACACAGAACTGTGTCGCAAGCCATTCAAATGGGCGAAGTGTGCCCGTTCAATTAACGCAAATCAAAAAGCCTCATTGTAAAGCAGCCCGCAAATTACTCAGCGACAGTTGCTATTGTTGTTGGCGCTGCTGTTTCGTTGCTGTTTGTTGTTGCATGTTGTGCGGTGTCCATTTAATTTAGGCTTTTGTGCTACAATTCTCATGCGCCTCTCCACTCAGTGCGGTCAGTGGGCCTGTCATTACCTTTATTGTTTATGCGATTCGCACTGTTTGTTTTTTATTGACACGAAATGCTACTTCATAGTACGTTTGGGTTTGGGGCTTGACCAAATCGCACGCACTGTCATTTCATTTGACAGTCATAGACAACGCGCCATTACACACTATTAAATGAATTACATTAATGCGAGTGACGTCTTTAAGTCAAAATGTAAATATTAAGTTCACATTCGCCGCAAGTTTACATGCGTATTCACGAAAGCACTGGAAAGCTCAATGAAAGTACATACGAAAGCGCAGATGACAACAACTGCCTTGAACCCGTTTGCCATAGTTCAAGAGCTGTCGCTCTGCATCATGCTCGCTCTGTTGCGCTCAACTCCCACTAGCACATCACTCGCTCTCTCTCTCCCACACTCTTGCACTTGCACTCCCACTTAAAAGCTTTCGCTTCAATGTTAATGCATTGCTCAAGTTATTAAACTTGTCTAGACGTGACTACATAAATAGATGTGTACACACTTGCGCTGTATGCATATGTATTTGTCGTGTTCATGTTTTTGCTATTGGTACTGCACTTTGCAAGTGACTGCGCTTTGGCAGACTGACCTTGTTTCTCATTCGCGCTTCGCCGACGCCCCAACTACTTGTCATCGCACTTGTCGTGGCTCTCGTCTGCATATGCTGCAGCTTTTGGTGTCAGTCACCTGCCTCACCTAATTGGCTTCTTTGTGTTTCTTCTGGGCGGTCGCGAAATTTCGCTGCATTCTGCTTTTGCCAATAGCAATAGCATTGCTTATTTGCATCACTTGCGCAGCCCATTACCATTTCGTTTCCATAAGTGTGTGCACCTGTTTTTCATATAATTATTGAATTGCCATGATATTGTCCATTCACACTTGTATAACTGCGATGATTGGTCATATTTTCTGCAATATTGTCCACGTTACAGTCAATAACAATGTACATAGTTGTTATCAAGCAATTGGTCTTATTACGCACGTAAACAACAACTAGTGGAATCAGATTAGATTATGACTTCAATCAGTTTATACTGCCAATATCTGGCTACTTCTTACCGAACACGTTTGCCACTTGATGGACCATATAAAACTGCGTTTATATATCGAAGTGCTAACTATAAGTTTATTTAATTATATATTCTGTATCATAAAAATGATGGAGAGTTGACTAAGTAAAATAGAAATAATTGCTATAAATTGTATACAATTTGATATGATGCTTAATAGATTGTATCTCCTTGGACTCTCCCTGTTTATCATACTCGAACCATAAAGTATTCATCAAATGACACAAACACTTTAAGCAAATCGTGCATACTTAAACAATTTACCCACAAGGCTTCAATTACTTTGTTGTTCCCGTTGCGCTATGTCAGCAACATTCTTTGCAATTTTTAAAATGCTAATTTCGCGGACTGGGGGAACACTTCCTGTGGGAAATAAATGCCAATAAATGCTGCGCATGCGCGAAAGATGAATCCAAAACAACAAAATATGAACACATCCATAAACAACACATATTCATTTTGTAAGTGCACAAAAAACTACGACGCAAAAGAGGCAAAGCAAAACAAAGTGCAAACTACTTTTAGCCAGTTCTTGTTATTGTTGTCATTTGGTTCGCAGGCAGCTCAGAAAGTTGTTTTGAAATTGGATATACTGAGGTTGTTGATGAATGGCCAGCTTAAGAAGAAACAAGAACACAAAACGGATGGAAATTTTGCCGAAAACGTAAACAATTTTTTTTGTGTCGGCATTCAGTCTAACAAAGCGGCAACTCCCTCTCTCTTTCCCGCTCTCTTTAGCAATTGCGTCATATGTGCACGCTTAATCAGATTTAACGCCCCTCTACTGGCAGCTTTTGTGCTCTCTTTCTCTCTTCAAGTTTCAAGGACAAACGCAACGACACTCGAAGCAAGGGCAAAGCTCAAATTATCTGGCAACGCTAGGCGCTGTCCTGTGCCGCTTCGTTGCGTTCGCAATGTCAATGTCAGGGTTGCCCAAAAACCTGTACAGCTTTTGTTTCCCCCTCGCTTGCCATGCTTAGCCTGGCGCTGGCTCGTGTTATAGCTAATGTGCTCCCTTGTCCTTAGTTGGCATCTCTGGCAAACTGGGTAACCTTGAGCTTGCTTTTTTTTTTTGCTTTACTTCTTTCATTGTTATGCTTGTTAGCAGGGAGAGTAGCGTCATAGGAACCGGTTAGATTGATTGTTTACTTGACGCAACTTGTGCTCTGCTGTTCTAATCCTTGCCTGTTTCCTGTTGCTGTTGTTTATCGATGCTGCTTAGCGCGTTGCATTTTTTCAAGGTCGTGTGGAAAGTTTTGAATTGCGTTGCATTCATTGCAGGCTTGCATCCACCACCACCACCACAAGGGTGGTTAAATATGTGTGTCAGTGAGGCAGCAGCACAAAGCTGTTGTTCTATACGCTGGAATTTCTTGCAACTCTGAACAACAATAGTGCGCAGTTTGTCGTACTTTTACTTCATTATGAGCCACCTTTGTTAAAGTACGATTGTTTACCTACTAAATGTTAATAGAAACAGCATTATTGCCCTCCCTCTCACACTCCCCTTATGGACTTGCGATTGCCTCACGCTTTTTCTTGTTCGTTGTGGTGGTGGTGTGGTCATTTCTCGTTGCTTTTGCGCTTCATTCGCTTTGGCAAAGCTGGCGAATACGCGTTCGAGTTGAAAACAAAAATAAAAATAAAACACAAAAATAAAAAAAAAACCAAATACGTAAAGAAAACAGCAAAATGAACGAAACAACAAAACAAAGGCGCAAACTTGATCAAACCGCTTTGAACCTCTTCCAGCCGCTTGCGGAACGAACGAATGAACGAACGAACACTTCAAATAAAGTCAGAAATAACAAAAGCATACTGAAAGCTCTCCGTTGCTTTCAGATAAGCGACAAACAAACAGGCGACTAGCTTGTCATATGTCGGAATAAGCACACATGTCTGATCGCCACCCCCGCCCTGTCCACTAATCGGATGGAGGTTGGTTGAAGTCTCCATTTGATAATCAACGTTGTTTTTATTAAGCTTATCGTACGCTCATTGTTTTAGGAACTCTATCAAATTATGGCACAGTCTTTGGCCAAAATAAACGCATGAGCACGCAACTTGCTTTTCTCAATATTTGCAAAACGATTAACTGGATTTTGGTCGTGCTTTATTAACATGCCCCCATATCGTTCATCATTCCCGTCTTTATTGCAGCTGGCCAGATTTACAGATTTATATTGTTGTTCTAGCCTTGCATTAAATATTGTGCCATGGGCAAACAAACGAGCGGCGGGACTCCGTCGTAAAATATGTCTGATTAACTAATCAATGAACTTCCGCACAACGCAAAAGATTTACGAGTATATTAAAGTTCTCCGCTATTTTGCCTGGCATGAGTAATGCACATTTTTATATCGTATATCGATATACGATGTGCTTCATTCGCTTGATTTGTGAGTGCAATTTCATGTCAAAGATACATGCGAAAATAGCCTTTGCCCAACTGAATTTTAATGAAGACTCAGTGCAGAGAGCACGTGATACATTTGTAGATAGATATAGATAGGTACATACATGTATGTATGTACTATATACATAGTTCACCAGCGTGTCTCAATAACAACTGTGCAATACACGCTGATAAATGCAATCTATAATGTTGGCCAACAACACACATGATAAAGACAATGGAGTTTGAGCTAATTTCATTGCTTTTTCATTTGCTTAATGGGTGCAGTAAATAGTATATCGTTTAACATTCAACGACAACAAAGACAAGAAATTTTATTTATACAGAATATCTAGCAATTTTTACAATAATTTGTACATAATCTTGTCGCTTTCATTCGTTTATTTATTCACTCGCATATGTTTGTCTTTCTCGCTGCACATTTCTCTGTATTTGCTTTGCCCACAGATGTGAAATCTTTCTGTACATAAGTACCTAAAATACACATCGCCATAATAATATAATATTTATAAGAACTAATTAGCGCCTTGAACCAATGCCAAAGGCAACTGCAGACTACTATTAAATATATTACTGAAATGAGACTTTTTGCAAATAAGCTAAGCGAGATGGATCAAAAGTGTATTCAGTGGTCGACTTCTGCCTTTGCTTACCATTCTTTCTTATTTATCGACGTGTTTAGTAGCACTTTAAGCATTATTTGCACACTGATAAGCTCCCATTGCTTACACTCAACAAAAATAAATTTTGCATAAATTGACGTGAACTTAAAGCTAATTAAATTTCACTTAAAAATAATCAGTATGCAAACCAGAATGAGCTTCAAAAATACTGGATTTTTTAAATTCTCTGTAAGAATAACAATACGAATTTAGACGGAAATTAATACAAAATTTGCATAACTGAAAGTAAATTAAAAATGTAAAATAATAACGTATATTTTAATGATGACAAGCTAATTCGATATTTTTGTTCATATATACATTTAAAACAGTCATGAGAATTTTATGTGAGAAACAGCTGAATTAATTCAATTATTTTAAAATGATCATTATTTTAATTTAACATTTTAAACATCTATTTTCTTTTTTTCCTAAATATCCTTGACAATACTTCGGATTCATTAGATGATCCAACTGCAAAAATACCTTCGAAGAAAAAAGCAATCGATTTGTTTAAAGATCCAAAAAACAAATGTTTTGAAATTTAAATATCGCGTGCTTTTTGAATAGGCGCACAGATATTGATAAGTGGATGACTTCATGGTTACCCAAAGAGACAAAAAAAGAAAACCCAAAAAAAAAGTGTCCAAAAATGTTCACGCACACACACACAAACACACACACGCGTAGACAAAGGCAAGGTCCGCCACCTGCACAAAAATGCCACTGCATTCGCCTCTCTCACACTCTCTCACTTCATGCTCGTTTCTAATCTCTCGCTCTCACTGGCCCTCTAATCTTGGCATACCGTTTTGTTACACGCACGCACTCGTGCACATAAATACTACACACTCTCACTTACATGTTCGCTTGCTCGCTCGCTCTTTGAAGAGCCAATAATAAAGTTACGTAACCCACATACCGTTGCTTGTGCGTGGCCCTTTGCACTCACCATCTCCATCGTTTACATTTGGTGTGAAGACGCATGAGTGTGCGTGTGCCTGCATGAATGTGTGTGTATGTTTGTGTGTGCGTAGATATGAAAATGTTTGGAATTTACTGTGGCCTTCCCTTTCGTCGGTCGTCTTCTGCTGTGCGCTGCTTTTCTAGTTGTTGGGAACTCTGCGCGCCTATTAGAATACTCCAACTAATTAACGGGTTATGACAGGCTTGGCGCCACTTCATCATATCTGGCCCCCCTTTGGAAGAAATGCAAACGACACTTTAATGGAAATCCATGCAGATGATTTATGGTTAATACGTGTATTGGGCATCAGAGTGATTGGTGAGCCGCTCTTGCAGGTCGCGTAGCCTCGATCTAGACCAATTATCTCAAGGTAATTTGCCAGGCGCACAGAAGTGCGTAGAAATTGAATGCCCTTCAGATGCAGCACATGTTTTTCTCGTTTTCTTTTCTTTTTGTTGCTGTCCAATGAACAAACATAATAGACAAAGAGCGTGGCGATAAGTGTGACTTTGTGATCGTTGCGTTGGCCCTGCGACCAAACAACATCTTTGTGCTGCACTTTACTGCGACCCTGTGAAAATATCGATCACCTCTTTTGGGGTGTGTTGCAGTTGTCTTGCCGCTAAGTAGGAGTGACAGAGAGAGAAAGCAGTGAGAAGTGAGACAGATCGAACAACGATCTCGTTTCATTGCCTTTTAAAAATACACACAAATTGAGAGTTGTGTGCGCACACGTGCGGCATTCAGCGACCGAAATAGATGCATGAACAGATTATTGGGATCTTTCCAAACCACATTTGCTTCAGTGTATACGTCAGTAATACAGCAAAGATTATTATTTAGTTATATAAGCAAAACTTCCTTCTTTTTTTAAATAGGGTAATATGCTAATTCGACAATATACAATTTGAACTTTGAAACTGTTTACTATATTAGAATGCAAAATCTGTAATCTAGTAGAGGAAACAGGATGTGCAACGCATAAATATTTGTAATAAACTGTTTATGGCAAGCATTTCAGAAAATGTTGCAATATTATAAGCTATTCATGAGTTTCATGGCATAAACGCAATCATTTGCTGTGCGTATTTTAAATGAAAAGTATAATAAATACACACAGAAACAAAGACATTTGTGTGCGTTGATACCATACACGTTTTGAAACTTCTTCAAGGTGATTTGCTTGTGATTATTAAGTTAGTGTTCAGCCATTGTTGAGCGCCTGTTGCGCAGTAGATCCCAATTCAAGCGAATAATTCTAATTGTTCTCCCTCTCCCTCTTGCAGCACATTCAGCAATGGGGCCAGCGAGCAGAGTTTGCAGCCAGAGAGGCGGGCACGCCTGAACACGGCACCAGGGCCTGCGGGCATGCGTGGAGTGGCGTCCAACACCACGGCGATTATTGGCAGCGGCGGCCTCAAGCGCAACTACAACATTCGCAGCGGGTCGAGTGCCAGCCATATTACGGACGACAGCAGCACGGAGAGCTTGGCGCCGGCTGGCAACTATGGCGGCAGTTTTCGCAATAGTTTGAGCAAATCGGTGCAGATTAGCGATGGACGCCGCGGCCCGGGACCGGGACTCGGACAGCGGGAAGAGCGCATGGTGTTGGTATCGCGCAAGGTGCCATTTTTGATATTCTCCGCGTTGCCCTACTACAAAGGCAAGAACGGACGGTGAGCAACTAATACGAAATACCTCTTAGAATTCGACTATTTAAACTGAATTCTTTTTCGTGCAGAGCGGAGTTACGTAAGGAAGACCGACGTAGACGCAACACGTCTACTTCGCGTCCGTTGAGCTCCATCAATGATGCACCCTTCGATCCCTTCGACTTGCTGGGCATACAGAAGGCCGAGAGCGGTCAGGTGAGTCATATAAATGCAAGCCCAGTGTGACAGTTAACTAATTTTGTACTTTATTGATCTTCAGGACATTTCCTATGGCCACCTGTTGATACCGTCGCGACAGTATGAGAAGGAGCGTAAGAAGCACGGCAATGCTTCGACTAATCCCTCGATATTCGAGAACCAAATGGAGATTACGAGCACAGCAGCTCTCAGAAATCATGGCATAGCGAGGTTTGTGCCAACTCAAAGACAGACCTTAGTTTTTTATTTATTTATTTAATTTAATATGAACATTTCTTACATCCCATTATTGCATTGTTTAAAGAACCTCATATCTCACACATTTAACATCAAAGCATTGCCAATCATTGTGTACCTATAATCCATAGTGTAAGCTACTCTTGTAAATTATCGATTTGGAGTTCACTTTGAGGATTACTTTCAAAGGTTGATGTATAGTTTGTCATGAAATTCCTGCGATAAGCAAGTTTTTTTTTGTAATTTTTATTTACTTTTTTTTTGCCCGTCACATGATAAACAACATTTTCGACGGTCATTTGCGTTTAATTATCCAATATATATATATACACTGTTTATTGTCCAATCGCTGACTAAACCGAAACTTGTACATACATATATTTGGGGCGTAGCCTTAGTCATCAAAGTCGGGATCGTATGACCGCGTAATGAGTTACCCAATTCCACAGTCAGCACTTTAAGAATTTATATAATCGAAACTGAAGTATACTTTGTAGTGAGGGGCGGCAACAGTCGTAGAACCAGCCAATTTGCTACACATTCAAATACCCATCCCAACCCGACCCATACCCAAGCATTTATTTATTGTTCTCGTACAAAACACCAAGAACGTTTCGATGCATTTTGTACCATTAACTAATTGCTAATCATAACGCTTTGCACTACTTCGTTTCAGCACAAAAACCATAACCAAACGTCAAGGCAAATGGTAAATTTTTGAAGCAGCTAATATGAACAAACGTACAAACGTTGTCAGCGACCAGCGACCTGAGTCGATGGGGCATGTGTAATATACCATTTTTGTAATATAATTCAACGAGAATCACGCCCATGCACTCAGGTTGTGTCGCTGGCTGCGGCTTAAACGAAGCTTAAATGTATCTTCACTAACAAAAATTCACACTTCACACTCTGCACACATTCGAAAACTTGCAAAAATGCTTCAACTAACTTTTGCTAACTCCTCACGCTTTTGCTCTTGTTCACAAAGATTCTGCGACAGATCACAAAAGTAGCCATTCTATAATCGAAATCTGCTGCATTTACAGGTGTTTCACGTACGAGAACAATAATCGCAACAATGCAGCGAGTCCCACGCCCGAACTCAAGCTGGACATGGACATGGAGAGCATTATTCTAACTGGAGATGGAGCACGCGGTCTGCCAGTAAGTCGAAGTTCGATTAATGAAGGCCAAATAACTCACTAGATTTGCTCTACTTCTAGTATCAGCAGTATTCGGCGAGCATTCTTGATGATCCTGAGCTCATTGCGGGCAAGCATCGCACACTGTTGACATTCACCTCGTACATGACCTCGGTCATCGACTATGTGCGTCCCTCGGATCTGAAGAAGGAGCTCAACGATAAATTTCGCGAGAAGTTCCCCAGCATCCAACTCACCCTGAGCAAGCTAAGAAGGTAGCTAACTGCATTATCTAGTTGATTCACAAGCATAACAAATGCTTTTTTCCGTTGCAGCATCAAGAGGGAAATGCGTCGCATCAATAAGCTGGACACGCGCATTGATCTGGTGACCATCTCGCAGGCGTACGTCTACTTCGAGAAGCTCATACTGGCCAATCTGATCAACAAGAGCAATCGCAAGCTATGTGCTGGCGCCTGTCTGCTGCTCAGTGCCAAGATGAACGACGTCAAGGGCGATGCGCTGAAGAGTTTGATCGAGAAGACGGAGAATGTGTTCCGCTTGAATCGCAAGGAGCTCATCTCGTCGGAATTCGCAGTGCTCGTGGCACTCGAGTTCAGTTTGCATGTGCCAATGCATGAGGTGCTGCCGCACTATCAGCGATTGCTCTACGAGTCCTAGAATTGGCCCACGCGCTGCGTCGAAGGACGTTTGACGGCGGCAGCGCAAGCGGCGGTGGCCCTGGCAGCGGCCACAACGCGTCACCATTTGCGACGCAAGGGCAGTCGCAAGTAGACGCAAAAATCGTTGCCTACTTTGGGGCGGCGCGATGATCGCAACTGTACTTACATTGCATACTTTTGGGTGTTGGATTTATTATTATTATCGATCTAGTGCATATTTAAGTGGACTTTAAGATTTGCTATAGCAAACACTAAACAAATTGACAAGAAAATTATAAAATTATAAATTATAAAGGACAGAAAAGGCGAGGTAAAAATACATAGTTATAATCCCCCTGAATACCCCCCTCCGTATGGGCAGTAGGCGCTTCCACAACCAACATTGAGTAGCTATTAAGTGTTTATCGTTTAGCGCGTTATTTCTATTTTTTTCGGTTTTTGTTATAGATCAACTATGAATAAATTAATAAAATGACAAAACTATATGAAAATACACAAGAATGTTGTAACATCATTTGTATGCACACGCATGTAGCGATAAAGTTGAAATACTACGACGGGAGCTTATCAATTTCAGTTGAGTGCGGTCACTGTTGTTGTTATTGTTGTTGTCACAGTTGGTGGGGCCCCATGCAACGTGTAAATATTCAAATTCAACCTGCGGCACGACTCGACTTGACTCGGCATGATCTTCGCTTCTACACATTGCTGCTAGCCGCATAAGCAAAGCTAACTAATCCGCCCCAACAAACCACTTGATGAGCTTTAGTTCTCAAAATCCAAGCAACCCCCACCCACACTTCGGCTTGCATACACACACTCACTGGAGTGTGCATGAAATCAATTGGTTATTTGTCGTTGCTGGTGGGGCTCATCAATCAAAAATCAATAAATAATTTGCGATCGATTATTTGTCAGCGCAACAGGCGCTCAGAGGTCGACAGCAACAGGCGGCACAAAACAACGAAAATAAAAAAAGAAAAACAAACCTAAACAGTTCTGCTTTGGGTCTATAAACAAATGCGGGCCACGATAACCCGAAAAATGCTACAAACACACACACACACGCACAGTTGGTCCGGTTGGTTCGCCATATGCATTACATTGTTTGTTGTTATTGTTAACAGTTAACTCTTTTGTGTTTCGTTTTGTGTTTATGATAAGCGCATGTGTTGATGGTGATGTTGTTGCTATAACCGATTTGGGCAGCCAGCAACCGGGCAGAGGTTGCTCTGCTGCACACTGAAACTGAAATTGAAACGGGCTGACTTGATTATGTGCATGTATTTATGTGTGTACGTGTGTGCGCTGCATTGTAATCAGTTTTTGTCTTATCAGCACACATTAGTTACTTCGCTGCGGCTGTCGAACACAATGAAAAGAGAATGCCATTACAGTCCAAGGAGCGTAATAAAATGCATATTTGTATATGTAATGTATTTATTTTTATTTATTTTACGATTTGTAATTGCAAATTAAACACTCTGGCAACCCTGTAGGTGCGATATTGATGGGACAACACTAGTTAGCAGGTGTATCCAGTGTGTCCCACAATTAAGCAATTAAATATGTAAATAAGTCAGCTCAGCCATTATTTATGTATTGACGTCAGTTTGAAGAGTTGTATTTGTTCAGAACAATAATACGCAAACACATTTCAAATGGAAACGGAGTTCAGAATGTTTGCCAACTATCAACTCTCAAATTAATTTTAATTGCCAAATTGTGTGGCAAGGGGCAGAACTCATTAGTGCAGAACAGGCCGACAAACACGTGTTCTCCATCACACAATGTACATAGGTATGTGTTGATGTGGCTGCTTGCCGCATGCGGCAGCATGCTGTTGCATAATGGAAATGCTTAAAACTAATTAACGCAAAAGCAATGCCGGAACCGAATCAGTATGCGCCCCATACTCTCGCTCTCTGCTGCTCTGTCAGACCCCACTCTAACGTACTCTCTCTCTCTTTCTGGCTCTGTCTCTGTCACTCTATCACGCTCTTCTCCACTCGCTTGTGGTCGGCCGAATGTTCCATTTTATTCTGTTCTCCTGGCACAGGCGTCTGCTGCCTGTCTAGGCTGTTGGCAGAACAGCAGCAAACGAACGCTTGCTTTATTTGTTTTATTTATTACTCATTAGCACGCAAGAGCGCAGCGCAGCAAAGCAACAACAGCAACGTTGATGACTTTTCCCATCTTTAGCTCATTTATTAAGAAATGGCAAAGGCGCACAAACACCCCAACAACTCTCGCACGCACAACAACAACACAGCACATTTCCGCACAGCAAAACTTTTTCATTAAAATCTCGTATTTATTTCGTTCATTAAGTTGCGCCCGTTGAGCACTTTTTGGGCCTCCCCCATTTCGAGGGAGAGGGAAAGAGCTGCCACCCTCGCAAAGGCCACATGGCCTTATCTTTTGTGGCGTTTGTTGTTCGTTAACAGTTCTAGTTAGTTAGTTAGTTGGCACACTAGCTAACTTTGCTGTTGCCTACGAAGTTGTTGTTGCCCTCTGCGTTGGCCAAGCGCTCAACGCTGATTGGAAAGTTCTGTCTGCATTTTCTGCTGCGGCGCCATTGCCGTTGCCCGCCGCTGCTGACGCGTTTCTTTTGCTTTCGCTGCTGCTGCGTCTGCTGCTGCTGCTGCTTCTGCTGTTGCTGCTACCGCAGCGGCTGCTGCTGTCGTTGCTGCTGCTACTGCTTCTGTTTCTGCTGCCTGTCTGCTAGCTGTGGATTTCTGTGCGCCTGATACTGTGCGCCGAGTTAATTGGTTTGCAAACAAATTAACCAACGTGGGTGTGTACGTTTCCTAATTAGCAGCTTTTGTAATTAAATATGCCCGCAGCCATTCAACACACACACACACGTACTCATGTGTACGCCAGTTCTCCCTCTCTGACTCTGTTTCACTGTGTTTGTGTGTGTGTGTGTGTACAATGGCATAACGGTTCATGTGACTGTGAAACACAGTGGCAGCTACTGGGGGGGCCAACTGCTAGCTAATGAACAGCCAATCCCCTTTGCAGCACGTCCCAGTCATGTAAAGCGAACGGAGGAAGGGACTGGAGGGCAATGCGGTAACAACGCTGACGTCCCGAATGAAAATGCATTTTAATTAGGGGTTTTTGTTGGCTTTTGTTTTTAGTTCTTTTTTGCCACTGCTGGTGCTGGTGCTGGTGCTCGAAGTGCTGCGCTGTTTTGGCTTCGTTCATTAGTTGAATGGAGGCAAAACTACGCAGGGTTGTCGAGTGGGCCAAGTATGCTAATATTAATTGCGTTTCGCTTTGAGTAAAAATTTGGCAAAGGAAATGAAGATAATTCGATATGGCAAACAATCGATACCTTGTCACTCGGCGTAAACAGCTAACCGCTTAAATACTGCAGCCGTTGGCAACCCTGGAACCTGCTGAAGCTGGGCCAGCTTATATGTACATTCAAACTCCTACACTCACAGACACACATACAAAGTCAGTCGACTCTGTCCTGACTCTGGCTCTACCCGAGGCTTGCCATTCATAGTGATTGTTCTTTTTGTGCCTTGGTTCAATTGAATTCAATTTGAGCAGCACCGAAAAGGGTCCAATTAAAAAACCACAACAATTAACGAGCCAAGTGAGTTAACTTGGCATAAATGGAATTTTAATTGGCAACATGAGAGCGGCAGCAACTGCAGCAACAACACCAACAACAACCAGCAGCAACAGCCAACCAGTGAAATGAGCCAAGAGCAGGAGCCGTAGTGACTTGCTGAGTGCCGATAAGTGAGTGCAGTGCAGAGAACGAGCAGTGTGCGAGTGCGGGGCACAATAGAGGGGAATGGCGGGGGGTGCATTGATGGAAGAAAGGGAGAGCAGAGCAGCTCGTTACGAGCCGGGAGTAGTTAAGTAAATGAGCATTTTGTTTCACTAATGAACACTAATGAATGCCGGAGACAACACTTGGGTTGAGCTGTATAGGTATGTGTGTTTGTGTGTCTGTGTGTGTGCTGCCTTTGTTGGTTTGGGGTTTTTGTGTTGTTAATTAATAAACACGAAAGCCGGCTCAGGTCGGGGACCATTGTGTGTGTATCTTTCCCTCTCGCTCTCGCTTGTCATTGTGTGTGTGTGCCCAGTTTTGAAGGGGTTAAAATAAGCAATTAGTTGGATTTTCAACTAGGCGCACAGCAAACGAAGAGCCGTCGAAATCGCCGGCAACAGGCAGCGCAGGCAGCAGGCAACTTTGGGACGCAAGCCGACGATGACATGAAAAACTTTCAAACTGTTGCCGACCAAAACGGCAGTGGCAATCGTAACGACGTCGCTTCTTCTAACGAGCAGCAGCAGCGGATAGGAACCACCTCCGCTTGGGCCTGGACTTGGGACTGGGCCTTGCCGTCGAGTTCCCAGCGTCAGCGTCAGCGCCAGCGCAAGAAAAAATCCGAATGAGCTACGAACACTGGCGACGCTGCTGTGGCATGTATGTAAGCCTGCCACGCATTGCCCCCGACATCGAGGAACAACATCGCTTGCCAGCCTGCCGACTGTGTATGTGTGTTTGTGTGGGTGAATGGTCGAACGAATACAATTGCCGCCTTGCCCTTGCGGTTTTCGCTGTAGTCTTTAATTACTCTGAGGTATTTGACGTTCCAGCTTCTCGCACGTGACTTGATAAATTGCCACAGCTTGCCTAAAAGATGTCAGTTTAAATTGTGTAGTGTGTCATTTGGCGCTGACGTGGGGAAAGTGATTGGCAGCCAGGGATGGAAAGCAGACATATTTCTACAATTGTAACTACCATGATTAAATAGTGAATGTGAATTGACGCATAAAGAGAAGGATAAGACAGTATAATGAGCTGTTTATTTATAAATATGTCTTCAATGATTTTTTTGTGTGTGAGAATAGAAATATAGTATTTTAAAATCGCATTAATACAAAAGTTGCACTGAAAATTGCTTTTGACTAGTTGCTGGTTGCTGTCCATGCTAAATGGGTGCATGTCTTAGCTTTACTTAATTCTTAATTTGACTTTTCCTTCCATCTTTCAAAGTTAAATTTCTACGCGTTTGGGTTGTGCGTTGATAATTAAGCTAGGAAATAATGCGCGCCAATGTATTTAATACATATGTGTGAATAGCAGCTTAAATCGCAGAGTAAGATTAAGACATTTAAATTTCCCCTCAGGCAAGTAAATAAATATTTGAATTTCCCCAGGGTATATTTCAATCGAATATGCTTGTCGAGCTCGCAATCTTTAATAACTTCCTGTCAGTATCTTGGACAGCTGATCTAACAAGCAGTAAGCCCAAATCGTGCAATTGTTGAAAAAAAAAAAAATAAATGAAAAAGACAACAACTCATTCAGGCTTAATTATACAAAATGCAATTTATGGGGGAGTCTGAAACGCTGTACAACTGATATAATGTAGAGGGACAAGGCTAAAGAATTCTTTTTATTGATGAACAAGTCTGGTAGCACCTTATAAGATTAACTGATTTATTCGTAATTTTGTAGCAATAAACAATGGTTTAATCTCTGCATAGACAATAAATAGCTTTTACTTTCAACAGAGCATCTGCAATTCGAATAGTCTGCTTGATGGCGTGCTTGTTAATTACTTCCTAATATCTTTGACACTTGATCTAATAAACAACAATCCCACAAATAAATCTAAGCAAATGTTAAAAAATAGACACAAAACAACAGTGAAGAACAGCTTTATTTATATAATTTGAATTCGCCCAGTTGAGACGCATGAATCATGTAAATGTTGGCAATTATAATGGCCATATTAAAACGACAGCTTCGGCTCGAAGACAGCAATCAGCAAACCCGCTTCAGCAGGGAGCTGTTAGAGCTGGTGTTTAATTTGTCGACTTTTATGGTAATCGTCAGAGACGCGGAATCGTATTGTACTGTTACCGAGATTGCTCAACAAAACAAAATGCCGACCTGTGGAGGAGGCAACCTCAGAGCTAAGTTGAGCTGAGCTGAGCAGAGCTGAGCTGACACTACCAACCCGTTTCGAGCTCGGTGTTAACTGACGTCAGCGATTTAAATGAACGTGTGGGTCGCTAGCTGGGCCAGGCAAAAAATAACAATCAATTCCAGTCAATGTTAGAGGCAAAGCAGAGTGAAATCATATTTTAGAATATCGCTGGCCGTTGGAGAAGTCAATCGATTATTGAAACGCGACGAGCGCGCATCGTTCCACACTCTCGACACCGACAACGAAACGAGGCCTACGAAATTTATCACCATGCCACTGCGCAGGAAAGACGATTATATACCCATTAAATGCGAGGGCTGGAATGGCAAGTTCGAGTATCCTGAAGGTGCTGTCAACAATGTCTCGAAAATCCGCCGCCAAAACCAGAATGTAACCAACACAAATAACTTTTATGGCTTCAATACGGAACCCATTGTCTTGCCCACCGCATGGGATGGCACTTTTGTCAAAAGTGGGGAGACTCGGATTAAGCCCGAACGCAATCGGTCCGATGATCAGGATTACTTTGACTACAACACGGATCCCACCATTTTGCCGCCCACTTGGAGTGGTGAATTCGTTACCGACCCAAACGATGTGCGTATCATACCCGAGCGTAACTACTCCGACCCCAGGGACTACGCGGAGGCTAAACGCTTCAAGGTGGTTCAGCATTAAGTGAGAGTGAATTGTGAAGTGTGACATCAACTAACATTCGTACTGTTTTACTGTTTTTATTTTGGGAACACTTCCCCAAATTACAACATACTACACTTTTTATGTTCTCTTCGATTTCGCATTGAAATTAACCTAAGCGTTGTATTTGAGTTTATTTTTATTGATATGTATTTATTATTACACCTAATAAAAAAACAAATGTGAAAAAACCCGGAATTTGAATTAATTCGAATATTATGATAGTGGGTATCTTGATTTCATGTAGGTGTTGTGATCGAATGTTGTTTTTATACCTCTTAAAAAACTAAAAGAGAGTTTTATATACTTTACGTAATCGTTGTAATGTTTAAAAATATCATCATAGGTATAAAAAAACTATTTCATTATGACAATAAACCGGAGGCTTTATGACTGGCGAAAATTGTTGAACCGATTTTTCAGTAGAGTGTCTCGTTCTCTGGCAACTTTCATTGACCTTAAATGGATTACGTTAGGTGAATGTATCAATTAATTATGCAAAATGCTGTTAATTACATAAGTAAGCACAGATAAATATGCATTGTCCGTGAATGGTATGAACAGCTTAAGATAAATTTTCCAGATTATTCTATTCGGGTGTGACCTATCGAATTAGCATGTGTAATCTTTAATTAAATATATCTCAATCAATTGAAACAAACAACTTAACATTGTTTTCACAAAACAAGTAATTATTGTGGAATAAAAACTCCATTTGTATCTGTACGTTATTTTAGGCTATTTGATTGCGTTCGCTACTGACAATGCTAAGGTAATCATAGTTCAATAATAACTATTACCTACTATTGTGACTGACAATCTAATTTATTTTGTTTTGTGCTAAATTATAGCTGCCGCTGACAGTTTTGGTCATAGAATACTAATTTGTGAACAAGTATTTTATTATACTTTTAAATGCTTATATTACGCTGATTGTAAATCAGTTGCTTATTATTATATATTGTTAAAATAATTACCATTATTTATATTAAAAGATAAGGTAAAATGATGAAAAAAAAACCTCAATCTGACCCCGACGTGAATCGAACACGCAACCTTCTGATCTGGAGTCAGACGCGCTACCGTTGCGCCACGGAGTCCTCAAATAAATGCATACAAATTGCCTACTTAAGGTTTCGTTGCCATACTTTTTAACTACCATAAAATGGCAGCTCTCTATCGAGATGCCACTGCACTTAACTATCTGCAGGAAAATATCGAATTAAAATTTACAACATTGTTTGCAGCTATATTGTATTTTTTAATGAAACTTCAAAATACTGTTTATTCTATTATATACATTGTACAGTATGCCAGTATGTAATTAGTTTGATTCATTTTATTTAAAGAATAACTATTGTTATAGCCTGGAATATCAAATGTATAGAGTTATAAAATAATTTATATTTAATAATTAAATCAAATTTCAATATTATTTTAAAAATAGTTATTTTGCAATAAAATTTTAATTTGGGTCAGTATTAATCGAATTTCCGACGCAAATTATTCAAAATAATCGATATATCGTAAAAGACATAAATGAAGTATGACATATCGATAGCATTTGGCATTCCGTGCATTCTTAATCGCAGCCAACTTCACATCAACGCGTTCTCGGTATAGGTTTTAGCCATTATTTATTCGCAATAAATGCGAATGCAATTGCGAAAGTACATTTAATTCGCTTTATTTGCGAAAAAGGACTTAACTTACAAGTCTGATAATAAATCGCGCGAATTTCGCATACTTTCCACTTACTCAGTTCGAAATTTTTCTTTCCGCCTCAAATCTAAATTGTGCGCGTGAGTGTGTGTGTATATTTTTGTGCGTGACGCGCTGCTGCCGCCATTCAAGATTGAAGCGAAAAAATGGATTTGGCGAAGCTGGACAAGATGAAGGTGGTCGACCTGCGTAACGAATTACAAACGCGTGGTCTGGACACCAAAGGAGTTAAAGCTGTGCTCATCGAACGTTTGCGGGCACATGTCGAAGGTACTGCCGGCGGCGGCGATGGAGGTAAGTTAGTGTGTGTGTATGTATGTGAACTCGTGTGTGTGTATGCATCACTGCGTTTTTCTTGTGTATGCATATGAGTTTGTATTTGTGGGAGTTTTTGAACATTTATGAATGTGCGAGTGCTTGAGTGTGTGTATCTGTACATGTAACGCGGCTCAGCGTGTTTTTAATTGTAAACGCGCCTTATATAACCACACAAATATAATAAAATTACACGATTTAATAATGCATTTTTTACACGGCAGATGGCGCTCCATTGACACCAAGCCGACGACAACGTCGAACACGATCAATGTCACGATCACCGTCGCCGGTTGCTGCGGCACCGGTCGCCACCGAACCCGATCTGGAAACATTAGAGGAGGAAGAGCAATCAGCTGATGCTGAGCCTGCGCCCGAGGTTGATGCCAAGGCCGCCGCTGTGACAGAGTCAGAGGAAGTTGAAGATGAGGAGGAAGAAGAGGAAGCCCAAGAACAGGACGAAGAATCGAATAACATTGAACAAGAGCATGTGCAAGACGAAGAAGAGACAGATGCCGGTGTTGGTACAGCTGCCGCACAAGCCGAGCAGAATGAAGATGTAGCTATGACGGATGATGCCAACGATAAGCAGGAAACAGTAGATCAGCAAGAGTCCAATGACTCCAACGACAATCAGCAGGCTAAACCTGAGCAAGAGAATCCAGCTGCTGCAGCAGAGCCCGATGAAAACGCACATCAGTCCAATGGCGATACTGAGAAAATGGATGTCGATGAAGACACTGCTGCCGCTGCCAAGACAGATGAGCAAGCGCAGCCGGACAAGGATGCTGATGCAGAACAGGCCAAGACCACGGAACGTCGCAAGCGTTCGCACAGCAATACACGTTCCCGCAGCAACTCGCGCTCACCGAAGCGTCGCAGCGGCGATAAACGCGACTCCAAAGCGGCAGCTGCTGCCGAGGAACGCACTGTAGTCGAGGATGAGCCCACCATGGAGGAGCATCAAGTGGGACTCAGCTGGCGTAAGTAGCGCAGACTTTTTACGTGTAGAATGTTGCTTATCTCTTTTTTTTACTCCAGTTGATTCAGACCTGCATCTGCGCATCGATGCCAGCAATTTCACATCAGCCAAGCCGCTGACTGCGGAGATCTACTCGCTGATCTGGTCAGGCGCACGTGCCAACTATGGAGTTCGTGAGGGCAAAGTGTGCTTCGAGGTGCGACTCTCCGAGGAGTCTGTACCAGAGAATTCGCATCATTTTCGCGATGAGCCAAATGTGCGCGGTTTTCGCGTGGGCTTCTCAACGCCAAAGTCACCAATGCTGCTGGGCGAGTCGGAACATTCCTATGGCTATTGTGAGAACGGCCGCAAGGCTAACAATGGCGAATTCACCAGCTATGGCAAACCATATCAGCTGGATGATGTAATCGGTTGCTATTTGGATCTGGAGAGCACACCGTGCAACATTAAGTATACACTCAATGGCGAGGATCTCGGAGTGGCGCATGAGTTTGACAAAAGTATCTTGGGTGAAGAGGATGCGCTATTTCCCCATATTCTTACCAAGGGTTACGAGTTCACCGTGAACTTTGCAAATGGCGAAGAGCTGCTCGTTAATGCCGAGCGACCCACGCGTAAGCGTCGTAAGCAACGTGCCGAGTCGCCCAAAGATGATGTCAACGATGGTGAAAAGTGGAAGGTGCTGGATGAGGCAACCGCCGATGACGATGAGCTTGAGAAGAAGGATGACGAGAGCAAGCCCGCCGATGCCGAAAAGTCCGAGGAAGGCGATAAGCCTGAGGAGAAAGCTGATGCTACTGAAACCGCTGCGGAGCAGGAGCCAGTAAAAGACGCTGAGGTCGACGAGGAAGCACAGTCGGAGCAAGCACAACCAGCCGAGGCAGCTGAGGTTGCTCAAGATCAAGCCGTCGAACCAGGTAACTTTCCCATATCAAACAATTTCATTTCTGTAAACTAAACGTGAGCTTATTCATCTTATCTTATAGCTGAAGAAGCTGCCGAAGTTCCACCAGAGCCAGCAGCAGCTGTTGCCAACGGCGATAGTCAAACTGATGCTGAAAAGAGCACAGAAGAAGCAGCTGAAGCTGAAGCTAAAGTTGAAGCTGCTGTTTCTCCCAAGGAGGATGCCACAACAACGGCCAATGCTGAAGAGGATGACGAGGACGGCCCATCGCCAAACAAGCGCGCCAAAACCGAAGCGGAGTCAGATAAAGCAGCAGCTGGTGACAAATCAAAAGCCGCTGAAGAGGAGTACGAGGATGTTGTGCCCGTACCCCGTGATACTGTCACCCTTCTACCGGGCTATATACTATTGGCCCTGGTGCCCACCGAGCAACTGATTGCCGGCCCACGGCGCGCTGAATCGCGCAAGCAATGCGAGGTCATTCTACTCGTCGGCCTGCCGGGTGCAGGCAAGTCGCACTGGACACAGAATCATGTGTCCGAGAACGCTGACAAGCGTTACGAGATCATTGGACCTGATACTATCATATCCAAAATGACGGTGAGTAACAAGAACGTGTCTATAAATGATATACATTGTCCTGTGATATTCGGGGACAGTTGTCGATAGTTGTTGTTTGTTTTTAAAAAGTAAAATGGTTAAAAGTTAATGTATTCATCAGTAGGAATGTGATACTTAAAGATATGTATTACAAATTGGTCTGGATATAAGACAAGACAATAAGCTTTTTATGTAGATTGATTTGATGAGTTGAAATTTTAACTCATATGTGGTTTATTGCTTTAAATTACAGATCGATGGCGAATCGCGCAAAACTGTACACAAGGGCCGTTGGGATAAAGTCTACGAGATATGCTTGAATAGCCTGGGCGCTCTGGAAGATATTGCTATGAAGCGACGTCGCAATTTCATACTCGATCAGGTAAAACATCAAACAAATGACCCCTACCACACACACACACAAACACATACCACACATACAAACGCACAAAAAACTCACACATACACACCGTCAACACATACATACAACAAACATGAAACACTCGATGGAAAAAAAACCGAACCGAACAACGAAACAAGCGAGAATTATGCGTTGATGATGCGTGAGATATATACGTATGTGTATATATATTTCACGCGCAGAACCTTCTTAAGGATCTGTTACAATATATTTTTTTTATATGTTTTTGTTTTGTACAATTTGAAATATGCATTTGAATTGCGCTCATGTATAAATGAGAGTAAATCAGAAAGAAAAAAATAAGAAAAGCCCAAGCGTCGCAAGGCGCCAACAAAGCCTGAAAAGGTGTCAGGTATGTTCTAGGTTCTAAGTCGATCTGATATTTAGTGAGAATAAGTGTGAGAATGTAAGTATTTGTATCTGTATCTTGTAGCTTAAGTTATAGGTTGGCAACAGTTGACTGTAAAACGGGGGCAAAATGAGAGAAGATGAAGATGGAGTTGGAGAATGGAGATGGAGATGGAGAAGAAAAGAAATGTATGTATGTATTTATGAAGGATGGATGCGGGAAGCGTGCGGCAAGGAAGCCACTGTAAGTAACAACAAAACACACAATTCCAAATAAACAAAAGTCGACAATCGTTCGACTACAACAAATATGACTTATCACATAATATCTCAATCGTATCGTATCGTATTAGTATATCTACTATACCTGTTACCTACTCTCTATCTCTCTAAATGCCGGCAGAAACCTCTGCAAAAAAAAACAAACAATTTAGTTTTAAACAAAATACTACCTACATGCATATACTACAATATAATTATATCTAATATACGCAAAAATTATTAAGTCAACTGTTGTTTCGTTCTGCCATTCCGTAAGCAGATGCAATATTTGTGTTGTCAAATATTTAACAACTCCCCGGCGGAGTGAGTTTTCACGCCACAGATTGGTACACAGAGACACCAAGAGTCGTGTCCTGGGTATCTATGTGACAGCATTTTGTATGCAATCTCTCAGGTATGTGTTAGTTTATAAGCGAGAGGGCTCAACGTATCAGCGCGGGGTCGGTGCGGGGTGTGGTCCGGCACCCCAGCAACGTGCAACAATCATCAACGTGTTTCTCAACTTGGCTTGCCTCTAACCCGACCAAAAAAATTAAGATACAACTGCAACGCAACATCCAACAACAAACAACCGCCCAACTCAACCCAACAACAACCAAAAAAAAAATCAACCAACAACCAAAAACAACACCTGTAATATTCTTGTAGACGAATGCGTATGCCTCGGCCCAGCGACGTAAAATGAAAGGTTTTAGCGACTTCAAGCGCATTGCGGTTGTTTGCATACCCGGCGAAGATGAATTGAAACGTCGCATCGCCGAAAAAGAGGAAAAGGGAAATGCTTTTACAGTTAAAGAATCAACAATAAATAACTTACGAGGTAAATATTCTCCACCACAACCAAGCAACGAACTTTAAACCAAAAAAAAACTCTAATTATAATAATAATTGTTCTATAATGTACCTAGCGAAAGCGTCAAAATATTTATGCTGATATATATAAAACGAAAATCTATATATATTATGTATTTAATGCTTATAATGAATGTAACATTTATATTTAGTTTGTAAGCAGCCGCAATCTTTTATGTATTTTAAACTATTTTCTATAATTCTTAAGCATCTTTTAATTGATATTTTTTATTTGAATTCTGAAAAATTGCCCCAGAAAGCATTCCAATCCTCCCCCCATACTCCAGGCCAGCTATAAAACATTTTAAATCTATGCATAATTCGATATTATACAAACTAAACGTCCCCTTATCAGCTGTGTTGTTCCGATTTTAATACTTTCTCAGTAAATACAATATCAAAAATATTAGTTTAAACTATATCAAATCTTTTGTCCGCTTCAAGAATTAATTGTATTCAAACCTTATCGAAAGTCTAAGATATGAACCGATTTAATTTTTAAAATTTAAATTACTAAAAATATATCTTTCTCTTTATTCTATTTCCAATAAATAATGCTATTTAGATTTGTCCGTTTTTTATGGAGTTTTTCCGTTAAATTGTTCCCCATTAATATTTGACATTCAACACAAGTTCCCAGCTGTATCATTCCTCACCTCCCGCTCCCTCTACTCTTTGTAAAGTGTAATGTGTAAAATGATTTAAAAAAGAAAACAAAATCAAATAAATTCACCAGTATTGCATAATGCAGTCACGAACTAAAATGTTTTGCACAATCTTTTTGCAGCGAATTTCACATTGCCCTCACTGGAGTTTGGATGGTTCGATGACATCATCTACACGGAGCTGAATGGCGACGAGGCCAAGGCTGAGGTCAAGAAGTACAATGAGAAGGGCAAGAAGGCCATCGATGCGGACAGATCGCGTGACAAGAGATCCCGTGGCGGACGCGACAATTATCGTCGCGATGATCGGCATCGCAACCGTCACTTTGACGATAGGCGACGCGACTACGGCGGCGGTGGCGGCCAACGACATGAGAGTCGTTGGAGCGACTCGAGGCGCGGCGGCGGCGGTGGCGGCAGTTACTCCAGTGGCGGGGGAGGCGGCGGCAGCGGTGGTGGCGGCGGCGGAAGCCGTGGCTACGACAATCGAAGCCGCAACTATGGCAGCGGTGGTGGTGGCGGCGGCGGTGGTGGTCAGCAGAATTGGATGCAGAACAATCGCAGGAGCGGCTACGATGATCGCGGCTACGGTGGCGGCGGTGGAGGTGGAGGCGGCGGTGGCAGTCGCGGCTATGATAATCGCAATCGCGGCTACGGCAGCAGCGGCGGCGGTGGAGGAGGAAGTGGCGGCGGTGGCCAACAGAATTGGATGCAAAACAATCGCCGCAGCGGTTACGATGATCGCGGATATGGCGGTGGCGGCAGTTCACGCGATTATCGCGATCGAGACCGTGGCGGCAACGATCGCAATCGAATGGGCAGCAACGATCGCAATCGTGGCAGCAGCCAGAGCAGCTATCGCTCCGGTGGCGGCAATCATCAACAACGGGATTTTCGGCATGGCCACCGCGACACCAAAGAAGATAGTCGCGGTGGCTATGAGCGGTCAGCTGCCCAAGTGCTGCCCAAGTATGGCAATAGCGCGGCCCAATCTGGCTACGATCAGTACAAGCAACAGTCGACTGGTGGCAACCAGCAGCAGGGCTCCAAGGTGCGTCATCAATATTTGTCGTGTCTGCCAATGGCAATAAATTTACAAAATATATTTTCTATTTGCAGTCCGCGTTGAGTGGCAAGTGGAGCACCTATGCACAGCACCATCAACAGCAGCAGACGCAACAGCAGCATCATCAGCAACAGCATCAGCCGGGTGTCTGGCAGCAACAGCAGCCACAACAGCAACAGTACCAGCAGCAACAACAGCAGCAGCAGCAACAACAACAACAGACCGCGGGCCAGCAACAACAATATTGGAACTATAACCAGATGCAGGGTAGGTAGCGCATCAACATCCTGAAGGCAACCGGCCACATCTTAACTTAAATGAAACACTACTCGCTCTGTTTGTGGCGCCGCTAATAAAATTCCAACTTGAATTTGAAATGATTTACATTATTTTCTGATATATGGTGATTGTGGCGAGCGTGAGCGCGAGTTGGTTGCATTATGAGTTGAGTTGGGGCAGCGAAGCTTTCTGGATCCTTTGGAATCTAATGCAAGTTGTAATGTTGTGTGTGTGTATGTATATTCCAAGCAGGTTATGGCAACCAGCAGCAGCAGCCACAAGCCTGGCAAGGCGCCGATCAGCAACAGCAGCAGCAACAACAACAGCAATGGATGTCCTGGTGGCAGGTAAGCCCACGACAAACAGTTAGCTGGGTAAGCAGCACAGTCTAACCGAAACACAATAAATTATTCTATTGCAGCAACAGCAACAGGGCGCCGGAGGGGGAGCGGCGGCCAATAATGCCGGTGGTAGTGCGGGTAGCACTACGGGCGCCACTGGCAATAATGATGGCGGTGCCACCAATCATTATTGGTCTCAATATTCATACTCTACACAGTCCAATGCGGGCGTCGACAAGAAATAAGTGCAGAACTATCGATCCCACACCACAATCATTGTCGCGCCTTCATTTAGTAAACCAACAAACAAACAAAAACATTTAAAACAAATCACAACACACGCAGAAGTAAAACCAACCAACTTTAAATAATAGTTTTTAAATCACAAAAAAAACACAAAAATCAAGAAGCAAACAAAACAATTAGTTGTTTAGCCAGTTTTTAAGCGTCTCTGGAATGGAAGAAAAGAATATAAAAAATAAAAATAAACTACTAAACAAGAAAAACTACAAAATATATCGGAAACTGAGCTGTTGATTTTAACAACAAAAACATTGTAATTACTACTTTGTCTGTCCAACTTTTGTTTTTGGATATTTATTGGTTGGTTCTTTTTGAAGTAATTAAGTGAATTTCTTTTGGCTCATTATATATCTAGACAGTACAATTTGTTTTACCGTTTAATTATCTTTATTGTTTTATTTTTACATTACATTTTTTATAAAAAAAGCTGGAAGACAAAACAAACAAAAACAAACATTAAATTTAACAAATAAATCTATATACATACAAAAACCAAAATACCTAAATAATTGCTTTTTGATTCCGTCATGGTCGAGTCACTAGATTAATTGTATATTCTACAAAGTATAATATATACGTTTGTCAGAGTACGGTTTTTGTCTGTGTCCAAATTCATTTCTCATAGTTGGGTAACAACGATATGAAGCAATTATATGGGTAATCAACGAATTTAAATTTATAATTTTACGGTTGAATGCTCAAATTTTTTAGATATTTTTTCCTGCGACGATTTCTTATATATGATGTGAAATTTCTAAAAGTAAGCGCTGCAATTTTTAACAATTATGAATGTAAGTTTATGAACCATATTAAAGACCACGCTTAGTTTTGCGTTGAATTCGATAAAAACAAATCGATTTTCTCTACGCTAGAAGACAAATTTCGCGCCTTAATTCGATAGCTCTGAATATGAATATTTTAGTAGTAGTATTTAAGTGTATCGAAAACTGAACAAATTGAAGTCGAAGAAAAATTGTATTATATTTTAATTAGATTAGAATGTGTAAACTTATCTTAAATAAAAATAATTTATTTCTTCATTCATAATAACAATAAAAATACTTATATTTCGGTTCAAAAAATATCGATGTGTTCCATAAGAAATCGATGTGCTGAAACATCTGTGCAATGACTGTCTCGTCGATAATTCTCCACCACTAAATTCTACTTTGATAAGATCGAAACTGAATTTGTGTGCTGGTGAGCGAGCGGTGTGGAAAGCATTATCTTTCGATATAATTGACTTTAACGCAAACATAACGGAATAATAGTCACTTGTGAGGTATGTGCAGCAAATGTGTGCTGCGTGAGTGTGTGCGTGATTAGAGAATATTGTTTGAATGACGCATACAACACCTATGAAGCGGGCGGCGTGACTTTTAATTGATTTTTCATATTTACAGCAAAGAGATCAAATCGCGCAATGATTGGCATACAATTGTTTAATGAAATAGGCAGCATCTTTCGCAATGTAAGTACAACAACTATCAAATAATATGTGTGTAGGAAATAAATGTGTCATGTGCTGTGATTTTTATTTGCAGACGCCGACCTTTGCGCTGGTGCTAGAAACGTTGCTGCTGATCACCGTTGTATGGCTGCTGTTGCATAGGCGTGGCGGTCGCCGTTTGACCAAGGAACAACAAGATTATCTCATCGAACAATACCAGCCGGAACCGTTGGTGGGCGACACAGATCCAGATCATCCGCTGCTGCGCACTCGCCTCGTGCAGTCGAAGGTGGGCAAGCGGGTTGTGGTCGACGGCCATGATTGCCTGAACTTGGCGTCGCACAATTACTTGGGGTTCCTCGAGGACAATGAGATACTGGAGGAGGCCTGCAAGTCTCTGCGCAAATACGGCGTTGGCTCGTGTGGCCCACGCGGCTTCTATGGCACCATGGACGTGCATTTGGATCTGGAAGATCGTTTGGCTAAGTTCATGGGCCTGGAGGAAGCCATTGTCTACTCGTATGGCTTCTCGACGGTGGCCAGTGCCATACCCGCCTACGCCAAGCGTGGCGACGTTATCTTTGTGTAAGCTTCAAAAATCATTTAGAATTGTTTACAGAAAGTATTAAATTTGTTGGTTTTGCAGCGATGAAGATGTAAACTTCTCCATACAGAAGGGCTTGGATGCGTCACGCAGCACCATCGTGTACTTCAAGCACAACGATGCCAAGGACTTGGAACGCCTGCTGCAGGAGCAAGAGAAACGTGACCTAAAGAATCCCAAAAAAGCACAGAAAACGCGTCGTTTTCTGGTTGTTGAAGGCATCTACATGAATACGGGCGAGTTGTGCCCGCTGCCTGAAATAGTTGCGCTGCGCAAGCAGTACAAGCTGCGTCTGTTTGTGGATGAAACCATCTCCTTTGGCACGCTGGGCAGCAACGGACGCGGCATCACCGAGCACTTCAATGTGGACGTAAGTAAAGGCAACAAAAGCAAAAGCCTGTTTACAGTGAATTTTAATTTGTAGCGCGATGAAATCGACTTGATATCGGCGGGCATGGAGGGATCCATGGCCACCATTGGCGGCTTCTGTGTCGGCTCCCATTTCATAGCCGAGCACCAGCGCCTGTCGGGATTGGGCTACATTTTCTCTGCCTCGCTGCCGCCGATGCTGACGCAAGCAGCCATTTCAGCCTTGGATCGTTTTGAGCGTGAGCCGCAGATCTTTGAGCAGCTACAAGCATTGTCGCGACTCGTCCACAAGCAATTCAAGAGCTTTAGCAAACTGCAGTTGCGCGGCGATGAACTGTCGCCCGTCAAGCATTTGTATGTGGCAAATGCGCGTGACAGCTTTGAGACTGAGTCCAAGTTGTTGACCAAGGTGGCAGACAAAGTAAGTAAAGAAAGCATTTTATTCAATATTGAATGTTGTTAATTATTCTATCTTCTGTGCTCTATTTACAGTGCATTGAACAGGGCGTGGCCGTCATTGAAGCCGCCTACTTGCAGGACAAGGAGCACAAGCCTGTGCGTCCCAGTCTACGCATTGCTGTCAATCGTCTGCTGACCACTGACGAAGTTTTGACTGCATTCAAGATTATTGAATCCGTTTCCAGTGAAGTGCTTTAAGCGCTTTTTCCATATGTATTAACGCAGAAATCGAATTATGTTTACTGTTGTCAACGTCCAAGCAAACTGCAGCCACGCACATGCAGAAGTGCTTATTTAATAAAGTCTACAAAGTTACTAAATTATTTTATTATCATTTATTTCAGAGTTTCGAATTTATTTTATTATCAATTATTTGAGAATTTAATTTTCCGAATGTATGCATAGAAAATGTCCTTTACTTTATGAACACACTGTTGCTTAAAAACAAATAGTATTGGTATTCTTGTTGATGCCATCAATAACTCCAAATGTTTATTAGATCTTTATTTTTATTTTAGAATAACCAGTAAATATGCAGTCAAAAATATAAATATACCTTCACAGCCAATAAGTACGCAACCACTACAGTTGGTATATTTTTGGCGTAAAAATGTGGCATTTTAATTTGAAATACGGTCACGTTGGATACGAAGCTAAAGCCGAAGCGAATGCACGTACGTCGCGCTGTGATTTCTGTGTATTTTGCATTTAAAAATCTGTAAGGAAATAGTGTTTAATAATCTAAATACAATACAACTCGGCAATAACAGTTTGTGAACTAAAAGTGAGAAGAAATTGTGTTGTGCAAGTATCGAAGTAACTAAAAACTGATTAATCGATTTTTTCCACGGCATGCCGGTGACGGAGACGCCGCCAAGTGTTAATTTTGTTCGTGTGTGCGTGTCTACACACATACGCCAGTGTTCGAATAAATAATATGACATAATCGATATACATATGCGTATGCGGTTGACTTAATTGACATAGTTTTTGCCCTCGCAGAATACTTAAAAGTGTCGCATATTTTTCTGTGGTCAGCGCGTCGTCAGTCAGGACTTGGCAATTCCTCCTGTACTTGTATGTGAGCGGCGCTGTTTTTTCACGCTTGCTTTGCTCCCCACATTCGCTGCTACCAATGTACACACACGCACACATACATCCATATATTCCCTTTTTTTATTTGGGCGTTGCAGGATGGTGATTTCCAGGCCGCTTTGCGGTCATTTTCCAGAGAGCGGTGGCAGTCGTATAGTTGTCCCGCTCACACACTTGCACAAACCCAAAAGTGCTGCAGTTGTGTTGCTCAATTACTTCGCAAGATTCGTTGTTATTTCGTGCATTTGAATATTAAAAAATATATATTTTATTCATGCGCATGTGAATCTATATGTGCATATCTAATAAATTTGCAATTTTGAATTTGCGTCTGAGAAATGACGTTAATAATTCGCTACGCCCACTTGTCGTTTACCAACACTAACATATGTGACTGCTTTCCAGTCTGAGCGCGTAGCGCTCGTTTGCTCATTTTGTTGTTAACGTGCGCTTGGGAACGACAGACGTGTGCGTTACTGAATTAAATACGTATATGTTGATATAAAAAATAATGTTGATTTAATGTTAAATATTAATACATTTATAACTTTATTGAATTAAAGTTAATTGTGCAAATAAATAGTTGTTTTGATCGACAACGAATAAGCTGGTGAACTGTGCAAGTGCCGTTAGAAAAGACCCCGCCATTACTAGAAAACGCCATTAGAAAGCGAATCGAGCCGAATCCGAGAGTCGTGCCCAGTGTGCCACTTGCCCAAAGTGCAGGCGACATTGAAATCAAATAAATCGTGTGCGATACACGAGAGCATTGCAGAATACAAAAAATTATAATAAAATTCTCTTTCCTTCCCATTTATATTTTCTACATACACATATGCACCTAAAGCAGCCGAAAACCGAACGCGTGTGAGTGCCTGTGTATTAGTCGAATTTATATGTCAGTGTTTGTGTAAACGACGTCCCAGCAGCAGCACGCAATAAGAACGAAAAAGCGAAAAGAAACAACGAGAGGACTACGTCAAATTTTTGAGGCGGCAGCAGCACCAGCAAAGCAGAATCAAAAACGGTGAGTACTACGACGAGCCCATCTAAAACTTCTTAGAATTGATTTCAATGTTCCTCGTATTTTTACTACATATTAGTTTGTATTTTTTGGTACGAAATTTCTGTAGACAGCGGGCTTTTTACTGTTATGCGTGGCTGCCATTTGACCGGTGACGCCATCTTTTAACTCACACCAAAAAAAAGTTCGTTTAGTTTTTTTTGGGATTGGTCAAGCACATTCCCGAGGAGTGTGTGTGTTTTTTTGTGTTACGCTTTGCGTTCATATTCGCTCGCAGCACAGGGCAACAATTTTTGTTGTTTCTATATTGTATTTTCATTGCCTAGTCATATTGAGAACATTTCTCTTCGCTCGCTTTTACATTATGTGGGTGGGAGAGCTTGCAGAGATCTTTGCATACTCACAAATATACATTTGTGCATACATTCAGCTTTCTTTTCACTTCTCTATTACAACGAACGACGTGTTGTCATACAGGTTTCTGATTATAACTGCCGCCTATATTAGTGGATTTTTTTCGACGCGTGTCTAATGCATTTGTGCTGATAAATTGCTTGCTGTTGTTGTTGTTATTGTTGTTGGTGAGGCGGCGCATCTGTTTACAAGTTTCGCGTCTCGACTGTGACCCACTTTTCGTAGTTTCTTTCTAGGTTTTTTTTTTACTCGTTTTTCTACTTTGCCATTTGCATTCGGTTTGGCGAAAAACCTCGTTATTTCGTCGTTGTCGCTGTTGTTGTTATTTGTTATTGTTGCTGCGCCAAAAAGTGATAAACAGATTTGTAAATATCGGAAACTTGTTTATTTGCGAATGACAGCATAGCACATCGATCGTTGTATGTGTGCTAGTTTAAGTTTTTTTTTTAAGTTTTACTCATGTCCCATGTCTACTGTGTCAATTGGCAACCACAACCACAATCGAAATTCGATTATCGAATTAATCGGCAAACAAACAAAAAGAAAAACAAATTTACTTGACCAGTGTTGCCATACGAAATAATTCGCATGCGGCGTGTACCCGGCATGTCTGATCGGCTAGTTGTCTATGCTGTTTCCACAATCTAATCGGAACCTGTCTTGTATTCTGTTCTCTAGTTAGATGCGAAACGAATACAATTGTAATGTGCGTATGTGTGCATATGTGTGAGTGCGTGTACTTTTATGCTCTTTCGGCAGTAGTTAACCTCATTTTCTATTTATGTGGCAGCCATATTTTTATTGCCATCAATTAGCAAGCACACACGCCGAGCTCGAAAGAGAGAGAGAGCAGTTAGGAGAGAGTTTTGACAATTGCAGTTTTCCCTTGCCTGTGTACCTATTAAAAAATTATAGTCTGATAAGAAAACAAGTCTTACATGTTCTAGGGAGCACAATCGTGTTGATTGCAAAACTTTGTGGTGGTGACGTTCATATCATATTGGCATATCAAGTAATCTAGCAAACGGCCCAATAGCATGATAAAAAGAAAAAAAATAATCAGGTACTATTCCGACAAAATGACGTCATCGTTGTGCGTATTTTCTAATGAAATTTGCTGCCTTTTGTTGCTAATTCGAATTTGCGCTTCCTATTCACATACACACACACATGAACGCTGGTGGATGAGTTTTATAATTTATTTCAATTCTGCCTCTTTTATACCCACTATTCATAGCATAGAATGGGTATTTTAAGTTAATAATTGAAAATGTATGTAAGAGAATTAGTTATGTTATGAATTTGTCTGTCTGCCCCGAATCGAACGAGAACAACTTTTGTAAAGTATAATTTTTAACAGAAATATATGAATTCTAAGTGATTCTAAAAATTGCATTGTTACTGAGAGCTAATAATATTGTTGATTTGGTTTTCCTATTAAATCTAATAATAAACTGATATTCAATATATAATATAAAGAGGTGTAATTGCAATTAGTGACGAGAATAACAATCGGTGAAACTGTAAAACAAAACTTGAAATATTTATTAGTCTAATGCAAATAAGAAACTAGGTTTTATTTGTAAATATTTGATTGTAGAACTTATTAACTCTACAGTTTCTGCTATGGAAAGCAGGTATCTTAAAGTTGAGTATTTTTTTTGTTTGCTTTATCACTTGCCTCTGTGCTTGTGCTTATGTTTCTATATTGTTTATGCCCCCTCTAATCCGTTTACACATACATACTTTAAATTTTTGCACTATTTTTTGTATATGTGCTAAATTTGGATGCTACTGCATTTGCGAGCTATTGAAAAATAGTCTGGATAAAAGGGGCTTTGTATTTTGAACGACCGACAAACTTCAACAGGTCGAAACAAGACCAACAACAAATAGCGAGTGGCGCTCATGGGTGAGAATGGCACTGTGAAGCGAACAAACGAATTGGAAACTACAAAACCATTGTCATATAGTCTGCTACTAGTGCTATTTCAAGTGACAAATCAAAATGTGTTGAATGAATGAGTGAGACGGAAAGCAAACCAAGTCTGTGTGAATGTGCGTGTGTATGTTTGTGGGAGGAAGTGCATAGTTAAAACTGTAAACAATTGTGAGGCAACCTAGAAAAAGCGACAACAAATGTTTGAATGTGAAAAATTGGTTTGGGTTCTGATTTTTGTTGTTATTGTCTTTGCATGTGACGGAAGTACAAATACAAAGGTTTGTTTTGTATATAAACAAAATCGCGTATAAGTCAATACATGACTCACTTGATAAGAAGTAATCAAAGTCGAGACTGATTGATGTTGCAACAGAGATTTCCCTAACTTTCCAATTCTTTTAGGGTGTTGTCTTCTCTCACACATTTGAATAGAGAATTATTAGAGAAGCGGCTGCTGTCTCTGCTGCTGGCTAATGTATATTAATTGAAAACTGTTTACTCATGCGTGCTGCTTATCTAATTTTCCAGAGACTGACGTCAATTTGGTTCTGGCGTGTCAGTCGGTGATTAATTGATTTACAATTTTTTTTATTCGAGATTAAGTGCATATAATTGTGACTTTCGTTTTGATTAATGGCAGCTTCTTGTTCGTCGTTAATATCACGGTCTGGCAACTCTATCACTGCACCCGGCCTTCCTCCTCTAACACCAAGCACAATTTGTCTAAATAGCAAAGCGTGGAAAATAAACTGAGGGGAAAGAACTCGTCAGAGAAAAGTAAACTCGTCTTTTGCCTTGGGGCAATTGAAAAGCCGCTTCAGTCAGGCACAAATACCAAGACAAGCACACACATACACATACATTGAGTCGAGAAAGAGTGGCAGACAAATGCATAAATAAAGAGGCGTACGTGCCAAGCTTCAAACAGAGACAAGCACACACACACACACTCATGCATAAGTAAGATTAAAAAAGAGATGTTGCTGCCGCTGTGATGCTGCTGCTGCTGCTGGCTAAACAACTGCAGCTCATCAATAAAACAACAAAAACAACAAGAACTCGGGAGACAACAGACAAATGTACAGTTGCATCAGACAGTCAGGCTACATCAACAACAACAATAGCAAGACCATCAGCAAACTGTGCTCCTGCAACACAACATAAATCTTATAAGAAAAATCAAGAAGACCATAGAGCATAAAGCAAAAAGCAGCAATTCCCGCAATGCCCGGGAAAGAGATAGACGACGGACAGAAAGAGCGGCAGCAGCAGCAGCGCATGCAAAAGCTCAGGCACGACGACAATGCTGTTAATTATACCAAATGTGTGTGAAGTGCAAGAGAGCAGAGAGTTGATAGAGATAGAAAGAGAGTGGCGAGCACAAAAATGTCTGTCGACAACGGCAACAGCGACAATAACAACAAAAATAACTAAGCTGAGAAACAAGATACAGCTGTGTTATTGTTGTTCGTCATTCGTTTTGGACGCGCCAATTGCATTGGGACGACGACTTGAAGACCCGTTATTATCTTCCTTTTCTGCCCGTTCCTCTCCCGTCGATGATCCACATTTCGAATGAGATTTTGAGGTTAATTTCGTTTCATGGGTTTTGTTTGAGTGGGCGTGGGAAAAATGTCTGTAAATTGCAACAATTTGTTTCTAATTAATGCAATTTGAAAGTAAATGGTGTAGCATTAAGTGTAATTTCACTGGTATAAACACGAACAGCTGACAGTGTTGTCAAATTACCAAAAAAGAATGTATAAAAAATGTATTTCAATCATATTGAACATTTTTGTAGCATATTTGAATGAGGTAAGCTTATAACCCACTTAAAGTCGCAAATGTCAATGAAAAAATACGATTATTATAAAACTTTGCTGCTCTTTGCCAATAACAATGCAACAATGAAGCCACAAACGGCACAATAAAAGCGCAAACACACACAAACACATACGTAACAATAGGCAGAGGCAAGCAAGCAACGTGTTGCCGCATAAATGAATTCATAATGCAAAAATGTGAGGCACACGAAAGCCGCGACTCGACTCAACTCGTCTCAATGCGATTACATAACAACTTTTATATCTTCCTTCTACGTATTGGCAAGCCCAAGCCTCAAAAGCCATAACTAAAAACCAAAAGTAAAACCAAACAAACCGACCAACTTAACTCCGCTCAGCTCAACTTAACTCAACTCAACTCCTCCTCATTCGTCGACGGGGCCAGACATTTTGACGTTGGCTTGTGAATTGTTGTGTATATGTGTGAATGATGCATTGCATGTTTGACCGCAAACATCATTTAGCTGCGAGTCTCGAAATTAAATAGTAAATTAACACCAGTAGCATAGCATAGCAGGCATCATTGCACGCATTATTATACAAAAATCGCATTTAATGCTGCCATCAGGAATTTCATTTGCAATTTTTGCACACGCTTAAATCAAACTTTCGGAAGTGTGGCCACACTAACTGATCGTGCTATCGAAAGGTGTTCGTTGGTCTATCGATAAATTGAGTGGCTGCCGTTTTAATTAAATGGGGCTAGTCATGCATTAGCAGCTCATCATATTTCGTAATTAATATGCAAATGTTGTAGAAAGTGTAATATGAAATTATATATGAATTTATTTAAAAAGTACCTGCTTCAGAGAGGGCCTCAATGCGTCAAGTATTTCAATTATTTGTATTTAGCTAGCGCGCCCTCTTGTCTTGCCCACTATGTAGTGTACACAGTACACATAAAACGAGCAGTAATACGAAAATATTTAAACGCGCGCTAACTAAAAATATTTTCATGACATCATTCGACGCCGATGCCGCCGACGACAGCAGCGGAGCAGCAGCAGCTAAGCAACAACACTGTTGTGGGGGGCGGCATCAATAATTTTCTCAGTTTTACTTTTTTGCATACATTTTTTAAGTCGGAAAATGTGTCTGTGTGTTTGTAACTGTTGCATATTTGTGGACAGGGGTCGTTAAATGTAGATCTGCATACAATTTTATCACCTCTTTTTTTTGTATTTATGAACTGTTTTCTCTTTCTATTTGCAGACTAGAAAATTAACAAGATAAAAAAGAGTATTAAACGTGAAACAATTTCATTTTTAAGGTGAGTTTTTTACCATAGCGGCAGACAACTCACCAATCGATAACGATAAGTCTGTGAAGTAGAAGAAGGTAGGAGCCAAGTGGAAGGTAAACAAACATGTCAAGAAAGCAAACAGAACTTGACTTGTTTATCTATCGCTCTCGCTCGCTCTGGGCAAATGTTTGTGTTTCAAAATGTGCAATGATTGTGAATAAATGGCCGATGTGCCAAGGCACGTTCTCCCACAATTCGATTTATTCTCTTTTACACATACTATGTGCTTTATGTGTCTCTCGCTCTCACTTCTATTTCGCGTAGCCAGCTGACCGACTTATCTTTTTTGTTGACAGTTCTCTTGCATCACATGGTGAGAGAGATAGCGAGAGCAACCACACCTTAAGCTGCTCTCTCACATTCTCTCGTTCTCACTCTATCTTCGAGTTGTTTTGGGCTGTGCTGCGGACTTACGCCATAATTGCTATAATTAAGTTTTGTTTGCCAAAATTAAGTGATATGTGTCATCTGTAATTTGTTTGGCGCTAGAACTGGAAATGATGACTTGATTTTCCTTCTACTCTTCTCTCTCCAAACAGCTCATAAAACATAATCAGACAAGTTAGACAGTCGGCAAATGATGTCACTCAGCGAAAACAAGTTTTTGCTATTGTTGTTATTATTATTGTTATTTATGATACGTAGTTTTGCAAATTCTTATATAAATATTTACAAACATTTATAATTTATGCAAGCCAGACAAATTCCGGTTGTCCTCTTCTTACTATTGTCTGTTGTCATTTCACTTTCATTAATGACTTTAGTTCTCTTGAAAATAAAACGTCTGTACTACGTACTTGTGCAAGACGATCGCTGGAATAACTTCACCTCTAATTCAATTAAGCTTGACCTTTGTTCTCGACGACTTATTTCTGCCGTAAAGAGCATATTCTTTTATTTCGTAATGTTGCCTCAATTTAAATTGCGGCCACTTAAGACTTGAGATTCTCGATTTATTTACAAAACGAAGGAATATAACCAAATTGTTGACAAGTGCATTTATTTCTTTATTAAAATCAAACAGCTAGTTACAAATTGTCGTTTAAAGGCTCTTCAAATGGCGAATAAAAAAACCTAGATGATAGAGTTGTAGCAAAAAACAAAGCAAGACATTAATAAAGTTCTTCATTCCACTAGGAAATTTGGCTCGCTTTGTGGCTTAAGTTCATACGAACCTAAATAAATGGGTCAATGAACTACTGGGCAAGCTCTTACTCTTGGCTGTTAGCTCTTTTTGGATTTTATTATCACACAGACAGCTTTGTTATGGTTTTTCTTCTTGTTGGCAATAAAAACAGTTTTCGAGTTTTACTGTCTTTTGGCAATTAAATACATTAGATGCCGTTTGTTGTGTTCAGTTTTTTTTTGGGTAAATTGTGCTGCATGGTTGATTTTAATGTGAAAAATCAGTTGTAAGTCCGATTACAGTTGAATTAAAATATTTTTCAAATATTTATAATATAACTGTATGCTTAACATTGTATTTTTTGAATATACACCAGAGTTACCCTGTGACCCTGTCAACGACCTCTTGGCAATCACATTAGGTTGTGGAGTATGACATCATTCGTCATTACAACGCGTGGCCCAGAACCCCAAGCTTCGCTGGATGTCGCACTTAAACCGGCAAATAAAAATTTCACCCCCGAGAGCAGCGATGACGTCACTTCCTGTCATTAAGTCAAAACACACCCGCCCTCCGTTCTCCTGCAACCCACTCTAAGGATATTTTTATGAGTCGCGTGTTAGGAGAAACTTCCCTGGCAGTCGTTGGAAAAACTGGCGCCACAATTCTATGATTTGGCGGCTGGCGCCGGCTACGAATTTCATAATGGCAGCCGGCGGTTGTTTCTGCTAAATGCCGGCAAAGGCAAATGCGAAGGAGGCCCCATAAATGGAGGAGGCAATTGGGCAGGTATTTGTCCTCTCGCCACAAGGAAGTTTGCTTCATTGCGTGGGGATGGTGAAAGAGAGTTGATATTGGACTTGGGGGTTGCTTGTTTACACGCCCACCCACTTGTCTGTGGGCTTGGCCCGTGTCGTTGAACTTCAGTTCCTGCCGCCTGGCAACACAACCACGCGATGTGTCAATGGGAAGTTGTGCGCTGGATGCGTGTTTACTGTTAGTTTGAGGCTCAGATGATCAATGGACAGAACCAGCAAGCGTGTTACTAAACGCCAGCTATGTACACTTGCACATGTCCTTAACAACTGTAATTAGATACTGGCTAAATGGGACTTTAATGGGTTTCTGTATAGACTAGACGCAAAAATGCGATGGTTCTTGACTGACTTCCGCTTTCAAAGTATTTATTTTAGTTAATGTGCTATGCAATGCTATTGTCTGGCAGGATAATTAGTTTAAGTACAAATTTGTAGAAAAGAAAGAATTAATTAAAAGGACTCTATAGAATTAGCAGTATGCATACGGCAAAGTATTTGGAAACTTCTGCATTCCAACAACTTGTAATTTTGATAATGAACAGACATTTGTATGTCAATATCAAGTGTATATTGATTAAGAGGGGGAAACGCCTTTGAAGACAAAAACAAACATCTACTTCATAGTATAAAATCCATCTTTATAGAGATAATAAAACATCGCTGAATCATTTCGTCAAAACTTATCAATACTGAATAAGTTTAGCAAATTTATATAATTCGTATACTTGAAAGTGTTATTGATTAGATTTCTTTGCATCGAATGTAGCAACACATTATTGAGATAGAAATGAGACTATATTTAGATTTAGATTTTTTATATTGCATATTTCATTCACAATTTCAAAAAAGTTACCTTTCAAACCGGATGGTTCAGGCCAACAAAAGTTGAATGAATAGTTGTGAACTAAAATTTCAACCTCAAAATCTTGATTTTGTTGTATTTATTTAGCAATTCAAACATAAACAATTAAAATAAAAAGTGTGTATAGCCAGACGCTGCCACCGCCCTCTATATGTAGTATATGTAGACTGCATATATTTTGGCTACTGTCCCAGTGAGTCAACATTTCTAGTTGGCAATTCTCTTGACAGCTCATTGAAAAATCATTTGGGGCTTAGGAAGAGCACCAAACAAACAAATTAACAAGAAACATGAAAACATACAATCTGTAAACAGAATTGTTTGTTGTATGCCAGGAACAACACGCCATCTAGTGTTATCTTTGTTCGCTTGCTATTATGATCTCATATGTGAATTACACATGCATACATACATATTCATCGCTTTATTTCATTTCATTTAGCAGAGATCGGGTAATCTTCATCGTCATGCAATGGCGCCAACTTCTTGAGGCGAAGATTTATGTGAGATTTTTTGCATTGTAATTTAAGCCACGCGACTTGCACGCGACTCTGAAAATAAACATATTCAGGCAGCTTATTAGCAAAACAAACAAAACTAGAAAGATATGATACGAATGGCAGAACAACAGACAGAGAGAAGACAAGTACAAGCCAAAAATACGAGACACCTGCACAGCATTATTACCTTATTTAGAAATTCCAAACACGGCAACCTACCCCAGTAATAAAATGTGTCAAATTACGAGTAAACCCACATAAACGACTCGGAACTCGGAGAGCTTTGGCGATAGAAAATAAGATGAGTAGAATATTAAAATTTAAAATTTCTCAAAGTCCAAAATATATTTAAAAATAAAAAGTCGACATGTTTCCGCCCGGGATCGAACCGGGGGCCTTCTGCGTGTTAGGCAGATGTGATAACCGCTACACCACGGAAACAGCTGTGCTACTGGCAGCCAAAAGCCAACCAGTCTTGTAACCAACAATGCTAGATGTGGCTTGGAATAGAAAATTTCTAATTCTAATTATGAAAAATAAATTTCTAATTGGTATTAGTAGATTTCCTTCAATTTTGTATTTGCGCGCCATTCGTTTCTGCAGCCCAATGTAAAATTGGACGATTGCCCTCTGCTCCATTTGTGTGTATTTTGTGTAAAAAAATGAAGTGATCGGAATAAAAAATTTTCTCATTGCATCTGTCTAAAATTGTATAAAAAAACCAACTTGTTTCCGCCCGGGATCGAACCGGGGGCCTTCTGCGTGTTAGGCAGATGTGATAACCGCTACACCACGGAAACAACTGGATGTGTCCCGACTCAATACCAAACAGTTGCTATGAGAAAATCATGGGAATAAAATAAATCTTATTACTAAATCTAGACATTATGCAATATGATTGCTTATAAAATGAGCATTATTATAAAAATAAGTATGGCTAAACATTTATGGTTTAGCTTGGAGTAAATTTTGTATCGGCATTTTATATTTTGTTGCTTGTTGGTGCACTAAAAAAAATGAAAAAGTAAATTTTCTATTCGCAGCCGGTAGGATTCGAACCTACGCTCCCAGAGGGAATCTGATTTCGAGTCAGACGCCTTAACCACTCGGCCACGACTGCTTGTGAAAGTCGTGAGACTAAAGCCATTCATATGTCTGCAAACAACATTCTTCATTTTCTTAGTTGTCGGTTTCTCGCTGCTTCTCGTTGTTACCTCAGGGATCTTACACCACCGTAATACAATAATATTTTTGCTACTAGGAATGTGCGAAACAGTCGTAAGGGGCAAATGAAATTCTCTTGATGTGAATTTATGCTGAGGTATAATTATAATTGTTCCAGCTTTCCATTCATTGTTGCCTTGCACACTATTATAAAAGTTTAATCCTATACACAGACATCTAAATGAATGAGTGTACAATATTACATATTTGTTCATTTATTCGTTGTTGTCTACCCAGTGAAAAAAGTCACTGACAGCTACAAATTATCATTATTTACACTTGATGCTCTGCTCTGCTTGCATGGTTTATTGCACTCGGCGTCATTTGGAATTTGTTGCTTTTTTTTCTTTACATTTATTTGTTATTTGTCAGCACATTGTGTTCAATGTTTTCCCCTCTTGCCACTTTGAATCCATGTTTATTCTGTTGGTCGTGTATTCGTATGTTTGTGTGTAGTATTTTGCTCCAGTAAACTGAACGATCTTTATGCAACGATGAATGCTGTCCCACTGACTGAGTGACTTGTTGCATGATTAAAACTGAATGAGAATCATTTGGTCATTGATGATGATGTTCGAGACGACGATGATGACCTTATTGGTGCAGGTTCTTTGTGTGCTCTCCACCGGATGTCGTGCGATATTACGTAAGATTTCTTCAGTCGCGATAATTGAATACTTGAGAAATTTAATTAACGCTGGCGTATGTGTGAAAATTAAATAGAGGGTGTCTGCTCTGGGGTTAATTGCCTGCCTTCAAGTGTTGAGAGCGATAATTATCAAACATCTGCATACACATAATTTGATTACAGAAGAGTCATATTTATATACATTCATATATGGCTAATGCATTGGCCTTAAAACGTTATCAGAAGGTTATGGCTTAAATGCTTTGTTTGTGTGTTAAATATTTGTGGCCAACGCATGGGCGTGTCTGGCGGGCAAAGTGTGATGTAATTGCATAATGTCAACACCACTGATAATAGACCGTCAAGTCTGCCACAGTCAGCGACGACGGCTTCGCCTATATTTAATTGTTGTCTTCCGTGCAAAAAGGTCAACTACATATGTACACACTTGGAGCTTCTCTTGAGACTCGTGTATGTTTATTGTGTGTGGCATGCATCAGCGACAATTTATTTTTACTGAACCGCAAGCTCCAATGCTATTTGCATTACGTCACATCGCATCACATGATAAGTTAATTTGATTTGTGTGTGTTGTCACTTTTGCTTGTTTTTTTTCGGGCTAATGAAATCCGATTAGACATGCAGTCAAAGCGCCGGCATTGCCAAAGGTCGATGCACTGCACAGTGCAATAAGCAAATAATTGCGCGGAACACCATACACCATTTGCTGGCACAATTAACCATCTAGGGTAACCAGTGTTGCCGTAAACTACTACACCTTAGATTGATCGATTAACAATAGGAGTTAGATGCATTTTTGTGCGCATCTTTAGTGTCTTCGTGACCAAGCACACGCACTTACACCCATGCATGTATACTCAACGCGATCTTACACATACTCCTTTGATTTGTAGGGCAACACTGGCAGACACGCAACACCTACGCGCCAGTGATGGCTCGTTAAGTTTATTGTATGCTGACTGCCCACACAGCATACTGAGGCACTTGAAAACCGTTTATTTTCGAAATTATTCTGTTTGATTTCCACCAAACTTCTCGTTGCGTCGCCCACGCACTCAGCATACTCGGTGAGCGCATATAGTAAAAAGTTCAATTACCTGGCAACGTTGTGGTCGTACAGTTGTAGTTGCCTCTCACTCTCTCTTTGTCTCTGTCTGTGTTTTACTGTTTGCTGTGAGCTGTCACTCAAATTGTACGGCACGCGTTCAGTCAGCCATAAGCAGCACTCACGTCATAATTAGCGAACAGCAGCAAAAGAAACAAAAAACCAAAAAAAAAAAAGAACATCCGTTGAAATGCACTTTTAATATGCATACAAACTGGCTGCTGGTCAATTGTCAAGCGAACAAAAACAATACGTAAAGGTTTTTGCTTATTCTCTCTCCCTCATGTTGGCTTTAGAATGCAGTAAGCTCACTACAAAGCAGCCGCACTTGAGTCGATAGGTGCACACTTTCTTTTTGCTGTAGAACAACACTGCTCTTTTACTCATTGCGTTCTTTATTGCGGCTTCCTCTTTAAATTGTCATTTTCTTTATTTTAATTAGTCGGCAAGCAAATATGCAAGTGTGTTCGTTGTGTGTGTACACATGCCGACAAGTATTGAGTTCTATAAGTATGAATATGCAAATATTTCCAGGGTTGCCCAATTTGCGAAATTAAGATAAATAAGCATTTGCTAAAGCTTCAAATTGAAAATGATGCTGCCAGATTGTATATATTTGTGAGCTTCATACATAGTTGAAAATTTAGATTCGTGCATATATCTCGTATCTCTTGCTAACTGCATGCTGCATACATTTAAATAAATAAACAAGACGCAGCGAAAGCGAAATTGAAGGTTAATACCATTCGAACCAACCACCACGCCTAAAATTAAACGAGCTACGCATTTTTTGTTTTTAGTTGTTTATTTGTTTTAAGTGGCGTAGCAGCGTCGTCGTCGTTGTTGTTGTTGTTTGCAGTTGCTGCTGCTGCTGTCGGTGCAGTCGTTCGTCTTTAGCACTGCTCTTTACGCTTGAGATGCGGCATGTCATTTTCTATGTGTAAGTGTGTGTGTGTGTGTGCATTTATTTTTGCTGCCACTTTCTTCATTTTGTTTTCTAGCGTCAATTTAATTTCGTAAAAAGCCAAATACTCATTTATATCAAAATAAAAGAAAATTATCTTAAAATAGTTTTTCCATTTCTATGTTGGCTCGCCGCACGTTTTATGTTCACACTTCCGTGGACAGCAGCAACGACGGCAGCGAGCCAGCTCGCTCTACTGCACGCTCCACACCCCAAAAACAAAAATATTTTTCCAACGATTTTCCTTTCCAACTGTCGAAATATCCAAGTTTATTTTTATCCAAAATTAGACTTGTTGGGGTTGTAAATTAAATAAAATCATATGAAGAAGGCGACATGCAAAGAGATTGACCGACTCTCCAGCACTTTAGCTGTTGTGTTTTTGTTGTCGCTTTTGCCATTCGCAGGAACACGCAAACGTTATACATGTATGTATGTGTCTGACCCTTTCGCTCTTGCGCTGCGTCAATTTCGTGGTGTGCTCTCTGGCCTCTGCCGCTCTCTGGCTCGCTCAGTTTGAATTCCTCTCGCTCTCTGTGTCGGCAAATATGTCATTGGCTGGATGGGTGGTTCAATAGCGCCTCTCCTTGCAGTTTTATGCAGGCGCGTCACTTGCGCTCTTTGACACTTTCTCTCCCCGTTGGCAGTGCAACCCCCTTTTTTGGATAGGGAAACCGAGACCGAAAAATGTTGGTTTGCATTTTTTAAGGTCAGTTGAGAATTTTCAGCTGAACTAACTTCTCGTAAGCAAAAATTCGTAAAACAAGCCGATAATACTATTTAATATGATTTTAAATGTGTGTGAACTAATTCGCTAAATTTTGTTCATTTTTATTTTTAGCATTTTTACAAAAACATAAACAAAGCAAAATATGACTGAAGTAGAGCAACCGCCACAAAACGGCATAGATCCTACCGCAGGCGACGACGATGAGAACAGTAAAGCCCGTCCCGCGGACATTGAACAGGTAAGAGCGACATGAGCTCATAAATTATTCAAATAAAACTCACTTTCTCGTTACTGACTCCATACAGGATATGCGTGAAATGGAGCGACGCAAACGTGTGGAGGCCATCATGGGCTCCAAACTGTTTCGCGAGGAGCTGGAGCGCATTGTGGATTCGGCACGCGATGGTGGCGCTGGCGCCAGTGGCATATTGCAGCAGTTGTCGGATATTGTCGGGGTCCCAGTAAACCGAGTGGGCAATGTCTTCAAGAGCAGCAGCTGCATGGTGCCCATCAATGATATACGTGGCGTGGAATCGATGGGTTATGCCAAGGGTGAGAAGATACTCAGATGCAAACTGGCTGCCACTTTCCGTCTGCTGGATCTGTATGGCTGGACACAGGGTCTGGGAGCACAGATCACGGCGCGTCTAAAGGTTGACCAAGAGTACTTTTTGGTCAATCCCTATGGATTGCTGTACCACGAGATCACCGCGTCGGCACTGAACAAAGTCGATATGCAGGGCCAGATTGTCGAGCAGGGCACCACCAACTTTGGAGTGAACAAGAGCCGTAAGCTGCTGCCAAATAGTGTGACAATCTTAAACGCCTTCTAACTGAAATGTTTTCGAAATTACCTTTGCAGACTTTGTGTTGCACTCTGTGGTGCATGCCGCTCGTCCCGACATCCGTTGCGCCATCTACATTGGTTGCAGCCCCGTCGTGGCCATCTCCTCGCTGAAGTCGGGCCTGCTGGCCCTCACCAAGGATGCCTGTGTTCTGGGCGAGATTAGCACACACGCCTACACCGGCCTGTTTGACGAGGAGGAACGCAATCGTCTCGTTCGCAGCCTGGGACCAAACTCCAAGGTCATGTTGCTGGCCAATCACGGTGCTCTGTGCTGTGGCGAGACCATCGAGGAGGCTTTCTATGCTGCCTGTCACATTGTGCAGGCATGCGAGACGCAGCTGAAGCTGCTGCCCGTCGGCATCGACAATCTGGTGCTCATTCCCGAGGAATCGCGCAAGCTGATCTACGATCAGTCGCGTCGTCCGCCAGAGGATTTGGAGAAGAAGTTTGCCGCCGTCACGACCGACGAGGACGCCGCAGCTGCGAGCAAAGAGGAAGCTGCTCCCCCCAAGATTGGCAGTCCACCCAAGTGGCGTGTGGGAGGCGCTGAGTTTGAGGCTCTGATGCGTATGCTGGACAATGCTGGCTATCGCACAGGCTACATCTATCGCCATCCATTGATCAAGTCGGATCCGCCAAAGCCTAAGAACGACGTTGAACTGCCGCCAGCCGTGTCCTCGTTGGGCTATCTGCTTGAGGAGGAGGAGCTCTTCAGACAGGGGTGAGTGCAGAGAATCGGCCCGAATTGAATTCTTATTGATAGTTTTGTGTGTTTTGCAGCATTTGGAAGAAGGGCGATCTTCGCAAAGGCGGCGACCGTAGTCGCTGGCTGAACTCCCCGAATGTGTACCAGAAGGTCGAGGTATTGGAGACGGGCACACCAGACCCCAAGAAAATCACAAAGGTAGAGATCATAACATTTGAAGATAAGCATACGACACAACAGCAAACACAGAAAGTTGTTAACCTCAAGGAAATCGAGGGAAATTAGTGGCAATTTGTGTTCACTGTATTCGCCATCTGATTATCCTAAATCCTAATAGGGACAATTTTTTAACCAAACCCAGAAACAGAACAAGAGCAGCACAACATTCCAAGCAGCCATCTATAGATATATGAATATTAATTACTATTAAAAACCATTAGCCATTCACACACTATATATTATATGCTATAATTTCCACTTGCTTTCTTAACTCAAATAATTAAATGAGCTACTTGACAAACTTTGTTGACAAATAGAATCTGCAATACTTTTGTAACCAAAATGCAGTTGAAGCGCCACTAAATTAATGAATTACACACAACTAATGCTAAATCAAAAACAACAACAAATATGAAATGCTTTATAATTGTAATTGTGCATTAATCAAATAAATATAAACGTATTTAACTAAATGTCGCATAGCTGATGCTAATGATTTTGTGCCTTCCTAGGGAGTTTCCAAATTTTATAATTTGCCAAACAAAACATGAAAACTGAAACGTACAATGCAAAGAAAGAGAAAGACATTTGTTACTAAGTATTGAAATAATGATGAATCTATATGAACACAAGATTACTAATCCCATCAAGCACGCATGCCATTTGATTTTCTCATTCTTAATTGATTTATGATTTTGAATACTTTTTCTTTGCATGTTTGTCTCTTGTCTGTTTAATTATTTCGTTTCTTTTTCGATTATTTAAGGCACAAAATCACTTATGCTCGTTCTGTATATCATTTATTAAAATAACATTAAATTGTAATTAACATTTGCCTGCAGTTGTGAAAATAATAAACATATATATATCTGGTGGTGTTCTTATGCTAGGGAATATTTTGCTCTAATAATTCAATATGATATTTAATGTTGAAAGTAATTAAAACACATTCCGTTTATTTGCGTTTAAAACCGAAAAACATTCAAATCTAAATCAAACAAATTTCTTTCTCTTTCTTTTTGAATTGCACCCTTAAATATGCGCGTGTAAACCCTTTTGCTTCACAATGAAACCCAAACAAAACCCATGAACCACAAACTTTAGTGGGTTGCCGAAGGTTCACCCACTCACTCAACGCCAGTGCGGATCGAGGATCCCTTGCAATTTGTGCCAGCTGGAACGACAACCAAGGAGTTTAAGCGTGTCCAACAACAAGTCAGTACCATCATTTTCCCGCTCACAATAACATTGTTTAATAATATCATATTTCGTTGATAGATCAAGGATAATCGGCGTGCAGATAAAATCTCGGCAGGACCACAATCCCACATATTGGAAGGCGTCACCTGGGACGAGGCAAATCGCATCAAAGATGCAACTGTCTCGCAGGCCGGCGATCATGTGGTGCTCATGGGTGCTGCCTCCAAGGGTATCATCCAGCGTGGCTTCCAGCATAATGCAACAGTCTACAAGGCACCTTATGCCAAGAATCCATTCGACAATGTGACAGACGACGAGCTCAACGAATACAAACGTACTGTGGAGCGCAAGAAGAAGAGCATTCATGGAGAATGTAAGCCACATCTTAAATAATCCCACAAGTCTCTAGATTAATGAACTTTTTGTTAGATACCGATACGGACTTCTCCGAGTCGGAGGCACTCAACTCGATGCAAGCAGCGGGTGCCCATGCGCATGCAAAACACGCACAGAGTGAACCAGAAACGGGTAAGCACTCAAGATCCTCACTCAATCTGTGGATACTAAATTGTACATTTATCTGGTTACAGAACACCAAGTCATACAGATCCAAACGCAGCAGGCGCCAATTCCCAGCCAGGCTGAGGTTGTGCTGAGCGATGGTAAGTGTCGAACTTTATTGTTTCCGTGTTTTCCTCTTGTTTTATGTCTACGATTGTTTTTTTTTTATTATAATATACGAAACAGCGTTATGTCTTCCATATCACATCAAAAACAATTTACAGATTTGTGAAACGAAAATTCATTGAAAAAGTTCTCTATTATTTTGGTTTTTATTGTTTTTATGCATTTCGTTTTTTTGTTATTATTTTTTACATTATTTTTGCGTTTCTTATTATGTATTTTAGTTTAATGTAGAACCTATGTATATTTTTTCGCATTAATTAATAATTTATCCAATGTAGATCTATTGTATTATTTGAACAATTGACTTTAAACCTAACCGTAACTTTTACTTATGCTATTTTCCTTATTTTATTTATTTTTTGCCTCTACTCCACCTCTTCAACATAAAAACACACACACAAAAAACACGAATAAAAACTTAAAACGATTTCATAATTACAATCGAAAGTTAACAAGAAAGTTCTCGTAGCACTTGATAGCGTTTCTACATCCTTCCTGTAACAAACCAATACAAACAAAGAACAGTTCACTTCAATAACGATTCTTCTGTTGAATACAAATCTGTCTATCTGCTATTACAATTCTGTCTACTATTTAAGGAATCACCTGTTGTACGGCGTGTATTAAGTGATTTTTATTTCGGCCACAACAACTACAACAAGCACAGCAACAACAACAATAACAGTAGAGACTAATTTTCAAACAAGAATTCCCTACCTTTTACAAGTTGTTCTCCCATTTGCGATTACAGCTGCAGTTTTGTTTTGTATTTATTCAGTTCTTTATTGTCTTCATTTAGTTATTGTGCACCATTAATTGATGTTAATTCCTTTAATGCAATCTGGCGAATTGTAAATCAAAATTTTAAACTTTATGATACTTCTTTTACATTTATCCTTTGGAAAAAACAATCCTTAGCCAAACACAGGCGCAAATGAATTGGCGGCTAAATTGCTCATAATTATGTAGTTAAACCATGTTTTTAGAATGTGTGTAGGGTAACAAAAAAAAAAATAAATAAAAATAATACAAAACAAAAATGAAACAAAAACAGCTAAAACAACAGCGAAGCTCAACAAAACACGAATACTACTTCTACTACTACTACCACTACTTCTACTACATACTACCTTTTCTACTACTATAACCAAACTACATGTGTGCGTGTGTACAATGCTGCTGCTGCGCTTTTAATTATCTACACACCCACCACCACTTTCTCTAAACAAACACAAACCTAAAAACAAAACGAAAACAATAAAATGCAGTTTAGTACCATACATTTAATGAGTTAGAGGTGAGTGCAGCACACAAAGGATTAGTGTGTAGTCAAACAGCAAACAACAACAATCATAACAATACTACTCGTAAATAGTTTATAGACCGCAGCGAAGAATTAATCTATGCATCTCATACATATTACATATCATACACATTTCAACGTGCGCTGCTAATTAACATTCAGTTAGCTTTTTGCAGTTCTCTCTGATCGCGCTCTGTTAATCCACATTGCTCGCCACGCTAACAGAATCAGCTCGCTGTTAGTTTAACATACGGCCTGTCGCTCTTAAAGCTTTGCTTTCATCTCAAAAAAAAAAACACTAAACAGGGCTGCAAAAATAAAAATACTACCCTCAATTAATACTAAAAGTCAGCGTAAAGTTTTGCAGCCTTGTTGCATAGTGTTTTAATTATAACTACGTGCACATTTAGTTAGTTTTGTTCGAATACTGCAGCTGTTTACTGTTTGTTGCCTTTGCCTTCTCAGTTGTTTTAGCCGTGAATTACACAACACTGCCGCTAATCCAACACTTAACACTGCTAACTAAACTAAGCATGCTTCGATATTAACCGTATTTAGTATTACTGTACGATCCAAACTTGTATGATATATTGAATATACTTTACTTACTTATTATTTATGTCTTAAGTCTTATGTCTATTTTCGTTTATTTCTGAATCTGAATCGAACGAGAACGAAGCAGAAAACAGCACACAAAACATGCCAATTTATATGTCAAATTTTATTTCTCAATACTCAATTTTAGCCACACTTAGTTTTATTAACGGCGAACGCTCTCATACAGCCACAAATCGCAAGCCGCCAACTGGCCGAGGTAACGATCCCCTTTCTGTCTTTCGAATACCAAACCATTTCCTGATCGGCACATAATGCTATAATATATAATGCTGACATTTTGTTGTACATAAATACTTGAACTAATGGCCAAAATTTTCCACTGTTGATCGGTGTTAATAACTCCTTACTCCAGAACCTAAACATCACTTGTTCACATATTGCACCCATACTTAACCCCTAAAACTTAGATCATATAATCTCCACTCGGTTTTGGATTCAGCTAGGCCCAGAATTAGACACATATATATATATTATATTTGTTACTAGGTATTATGAACTATGTATTTTATAGTAAATCACAGCCAGTCAAACGTGCCGCAATCTTCAGGTACAGATTCGCTGGCGGGCTCTTGACTTGAGTTGCGCTCTTGAGAGTAAGTCTTGTTCCACTCATCGATGTCATCCAAGACTAACTGTTCCCTCATTCCATTTCTTATTCCCACACACACACACATACAAATGAAGCACAAGCTCAAGATCAAGCTAGTAATGAAACACTCATAAACCAGACGATGTCGAACACCGTTGAGGGGCAGTCCACGAAACTGAGCTACGAGGAGCCAGCTGCTGCCGTGTGTCATCTGCAGACTCAGAGTAGCTGTCGTCGTGATTTGAACGCAGCCTTTCTCACGCCCAACAGTAGTAGTACCTTGACCCAACCCCTCAACTTGTCCAATCCCAACCCCAACCCCAACCCCAATCCCAGCCCCTGTACTAGCGCGTCTGACTTGACACAGCAGAGATCGGTAGCTGATCCGCAGTCATCGCCTTTGGCGCTAATGCGCGACTTGTATCCCTACGCCTATTTGGCTGCTTATTTGGGTCGCTGTTGTCAGCCCGAGATCTGCTCGGCTCTGTTGCGAGCCATACACTCGGAGCACTTGCCTAGCTTTCGCACTGGTGGCCAACGCTCCAGCGGCACTTCCAGCACCGTGACCACCACTAACACCAACGAGTCCTCGGCGTCGCGCCGCACTCTCCAGCTGGCAACCATTGTGCCAGCCCCATATCGCACTTGCTCGCACTTTGGCTTCAATTCGCCCCGTCAAACGCCGCGCACGGAGCATCGTCATATGCCCGAGGGCAGTGTCCCACTCTACCGTCCCATTCAACGTCACATTAGCTACGAGGAGATCTTTGCCACACCACGCTACGAGCAGCTGTGCCAGCCCTGCTTCGAGCACTTGCTGCGCCTCAAGCCCGAGATGCGACGTCGTGCGGTGCCCAGCAGCAGCAGCGGTGGCGATTATCCCGATGATCTAGTCAGTTGTGGCAGCAGCTCAGTGACGCCGCGCAAACTCACGACCTTGACGGAGACGAATGATGAGCAGCTCGGCGCATACGTGGAGCGCACTTCGTGTCATGCTGGCACCCAGACTGGCGACAGTTTTCTGCGTCAACTCGAACGTTTCAACTTCTCGGAGGAATCCACCAATGCTAATTACGTGGCCGGATTGCCCGTCAGCGATTTGAGTTTGCCAGGTCTGCAGAGCTCCTGCAGCCGTGCCGCAAGTGCCACAAGCGAGCCGCCATTGCGAGCTATAGTCGACCGAGCACTGCAGTCGAAGGCAACTGTCACGGACATAACAGAGGTCTGGAACTTTGGCAACTGGCAGCAGGAAGCTGCAAAGGAGCAGAGTCAGGGCCAGGAGGAACAACAGCCCCTCACTGAACGTCGCATTACGCTGGAGATAACACAGCAATTCAGTGGCTCACAAGAGGAGCAGACAGGCGAACCGCTTGAGAGGCAGCTGATGTCGCGCGATGAGCGCCAGCGTCGCAAGAGCGAGTTCCAGGAATTGTGGCAGGATCATGTGCAGTACTTTGGCGCCAAGGCCGAAATGGAAGCGGACCCCTATGGAGCTTGGATCAGCCAGCAGAATGCTGGAGAAGCAAGTCCAGCTGCAGAGGAGACTGTTGATAAAGAAGAGGATCACGATGAAGTTGTAAACGTGCCTAATCTGATGGTTGTCGAGGAGCTGCCAAAGATGCTGCAAAAGTTCGAGCAGAGTCTTTCTGTTGTGCGCGAAAATCTTGGCAAGTTGGTGGCCGCCGCCCAAAAACTGCAGAGCGATGTGGGCAGAGAAGAATTAACCTTGCAGGAATCTATGGAGACGGGCTCGCTATACCGGGCAATTAGCTTAGAGAATATACCCGCCGCCGAAGATGCTGCGGCTGTGTCGGAGCAGCCGCAATCCTTGAACTCGAGCACTGAAGCCGAAGAGGAGGACGAAGTGGAGATGGAGATCGAGGAGGAACTGCCAATCGAGAACGAACACGAGGAGAAACGCGATGATGAGAAACCCGTTTCGCCGGCGTCCGAATGCGGCGCCAAGGCAAAGGACTGCAGCGAGTGCATTGAGCACGACGAGAAGGAGATCGACGAGCACGAGCACGAGCACGAGTCGGCCAAGGACATGACGCTGCCAGCGCACGAACAGTCGGTGCACCAACTGGAGGAGACAACACCAGTTCGTTCAGATGATCATAGTAGCATCTTTTCGCCCTTGGAGCGCGAGATTCTCGATCGCATTGAGACGGACCGCTTGAAGGAGCGCGAATCGATCTTTGGCCGAATCGATGACAGCATACGCAACAAGCTGACGACCTGCAAGCTCCGAAACATTGTGAGCGACGTCGAAGAGACATTCTCCACATGCACACACATCTTCCGGAGTCCCCCAAAGACACCTGTGACTCCCACAGCGCCCACAGCTGCCGGTTCAGATACCGAGGCACCGCATCTCTTTCAGTTCAGCAGCGAACCGCGTTCCTCCACGTTCAGCATGCACAACATCGACGCGCCCAGCAGCTCGCATGCACATCTGCATGTGGTCACGGGTCAGGCGCCACGTTTGTCACGCTCCTGGGCCAACTACCAGGAGACCAGCGAGCCATCGGCTCTGTCGCCTAGCTCGTCGACCACGTCGCAGCCCTCGGCGAGCAGCAGCACAAAGTCCAATAAGACGTACGTCTATCGCACCACGCCGCGCCAGAAGCGCAACTTTATCCAGGAGAACATACGCAATGCGAGCAAGCCACGCGCCATGCCCAAGCCCGCCAAGAGCTCGGCAGAGTATATGCGCAAGAATCGCAAGAACCAGGCGTCATTCGACAATGATGGGTCCTCGGTGTGCACATTCCAGGCCGAGGAGCATGGCAGCGGTGCTCGCTTGTGGGTCTCGTTGCCCGTGACTCCGCGTGACTGTGTTCCAAAGCGCAGATCGACGAGCCCAAGATCAGCGGCCTTCGCGTCAACGCACTCGTCCTGTTCGCCGTACGGCAAACGGCGCAAACAAGTTGCCATGCATGTGACCAAGGGACGACGTAATGCCAGCACACGCAACATGCTGCACAAGTCCCTGTCGAGTTGCACTTTCTTTTCCGAGATGAATGAGTTGAATGTAAACTGTGATTTGATGCAGGTCAACTCGACCACCACTTTCAATGTCAGTCTTAGGGACGATAACCTCATGGCCGTTCAGGAGGAAGAAGCTACGCCTGAGTTGAACCGAACCGACAGTACTCTTTACTATAGTGCCAATGACAGCACAATGCAGGAAGCTCAGGGCAGAACTTCCCAGGAGAAGGGAAGAAATCCGAAGATGAAAAGACTGTCGGGTGGGGAAACCACAGATGGAACTAGCCACGTTGATATCGACGAGGAAACTGATGCTGTGGAAGCAACCGATGAAGAATATATCGAGAACACTAGCTATACTGATGACATTTCGGATCCCTCGCAAAGCATGTCGCAGGAAGGAGAGGTTGACCCACCAGAGGGCAACGAAGCGGCCTCTGCTGATGTGGAGACCACTGAGGAAACCGACGAAGAAGTTCCTCCAGCAGCAGGTGGTGATAAAGCAACTAATGCAGAACTAGCAACTCAAATTCCAACTGATAAAGAGCAAGCTTCCTCGCAATTCGAAGAAAACCCTGAATCAGTCGAAAAGACAGTTGAAAACGAATTGCAGCCTTCTTCTAGTGAGGTGCTACAAACATCAAGCATGGAAAATTTTACGATTGCTGTGGGCATCGCTAGACTAGAGCCAAGTCTGGACATTATCATCATCGACAATGTTCCCGAAACATTGGGGAATGTCACAGAAAGCGAAGGCGATAACCCCACCTCAGGGTCGATTGAAGAACAGGAGGGGGACGACGAAGAGGTCATAGCCGTCAAAGTTGTAGAGGGCGACTCTTCATCGTTTATACTCAACTCGGGGCATGCTCAATTTAAGCTCGGCTCAAGTAAACCATCACAAACCTCTGTCGACTACGAGTCCGAGAGTAGTTCAGTGAATAGAGAATTTCTGCTCGCAACCAATCGCGATTTGCAGCAATCTTCTGACCAGGATAATACCGAGGATGACGATAACAAACCCAACACTTCAGCAGCCGCTGCTAAGAAACGAAAGTCACGTGCTCGAAAGAAGAAAGCTAATAATAATGCTCACAAGGAAACCGAAATTGTGTTAAATACGCAGTGTAAGATTAAGGGCGGAACCCTTCATATTTCCGAGGACGATTTACAGCCGCCTCGGAACATGAATGGGGAGACTGATGTGAATCCTTTTCTCGATTTGGAAGATTGGGCAATCATGGAAAATGTGATTGCTGAAGATGAATTTGTTACTTCGGATGATGGAGATGAATTTGATGTGGAATTAGATATAGACGAGCAATTGGCGATTAGCTTCAATTCTTTCGAACCACAGTCTAATAAAGAAGAAACACTCGACATTGAGATACCTCTTAGAAACCACTTGGACGCACTGCAAATGGAACTTGCTGCTAACATTCTCGAATCAGGCAATCCTGCTGAGAACGATTGGATAGTTCCAAGTGTCTGTGAGTTTGGTTCCTTCACACTGGATTGTTTAATGAACGACGGCACGTTTAGTGATGACAGTTCGCAGAACTTGGAAGTATCACAAAATGCAGCAAACCAATCTATACTCGTCGCGAATAAAAATGAATCCGATGAAAAAGACGAGCAAATTGAGAAGCAATGAACACTTTAGGCACGCACCAAGATCTCAACGGGGTGACTTCAGGCGACCCTAATAACCAAAGCCCTTCGCCTCCCTGTTGCCAAATGAAACAATTATCCAATTCATTTTCTGTGTCAAGTCAAAGCCAGCTCTGCAAATGAAAATCCTCCTTCCTTTTAGCAACCTAATTGAGTAATTTCGATTTATGTTTGATTTTTTTTTTTTTAGCATACTTTGCATTTTCTATTCATATTCACGCATGTATTTTCATACTTATATAATCGTAAATATAACTACAATATATACTAACCACTCTTGAAAAATGGTGAAAGAAAAATAAAGTTTATTTCTCTGGATGAACTATAATTTATTGTGTAAACGGTTTAGTTTTTAGCTGATTTTATATTTATTTGAAACTCAATCGAATGTAATGTTAATGTTAAACGTGTACACTGTTATCTAGCTGTTAAGAAACTGTAAAGTGTTGTAAATTACTTGTTAAGTGTTGATGTCCCTTGAGCGCTCCCCTTTCCAACACTGTCCGTTCCGTGGTGTCAACGCGAAAGCGTTCGTCTCACACATACACACACAGCACACATTTCTCCATCTGCTCTCTCTGTCTCGCACATTCAGCGTTGCGTGCTCAGTTGGCACTGAAATACGATTTCCTTTATGCGCCCAGACACCGTTTCTACGACGCGTGCGTCGTGCGCTTCCAACGTCTCCATGCCAATGTCATTTACAAGTTGGACGATACCCCGTGCAAGCACAGCTATCCACCACTTCACAACGTCTCCATGGGCTACGAACGGTTCGCTGCCAATGCCGTCAACAGCACACCGGTCCGAGTGGTGGCGACTGAGCACGGCAATAGCATGCCGCATCGCACAGTGTCGCACTATGGCTACAACTGTCCGCTGACCAACTCTCCCAATATACTGCTGCATCCGGCCAATCAGAGCATCTGGGTGACGGTCTCCGAGCAGCGCAACAGAGTCATCTCATTTATCGATCAGACGGCTCTGAGCTACGCCAATCGCAAGGTGTTCCATGCGCTGAACACCAGCTTAAAGTCACCCACGGTTGAGGAGCCACCCACCTTCTATGTGTCCGCACTGAACATTCAGCTGGAGCCGCACACTTCACCCGCCCAAAGCTCGACTGCCGACGATTCGCTTGACGAGCTGATGTCGCAGTTCAAAAGCAAACTGGATTTGTGCGCGTCCAACAAGTCGGAGCGAGACGACGACAGTCTGTATACGAGCAGCTACTCTGCTCGTCCCTTTCTGCCGGACAAGGAGGCGGGCAAGAAGTCTGAGACCGAGCAGGGCAACAACGATTCGCTGGACGAGTTGATGTCGCAGTTCACGGCCAAGCTGGAATTGAGCACGCCCCGCAAGCCGGAGCGCGACGACGACAGTCTCTATCCCAGCAGCTACACGTCGCGCCCCTTTCTGCCCGCCAATCATGCGCTGGCCAAGGATACGGGCACGGGCGCCGACAAGTCCGAGGCGGATCAGGGCATCATGTATCAGAATATCGCCGACAGCGGCCTGGGCGGCAGTGGAGGCAGCGCGGGCGCTGGACGCCGCCAACGTCTGACCACCACCAGCAACGATTCGTCGTCGCACGAGGCCGAAGCCTACAGCCAGGGCAAGCACATACGGCTGACGTTGAGCAGCTCCCCCGAGGCCGAGTCGCAGCTCAAATCGCAGCCCTCCATCGACATTCTGATCAACATCTCGCTGCGCAACTCCGAGTGCGCTCAGACGGTGCAGGAGCACGAGCTGGAGTTCCGTTCCAAGCTGGAGAAGGTGATCGATGACGAGATCCACTACATATCCCAGCAGCTGGCCATGCAGCATCGCACCGCCCACCTGCTGCAGGCACGTGCCCCACTGGCCACGCCCACGTCCTCGACGTCGCACTTGCTGCAACAGCGCAGCAACTCGGCGCCGGCCTTGTGCCACAGCTACAGCTATGTGCAGTTGGCCAGCTCCGAGGTGCCCGAGATGCCGCCGCCAGCCAAGTCGGAGCCGCAGCCGGAGCCGGATGCGCTGCAGCATCTGCTGAGCTCGCTGGAGCTGGAGCTGAATCACTTGCTCAACAACATTATACGCGCTCACGAGTTGCACAATCGCGCGATCATCTGCGAGTGTCGCGCACTCATCGCCCAGCTGCGGGAGAACTTCAGGGGTGGCGAGCAGAGGCAGGCGAGACTGCAGCAATGTTCTTAAACACAGAAAACTTGTTATCTATATCTATATGCGATTACTTTAAGCTAAGCACATGAAGAGATTCTTTTGTTTACTGTCTCCTTACTTTGCGGTACACACTTTTTGTTTTAAAGTTTAAATAAATGTTATCGATTCACTTACTCACTTACTCTAACTAATTAAGATTCACTAAACCAACAGCACAGGTAACATTTTTGCACATTTCTCATTTTGTATGTTGTATGTTAAGCATGTCTTTTATGTTGTTGTGTTGACTCTAATTTTGAATTGCATGCTCTGTGCTTGTTTATCGCTAATATTTGTGTAATCAACACTGCTACTCTCGACACATTGTCACATACTCACATCCTACATGTTTAGTTGTAACATCATTTAATTTGTGCGTGTATCTAACGGTAAAGGATCTTTGATTCGTGTGTGCGTCCACTGAGTTACACAGACTACTTGTGGCTACCCCACTCTATGCACTTGTCTAATATCATCTCACTTTCTGTACAATCAACAGGTGAGAACGTACAAAATGGCGACCACTCGGAGGCGCACTTAAGCACCTTTTCACAGAGCAGTAAAGAGGTAAGTCTAATACGCTAGCAGAACTAGAGTGGAGAGAGAGAAATCTTTAAATGGAAACAACAGTAACTTATGCCGACGAAGCGTACTTCGATTACGGTTTTGATCTCTCCACTCTCCTCCATGATAACTGCTTTTTCATTCCGCACTCTCATCTTCAAAATGGTCAAATGATATTCACCGCCATCATCATGTTCTTTAACGACATTATTACATCGATCGCGTACTAAACAATTGCAAACGATATTCTCACTGCAAATTTCTATTATGGTTCCAGGATGTGTCCACGGACGGTTCACCCAAGAAAGACAAGAAGAAGAAGAAGGGCCTGCGCACACCATCGTTTTTGAAAAAGAAGAAGGAGAAGAAGAAGACCGAGGCCTAAGCTGGTCACACTCCGCAGCAGCAACAGGAGCAGCAGCTGGAGCAGAATTGCGGGCGGGGACAACAGTGTAACCGAGGAACAGAGAAAGAGAGAGAGAGAGAGAAAGGAAACGATGACGATGATGGAAAACGACGAAATGAAAGCAAACAAATAATATTTGAATGAGGCATTAAACAGCAACAAATGAGCAGCTAACCAACAACAAACATCTTCATCAAGTAGAGCATAAAATATATACAATGACGAGACAATGAAAGAAAGAAATGGGACGATAAAAAGGGTCGATTAAACGAAGAACAGATACACATACAGATACAGACTCAGATTAAGATACTAAACAGCAAAAACAAAAACAAAATGAAAATGGAAAAAAAACAACACAATTTGCAATTTACACACAATTACAATTCATATTGATACAGATAATTTCTTGATACGCATTCGACAAATTGCCGCTGTTCTATACAAAAAGCAAATCTAATAGTTCTCTAAGCGCTTAAATATACTACGTAAAAACATTACATAGTAACAACAAACACTAAAAGAAAAAACAAAAGAGTAAATGATAATTCAAGTTTAAAGGCAGCGTGTGTGAGATTTTCAATTAATAATCCACTTGGTCTGCTTACAATTGCAACAAAATCAAGCTTTTTTTTGTTTTTATTTATTTCTGAACAATTGCCACATAGACACAAAAACCACAGGCCCCTTCACACACACACTCACACACACACACACGCACATACAACAAGCATTACAAGTACTCTTATCTGTAAACAAATACAAATACAACTGCAATATTTTTATAAACGCAATGAAAAGCAACAAACATTATGATATTCTTTGCATGCAACGCGTCTGTGTATGTGTGTGTGTGTCCGTGTGTTAGCATGTTTTATATTTTATAATTATGATCTATTGTTCTTTTGTTTTTTCCCCCTCTACGAAGCCAATTTAACACACACATAAACAAAAGGAAATTGTAATAGAAAGATGTATACATGCAGCATTGTATTAGTTTTTTATATAAATAATTATATATTTTTATGTACGTAAAACTGTTTATATATATCTATATAAATATTTGTATATGTAAAACAAAATAAATTATGATGAAAGGATACAAAAATGCACCGAAAAGCAGAAACATCAGTCAGATAATTATGAGAGCTATCGAGCAAAGTTAACGAAGAGCATGGCATATGGATCCGATCCGATTTCAGCACTTTATCGATTTGTAAGTAAATGTTCCGATACGCGTATAATCCCATCTAATCTGTGGCAGCAGCATGGCGAGCACAAGATCAATATCGTGGAGCAGCAGAAGATGGATAGCGAAGAAAACTCCCAACTAGACAAACTGCCATAGCTTGTAATGTTTGTAAGGCACAAAGTCGTCATATTGCATTTCAAATACAAATAAAAGTATATTAATATGTTCATCGGTCTAATTACTCAGTTTCTGCTTTTCATTGCATAACCATAACATTAACAAAACAAACAAACAATTGATCGTGCATATATATTTACATACATACATACATACATACAGCAAGCATTGCCGGAGCCTTAGAAAACTGTTTAAAATCTAAATTAAAAAAAAAAAACACGAAGAAAAAAACATAAAACAAAATACAAAATATATATATTTAAATCATTGAATAATTATTGTTTATTTGCGCAACAACAGAAGCTTATTTCTAGCAACTTTTTTGTGTCCCATTCAAAAAAGTTTGTACAATTTCTTTCGATTAATCTTAGAAATATGTTAATATTCTCAGTGCAAATAAAAAATATATTTCGGTACTCACGATAAATAAAACAAAACAAAACAGAAATAAATGAAGAGTTGAAGAAGGAAACACGAAGAGGAATATGAAGAGTCGAACAGCGACTGAAAGCTGTTTCTTAATATTCGTTAGACTTTAAGTAAATGCATATATATTTAAATTCGTATTATATAAAACACACACACACACGACACACAAAAAGCAAAAATATAATTAATAAACACTTGGAAATTGTACAAAACTCTCGCAACCTTTGGGCACTACTTTTAATTAAGGGATCGAACAGGGATGAATAGTATTAATTGCTTATAGCAAAAAGCCGATCTACAAAGCAGGGCAGCGATGTAAGACAGGAACATAACTTGTCAGCTTTATATAGTACATGGTATCTGCCAAATGGCGTAATAAATCGGATATTTTAATTGGCGGGTGGCGCTTGTCGCTGTTAATAATATCTGTTGTGTGTATAATCCAATCATAAAGAAATTTGTAGATTAGATAAGCAATGCAATAACAATTGTGATTGGCATTGCTAATTGAAAATTTAACGGAGCGCTGGGAAAACATGAAGGAAAGATGTCGGCATTTGGTATGAAATAAGAGGACTTTATTCTTATCGATATGGACTATAGCTATAGACTATATCTAGACGTATATACAAGTACAGTTCTAATGCTTGTTGTCTTCTTCCGTCTCATTCTTGGGGGGCAGCTTTCCGCCGGCAAGGATGTGCTGAATCTCAATGAGCGTTTTACCCTTTGTCTCGGGCACAAAGAACAAACAGTAGAAGAACGCTATGACGGCGATAACCGTGAAGATCCAGAAGGTCGGCGCCGAGCCAATGGCACTCTTCAGCAGCGGAAACAGTTTGGTGACCAGGAAGGCGGAGAACCAATTGCTGGTGCCCGCAATGGAGCCGGCGACACTCTTCACATCCTCGGTGAACAGCTCGGCCATCAGAATCCAGGGCACGGGACCAAAGCCGATGGAGAAGAACACAATGAAGACCAGAATGCTGGTGATGGGCAGCCAGCCAAGGGATTCCACCGACGACTCATCGTTGTCCTTCATGATGAAGTAGACGCCCATCAGGCAGGTGGTGATGACCATGAACACGGATGAGATGAGCAACAGAATGCGACGTCCAGCTTTGTCGATGATCATCGTGGCGATCAGCGTCATTATCACCTGGGTGGCGCCAATGAGAATGGTGCAAGTAGTTCCCGAGAGTCCGGCTCCCACATCCTCGAAAATCGATGTGGAATAAAACATAATGGCGTTGATACCAGTCCACTGCTGCAGCGCCTGCAGAATGACAGCGATCGAAATACCCTTGAGCGTCAATGGACGACGCAGAGCTACCCACAGGCTCTCCTTGGGCTCATTGTCATCCTTGACGGTCTCCTCCATGATCTCTTTTAGCTCATCGCTGACATCACAGTTAGCGCCACGCAGCCATTTCAGCGACTTGGTTGCGTCTTCGGGGCGATTCTTCATCGCCAAATAGACGGGGGACTCTGGCATAAAGATGTGCACGACGACAAAGATGATTGGCAGAATGGCGCACAGTATGTTGATGGTTAGCAGCGGACAGTAGCCGCCCACAATGTAGCCATAGAGCAGTCCCGACACCGTGTTCAGCTGAAAGAAGCTGCCGAGCGTGCCACGTGTGGCGATTGTCGAAATCTCCGTGGAATACATGGAGGCGGTGACGCAGAACGCACCGCCGCACACGCCAAGAATGAAGCGTCCGAAGAACAACATGGTCACATTGCTGGCAAAGATCATCAGCAGCCAGCCAACCATGTAGGGTGGTATCAACGCCAGCATGGTTGGCTTGCGGCCAATCCAATCGATGACGAAGCCCGCCGGAATGCACACACAGGTGGCACCCAGCGTCAACAGCGACGAGATCCAGCCGAAATCGTCCTCTGAAATCGGAAACCCGTAGGCGTTCTCCTTCGTCAGCATCTGCTCGACAGGAGAAGACCAGCCCATGCTGGCGCCCATACAGAAGGCGCCAAATGCCGCGGACAGACCCGCTATGTATTGCGGCAACACCTTCGCTTTGGCCATCTCTCGCTTGCTCAATGTGTTCTAGACGTGTTGCTGGTCAAAACCAAACTGATTGTTGCCGGACTACAGTTACTTGGCTGGAAAAATCATTTCATTTTCACATTTGGACATGGTGATAACTGCGGCGTCGCTGTCGCCGTCGCCGTCGGCGCTGCCGTTGCTGTTACATCAACTGCCCCTCCATGGCGGCGTCTACTCTCGAAAAACAGTTACACTTACAGTAGTGAAGTGGGTCAAAAACACCACCACTTCACTCGCATTTGGGAACATTGCATTGACTGAGATTATTATATTGGGGCTAAAAAGCAATCTGTGCAGTTGAAATTTTATAATTTTCGTTGATATTATACCCGACAGCGGCAGTTTTGCAAGGGTATGAGGCGTTTGTGGGCAACGATTCCTAACAAATTTATTCTAGAGACACACATTTTCGATACAATTATGTTGTGAACCATCAAACAACGCATTAACACCATAAAATTCAGAACCCAATTGTGCACAAAATCTGCGCCCCAACAACATTGTCTCCCTGGTAGATTTCGGTCGAGTGTAGCTTGCAATTGCTGCTGCTATTACATTTTTCATTTCCTATAGCCGCGTGTGAAAGCTACATATGCAGGTGCCAATAACAATTGTCTGCTCTCCGCACTTCGCGTAGCCCGCCTTAACTCACTTAAAGTGGATCTAATCTACAACAGAAGAGCGAGCCGATCACGGCCACTGCTCGTACAACGCAACGCAAGGGTCATCTGACGGTCATTGGCGGGAAGAGAGACACTTAATGGAGTGAGTGGACATAACGTGTGTGGCACTTCTGGCCAGTGGCACAAGTGGAACTCGGTCGGCGATAATAAAGCAGTGCACGCATCTAACTAAATCATGGTGCCCTGCCCATTGATAAGTGCTTGTTGTTTCACCTTTTATTTACTACAACAGCTCATTGTTGAATCGCATAATCATCACACCAATCCTGGGGTCCAGCTGATAATAAAAATACCCATCGTTCAAAAGAGTTCCGATTAAGTTACAAGCAAAGGTAAACAATGTCAGATAACCTCACATTTCGTTTATTTACACACACGCAAAAATGGTGGTGGTCGTGTTTTAATTGGTGTTGTGGCGCAGTTACACAGGCATTACAAAAACAATTAATTATTTGCCTAATGAGACATCGCTACTAGTGATACTAGATTGTCCACATGCCACTTCACTTGTTTATGTCTTATATAATAACAGTTCTGATATCAAATACAACGTAATACAGCCGGGTGACGCCGGTGACGCGCGTTACTTCTTACGCTCCGCCTCCTCGATGGCACGCATCATAGCTGCATCGTGCTTCTGGTGGTGCTCCCTTATCGCCCGCTGCAGTTCCTCGTGATGACTCTTACTTTCCGGTGGATAGAGTTCGCGTTTCTTCTTGGTCACCCATTCCTCAAAGTACTCCGGCTGATTGAAGATGTGAAAGAGTGTTACGGGGAACGCCATGTACATCCCCATTCGCGCCACCTCCAGTACCCAAGAGCCCATTTTGATTTTCTACTATAACTTGCACAAATTTATTTTTATTAAATGCGTTTAGTTAGATGTAAGAACGGTTGTCAACAAAAATCAGCTGTTACGTGTGAGTATTGTATAATGTTGCGTTGAAATTCAATCACAGGGTTGCTTAGCAATTTTTGAAACCGATGACTTATCGATAATCCAGTTTAAAGTAGAATTTTTGAATTGAAATCTATAAGGACGGGTTAGTCATGTTTTAAAAAATAAACTACTCGAATTGGGGTTTTCAGCAATGTTGCTGTTAAATAGCTCATCAATGGCAATTATCTAATGACAAAGATGAGTGGCAGTTGTCGGTTTGAAGTATGGGATTACCCTATCAAGCCCAATGCCAAGTTGAGTCACACATAAAACTTGGTCGTTTAGATAATAAAATATATTTTTATTAAAAGTAATGTGTAGTAGAATATATAATTTTGAGTGCAATATTGTTTTTGAATATTCATGGGGCATGCATTTAAAATGTAAGGTCTTAAACAGTATGTGGAAAACGCGGCCAATTACAAAGCGAAAACGTTTATCCTATGAACTAATAAAAATGCGCCAACATTTCTGTGGGCTCGTTTGTTTTCGAAAACAATTTCACGGAAGCAATGTGTTTGAGAAGAGATTAATTTTTAAAACCGTACAACGGTTTTAACGTTAAAAAGGGTGCAAATGCTCCTTGCATGCTTAAAACTAAAGTGCCGTTTCGCCTGGATACTCCTCATGAGAAGTAATCAGCAATTTTTTGGTGAGTAAATGCTCGTCTGCATCCCCATCTCGGCACGCAATATTCTCCTTGTTATTGTCACCATCGTCATCGGCCATAACACCAGTTTTCAGAGGTGTGTCCGCCGAACGTTTGCGACCAGTGTTGAAGCTGCCTAGGGGTGAAGCGACCGCCGGTTCATTGCCATCCAAGCAGTAAAGCAAACTGGGACTCAGTTCCGATTCATCGAAATCCTCAATGTCCTGTGTGGTGTTTGTGCCACCAAAGTCATCAGAACGACTGGCAAACGATAGATCCGCTGGACTGGCTGTCAAAACGCTGCGAGTGAGCAGATACTCCCTAAAGATTAGCAAATGCACCGTGTCATTGAAATAATCAACTTGCAGTATGCTCGAGAAAACTCACTTGAAATCGCTTGTAAGCGCATTGTGAGGTTTGCCCTCCATTGAGGGATCAGTTTCCGTCTCAGTGCTATTGCTATTGCTGCTGCTGCTTGAGCGCTGACGGGCTGACAACAATGTGCCATTGATATACTGACGCCTGAGTATATCCGCATAGCCACCCAGCGAGGTGGCATCTTCGCAGTGCAAGGCAGGTGGCTCCACTTGCTTGCTGGCCATCGAATCGTCCTGCTCGGCAAAGCAAGGATTCGCCTGCTTGTCGCCATTGCCCATTGCATTGAGCAGTATCACCGGTTTACGGGAACGCGGTGTCATAATCGATTCCTGCAAAAAGATAGGAATTATTAGCATTTTTATGCGGGGAAATTGACTCCCTCCATGCAATTTAAATAGCATGCCAAGCCAGTGATCGTGCTGCACTTACCTGCATCGCCTTCGGCATGCGTTGCGTGGATTTTGTGATGGGCGACATTGAGCGACGACCAATGCGAAGCGATGGTGTACTCGTTATTAAATCCAGGTTGCGATAAACGCTGCTCTGAAGCAACTGCTGATGATAGCCAATGCTAGGGGGCAGCTCATTGGAGCTGCCATTTGTTTCCGACAACGTGTCGTCATCGATTGCATGTTCTTCAGTTTCCTCCAAGTCACTGTCATCCATGTCCTCCAGCAAGGGGGCGTCTGCTGCCTGCAAATGGCAACCCGACTGTTTGGCATCATCGCTGGGGCGTCGCTTCAATGTCGCCGAAACACTGCGCACCAAACGCTTTGTGGTTTCCGGCGTGCTGAAGGGAAAACGCAGATTGCCCATGCTGACGCCCTTCATCAGCTTGCGCGTCAACGATTTACCCACGCCGCTGCTCGTTGTCGTTGAAACCTCCACAATGGGTGTGAGTGCAGTGTCCTCGTCGTCGTCAACGCCATCGCCGTGCACCTGTGGTCGCAGACTACATAGATTAGGCTCCGACTTGTAGCGCGATGATTGCTGCACGGGCGTACAGGGATTCGAGTATTCCTCAATCTCGTGCAGACGACGATCGTTCCATGCCACACTCTTCTTATCAGCCACACTGATCAGTTGCTGTGCAGCTGCTGAGATAACCTTTAAAGGGGTCACACACTGTGTATCGATCTCGTCTAGCTCGGGCACAGCAGCGGGCACAGACGCCAGCTCATGAGATTGCTGGCGACTGACTGGTGCCGAATGGCTGGTGCTGCAGTTACTGCTGCTGGCACCACAGCTGCTGCTGCTGTCTGACGATGATTCTATCTTGAGCGATGTGGATGAAATGGATTTCTGAAGCGTGTGCAATGGGTTAGTGCCAGGTGCGGTGGTGACGGTGATGGATGGCGGCAATGACATCGCAGGTGTGGGACTTTGGAACAGTACGCGCAACTTGGGCGCCTTGGCATGCGATATATTAGGCGTCTGCATTGAGGACAAAGACATGCGGTTAGATTACAACATAAATAGTTAAGGGTTGCTAAAACTTCAATTAACTAGCATATAGATCGATTCCCCTTGTTTGAAATTATCGTATGTGTCATAAGTTACTAACGTATTGAACTCATTAATGCAAAGCTGTTGAAAAGACTGACTCATTGGCTAGTAAAATAATACCGTAAACAGTTGTAGCTTTACGGAGTCAGCGACATTTGCAGGATTTCAATAAATTATTGGAAGCCAGCAAATCAATTAAATAGTTCAACAATGCTTCATAAATTTGAGAATACAGATATTCGTCACATACGATAAGTACGTAAAAGGTGTTCGACCTCATCATGTATAATTTCCGCTTAGTAACCGAATCAATGCCTACCTCTGATCCATTCATAGCCTGCAAAGCTGGTGCCCGTTTTGGGGTACGTGACATGAGGCTCTTGTGAAAGATGTGCTTCTTGATAGAGTCGCCCAATGACTTGGCGCTGCGAGTTGCCTCATTGTTTTTCAGCCGATTCATTACAACCAACTGCAATGGAGTACCTGGAGTATGATGATACACAAAATTAGAAAGGCAAATAATGCAATATACCAATTGTTGCTATACCTTGCCCATTCTGCTTATTGAATTGTTTGATGAGTCGCCGCTTTTTCGACGATTCGGGCAGGCTTTGAATGTGAGCATACAGCTGAGCCAGTTCCGTATCCGTGGTGTTGGTATTGGTGGCCGCAGCGGTGGCGGCACGATCTACAAAAGTGTACACCGTGTTGACCGTTGAGATGTCCGAGATGGATTCGTCAAGCGTTTGCTCCGGCGACATTGTTTTCTTGCGTTTGCGTTCAAGAAAGTACGCCCGAATATCGGTCGCCAGCTTCGCGGGCACTGCAAATATGTCCAGGTTACGAGCAATCATATAGGCAATGATGCTCGACATGCGCTTGGCCGTGTAGTGCAACACCTCGGGCGGCAGATTGCGCGGACAGATGAGATGCGGTGTAAATACCGTTGCCAAATTTGCGGCAGTCATCTTGTTGCTCTGCTCGTGCATTGACACGGCATGCAGCATTTCAATGATATGCTTGAGCAGCTCACGGTGCTCCTCGGGCAGCAATAGTATGAGTAATTGTACCGAATTCAACAAATGTTGCTGACGTTCCAATGTCGACTGCGTTCTTTCTGTTAGATCTTGGCACAGCGGTGCAATCTGCAGATGCGCTGGATAATGGGCATCTGTGAGCAATGGTTCCGGTAATTCAGCCAGAAAGCTCTTGAAAACCGTGGCACAATCGTGGGCAGAGAATTCCGATTGTTCCAGCTCCAGTGGCTTGTCCTGTTGTATATGTAAGCGCAGTTCATTCTGCCGCGATACGGCGCCCGTTTTACGAAATATTCCCTCCTGAGTGAGATCTATTGAAATTGTCATTGTGATATATCTTAAAAAGAAAAGTATTTCACTCTACTCACTTTTCTCGAGCATCAGAAACTCCTTCAGCTCCAGGAGATGCATTTGGAAGCCAGCATCGATCTGTTGCTGTAAGCACTCCGTGGGACTATTGCCTACAGATTTGCTGCCAGCACCTGTGGCACATCCCGTGACGCTAGCGACGCTACCTGCTGTGTTTCCACCATGCCCCAATCGATGCTTCTTCGACAAGCGATTCCATTTCTTGAGCTTGCCTTTGTCTTCATACACAATCTCGTGGCAGGCCAAATCGAATCTACAATTGGTGCAGTTGTTAACACATACATTCCCACTCACACATACACACAGTCAAAATGATATTCATTCAACTTACTCATCGGTGTTCAATTCAAGCTCAAACGAGAGATGCATGCGTACGAGAGATTTATATTTCTCATAGTTGCAGGTGCGCATGCGCGTCGCCAGTTCGAGGTCGTTAAATTCATTGATATTCACGTATTCCATGTCCATTGTTGGCTATGTATGATGTGACGACGATATTCGTTCTCTGCTCGCCCGAAACGAAAATATCGCTGGATGTATTCGATGTATGTGTGTGTGTGTATGTGTCGTTAGCAGCTGCTGCAGCGAAAACAACAAAAACAACGAACGACAACGAAAACGGATCGGAAATAATGCGCAGGATAACAATAGCTAGTGAATGGACTATCACATTAAGCCATGCACTCCGATTGTTATTTCACACTTAGACACTACAACTAATTAACTATATAAACACTATTCGACATGAACTTAGTGTCTCATGTTCGTTGCTTAAGTCTGGAAATTAATTGTCGGAAAATTGCCGACGCTCTTCACCAACCGCTGTGAATTGAAATTTCAGAGTTGCCACCCATTGCTAAAATACGTAATCAGTGTTGACAAACGACGCAACTGATAAAAGGTCAATAAATATCGATATTGGTATCACAAACGGTTTTCACATTTATGACAATATATTTTGTTTTAAAACAAACGTCGTAAAAACTTATATATATTTTCCTGAGAACTGATTAATTTGTATCGACACTTTTCTGGTTTACAGCACTGACATTGCAACTAACATTTACCAACACCTGTCGAATTTACCGCTGCCAGACGGTCTGCGAATCTGTTTGTTGTAGAGTGTTTTTGCGCAGTTTTCTATTAAAATGGTATTAATAATGCCCATTAGCCCGCCTGAGCACGGTCTCCTGTACACCGCTAACAATATAAAACTTAAACTTGGCGATAAGGTAGTTGGCCAAGGCACTATATACATTTCGCAAAAGTGAGTGCAAAAAAAAGAACGCAGGCATTGGTTGAAACTTGATTTCTTAATTGTGTCCCTTTGGTTTGCAGCACGCTCTCCTGGCAACCAGTAGATCTTCAAGATGGCATTTCAATTGAATGGAAGCAAGTAAGCTTGCATGGCATTTCGTCGAATCCCCGAAAATGCATTTACTTTATGCTCGATCGCAAAGTGGAGTGGGAAGGCGTCTATATGGGACGAAGTCTCGAAATCAATGGCCAGAATGGCGGCGGTGGGGATGAGCAACAGCGCAATGCTATAGCTGTGGCTAACAACGATGTGGATGAGGGCAATGGCAGCGATGAACTCGATGATGACGACGACGACGATGATGACGATAACTTTGAGGATGCAGTCGATCAGCAATTGGACGACGTTACCGAATGCTGGCTGCTACCCGACGATATACACACTGTGGACACAATGTACAATGCCATGACCACTTGCCAGGCTTTGCATCCTGACTCGGCAGATAGCAACTCGGAGGATAGCGACCCAATGGAGGATGCTGGTGGTGTTGGCATGGCATTTGATGACCAGGACATGGTGGAGGATGCCCTTACGCTGGGTCGTAATGGCGGCGAAGTAGGCGGCATGCAGAATCTTAGCCTCGACGATGATGATGAGCGCTTTGAGGATGCGGACGAATAAGGCTGCTCCATCCCACGTGAATGAAGTAACTAACTACTCCAAATAACCATTGCATCCATATACATACATACGTATTTATATTTGAATCTTTTATACAAATTGTAAGTCTAAAGTGTATTGTGAACATATTTGATTAGCTTTTGGAATACTCTATATACTTAACGCTGTAAGCGCTCAACAACATTTAAGCGTTTTCCTTTTTAGCCTGCTTTTGCAATTTCATCTCTTCTTCCAACGCCTCTTCGCTTACGGGCTCTGCTAACTGTGGGTCATATCATTAGTAGAAATATTGTATGGAATGCATGACATTCTTACCGCCTCGGCTACATCTAACATGACCAATGCCTGTTGATATCCATCACTCTTAGAGGGCACTTTGTCGTAATTCCAGTAGGTAAAATTCTGGAATGTGCCTGTCAGTCTCAGTTGGCGTTCTGCTTGATTTGGATCGGTCTCCTGCAGTACTAGACCTTTGTATCCCTTGGGCACTGACTCCTGTTGCCCGAGCAGCGGATAGCCTCTTAGGGCGTTTGTCAAGACGCCGTTACCGAATTCCGGAGCTTGGCGCGTGTAATTATTGAAGTGCTTATCGACGTCCGTGCACTCGCCGTCTCCAACGATTTTGGCTGGTAAATAGTGCAGGTGCATTGGTCTTTTGTTGTCCAATTGCTGAACATCGAAATCCAAAGTAATTGACATTCTGTCTAACCACAAATTAACTCAACACAATCTCAAATGAAAACAAAGAGACAACATAAACACCGCCAAAATATCAAGTGCAGTGTGACCGAAGTTTGAATTGATTTGCAAACATTAGTTGTATATTTAAAAGATGGGCACACTTAAAATTCACAGCAGAAGAAAATTTCAAAATCACTTGAATAGTTTTAAAATGTAATTAAATGTTTTCCTAATATAAATATCGTGGTCAAACAGTTAGTTTTTTCATATAAGAAAAGGCGAAAATTTACGGAAACATTTGGTATATTTTGGTATATTTCCCCCAAAGTTAAGTAGTACATTTTGAACTTCCACCTGCGGTCACCCTGCTCGGAAACCAACAATAAAAATGGCGTTTCTCGTCGGACAAGAACTGATTTCTGCGCTATATTAGCATTAGTTAGTTAAAAACACAATTAAAGCGTGGACAAAGCAACAACAACTACAATAAATAATGTAGTTTAACTAAGTGAAATAGAAACAACTGTTGCAAAATCGAAAGGTTCGCGCTGCTAACGTTCTTTCATCCGTATTCAGTCGTCGTCGCCGTCGTCGTTGTTCACAGTTTTATTTGCTCTCTCGTCGTCTCTCCGTAAGTATAAAACGAGAGCAGTGCGTAAAAAAAGAAGCGAAAGATTATTTTTGTTGCAAATGTTGATGCTGTTGTCAAATACGTAGCGTACCGTAGTGTAGAGTGTGTGCTCAGTTCATAATTCTATATTTGTGTAAGCCATGCATACAAAATGTTAGATGTACGCAAAGTTTCTAATAACTAACAAGTGTGTGGCGCTGCTGGCCCTGCCTTTATTTTATTGCAAATTCTGTGGCACAGACACACACGCACACCATAAGCAACACAATCAAAATAGTATGCACCCATACAACGGCAGGAAACAAATTAAAGTTAATTAAGCAACTGCTGAAATACATATTGTTGTATATACATGTGTACGAACATAATTTAATACAATTTATGAAATCATAAAAGTTAGTGCTCGGTCAATTGCCAGTGCGTTGCCTGCAACGTGCGTCGTCGTCGTTGTCGTTGTACTCTATGCACATTCGTCTGCGTGTGTGTGTGTGTGTGTGCGACATGTGCGTGTGAAATTGTTTTAAGCTAGCAGCAGCGGCAGCAGTTATAAGAGCGAAGCAACAACAACAGAAACAAAACAATTTCGGGTGAGTTGTTAGCTACCTGCCAAAGCTGTTTTATTTTTCTCCTCTTTTTGCCCGTGTTTCGTCTCGTTCGCCGGCAGTTTGCACGCCCTGCACACTCACAAACGCACACAGACACGCGTACGCAGCAGACAGTGACAGCCCTAATACTCACGCACTCCATTCATTTTTAGAGCTCGGAAGAGAACCACCTACACAGACATACACATACAACTACAACTACTGATACATGTGCTTATCTTAACGAACGAATGAACGAGCGAACAACCATTTTAGTTATCACAATGTTGGTGTAAATGTATGTGTGTGTGTGTGTTAATTTAGCAATTCGTATATAAATTCAATTATAAAACTCGTAAATAATCAGTTTTGTCGCTCTTCCATTGCAGTGTGCATTTGCAACGAGCTGGAGCCAACGTAACCCAACCAACAATCAAACAATCAATCCATGAATTATAAATATTTCTCTGTGCAAACAATGACACACGACTGCTGCAGCCGCAACGACAGCGCCAACAAGAACAATAATAGTAACAACAAAACTCAAGGCTACGGCAACGACAGCAGCACCTGTGGTCGTACTAACAATTCCAACTGAGATATATTTCGTTCTTTTTCTGTTGATTTCTTTGCCTCCCTGCTCCCACAAACTGCTTCAGTTTACTTATGCTGCCAGTAAACACCATCAGCAACAACAAGAACATCATGGAATAAACGCCCAAAAATGAACAACACTATTGTCGGACTGACCAATTGCTTTATCAATAAATAACAATAATAGTTCAAGTATATTTTTATATAACCACATAACATCTATATAAAACTAAAATCAACAACTATTAAAAGTCTGAAACTATGAATAAATTGGATTACCCACGTCGCAATGGTACCCACAAAGTTCGAATAACCCGTAAGTACTTCACTCATTTCTCAACTCTTGCTGAATATTTATCACTAATATTATTTACGTTTTCTTTGCAGTATTGTGTGCAAGAAACTTGGCGCGCAAGGATTTATTTCGTAAGTATAAATTTGCTGGATCTATAATTAATATATGTGTTCTCTTGTAGTGGGTGGCACACATTGAATTCTTCTTAAAATTTTTGCATAAACAAATTGGAGGAGCAACAGCCATATGCTGGAATTGCTTTTGGCCGGTTTTGTTGTTGTTTTTTATTGAGGGGGGAGAGGGGTTTTGTGAGTGCTACTTATGTACGTGCAATGCGCTTCGGCTCCAGCTAAATTTAGCATTTCCTTTTGTCTACTTTCATTTTTAAACAAATTCCCCCCAGCCCCGTGAGCAGTGCGCACATTATTACGGTTGCCAACCTGCTTGCCGTTTGTCGAGTGCCAGTTGTTGCTGTTGCTGTTGTTGTTGTCATAATTTTTTGTTTACACATAACAAAAATGATTATTACTAATTTGCTTTCATTGTATCTGCATCTCGTTCGCACAACTCGCACACATACAGACGCACATTTCCATCTGTGCGTTATTATTTTCTATTTTTCTCATTCATTTTTTACACATCGTTGCACTTAAATCACGCGGCCAGCCAGCAACAGTCCAACCAAACAACCAGCCAGCCAGCCATCGTCAGCGTCGTCGTCGTCTGTATTGCCTAATGCCGTCTTTAATTATATACTATGTATCTGCGGAACCGTAGATATAGGTGTCCATAGATATTAATGTAGCTGTGCGCTTAGTTAGATATAGGTTTCATTCCGAAATACGCGACAGGTGTTCCCAAACAAGGAGTTGCCTGTCGATTTCTATGCCCAATGAAATGGCGTATTAATGCTAATGTATAATTAACAACGGCATGCCAAGTAGCCGAGATCGAGCGCTCGATCCACTATGCACTCCAAATCCACTTGTGCCCGCCCGCATTTTGGGGCGAGTGTTGTAGACGAATCCGCAGCGACGCACTTGGCTTACATTTGTCATACTAGGTGAATGTTTTTATTTTTTATGCCCATGCAAATAAGCTGAAGGCGAAAAAAGTGGGGCTGTAGTTGTGCGCTCAATGCTGTTTATCGTTCGCTCGTTGGGCTGATTAGATTCGTTCTGCGAGTATAGGTATATATATATATATAAATATATTTTTGTGTATATATGGCGAGCCGAGCACAGAAACTATGAAAAATCGTTTGGGAAAAACCATAGTCACAAAATGAGTACGAAATTTATGTTTTTTATTTATTTTTTTGTGGTTCTTACGTACCGGACCTGTCGACATCGATATCGGTAGACGTTTGAGTCAATTTGTGGCCACTGATATAAATAGATACGGTGAGCGAGGGATTTTGTAGACAAGCAATTGCTATGACTAATTTACCGGGCGTCTCCTTTAAACGCAAACTCTGGGGAGAAAGTGCAGAGCGAGGATATGAGATCAATGCAATGAGAATTAAGTCAATCAGCTACTGCAATAGTAGCTTAGGCAGTAGGCTTAGATTTCCAACATTGTCAATATTGAAGGTTTGCATTTTTGAGTTTGCTATCGAAACACAGAGCAATCGGAACAATTTGGAGTGGCAGCTGATCTTATAAGAGTAACACAATGAATACTTTGCTGGTGCGTCAACAATTATCGCTGCATTGCAGAAAATCCTTTCTCCTGCCCTATATGCAATGTGCACTGGGCAAGGCAGCAAGTCCGCACAGAGCAAGCAACAAACTGAATAAGCAGGGCACTCTTGAGGTTAATAGAATGGATCAGGAATTGCTGGATATGCGCCGAAATGTGAGCGGTGTGAGAGCAATGACCTTGGCCTTCGCAATGAGGGGATACTCGAGTGAGTGCACAACAGCGAAGTGTCAGCGTTGGAAGCAGTTGCCTCTGGTACGGAGCATGTGCTCCAAGGATTCGAAGGACTCGAGCCCTGACGATGGAACAGACGATTCACTGAAGGTCAACAAATATTGCGCTTTATCAAATTTAGGACGGACCTCGATGTCCGTGCCCGAAGTGTCGAGGAAGAACAGAGAAAATATGATGGCGCTCGTCAAGGAGAAAAAACTCGGACAAATTAGCGACCCACCTTTCAGCGTAAAACAGGAGATCAAATACAAGGAATACACAAAGTTTCCAATCAAAGAAGAGGTCAATCCCGCGAAGTTCCCAGTAAACGATCGTCTACTAGAAACCGAAGACAGTGAGGTAGAAGCAGTTCTCGAGGCCGCCAAGAAAAAGGCTGCCGAGACACATTATCACAAAGGTTTGGATTCTGGCTGTAAACCTAAAGTCCCTTCATCTTTTAACGGATCCAAGTCGTTCTCCACAACCGCCAAGTCGACAGGCGATGCAGCCAAGCCACCGCCTAAGCCGGTTGAGCTGCCACCTGGCACTCCGCCACCACAAACCAAGACCAAGTTTGGTCCGCTGGCGGATGAGGATCGCATCTTCACAAATCTGTATGGGCGACACGATTGGCGCCTAAAGGAGGCGATGAAGCGTGGCGACTGGTACAAGACACGCGAGATCGTGGAGAAGGGTTCGCCGTGGATCATCAACGAGATAAAGACTTCAGGGCTGCGCGGACGTGGCGGAGCCGGTTTTCCGAGTGGACTCAAATGGTCGTTTATGAACAAGCCGCCCGATGGCCGACCCAAGTTTCTGATCGTCAACGCAGATGAGGGTGAGCCGGGCACCTGCAAGGATCGCGAGATACTGCGTCACGATCCGCACAAGCTCGTCGAGGGTTGCCTCATTGCCGGCTGTGCAATGGGGGCCAACACGGGCTTCATCTACATACGCGGCGAATTCTTCAACGAGGCGTGCAACCTACAGTATGCCATCATGGAGGCCTACAAAGCCGGCTATCTGGGCAAGAACGCCTGCGGCTCTGGCTACGAATTCGATCTGTATGTGCAGCGTGGCGCTGGTGCTTATGTGTGTGGCGAGGAAACGTCGCTCATTGAATCGCTCGAGGGCAAAGCGGGCAAGCCAAGGTGCAAGCCACCGTTCCCCGCGGACATTGGCGTCTTTGGCTGCCCCTCGACAGTGACCAATGTGGAGACGGTGGCGGTGGCACCGGCGATTTGTCGGCGCGGCGGCAAATGGTTTGCCAGCTTTGGACGCACTCGCAACTCGGGCACGAAGCTCTTCAACATCTCGGGGCACGTGAACAATCCCTGCACCTTCGAGGAGGAGATGTCGATGTCGACACGTGAGCTGATCGAACGACACGCTGGTGGCGTCATCGGGGGCTGGGAGAATCTGCTGGCCATCATTCCCGGTGGCTCCTCGACGCCCTGCATTACCCAAGCGGACGCCGAGAAGTCCATACACGACTACGACGGCTTGATGGCAGTCAAATCCTCGCTCGGAACGGGCGCCATGATTGTGATGGACAAGAGCACGGACATCATCAAGGCGATTGCCCGCTTGGCGGCCTTCTACAAGCACGAGAGCTGTGGCCAGTGCACGCCGTGCCGCGAGGGTCTCCACTGGGTGAATTTGATCATGCATCGCTTCGTGACTGGCCAAGCGAAGATTGGCGAGATCGATATGCTCTGGGAGCTGACCAAGCAGATTGAGGGCCACACCATTTGTGCGCTGGGCGATGGCGCTGCCTGGCCGCCGCAGGGACTCATCCGACACTTTCGACCCGTCATCGAGCAGCGCATCAAGGAGCGTGAGGCGTGCGACAAAGCAGAAGCCGAAGCTGCTGCAAATGCCCCCATAAAAATTTAATCTTGAATGTGGAGTGCGGAGAGCAAGCAATAAAGACAGTGGGGCACAAGCTTCATGCAACAGCGACTTCCGCTAGCCAGCGAGTGGCGAGTGAAAGTGCCGCCAAATGGGGTTGAACGGCGGCACCAGTTGCCGCGAGGAAGTGCGGCAGTTTGTGGCAAACGAAGCCAAGTGTGACAGCGGCTGGGTAGGGTATGCTGCAGTCGACCATTGTCTGCATTTCCTTTTACTTTTTCGCTCTTCGCTGTTTGCAGTCTGTTGTGTGCTTTGGTGCAGAAAATCAATCAACAGCTGCAGCTCAAATTACGACAGAGACAGAGAACAAGAGATAAAGAGAGACTCGAGTGCGGCAGGTAGCGGTTGAACAGGTAGGGACCCAGGCAGCGTTGCAGGCTGCGATTGCGACTGCGGCAAGCTGTTGGCGTCCAGCTCTGGGGGCAGTCTAGGCAAAACGAGCTGTGGCTTTATCAGCAGAAGTGCGTCGTCGACTTGACCTAATTGCATGGCACTTGGCCTGCATTCGTCACTCGCCACTCGCCGAGTAAAACAATTATTATTCGAGTGCTCTGATTTAATTGAAACTTATTGCCCTCTGGCCACAAGAGATTCACGAAACTAGTCAGCGCTAGTTCAGCAATTAAGTGCGTTGCTTTATGCTTTATTTGCCATAGGGATTGAATGGTGGCGTGCCCGGAATGTTGGGACGCGGCTGATTTGGCTGTGGGCGTCGATTGATGCGGCGCTCGTCGAAGGGTGTGGCCAGGGTGGAGGTGACGCTCAGCGCGAGCAGTGCGAGTGCCAACCAGGTGAAGAAGCGTATGACAGCCATGTCTCAAGTGGATTACGATGTCGTCTCGATGCTGTTGGTGCCTTATATACGGCGGGAGTGCTGATTAACCTATCGCAAACTAGGCAGCCTTTGTGTGTGTGTGTGTGTGTGTGCGGGGGACTCACAAATGGTTTAATCGGCGGGGGAACTTTAGCTGCCCTTAATGATTAGGCGATGGTTGTTGTGCTGACCTCGTCGAAGTTCTTTGTTGCTGTGATTGTGGAGCTGTTGCTGTGGTTTCCGGTTTCGTCTTTAAGCAGCTTCGCGGATCGATGGCCAAGCGATTGGGGAAGCCTGGTCGCGGACGGGGCTTATAGCAGCATATTAACGGTGTCAGGAGCAGCAGCCAAAGCAGCGCGAACAAATTCATGATGCTGTCAGCTGGCTGAGTTGTTAGCAACTTTAACAAGTCACCGTGCAACGAATTGACAATCGCAAGCAACTACAAAGAAATACACATGAAGCTATCTTCGGGCATTGTGCGGGCACTTAATACCCTGGAAACTTGTTTTATGGGCAAGTGCGACTCTTAAAGTTTAAATTTCGATGCAAAAAGTCAACTTTCAATTATGCTATGTATGTGTGTGTGTATGTGTGACTTTTAGCTGGAGTGCACAAGAATTTCCAAACTTCCTTCATAATGAACCGTATGACCTTTTCAATAAACATAATCTACAGGGTTCTTGGCAGTCGAGTTTGACTTGAATCCCAATACTCGATAATAGCCTTAATTTGTTTGCCACTCCAATTACGGCCACGCAACTGCAAGCGACTAATTTCTGATGCGTTATTCATTCGTACTTTGCAGGGTTACCCGATCCGTTTGCCAAGGTCCAGGTGGATGGCACCGGTCAAGTCTACTCGACGGAGATAAGCAAATCCTCGCTGGATCCGAAATGGAATGCGCACTACGATCTGTTTCTGGGGCGTGGCGATTCCATAACCATTACGGTGTGGAATCAGCGCAAGATACACAAAGGCAGCGGCTTTCTGGGCTGTGTGCGCATTCCCGCCCAGACCATCCAGAGCCTCAAGGGCGCGGGCTGTAAGTAGCTGCGTGGTCTCCACAATCCGAACATTAGCTAATTATGATTGTTTACTTGCCAGTTCAACGACTGGATTTGGGCAAACTGTCGCCGGAGGACGATGAGTTGGTGCGCGGTCAGATCATCATCTCGCTGCTGCCCAAGGATGGACCCTGCAGCGGCAATCCTCTGGCCATTGTGGGCCCCAGTGGCGATGTGCGCGGCCCTTCGGAGGAGGACTCCACCGAGGACTTGCTGCCCGAGGGCTGGGAGGAGCGACGCACGGACAACGGGCGCATCTACTATGTGAATCATGCTACCAAATCGACGCAGTGGGACCGACCCAGAGCGGCGGCAACGATAGCGGGGACCAAGCCGCCACAGCAGCGACAGAACAATGGCAACCAGCCACCGGCTGGTCCCACTCGATCCACGACCTGCACTAATCTGCTCAACGGCCACAGCAATCGGCAGGCGGCGCGAGAGGCGACGGACGAGCGACGCCACTCAACCGAAATACTTTCGAGCGTTGGCGTGGGCGGGGGCAAGGAGAACACCAGTCCCACATCGGGCACAACGTCGGCGGCGACAACGACGACGCCGGGCAAGAAGCTGAACTCGAGTCGAGCCGGCAACGCGGCCCTGGAACCCGCCACGCCCAACAACAGCAGCAGTAGCGGCGGCAGCAGCAGCAGCAGCAACAACACAACGACCACCACAACGGGAACGGGAGCAACAACGACGGCGACTGGTCGCCTGCACAGCAACAACAGCCACACCAACAGCATCAGCAACAGCAACAATGACAATCATCTGAAAACGCCAAAGCATCAAACATCCACGGCAATGAATGGACACGGCCATGGCCATGGGCACGGACACGGCCATGCGCCCGGCGAGGCGACGCCCACGTCGCCCACGGGACAGCAGAACTATGTGAACGGCAATGCGCAGAGCGGCCAAGCGGCGCAACCGCAGCAGGCCAACAATGGCTGGCCAGCGGCCGAGGATGGCAGCACAACGCCAGCCACGACGCCGCCTCGCCAAAGTCCCACAGCAGCGACGCTGACGGCGCCAACGACGCCAGTGACGCCGACGGCGGCGGCAACAGCGGCGCACAGCAACGGCAACGGCAATGTGCACAGTCCCAATGCCAACAGTCAGCCCGCAAGTCGAGCAGAACGAGCGCCGCCCGCTGCAGCAGCAGCGCCCACACAGCGTTCGCAGCGTCGCAGCTCGCGCCAAGCGGCGGAGGAGGTAACATCGCGCCGGCGCTCCTCGCGTGGCACGCGCAATGCCTCGGGCAGCACAGCAGCTGGGGCTGCTGCTGGCGGGGGACTGCGTTATGGCTCGGCGATTGCAGCAGCGAATCAGGCGGCGCGGCCATTCCTAGATCTGCCGCCGGGCTATGAGATGCGCACCACGCAACAGGGGCAGGTGTACTTCTATCACATACCCACGGGCGTGTCCACGTGGCATGATCCGCGCATACCGCGCGACTTTGACACGCAGCATCTGACGCTCGACGCGATTGGACCGCTGCCCAGCGGCTGGGAACAGCGCAAGACGGCGTCGGGCCGCGTCTACTTTGTGGACCACAACAATCGCACCACGCAGTTCACGGATCCGCGTCTCAGCGGCAGCATACTGCAAATGATACGCCGTGGCGGCAGCGTGCCACCAGCGACACCAAATACAGCGGCAGTGCCCTCAGCTGCTGCCACAGCCGCGCCGCCAGCCGCAACGGCAGCAGCACCGCCAACGGCAACCGCTGCAGCGCCGCCAGCGGCCAACACTTCGAGCGCTACGCCTGCGTCGACGACAGCGACGCCGCATCGCAGTGCAGCGCAGCATATTGTGGTGCCGGATCTGCCACAGGGACTGCTCGAAGGCGCCGATCTGTTGCCGAAGTATCGCCGCGATTTGGTGGGCAAGATGCGAGCGTTGCGCTCGGAGCTGCAGACGATGCAGCCGCAGTCGGGCCACTGTCGGCTGGAGGTGTCGCGCAGCGAGATATTCGAGGAGAGCTACAGACTGATTATGAAGATGCGCGCCAAGGACATGCGCAAGCGGCTCATGGTCAAGTTCAAGGGCGAGGAGGGCTTGGACTACGGTGGTGTGGCGCGCGAGTGGCTGCATCTGCTCTCCCGCGAGATGCTCAATCCGCAGTACGGCCTCTTCCAGTACAGTCGCGACGATCACTACACGCTGCAAATCAATCCGGACTCTGGCGTCAACCCCGATCATTTGTCCTATTTCCATTTCGTGGGACGAACGCTGGGCATTGCCGTGTTCCATGGCCACTGCCTGGACGGTGGCTTCACCACGCCCTTCTACAAACAACTGTTGAACAAGCCCATCACGCTGGGCGACATCGAGGGCGTCGATCCCGAGCTGCATCGCAGCCTCACCTGGATGCTGTAAGTCTGCGCTTGAATCGCCGCCATTAATAGCTATGGTATTTAATTGTTGAATTGCATTTTGCAGCGAGAGCAACATCAGCGGGATCATTGAGTCGACGTTCAGCGTGGAGAACAACAGCTTTGGCGCTCTGGTGGTGCATGAGCTGAAGCCCGGTGGCGCCGCCATTGCTGTCACCGAGGAGAACAAGCGCGAGTACGTGAAGCTCTATGTCAACTATCGTTTCATGCGGGGCATTGAGCAGCAGTTCCTGGCACTGCAAAAGGGTGAGTCCACATTGATCGAGCAATCTTCGCTAGTGTTTATTATCTGCTTTCTTTTGTGCTTAATAGGCTTCTGTGAGCTGATACCCAGCCATTTGCTGCGGCCGTTTGATGAGCGCGAACTGGAATTGGTCATAGGCGGCATCTCTAGCATCGATGTCAACGATTGGCGCAACAATACGAGACTGAAGCACTGCACCAATGAAACGACACAGGTCCTGTGGTTCTGGCAGGTGAGTAGCGACAACATATTCTGGTATATCGCGCATACTAATCACTTTGTTCTCTTCCTTCCGTCAGGTGGTGGAGTCGTACAGCTCGGAAATGCGTGCGCGTCTACTGCAGTTTGTCACGGGATCGTCGCGAGTGCCGCTGCAGGGATTCCGGGCGCTGCAGGGATCGACGGGTGCGGTGGGGCCCCGCCTCTTTACCATCCACCTCACCGCGGACGTGCCGACACAGAATTTGCCCAAGGCTCACACCTGTTTTAATCGCATCGACTTGCCGCCCTACGAGAACTATCAGCTGCTCTGCGACAAGCTGACGCAGGCCGTGGAGGAGACCTGTGGCTTTGCTGTGGAATAGTTACAAAACGCAACATACAAAAAACAAACAGACGCACCCGCACATTCACACACTTGCACATTTGCATTATATATCATACATATAGACGAAAGCGATTTGAAATCAAAATTATATCGGCCTGGGCCTGTGAACCATTATTGCATTGGAATTTGTCTGTTGAATTATGCGCTCGGCAATGCTGTTTCTTTTTTATTATTCTTTTGCTGCGCCTTTTGCAGTTAAAAAATTAGCAAGTTGATGATTTACAACCACATTTACAAACACAAACATAAACACACAGACTTATTACGTACATATTTATGTGTTGCTCGAAAGCAACGGCAGTTCTTATACATAGTTACCAAGTGCATATAGACCCAACGTTAGAGTACTCGTGTATCTAAATACGAATATCTACTTGTATTTTTGCTGTCTACCCTTGGCCTTTGTTTGTTTACGTCGTGTTATAAATTGTAGTTTTAAATATTGAAACCCATATACATATACACATTATAAATTTATATATATATAAATCTATATATACACATATATCATAGTTGATAATTAGGCGTACTAAGGAAGAGCAAACAAACACAACCAACAATAACAAATTTTTAAATGATAGGCATTGAACCGGCAATTGCGTGCTTTTGTTTAGTTTTTATTGCATTTTTATGTTTATTATATATATTTTGTACATTTATAAAGGTATCAAACTCACTGATAAGTTTTTAATTATTGTTAAAATTGTCCTTAAACCCCACACACACTCACAACACAAACACTCACACTTGCATATACATACATACATTCAACAAAACAAAAGAAAGAAAACAAAACAAACAAATGCTTGAAAAATTACTCAATTATTATAATTAGTTATTTTTTAAATTTTTAAATAAATGAAAATTATTTAAATTGCATTCGGTTAACACTTTATTATTTTTTGATTAGCTGGTTCAATTCATTTCAACTTTTGCCAAATCAATTGAGGATCAAAGTCAACATATTCATACATACACCTCTACATACATACATACATAGTAGGAACTTGCATCATAATATTGATATTGAAAATTGATACGAATTGGACAAATTTCTAGAAAGTGATATTAGTGAAAATTTTTAAATGTCTTTGAATTAAATTATATAACAATTGGTAGTTATCTAAGCGAGCCCTAGGGACGTGTATTTCAAATTTATATACCATTGATTTTACCAGATTGAGAAACTTAAGTAAGCCTAGCCTAGCCCCAAATAAAAAATGAAAAAACGAATACAAAAACAAAAACGAACAACACAAATCGAAACGTTAACTTTTTAGCTTTAGAGAGCTCTAGGGTGTGAAATCCAAATGAAATTAGGCGGACAACTAATTCTGCTTAATAATTGACAAAGGATTAATAAATAAATATGTAAAGAATATGTAAATGCAAAAAGTGTTTAATTTGAGAAAAAACCTTTGAAGGAGAATATAATAATTGGCCGGTATTTAAAATAATTTAAATCATATTGTCCTCATAACCTGTGTCGCTGTGAAATTGTCAAGCGTGGGGAAACAAAATGTGATTTTGACACCCCAAGCACGACTGCCGAAATAGCTCAGTTGGGAGAGCGTTAGACTGAAGATCTAAAGGTCCCCGGTTCAATCCCGGGTTTCGGCATTGACCGAACTTTTTGAATTTTTTTTGGTAAACTAGAATCGTACGTCCATTTAAAATTACAACAATTCAAACATATTTTTTATTTAAAAATTTTTAGTATGAATTTTTTCTTTTATGTTATATTGGGCTTTGGGGCAAAAGTTCTCATCGGCCGAAATAGCTCAGTTGGGAGAGCGTTAGACTGAAGATCTAAAGGTCCCCGGTTCAATCCCGGGTTTCGGCATACGATTCTTTTTTTGCTTATTATTGAAACATTTTTATACCAGTACCTTTAGGTATAAACTTTATACTTTATACTATAAAGGTATATTAAGTTCGTTCGAATGTATGTAACAGGTTGAAGGAGATTTCGCAGACCGCATGTTGTTACAACCATGTCCGTCTGTCCGTCCATCTATACGTCCGTCCATCCGTCCATCCGTACGTCCGTCCGTCCGTCTGTCTGTCTATCCGTCCATTCGTCCGTCCGTCCGTCCGTTTGTCCGTATGAACACTTAGATTTCAGAGATGGTAAAAGCTAAACTTTGGATATATGTGTAGGTGTAATATGCACGTAAACAGATCAAGTTTATGTTTTTTTCATCTCCCGCCATGACCCTTACCGACCCTTACCGACCCTTACCTTAGAGCTAGAAAATTAATTTAAAGTGCATATGTAGATATTTATAATATGAACGCGAATCAAAAAGATGGAAATCGGATAAAAACTAGCTTTGTTATTAACAAAAGAAGTTTGCTCGCAAATGGCGAGCGCAGCAACAACAACAAGAACTAGCATTAGTCTTCTGGTATAATTGTACATATACATATACACATGCAGGTATGCTTGTATGTGTGCATGTGCACGCGTACTCGAACAACAGAGCTGAACTTCTGCAATAAAATGATATGAATGTAGTTGATGTGTTTTTTTAAATTGGCTATATTCGCTGGTTTTCATTATTATTATTTTAATTGGAACTAAATTAAGGCGACGACAATCACATATGTTTGTTTTAAATTTTATTTTTGACAAATAGTACATGTTGAATTTTAATTGTCCGCTACAGCTGTTAGATAACAGAATGTCTTTAGCAGAGACATAAACCATTTAATGTATTCTTGGCAACATGAGTTGGTATTCACAATTGGCTGTCAGAACACTATGTGCCGAAATAGCTCAGTTGGGAGAGCGTTAGACTGAAGATCTAAAGGTCCCCGGTTCAATCCCGGGTTTCGGCAATGAATTACTTTTTTTGGTATTTTAAAGAAATAAATAAAAGTCATTTAAAATTTATTTAATATATATTATTTTATTCATTGTCTAGATAAAGACAACATTATGTTGTGTTAAGACGCCATTCATTAAATTATACGAAATGTCTACGATATAATTACAAACTAGTATTAACTAAGAGTGCATGACTATTTACTTTCTGGAAGTCCACATGGAAGAGCTCCCAATTTCCATATACATACAATACATACGCAGAATAATCATTCAAATAGTTTTTTTTTTAGTAAAGAATAAAGTAATGGTAGAAAACGAAGATAGCTGGGGTATAAATAGTTTGATACCTGCCTTATTATACTTGTACTTACAAATAGAATACAAGCATTTAAGTATATACACATATTACATATACGAGTATGTTACTGAGCAGCAGTATAATTAAGTCATACGTATAAACTTCAGCAATGCTTAATCGATTGCAAGTTACTAAAGCTAGAGCGTGTTTAGCCTGTCGCTGTGGCGGCGACTGACTCTCTTAGAAGTCTGGGTCGTAGTCACGCGCATAGCGCGTCCTACTCGGATGATTGTTGTAGCTGTACATCTGATGGGCATCGGCGAAGGCGTCGGGATACTGATGGCCATGACCATAGCCCTGTTGCTGCTGCTGATGGCCCGAGTATGGCTGCTGATGCGAATGCTGCTGATGATGGTGATGGCCACCGCCGCCGCCGCCGCCATGATGGGGACGCTTCAGGGAGTCGCCCTTCTGTGAGTAGGCCGGCTGTTGGTCATAGAAATAGTCGCCGCTGTTGTGTGGATGACGCGTTGAACGCCAACTGTCGTAGATGTTGCTGCTGTTGCTGCCGTGCATCGAGTTCGTAAAGCGCTGCAGGCAGTAAAAAAAGTTCAGTCACTGCTAATCAGCAGTTGCTTGTGTGCACGACTTACCTTTGGCTTGATGGGCTGCTTGGTGTCATTCCAGGGATCGTCAATGTTGTAGAAATCATCCACGCCATAGTTGTCGGCGCCACCCATGTGGTTGACCTTCAGCTCGTTCAACATGTCATTCGTCAGCGGAATGGGCGTCTTCTTGGCGCGCTTCTGGCGATTAAGCAGCTGCAGCGACAAGCGATTAGTATTAGTCAAAATAATATTGGGAAGATGCCTCAAGTACTTACCACTGTGACCCCAAAGATTATGACAAAGACGAGCGACCCCACGCCAATCACAATCACCACAATTGCCCACTGTGGTATGGGCAGATCATCCTCAGTATTCTCCACATTCGTGTGCAGGTTCTTCGCAATAACTGAAAGGCGAGGCAATTAGCTGCGGCACACATAGCTTTGCTTGTTTACTCACCACTAAACTCGGTGGCCACCGGGTCAATGGTGAACTTGCCCATCTGATAACTGGCCTTGACTAGTTGCTCCTCCTGCGGACTTGACACGCTATCCGTCTCATTCTCTTGGGCATCCTTGTCGGGCACCATGGGTGCGGCGGGCTTGGTGAGTGCATCGTGAAACAGTTGTTTTATCTCCAGCGTGTCCACATCCTCGGTGATGTTGGCCAGCTCCACATAATAGTCAACCAGTACGCTGCCCTCGCTGAAGCTGTCGATGCGCACCTTTTTATACCACTTGCTTAGTTGGGCGGCGTTGGAGTACACCTCATTAAGCTGACAAAATTTAATACGAATTGTTAATTATATTCGCGATAGCCTTAACATTAATAAGTACTTTATTTATGTAGATTAAATTGAATTAGTTGATAAGTTTGCTTGCGGCTGTGGGCGCCGGCAATGAAAATTCGATTTAGACAAGAGTCGAATATCTGCCGAAATAGCTCAGTTGGGAGAGCGTTAGACTGAAGATCTAAAGGTCCCCGGTTCAATCCCGGGTTTCGGCAATCACTTTTTTTAATTTTTCAAATTATATTGTTTTTTAATTCCCCAATTTTGGTAAAATTAAATATGTTTTTGGACTTACCTGTGCCTCCAGTTCATGTGCCAGGTTCTTCCACTCCAAAGTGTTGTGGTCGAGCAGCTCTGGTTTCCATGCGACACCATCGATAATCCTAATGGTGGCCTCAAGGTCGCAGTCGGCAGTGCAGTGTCCCGGCTTGGTGGGTCGTGGCGTCGTCGTCGTAGTGGTGGTTGTGGTGGTGGTGGTGCTCGTCGTGGTGCTGGTGCTACCGGCTGCTGTCAGCAGATCTTCAAAGTTGATAGTCTGTGCATTCAGCTTGTCAATCGAAAGGGGGGTCGTGGGTGGAGTCGGCCAGCCCGTGAACTCGGTGGTGGCACGCGTTGGCGGACCCTTTCGGATGACGAGCGAAGGTGACGAGTTTGACACCTCAGCGCCATCGACCGGTGTGTGCGGCGTGGTCAGACGGTGTGCACCCAAACGTTTGTGGAATCCCTTGGGGAAGACGACCTTCAGACCACCGCCTGGTGCCTCGGTGGAGCTGGCAACTGGTGCGGCACTTGTCTGCGGCTTGCTGGTTGTCGAGGTGGTGCTGCTGGTGGACGCAGGATGCACGGCAGTCTTTGACTTGTAGCCTGGTGGCAGCAGCGACGCCAGCAGATCATCACTCTCACTGGAGCTGGACTTTTCAGTGGTGTTCAGCTTAAATCCTGGCGGCAGGAAGCTGCTCAGATCGTCCACTTTAATTGGCGTAACAGGCAGCTTTGGCTCCTCCTTCGGTGCTTTGTAGCCTGGTGGCAAGAAACTGCTCAGATCGTCGAAAGGCACAGCCACAGGCGGTGATCTCTGTGTGGTTGACGACGCACTGAAGCCCGGCGGCAGGAACTTGGATATGTCCTCGACAATGGCGATCGGTGGCTTGGCTGTTGTTGAGCTCACCTTGTAATCCTTGGGCAACAAGGCGGCCAGACTGTCATCGAACTTCCCCTCACTGAAGAGACTTTCCAGTGCCGAGGATGATTTCGGTGCCTTCGTTGTGGTCGTCGTGCTCGTGGTTCTTGGTGGCTTGTAGCCCTTGGGCAGCAGACCCGCCAAGGCGACGTCCTGCACGGCAACCACACCGTTTTTGAACGAGCGACTGATGGTCGAGTTCCTCGCCGGTTTCTTGGGCTGCTCGTCTGCTGGCGCCTCCGTTGTGGTCGTCGTTGTTGTCGATGTTGTGGTCGTTGTGATTTTGCGGTTCTTGTAGCTGGACTTGGGCTTGAATCCCACCGGCAGCAGACCAGCCAACTCATCCATTTCGCTCTCATCAAAGTGCTGCACCTTCAGCTTCGCCCCGCTGCTCGTGGTGCTCGGTGCGGCTGTGGTGCGTGGCTGGAACTTGCGTATGTTCGGCACGAATCTGCCCGATCCCGTGGCCATGGTTGTGGCTGGAGTGGAGGCATCCATCTGATTGATGATGGGGTATTTGCCCGACAGCACGCCACTCGACAGCTCCGACTGCACGCGGTCCAGCTTGTCGATGATGCTCTCCGTGGAGGCACCTTGCGTTGGCAGCGCTCGCTCCGTGGTAGAGGTGGTGGTGCTCGTCGAGCTGGGCGTCGTGGTGGATGGTGACGGTGTTGTTGTGGTGCTGGGTTCCTCGCTGCTCTCGTTCTGGTCGAGCTGCTTCTGCTGCTGCTTGGAGTGCACCTTGCGCTCTAGTTCCGACAGTGTCTGCTTCGTCTCCTCCTGCTCGATGGCCGGGAAGGGCAGGAAGCGGGCGCCGTTGATGCTCCTGCTGGTCTGTATCGACGCCACCACAACATAGCTCTCTGTCACATTGGGCGTGGTGTCGCTTGGCAGCGGCGTCGTGTCCACAGCCACGGCTGGTGTCTCGGTGTGCTCCTCCTCCTCCACTTTGGGAGCTGGCTGACTGTCTGCGAGTGTGGTGCCCAGGCTGCTGGGCGTCACAGGCGCCGGGAAGGCTGTGGAGCCGTTGACCACGCTCTTGGTGGTCACCACGGAGATAATTTCACGACCATCGTCAAACTTGTGCTCGCCACTGGGCGTCGACTCGCCTTCTGATGACTCGGTGGTGGCGTCGCTGTGCTGCTTGTGTTCCTGCCCTGGCTCCTGGCTGCTGCCTTCCTCCTCGTCCGCCAGTTCCTCGCCTTCCTCGTAGTCGTATTCCTCCTCACCTGCAATTGATGTGTTAGAGTCTACAATTCCTCTTCTGGCTGGTACTACTCACCTTCTTCGCCCTCCTCGTCGTCGTACTCGGACTCCTCCTCCTGCTGCTGCTTCGAGCTGTTTGCGCTCTTGTCCTGCTCCTTGGAAGCTTCCTGCGATTGCTGTTTGGTGGTGGCGCTCTGCGTTGTGGTGCTGACGATCTCCACGGTCACATCGGTGGTCTCCGCCTCCGTGCCTGGCGACTCGCTCAGCTTGGGTATGGCCGTGGTGGCCTTCTCCTTCTCCTCCTCCTCCGCGTACTCGTACTCGTGCACAGCATTGGGCAGTGTCGTCTCCTCGGTGAAGTCGTGCGACTCCGCAGACTCTGTTTGGGATTCCTCCGTGCTGCTGGTGCTGGTGCTGCTCGATTTGTCGGCATAGTCTTCGTTGCTGGTCACATTCTCCACTCCCTCAGACGTCTGCTCCTGACTGTGCTGCGTCTCTGTCTTGGCTATGCTGATGGGTGTGATGGTCTCCTCTTGCAGCGGCAGCTTCTCCAGACTCGAGGATTCCTCATGTTCGCGCTGCTCCTCCAGCGACTCCTGCTCGTACTGCTCTTCGTCCTCCTCTTCCTCCTCCTCTTCCACACCCTCCGTGGTGCTGGTGGTGCTCGGCGTGGGTCGTGGCAACTTCAATCTGGCGTTGGCGCTGTTGTAGTTGAAGGGCCGCTTGCTGACCACACTCACGGGCTCGTTGATCTCGCGACTGATGAACACGGGTCGCCGTGGACTAGGCTTGCGGCCAAAGCTGGGCCGCTCCGAAGCCGCACTCTGTGTGCTCGAACTGGTCGTCGTGGTGCTCGTGGTCTTGGCAGCTCCTCGGTTGCTGCCAAAGCGATTGTAGCGCTTGCTGCTCACCTCGGCGCTGCTGCTCGTTGTGGATGGCGTCGGCGAGGATGTGGCGGAGGCGGGCTGATAGCGACTGCGCAGGCGGTAGGGCGTTGCTGCTGCTTGGGGCGTGGCATCTTCCACGACGGGCGGCGCTTGGGTGCGTGTGCGCGTCGAGCTTGGCGAGAAGCCGCCATTTCCAAAGGGACGCAACGCAGCGCTCGATCCCAAGCGCTTCTCGTTCTGTGAATAATTGAGGAAGGATGATCATCAAATGTAGTATCTGATAGTTCTATCTTCTTTCTAGATTCTTTCTAGTATCTGATAGTTCTATCTTCTTTCTAGATTAGATTAGACAGCTAAAGAGCAGTTCCAAACCCGTTGAGTAGCAACGCCAACGAGCTGAGTTTCAAAGCTATGCGCACATAAAAGTGCCTCCTAAAACTAGAGTCTTTATAGAGAACTTTTCATTTTTCCAATCATTTAGTACCTTGATAACCATTTTAGACTCGGAATTTCGATAGATTAGCTTTAAAAACTTTGCCAATTAAGTCTATTTAAGGTCGCTCAGTCATGAGTAGTTGTTTACTTCAAGAATTTCTCTATAAGAGAGCTTGAGCGCTTTGTGGCATCAAAGAACTCGTGAATTCGCAATACCTTCACCTTCTCTTTTGGCTGAACAATAATAACGACAAATGTGGGATAATTGTTTTTGGGGGGATGCAAGAGAGGTGTACGAGGAGCGGCTAAGAGACCGTGCTACGCATTGTTACAGTCTCAGCTGTTATTAGAGACAGCAGCTGGGCCGCCTCATTCACAGCGAAGGCAGCGGCAACGGCAGCGGCAACCGCTTTTGTGGTCATATGGTATCGTCGTCATGGGAAACTGTTACAGTTACAGTTGCAACATGGCACGCTAACACACATAGAGAGGCACACGGCAGACAGACAGTTGGAGGAGGACAGGTAGACAGACAGACCGACAGACAGACAGACCTAAAAATCACAATCTCTGCGGTTCGTCTGTCAATTGTTTTGCGTGCGAACTCTTCTCAGTCTGGCTCCTCGACCTCCCCACCTCAATCGCAATCGCAATCGGCGGCCCATTCCCAGTCGAGTGATTCTCAAATTTGTCTAAAGCGCTTTGCGTTTTGTGCAAAACACAATTTTGCAGCGTGAGGCGTCCATTATTTATGCGCTCGTATTTATTTAATTTTAATGTGAAGGCAACAACAGCTAGCTACACGAAAAAGCAGAAGTTTTAGCTGAGTAGACTCGACTGGCGAACGTGAGCAGCTATTGAAAGCTGTTGGATTGAGTGCTGCATGATGACATTTGGGTCGTCGTTGCAAGCGCCAAGTTGACAGCACTTGCCAAACCAAGTGTGGCAACCCCAGCCAAAGTATCGATGGGACCCTTCTTGAACTGCTTGCGCGAGTGCGAGTAAATGGCAGCGTCAAGTGCCAACACCAGCAAGGTGTTTCGAATGGGAAACAGTTGAAGCGTTTTTCCACATCGAAGGATTATCATTAATTACTTTGAGCACAGTGGGCGTCGTCGGCTAAATGCCGACTAATTGTCATTGTGGGCGGTCCATTGAATGTGTTTAATTCCAGATTAATCATGCAAAACTTTCGCTCAAATTGGCAACAAATTGTGGTCATTAACTTCAAATCAAAGAAAACAAGCAATCGAGTTGTCATGACTGTGAAACACTCTGCATGCAGACACTTGTCCTCTCTCTTTCTGACGTGCACGCGCATGCACTAAACAGCTATGCGTGCAGCTAACCATCGTCAGATGGCGCCAGCTGCAAGCAGTGCACCTTGCGTCTTGCACTCGTGAAAGTAGTTCACTAGAGCAATGACTGCGTTTGAAATGTAATCATTAAATATAATTGTTATAGGATCATATAGATAATAAAACCGTGTTGTGCAATACTAATATGATCTTTCAGAATATTAATGAAGTGAAAATGGACTTAGCTATTCACACAATATTTGTGAAAAGTCGAAAGTTACTACTGCTAATACTCTATTCATAAGCCGCGGGGTATAACAACGCAAAATCTGCGTGAGCGAGTGAAAGAGGAGGGCGAAGTGGGATAGTAAAACAAGCAGAGGAAAGTGTGCGACAAGACAAACATCTCAATTATGAATGCCATCTCTCCAGCTCAGCCGTTCGACAGCTCTCATTCATTATTTTTTTTTGGTAGAAATGTAAATAAATCGGTTGAAATGTAATAAATAAATATTTTGCTAAGCGTGCAGCAAAGATGAATAACTGCTCCACATTTGTTAACGCAAACAAACGAGGTGAAAGGTAAAAATAGTCAAATTCATTGATAGACTCCACAGAGATATTATTATTAACTGCCTTTTTTATGAAGCCTGTAGAGAGAGTGAGAGAGACGAGACGTGGGAGAGAGAAGATATGTAGCTGGCAACTGGTTCTGGGATTTAGCGGAATTCGGCTCGCCGAATTCGTAGTGAGCAGAGACGAAAACACAAACAAAAACGAAAACAAAAACAGAAACCTAAACGTTTGCCGTTTCATTTGGCGTCACGTAAGAGAGAGTCGAGAGCCAAAAACCAATTGATATTGGCCAAATCAGAGCATGGCCAATTGTTTGGTTAAATGTTATGCAATGCCAAAGCGTTGTTTGTAGTTCCTTTTGTTGCTTTTACTTTTGCGACGTCGCCTGCTCCCCCCACCCCCCACCCTCCGTCTATGTCTCTCAGCTCTACCCCCTGCCCACCCCGATCTCGCGATGTGGCAGCTGATGAACGAGATCTCTGAATCAATTGGCGTTTCCTTACCGTCGTTGCGGGTTCACTGAAGTGCGCCAGAAACTGCGTCTGCTGGTGTGGCACATTGACACGCTGCGTCTGCGGTTGGAAGCCGTTCAAACTGTTCCCCAGGCTGCCGCTGATGCCGCCATTGCGTATCGCCTTGGAGCGTGTAAATCCATTCGATGGCGTGGCGGACGTTGCGCCACCTCCACTGACGGGCACACCGAAGGGGCGTGGCGAGATATCGTAATACTCCGACTGTCGATTCGGTTTCTGTGGGAACAAACAGAAAAGCTGCCAGTTAATTCAGTTCGTTATAGGGATTAACAGTGTGTAATCGAGTTAAGAAGATAAATGAGTGAGAATTAAAAACCTAAGCTGACAACAGCTAACACTTTAATTGGTAGGCGACTAAGAAATAAAGATTCATGGCGGATTATTCCAAATGCGAAGCTCTAAATATTTACATCTTTCCCTCGCAGTATAGAAAGCAGTTGCTAAGGGAGCCAAGTAGTGCATACTAGCTGTCGGTTGGGTGTAATGGGTGCAACAAGCAGTTTATAAGCAGTGCATTAGCTGCGTGTGAATCGTCAAAGTCAAGTGTTTGTTATAAGCCAAGTTTAGCCCCAATTGCAACATATGCGCATAAGTTGACAACGAAGCGCTTAAGATCACTGTGAAGTGCATGCATGGGATAATGGGAGCACTCATGTGTGCACCTGACTACCTGACAATGCCATGACTGAATGCTGGTCCCTACTCAGCGCAGACAGCGAGCGGACCTTCGTTAAGTCCACGTGTTGAGGGCAATGCCAAAGCGCTTTAAGATTCCAGCTAAAGAAACCCCGAAGTTGATTGCGAATGGATTGAATTGAAATCGAAATCAAAATCGAAATCGAAATTGAAAGCAGCCCAACGCAGCAAAAGCAACTGCAACAACAACACGACAAGAAATCAAACAATGGAAATCTATCAAAAGTGTTTGATTGAAGTGTATCAAGGTCGAAATTCGACTGGCCGCTAATTACAGAAATCGCTGTCAGTTGCCAGTTGCCAGTTTCGCCTCAAAAGTTGAGTACTCGCCGTTGTTATTATGCATTATTATGGCTGTTGTTGTTTGGTATTTGTCTGTTTATTTCTCAGTTTATTTATTGCCTTTTTTGAAAGTGCTTCTAATGTTGGGTGCCTGCTAGCAAGAGGGGGAGGGGGGCAGGTGGGGAGGGCGGCGCAATAGGAATGCAGTTGGCTGTGCTGCAGTTTTGCTCTGGTTAACAAATTGCATACAAAACGCAAGTTTTGTTGCTAAAAGGCGCATTTCAATTGCACTCCAAGTTTTCCGCTTCTTGACGTCGGCGTTTACGCATCACAGAATACCCTACAGCCACGCCCCCTCCACCTCCGCCGCCACCTGCAAAAGGAAAACAATTTGCTAAGAGATCTGCTTCAGCATTTCTCTGGCAATTAGAGAGCAGCGAGAGTTGATCGCTTTGGCCCAAGTCGTAGTCTGATTAACCGCCATTAATTGGCAGGCAAACAATGCCAAACAGTTTACTCGTACTTAGTGAATTCAAGTGAATTTCCAGGCAGATTTCACTGTCAACTCATAGTTCGAGTGGGTGCAACACTGATGAGCATACTCATGAATACTCATGAGTAGTGGGCTGGTACAAATGGGCAGGCGGTAGAAAGTGCTGGTCAGCAAATTAAACGGCTCTAAAGTCGTTCGTCAATATGGAAGCATAACCGAACTATGCACAAGCTGCTCACGTACTAAACGATGACTTTCTGACTTTCGACAGAGCGCGACACACAATGCCATCACATGCACTTTCACTCTAAGAAAAGGCCATCAAAATGTAATCACTTCTCCATGCCAGTTGCCGGTGAGAACTGCCCAATGAAATGCCAATAAGCAAACAGACAGTCAAGACTGATTACCTCAAAAGATGGCTGATGAACAATGATTACAATGAACTTTAATTTCATTGAGTTGCAGCACTTGGCAGCAATTATATTAATCATTAATTTAAAGGATTATTTTGACAAGTTTGCTATGTAACTTTCACGATTTGAGCCTGCATAACCGCAATAATGTGTAAGGAATAAGTGTGGTCCTATTGAAGCATACCTGTTTGTACTTTCAGCAACTGATTAATTGTGCTCTAGAGTGATTAAGAGCTTTTCATCAACGAGCATATCGATCACTGATCGCCATTCGCTGATAAGCAACCAGTTCAACTGAGAGTACTCTGCTTACTTTGTCAGGTTACATGAACAAAGCAATTCCATTAGGCAAATCAGCATCCAGCGGCTGCAGTGCAAATAAAGCAGTGCAGACTGCAGTTAAAGCCTCCAGCCGTCGTCTGCAGTCGGCGTAGACATGACGAGACCGCTTTCTGGGCGCTGACAAACTGCAGGCCACAGCGTCGACTCTTCCACTCTTCGCGCTCACCTCGCACGTCACCGCAGCGAGCGAGACTCTGACATGTTATTTCAATTAGGGCCAAACTGGGAGCCGCAGCTAAGTGCGTGCTCATGATCGCGAAACAGCTAGTAAATAATGTGATTAAACACTTTTTTCTGGCTTTTCAATTAGAAACACGTTTCTCGAATGCACTCGAGAAACACAAATGAAATTGTTGATTTGTTGAAATGCAGAAGGCACTTTGGGCTGCGGCTTTTGTCTGGCGCCTTTTGTTCAGTGTTCGGCTTGACCAAAGTGAAAGTAAAGCGGGGAAAAATGAAGTGGAGTACTACGAATACTCCCACCCAATGCTCAATTCATTCACTCCGAGTCTGGTGTAGTAATTCGATTGGCGTGGAACACTGCTGCTGACCAACTGCGCCGCCAAGGAAGCCGCTTGTTGCACGCGGCACGCAGCACGCAGTGAGCGATGGCAGGGGAGAGTCGTGATTGGCTGTAGCTGCTTCCCGTTACGCTCTGCCACACTCTGCGTGAGGCGCGATTGAAACTGTGTTTCCTATTAGTTATCGACGTGCCACAGACCCATTTATTGGGCAACACGTCAAGCAGGAAGCACAGCGAAAAGCAGCCGCGGAAGACGTCGAAAAAGAGCTGGCAGAATCACGGCGTGAAGTGGACTCGTGTCACGCGGCCATCGCCAAGAGCGCTGCCAACTTGCATTCTGCTGCGGCCAGTTTTGCAACGTGGCTTAATCAAATTTCGTATGTGGCATGTGGCAACTTGTTATTTATGAATTTGATTTGATTTGATTTCGTTTTTTCGTTGATTCGCCTGCTTTGCTTTGCTTTGCTTTGCGTTGAGCACGGAATGGGGCTAAGACTAAGACTCGGGCAATGCAGACAGACAGGCAACAAGTTACTTAATTGCCTGGAGCCACGAGTTGGCTGGCATGCAGGCCGTGTTGCTGCCACCCCAACCCCAGCCCACTGGCCATTTGCCAACATGGAAGTGGCCGAAACTCGAATGTAAATTGCCAAGCTGAATAAGGAGTTAATTGAGTGCTGGCTCCAACTTACCGTAAACTGTGAGCTGGCCCCAAATGGTGAGCCATATGGTGAGTTGCCCGCAATGGCAGTCTGCTTACTGCCGCCGCCGTTCTCGTTGGCTATGAAGAGGAGCTGCTCCTGGTAGGAGCCGGGCGAGGGGGCGGGCGAGAAGCCGCTGTTGCCGCTGCGAAAGCCACTGAGCGTCTGCTGGGGCTGCTGCTGTTGGCGCGGAAATGTGCCGGCCGATGGCACAAATCGATTTTGTGAGGGAAAATAATAGCCAGACGCATCTGAAAGCAAATTACAAAAAAAAAAAGAAGGTCAACAATTAGTTAAGGGTAAACTGCTTGGCATCCATCAACGAGCGCTGACGGCAACCGTTAGCCATGAAACACGCGCAACTTCCAAATCACGGCACATAATTGTCAATTAATTGTAATAAATAAACATAAATAAATAAATAAAGCCGCACTGCGCCGGGGCAAAACATTTGTCACGGCCCCAGGCAAATATCACATTCACTTATTCCCCCAATTCACAATACGCGTCACTTTATTTGAACTGCTTCGACCTATTTTGCACACACGCAGACACTGGTTGATATGAAACTGATGTTGCTAATATTTCAAATAAGCCCAATAAACTGCTTGTTCTAGTCTGCTGCAATTCAAAGCAAATTCAAATCGTATTAAAATGTAATAAAGCTGCTATTAATCGTGACACAACATTTCCCTTTTGGAGTTTACACCTTACATTGTAAGTTGCCCCATTTCACTTACAATGAGACTGCGAGAAATGCAAGCAGTTATTAACATCATTTTGCGTTTGGAATTGGCCCCGTTGTGTTGCGTTTTTGGCAACTGCCAAAGAGTTACTTATGTAAATAGAGTACAGCGAGCTCATTTTTTACATAAGTTCATTGTAAACACACAAGCACACATGGTGGCAGAGCGTGGGCACGGACACACGAGCACCCAATGCTGACAGCATAGAGCAACGGCTAATGGCAACGGCAAAAGCAACCACAAATCGCTTCCAGCTGCAATCTCGCATGCGTCACACTTTTTTAGCTCTTTGACCCACAATGTCTCGGCATGCACCACGCAAAGGAAAAACAAGTAATAACGTGTCCGCTAATTGAAAATTGAAATATCATACTGGCGCAATATTTCAAACGAAAATGCAGAGCGTTGAAAATTTTATCAGTCGAATTTATGCATTCGCCGCCATATGAGAGAGGCAACGCCTACGTGGAGGACGCTGAGGAGGGGCTCAGCTCGGCTGCAGCGGCGTCGACTGCGACTGCGACTGCGGCGCCCCAAAGCTAACATTACTCAAGTCGAGTTTCACACCTTGTTTTCGACACATGGTTGCGGGGAGGAGAGCAGTTTGGTATATGTGTTGAGTGTTGTCGAAATTGCATAGGCGATAAGTTAGCGTTTTGATTAATTGATGAAATGGCGTGTCAGAATATATTACGAATACTTTGCGCACATTTATTTTATTGGGCCAAGGCGAAACTAAGAACATTGTACTGCTTGACGCTGAACTGCTTGTCCACATAAGAACGAGAATTGCTTGTTGATCTTTGGGCTAACGGCAAGTGGTTTCCGCGGTGGTTTCGAGCGTTTAGTTGACGCCCGATAGCCGCGCAAGAAACCTGGGTTCGAGTCCCGTATGAAAGATGTCTCTACGACACACTTTTAAAAATTATTCAATTTTGTGGGAATATCTATCTCCTCACCTTCTGCGCTTGGGCAAGGGTTGCTTGGTAAATTGCCAGCCGGTTAACTCTAATCCGCACGAAGGCAGATCAAATCGTTCGGTCTCTATTGCCGTTGACACTGCACTATCGTTCCATTTCTAAGTGAGCATTGCAGTTCGAACGTGACTGAATACACCCAACAAACTATTTTATTTTCATTATTTTTTGCGTCTATCATGAGTCATTTGTGTGCGTACTCACAGATGTGATGTTGTGGACATTTGTAATTGATATTCCCCACGCACTCGACCCAAAAATGAAAAACCAATGGAAACGTGAGCATTGCGACACACTTAGATGTTTTCGCCTATTTCGCGTTTCTGGGCAGAACGACAACCTTCAGCCTACTGTCGCATAAATAGATTCATGTAAATTATCGATTGATCGCTTTGGAATTTATGATAATGCGAACCATTGAATTTCAAATGAGCAAATGTTGTCGGGCAGCTATTGGGATTTTTCCCAAAATGTACCCTTCTATTATATGAACGAATGTGTGCAACATCGCATTAATCCCTTGAATCGCCCGCTTTGTTTCAAACTTGAAGGACTTGCTGGCCCACAGGTAGTATTTAAGTTTTATGTGTTTTTGTTTGAAACGATTTCAATGGTGTAACTTGTTTTTGCTTGCAAACGCTTTAGGCAACACCCCGCAGCAGCGTCCCGCTGCGCCTGCCACAGCACGAGCAGCAGACTGCCACAATGCCTTTGATATTGTTTCAACTTTGCCGCGCGGCCTTTAGTCAAGTGGCTCCCAAACTGTCGGCTTGCCATGCCAGCATTCGGCGTTTGGCATTTGCCCACAGCACAGCACAGCAAGCAGGCGGCCACAACAATGAGGCAGTTTCAAACCATTTTCAGTTTTTCGCATGTCGAATGTCCATTGTGGATGCTGGGTTCGACAGCGGCGCCAGTTTGCACAGTGGTTATGTACGTGCATAGATTTGCAAGTTAATGTAAACTTGGATTAAATTACAAGAGCGATTGTTGCTCTCATTGATTGGCTTTGCGCCATTGTACTGCCAGCCGACCCGCCCACACTGACAGTTTGACATTTACGGGTTTGCGGCAAGACTCTCAAACTTCTAGCTACCGTCTAAGTATTTTGTGTCGTCTTCTTTGCTCTCTTGAGGCTAATTACACAATTATTACAATATTGTGCGATTAATTGCATCTTGATTTATTCGCATATGCTTCGAGCGTTGCTGCAAACAGTTGCAAAATAAAAGCATGAAATCTATCAGCGCCAGCATTTTCTTTGCATTCGTTTTTGTTTTGTGCGAAATGTCAAGACGCCATACCGAAAAGTCATTCACAAGTGCAATAACAACAACAACAACAGCAGCAGAAGCAGCAGAAGAAGAAGAAGCTACAACGGCACCAAGCAAACTAACTAAGTAGAAGAAGAAGAAACAGCAGTCGCAGCCCAAGCGATGAAACAAGTTGAACTTTAAGCTGGCCTAACTACAGTGTAATCAAGTTTCTGCTGCTTGCACACTGCTTGCAGTTGGTGCTTCTTCGCCTCGCTTTGATTGAAGGTCGTGCGAGTTCGAGTGCGAGCAAGCTAGTTAGTTACTGCTGTTTTTGTTGCTGTCGCTGCTGCAGTTCTCACAGCATAGTTTTACAGCCACTGGCCGTCATTTGCCATTTGTCCGCCAGCTTGACTGACGGCTGTTCCAGTTTGCTTTGCATCGTATATCTATCATAATGCGGTGTTCCATCATAATGTATACTGCATTTATTTGTCAACTAATTTGCCATAATTTGCTGCAGATTACTAATAATTAGCATTTTATAGAGAAGAAATTCAAGATACGTTTATTAGTAATTCGCAAAGCAATGTGGCTGAATTATGATTTATTTTATGGTTAGCTGGCATATAAATTATGGAATATGCATTGCAAGTGTGTTGTTTTAAAATAGTTCAGACAAGTTTCGAAATACAATATATTCAAATGATGTCATCGCCATCTCATAATTATTTACTTATTTGCCATACCATTAAGTGTTAAAAATAAATGTTTATGGTCTGCCAATATCTATATTCCAAGTTGCTAAATTGTTTGGGTATTCTGACAGTTTCAATAGAAACCCGCTCATGACTTGTACGACGCAAATAAAGTCTTCGATCGAAAGAACTTTTCTCATAAAGATTTAGATAAGCAGACACCGAGCAGGCTACTCAATCATCTGCATGCCAATCATAACAGCTTTCCCTTCGATGTTTAAACATGGAATTAAAGCTGGACAGCAGCTGAGCCTATGTGCCGTAATTAGCTTATATTTGTATAGCCTGCCACCTGTCTGACATCATGGCACACCCAGCTAATGGCGCGACGCTGAGGTTATGTCGTTTTGGACACAATGTGGATGGATAATTTCGCTTAATTTACTCGCTTTTAATGGACCCACTCAACGAGGTGACAGAACCCACAATAACAAAATCGCCATAGAAATCAACAAAAGAGAGAACAATAAAAGACACACAAGCGTGGCCGGAGTGGAGATCGTTATGATAGCGCAGCCAAGACAAACTTGAGAAATCAGCGCAAAGAAGTGGACAACGAGCTCTAGCTGCGACTCTGGCTCTGGCAGCTGCTAATTAGAAAATAATAATGCGCCGCTGAAGGTCAATGCCAAGAGCGGTAGAAGCAGTAGAAGATTGAGTGGAAATGGAGATGGAGGAGAAGAGAAAGGTGAGTCAGCTGATTCTGTGAGCTGTCGCCCACGGAAGTTGCGCTAATGTAAGACGATCTGCTGTGGATGACAAATGTCATCAGCAGCTGCCCACGCTGTGTGTCTATCTGTCTGCTCGACTGCTTGTCTGTCTGGCAGCAGGTTTGTCGGCTAAGTCTTTCGCTTCTCGACTGTAGAATTTCGAGGTGCGCTGCTTGCATCACAATCACGCACCTCTTGCTTTTTGCGCCACTCACAGCACATTCCAACTGCTTGCCGTTTGCCGCTTGCCTTTTGCTTTTTGCTTTTTGTTTTCGCTTTTGTTGTTTGTTATTTGCGCTGTGTGTTATAATTATATTTACTAATACACGCTGAGCTGCTGCTGTTGTTGTGGCGCGTTGTTTGTTAATCACATATCACATACGAGCAGAGCAGTATGCAAACTTGTTACACAAAGACCAAAGCAAAGCGCAGGCAGCAGCAAAACAAAAGCGAAACCACAACAAACAACAACAATGGCCAAGAGTGTTGCATGGCAAATCGCCAGCTGTTTGGGCCATTGTGTGGCTTGCACAAACACTTGAAAGGGAGGCAGGCAGGGAGGGAGGCACGGAAGGTGTCAGCCACTTGTCCGCACACACAACTAAAGATAAACGCGGCGTTTGCAGATTTCTGGAGCAGATATCAGTGCACTTCGAGAATAATTTATGTTAATGCGACTATGGCCACAGCATTCCATTTCATAAACAAGCTGCAGCGAGTTTCCTGAGGCTGCTCGACTAAGCAGCACCGTCGAACGCGCGTTCAAATAATATTAATATAAACTTAATGCGCAGCATTAAATTAAATCACCCGATCAATGAGCGCATTTATCACAAATATCATGTAATATTGCAAACCATTTTTTCAAAGCAAAAAGATAAATGTGATGAATTAGCAAAAGCCACTCAAATTGAGTTGGCATTTAAGACCAATCTGCAGATTAAATATTTAAAATTACAAATCGAACAAATTTTGTTTTTAATGCTGTTATTTGTCTAGAAGAATTTGAGTGTTATAGAAAAGTGGGTATAACAAAATGTTGTAAAGATTGTTGTAAATGTTTCACTATATTTCAAGCGCAATTTTTTATAAGCGAGAAGCTAAAAATGAACGAAAGTCAGTCAAATTGATTTGACATTTAAGACTAATTTGAAAAACAAAAAATATCTAAAACTTTAAACCTAGTTGAGCAGAAAATGTTGATTAAAGAAATTTGAGTGGAATGTTATAAATATATCTTCTTAAGCAATATGCTATAGTTTTTTACAGAAATGCTGCATTCTATTTCAAATTTAATGAGAATATTTATTAAATATATTGGAAACAATTTGTTCTTAGCAAAAACGTTAAATATGACGGATTAGCACAGCCAATCAATTTGATGCGGCTTTTAAGACTATTCTAAAAATGCAATATTTCAAATTAAAAATTTTATAAATTACACGTTCAAACTAAGTTATTTGTGTAGTAAGTACATTTTGTATGGAAAAGTGTGTAAATTGTAATATCTCTTAAAGAAATGTTTCATTATATTTCAAGTTTAATGAGCACATTTATCAAAAATGTCAGGTTATATTATCATAAACATGACGAGTTAGATATGCCAATTAAATTGATTTAGCATTTGAGACTATTCTAAAAATGCAACATTTAAAATTTAAAACTGTATAAATTACACATTCAAAATCTGTTTTGTAGTAAATTTGTATAGAGCGCGTGTAAATTGTAATATCTGTTGAAGCAATGTGGTGTAGAAGTGTTTGGCTATATTTCAAATTCTAGGCACTTGAAGAGCTGTGCAAATTGCACAAGGAGGAGCCAAAGCCCCAAAGAGCAGTCAATGTGCAGCAAGTTAAGCAAAGTTGAAGCCAGGCAGCTGACTGGGGCGCACTCGTGGATAAATCAAAGTTTAAACAGCACTCTGGCTGCAACAGTTGCAACGAGGCAGACTTCAGACTGCCACCCACCCAAAGCAGTTGACCAAAAGGTGTTCACTTGTTCGTTTGGCTGAGCTGAAAACGAGTTAGCAGCGACTAAAAGAGAACAAACAGCAGACTAAGAAAAGGCCAAGCAAATGGTGGCTTGAACCAGTTTAGAGTATGAGCAGACAATGCTAATGTTTCTGCGCACAATAATAACTCGGATTTGCAGTTCGATTTAGCAAACGATTTCCGCAGATCGTCGAGCCAGATAGAGAGAGTGCGAATGTGGCGAGTCGTATCCGGCTTATGGTCATAACCACTGTCTTGCTGCTGGCCGCAATCAATCATGTTGTCAGGGCCAATTGAAACCTGGAAGTGGAACGCGACTCGGCCAACACCCGCACAACAATGCGCGGCTAGAGCAACATTCTAAAACTGCAATCCAAGAGCGCGCGCCCAGAGAACCTGTTTATCGTGAGTATGAGTCGTGTCTTGGCCAATTAAATTGCCTTAATTGCGCTGAAGTTGTCAGTTACATGCCGCGCGAAACACACTTGACTCTCTAACACACTCTTGGGTGTGTTTGACCACATTTAACGCGCATTTTTGTCAAATGCTTTCAACGGCATTTTCTCGTCCACATTCCAAGTCGAACGGTTTCCGCAACCGTCGCGATGGGGCAACTAGATGCAGGCGACTCTCTGGGAAAAACTGGCAGCCGAAAAGCAGAAGCAGCAAAGAAATTGAAATCACTCGCTGTTGGCCGTGGAAAGCGCATAAATTTGTAAATCATTTAAGCTTAAATACATGGGCAACAACAACAACGTGCACAACTACTGAAGACCGCCGACCGCTGGACGCTGGGCGCTGGGCGTGTCAATCGATGCGATGCACAGGGCGGCAGGGAGTCCGGGGGGGGGGGGGCGCACTGACGTAACGCTCGCTCGCTGAGGAGGGTCAGTTACTCGAGAGCGCAGAAGAAATGAAAGGCCGCAACGAAAGTGAAATTTTCTTGGCTCCCAGCTTCGTAATCGGAGCTGCCCCCGTTTGTGGGCCACTCGAAATTGTAGCCCACCGACGGCCAAGCAGAGCGCACGAGGTTAATGCTCAAATTGATTTCACGCACAGCTTCGAAGTGGGGAAATCAAAGATCTAATTTCAGATTGTACGCTAATTTGTTTACCTCTTAATTACGCGCATCGCTACAAAGGGCGCAACATTAATGGCGATGCTCTAACAGCGCCTTAACAGTGCGCTGTTGATGCTCTGCCGGACAGTGGCACAATTAACAGAAAGAAGCAGTGCACTTGGACGACTTCGACGATGCAGTTTGGGGGAGAACAGCTGTCTAAAGCTCTCTCACAGCAAAGCTCTACGAATTAACTGCAGCTTGGGAAATGTTCGAGTTACAAAATTACATTCACTCTCGAGTCTGGCGCATTTATCGCAGTCAAATTGGTTGTGCTTTCAATGAGTGCAATAAACTTTTGACAGTGTTGCGCTGTAATTGCTGCAGAGCACAACTTGAACTCGAGCTGTTGGCGAGTCGCCTGCAAATGGCAAACGTGCAACTGGAAAACTTCTTGGCGGGTTGGGAAATTCTTGTAGCCGGTTTTCGCTCACCACTCCCGCTGCAATGCCCAAAAACTGGTTCAAGCGCGTGCGGGTGGCAATGTCCGCCCAATGTTGCCCCCTCCCCGCCCCAGAGTTGCAGTCTCACGACTTTGTGGCTCGCTTCCCGTTCCCATTGCCCATTCCCTTTCCCTCGGCGACTGCGCGGCTCGTGCGGGGTCACGGGTCGGGTGAAAGGTGGGCAATCACTGGGCTGAGTGGGGACTGCACTTAGCCATCATCATCGTCGGAATTCTATCAATTATTTGCTGCCTGATTTGCGCTCTCGCATCCTCCTGCGCTTCGCTGTCTGGGTGGGCTTTCGACCAAGTTGGCGTCGTCTTCAGTTGCTTCGAGGTGCGATGGCGCTTTGTTTATGTTTCGCTGGCTTCGTTGCTTTTATGTAATTGCCAAAGCGTGCCTCAAAGCTCTGTGCTCTAATAAAGGCACAGCGCGAACAACGGCAAAAACTATATTGCAAATCTTATAAATAAATTACGAGGCTGAGCGCAAATGCAAACGAGTTTTTCGCATTGCACAGCGACACGAGTAAAGCAAAGAAAAAATTAAACACTGGCGACTTCGACGCGAACTGAAACCGAAACTGAATCCGAAACTGAAGCAGAAACTCTGACAAAGTTGCTGCTCTTGTTTGCTGTTGCTGTTGTTGGTATTGCAGCGAACTGGGCTTGGCCACAACATGTGGCAATAAATTGTGGCCAATAATAGAGCAAATTGTTAGAAAAGCACAAGACAAACCCACCACTGACTGACAATCATAACAGCTGAGTCTGCGACTCAAATGCTCGACTACTTGCAAGCTGAATCACCATCAAGTTCAATTAAACATGCAACTAATTCCTAACTGGAACTGCACAACTAAGTTGTGAGAAAATCTTGGCTTAGCAAAAGACATAAATAATACCAAAGAGGAAGAGACATTCCTCATATTCTTCATATTCAAGCAACTAGAGCTAGCAAACTTGAAGACAGCATTAATGCAAGTTATTGTTAACACCAACATCAATCTAGAGTAGTTATTTGAAAGTATAACAATCAAAGCCTCGAAGTTAAATTACGATAACATTCATTCAAAGCTATGCAAATTTGAGCAGCGCTTTGATCTATTCACAGATTGTTGCGTGATTGCGCATGCGCTAATACTAAAGTTTGAAGAGTGGGAGAATAAAGAAATAGTTTATGGCTGTGGGATAGCTGAACATTGACCCAGCTCTCGAGCAATCCACATTTGCTGGAGTGGACTTCAAATCAACAAATCATTTGCTGCTGCTCCAATTGAAAAGCCGCAATTAAGCATTCAGGTAACGCACAAGCTGAGCTCATTAGAAACATGGCAACACTGCAGAGAGTGCCAAACGAACGCGGACAGAACGCAAGAGAGAGGGAAAGAGCGTGGCGTGGGAGAGGGACACACTCACAGGGCTATTGTGGAGCAGGGCTCTGCGAGTGTGAAAAACTGTTAATCGCCCGACGCTTTTTGTGGCATTTTCTACTTATCCACAGTCGGAGGCGAGCGCCAAAAAAGCTGTGTGCCTTTCTAAACCAGGTCTCGGAAATCGTGGCCCAAGCCGCTGATTGAGCGGGCACCGCTGGGTGAATGGTCGGTCTGCCTGGCTGGGATTGTGGCTGCTCCACGTCCACAGTCGCGTCGCACTCATCGCCATCATCATCATCTGCCAAGACGGTGTCTTCGTGCCGGCTTTGTTCGCATTAGCGTTGCATATTAAGTAATAGAACTGTTTTGTGTCTGGGCCGCACTTCACGTGGCGTAACTCTAGTACTTATGCCACTATTTGGATGCAGCAGTTGCTGTTTACAGTTAGTGTTGGCGGTGTCGTTGTCGCTGTCGCGCTGCGCTGTTGCAATGCGAGTGCCAAGAAATGTGCATGGCATGCCACGAATGGCAAGGGAATCATGCTGTGCATTGTGCAACAGCCCTTGCAAAAGCAAGTGCATAAATAGAGCTAGTTACTTACTTCACTTTAGAATCAGATGCAGATAACATTTTGAGAGGCACTGTGGTTTGGGCTGCACTGCCAGCAACAGGTGGCCATGGAATTGCCAGCAAGCAGTGCTAAGCAGTTGAAACTGCAAGGAATGCGCAACAACAACGCCAATTTCACAACTCATTATAATGTATTGCCGCGAAATATACAAGAAAATATTGAACTACAGTCGCGCGTTTCCCTTTTTGTAAGGTTAGCGTTGCGAAACGTGCATGCGAAATGTGGTTTTCCTTGAGCTTACAGTTAAACCAGCAGTTTAACAACCAACTCGCACACACAGACACACACACATGAGTGAAACTCCCTGCGACTTCGGGAGCTTTTAGGCTGCTCATTGTTGTTGTTATTAAGGCAGAAGCGCATTCGATTTAAACAGGAAATGATGCCCAAAAGCAGCATCAACATCAACAACAACGATAAATGGTTGCTTGAGTGGCGATTTGGCATGACCAGTTTTCCCAGTAGATGCGATAGTCGCTTAACGAGCGGCAACCATAAAATATGCCCTTTGTGATCGCCAGCGTTTTTAATAAAAATGTCAAGACTCGGCCAGATACCTGGATGACAGAGTGGAAGTGCATGTAGTATGCCGCAGTAGCTACTCCTTTCAGACTCGCGACGACAATGAATTGCAATTTGCGCGTCGCTCTGGTCCTTGACTTCTGCATCCAATTGATTCACTTTTATGCATCGTCGCAGTCGCAGTCGATGTCGCCGTCTCAGCCGAAGATCGCTGCGGAGGCGTTGAAGGAGACACTCGAAGAGCGCCGTCAGCACTTTGATTGATGGCGGCTGAGAAGCAGTCTAAAGCGATCCGCTGTTTTGTGTCGTTTGTTTGCTCGCACAACACTTCAGGCTGCATGGCAGTCAGTGGGGCATTGAACTCCTTCAGTGAGCCGCCGAAGACGAAGCCAATTTCAACCACTTTGTGCGCTGGTTCAAAGTGCCAAACCACTTAGGGCCGCATCATTAGCAAGCGCGACTATGGCTTCGATGGCCCACAGCTCACGCATCAATGCTGCCAGCCACGCCCCCGTGTAAGTGGTCGACGCACAGCCACCCACCACACAATGCCCCCAAGCGGTGGATGGACACACGAGTATGCAAATGTGCTAGAAACGTAACCGGCCATAAGAATAATGGTTAGATCGAGCAAGCAAAAACCTTGTTCTTCACACAATAAATCACCAGCAACGACAACAACAACAACTAAAGAAGTAGAGGGACAGCGACATGGGCAACAACAATAACAGCGGTAATTACAACAACAAGCAGTTGAATGGCCAACGAGTCTAAGCCAACATTGTTGACCATTTTGAAGCACTGGCAAATCTATTTTACGGTTTGCCTTTTGCCTTTTGTGATTGTTAATTCTGCTATACGAAAATGATGCGGAAAATTACAATGCACAGCAATCGGAAAGATTTAATCTGTGAATTATTGTAAATTATCATAAACTTTTAAGGCATTTTGTTTGGCTTCGGCTTTGTACGTAGGCGACTTTGGTTACGCAAGCCCCTAGCCGGTGAAAGAAGCCGCAATGTTGGTCTTTCGATCACACTCAAGTCAGACACAAGTTGAGCAAGCGAATCGAACGGAGAATACGCGAAATTTGAAATTTGGAAATCTGAATTGGAACTCCCGAGTATTTGTTGAGAGGTTTCACTGTCAGAATGTTCGTCAGCTAGAGTGTGTAATTGTTGTGGAGTCACTCCGCGGCTTGTGGTGAGTGTGAATCAACTTGAGCGAATTAAATAAAATTCCCCCCTAAATATACGAGCTGCGTATCTTCAAAATGAGATCCGGTTTTGTGCATTAACATCTGTATTAATCATTGACCAGTTCTTCAGTACGAAGTGTTGAATATTTTCGGAGAATGTTCTTCAGCAAACTATTATTATACGAAATTCCCGATTTATTATCATAATCAACACATATCTTGTGGTTGAATTAAGTTACACAAGTCTTAGCTTGAAAGTTTTTTAAGGCACGAAGCAGTTCCAGAGCACAATAAGAAAAAAGTTAACTAACTATAAAATTATGTTGCTTAGAAGTTACGCCAATTTGAATTAAACAAATATTTTTAATTAAAAACAGTCAATTTGAATTTAACAATTTTAATTAAAAACAGCTGATCAAGCTGGCAAGAGGAAATTTGTGAAATACTAGGGAAATTTCCTCATACCCACCAAGGAAATTTCCCTTTCCTCAACAGAGTCAGTGTCAATTGGGATCATCTGTTGGCTGTTCGATTGCGCAATGTTGCGGCTGCAATTTAACGGCAGCCAACTGGCAATCACGCAGCGCTTTAAAAAAGAAAAGCGATTAAAAAAACTGAACAGCCGCACGCAAATTTGCCTTGAAATTGGATGAAAAACTTTGCAATGGGGCGTAGTTGGCTTTAAATGTGTTTTTGGTGTATAATTTTAGACGCAAAACAAAAAACGCATTAATGTTCAAAGACATCGCAGCGGTAAGCGTTGAAAAAGTCAACTTTTATGTTTGCCGTTTACCATTTGCCATTTGCACTTTGCAACAAAACGGAAACGGAACGCCACGACGACGGCCGAAACAGTTTAAGCATCGTGAAGAGAAGCATACGAAATAAAAACAAAAGGAAAAAACCATACTCGAACCCAACTGGCATTTATGGGTCAAGGATTTTGCAGCTGTAATCAATTTGGCCACACTCCATTGACTCTGGCTGGGTAGGGCGCAAAGTTCAGCAAACTGCAGGGCCCTCCAGCTTGTTGTTTCTGCAATGGCGGCGGCATATGTCACTGCACACCTGGCCCAAGCCCCAACTCTTTTGTATTTTCAAAATATTTGTGCCTGTTATGTCACTTAAGTTGGTCCAACGCTGACTGCTGCTGCTGCTCGGTTCATGCATCTATCCAAATACTCCACCACGGGGGTGCTCCATTCATTCATTGGCTCAATTGAAGCCATGTCTTTCTTGGCCGTGAGTCACGTTCGACGTTTGGGCATTTTGTGCAGTGGTCGCAACGCTTCAATGAATCACACATGCTAGTCGCTGAGTATCATTTGAACTTTTATTAAGCTTTTTAGAGTTTAAATTGATCGCATTTTGGCTAAACAAAAGATTACTTATTGTCTTTAACAACATAAAGACACTCTTCAATTCTTGTAGCCAGCTTAAAATTTGGGTTTATGCAAAATGTATGCAGTCATAATTAAATCACACTGCGTCTAAAGTAACTTGCATAGCTTTTATGCAAAATCAACGTAAGTGTAACCAGACGGCTTTTCTCTGGTTTTTATATTTTGGTATATTCCAACATACATATTTTTTTAAAATATGATCAACCTTCGATATATTAAAATCGTTATAACGAGGTCTAAAATAAATATAAAATATACGGAAAAGTCAGAATTCATAAAAAAGATCAATTAATGAGTATTAATAATTAACACTTATAACTTTATTATATTATTATTTGATTTTAAACAATCGATGTTTGCCATTAATCGATGCATCGATTTTTTATCGAAATTTCTCCACCTCTGGTATTTAAAGAAACTGGATAATAAGTGCGCCAAAATAACCTATGGATAATTTGTGATTTACTTTCGCTCAATTGCTAATTTGGCAACCGCCAATGGGCTAGGGCAAATGGCTGAACACTTCCGTTTGAAGTCAACACTTTCTTTTTGCCAATTGTTTTGCCTTGGGTTTATGATTTATGGCCTGACCATTTGACAAACGAAATCATATTTTTGCGCCACGTTCTGCTCGACAGCGTCGACGTCGGCGCTGACGCCAGCATCTGCGTCAACGTCGCAGCAGGCCAAAGCCCGATTGGAAGCCATTAAATAACGCCAAATGCGACGCGAGCCAAACCAACTGGACAGTGGCACAGTTGCAACCAGCAACAAGTTGTGAACGCGAAAGTGAAGCACAGTGCAATGCAAAAAGAAAAAAACTGCATGCAGATAGCGACAACGCTGGAGGAAAATTCAAAGCAAAACACAAGAAACGCCAATTAAAAGGAAAAGCGAAAATGTGTGTGCAAAATCGAGCAATGCACAGCAAGAGAAACGAGCGAAATGCGTTCAATGCACCCAGCTGAGCTTACTCACAGCAAGGCAGTGGTGGGCGTGGCAGCAGCTTATTGCCTAGATGGAGATGGAGGGAAAGAGGCAACAATGAAAGAGGCTTCCACTGTCGATTGCCTGTCTCCCCGCGCCTGTCTTTCTCCCACCATAATGACTCACGCTGCAAACGGGCAACAGGCAAACGCTTTGCATACAGAAAACGTTAAAGTATATACCTCAAAACTTGGTAACTGCCGACTACCAATTCGCAACTGGTAATTTCTGTAGTTGCGGAAGTCGTAGGTGCAACATACCAATAGAAACTATTTACGTACTACTCGGCAAGCTTCAGAGGATTGTCAATGCTAGAAACTTCAGATGGAGTTATGCAACTCAGCATTATTTGAATAAATTAATTGCATTGACAAGGTGCCGGAAGACTTCTTGTCGTCAATGGTTAGGTAGAAACACTTGAAATATAATTAAATAACTCAGTACAACTTGAATTAAATAATTCTTTCTTCACAGATTCAGACTCCAGGCATCGAAGTTGGAATTGATTGCTCTATAGCGAAGTTTTCTCATGATCACCAAGAGTACGTAGTTTCTCATTTTTATGGACCACAAAGTCAATTAGTGCTATAAATCTTTGCATTTCAGACTCTTGCTAATCTTGTGCAAATAGCTGCATTGGGAATGCAGCTTGGGAAGTAATCGAGCCCAGATATTTGCTATACATTGTGGCGCCTACTTGCGTGGAACGACCAGAAGAATGCAATGCCTGCAAATTAACATACGAAACTGGGTTTATCACAAATGGGGTCGCGCAGCAGACGAAACACACCCTGAAATCACCGAAAACAAATGCCCATATAAATATAATGGCATTTTTTAACGGTGCTTTTTGCGGCGCTGCTTTTAAAGAAATATTTGAAAAAGCCAACCAAAAATGTCAACAACAATTCGGCGAGGGAAACGCTAGGAGGCTTGACTCTGCAGCACAGGTCCACAATAGTTGGGGCTGAATCACAAATTGGAATTTACAATTACAACAACTGACATTTAAAATGCATGCAAGAAGTACTTAAGATTGAGAAGATTCAAGTTTCTTTTTAAAATATCAATAAACTATTAACGGTGCCAATTCACAAGGCGATAAGTTGTACACAAAGCACAGGGTAACAGCTTTCACAATGTAAATGTGAACTTTATTAAATGAATATATTGAATTCAGTTTGTTGTCGTATATAATTTGTATATACATGTTAGTGTTAGTATATAATGATAGAATCATTCTTGAATGATGTGAATTGAGAAGTTGTATTCGATCCATCTCAGAATTAAGCTCTGTAAATATCCAAATGCTGAATTGTCAGCTGAGCGAGTATATATTATATGGTTTACTTGTAGGTAGTCCAGGTTGATGTTTGGTATATTTGATTAATGTTGAGAACCGCTGGTTAAGTTGCCCGACATTTCAGTTTGGGCTGAGCTTACCTGAAACGAAAAAGAGGCGAAATGAGGCATTAAGAAACGGTTTAATGTTGGGTTTAAACAAAGCACATAAACCAATGAAATGAAAAGTTAAACGCGTTTAATTAGTCTGTTGTTTCGTATGTGAAATTGAGTTCTTGGGGCGTGGCACATGCGTACGAGCATAACAATAAACCCAAGCACAATGCAAGGTCGCGTCAAACGAGTAACAAGAAAACGGAACAGATCAACTTGTTTTTTGGAGAAAGAGCGGTTTTACGAGTATTACTGCCGGGCATTGTTATATAGCCATGATGTGGTGGCTCAGATATGAACGGTTATACTTATTAAGCTTCGCAGTTGTTCTCATAGAGAGCTCTGCTGGGAATTGAGTTCACAGTTCAGACGGTCAAGGTTGGTTCGCAATACAATTAGTGTAGCAGACAAATGATAGCAGATTAGCGCTCGTCAAGACAGCAGACGGTATTATGGGAATATTTCAGTTTAGGGATGTGCACAATGGAGTTACATCATACAGAAGATGGATTAGAAGAGACGACCCTGTGCATAGGTGAGAGACATTTCAATTGCAATAAGCTGGCATTGTTTATTTGCCGTTCCAATAGCCTCCAACCCGCAGGCAACTTAAAAATAGCCGCAACCAAACGCGGCCCGTGCCAAACGAAAACAAACACGCTCGAATAAATACATTAAAAGTGTCAAAAAAAAAGGCAACAAGTTAATAAATATGCGGCTCCTCGCCACACCCGCAACAACGAGCCGAATATGAGGTTGCAGGAAAAGTTCGTTGGCACGCGGCACGAGAGGAAGCTGAGTTGTACTTGGCCAGAGGAGATCTGCATAAAGCTGTTGTTGTTGTTGCATGGGCGCTCGCCAACTCGCAGCTAGTCGAGCCTTAAGACAGACATTCGCTTTCGAAGTTGTAGTGCAGCTTTTACGACTTCATAAAGAAATCGAGCAATTATTACCTCGCCTAGGATGACCGACACTTTTACGAGCACACCGAGTGTAGTGTGTCTGTTGTTCGTTGAATCGGGTTCAACTTGTGGCCTGCTCGTGTTGCTGCAATTCATTCAGCTAACTGACAACCTACGCGACCGAAATGTTGTGCCCCAAGATCCCAACAACAGCGTCAACAACAACAGCAGGCAGCCGCAAATGCGTTTTCTGTTTTTGGTAATAAACGAAGCGTTAAACAAATTGCATTACAGCAACTACAACAACCACAACATGTGTCTAGATTTGTTGCTGCTGCCGCCGTATGCAAAGCGTCATAAATGAGGGCGCTTGACGGCATCGCCGCCTTGGGCGTAATTACATCAACTACCAAAAATGGTCAAAAGAGCGAAAATTATTACATGTCTTGCTACCACTGCTGCTGTTGTTGTTGTTGTTGTTGTGGCTGTAATAGCACTGAGAGCTAAAGGGAAATGCCAGACAAAATGAAATGCAAATGATTGCCAAAAATGTGGTTGAACAATTTCAAAATTATTTTTCATGCCTGGAAATTTTCAATGTTTTCTGTTGTTGCTCTTGGACAGGAAATTAAAAATTATAGCAACGATATTAATCAGCTATGCAATTTTAATTGTTAGACCATAAATGACCGTAAACGAGTTCAGAGTTCCGTAAACGATAAGCGGACACTTGGGCCATGTAATTAAGCAGACATTGTAGCAAGTTTTCCTTGAGAAAATTGCATATAGAAAGCCGGCACTATTGAAAATATGAGAATATGACGACTTGCCTAAACAATGTAGTGAATTCTTAATAAAATATTAGAATACAGTTGACATATACTTGTTTATCCAGTCGAATTTAGACTGAACTAAAACATAAAAATGCTAAGCAGAACTATAAGTGTGCATTAAAATACTTGAATGTTGCTAATCGAGGCTAAGAATATGAATTTACCACTTATTTTGCGAGTTACATTTAGTGGTAATTGCAATAAAATTAGCTTGAAATTGCATTATTCAATTAGAGCGCGATTATGTGCAGAATTTCTACAACAATTTTATTAGACACTCAGCCCAGTGCCATTTTTAGTATAATATGCAAAAAGGCTGCAGCGAAACATGAAAAACTAGTTTAATGCTGTAAATTATAGCGCAGCCAACACATAAATCAACTGGGCTGGGTAGCACAATCCAAAAATAAAGTTGTAGTCGTAGCTGAAATCTAAGGCGAAGTCGAATTTCAAGTCGAAGTCGAAGTCGAGACAACAAAAGAGCAAAACCAACTGCAATCATAGGAAATAATAACAGAGCACAGCGAGCACAAAGCATTCGAGATACGAATCGAATCAAATCGAACGTGGCTTAAAAAGAAAATTGATTAAATTATGGCCAAGAATTAAAATCAACACACAAGCCGCAAATTGCTGTTGGAAAAAGTAATTGCGCAGAAGGTTTCCACACAAAAAAAAAAAGAGACAGGAAGGAAACCGAAACATGTAAGATGCAGTTAAAGGTCACAATTGTGCTATGGATGAACATAAAGTTGAAGAAACTCAAAATATTTACAATAGTTGGGGCAAAGCTAACATATTCATTCACCATTGTAATGTTTATTCGAAACTCTTCCGCAACGCAATTTCGAAATTTATGCGAACTATTAAATTAGTGTTAAAGTTAGCGGAGATCTCGTGGAATTGAATTGTACGCGGACTTAGCCCTGACTAAGCGTTTAAGTAGTTTACACGCGGCTTTAACAAATTTTAGGCATTACAGCAACTCTGGCTTACAAGCTGCTTAAGGCCTTCAACGCCCAAATGATCATTTACAGATGGGCCAACGACTGCAGCTGAAGCTGGGGCTGAGGCTGACGCTAAGGCAGAAGCAGAAAGTCAGCTAATGGCTTTCGGCTTGGCAAATTGCTCAAAACTGCAATCAGCGAGTGCGGCCAAGTTTACAAATGACATTGAAATTGCACAACAGCAGCAGCAACAGCCACAGCAATAAATGGACACATTAGCCCAGGCAGTAGCCGGACTGTCAGCCACTCATTGAGCCACTCACTCAAGTGCTGTGTGCTAGTCCCAGTTAGCATGTGTCGCTGCCGCTGTCGCTGAGGTGTGTCTTGGCCTGGTCCAGCACTCAGACAGAAGACGAGGCGCACGCTACTCTTTCGCCTCGTTTATGGCTTGCTGAATTTGTCGAAAGCCTCAGCACAATTTCGTCAAACGATTTGTTGGCCAGTTGAATGAACTGAACGCCCACAGCCAACGCTGAGGCGGCGGCGGGGGAAGCTCGGCTTGGGTTGCTCTGTGAGATCTGTAGTGTCGCGGCCAAATGAACATGTCACGGGTAGAAATAACAACGCCGTAGTCTCCGGACTAAGCCGCAGAGTTCAAAGCGAAGGCGTCACTGCTGTTGTTGTTGCTGTTGCTGCTATTGTCGCCAGCTATCAAGCAGATGGCAGCCGATAAGCTGGCGGACAGGGAACAGGCAACAAGCTGAAATCCAAGTCGAAGTCTCGCGGCCTCATAACTTGCACGTTGATCTTCAGCATAAAATCTACAACTGGACGAGCAGTTTACAGCGTGCGTTGGCCTCGGCCGCAACCCAATACACTGCAACACTCCAAGCAAGCCACAGATAGCCTTGATAGTGTGCAACTGCAACAAGTACGATATTTTAAGTTATATATACAAAACAAGCAAACTCTGACATATTCATACGTTATCGAAACCTATACAATTCTGCAATGCTTCTGAAAATAATTGTATTTTGAAAACACTTCTTATTGCAAAGAACAGCGATTCCTGCGCAGAAGATTCGAACAGAGCTCAGATGGTAAATGAAGAAGTACTTAAGTATTGATACATTATCGATAACTACACAATTCTGCAGGAATCCTTTAGAATCAAGTTGTATTTGAAACTCTCCTAATTGGGCAGCACAGCCAATTATGGGCAGTTGATTCGAATAGAACTTAGATCGTTAATAAGCAAAATACTGAAATATGGATGCATTATCGATAACTACACAATTCTGCAGGAATCCTTTAGAATCTTGTTGTATTTTAAAAGCTCTCCTAATTGCGAGGCACCGCAATTCGAACAGAAATCAGATCGCAAATAAAGAAATAGTTAACTATTGTCGCATTATCGATAAATAGAGAATTCTAGATAATTATAACAACTAGGTAACTCTTCTAATTGGGAGGCACAAAATAAGACATTGTCAAACAGAACTTAGATCGTTAATAAACACTAAAATATAGATACATTATCGATAACTAGATAATTCTGCAACAAAGCTTTTGAATCTAGTTATATTTTGAAAACTCCCAATTGGGAGACAAATCAAGACACTGTCAACACTCACACAAAAGCGAAATCACAGCCATTACTGTGCAGATGATTCAAAGAGAACTCGGATCGTAAATCAAATGTTCTACAACAGGGATGACGTGGAGGGCCCCGATGAGAATGGGCAATGTTTGCAATTTGTCAAATGGCTAGGCCCGCGTTATCATTGATTTATAACGATGCCCGGCCAGCGGCTGCAGGTGTCTGCCTACGAAGCACAGAGAACGCAGAGTAGCTCGCAGATGAAGCCATCGCTAAGTGCTCTGCGAGGGGGGGAGAGAGAGTCATCGATAGTTGTAGTAGAGTCGGAGCGGATGTCGGCGCTTTTTGGCGGAGTGGCGAATGTATCTTGACCCGACCAAGTGCTGGCAGCGTTTTCATGGCTCATGGCAATGTGAGCGTCGAACTGTAAAGTTATGAAGCTACGTCAAGCCGGTGCCAGTGCCGGAAGCCGATGTTTAAGGTTATAGGCACAGGGCCAGCAACAAAGAGACGCATAACTCGCAGAGAAAACGGCTAGAATAGCAACCAGCTGACATGGAGACTCACCATGCGATTGGGGATGCTATTAGTCTACGGTTCGCATCTCAAGCTTCTCGAAGTACTCGATCACCAGATGCGGATAGAGGGCGACCAGCTTCTTCATTTTGACGGCGTCGGGTGTGGTGCGATTTCGCCACTTGGCCACCAGGTAGGTCTCGCCTCGGATTTTGAAGGACTTGAGCACCTTCTCCAGCACGAGGCCCATGTCGATGCCATAGGCATGCGTGGGCACCGTCAACGATTCGTCCCAACGCCCAAAGTCACTAATCTGGGCTTCTTCGGCCCCCTCGGCGTTTTCATCCTCCTCCTCCACTTTCTTTGGCTCTTCCTTCTGTTCATACTGCTGCTGCTGCTGCTGCTGTTGCTGCTGGAGCTGCTGTTGCAGCTGCTGCTGTTGCTGCTGCACCACATTCTTCTCGCTTCTGTCCATATTGCCGCAATGATTCATATCGGGCGGCATCTGTTGTGGAATCTAAAAGCAATGATGATCATACGTTGCACACCATTCAAGCTACTCACTTGCTCCACATTCACACTCTCTCGCGCATTCGAGGCGTGCGCCGACTTTCGGCGGTGGGATGACGATCCCGATGACGACTCATGTTGCTTGGAACTCAACATGGCCGTCTTCATTTGCAGCCAGCTCTTGGCCTGCATCTTGAGACTCTCCAGCGTCGGATTGGGCGGAATGTCTGGGATTTTCGGAACTTGGTTCTCCGGCTCAGAGTCGTCGTCGCTGCTCAGCAGATCGCGCACGTGGCCCAGTCCGTAGTTGGGCATGCTCTTGGTCTCGTTGGGCTTGTAGCTGTTGGGCATGCCGTAAGCCGACTGCATGTTGTTGTAGCTGTTCATGTGCGTCATCTGTGGCTTGTCCTGCAGCTCCTCGGGCTCCTCGTCACTGCTGCTCGTCTCGTTGGTGCTGTCGCTGCTTGAGCTGCTATCACTCGTATTGCCATCGCTGCTGGGGCTCGACTTGAATCCGGTATTCTGTGCAGCTTTCGATGAGTGCTGTTGTTGCTGCTTCTGCTTTTTCTTGGTTGGCTTCGCGCCGTTGTTTGATGGTTTGCTTTTCAAGCGTTGACAGTCATAGTTGACTTCAGTTGCCGAATAAACATTCTCTGAACCCAACTTTTCGGCGGACTCCCATGTGCACTGATCCATCGGCAGATTCTTCCACTTCATCAGTAGCTCGGTGCGACCATTGACGCAGCGTCTGTCCAATATTTTCTCCACGATTCGCTCATTTAATCTATTCTTCTTGCTGATTGCATTCGATGCGCCGCTCATTCGGGGTTTCTTCCGTTTCACCGAGGGATTGTGATTAAATTCAGCCATTTCTTTTGCTCACAAATTAAATATTATTTCAGGTGATTGAAAACTAACAGAAAAAAACTTTTTCAGCTCCGAAAAACAAAAATAAATCTCCGACAAAATTTTACCTGCGTCTGCAAATAAAATAAAATGATGAATTTACAAACCGATGAACGATTTTCTGAGTCGAGAGAAAAAAGACAGAGAGAACTTGACACACGAACACGAGAAAAAAAACGTAGAGAGCAGGAAAAATGTGACTGCCAACCTTTTTGGATATTGCCACATCGATAAAAAAGCCAAATTGCGATAAATTTTCATCATTTTATTTTGCACGGAAATTTTTTTTATCAAAAATACAATAAAGTCAAAAGTGTTGATTTTTTTTTTTATTTACAGTATAACAATGCCTTAGGCATTTAATTTTTTGCGCAGCATTATATAAATTCAACAAGAAATAGCACTTGTTTATTTTTCGCTCAACTTGTAACGTTTTCTTGCACTAAACTCGTTTTTGTTGCTCCTTTTGAAAGCGGCCCGCATAAGTAACAACAACAACAACAGCAACAGTTAACTAAAGCGGAAATAATGTGTGTGTGTACTGTGGAAATGTGAGTATTTTAATTGGCCAATGGCAAAAATACCTTGCAGACAGTTGATTTTGTAGGCTTTACAATTAAATGCGGCATTATAAATCGCATGTTGCTCTTGCTGCTTGCTGTTGCAGCAACCGTATGTAAATGTAACTTTTCACTGCAATCAGCCGCAACTCGAGGTGAATTTTACATAGTTGAATTTTACATAGCAATGCATGGACAATGTCATTGGCATGTTTCTCATCATTATAGTGCAGAAAGCGCTAATTTCCAAAATAAAAGCGTGTGTGTGTGGGTATTTGACTCTTGCTTTTGATGAATGAGTTCAAAACAATATTCGTCGTCATGTTTGGACGAGTACTAGTCTTTTTTGTCAACCCGCAGAAGACTCATGTGTGACAGTTGCCAGCAGTGAGCAGCGAGAAGTTGACGCAGTTACGTTTTACTGCGCAAACTTGCAAAGCAACTTGTACATTTCTTTCACTTTCTTTCCCAGCGCGCAGCATATCAGTAGTGCCATCTCTATTTAGCGCGTATGTATTTTAATTCGATCAAGTTAGCAACTAGAAGAGAAAAGTGAAATGGCGCACAATCGAGTGCGACAAGGGCAACATGAGCGGCAAGGGTTTTCAAAGTCAACACATGAGCTGCGATTCACTTTCGTTTTTTATGATGGTTACAAAATATTATCAACTCTCCTCCATAGACGCATTTCGTTGGACAATACGTATTTAGTATTTAATTTGCATAGTTGTCGGCAAAAAAAGTAAAAAAATGCGCCCAGAAACTCGTTTTGATTATTGTGTGTATGAATGACAACAACACGCGCGACAAAATGTCTGCATATAAAATAAATGTAGATTTTCAAGAGTTGTGTTTCTTGATTTCGATTGTACACTCGCAAACTCACAAGCTCACAAGCGCACAGATGGTTGTTGATAGTATTTGTATATTGGGCAGCGCGATCATCAGCTCTTCATTAGTAAGTTAATTTTATTAACGCTCTTTTTGTTTGACAAGTTTCCATAGCCTTAGTCTCTGTATATTTGTATGTATCGAAGTTCATTTGGTTTCTACGCTGTTTGATTTCAGTCTCGGTATTAAATTTTGTGTTAGTAGAAAGGTTTTTATCAGCTTTTTGTTTTTGTTTTTGTCTTTGTCTTCGAGCGCAGAGAGTATTACGTAAGAATTTTGATTTTAATTTGTTGGCTTTTCGTTAGTTTCGCTTTGTTTTCTATTGATTAAACATGCTCGTCGGCTCTTCGACGCCATGCTGTTTCTTTTTTTTCGGAATTTGTCAATCAACTAAATATTATGTAAGGATTTAATAAGTCTGTATGTATAAATGATTAGTTGGCATATTTTTTAGTATTAACTCTACTCATGGGATTTATTTGCATTGCGGCCAAGCCCCATAATTAATTTTTTGTTCGTCTCGAGCAAGACCTAAGTAGACTTAGACCAGATCGATTACTGGCTTTTCAGGATCGGGTGTTTAGATACATTTAATTTCTGGCTGTGACACAAATCTCACTGGTTGCTACAAATTGTATTTCAGTTTTTAAGCATGCGTTCCCACAATATTTATTAAGTGTTAATAGCTAAAAGTGTTGTTTACTTTTATTTAAATTTGTTTTGGCATAAATTCCTTTTTAAGTGATTTATTTCCTGATTGATTCATTCATTTAAACTAGTCAGTGATGAGGTGGTTTGAAATTTTAAATATTTAATTTGTGTATCAGTTAAAAGTGTTATTTTTATCGACTTCAGATATTTTTATATGTGTAAACGATCCTCAGTTAATAGCTTCGCCTGTCGATCAAACATTTTATTAAACAGTGTTCCATGTTCGGATTTGTATACGGCACAATAAAAAATTTCTATTTTCTTAAAAAGGCGATCATCAACCTTCTCTTTTTAATCGAAAAGTCCAAATTTGGTTTTTGCTTTGATCAATAAAATGGTTTTTGGGAAAACACTTGCAGACTTTCAAAAGCATACAAAAAAGCATTGGCATTGACCCATCAATGTTTCTTTTTTGGTCTTCATATGCTAAGTTTTGTTTCCTCTCTTAAATCTACCGTTGAGCCCATTATTAGTCACAAACCTTTCAAGTGACATTGGGCAACAATTTAGAAACCCAAGAAATAAGAAAGACTACCAAGGGCTTTACAGTTTGAGGGGTATTGTGTTCTCTCAGGTCCTCAATCAAGAATAAGTAAACACTGGCATTTACTTAACACAAATACAAGACGCTATGCTTTCGCATTTAACCGTTAAGCCAATAATTGTGCAGTGAAGTTACACTGGGTTATGGCAACATTGCGACACAGATACAATTCCAAGAAATTTTATAAATAAAATCACCTCGCAAATATCCGTGGCCAAGTTGTGAAGTGCCTGCGAAGCTTATAGGAAGCCAATTAACCAGTTCTTGGCAACTAATTGCCAAGTTTTGTTTATGTAAACACATCAGCTGCGCATCGCTGATTAACAGTGGCTGCTCAAACTGTTAAAAACGGTTGACAGTTTTGCGTGCACTGCGGAAGTACGTGTTGTATTGTATTTTTATTTGTGCTTATTATTGGTTCTTTTTCTTTCCGTTTGGTTACTTCTTCGTGACAAATCACAACAGCCCGCTGTATCTGAACTTTTAATTTTGAACACGCATTTATTGTCTCATATCACTTTGTTTTTGTTATTTTCATTGTGGCTGTGGTTGAGACTCTTTGGTGGCCCAGACCTCGTCGCAGTTCCGGCTGGTAAAGGCCCAAAAAGATCTCATGGCTTAAACAGCAGCCGCAGCATCAAGATAATTGAACATGAAGTGAATCAGAGGCAGGCAACTCTTGAAATCTTCTTCTGCCTTCAATGAAAACACAAATTGTACTGCGAGATAACCCCAACAACAACAACGAGAAGAGTGGTAATAACCGCGACAAATATATGACTATAAGCCGCACAGTTTTGAAAATTCAATTTTAATTTTTGTACATGACGATCGTAAAAACAAAAACAAAAAGAAACGAAACGAAAAAAAAACCAAAATCATATGTAAAACACACTCACCTTGTGCGCTGCTGATGCTGACACAGCAGATGATCAAGACGCCGAGGCTCCACATTATCATCCGCAACGGCGGCAACGGCTGCGTCGGCGTCGGCGCCGACGTCGACGTCGACGCCCGCTTCGAATTGACAGGCATCTTTTTGAGGGGGTGGGGGGGATTCACGAGATATCCAAAAGGCTTTTGTTTCTCAAGTTGGCGGCTTGTTTGTAAGTTGTAATTTTCTTGTTTTGTTTAGTGTTTAGCTTGCAATTTGTAAATTATTAGCAATTTATGTGTTTTCTCAGTATTTGCATTTGCATTTTATTATTATTATTTTCACTTTAAGCTGCCAAAAAAACAGGTTTGCATTTGCTGTATACATCAAATTAGATATATTTTTTGTTTTGGATTCAACTTTTAGCGAACAGTGCGATTGAGATACCGTTAAAACGCAATTAATAATGTTGTGATTGAATTTCTTTAATATCTCGCTGATGCAGTTGTTGTTGTTGTTGTTGCTGCTGTTTTCTTGTTTCACATTCCGAAAAGTTCAAGGCAACGTTGCGTATGACGAATATGTAGAATTGTGTGCGAGTGGCACAATCTGAATTCGGCGTGTGATAATGATGATCGTAAATTAAACCCAAGCTGCAAGATTCTAGAAGGATTGTTTTACGTTTGCGGATCTGCAGTGTGACAAAAGTACTATTTATAGTGATAGATATTTCGTTTATTGAAATCACAGTCTTTGTTTATTAACTTTGGTATTTGACTTGCATTTCATCTTTCCCCTTTTGTTTTGTCATTATCTTTGAGTGCGACTTTGACACACACACACAGAAATACAAAGTAGTCATAAATTTTCACCTGTTGCCGAAAAATTAATGGCCACATTCACCTTGAATATGTCATGCTGTCCGTGTATTTATAACAATATTGCGAATCTTCGCGATTTTTTCTGTGTGTTTACAATTAGTTATTATTTATGCTATTTCGTTTTCGCTCTTTTCTGTTGTGTACTCTGCACTTTGCTGTAGCTGTTGTCATTTCTATTTCTATTGCGAATTGATTGGAACTAATTTTTTGTTGGCGAAATACGGCAACGCTTGCGCCCAGCCCCTTGCACTGGCGTTGCCAACTCTTCGCTGGCGACCTTCGCCACGCTTTTATTTGATGTTACTTTGGTCTTTTGCAGTGTTTGCAAGTGTTTAATTAATATTTTTTAATTAATTTGCTTTAATGCATATTCTTGGCGGTTTCTAATTGGAGGTCAGACGCGCTGAGCTTTGAGAGCGGGTGAGGGGGGAACGTTTAATGTTATGCTAATGTCGCCAGCGAAGAATCTCAATGGCTATGAATGGGCTCTTAATTGGCTAACGAGTGCATTGAGGCAAAAACACACGCACGCTGGCCACACACACACACACACGCACACACACACACACGCACACACTCGCATGAGTGCGATTTGAGTGCAGTAAAACCGAAACTTGATTTCCATGCAAAGTGAAATTTTCCCCGCAGACACATGCAAGTAAAAGCGCTTGAAGACAACTTGCAGCACCACACAACAAATTCGAAATCCACAATAATAACAACAACAACAACAACAATGACAACATTGCCACAAGTAATGACCGAGTGACTGAACTGCGCTCGTTAGATGAGAGACAGAAAGCGGGAGAGAGAGAGTGAGAGGGGAGCAGGAGCAGGCAGACAGTCTCGGTCACTTTTATGACGTTCGATCCCGGCGTAATGCGAAAAGACGCGTTTTGCATACGCAAAGCAGCAAATAACGAAAACAACGCAACGCGTTAACCGACAGCCGAAAGCCGAATTACAATTTAAGCCGCGCTCTGCTTATGGAAACCGTTCGACGACCGACGACCGATCAAGCGACCAACGCGTCCATTAAGGTTGCGGCGAACGCACTTGCTCCGCTCGCATATACGGTTAATATGCATACATACTCGTATGTGTGCTTACACTCACGCACACACCTACAAAATCAGCGCCTTGGTGGGCTCGCTGCTAAAAACGCCTTTGCTCTGGCCAAGCAATCGCAGATCGCAGCTGTTGACGAACCGAGGGCAACAACCAAACGGAGACGCGTTTCGAATTGAACTAAAACCGAAGAATGGCAACGAACGGTGCGACGTCGCTACAAGCGTTTGGCCAAAACACGTTTCAAGCTCAGACAAGTGCAGCCAACTGACGGAGAGCAAGCGAGAGAATGAGCGAGGTGTAAAACAGAGCGGAAACCGGAGCGTGAGAGTGGAAGTGGGAGTGTAAGAAACAGAGAGCCGGAGAGTTGGAGCCAAGACAGCTGTTATTGTTCTTGCTGCTGGCAGGGTTGCCATATCGTCAATTTTTAAAGGTACTTCAAGATCAGCCTAAACTGTATTCATCTATGGCATCAACAAAGAGGAGCTCTGCCAGAAGTGAGCTTTAAGCTTAGTTTGTTGAAGTTTAAAAAAAACAACGAAATTCTTCAAACTTATGCTTGAACCATTGGCAACGTGTGCGTATACTTAACGCATAAGCATTCAGCTAGGATACAAACCAAATGAGTCAGGTTTTGTCAGCAAGCAGAAACGTCGTTAGAAATTCAATTTGTAAATGGCGAATAGCCAATAAGCGACTTACTTGAATTAATAATAGCAATTTGTCAACAGTATTTTGTAACATTCTGATATCTGATATGCACAAAGTATCTGTCCAATATTCAAGTATTGTAATAGTGTTATTTATATACATACTTGTACTTCTGTAACTGGCATATACGTACATAAATAGTTTGACTTGAAGTCTTTTCAAATTTGTTATTAGTTTTCGCAATGAACCCATCTTAAACTGCTGTCACAACGAACGGCATGCAATAACATAGCCAATTGCTTACATATTCGCTTATTATGTTCTAATCCAGCAGCATTTACAAAGCGAAATTCTATATGCCCTATTTCATGATAATCACACCGTCTATGTCATAGCTTTGTGTTTGTTTTGAAATATTCTGAAAATGCTTTATTTTCTTGGAGTATTCTTGAATGACATATATTGATGTATGTATGTATGTATGTATGTATTTATGTATGTTTTGAATGATGGCGCTGCATTTAGGAGTTACTGCGGCTTTTCTCCAACGACGCCGGTTATCCAAGGCATGAAGCTAGCCACATTTGTGTTGACGCCTAGAGCCTCCGTAGTGCATCGAGTTTCTCCATAGGTGACAATGCCGAATTGCACAAAGCGTTCCTTGCCGGCGTACTCGACGGGACTGCTCAGTGGGCTGCCTGATGTGCCGTGGCACAATATGCCGTTCATGTAGGTGCAGAATTGCGCTGGGTCTATTTTAATTGTAGGGTGATGCTTTTGAATGGATTCTTGGCATTTCGCGCGATCGACGTTTGCCTGAGCCACTTCACGCAGCTTATTTAATTTATCTGAATCTCGATTTTCCACGCCCCATGCAGTTAGCAGCATACTCTCCAGGGTATCCACTTTCTGCTGCAGTTCCGCATTGACAGGCAGGCAGATGGGTCTGATGTGGTCTGTTACCAAATGCATACAATAGACTCAAAATTTAAATACGAAATGCGATAACTTGCTCACCTTTGATTTCGACCTTGCGGGACAGCTTGACCAGCGCTATATCATTTGGATGCACTGAATGCCTAAAGTCTGGATGTATAATCACTTCGTCGACGCCAATATCCTCAACTGCTGGCAAACATTTCTCCTTGTTGTCGTATGTGCGGCAATCCAGATCTGTAGAGCGATCGTGTTCGCCCAGGCGCACTAATTTACTGCAATATGGAGAAACAGGTTGTTCAAACTTCTTGATGCCTGCAGAGATTATATGTATACTTACACTTCGAAGCCACTCACACAATGCCCAGCGGTGAGCACAAATTCTAGAGCGAACATTTTAGTTGCAATCAGCATTTCTCTATATCTTGTTACGATTTCGTTTGCTACTTACGGTCGCTAATCAGGGTTCCTGTGCATGCGATTCGTTCTTCGTCTTTGATGACAATCTTCAGTAGTGCCATCCAAGGCCTAGAGCCAAGATTTACTTCATTGTTGTTCAGGGCTAAGTCCTTCTTATCAAACACACCGCACTCGTGTTTTTGCAATTCGCGCAATCCCTCCTGACTAAGCTCTATTTGGAGAGTTCAATGAAATCTGACTTTTGTAAAAAGAAAAGCGTACTCACCCGCAGCAGATCCAAATGCTATGCAGCCTACAAGTAGAAGACAGCTAAGAGGTGCAATCGACGTCATGTTGAATTCGCGACTGCTGTGTCTAAGCAATGGTAGGTGCATTATATAGCGGTCAGCGGCGTGATGCTATATATAATGCATTTTGATGTGCCTTAGTATACATTGCAAGTAAACCGGTATTAAGATTCAATTCTTATCTGTTAGGGCAATAGCCATATATTGCACTGACCACCCACACTGCTGCCATCTGTTGGCAAGTGGATACATTGCTTGCGAATTGGTGCGTCATCTAGCGGTCATGGCAAGGAGAAAACGGTTAGTCTGTTCAGCAACCATAAATTATACACTTTCCGAAGAGATTGTTACTTTTCAGCAAAGTCTGCAACGCCACAAGATTTCAATGGGGAATGACAATGAAGAAAGAAGAAGAAATAATGAAATGATGAAATGATGGATATATACAAATATTTTGTTATTTATTTAATAATATATATTGCATTAAATATATAAAATAATAAACGAACTGCATCAATATATACGATTTCTCACAATGAAGTCTATAAACTGGATTATCATGAATTAAATATTAAATATACAAAGTAATGAACGAACGATTTCTCAGAATGCAGTCTATAAAAAGAATTATCAGGGATTATACGTAATTAAGTCGATAAAAATGTTGGCTTAATGACAAGTATTCATGTTATTTTTTATAGAGCATTCTTAGTGAATAGCCAGCATATGGAGTGTCGCAAATAAATACCAGTTGCTCATTCGATGACAAACGATGAATCGAATTTAAGCAAACAATGGCAAACACTTGAATTTGAGCCGCATTGTTTTGCGCCCGAGGCCTGTAACCTTGAAAAGACCGGCAGTGGGAGTAGCCAGTATTCTTTAAGAGAAACGAGGGAGAGAGAGCAAGGGAGAGAGACAGGTGAAAGAACTCAGGTGCACGATGTGAGGCGGATACGCTTCTCGAATGGCAGATGTGATCGCGTGGGTGCAGTGAAAGAACAACAGGAAACATTTGCGAATGTGTTTAAACAATTGCTAAATTGATAAGCCCTCACTCTACCGGATATAAAATTCTGCCCGGCTATAAAGCTGCCACGTCTGCTGTGCAGCAATCAATCATTTTGACAAGAGTGAAATGTGAACATACCCAAAATTCAACTCAATAACCGCATAGATATGAAACTACTGCTTCGAAGCAGACGAACGGCGAGAAAGCCCAACGACAATGAGTTCAATTCTTTAACGTTCACAACAGCGAGAACGTCCACCATTGGATCAGGTCAAGAGACGAGGCCCTCTATCGGCGCAAAGATTAGCACGGCGACAACTGAACGACAACAAAATGCTAAAGCGTACCCGGATCACACTACTGCAAACATTTGAATCAGCTAAATTTGGCTTGGATTGGATTTCCCAGATGAACTAAATGTATGTGCTTGTACAATCAGTGTTAGAATAAAGTGAAACTAGGTTGCACGAGTAAAACTGCTGGGAATTACCAGCTCTTGGTTCATGACAAACGGCGGAAATCCCACAACAAGTTGTTTGTATATATTTTCCTTACTGATATAGGAAGCTGCAGCGTGTAATCAATAAACAACTTGATTTTTATGCTTTACAGTATATGCATAATTGCGGCAAACGGGTTCTCTAGATTTCACAGAAGTAATCAGAAAATGCAATTGACAGCTTTATACCCTGTAGCGCTACCTAGATTCTTGAAAACGAATTTAAAATAGTTGCACTTCTTAGAACAAACCACATTTGTTTATACATCTTTATTTCCATAGTATGTAGACTGATTATTAAAATAAGTTTACAATTTAACCGGGTGCTGCCTATGTGCGCAATTGATTGCAGCGATAAATACTTAAGCCGTAGACATTACAAGCTATGCACTTAGATCTAGTTAGCCGTCTAATGTTTCACTGCATGAGTCGTCTCGGGTGCAAGTAGAAGGAGCCAGGATCGTCGTTCTGCTGGTAGATGGCGCTCATGACGATCAGCAGGCTGGCAGCGGCGAGGGCGCGTACTACGAAATCAAAGGCGCGCTTGTATTCTGTCATCGTTCGCTTCGAGTGTGTAATTGTGACTCTGTGTATGCACTTATGGAAAGTAGATAACAAACTAACTGGGCAGCGCTCTGGAGGCAAGACTTTTATTGCAAGCGCTGACTGTGATCGACTGTGTTCTGTGTTTTGCCCACATTGCGAGCGGCTACTCCCGAGATTGACGTGGAGAAAAACCCGAACATTCCGATCAAATGCTGTCGCTCTTAAGCTGTGCGCGGTGCAGCTCGTAGCTCTGAGGCTCTGAGGCTTTGAGCCTCTGGAGCTCTGCAGTTGAGCAGTGCCTCAGTTTCGAATCAGAATCAAACACTCGACAGTCATACAAATTTGTTTTCGTCTCACTTATTTTTGGCATCCGCGCGCTACGTGCGCTGACTCACAAATCGCAGACAAATCGAAATTGCTGCGCAAAATTACAATTGTTCTCGCTTGAGTAGCTTCTGGATGTCGTCACTCACGTTCACACACACACACACACACACACACGTCTCTTGTCTTTTGGTCTGATTACGTTGCAATTAGCTGCGATTAGTGCAAATTGTTGTATTTGAATCGCGTTTAAACCGGGCATAAATTATTTTCCATAAACCTGTCGAAATAAGTACTACTTGAAGTCAACTGTTTAGAACAAGTAGTTGCCACTTACCTCACGTAACGCTGGAAGCTGCGTGTGTGGCATAAATTTGAAATTTTGCCAAGGAAACGCTGTGGCAGCTGCAGCATTTGCAGCGCGGAAATCAACAGCAATTGTCTCAATACTGGCATCTCGTTGCGTTGTGGCCTCTGCAAGGCTTCGCCTCAAACTAAACTCGAGTTATAGTGCAACGAGGCTCAGGTAGGACAGCTGTATCCGGCTGGCCAGGTAGCTCAGCAGGGATTGCATTGATGCTACTGCACTTGGGGTTGAGGCATTGAGCTAGGTTACAGAAAATCTATGACAGTTTCGAGTATGGTATTTTTTCTGTATTTTTGCGAGCGACACTGACTGAGTAGAACTATGTATTTGGCTTAGACTAATTTGTGCTTCAACTAAGTGTAATTTAAACGTTCATGGTCTCCTGCAGCTGGGCCAGGCGCTGCGCATTGGTCAGTTTCCAGGTGACACAGGACAAGGATGTGATGAAGAAGCCGATGCCTGCGAACAGCGTCGATTAGTCGTGTTTATCTCAGCGCAATGCACTTGGCTTACCCATCAGTAGAATCGCCTCGGACGTTTCGTCCTGCCACGCCTTTGAGACCACGCAGAGCAGTATGAAGCCGCTGAGCAGGCAGAAGGAACCGATGACGACGGCCAACGTGATGAGAATGATGACGGGATCCGGTTCCTGCAGTGTCCTGTATGGAAAGAGCCTGTGGCAGAGCGAATCCTTCTTGGGGCAGTTGCTGGGCGCACTGCAAACAGCAACAGAGAAATCAAACTGCAGCTCTCGATGTGCTGCTGACTAGAAATACAGACCAAGACTCGGCGTACGTCGGCAGAATGGGGGCACCTCTATACTCCATGACGCTGCTCGTTGCACTGCCACACATTTGGCGGCAGCATCCACACCAATCGCGCCTTTGGGGTAGTCTGCGGGCTGCAGCTTCCAAATGTCTGCGCACTGACAGATGTCGGGAATAAGGCGCGTTTATGCATTTGTCGAGCCAGCTGATGCGACGCGTGGCGCGTTGCCCGTGCTAAATATAGCCGCATAGGAAGTGGCAGATTGAGAGTGCCGGCAACGGAACTAAACAGCAATGCTGCTTGCTATATTTAGCCTCGAGTGCCTATTGACTTTGCGGCAAGTTCAACGATCTCTCTATCGCTGCAATTGCGCTCAATGCCCAGAACGATCTTCACATGATATAGGTATAAAAGATGTTATATGTGTGCTGCTATTGATTTTATTCTACTGCAAAGAGGCGCAACTTGTAGTTTCGCTTAGGATATTATGAAATTCATTTGGTTGCGAGCTTGTAAGCGATCCAGGGAATATAGCTGTCCACCTTGGTGTAGACACCCGGACTGCCGTCACCACAGTTTCTGGAGCCAAAGCTAACGACTCCGAACTCCACGAATCGTTGCCTGTGGTTCATAAGCTCCACATATGACAGTGGACCGCCCGAGTCGCCGGTGCAGGAATCTCTTCCGGTCTGGCCGGCGCACAGTTGGGTGGCAACGATTTGTCTCCGATAGGAATTCTGGCACTCTTGTTTATTCCTGGTCTGAACAATGGTTTCCAGCGGCACATCAGAAAAGGAGGTGACTTCGGTCTTGCCCCAGCCAGTCACATGGAACACATTCATCGCATTCACACGTGCTTGCAGAGTCTCGTCCACGGGCAAACAAATTGGCCGAATGCTTTCTGCGAAACGTAAACCAAATGAAATGTTAACCAGTTGAGCGGTTCATCGCTGACGAACACACCTTTGAATTCGAGATCTCGCGCCAGTTTTATCAGCGCAATGTCGTGGTGTCCGGAGCTTCGTGAGTACTTCTCGTGCACGTAGACTTGATCAGCCTCGATGTCCTCGACTGGGGGCGCACACTTGAGCCTGCCTCTGTACGGAGTACAATCTGGTTGCTCGCTTATTTTGTGTTCTCCAAGACGCACCGATATTCTGCAGTTGGACAGATTCGAACACTGTGGAAATGATCAATAATTTGTAAAACCGCAGAGACTTACAGCGTGTGAAAGTCGAAGCAATGCGCAGCAGTCAGTATAAAACCTGATTATAGAGAGCATTGCGATTAACAATTTAAACTCGAGGTCGTTTGCAATATTTACTCACGTTTGTTTATTACAGTTCCGCCACATTTAAAGCTGTCTTCATTGAATTCGTCTCTCATGTAAAGCAGAACCATCCATGGTCTGGACATCAGGCCAATCTCATTGCCTCCGACTGCTTTCGATTGTCCGAATTCGCCGCAATGATGGGTTTTTAATTCAGCAATTACAGGTGCCGTTTTTTCTTCATGCTCGCAGCACACAAAACCCTGAAAGAGTTACATAACATATACAGAATGTCTTCACACAAAAAAGGAATTTGTAAAGCACGCAACTTGTTTGTGAACAGGACATCTAGAACTGCTGATGTACACTTGCTCTTCCGGTGTATAGGGTGTTACATTGACACTCCGAGCCCTTAGATTGTTCAGTTTCGTACAGGTTCTTATCGGCACACAATATCCTGGCTTGCCATCATTCCGCAAACATATATCATCCGCTGAACGGGTAGAATTGTAAAAGGAAGAAACCATTTGAAATTTCACTTTACTGATGCTTGATTCTGCATTATACCTTTCCTTTCAACGGGGGCAAGCGTGAGCGCGGAGTTCGCGCTCAGGGCGATAATTAGCAACGCGATTATGTACATTGCGGTTGGCGTTCTGAGACCGAACTGAAATTCTGAGCAGCGAAATTAATTTATATTAATGTTGTACATAAGCAAGCTGCGCTTATCAAAAATGTTTGCATGCTTCAGCTGTTGTGATGCACAGGAAAGCAGCTTTATACCCTATAATATATAAGTTGCTCATAATATAAAAGTTGGAAGCATACTCGTACACAACAAAAGCAGTTAGACATATATTCGTGTGCCAATATTAAATAATTTGTATACATGTATTTATACCATGTACCTATAGGTGCAAAAATATATTAAGTTCGTTCGAATGTATGTAACAGATGGAAGGAAACGTCGCAGACCACATGTTGTCCGTATGTCTGTTTGTCCGTCTGTCCGTCCGTCCGTCTGTCCGTATGAACACCTAGATTTCAGAGATGGTAAGAGCTAGAGTAACAAAACTTTGGATTTAGGTTTAATATGCAACTACGCAGATCAAGTTTATGTTTTTTTCCTCCCCCGCCCTTCCCTTCGCCTACAAACCGCAAGAAACTCAGGGATCCGTGGAGCTAGAAAGTTATTTTGTTTGCAGTATGTAGATATTTATAATATGAATCGAAATCCAAAAGATGGTTCAAATCGAATAAAAACTAGCTTTGTTATAAGCGATAGAAGTTTGACATACGCAAAGCAAGCGCAACAACAACAACAACAGCAAGAACAACAAGCATTAGTCTTCTAGCGTATTGCATGCATACACACATACAGATTTGCTTGTATGTGTGTATGATTGCATATTCGAACAACAAAGCTCGACTGCTGGTTTTGCAATGAAATGATATGAATGTCGTTTGATGTGATCTCTAAATTGGCTGTATTTTAGTATACGGCGACGACAATTTCACATATATTTGTTTTAAATTTGATTTTGCCAAAAGGGACGTGGTATATCACAGTCGGGCTAGCTCGACTCTAACCGCTCTCACTTGTTTTTTAATGCCTATGGGAATTTCTTGTTTTGTAATCACACTAATCGAGAGTAGGAATATATTTTAGATTGCAGGTTCTTTTTATTGATTTTATATATTTCCGTGTATATATAAATATTTGCGATTACATTTATAGTGCAGTGCTTAAATTGTGTTTACATTAGATTGCATTGATTTGCAATATTTAGGAAAAAATATGTTTATATATTATAGTAAGCAGTTGCTTGTTTATAAGACGCTACTTGGTGGCTATTTTGTAGGCGATCCAGCGCATATAGCTGCCGACTTTCGTGTATACGCCTGGATGATGATCACCACATTTGGGCGAGCCGAAGCTCGTGATGCCGAACTGTACAAACCGCTGGACGCCGTTGTACAGTTCGGTCACATGGCTCAAGGGGCCGCCGGAATCGCCGCTGCACGAGTCGTGTCTAACGTCGCCGGCACACAGCAGGCTGGTCGTGAGCGGCGAAATGCCATTGAAGGAGTTATAGCAGTCTGTCATATTCAAGTTGGGTACGATGGTCTCGGTCAGCAAAGTAGATGGCACATTGGGTCTAACGTGTCCCCAGCCGGCGACGAAGAATTTGTCCATAGTTGTGGCTAATTCCTGCAGCGTTTCATTCACTGGCAAACAAATCGGCCTCACGCTGTCTACATAGGTATTCAAATGTAGTAAACAGCTTTGTTGCAACTTGCCCACTTACTTGTGAAGACTACGTCTTGCGGCAACTTAATGAGCGCTATGTCGTGGGCTAGAGCTCGCTTGAAAAACTCTTCATGCTGGAAGATCTGACCGCGTTGAATATGCACAACCCGCGGTGCACAGACCATTCTGCCCCTCTTCACCTTGCAGTCCGGCTCCGTGAGCAGATTATGCTCGCCCAAACGCATTGAATGCCTGCAATAGAACGCGTTTAGTTCGCTAACCAACTGAAATTGTTCTGGCACTCACAGTGTTCGGCCGTTAAAGCAGTGTGCCGCAGTCAAAACGTAACCTGCATGACAAATTTAGAAGTCAGAAGTCAGTATAATTGGCGCATTACTCACGCTTGTGGATTAGCGTGCCGCCGCACATGTGAGTGGTCGAGTTGTTGTTGATGGTGAGATAAACCATCCAGGGCCGCGACATTAGCTCAACCTCGCTTCCGCCAAAGGTTTTGGCAAAGCTGAACACGCCGCACTCCTGATCCCGCAGCATTTGAAGTCCTTCCGCCACCTTCTCATCGTCCTCGCAGCACACCAGTTCCTTCAATATCCCAAATAACTATTAGCTGATTGACAAGCAATCATCGGTTAGTGGATGCTACCTTACTGCCTGGACAGACGGAATTTAAAATGTAGGTTATCTCTTCCGGCGTATAGGAATTTCGCAGCCTTCGCTGTTTGATCATGTTGCTGATTTTTGGACATTGGCTTTTGCGCATACAGTAGCCAGGCTTGCCATCGCCTCTGGTGCAGCTCACGTCCTGGCCAAGAGACAGCTGGAGAGTCGTCGCCAGCGTCAGAGCAAATATCAATAGACTGGCCCTCATTGTTGCGAAATGCCAACTGAAAGAACCACCAAGTTGATTATGTTTTTGAGTGCTGTTGGGAAGCCGGTCTCATATCAAGTTTCATTTCTGATTTTCATTGTAGAAAATTCAAAAGGTCTTACGACTGCGACTTATGATCTGTTATTTTGTCTGTCTGTCTGTCTGTTCATCTGGTATTCTGTTCCAAGATAATCTTATTGTAATCGCTGTCAACTGTGGTACTTAAATATTTCGTACATTATCAATTATAAATACAGTCTAACGTCAATAATTGCACTCACATCGAGAATATTCTTGGCTTAACTTTAACTATCTAATGGTGCACTTTTCAATCACAATCGACCTTACAATATTATTTGAACTTGCAATTATTCTTTGCAGTCGATATCCAAAAAAAGCGACCGAAACGTTTGAAAATAAATATGAACTGAAAAGTTGTACAACTTTGAAGGTCCATTATAGAATCTAGCTTCCATTGTCGAGATTCGACTATAACTCTGTAATATATATAATGTATACATATATTACTGATAAAGCGCAATGCACGAATCAAGCAAATACATGTAAATTGCTCTACTGCTTTGCTAGTAATGTTATCACTTATAGTTAACACACTCAATGCCAAGCTTAATGTTAACTATGGGAATTCCAGATGGCGCTCTCTGAACTGTGCTTCCGGGTGGCGCTTGCACGAGCCAACAATGTGGAATAGCGAAGCGACTCGCTGCTGCTGCAGTGTAGGGCAGTTGTCATTGCGGCAATAAACAATTATTAACATTGTTGCACTCGGCGCAGACGATTCGCAGCACATTACTGCCACATGAGAGGGATTTTCAATTCGAAGTCGAGGGTGGCCAGCGGCAAGTGGCAAGGCGACAAGGAGGCAAGGAGGCAAGGAGGCACGTCCACAGTGTCGGCATGTCGTCGCCTTAGTTACATTGTAAAACGTTTTATTGTCGCTGGCAGCTGGCGACGATTTGTAGCTGCCCCAGCTCCTCAACATCAGCTTCAGCTTCAGGTTCAGCTTCAATTTCAACTTCAACGGCAGCCCGCCCCTTCTGCTTAACTGGGGAAGGTGTTTGCCGGCGGCACGACGCTCTCAGTTGACGACAACTGTTATGCTTATCGGATGCTTTGTGAATACGAATTTGGTCAATGAAGCGCTGAGTGCTGACTCGCGACTGCGCCAGCGACTGCTGTGTGGCAAATTGCTGTCGATTGTCAGGCCCGGTCTCGGGTTCGGATTCTGGACGTAACTCACTGGTGGGCGTAGGTGCCAACTGCCGTAAAGCCACTCGCAAAGTTTGTCCATAAGATAGACTCCAGCGGAGTACGGTGGTCGACGAATACACGACTGCCAAATACCTGCTCTGCAGTGATGCAAGTTAGTGTTCAGTGGACCCAGCAGTTGGGTGCTGCAAGTCGGGATGGTTCTCGGTGGCAGCGAGTGCAGGGTGCGGGAATTGTACACATATAAAGAAAAAAAGAAAATGGCCAGCGGCAAATGGACAAACTTCGGTGTGATTAAATCGAGCGTTGAGGCGGGGGCGGGGCGGGAGGTAGGGTTATGGTGCGGGGCGCAGCGAGGGGTTGAAAATCTTATCGCCGCACAAGAACTCGTTTCGTTTTAGTGCCGCAATCAGCGCTGCTCACTTGCAATGGCCGGGCAAATATTTTACTTTTACTCTTTCGCCTCGGCCAACTTGCTTGCGAAGGGGGCGGGATGGGGGCGGTGGTGGTGTAGCAGTTCGGGGAGTTGGCTAATGCGCTGCGGAAAGTGTGCCACGAGCATAAAGCGCCGAAAGACGCTGACAACGGAATCAAACACAAAAGAGAATAAGCCAACAGACACGCCGTCAAGCCAAATGGGGGGCCCAACAAAGGCGACGGGGAAAGGCAGGCCAGTTGGGGGGTGGGAGGTATGGGGGGAGGCGTCTTCTGTCCGGCTGCCAACAAAGTTAAAATTAAATTAGCGCATTCGCCGTCGTTGTTGTATTCTTGCGACTAGCAGAAAGGTATTCGTATCCGCACTTGCAGCCTTCCACACTCAGTCCCAGTATTGTTGTCTCGCTCTGGCGCTCGGCCGCTCGGGCGCTCGCTTAGTCGCTGTCAGTGTCACTGGCGCTACTTAGCCAAATTAAAATGGCCGAGAACTTTTCTGTTTTTTAGCAACTCACATTTATGCTTGTTTAAGCAAATGCCGTGTTATCACTCGACTCTGCATCCAGCTCCAGTTGAATTCCCTCTCCCTCCCTCCCTCTCTCTCTCTCTCTCTCTCTCTTTCTCTGGTCTGACGGCGAAAGGATAATGCGCGTAATTGTTGTCCGTGCCCGGCAATTGGCATAAAAAGTGCGGCCATAAAAAGCAATGCAAAGCAAAGCAGAGCTTGGCAAACTGTTATTCGCCGGCGTCTCCACGCTTCCCACTTTCAATATTTACACTCAAGCAAACGCCAATCCAATTGTGAATTCTGCTACAAAAAACGCAGCGATTAATCTAAAATTTCATAAGTGCTTGTGACTTACTCGCATTGTTATTAAACACAGCCACATGTCGATTTCATAATTAAGTGGATTTTGTTTTTGATTTCCTATTTGCTTTGCTTGCCATTTGACCCTTTAATTAATTCCCAGTGGGCAAAAGCACATTCAGCCTGTGTGCTGCAGAGCAGCTGGGAAATTGTTTGCGCTCGTGCTACAACTTTCACTCTCAATCTCCGAGCGCCACTCGACACATATCCGTCAGGCCATCCCTGCACTTGGCCACTGCAGATGGCTCCGATAAAGCCATCGTCAGCCAGAGCAAACATTCAAGTCGTCGAGTGAGCTCGATATGTTGCGGCATATGGCCAGAGCGGAGAAGCACATTTTTATGCTTTGCATTGCGCAAACATCCGCACCATGGAGATGCCTTCCACATGCAAACTACTATAAGTGTGTGGTAGATGAAAGCTGAAAGTCGTCTATTAGCACACTCTGCAATATTCATTGATTTCGCTGGAGTGCCAAACCTTTGGCTTGCTCTTGACTCTATCGCAATTGCTGCATTGATTAGCTGCGCTTTTAAACTGCATTAAGTCGCATAGTGCTGAACTTTTTAAATGATTAGTTAACTTCACAATAATGCTTATATTTAATGAACTGTTGACGCAATTAGTTTTCAGTAATAACTAATTAGTTTTAATACTCGCGAGTATCATCAGTTTACATTATGGGTTCCATTTGTCGGCATTCAAAACTAGATCTCAGATACACTAGCTTATTTTGTCAATTAATTATAAATATTGGCTAATCAGCTGGCAAATACGCGTACAATATTAAGGTCTAGCTTCTTTAAACAAAGCTGAAATGCCCAAGGTCAACGCTAATAAAACAAAATAAAAACACGAACAAAAATGATGTACGAAAACCTCGGAATAATGGCGTCTCTTTAGCTGAATATTCAGCTTAACAATAAAGTACAAGAATTCATTTCAACTTTAGAGAAAACAAAAAATGATCATACTTTGTTTTAAGGAGCTTAGCCGCAAGAATGTCTACAAGGGTTGTTCAACTTCTTTGACTCTAGTAAGCATAATGTGTAAACATAATATGCTGCTTTATATAATATATATTTTCATCACAACTTAAAATTTTGTAATAATTGCATGCATGCTAAGACTTAATTGCCTATAACTTAAATGGACAAAATAAGCAGCAGAAATCTATTAATAACTACACCTGGTAATCTATTGTATCGCTTTTTTTTTTTGTCAATTATTTGCTTAGAATGCTAATAAACCAACCAAGCAAATACAAAATTTAACTACATCTTAATTAAACAAATGAGTTTCTCATATGCATCTTTTTATTTCCACTGCAACTTTTTTAATAATTCCATGCACTCTAAATTTTTATTGCATACAAGATGGAAAAATTAGCAGTCAAAACTTCTAATACATATTATTCTATTTGACGACGAGACTCTCGCTTATTTGTCATTTGTTTACAAAGCAAGCAAATACTTAATTTAAATCCAGCTTAATTAAACAAATCAGACTATTAACTCTCATACATATCTTTTAATATCCAATTCAAATTATTAAATTCTTCCATGCTAAGGTTTTATTGCATAGATGTTAAAAGGTAAAGTATCAGATGAAATATATTAATACCACACCAACTAATATATTCAGTTTAGTAACTTTCAAAGATTGCAAATACAATATTCAAGTCAAGCTTAATTAAACAAATCTCATATTTTACTTTCCTTCCCAACTTTAAACTCTCAAAAAATTGAGCATGCATGCTAAGATTTGATTGCCTACAACTTAAATGGACAAAGTAGCAGTAGAAATCTATTAATAACTACACCTGGTAATATATTGTCTCGGAAAAAGTAGCAGTAGAAATCTATTAATAACTAACTGGTAATCTATTGTCTCGCTTTTTTTTGTCAATTATTTGCTTAGAATGCTAATAAACCAAACTACAAACTACATTTTAATTAAACAAATGAGTTTCTCATATGTATCTTTTTATTTCCACTGCAACTTTTTTAATAATTCCATGCACTCTAAATTTTTATTGCATACAAGATGGAAAAATTAGCAGTCAAAACTTCTAATACATATTATTCTATTTGACGACGAGACTCTCGCTTATTTGTCATTTGTTTACAAAGCAAGCAAATACTTAATTTAAATCCAGCTTAATTAAACAAATCAGACTATTAACTCTCATATATATCTTTTAATATCCAATTCAAATTATTAAATTCTTTCATGCTAAGGTTTTATTGCATAGAAGTTAAAAGGAAAAGTATCAGATGAAATCTATTAATACTACACCTGCTAATATATATAGTATGGTAACTTTGCTTTCAAAATTTGACGCTCGTTTTTTAAGTCAAAGATTGCAAATACAATATTCAAGTCAAGCTTAATTAAACAAATCTCATATTTTACTTTCCTTCCCGACTTCAAACTCTCAAAAAATTGAGCATGCATGCTAAGATTTGATTGCAGACAAGCTAGATGGCAAACGTAGCAGTAGTATATTCTACAATATTCTATTTCTTATCTACGCTTTAAAAATAAGTTATTGCACACCATCAAAATAAATAAGTAGTGCAGTCAAGTGTGAGTCGTGTGCCAAATTAATGCACACTTAGTTGCACGTCGTCCTCACTAAATTGCCGAGAGGCTTCGCTTTAAAAAGACTAGTGCTATTTTCCATTTAAAATTTGATTTGTTTGCTTGAGAGTTCCATCAATTCACGTTGTCTTGCGAAATTGCCAAGTAAGTGGGTGATTCTTTCACAGACACAGACACAGACACACAGGCACAGCAGCATGTATGTGTGTGTGTGTGTGTGTGCGTGTCTAACACGGTACATCAAAAATATTGCCATGAAATATGTCAAGACAAACTCAAAATATATACCGCAAGCCATGCAGGGAGTTGGGAGCAGAGCTTGGCAGCTGACTGACATCGATTGACATATGCAGCTGGCAAGACTGGGAGAGCGGGAACGGGAACGGTAACCAGGCAGGGGCCAAGGTACAGGTCCAGGGCACGAGCTTGAGCAGCGCCAGGATAATGAAAAATATTTCCATATTGCAAATAAAGTCATTTCAGCTGGCAGACAAAACACGGCAAGCCAAGCAACGTTGAGTCGCAGTGCCAACCCTTGTCAAAAATCATGAACATTGTCAGCCCTTGCTTTGCGTGCCCCCGTCCCGCTCACCGCGCCCCGCTGTCGCCCTCCAGCTACCCAGGGGGCACCTGAGCAGCTTGTTTTTGCAGCCAGAGCAGAGCATATTTCAATTTGCGAAGACGCTGGCAGCCAAGGCACGAGTTGGGCCAACATTCAGCTCTATCTTGGCAGTTGCCGAAAAGCCAACTAGTTGCGAGGGTTGCCAGCTGCGTGCAATGTGAGGCGCTTGCATCACATGGCTGGCAACTTGTGCGGCGCCCCTCGAGCTGTTTCAGCTGCTGCTGCTGCTGCTTTGTTCGTGTTAAAAGTTTATGCAAATTCATTTCAAGTTTGCGCCCGGCTAGCTGCTGCATTGCCTTCCTTCGTCCGGCGTCCTGCGTCCGGCGTCCTTTGTCGTCGTCATCAGCATCATCATCGTCTCAAGAACATTATCTGATGCCTGATGTCTTGCTTAGGTTGAGGTTGAGCGACCTTAAGCCGCAGAGGTTTGCGTCCATGTTGACGTTATGCTGCCATTGCATACATTTGGGCGCGCTGCTATGGACATCGGGGCGAGATGAAGTTGTTGTAGTTGGCCGCAAGTGTCGGCATTCGCATTATTACAATTATTACGTTGATGTGCACAGCTTCAGTTTGCGGCAGGGCGTGGTGTGGCATGGCGCAACGTAGCAATTGCCGAACTCCAACTCGAACACTGGGCTCTGTTTTCTCTGCACTGTGCTTGGCCTGCTGCAGCCTGTTTGCATATTTGCGGTCCGGTGTGCGGTTGCAGGAGTCAGTTCGCTGTTTGCTATAGCTGTTGTGTGATGCTGACTTGCTGAGTGCACTTCAGTGCACTGCACTGCGCTGCACTGTGTGCGCTGTGTGTATATCTCTGTGTTCATTGTTGTGCAACGTGGCGTATACGCAATTTGCCATATTGGTCAATATTATGCGAAGTTACGCGCAATTTCGTGGTCGTCGCTGCCATTAGCTTTGACTCCGCACCATAGACATTAAATGCAGCAATCAGCGCCAAAAGACAGCACTACAATGTGTGCTAAAAGCTACTTGGCCACTGTTGCCAATGTCGGGCAATTGCAAACTGCACTTCACTCACAATTAGTTGGCTGCTGTCCACGCTGCTTGACAGCTTCGCCGACTCTGGTTCTCTCTCTGTTTAATTAATGACAGCGCTGTCGAATGCAAACATGGAAACAGCATTCATGCATCAATATGCCTGACTTTTAATTACAAGTGGGTGGCAGGCAGGTGATGGCAGTGGTGCAAGTGGTGCAAGTGGTGTGGCTGGGCATGTTGGCAAAGTTTTGACTGGCACAAACAATGGCCGGGCACTTGAGACTTGTTTTCTTTGTTTCATGTGCACCCAAGCGCCTCCGCCTTTGCATTAGCCTTCGGTTGCCTTTTGCACAGTTGCCTTGCATCTCCGTTGTTGCCCAGCACGTGCAACCCTTGGCTGCGGCAACTCGGCGCTAGGAGCTGGGAAACTTGATTAAATTTCACTCGGTCTCACAATCAGTGGCACTCGAGAAGCTCCAAGCATAAACCACGCTCGTTTAATTTCAACTCAAAGTCTAAGCAGTAACAAGAGCCAATTCAATAAAAATTAAAAAAGAAGCGATGCCAAGGATGTAAGCGGATGTAGTAGGATGCCGCCCGAAAAGGACGCAGCAATCACAGGCAGGAGCGGGCAAATAAACTTGAAGAAAATTAAAAGTGGCAACCGAGCTGGCGAGACGCTGCCACAGCCGGAGTTCGAGATGGAGATGGAGACGGAGATGGAGATGGAGCGAGCACACCAAGCAGTCGAGGGGCAAGGGGCTAGGGGCAAGGAGCAAGCAGCGAACTCAACAAGCAAGTTGGCGAGCAACTTTTTGGGTTGGGGTGGAAACGTATCGACTTAATTGAACAAATCGCAGTAAACGAGCCGTAAATTTTTAATATGTTTCGGTTTGCGCAAATAAAAGCTGACGTAAACTTCTTTGGACTGCGCCCTAAATCAAATGGAAATGCGGCGTAGCATCAACTGCAAATTAATAAATTAAATGAAGAAACAAAACGAAATTACAACGAAAGCAAATCCATTTAATTAGCAGATCTTCCACCCTTCCACCCTTCCACTCCCCCCGTCCTACTCTACTTAATTACTTGTGGCTGCCCAGCTGCCCAGCTGCTGCTGTTGCTGTGGCTACATTTTGACTGATTAAAACGCAAAGCAAATCCAAAAGTCCGCTCCAGGTTTTCTCAACTTTAAGCTTTGACATTTTGACAGTGGCCGTGCGGAGGGGGTGAGGGGTCTGCAAAAATATTTTCTTTGCTCAGTCTAGCGCAAGTCGATGTGTCTGGACCCTGGACGCTGGCTCCTGGATCCTGCAGCGTCCGACCGCTGCTCCAGTATTTACTCTCATTTAGCTGTTTAGCCAAGTCGAGGCTTCAAGTGTTAATTCAACCAGCTGCCCAGACATCTGCCCAGACTGTCAGCCACGCTCTCTGTTTGGCTCAGACAGTCCAGCCTGGTTGTTGTGTTAGTTTGCATTGAAGACATCCTGCCCAGTGAGTGGCTTAGGTTCCTTCGATTAGACCTCCAGCTTTTCAGTTAGTGTCAGTTTGTATCAAGTATTTGCCCTTCCGCTTACTGCAAAGATGAGCGGGTATTTCGCTTGACAACACAACTTATCGAATTGGGATTGCTATTATTACAAATTCTCGTTCAAGTTCAATGTCACAAGATATCGAACCCAACTCAGAAAACAGACGGCAACTTAAAGAGACACTTCCCACAGTGGGAGGTGGTAAATACTGCAGCACGAGTTGAGTTTACGTAAAAGCTGCACCTCAAACTCGCTACTGAAATTGTAATTACATTAACAAATTAACTAACTGCATAGCATGAGAAAGTTTCTTATTACTAATTACATAGTATTCTAATATGTACACAGCAAAGTTAGTTAGTTTCTTATGTTACTCAACATTCAAACAGAAACACACACATGCACAACTGAGCACGGTTGGCCATCTTTGTGAAGATCTGCCGTTTTACCATGCCCACTTAACAGAACTCGCTCAATTTCTCTTGCTCTCGCACATGATTAACAGATGTTCAACAGTTATTTAACAGCAGCTCACTCTGCTAATGCTTTACTCAACTGCATAGCTGTCTACTGTCAATTATTTGAACATTTAGAATGCAAGAAAGCTGGCAAAACAAACAAATCACAAAACCATGTTCCTATAATGCGTTGTTATCCTAAATTTCAACTAAAACTAGTCTGCTGTATTTAGCAAACTCTAAAGTAAATAAATAATATTAAAAACTATTAATATATTTAAAACATACAGGACTTATAAATACATTAAATGCACATGCATTTCTGTGGACACCACGTACGGACTTTTATTGAATAAAAGTGAGTTAGTTGAGTTATTGGTTATTGCACAGCCCGCAATTAACTTTGGCTTGTGCGAATGATTAAGGAGTTGAGTTAGGAGTCTAAAATAGAGCAAGCTTGCCGCCCCAACAGATGCAAGCACATGCTGCCAATTTATGGATAACCAGCTAAAAAAAGAAGGAAGCCAAATGGGGGCGTAAAAGAGGGCGAGGCTTCCACAGGCAGTCGAGTCAGATCATTAATCAAGTAATCTGCTGCAAATCTTGCACATACTTGTACTCGTACTCTCTCGTATTTGACTTGAACTTAAATGCTTAGCGCAGCTCAAATGCCAGTCAGCAGAGCTAAAACAAGGGACCCGAGAAAAAAGAGGAACGGAAAGCGGAAACGGAAGTGTAACCAGAGCATAAAAAATGCTCGTTTCGTTGCGAGAATGTGTGTGTGTGTGTGAGTGTGTGAGCGGGGGGAAAATTGTCATTGTAATAGTAATTTATTGTTGCAAAAACTTTTGCCTGCCGCCAGTCGTCGTTGTCGCTGTCGCAGTCACTGTCGCTGTCGAAGGCGTTGCAAATGCGACTACGAATGCGAGTGCGATTCGCAGGGCCAGCAATAGCGAAAGCGAGAGGAGAAAATCCGCAAAGCATTTGACATTTGACATATGCGACTCGTTTGACATACAAGCAAATTACATGGAACTATTTGTCTTGCTGGTATAAATCGCATAAGCCCGAAGCGGCACTCCGAAGTCGTCGGCTCGCTGACCAGTCCACAAACTGGAGCACCAAATCAGACATGAGCAGTGCGTGTAATGCGGCGACGGGGGCGTATGAGTGATGTGCTGGCAAATGAATTGTGCTCAAAAATAAAGTGTCTATTAAAATCGCTCATATTACACGAAAAACAGTGTAAGAGACAGAGAGAAAGGGAGGGGAAGGATGCAAGTGTGAGCGGGAGAGTGCGAAATGGGCAGCGCGAGAGTTTTACGTTAGTTTTTGGCAGTTTTTGCTGGCCCAGAAAAACTTTCGATGTGGCTTTACGTTACACTCTCGTTGCTGTTGTTGTTGTGGTGGTGGTGGTGCGAACGCTGCACATTGTGTGTAATTTCGACTGCATTTTGCATTAAGTAAAATGTTTTAATTAAAATTGAAAAACTTTTCCAATTAAAGCACAACAACCTCACCCACTCGCACCACCGCAAATATTATCAATGCAATGCAATGCAGCGAACTGGCTTTAAAACCACCAACACTCTGCCACCCTCTGGCAGGACTACACTTGCTAATGCACAATTGTTCCCGGCAATAATAGTAATAATAAATGCATTTAAGCACTGCGAATTAAATTGAATTTGTAGTGTAGAGTGCAAGTGCTAACGAATGCAAATAAAGCCCAAATTAATTAGCTGCAAGCGCCATCAAATTGTCTTTTATTTCACTTTGCGAACATGTTTAACTTCTGCAGCGCAACTCCAACTAATTGGCTACGGCAACTTGAAGCCGCCTGGCGCTGCTGCTGGAAAGTAGGCAAATTTTCTTTGCACATTTCTTAAAGTTTGCGGCAAGTGGGGCGACGCAACGACATGGTTGTGGTGCGCAACCATGGCAAATTGCATCAATAATAACAAGAGTAATAATAATAATCATGTATGCAAGCACAATTTTTATTCGAAATATGCGCTGCAATGCATTCAAAAGAGTCCGAGCCTCGGATGGGGCTGAGCCCGAGCCGGAGCCCACCTGGTCGTCTTTTGCAATTGCAATCACTCACCTGGCCTCGCACAGATTGAGTTTATGTGCGCGCTGTGTCGTTCATGTGATTAAGAGCCCAGCAAGGGGAGCTTGAAAAGGCTGCAGAGCTCAGCGCTGCGGTCATAATGCTGCATATTTCATGGCGACTGCAAATTGCTAGGAGGAAACTGCGCTTTCATTGCAATTAAGCTCCGCTCTGCGTCCCCGCCGGGCTTGATAATGAAAAAGAAACCATCGCGGAAACCACCATCCATTCGCCCATTCACCCAGTCAGTCAGTCAGTCAGTCAGTCAGTCAGTCAGTCAGGCAGGCAGTCAGGCAGTCTGTCAGCCAAGCAGCCAGAGGACAACCATGCAGCATGTGGCACATTAAATTGCGAAATCTGGGGCCAGCCTTGCCCGTCGCGTCGCTTTTCTCTTGTGTTTGCTCTGTTTCTTTGCTACTTTTCATATGGCACAAGGACACTTCTATCAACCAAATTATGCATTTAACTGGGTTATCTAAACCATTTGCCATTTCACTGTCTACTTCTTCTACCTTGCAACTTTGCCATTAACTTGCGCTCCTGAAAGTTGGGTTACTTTGCATTAACGTTATTTCCATGTACTCGTATTTGGCTTTTGTATGCCTCTCGGCGTTGTGCCGCACAAAACTCTAAGTGAGTTTAAGCAGCAACTAACTAAACTTTTAATAAGCATTCAAGTTGCTCACACGGCTTAAAGTTTTTCACACTCCACATACCCGACAACCAACTGCTGAGGCGGCGTCTTCGACTGATTTGAGTGTAAAGAAATGCACATAAAATAACAACAACTGATTCATTCAATATGTTCTGACTGCACTTTAAATGCAAATAATTATTGTGTTACAAGCAAGCACTGCGCACGAATAAAGTCATAAACAGAATCTGCATACAAAATGAAAACTAAATAGGAAGAAACCTAGCACACTTCATAACACTTAAGAGATTCGCAGGTGTGTAAAAAAACTGCTAAGGGGCAAATTCTGTGAGGTTTGATGAGCTACAGTCAATAGAGTGTGAGCAACAAATTAGAAGAAAGGCTTACGCTGAGGGTCGCATGCATTCGAACTGCTCTCGTTGGACGACGGGTATAATCTAGTCGATTAATGATGGCCAACTTGAGCTGAGAGGCAACTTCAGTTGCCACGACCTCGCTGTGGGCTTGCATGCCTCGCCCTTTCCCTACGCTGGCCTCTAATTCACCTGGGGCACTTGACCCTGTTGCCGTCCACAACTAGCAGCTGTTCAATTAGCACAGTTTAGCAAGAGCGCCACTCGAAATGTCCTGTGGCACGATTTATATAAGGATATGCATTGTGTGTATATGCCAAGATTTATACTATATTCATATATGCAGTTGGATTTGAATTTCGAGTGCTGGTCAAGAGCACCGCATTGCTCCAGTTGTAGTTGCAGTTGCAGTTCCAGTTGTTGTCGTTGTCGTTGCTCGAATACGGATGGTGGGCAGGAGCTTATGTAGTTTAGATTGAATCACGAACCTGCGCTTGTATTTTGCGATTCAGCTGCCCATTTATCAGCCATGAAAGCGCGTTGAAAGTTTTCCGAGTGTGCGAGTGTGTGTGTGTGTTTTTGGTAACGGGTTTAACGGATTTGCCCTGAAGAGGCAACGCATTGCACTTTTTGGGCTGCAGCAGCGTTCAGATTTATTGCATTCAACTTTCGTGTGACTTTCACAAGAAACTTTTATGTCTCGAAAACTTTTCAAGTTTACTTAAGCAACAAAAGTTTCGCCCGCTCGCCTCGCTTCATCTTTTTCTTTCCATTTGCCTCTTCTCTCTGCATTTTTATTTTCTCTGATCCCTTTCTCGCCGTTCGCTAAACGAATTTATTGCCAAAAATCTTCGCGTTGAGTGTGTGTGTGTGTGTGTGTGTGTGCAAAGCCTAAAATGAAGTGTTGGTAATGTATAAATTATGCGCATTAAATTTTAAGCATTTGCCGCACTAAATCATCGAGCACTCAAACATGGTATAAACAAGGCGACTGTGCCTCCAGTTTGTGGTTTTATTAGAGACGTTCCCGCGAGAGTTGCTCTCATAATTTGCGACCACGATAAAGATTCTTTCTAGTTCTAGAATTGATTATAGCTTTTAGCCAAAAAAAAAATAATATAATTTAACGAAAATTAAATATATTAAATATTAAATGTATTTGGGAAATGATGATGCCTCCTTTATCAATATATAGAGTATTTATACCCGCAATCTATATCATGGAAGGGTATTATGACTTTGCTTATCTCTAATCGTTGTCACAAGCACTTTCGCGCCTTAAAAAATGATCAATTTACCACAATAGTGTTAAAGCCGAGTCCCTAACTTTAGTGCACACAATAATAACTACGCTCTTAATGTTTGGTTTCAAACTGCTGAAGTTATTAAATGAATAACGTTATACGACAAAATCTATGCGTAACTGCACGAGCTTGCTTGTTGCTATTAGATATTTTGAGCACAATAAACAGCATATATTGAGTATACTTTTTGGTATATTTTAGTACATTTCAAGTGTGTAGCTGGTATCTCACAGTCGAGCACACTTGACTGTAGCTTGCTCACGCACTAAGACTAAAGCCGATGTTGTAGTTCATAATTATAGTATGAGTGAGTTCATAATTGTAGTATACGTGAGTCAGGCGCAGAATCGTAAGCGATAAGGTTTCATATATGTGCGCTGGAATAGCATATATAACATTTCCCATCTTTGATCGGCTCTCAGTTCAATTACGGAGCTTCACTCGCAATGTACAGAATCAGCGTGCTGTTTTTTCTCGCATTTGGCATTGCAATCGCGTTGTCAACTGATCTCGTTGAAAGAAGAGGTAAGCTAACATATGAAATCTGAAAATTCGTGAAATTAAAAACGATTACATAACAAATTAAATAACTTCGTTTAGCGGATGAAGAATGCATGAGAGGTGATAATAAACCGGGATATTGCGTAGCTCGAAGAAACTGTACCTATATAAAAAATATGAGTATGCAAAGAGAACCATTTACAGCTGCACAAATACAGTATGCCAGAGCCTCAGGCTGCACCCCTGTTAAAATGGTTAAGTGATTTGATCGTTTCATTTTCTGATACAAACTAAGACCCAGCTTATTTTTAACTTAGAATTATGCCTGCTGCGAAGAAACTGATAAAATTGACGAGGTAATGAAAAGTCTCAGCACAGAGGAGTGTGGCACATTCGGTATTCCTAAAGCGGTTGGTGGATTCGAAATTAAATTAATGTCTAGGCCATGGATGGCTCTTCTTTATTTTAATACTCGAATGGGACATGATGCCTTCACATGTGGCGGCACGCTGATAAACAAACGTGAGTGCACAGGCTGGGCAACATTTACTCAGAGTGCTAAAGTCATCTAATATTTTTGTAGGTTACATTCTAACAGCTGCTCATTGTTTCAGTAGACAAGATCTGTAAGTATACTATGTTAAACATCATATTTGCTAACTAAATATGCAATTTTTATGTGGATAGGCTGTCAGTGCGACTCGGAGAACACAGCATTCAACAGGAAAAAGATTGCATTATACATCGGGGAAGAGAAATATGTGCGCCAGCAGTGGAGGACTTTGGCGTTGAACGCGTTTTCGTGCATGAAAAGTACCGTCCGATAACTGGTCAGAATGACATAGCACTCGTGAAACTCTCAGAAGACGTGGTATTTAAAGGTATTTCCAACACTTAACTCTCTGTAATTACAATAATAATAATGTGATTGAATATTTGCAGACCACATTAAACCCATTTGTCTGCCAGCCAGTGAGATGCTTCGAAACAATGTTGATAATGTGGAGAGATTCCACGTTACTGGTTGGGGTAAAACCGAAACCACTAATTTCTCTGATGTTCCGATGGAGGTCATTGTAATGACCACCAATCGCTCAACATGCCAGCAATCGTATAAAAGATCTATTGATGTAACTCAACTATGTGCTGGCGATGTCGGAAAGGACTCCTGCAATGGTGATTCGGGTGGTCCATTGGCATATATAGCGCACTTCAATGACCGGCAGCGATTCGTGCAGTATGGAGTGGTTAGTTTTGGATCGCATATTTGCGGCGATGGCCACCCAGGTGTCTACACAAACGTTGCCAGTTACATTCGCTGGATCGCCTACAAGATTGCCACCAAATAAACTAGGCAATGCATTTAATGGATATCTAATACTATATGTAGATTTTATATTTCGTTCTCCAACTAGCCAACATCAACTAACTCTTTATCATAATAAATATTCACACAGACCAGAAATGAGAACAAAAATCAATGTATTCTATTAACCTGCGACGCTCAACAGAGTTTTCATTGTTTTGAATTATTACTATTAAGGTATGAAGCGCAATAGAGCATTCCAAGTATTCGTCTGTGAGTGATAGCGAGTCTGCGCTTGTTGATTGTCGAAGTGGGTATTTGCTGATCGTATTTGTCGATGTGTGTCGTTTTTGGGTTCTTTGTTGGCGATGATTCTTCGTCAGCGTTGCTGCGAAGTGAACTAGTTCACTAGTTCATATTTTCTAGTTCCTGTTTCACTGTTAGACTGCATACTCGAACGTGGAGATTGCCTCGAAAGTGGATTTGTTTGATTGTTCTTTAATTGCTCTCGCAATTCGTATTTTTTATATAGTGCGGCTCATGTTCATGAATAATGAATTCATGTTTAAATACAATTTAACTTTCTAAAGAATTAATTAAATTTATGAAATATTACAAGTTTATTCATAAAGCGGTATCTTTGGTTACGGCTTTCGACCGAATCATTTTCATTTTATGCATATTTTTTACATTACGTGTAGACAGTTCAATTTCAGGCAGACAGATCGCAATTCTAAAGATATTTACTGTCGAATGCTACCCTTGACTTTTGACTTTTGCATAACAGACAAAAGGAGATACAAGTGTCAATATATAAATATATCGAAAGTCTTAAGCTAATTTTTGAATCAAGCTTTGAGATTTCCATAAAAATATCCCCATTTGTTTTTCATATACTGAAAAATTTAAAAGTTCTTTAACATTAATGCTAATTTCGCTGTGCTGTAATGAATCGATAATCAATGGTATAACGCTAAAGTTTGTTATTCAGCTGGACAGAGTGGCCACATCTTTGTTTGATTCGTAATTAATGATTGCATTGCCATCGAGCTACCCTCGCATGTGGGTCTGCAACTTGCCCAGAAAGTTATTCATTTTTCGCACCATTACCGACACCAAGTGAAGCTCATTATGAAGATGATGATAATGGGGGCTTGCATGTTGCTCGGATCCCTTTGCGGTTTTATATTCATTTATTTTCGGCGCCGCCATGTTCGGCGTCTGCTTCCGCCGGAAGTAAACAAGCGCACACTCGATTGCCGTCAACTATAGAAAACGTGCTGTTGTCCTTGCTACTGCTGCTGCTGCTCTTGTTGTTGCTGTTGTTGCTGCTGCTGTTTTTATTGTTGCCGTAGTCATTGTCCGCCATAAATCATTTGATTTTGAGCGCGTGAAAGTCGACTTCCTTTTGGCATTGGCTAATGAAAACCGCATATCACATCGAATGCTGAGGGAGATATCGATTATCAATAGAACTCGTTCTGCCGAGACTCTGGCACGTATTTCATGTCAAAACCCACAAAAATACAACAACAAGGAAACCCCAAAACGAATCGAGAGAGCTCATATCACACAGACACGGAAAACACAAAAAAAAAGGAGAAAAAAATCCAGCACATTCATAACTCAAAAGCTCGCATTAGAATTATTAAAATGCCTGCTGTGGTTTCTACTGCATGGCATACATATCGCATCTCGTATCTCGCAGCTCGCATCTATTCGAATATGCCACATATACTTACTACATACTAATACTGTGTTATATATGTATATACATATATATACGGCATTTCAGTTGGCTGACTGCGCCATTTAGCAAATTGAAAATATTGCCACTGGCTGCTGTGGGAAGCATCACAAAAAAAAAGGAACCAAATATAAAAGAAAAACGTAACCAAAACGAAATCTCCAGCATCAACGGCAGCAGGCACAAAAAAAATCGCTACACGTCGCATTTATGCCAAATAAAATCAATAGTAAAGTAGCACAAATACTATACGAGCGGCACGCAACCCACTGGGCGAGGCTTTTACATTTGAAATATTAGCAAGACCCAAATATTTTTATGGCAAATATTCATTTTGCTCTGTTTTGCACTGCGAATCAAATGATATGAATTGAATGAGTGAGAGTTCTGTTTTGCAAAGGAGGCCAAACAAAAACGTGTTGCATACTTTACGGCTGCGCATGTTAACAAACTGTGCCACTCTGCTTTAAAAACATTGCATACTTGTGGGCGTACGTTTTAAAATGATTTCCAGCAAATTCAGTGGATTGCAGCATGCGATTTGTGGAATCTATTTAATTAATGTTTGCATTTTTCCTGTATGTATGTTAAAGTCTGTTATTGAATTGTTATTGTTGAGCGTCTTTACAAAGCAAAACTCATTTAAAAAATATAATGTGTTGGAAGTACGCAAAACTCACTTGTGTAAGCATTAGCTCAGCTTGAAATCAATTAACCTGAAACATTTATCCTAATAATATTAATCGCTGGCAATTTGGGGATTGTGCTAGTATATGAGAATTTATTGGCTGTAGCATAAATTAGTTTCGGATTGGCATTCAGACCATTTCAATTTGCTGTTTATTGCTGCTGTCGTTTTTGGGGCTTCATCGATACAATAAGCAATAAGCAATGCTTGTTGCTAGTGTAGCCGTTATGAATATTGCTGCAAAGCCATTTAAATGCAGGAAATTGAATTTTCAAATGAGCCTTTTGAGCGCGTAATGGCAGTGCTCTGACACGAAGTGATGTGTTGCGACGTTATGTGAATGATATGAATCATTGCGAAGCCGAGATGTGCCAACTGAGGGATACACTGCAACAAGCTATTCGGTCGATTGGCCTGCGGCATGTTGCCATTTCAATTAAGTGGCGAAAGACGAAGCGCACCCTCACAACTCGACACTCGACACTCGACGGAGAAGTGCGAAATGAAGTGAATGAAGCTTCCAGTTGGAAAATGGCCATATTGTGCGAATATGTTAGTACTATTATAGACGATGTTTGCCGTCAACGGTTGTGTGCTGTCGGCTGCAATTTCCTGTTGCCACACGTCACTCGAGCGGAAATTATGGCACGCCCATTTTAATCATTCGTCATTTCCGGCGGCGCGTGCACGCTGAACAGCGAGCGCCAGTTAGCTTGACATAAATACCCAGCGCTCGGCATAGTTTGAGTGCCAAACACTTCAAAAAGTATTAACTATTGTGTGCAAGCAGCTGGACTGTGATAAAGTATTATGAGGTGGTGGTGGCATATTATGTGCCAAAGCTGAGAGCAAGTCACCTGCTTAACTTGTTGGCCTGTGTGGTCAAAAGTGCAATCCGTGCCCAGCACTAATTGCACTCTGCTCTGTTGTGCTGCACAAGAATGCCGCTGAACGCCACGAAGGGGGTACGGGTGGCTGGGGTGGTGGTGGTGGGCGTTAAGTAGGCAAAACGGCATACGACAAATTCCGTTGGCACAGAAAACCACGCGAAAATTTATGGTTTCAATTAAAAGTTTCACCATTTCCGTTCATTTGCAGCACAAACAAGCAGCCAGCGGCTGCCCAATTCAGCATAGGCGTTTGCCCACTACACGCACAAGGGACGCTGGCGAAGGTGGTGGCCCAGTTGGTGGCCCGAACGCAATAAGGTAATGAGCTTTTACCGAAACGCCAGGACCGTGACCAGCGCCAGTGGCCGAACAGCGGCGTGCAACAGCAGCGAGAAACCCCGAAAAACTTGTTACTTTTTCAGCGCTTAGGAAATGGCAAAAGTTTTTCGCATCCGTTTTGTAATAAAATTATAATTTATTTTATATTTGTGCGTTTAAATGGCATTTCAGTAGCGCGGCCACCACCATCAAGTTTGCAAAGTCCGTAAAGAATGGCGGCAAGACGCCAACTAGCGCAGTTTTGTTGTTTGATTGTGGCCAGATTGATCATTAGTTAGCCAGTAAAAATAGCCGGGAGCTAATGTAATTTTAATATGCCAGCTGTGGTGTGGAGGGAGGCATTTAAGGCAAGCGGCCACAACGCTCACAAGCTGTGGCAAGTGTCTAAGCAAATCAGTTTTGCGGCCAAGTAAATATTTTGTTAACATAATTGCATAAATCACAGTCAATTTTTCATATCACGCGCTCCCATGCGATAATTTGTGCGAGTCTGGGTGTGAGGGTGAGCTGTGGATGTGTGATTTGGCCTCGGGGCTGAAGGCTGAAGGCTGGTGCAGGCGTTGGTAATGATGGCGCTTGTGTAAATAAACTGTCAGTTGATATGAATTCAACCATCACTCATACGCACCGTGGCATGATGGCCTTCTGGGTGTGAGGCCGAGATTGTGCATGTGTGTGTGGGTGTGTGTGTGTGAGCAAATTACCACGCTCGTACGCACTTCTGACAACAGCAGCGACGAGAGCAGCGGCGGCAAGGATGTGTCGAGCATGTGCTGGGGCAGACAGCAAAAACAACAAACGAATTTTCGTTTGGTTCCGCTTCCGTTTTACGCTTCGCTTTGCCGCCTGTGCCATATGCAATCATAATGAAGACATTTCCGGCTCATTGGATGCCAAAGCAACGGCGTCGGTGTCGGCGTTGGCGTCGACGTTGGCGTCGGCATTGGCAACTGAACTGCAGACTAATGAAGCCATCAATGCTGCACATTACACATTATGTGGCAGAGCTCTTCAACAGCCGTTTGCCAGCCAACCAAACGCTGATGTGCCAACTCTGATGAACATAATTGATGCAAATTTTTCGTTGTGTCTGCCCTTAACACTTGAATGCAGCCGCCAAGGCCCGACAGCTTTACACATTTACAAGTCGAGCGACAACTGTTTTGAAAGACCAACAAAACGAACAAAAAAACAAATCAAAATAATTGGCCATTGATTTTGCATGCAGATTGAATTGAGGTGTCACAAAGCCAGACGACACTCGAATTTGCTACTGCCCTGCGGCAGACAATAAATACAAGTATTTGCAGCATCCGACGAAGTCGAGCACTCTAGGCGCACGTTGCGGCTCTGCGGCGCTTTAAAATTGATTTTCTCGAGCGCTCCCAAAAGTATGCTACACTTTTTATGCACAACTTTTTGTTCCCAGCCCAGGCAAAACGGGCCACGACAAATTGTTGGAAGCAGGAAAACTTATGCGCATTGGGCACAAGTCAAATTGCATTTAAAGTGACAAATGTGGTTGGCACGACGACGAGGTGGTTCGTCGAGACGCGGGCGAGATTGACCAGAAAACGAAGCCAGCAAAACACGTGCTAAAAATATTTCCTCGACAAACAAACCCAAATGCCAGTTAACTTCTATTCTTCGCATTCGCATTGCCATTCGCAATTCACATTTCTTTCGCCACAGGAAGCGGACATTTTTCATGCTTCGGTCTCCTGGTCAGCAGCCCGCTGTTTCAGTTTCAGTACGAGTACAGCTTTCAGCTACGCCCACACATGCTCCCCAAGCTGAAGGCGTGGACCTGGTCGACCCAGCATTAGAATTTATCGCTGTCAGCACATGAGAGAGCGCCGTGTTTTCTGTTCGCCTTCTGTTGTTGTTTTCGGCCCTGGCTTTTGTGCAAAAACTGTCGCGGCATTCGGGGCGAGAGAGCAGCACAACTTTACGTTGTTTCTCCAGCTATTGTGTATGTGTGTGAGACATGTGCACAGTGTGACTTGGAATTTTTTCGCTATTTAATACCTGGCGCTACATGGAAATAGAGTTGTTGTACACAGCAAACAGTTTGGTCAACATGCCGTTCAATATTTGCAATTTTTTTGCAATTCTCATTTCTTGCCCATCGACATTGTGGCAGCTAATGTGATTAGTTTTCCACTGCGCTACGGGGTATCTACGATGACATCAGCTTGCTGCTTACATTGTGCTATTTGGCTGAAAGAAAGTAAGTGGTATTGTGTCTTGGGATTGCGAACAGTGTACCTTGAGACAGCTTGATTAATGGCATTGTTTGACTGTCAACAAGATCCATTTCAGCTTGACATTGATAAGCAGCCACCAGAATCTGGCCAGCATCAGCGGAGTGGGACGCATTTAGGGCAAACGAGAATATCAAAGTGCTTTACATTTATAATAAACTGTTAAATATCTGAGCAGAAGAGCAGGCAAAGTACACAGTGAGCCAATTAGCAGACGATGTTTGTGCGAAACACTTAAGAGCAGGCTGTTATATCATTTATCAGTCGTTTCACTGCAAAATAATTAGGCTTATTAACAGTGCGTGCAATGAGTATTCGTACTTCAAATTGTTATTGTTATTGTCGTGCAGAAGTTGCGCCCAAAAACTGGAAATTAACTCAGAAATCTGTTGTGAGCTCATTGTCAGCATGAAAAGTTTTTCGCCACGCCGCGTCTCTCACTCCCCGCGACCCGCTCCCCGTTGCTCGTTGCCCGCATCGCTTGCGTTTGCCATACAGAAAAGTTGCCCAAATACAAAACTTTTTGAATGCAAAACTTTTGGGCGAGAATTACAATCGTGATAAAAATTATGAAAATATTTTGGAGTGTGCAACTTCCAACGACGACGATCTCGACTCCGGCGGCAAGTTGGCATAAGCAGCCAGAAACTTGGAGCTGCAACAAGCGGCAAGAAATGTATAAATGAAATGAAACTCTATTATGTATGACAATTCGTAATAGTGTATGAAAAAGACAGTTTTCAATCTTAAGGCATTTAATTTTGTGCATACCAAAATATACATATAAACGATGACAGCGAGTTAGTTTGCAGCGCAAGTCAAAATAATGCGCATACGACACGTGCAGCGTGCAACCTGAAGCCTCGCAAACTGCCGAGCTACACGTAAAAATGCAGAAATATTCAATTGAAAAACTTTTGTAATCAAACTATTGAAATTGCACACACACCTAGATATATATATGGAATTGCGTCAAATAGTTTTGCTGGGTGGAAAACTCATAAATCTGCAGCAGAAACTATTGCCAGTTGCAGCGCTGTGAGCTTGGCGTTCGGATTTAGATTTGGATTTGCAATGTTAGCGAAACAATGCCAAAGTTACTTATTTATGTGCACATTTATTTATAACTCGCACTCCAATTGTCTGCTGCTGCTATTGTGCCCATGATTTTGTAGCAATATTTGAACCTATATTTGATTATGCGAGCTAGTATATAGAGTTGCCGACGCACACTAGAACTATTCTTATACGAGTACTTGAGCAGATCGCAGCTGGAGACTTAATGGCATTCAAATCAAGAGCAAGTCGAAGGCGTATCGAGTCTGTCGCAATATTTAAACGTCTGCTGTAAATATTTGATGCCTAATTGAATCATTCATTCAGTTGCTCATTGCTCGGGACACACAGGCACACAGACACACACCCCGACACGCCCACTGACGCAATTGCCCCTTTGCTCAACGAGTTGATTTGAATAAATTTGAAATTCTGCTGAGTCTGCTGCTCTGGAAGCATTTAACCGCCAGGCAACCACTCAGCCACTCTGCCATTCTATCAGCTTTGCCAGTTACCAGTTACCAGTTTGCAGCCTGCAATTTGTCTGTCAGCTGACGACATTTGGGCGTGGCCGAGGCTGTGCGGCGGGCGGACGGGCGGCGGGACGAGGCCAAGCCGAGCCGAGTCGCGTTGAGCCACGCAGGGCCGCACCGTGCCGCGCCGCAGTAGCATCGACTTGACTCTCAATTTAGCTGTTGCAGCAGCTGCCTGCACTGCATTTTATGGCATACTTTGCGGCGCATTATGCGGCGCGCGACAAAACGAAAATTGTGCAAATTAGCGCTCGGCGTTTGCTTAACACTCATCAATATTTGCATTTCAATTAGCGACAATACGAGTATGGCAAACATGGCTTACATTTCCCCCAAAATGCGGCCAACTACTGCAACTGCTTCCTCTTCCCTCTTATGGTCTTTCAGTGTGCTCAGCACAAAAGTTGTAAGTTGCCAGTTGCCTGTTGTTCGTGCTGCAACTCGAGCAATCGATGTAATAATCGATGTCCTAATTAGCAGCCAGTTAAGCCTTGCACTCGAAGCCAGCTGGAGTCTTGGACTAGAGACGATGAAACAAAGACGGCTAAAAGCACATTTAAAATTCCATTTCATTTAAATGGAATACATGAAGAATGAGTAAGTAAATGGATTTGAAAAAGTGTTTGTTATGGCATTTAAATTGATATTTAGTGCACTAAATGTTTGATTTATTGTTTGAATGCCTAATCAAAGATAGCTTTGTGAACAATAAATTTGCCATTATTTTTTTATTTGATTTAATTTGGTTACATTTCCATTTAAATTACGGGATTAATCATAGATAGTTTTGTAACAATCATTTTAGTTTTTGAATGATTATCATTTTGTGAACAACTCCATTGTCCAAGTAAGCAAAGAGACTAATACGATTAACTCGCACAATAATAGAAATGAAGTAATTTGACTAATTTATTATTTTATTTTAATTTATTTAGCTTTATTTTTATACAAATTAAAGGTTTAAATAAAGATAGTTTTGTCACTTTGTAAAAATCTCCATTGTTCAAGTAAGCAAAAAGACTATTATAATAAACTCGCACATTAATAGATTTAAAGTAATTTGTATTTGAATGGCTGATTAAAGTAAGTTAATCTTAAATAAAAGACTAATTTATAATTTTATTTTGTTACAAGTAAATTTAGTTTTTGGAAGATTGACATTTAGTAAAAAACGATATTGTTCAATCAATAAATTACACTTTTATAATAAGCTTACACTATAATATAAATAAGGTCCTATTTAATAAAATAAAAGACTTATTTCTTATTTAATTTAATTTAGCTACACTTTTACAAATGATGCATGGCTAAATTACAAGTACTTAAGTAGTTTGTAAGACTGTATCTATTCTTAGATTCATACTTAATTAGTGAATAATATGCTTTAATAGATGAGTGGTTATCGAGTTAAGTTAAGTCAAACTCACTTTGGAACTTAATTAAAAAGTTTTTGCATAGAGAATGCAAAGCTGTAACATTTCACTTTTATTATTATTACAAATGACTTCAGATTTGTAGAAAGAGCAACTAAATATTGCACCAAATATTGAAATATATAACTTAGAAGAGGAGATACTTATAGTTGAAGTTAGAGCGCCAAACATGTGCTACAGTTTTGCTCAGAGTTAGACTAAATTGTTCAAGTAGGCAAATTTTTTTTTTTGTAATAAGCTCGCTCAATAATAGAATTACAGTAATTTTTTATTTGAAAAGGAATTGATTAATATTGAATTCGACATATAAAATAAAGGACTATTTTACTTATGTATGCCTGAATAAATGAAAATTGACTATGCACTTTTCAGGCTATGATTGCCATTAGACTTTTAATGTAAGTTGTAAGACTCTTTCTCTTGAATTGTCAGCCAGGATGTACGAGTATATATGTGTGTTATCTAACACACCGACTTCTGCAGAAAGTTTTGCCTGGATTTCAATGCTCAACTGCGCGTACACTTGCATGTCGTTACTCGTGCTACGCTTCAGTATTAATTACTTAATTCCTTAATGAACGCAGAAACTTGAATGCAACTGGGGAGTGGGAAGGCATTACTTAAACTTCCATAATCAATACAAATTTGATGAGCTGTAGAGCAGCAGCATCGACCTCAACATCGACAACGGCAACGGCAACGGCAACGACATCGATATCTACATCGTTGGCACCACTCCATTCGTTTGGCTGGCTATAAGTTGTTGGCGCAAAAAGCAACTTTATCATAATGAACACCATCGAGAAGAGTATGGAAAAAAGCCAAGTTTGTCATGTTTATGACACGCCCACCCCAACGCCCCGCCCACGCCCACGCCTCGCTCAGCAGCGAGAGCACTTCACATGGCAGCAGGCAGCAGGCAGCAGGCGGAGCGGAGGGAGCGGAGGTGGGAGGCGCGAGGTGTGCGGTGGCTTGTCAAAAACAGCCGTTGGCAAGTTTTTGATGTGCTCGGGCCGCAGGACAATCTAATAAACGAGCAGGAGCAGGAGCGAGGCCAGGCCAAAAGCTCGGCCAGGGAAAAACTTTTACTGACCTTTGTGCTGGGCGGAGGTTCAACTGTGATGAAAAATATACCTTTGAAGGATTTACTTCGACACGGCGCAAGAGAGGAGGGCAGGACGCACACACGCACTAACACAGAGACACAAATTGGAATGAATAATAGAATATCATGAGGAAAAACAGCACAAATGAGCTTGGGTTGCGTCCCAGCTGCCGTTGTTGCTGTTGTTGTTGTTGTTGGTGGCGGCGCTGTATGTGGGTCTTTTGTTGGCAATTTCCTTGCTTTATTGACTCGACATTGACTCTCTGGGGTGTGCGTAAACTAAACAAACAAACAAAGTGAGAAAAGTTGACACATACACTTACGAGATTAAAAAGAAAACAACGAAACAAAAAGCAAAAAAAAAAAGTAAAATGAAGTCGAAATAAAAATGAGCCAAACAATATCCGCTGAGTTGGCCAAATTGAAAAGGCTCTGGCAGCGACAGCTCCACCAACCGACCTCAGACGAGTTGCATGCGGCAGCAGCAGCAGCAGCAGCGGCAGCTGCTTGGCAGAACTTCTGTGCCGCATATCTAATGAGGTGTCGTAAGTTTCTGCCTCAGCAGTTTGACAGCTGTCCAGGGAGCACGCGAAGCAAAGTTCCATTCCAATAGACGAATTGCTCTTCTTAGTTACTCACTGCCTGGCTGGGCCAACTTTGATGCTTTGATTTATAGCCGCAAAGTAATTTGCCAAATTGCCGGCATCTACTTATGTCTCTCCCACCCCTCCCCCCGCGTTTGCCAGACGCTCCATCAATGCCAATTAATTGCCGTTTATTTAGCCATCAATTGTCATTTGCTGATCCTTAACTCAACTGTCAGCTTCGCCCTCGCATTTTAAAGTTGTCAATTAACAAATTGTTTTCAGGTCTCCGCTGCTCTTTTGCACTCAGTCGACTGCCGACGATTTGAATGAAATGAGTGTCATCACAGCTTTATTGCAGCGCATTCGCACAAATCTCTGGCTGGATTTAACAAGTTTTCGGCTAACTCATAAGCATTTGCGCTTCGATACTGCCTTTGGGCCAATGTGTCGAGTCTTGCAGCCCTCACTCGAGTGCGGCTCAAAAGTCACAAGGCCTAAGCAGCAGACGAAACGTAGAGCGGCAGAAATGCTAAACAAAAGACGAACGCATAATTGTGCAGTGAACTGTATTAAACAGGGTCATATGCACAATTATAAGAATAGCTAGAATCACGAAAACAACAACAACAGCAATGCCAAGAACAACAACAGTTGGCACACGCTCCACGATTTGTGGCAGCCACATTTAAGTTAACAGCAGTCCAGTGGCACCGACTTGCAGATACCCAAAAACTGTTGAATATGTCTGAAATTTAAGAATAAGATTAGTTTTTTCTATCAACAACAATTTAAATACAATGTAATAATTGTTATATGTTTTTTTAGTTTGAAAATTTGTTCTGGATTTATAGTTTCGATTGAGTTAAGTGCTCATGTTATATAATAAAATAAATGTTTGTTCTATGAACTGTTTGTAAATATTTAAAAAAAAATATTTTGTATGATGTCAGCAAAATAAAGTCAAAAATGAAATTAGTTCATTTTATTTAATTAAAATATAATAATTATGTAATGCTTATTTTCGTGAAGATTTATTCTTCACTTTTAGCTTCGATTTAATTGGTTTTTGTTCTTATGATGTTAAATATTAAATGTTATTTTATATGAAGTCTTCATATTGTTTGAAAAACTACTGCTTTGTACATTTAAAGATACTCAGCAAAATATAAAACGAAAGTGAAATTAATTGATTTTATTTCATTGATATATATCAATTATGGAATGCTTTTTGCTTGAAGGTTTATTCTGGACTTTAAATTTCGATTTAGATAGTTAAGTTTACATGATGTTAAATAATAACAATTGTTTTCAATGAATCGTATCGATTTAGTTTGTTCTGTGCTTAAGTTATATACTAAAATAAATGTTATTCTTATCAAATGTTTGTTAATTGTTTGAAAAATGCTGTCAAGGAAACTCAGCAAAATAAAGCTTAAAGTGAAACTAGTTCATTTTATTTCATTATAATATAATAGTTATTGAATGCTATTTTTTTGTTTAAGATTTATTCTGAACTTTTAGTCTCAATTTAGTTAGTTCTATTTAATAAGAAAAATGCTATTTTTCTACATACATTGTAAATTGTTTGAAAAATACTGTTTTGTATTGTCAAAGAAACTCAGCAAAATAAAACTCAAAGTGACATTCATTAACTTTATTTAAAGAAAGTATAATAATTATTAAATGCTTTTTAGCTTGAAGTTATAATACGGACTTTTAGCTCTGATTTAGTTAGTACTGTACTCACTTTACTATTATGTTAATTTCTGCATTTAACTTTCTGGTTTTCTCTGCAACTGTTAATTTGATCGTAAGTTCAAGTCAAAGTGCAGTCAACTGCAATACAACACTGCTGTGCTCCGGGAGTATAGGGTATAGCAAGATTTGATTTTTTGAATATGGCTATGCAGCGGAGGAAACGGCAACGGCAACGGCAGCGGCAACGAGCGGAAGTCGTCAGTGGCAGAATTGTGCCACCAAGCCACCCACCCACCTCCTCTCCCCATCTCCAACTCCATCTCCAACTCTGCTGAGACACCGTCATTTCTTAGCATACGCATGTTAGTCTTCGCTCCAGTCCAGCGCCCGCTCCCCGCGTGGAGTCGTCATGGCTCGACGGCTGCGTCTCTTGAGCCCGCCAGGCACTCGAACGGAAAGCAGCACTGCTTTTATATTTATTTATTTATGCTTTTTTGTACGTTTTTCAGTGGCGGGTTTTCCATCTAATTCGGCTCTTTCTTAGACAGAGTGCGACGATGGCGTTGGCCACTTCATTTGAATCGTGTGATCTGAAGCGTTTGATGATTTGTTTAAGAGATTTGCTAACAAATTGACGGCGACTCATCATTTCTTGTGGCCGCGCTAATTTATTTGTTGTTATCGGCGCGATAGACGCTCTCCGCACCGTAAACATATTTAATTGCAAATTAGACACACAACCACCGCGCCAACCACTGAGCGGGTCACGTGCATGCGCCACCCTCGCTGTCTCGCTCAAATCGAATCGAAGTTCTCTCCCGCCCCACCCCGCCGCTCTGCTGTTGCAAATCATAAAAACTGCCAATCGCATTGCCATTGAAGGACTAATCCCGTAATTACAAATCCACGGCTGACTGCTCGACTGCTCGACTGTTTGCGCGGTCACCCGGGGGATGGGGTGAGTGATTGCCGGCCAGGGGGTGTGGGGCGGCGACTTGGCAAAAATCAATACGCGCCTCGCTGCCTCGTTTGCTGCCCCTTTGTGCGCTCATAATTTATATACCCAGGCAGCGCGTGAGTCTGGGGTAGACCCAGACGGACGCAGAGTCGTTGCAGTTCTTTTCTGGACTGGTAGTTCACCGTTATGGACCCCACAGTGCCAGCACTGCTCTGTGGGTTTATTTTCTTGGCATACATGGCTATGCAGTGGAGACAGCTCGCACCTCAACTATGACAGTAGTAATTGAATGTTTTGATTACAATATAATTCCACTTGGACATCGGCTTCCACATAGTTTGCAGGCACTCTCCAAATGCCCAAAATTTGCTAATAAAATCGAATTTCACTTCTTGCACGAGCAATAGGAAGTTACAAAGGTATTTGAAACAAATTTAAGTTGCTACCAAGTGAAGTTGCGAAAATGGTAATAATTTAAAAGTACTGTATAAACTTGTAGTGATAAGAAAATGAAAGAAATGAAAAGTGTATCTGACGTACAGTTCGCTTTGTTTTCACATATATTGATAATGAAGTAAAAAGCAAAAAGTAATTGAATGTTACACATGCACTTCTCTTGCAGCAAAAGCGAGTATATGTTTGAATAAAAAAGCAATTACTAAAGCAAATGAAATAATGTTTTTCATACTCATTCTTTATTTAATTAAGCATAAACTAATAGCAGAACATTAACGAAATGCAGAGCAGGCAAAAATAGAACAAAAGAGAACAAACCCAACTCACACTTGCTCATTGCTGCTTCAGTATTTTCTTTTTACTCCCCATAATATATAGTGTGTATCTGAATTATAGGTCATGCGCTAGTCGTGCAACGCGTCGCTGTGCACTTGCCACTTGTCATAACGTTGCCAGTTGGCCATTGTTGAGGGTCTTGGGCTGCGTTATGTTGGGTCTTACATGAAGTTCTTCGATAAGAAAAATTGCGGATGAGGGCATTGAAATTTATGCGCTGAATTTATGCCCCTCCCCTCTCGAGTCGTGCACCCTCCTAGGGCCGCACGCATTTTATAATTTGCTCTGCCGCAGTTGCAGTCGCTAAACGAGACGCTTCTTATCGGTCACTGCCTATATAGTATATATATGTAAACATTTATGTGTGTGGGTTTTTAGCAGACGAGTTCGATATGTTTGCTCAGACTGCGAGCGGGTCCCAGTTGATTTAGATAATGCGATTTCCTGCCCGCTCTGACTTTGCACTTCGTGCGGCAATCGGCATGCGGCGTGCGGCAGGCGGCATGTGGCAGAGTCAAGTTAATTGCCAACTCGTACGAGATAAGAGTTGATATCGGCGCGGGAGTGTGGAAGCAGCAGTGACTTTGCCATTAGCTGGCAAAGTTAATTTATGCAAATTCCACATTCTCAGATTAAATACTTACGTCATTAACAAACAACCGGCGAAGAAGCCGGCCAGAGCAGGCCAACACAAAAGTAGTAAAAGCAAATCTCTCGGGCACCGCAAGTGTAATTTGCAAAATGTACTCAACCACACGCACACACACACAGGTCGATGGATGCAGGAGAGCGCAACGGGGGCAGAGAGAGAGAGAGGGACTGCGGCATGCGGAGTATCTGGCCAAGATGAAGACCACATCAAAAGCATTCACTTGGCCAATAGCCACTGGCAGCCGGCAGTAGCAACGGGGCTGCTACATTGATGCACACAAATCGGGCTTAATTAATTTAACCTGTCAACCGATTTGATTGCATTTGAATGAATCTGTTAAAGTCACGACAGCAGGACATTGAACATGCGATGCCATTTAAGCAATCCCTGTAATTTCACCCATTTTATTTCGTACGTTGATTCCACTCCCCCCTCCCCCGTCCAGCCATTTTTATGCACATGACAGTTAAAATTGATTTTTCTTTTCGCTGGCTGCCATTTCATTTCCCTCGCGTGCGCTGCGATTGTTTTGGAATTGATATTGAAAGCTGTCAATTTGCATTTGACATCGTTTTCCATTTTTGCCAAAACTGCACTTTTCTTCCTCGCTCTTTTTTGTTGCTTCTTGCATTCCCACCATTTTGCTTTTACTTTTGCCGCACTCACAAACCACCCCTCACTCCCCCCCCCCCCCCGCAATCGACATGTTCTGGCATTTTTGTGCGCTTGATTTTTGCTCATGGTTGTTTTTTGGCTGAGATTTTTCAGTTGATTTGCCTGCCATTTCCCATTGGATTTGCTGCTGCATGGCAATCTCCTCCAGCTCAACTTTGATGTGTTTGACATTGTTTGCCTTCCTTTGCCCCCCGCATTCCTCCCCAGCCATCGCTGTGTCGTGCTGCGCCACACGTTTGCCCCAAAGAGCACGTTTCGGTGCAAACTGTTCAATGCGATTCAGTGCTGCCAGCAACACAAAACACAAAACACCGAACACCGAGCAGCAACAGCAACACCAGGATCGACAATAACAACATCATCGAGAGCGACAACAAGCAATGTCACAGTTTACTTGTTTATGTCAACGTCAATGACTTTGTCAGCTTTTAATTCTATTCGAAAATCGAAAATCGAATCAACACCATGCAACATTATTTAAAAGGCCGAGTAATTAAAGCGAAAACTGCTGCAACACAAGGCATTAAGGTGAGTCTGCAACTTAATTTGATGAAATTTGTGCAAAAAATACATTGATTTAATTTACACTAATTTATAAATTTACTGTAAAATCTTAAAATCAGCAACAATTGCAACACTTATTTAATCAAATTTGTGCAAACAATAAATTCAATTAAGTTCATTTCTTTAACGTAGAATTTGAAGTTATTCAATATTAATTTAATTAAATTTGTGCGAAAAATAAATTCATTTATGTGATTTTGTTCTATTAAACATTTTTACAGATTTATTATAATTTATTTAAATCAAAATTTGCTTTTCAAATATTTAATTTAATTAAATTTGTGCATAGAATTCAGGTAAATGACTAAGTTCAATTAAATTTATTTATAGGTTTATTATTATTTCTTTAACTCAGCATTTGCTTTTCAAGTATTTGTCTAGAATTTGAAGATATTCAATATTAAATTAAATAAGTTTATGCCAAAAATAAATTAGTTTAAGTGATTTTGGTTTATTACGCATTTTAACAGATTTATTATAATTTATTTAAATCAAAAGTTGCTTATCAAACATTTGCATTCAATGCTAAAATTTAAAAGTATTTAACACTAATTTTATTAAATTTGTGCATAGAATGGATTCAGGTAAGTGACTAAGTTCAATTACATTTCTTTATAGGTTTATTATCATTTCTTTAACTCAGTTTTTGCTTTTCAAATATCTGCATTAAATACTGCCATTTGAAGTTATACAATATTAATTTACTTAAATTTATCCAAAGAATAAATTTATTTGAGCGATTACGTTAAGTTATTATAAAATGTATACATTTCTTATCATATCTTTTAATAATAAATTTTTCTTTATATATTTGAATTAAATACTACAATTTGAATATATTCAAGTTAAAGTTCTGTTTTTATCACTTCTTTAAATCAGGAAATGCTTTTCAAGTGATCGCATTAAATACTAGAATTTGAAGATAGTTAACATTAATTTAATAAAATGTGTGCCAAAAATAAATTCAGTTATGTGATTAAGTTAAATTATTACGTTTGTATACATTTCTTATTACATCTTTAAATCATAACTTTTTCTTCATAAGTTTGAATAAAATACTACAATTTGAATATATTCAAGTTTAAGCTCTTTTATATATAAATATGTTTAGGTTTCTTGTCACTTCTTTAAATCAGCAAATGCTTATCAAATATTTGCATTAAGTAGCAGCAATTGAAGTTAGTCAATATTAAATTTACTTAAAGTTGTATACACAATACAAAATTTAAGTGTTTAAATTCTATTATATAATTTAAATCCGCATTTTCTTTTTAAATACTCACATTAAATACTATTGTATTATTCTATTTTAGTAGTTTTGTATTTTGAAATTCTTCAAAATAAATAATCACATTTATGAGAAAAATTATACAATAAGTTCGATTATATGTAAAATTTTAGATTATGTTTTATTGCATAGATTTATAAGTTTTGTGTCGTTTCTTGAAATCAACTTTTGATTTTCAAGTATTTGCGTTGACTACTACAACTTGAATGAATCAATTCATTTAACTGATTAAGTTCTATTGCATATATTTATATGCTAGTTTTATTAATTAACACTTCCTTAAATTAGCATTTGCTTTGCATATATTTGCATAAAAAGCTACAATTGTAATTTATTGAAATAGTCAAGATTATACTGCCCAACATAAGTTCCAAAAGTCTATTTTTTTTATCACTTTTTCAAAGTTGATGTGCGTGATGAATTGAATTTATTCTTGCTTGTTTCCTAAGCCATAAAAATTAATTATTAGTCTGGCAAGACAACACACATGATTCTGATCTCCACAACTAAAACGGCACTAAATTCTTTATTCTTGAAGCTGATCTTCAGAGTGCAAATGGTGTTCATAATATTTATGGGGTCGCCGGAATGAGGCCAGTAATGAGTCACAATAAAGCCCTCGTCATGGTCACTTTGGCATGGTCAAAAGTTGACCTCGTTGTAGCTGGAGTTGATCACATGGCCGTGGCACGATGTCTGTTGGGTTATCGCTAGCCTGCAGCCAGACATGTGTGTGGCGTGGGCGTGGCACGCCTACGGCGTCCGTGTGCCCGGCAGATTGTCACATATAATTACACATATTGCTGCGAGTATTTGGCTTAATTCTTTTTAATGGCAAATTATGCGGCGCAAACGGCAAATTATACGCACGGACAAATGAATATTAAAGGCCGTGTTGCATGTGTTGCGTGTGTGTTGCCGTAATGTCACGTGAGTGGCAGACAGCTGGCGGCCATGTATGAAGTTGCAGCAGAACTGCAGTTGATGTTTCAATTTGATATAATGCGATTTATAAAGTCGACTCGACGAGTCTATTTTATTTTTTTATTGAATCAAGCACGTGCTTAAAAGCTCGCATTTAATGCGAAACTAACATGAAATAATGCAATTTGCGATTATCCAGCGTTTATGGAGACTTTAATGCCTTAAATTTATGCCGGAAATGATGCTTCCCATTTGGCAGGCAGGCAGGCTTCAATTTCAAAGTTGAACTGCCTCATAAATATTTAGAGCTGAGCCCAAAACGACAAAAATAAATAAATGCGGCGCTGCAAAAATAAAGAAGGAGCCGGCGATGAATTAAGGGCAGCATAAATTGTGAACACGCATGTGCCGCAAAATAATGCGAGTGACGAAAATTAACAGAAAGTTTATTAAATATGCAACAGCCAAGGGCGCGGGGTGTGGGCAGACAGCGAGTAGGCTCGGAGGTCAGGCGGCGGCGGTGGCGACGGCTGACAAAAGGGGGAGTCGGCTGTGTGGCAAGCGGCGGGGCAGGGGGGCAATAATGAATGTTGAATGTTTAAACAAAGAGCTCGAGACCAAGACGCACGCGGAGCTGGAGACGGCGACGGAGACGGAGACGGAGACGGAGACGGAGACGGAGACGGAGGTGGAGTCGTAGACAATGCCAAACAATAACGATGCGTGCGGGCTGGGGGCCGTGTGGCAAGCTGTGGCTGTGGCTGTGGCGACGCTTGGCCTCGGCCGGGCGGGCATTCAAATCTAGGCTACAACTTTTGCTTAATGCAATAACCGTGTTACGGCCCCGCCACATGTAAATGAAGGCAACACGGCCGCCTCGCTGGGGCTGCAGGCAACAATTCCCCAGGAAGTCAAGACACACACACACACGTGCAGGTGGAGTGTGTGCGTGTGTGGCACTTACAACGTTGGACGGCACAATCAAATGCATTGGCCTAAGGATATTTTCATGTTGGCAACAATGAAAATTCGCTGTACGTCACAACAGGGACGGCAACAGGAAGAGCGAGCGAGACGGCAGCACTGAATTGCCTGGCAACACACGCAGCGGGTGGTTCCACGTCTATGCCACACACACACACACTAGCTAGCACACACACGCACTCGGAGAGACAACAATAAGAATACTGTCATTCATTCATTTTTGAAATTCTCGCCAAAACGCCGGCAATTCACTTTTTAGCTGAAAAACTCGCACCCATTCCCCTCCCCACTCACGCGCCACGTTCGGGCTGGTTGTCATATATAAAATGTGCGTGGCACCATTCTGCGTTGCAGCCACCGAGGCGACAACAAGCGGCATGCTGTTTCCCCAGTCTGCAAGTCACTGATTAACAATTTTCGCTTTCTACTTTCATTTTTCGCTTGCAGCTTTAATGCGCTTGCAAAGCTTTAGTCATAGCAAAAGCTGCTTCTGCAAGTTTATAGCAAGCGGTAAGCTCTTGAAGCAGTCAGCCAGTTACTAATTTATTTAGTGCAGCGAGTATATGCTTTTGTTAATGTTTTCATTTATGGCTTGCAGCTTAAATGTTTTGCAGAACTTCAGTCATAGCGAAAGCTTCTTCTGCTAGCTTCTAGCAAGCGGCAAGCTACAAGTATTTCAGCAGTCAGCCAGTCAGGGCTTTAATCGCTACCCAGAGAATATTATTTGTTAATGCTTTCCTTTATGGCTTGCAGCTTTAATGTCATCAAGTCAATGATTTAATCAGGCAGAAAACTATGTTCTTTGTGTCGTGCTTTCGTTTATAGCTTTCAGCTTCAATGTGCTCTTAAAGCTTTAGTCCTATCTAAAGCTTCTTCTACAAGTTTATAGCAAGCGGCAAGCTGTTTCAGCAGTAAACCAGTCAGTGCTTTAATCACTAATCTTTGGTTATTCATCAGTAAGCAAATCACTCAGAAAAGTATACGCTTTGTTTAGTTTTTTAATTTCTGGCTTGCAGCTTAAAAGCGCTTAAAAGTTTACCTAGAAAGCTCCTGCAAGTTTGTAGAGCCTAGCTTTCGCTACAGGGTAGCTGCACGTCGCGTCGCTGCTTCTGTCAGCGCTCTCAATTGTTTTGTATGTGCTCTGCAGCTTTTTCAGCTTGTTTATTTTTATTTCAGTGCATTCGCCATGCTGCTTCTCTGCCTCCCTCGACTTCTTCTGGCACTCACAGCCATTTCTCTTCCCAATCCCCGCCTCCCGACTGATTTCCATTCCGTTTCACGCTCAACTGGAACAATGATAAATGCTTGTTGGCATTCGCCGCTTGTTATTCGCATTTCTAGGCTGACTTATGAATCCATTCACATTCACCAGCGAAATCATGAGTTATGTGCGCTCTGCACTTTTCAATTCCACAAGCAGACCTCGCCCAGCAAGTCGATTTGTAAGATTTGCCAGCTCTTCCAGCGTCGGCTAATTGCTAAAGTTGCGCTTTTATCGCGCGCACTGCGACTTTATACTATAGCGCGGTAAAATGATAACTCCAAATTGCTTTATGCACCATAAAATGGCCGTCAAGGTGTGTGCGCGTGTGGTTGTAAATATTTAATGTTTAAATTTAAAAATATAATTATGTTTTAGCGGCGGGCGCGCGCAATCAGCATGATGTCCTCGCCAGGGATGTTGGCTTCCTGCCAGGCAGTCAGCCCGTCAGCCAGTCAGCCTGCCAATTTAATTCGTTTGCATAAATTTTTGGCATGACTCGAGCGCTCGCTGTGGGTCACAAAACCAAGGGCCTGTGGCTGCGTTTTTATGCTGCGCGCGCCTTGGAGTCGGGTTCGAGTTTGTTTTTATGTTGTTTTCCTATGCGAAATTCGATTTTAATGTGCTGGCAAATGTCTTAAATATTTGCTGGCATTGCGGCTGTTCTTGCCGCAAAGCAACGCCAGCTATTTGTCTGTCTGTCTCGCTGCCTTGCATAAGCAATCAAAGCGATTGCAAATAAACAATTCAGAAATATCATAAACAAAGCGAAAGCACTCGAAGTTGATTTCCAAATGATGTCGTCGCATAAATATGAGCACAATTGCTAATTGACTCGCATTCGATATCCTTAATGCGATCAATAATTCAGCAGTCGATTGACTTTCAGTCGTCGCTGCTTCGCCGCTTCGCCGCTTCGTGCCACCAGCTGGCTGCGCTGACCGCATGTGGGGCGGCGGGACGGCGGGGCGGAGGCGCCACAAGCGCTGTCTGCCTCGGAGAGCCATAAATCATCATTTATATTATTAACATGGGGATCGGAACAGACAACGGACAAGCCAAACTACTAAACACGCACACTTTCATATGCATGTGCATGCAGGGGGGCGGGGCGAGGGGCAGTGGCAGAGAGAGGGAGCTGAGTTAACCCGGAAACCAGAGCGACCGCAAATGACAAGGGAATGAAAGTGTGTCCGTGTCCGTGTCGGTGTCCGTCTAAAATATGCTCCATGCAAAAACATCAAACGTTGCCAGGACGAGGCGAGCGCTGCGAAGCAACCAACATTAAAGTGTAGCATATTTATGGGCGCAGCGTGAAGAGCCAACGCCAAGGCAGCAGCAGCCAGCCAGCTAGTCAGCCAGTGAGCCAACTTGCCAGCCAGCTGGCCTCATGCAAAGGGCACATGGGGTCCGAAGAGGCCAACCCAATTGAGTGTGCAGTGAACTTATGTCTTTCACATAACAGCTCCGGCTACAGTCTCCCGCAATTGTTTATTATCGCAGACGCCACAGGAAATGCGGCTCAAATTTCAATTGCCAAAGATTGAGCCACAAGCATTGAAGTGCTTGATCTGATATATTAAGCACTAGAACTAGCACTTATATATAAAGCACTAGAATTTAAAATTGCATAGCAATAGAAGCCTTTACTCGAATAGTTTATTATTTTACAATCATTCTAAAGCTTGTTGCTAATTTTGACATGTACTTCATTTAAGCAGTGTAAAACTAGTTTTTCAAATTTGCTGTCGTTCACTCAGCAAGTGTTTAGTTTTGGGCACAGACTTTTGGGCGCTACTGTGTGTGTTTTTAGCAGCCCGTATGCAAAACTAATAGAAGCTTCAGCTGACCAGGTTGGCTGGCACCAGCTCCAAGTTCCGCTGGTTGTCGTCGCCTCTCCACCTGCCCCATCCATATATATGTGTGTGTGTGGAAGTGTGTGATGGACTACGTAGCGTGGAGAGCAGACTCCAGTTCGCAGGTCGCCAGTTCTCTAGTGCTTTGCATGTTTTATAGTTCTGACCTTAATACCAACAAATCCTATTCCCTCAGTGTGTTTGTGTGTGTGTTGTGTGTGACGTGTGAAGCTGTTTTTGTCTTTGGGATTGCTGCCGTGATACTAAGCTGGAGGGCAAACACAGACAACCAAATTAGAATTTGACTACGAGTTTATTCATTACTTATGATCCAACATTTTGCGGTTGCTGCATAATATTAGTGTTTGGCAAATAAATAGTTCAACTACATGTTTAATGCAATGATTTCTAATTTAAAGCCACACTTCTCCAACTCCAAGATTCAAAGTTAAAGTCTATAACCGTAGTCAGTCAATATTTCGAAATTAGTCACATAATTCGATGTTAAGTTCAAGCAACTTTAATGTAAGTGCTGCAGATATAGAAAATACAAACCTATCTTTATTCTTATTGCAACTGAAGATCGTCAAATTTAGTATAAGTCAAATATGTAGTCTAATACAGTGCTTTAAAATAAATCTTCGACTATTTACAAAGTGTCGAAGGTGAATGCAATCATTTGGTAAATGCTATCGAATGTTGTTCGTTTGATTCCAATTAGGCGCTGACTCGATTGTGCGACTTTAAAACTTGCTCGGAGGCAACTGAGGTGGCCATCGATTGGCTCTGATTGGAGCGGAATCGGTTGAGTTGTGGGGCTCGTAAGTTAGTGGTGGCCTTGGGCATTTGGGCAGCTGGGAACTGGGGCCTTTGAGCTGCTGGGCCAAACATATGTTAGCTGAATTTATTGTTATTGACTGACTGCCCCACAGCCCGGCTGAGTCTAAACACTGACGCAGCAGATTGAGAGCACAGAGCACAAAGATGCCAGAGCCAGTGGCAAACATGCTAAATTATGTATATTTTAATTTTGAGCTTATCGCACTCATTAACACCTCGGCTAGCAGCACCATCAGCTCGTCGCTTTGGCCAGCACTTAGCCCTGGGGCCCAAAGGCTTTACAATTTCTGAGCGCATAGACAAAGCGACGCTTTTGACGAGCTGCCGTTTTTATCTGCAAGCATCTGATGTGCATAAACTAATAAAGCTTATCTCGCTTGCTTAGACACACAGCTAAGTTGCGTTGCGTGGCATGGCGTGGCACTGTGGCAAGTGGGGCAAGTCGCACTGTGTCAAGGTGATGCTGGGCGCCAAACACAGCTCGCCGATGAAAGCTTTCAGTTTTCACGAAAATTTCCAGCCGCCCCCCGGGTTGGGGGGGGAGGGGGTCAACAATTGGGCGAGTGAAGCAGATTGAATGCTGCTCAATTGGCTGGCAGTGCCGCAGTCGTGCGTCGGTGGCTGCCACAATATTGGCAATTACCAATTTTCGGCTTAAATTGAAAGCCTTACAATTGCAGTTCAGGCAGAAAATGAAATAATGAAACCGGCTGCCAGAGCGAGAGCCAAACACTTGTGCTGCTTCGACAAAATTTTAATTAAAATCTCTTGCCGTTTCCTTCTCTCAGTCTCCCCGTCTCTCTCTTTCGGGCTCTCTCTGTGTGTGGGCTTAATTAATTGTACTTTAGCCTTGCGCAGCGAACTGCATTAATTCCGATTGTTGTAACCGGCAACTGGATTTGCAACAGCAGCTCGGGCGAAAGGCTTGCAAAATATGCATCCTCTGTTAACCAGAGCTTAGTGAGTGCTTAAGTTCCATTAACAGCTGCAAACAATCCTAGCATTTGCACACCTTTAAAATCTCTCGCTGCTCTGACTAGATAGATGTCTGCACTGCATCCACAGCAGTCTGCTTTCGAGATGAAATGTTTCGCAGATTGCCGCAGCAAGTGCTCACTTACGCCCACCCAGACACGCCCACTAACACTTGCAGCACACTCACACACACGTTGTGCATGTTGCTGAAAAACAAGAGGGAAAACTTCAGTCGACTGGGCTCGACTGCGAGTTACCTTTTGAATGAGAGCGTTCATAGACATTACAAGCAATTTCAAAAATGTATCTGTAATTATTTATTTAAGAAATGCATATATAATATTCGGAATCGGAATAATATTCTCATTCATTTGATATATGTATTGATGTAGTAAGTTATAAACAGCTGCTTTGCTTATTTAATTTTTTTTTGTAATGTTGTTGACTTTTCAAGTGTTTTACTTATTTCATTCTTAAATATTGTTGACCTTCAAATGTAATTTTACGCAAAATTCTAATGTATAAAGCATAAACTTTCATTTTCCTGCAAGATTTGAACTCCAAGAAGTGAAACAAGTTGCTCAGTTAGTTAGTTGCTCTGATATTTTGTCATTTTCAAATTTGATCGACATTTTAAGTGTTTTTTTTATTATTACTTTTATCAAATTTGCATATTCTTTGCCTAGAACTATTTTATGTGAAATTTCTAATATAGAAGATATACATTTGTTGAAAGAGAATTGCATATATAATGAGTGGAAAATAAAATAAAATAGTCAAGCATTACCTACAAGATTTAAACTCTAAATGAAGCATGTTATAAATAAATGTTCAGTTAGTTTCTGCTTTTTTAATTTATTTAAATTTAAATTTAATTTCAAATGTAATCATAAATTTATAATACGGAAAACATACATTTTTAATAAAGAATTGCTTGCATGTATAATAAGCACAAAAAATATTATAAAATTAAAAGAACATTTAGAATCTTGTATTCTAACTCAAATGGAAGCAAATTATGAAGTTATTAAACTTACTCAGTAAATTTTCTTAGAATTTTAAAGTTTTTTTCCTGCATTTTTAATTGGTTCAGCTTTGATGGACATTTCAAACGTAAGTAGTATTCTTACTCTTATTTCATATTTGCGCATTTATTACTTAGAATATTTTCACGTAAATTTCTAATATAACAAAAATATACATATCTTATCCAGTATATAGTTGAACATACGTATAGTAAGCAGAAAATATAATAATATTTTCAGGTATTTTCTACAATATTCAAAATATAAATGAAGTAATTTTTAAATAGCTGCTCAGTAAATTTCCCGTTTAGTTTAATTTTCTTAATTTTTTTAATTTCTTCAAAATTAATTGACATTTCAAATAAGTAGTATTTTTACTCAATTTTTTTATTTGCGCATTTATTGTATTGAATTATTTTATGTTAATTTTTAATATACGAATTATATATAACCACCAAATAATTGCATATACTTATAATAAAATAACATTGTCAGTATTTCGTACAAGATTTGAAATCTATTTTCTGCTTTTTTGTTGTCTAATTTGATTGACATTTTAAATATAATTATTAATTTTACACGTATTTCAAATTTGCACATTTATTATCTAGAATTCGTCTACGTTCTTTACTAAAACTTTCCCACAAAATAATGAAGCTGAAGTAATAAAACTATAGGACAAGTGTGATTTACAAGAAAACCTTAATAGTTGATAGGATTATATGTTGCGTGCTTTGTTGCATGCTTTGTCATTGAGCTAGACGACCCTTGCGGGCTGCAGGGTATGGGGTGCTTGAAGGCAAAGCATTTCAACGCAAAACAAGTGTAAATCAAATAAAACCTAATAAAATATAAAAAGAAGCGGTCGCAGCTCGGCTTTAACACAGCCGACAGCCGACAGACGACAGCCGCACGCAGAACACCACGCCACGCACACACACACACACCCAAACTCACACACAAGCAGAGTCGCTTGCCGGTGGCAGCCTCACACGCATTGGCGTTCATACAATGGCCCAGACATTCGTGGAGGCAAACCAGGAAGAGCGGTTGACGGGGCGAGACGAGGAAGGGCGGAAAAAAAGGGAAAACGAAACCCAAATGGCAAACGAATTGAAGTCAGCAATTTTATGTTTTATTGCAATTTCTTGCCTTTCGTTTTCTTCTATTGCCGTCTCTATTTTACGGCTGGCGTCGCGCTCACCTTGCGCTCCCCTTCCCCTCCCCCTCCCCGTTCCCGTTCCACTTTCCACGTGCCACGATCCGTGTGGCAGCACAATGGCTGAGGAGCAGCGCCAGCATCTGCCACGCTCCGTCATAAAGGAGAGCGAGACGTGGCGGGCAGAGTGGATGGCTCGATATGTTCGGCTCGATGGATGCGCGGATGCGTAGCTACGGCTTCAGATACAGCCATTTGCCGTGCAACAGCCCGGCAACAGAGCGGCAGCATGGCAACCTGGCAATGTGGCAACAATGGCGCCCCATCAAAGGCACTAAACTTGGCCCGAGGCTGTTGCCGGCGGCGACGCTGCGACACACACGCCTGCAAAATCGCTTAAAACCAAGACTTTTTTTTCGCAAAGTGTGTGTGGCGGGGGAGGGGGAGGAGGGGTGGCCTGGTCACCCCTCGGGCTTGTCTATGAGCAGTTGAAGGGTACACTGCCTGCTCGCATATGTCATAAATGGGGTCTCGGCCTGCTTCTGGTGGCACAACAAGGCCAAGGGGCAACGCAGGGTTGTAAAAACGAAATGGAAATGGCTTTTTGCGGCAAGTGCGCTACAATTGCACGCGTGTGTGTGTGTGTGTGTGTGGGTGTGTGTGTGGCATTTGTAGATAGCGCGTTTGTTTGCCCGGGTTGTAGGTATTCATGCGTGCTTGTTTGCCTCCCGCTCGGCTTTTTATATTGAAATTATATGCTATCGATGAGGCCAAGTCCCGCAAATTGTTTCGGAGTGAGCATAAATTACGCAAAATTGCGGCACATGCATAATTTATGGGCCCCCCGCATTAGCCTCGATGTAAATCGATTAGAGTGGGCCGCGTAATTAAAGCGCATAACTCGAGCAAAACTAATCAAATGCCTTGCACAATTTACACTTCTTTTATTGCCCCAATGTTTGCCCAGCCCAACAAACACAACCAATTCGCCATTATATAATAAGTGTGTATATAGTTGAGCTATTCTCTAGAACTCGTTGCCAAACTCGGGCTGGCAACTATTTGGGGCTGGCGTGCAATAAATCATTGCGTTGCCTGGACGAGCTGCAACATCATTGAACATTAAAATAATTGCAGCAGTGCGAAAGTTGCGGCTGCGGCATGTCTTTGGTCAGCACATGCCACACGGCTGCTTCGTGTTCATTAATGATAATTAAAAAAGTTTCGCCAATAGAACTGAAAACAAGCGAAGTATCTAATGGATATTTGAGTGCTAAACTTGCAGTAACTGCACAACTGCAGTTAATTACTTTGTTTAATAACTTAATGCAACTCGATGTTCACTAATAATTTAATAGTTCGACTTCGCAACGAGTTCTCAAGTGCTAGTCAGATTGAATTGGCAGCAAATTAGTGCGCATATTCATGGCAGAGGCAACTCCCTGCATATGCATGAGGCACCTGCAACACGTTGCAAGCTGGGCGCCCTGCGGCTTGCACGTACTTCTGGCAAGCTTGTTGCTCAGTGCTGCAGACGTCAAGCGGCCCGTCTTGCTGTTGACTTTAATGTATGGCAATAGTCGATATTGGATCCCAGCGATGACCATCATATTTCACATTTCGCTCGAAAGTAGGCAAAACAAAATTGCTGCTACATTTGCTGCCCCCCTTGCTGCCCCCTGCCTGCCAAGGAATGTGTGCTTGGCGCTGTGCAAAATGTAAACAAACATTTGGCCACATCCACACACACACACACACACACACACATGGGGACAGAGAGCGAGTCGTAATGTAGAGACTAGCTGGAAGTTGCCGCCGTTGCACGTGCAACGCGCTGCGCAGACTCACCACCAAATCGCTTCGTCGGCGAGTTGGGTTTCTCGGCTTTCCATTAAAGTCAAGTTCGCAACGCAAAGGTTTGTTGTTTGGCCAGCTTTCGCAGTCAGTTCGTTGCGCGTCGCCGTCAAAGTCGCAGTCGCAGTCGCCGTCGCCGTCGCCATGTGCGCCCCACGCGCGTCTCTCAATTAACGCTACGTAGTCGCCACGCCACTTTGGCGAAACTTTACGCAAGTTTTGACAATTGACGAGTGCTACTAATAAATGACATAACGCATACGCCGTGTGTGCAACAACTTGAAGTGCAATCGGAAATAAACGTTACCTAGCAGTTGCATCGCGCCTGCCGCTGCGTGCCTTGCAGTCGGCCTCTGTTGACGACTGTTTGCCGCACTTGCCACACACTTAATGCCTTTGACATTGACAACTCACTAGTCCCCAGTGCGGCCTCGACCACATTCACATTCACGTTCACGTTCATGTTCACGTTCACGTTGTCGTCCTCGTTCTAGTTCCTGTGTAAATATTCATTTTTCTAGCTTGCCGCGCGCAGGTGGCAAAGTTGTTGCCTGCTTTTAGCATAATTAAGCCAAGCGCCAGCCAAACATATTTTTCGGGGCTCGCGCCAGTGAAAGTCGCCTTCCCAGCAACTTTGTGAAAGTTAAGGTCTACCTTTCTCTCTCTCAATCGCTGCCTCCTCCACGGCCAGGACTGCATTTTGAGGTAAGTGCAACGGCAACACAAGCACGACCACTTAACTGCCACACCGCCAGTTGCCAGTTGCCAGTTGCAACGTCGCCTTCTGCTGCTAGTTTAGAGTTGGTTAATTGAAGTCAAGATTTTTGGTCAGCTGCTTTGACTGCCCAAAAACTTTAATTGAATTGCATTTCTGAGCGTCGAGTGCTGTTAGTTGGTCAGCCTCAGAGCACTGGCTGCTCCCTTTGTTGCACTTCTCCAATCATAATTGAGTGCATTCAAAAATATCAACAAAACTTTAAACAAGTTTCAACGAAAAGTTGTGAATATACAAAATGATGGCGATTAAATCAAGAGCATTGTTTATCAATCTTATAAATAGAGTGTACTATCGATAACAGCTTGTTGTAGTAGCGAGTAAACCAATTGTATTCTTCAACATCGATACAGTAAATAAACAACCATATCGATAACAGAGAATAAGTTAAGTCAATGCCAAATATTCCCAATCAAATTACCTTCAACAGACATCTCTTTCACAATACACAATACTCTTTTAATATTGCGCAGATAATTTCAGAAACATTTGTGAAGTCATTTCTAAGCGTGTTTTGAATTCCTAATTAACTTCGTTGTTATTGAAAATTGAATAGAAGTTTTAGCAAAAGTTCTGAAAATGAAAACTGATAAGTTGTTCCACTTAAATATTGTCGAGATAAATTTAAAAAATCTGTCTATTCATTTCTAATAAATGATTCTCTAATCATAATTGAGTTCATTCAAAAATATCAACACAATTCAATGCCAGTTTAATGGAGAATTATGAAAATAAAAATATTGGGTTGCCGAGGTAATTTTAAAAGCATTTGTGAAGCCATTTCCCTATTAACTTCTTAATTATTAACGATTTAATAGAACTTTTAGGAAAAGTTTTGTACATTTTAATCATTTTGTATATTGTTCTCCTTTTTTTTCTACATTTATTTTTGAAAACAGTTGTGATTTTTAAAAATGTTTTGAATTGCTAATTCACTTCTTTAGTATTTGACATTAAATACATTTTTAGCAAAAGTTGTGAGTATACAAATGATTAGTTTTTGTTCTCCTTAAATATTATCGAGAGAATTTTAATAACATTTGTGAAGTCATTGTTGATAATGTTTGAATTCACACTAACTTCTTTATTGTTTCTAATTTAATAGAAGTTTTAGCAAATGTTGTTAAAATACAAATTTTATAGTTGGTTGAGATTATTGGAAACTCATTTGTTGTTGTTTAGTTGTTTATTATGTAAAATTAAGTAGAAGTTTTAGAGAAAGTAGTAGAAAAGTGAACATACAAAATCATTATGTTGTTCTCCTTAAATACCGAGATAATTCTATGTTTTGAATTCCTAGGAAAAGTAGCAAGAGTAGTGAAAACATACAAATAGTGATTGTATTAAAGTTTTGAATTCCAACTTTAGTTGTTTATTATGTAAAATTGAGTAGAAGTTTTAGGGAACGTAGTAGAAAAGTGAACATACTAAATCATTAAGTTGATCTCCTTAAATATCGAGATAATTCTAAAATCATCTGTGACGTCATTTCGAATAATGTTTTGAATTCCTAGAAAAAGAAAGTAGTGAAAACATACAAATGGTGATTGTAACATCATTTGTGAAACCATTTCTAATAATGTTTTGAATTCCCAATTTACTTCTATATTATTTAAAATTTAACAGAAGTTTTTAGGAAAAGTAGTGGAAAGAAAAAAAAAGCAGCTTATTGTGATAATTGCAACATCATTTGAGCAAACATTTCTAATAATGTTTTGAATTCTTAATTTACGTCTTTATTATTTTCGCCAACTTCTGCTGTTTGAAGTGTGCCCTACTTTGTGGGCTGGTAGTTTGAAAGTGCTGCGGACGATCTGGATAAAGCCGAATTGTGCTTATAGTGTTTTGAGTAGGACGCGTCAAGTTGAGCGCAGACGATGTACTCGCATGTAAACAAACTCTAAATGGCTTAAACGCTTTGGCAGATGATGAAGCTGCTGCCGTTGTTGTTGCCATGGCCAATGTTGATTTTCGATTGACTTCTGGCTGACAGGGAGGGGGTTGGGGGAGCATTGGCAACGGTTGAAGGCCTCGCTTTTGGAGTATCGGTGGCGTCTAAGTCTTAGTTACAGCGCCCAGGAAAAGTTCTCGAGTGGTCGAGGAAGAAGCGGCGTGGAATTAAATTAAAAAACACGAAGCGAAAAGAAAAGAAAGCAGAAATAGGAAATAGGCGAGCGAAAGAAAAACGACGCATGTGCAAATAAAAGAGGGCTTCAAATTCAATTGAGGGGGGGGGGGGGGTGGTGTAGCGCAGTAGGCCCCACGCACAATAGTTAAGCGGAAATGAACGTCCCTGGGGCCCAGGGCATGGAAGTGTGTCAAAGTACGTTTGCAACTGGAGGAATCAATCGAAGGCGACGCAGCCCAAACAGCCCCCGGTCAGGAGGGGGGGGGGGGGGGGTTGGTTGTAGTGCGACGGGGTGGGGAGGGGAGTCTCGAAAAGAACTCGTCAAACGAAATCGAAATGGAACTCAAGCAAAAACTACTTTGTTTGCGATTAGCACTTGGACGGCTTTCCAAGGGGCGGCACGAGTCTTGAAGAGCGCCACTTGGCTGCCGTGCTGCAGGACGGGGGGCGAGGGGTCTTGAAATGAAATGTGTGTCAATATATTGATTGAATAATGGTCTACATATTGACAAACAACTCAAAAGGCACTCGACAGACGCACAGACGACTGGGAAACTGGCAGCCAACGACGACGACGACGTCGACGACGACTTGACAGCCAACTAGAGACGATAGACGATAGACGAAGCGATATGTCGAAGGCCTGCAGGCAGCGAGGAAGCGGAAGCGTCTATCGCATGTGAATATGTCAAATAGGCAAATGCAAAGTGAGTCGCAGGAGTCGCCGTAGGAGGCTGGAGGACAGACACATCAAAAGGCATTTGGAGTGCGTCATCAATGCAAAGCAGCTCGCCAAGATGAAGACGTCGCTCCAGCTCGCAGCTCGCAGTTGGAGCAGTGCTGGAAATAAGGGTGCCCCAGACATTTAGGCAACATGGGCGGCGGCAGGGGGGCGTGTCTGGAACACGTGTTCCTTTAATTAGATAAAGTTTGTTTGCATTACAAACATACTGGCAGCAATTTGCCACTCCAACTCCGCGCGCTGTCAATAGCAACGCCTGGCGCTAACTTTTACGGCGCACTGTACTATTCCCCAGCGGCGCGCGGCACAAAAAGTTGCTCCTGGACACCGCAGCCCGCGCCACTTGCCACTTGCCACCGCCTTGATTGACAGCCGCACGTCTAGTTAGCGAAAATACGCAAACAGCCAAAAAAATAAAAAAATATATACAAAAAGTTATGAAAATAAAAACACAAATAAAATAGAATAGAATACAAAGTACTTCCCCCCACACACACAGATTTGCGTATATAATTTCATTGAATTTGGCGCACTGCAAAAAAAAAAAAAAAGAAAATATGCTGAAGGGAAAATTTTTGCTCATTTGCGTGACATTTTGCGAGCGACTTTGCTGCTCGGCAATTTGGCGCTTTGGCTGCACAGCAACTTTGCCCAAATTATTTCCATTTGTGTTTGATTTTCCCGGCGCCACTTTAAAGCATGAAACTCAACTCAAAGATTATTCATCTTTTGCTTAGCACGGCGTTCCTTGAATGCTTGATGACATTTCGAGCACGCTCCTCGATTCGATTGTTCCATAAGCTGTCTTTAAGCTCCGGCATCATTTTATAATGCATTATTTCAAGCACTTTTTAATAAATTCGCCCATTTGTGCGCCGCTGTCGCTATTAATAGCACAAAGGATCGAGTGCGCTTTCAAGGCCTGACTGAGTTTTGTTTTCGCTTCTTTTTTTTGTGGGCCCTTTGTTGGGCGCGTGTTCAAGGCGCACACTTGTTGTTAATTAAAAGCTCACAAAAGTAGGTAACATGCATATAACAAGGCTTACACACAGTTGCACGCTCCCCTCAATTGTTGCACATATTAATTTGTGTGCGGCGGCTTTCAGCGTGGCCGCCTTTTGTGCTCGCTGCCGGCTGCCTGGCTGCCTGGCACTTTTCTTCATTTTGGCCAGGCGACAACAATGGCAAGTGACAACAATGAAGGCCAGCAATGCACATAAACTTGCCGAGCAAACACAAGCAAAGTGCGCCGCAACAACAACAAAGACTCACACACACACACATACAGAGAGGAATACAACTACAAGTACAATTGCAGAGCCGGAGAATAAAACACACTAACACAAATCTTTATTTAAGCATAACAAAAACATCGCCTTCAATGCTCCGAAAATAGCAAGAAACCCGCTTCACTCCCTTTGCCGCCCCCTCCCCTACGAATTGGGCACAATCCAGCGGAGTGAAAGGGAGAAAAAATTAGAGCAGCAAAGCGCCTTAGGATATGCAACACATAAAACTTCAGCTTCACTGGCAGCCAACAGCCAACAGGCAACGACCAACAGCTAACAGCTAACAGCCGAGCAACTGAAGCTTGAGTTTATGCGGTCGATTGTGTGTGGGCCACAACTACAACTACTCGCTGCTAGCTGCGTTTATGCGCTGTCCGATAACGTGATAATCCCGCTCTACTAGCGACTATTGGCACACAACAAGATTAGCATAAAGTAAGCTCAACTCGAACTTGTTTACTCAGCTACAGCAGTTCAATATGTCCTCTTAAAGACTGCAAAGTATACAACTTAAACTGAAATTCTTTAAATTCCTAATTTTATTGAAAGTTATGAAATATGCAGTTTACAAAAACCTAGTAAATACGTTATGGATATGTCATGCTTGTGAATGCCAAGATTGCCTTCTTAGAGCCCAGAAAGTAACCAACTTAAACTTAAATTTGCACCTTCTCACAGTTTCTTCAATTTATTGAAGATATGCGGTTTTATTCAAGCATATCTATGATATTGTCATTAAATACTCTTTGAGTATCAAGTGCGCTTTCTTAAAGACCAGAAAGTGCACAACTAAAACGGGAATTCTTTAAATTCTTAATTTTATTGAAACAAATCAGTTTTACTTAAGAATAATAGATGATACGTTATAAAATATTCTTTCTGGGTTTGATACTTGAGTGCCTTCTTAAAGACCAAAAAGTATACTATTTAAACTGAAATTCTTAAAATTACTAATTTTAATGAAAATATTTAGATAGATTAATAGAAATGTAGATATGTCATAATGTATGCTTTGGCGTGCCAAAAGTGACTATTTAAAGACGAGAAAGTATATAATTTAAACTGAAAGCTTTGCGTCCTCATAAATTCTTAATTTTATTGAGAAAATGCAGTTTTACCCAAGCGTAATAGATTCGTTATGATATATTCTTTCTCAGTAGCAAGAGTGCCTTCTTAAATACCAAAGAGTATTATACTTAAACTTAAATTCTTGCTTGTGAAGCTTTAGTTTTATTGAAGACATTTCGAACTCTGTTCCGCTTTAAAGGCAATAATTAAGCAGATCTTGAAATTAACAAACTAGAATTTTTTATTAGAAAATATAAATAATGAAATTTGAGTGCATAAATCATTCACTATTGTTCCTATATCCGTACACTGTCTCTAAGCTAACTCCCCGCCAATTTCCCGACAAATCAGTACAGTAATTTTTAAGCTACAAATAGTGTAGCTAACACGACTTTCTTTTAAATATTATATATCGACATTTTATTGCATATTTGCTATCGAATTTGTGTAATTTGTGCAATAGTTTTCAGTTTGTGAAGTCGGACTGAATTACACAATTTAAATTGAGGTAAATTACTTAGAATTTGGCAAATATTTGCAGTATTTTCAATTTGTAAAGTTGAACCAAATGAAACATTTCAAATTGAGGTAAAATACGTCGAATTTGTCTATAATTTGCACTAGTTTTCAGTTTGTGACTATAGAATTTATGTTATATTTTCCAATTTTTAAAGTTTAAACTTTTAACAGATTAAACGTTGCAAATTGACGTAAATTATGATCATTTATTACAATTATTATTAATATTTATTATTTTGTGATTTGTCTAGTGAATACTTGTGATAAAGTCGCATACTTTTATGATCTGCCCGAGGACTGAGAAATTTATTAAAAAGCAATCATCGTCGGAGACCATTTCGACGCTCAACTTTAGCAGTTTTAGACATTTCAATTTGCAAATCTGCAGTCCATGCTTCAAAATTAATTAATTTATAAGCGTCCGTGGAGCTGGCAACTAATCACTTCAATATGCAAGCAGAATGTGTGTGTTTAATCCCATAAGCCAATTGACGAGTTCGCGACGAAGTAAAGCGAAGCAAAGTAGGTTAGCAGTGTTGCCACGATCTGTGTCCAAGGCACGCCTCGACACGCATAAACGTGCCACAACGTGCAGTCGTTGCTGATGCAAGCAGTGGCCCCGGGTCAGGGGCGGGGGCGGGGGACAACGGCACCCGACGGCTTCAAGTGACGTCTATGGGCGGCCATTTCCGTTTCAATGTCTCTCCGTTTAGTGCGCTCTGGCTGTTAAGCCATTTTCTGGGCCGAATTGGCAGTCAACTTTAAACTTGGCTGAGTGAGTCTTTCTAATGCGAATAACGGCATCAGACGCAGTCTCAGCCTATATACGAGCTGAAAGTTTTTTCTGCCCTCCCCATAGAGGGGGAAGTGGGGCGGGGGGAGGGTGGTTGCCTGCCAGCGGGCAAAAGAGGCTGCCAAAAAGTTTTGCCTCGCAAACTTTTCTGCATATATTTTGCCCACAAAACGGAAGCTTGTTTTTCATGTCTGTTGGCGTATTTCGTTGCGATTCGGTTTTCCATTTACCCCCTCCGCACCTCCCCCCCTCGCTCTCGTGCTCTGTATTTGGCTGGCATTTTAAATGCTTTAATCGCAATTTATCAAATTGGAAAATAAAAGGGCTGGAGCCAAAGTTTGGCTAGTTTCGCATATTCGGGGGCATTTTGTAAGCGTTTAATTTGCCAGCCATTTGCTTAGTTAAAAGTTTTCCCAGCCACTCGCTCACAGTCCGCAATTATTTCTGTTGCAGCATGCTGCCGCCTGCCCCTCCCCAACGGCCCGTCCCCCAAGCACGTGCAGGAGCAGCCTGAGCAGCCTGAGCAGCGAGCGAGCAATGTCCAAGCTGCCGCCATGTCCACATCGGAAAGGAACACGCCCAGCCAGCAGGGAGCGCTGGCAACGCCCGCGCATCGACAGCAGCGGCCGCCGGACGTTGAGGAGGCGCTCTCCTCGATGCTCTGGACGCCCTACGAGCGCGCCACGCCCACGGCCAGCTCCTCGGACGAGGAGGCCGACGACGACGAGCGGCTCAATCGCCAGCTGCGCAAGTCGCACAGCAGCCCCAGCACTGCCCTGAGCCAACTCTTGTCGCCGCTCCCCATCGCAGAGCCCCCCGCAGCAGCCGCAGCAACAGCAGCAGCTGCAGCTCCTCCCGTGCCTTTCCCCAGTTTTAGTGTAAGCGGACGCGCCGTTGAGGCGGCCAAGACGAGTCGAGCGGGTGGCCGGCGCAATCGGTACTCGTTCCCATCCTACTACGGCAGTCCGGCGCACACACTCACCCAATGGTGTTCCTCGGCGGCCACGGCCATCAAGGAGCCGCCCTCGTACGAGTCCCTCTACGAGGCGCGCGTCTCCAGCGTGGGCGCGGCCCGGGCGAGCTTGGCTCGCGTCCAGCCGAACAATCTACAATGTGATAGATCGCAACGATCCCGAGCAGCAGCTAACGCTGACGACGACGACGACGACGACGATGACGATGATAAGGACGAGCACACTGAGCAACTAACGGCAAATGTTCCCGCTGAGCGTCTGGTGCGCTCCTTCACCGACGACTACATATCGCAGGTGAGTCGTAGTCTCGATTATCCAAGTAAAAAATATATACTTGTATAATGTTATACATTAAAAGTTGTTGTGATCAATGCAAATTTCTAAATTATCCACATATTATTGATGTAAGTTATTATGAGTTCCTATACAAAAATATTTGTTTCTTTATACCCAACAGTGAGAAATATTAAAATAAAAATCCAAAGCAAAAATCTTAAAAGAAAACAAATATGAGCGGTACAATAGAGATTCATCAAAAACAAAATACAATTTAACGCTTTTGTATGGAAAAAATCAGTTTAATTGGAATTTTTAGGGTGCAAAAATTGAAAGGGTTTCCACAACAATTTTAAAACTAATTTATCCGATTAATCGACCTGTTGAAATTTTGCAGAAATATTGATATTTAGACACACAAAGCCAAATTTGATAAAGATGGTTTGAAAATATGAGAGTTATTCGCAAAAATCTATTGCGGGCTCAAGGGGAAAAAATAAATAAAGTTGTATAGAATCAGAGCTTGAAGAATCTGGATACCAACTTTGGTTATTCTAGCTATAGTTTCCAAGAACTAGGCATTCATACAGATGGACAGACGGACAGACGGACACATATAAATCGATTTAGAATTCGATTCTAAGCATATTGGTTGTAACAACAAACGTTTCCTTCTCCCAGTTACATATTTGTGCAAATTTAAATACAGGGTATAAAAACGTTGAAATCTTTAAAGAAAGAATGAACATTTCATTTACAGTATTTTAATTAATTTTATCTACAAAAACAAAGAGTTTCCTTCCTCATTTATAATAGATTTATAATATAGAAAACACTTGTGAAACAATTTATTTAAAAATAATATTATCGACGAGATTTTATGGTAACCGCAAATTAATTGGACAGACTCCAAAAATATATATTTACTTTTCGCTTATTTTTTTAATTGATATAATATATTTAATACCAAAGACTCGAAGATGTTTGAACTTTTTAGCAATTTTTAAAAATTAACAATACTTACAAATACATATTACTTTATACTTATTTTGTCAAATACAATTTGGTTACAGTTTATTTTTCAATTACTCATAACTTTTAAGTTTAAACATTGCACGCCCACTTTTCTGGACGAGAACGTAATATCTTTAAATTACTCTCTCTTAAAAATAAATAGTACTTAAGTGATATTACTGCGAAATATAACTTAGTTAAACATCTGTTATTTATATACCAATTATTCAGATTTAAGCGAAAACTTTGCACAATCTTCTCCTCGAGAACGTAAATTGTTCAAAGTTATTACGATCTACAATAGCATGCATTGTTCTATTTATAGGGGCGTCCCATAGAATTATCACCTCGGTGTATTTACTTTTTGCATATATTTTTTTTTAAATAGATTAACGATATTTAGAAATATATATTATAAAAATTATATTCTTGCGAATTACAATTCAGTTAAACAGCTGCTACTTATTAACTTCCCAATAATTCAGATCTTTAAACCGTAAACATCGCAAAAGCTTCTCGTTTAGAGACTCACAAAAGCCCATAAAATTGTCAACTAGGTATATTTACTTTTTGCACATTTGTTTAATAGATTAACGATGCTTAGAAGTATATATTATTAAAGTTATATATTTAGTTAAGCAGCTGTTATTTGTGAACTTCCCAATTACTGAGATCTTTAAAGCGTAAACTTTGCACAGCTACTTTTCTCGGCGGGAACGTAATATTTACAAAGTGCTCGAAGCTATTGGGATCTGTGCATTGTTCTATTTATGTGGGCGTCCCATAAAATTGTCACCTCGGTGGCGCCGCGAAATGCGCCAACTGCACGCACTTAGACGCCTAATGTGGCGCCATCAAATTTGATGTCAAGGCTGCTGATGTGCATGGAGAGCCCTTATCGGGGGGCGCCCATTGACGGCTTCTGCACTCGATAAGAGCTAATGTTTCACTTAGGCCCTTGAGTGCCCGCGACTTCGATAAGCGAGTGCCAGATGTCGTCTAGCATCAGCATCGGCATCGACATCGACATCGACATTGGCATCGTTCGAGTAATTGGTATCGGTTCGCTATCGGTGTGTGTGTGTGTGTGTGTGTGTGTGTGTGTGTGTGCGGGGGGTGTGTGTGTGCTGAGGGTCGTTCCGTTATGTTGGCGCTGGCAATGGGAATGAGGGCTTACAACAAATGTACATACTCGGAAATATGCATTTACATTTATTTCTATGCGCTTATCACAAAATTGTACGTTTTGTTGGAATGGAAAATGAACCGCAAAGCAAAGAACAAAGAACAAAGGCGAAACTAAGCAGAGCCAGTGTGCACACATCCATGCACATAAATATGCGCACATATTTAAATAAATGCTAAATACGCGGACAATGTGTGCCAGCCGATAGGCAAGTGGCGCAAAAGGGGGTTGCAATCGATTGACAGACGGCGCTTGGGGGGTATTCAAGCGCATAATTATGCATTGAACCCGCGCACAAACTTATGGCGTTCACTGTACCACAATTGAGCGACGTGCGTAATTATCGCAAACATAACCTCCAAAAATATAGAAAACTCGCAACAAAACGTTAATTATAAAGCTGCTGCACTGAGGCACCGTTATTCGAAACTTGTTTCAGTTAGATTTTTTGGGGCGCGCTCCAACGATTGCAGCGCAGCCACATTGCACAAGAGTGAGCAGCAAATACAAACACCGGCAAACAACAACAATATTAATAACAATGGCAATAAGTGCGGCAGCAACAATGGCAAATGACAACGCAAGAGCAGCAGCTAGAACAAGAAGTCAGCGCCAGCAGCAACAACAACAACAACAACTGGTGATAGCAGTTTGAGCTAACAGTAAATCACATTATATTTCTGTGACGTAATTAATGCAAGTAACACAGCGTAACATAATTAGAACCCAAGCGCACACACAAGCACACACCCACACACACACTCGCACACAAACAACACACCACACACACGCTCATAAAGCCATCATGATGTGGATAAGGATTTTGTGGAGATTGAGTGCGAGTGTGTGTGTGTGTGTGTGTTTGGAAGGGGTCATGTTGGGGAACCATTAGGGATGGACTAGTGCAGTACACACAATTGTGCAAACAAGTAAAAATTAATTGCAATCTCAGAACCAAATCAGCTCTTAATTATAAAGTGCGGCACAAGTCTCGGCGGTCGTCAGAGAGACAGCAGAGCTTTAGTGCTTCTCCGCTTTTCGCACTTTTTCGTGCTTTCAAAACTCTCAATTAGCAGTTTTAATGCAGAAAGCTTTTGTCACGTTAAACTCACGCCATGCGCTCTCAGCTCTAACACAGAAGCAGCAGCCGTCTGTGCGGGCATTAGAGCGGGCATGGCAGAGGGAGACACAGAGAGAGAGTGAGTAAGTCATGCAGCCACAACAGCAACAGCAATAACTTTATCAGCGCACATGCAGACGCCAGGCAGCAGCTGAGCAGCAACAACAACACTTCAATTACTTGTGACGATTTTATGTTTATGCGTTGGCTTAATTAATTCAATTAAGCGCACATTTATGCGCCTGCTGGATGTTGGATGTTGGCTTTGCTTTAGCTGCTGTTGTTAGTGCTGTGTATATCCTCGGGACTTGAGTGGGCCTCTGTGTGGCTGCTGTCACCTTTTTTTTATTTTGGCCACTGGCTAATCCCCCAGCAATTAACATTAATTAGCGCTTGAAACTTAAATCTTGTCATTTGCTTAATGCAAACTTGACGTTTTTCCCGCACTTCTCTCTGTCTCTACATCGATTCGTCTCTTCTTTCTTTCTTTTTGCAGAACTGCGCATTATACAATCCAGCAATAAAAGACAGAGAAAAAGTAACGGAAACAGCAGCAGCAACAACACAAAGGCCAGCAACGACGAATGCAAGATCACAACAAAGTGCAGAAAATCAAAGCGACAGCAGAGCGAATTGCATTATCAATGAAAAGAGCGACAACAACGACAACAATGTTCGCGATGAACAAGAAATGGCAGCAACTACAAACGAGGAAACAGGCACTGGCTCTGCCGCTGCCGCTGCCACTGCTGCTGCCTCAGTTGCAGTCTCTGCTGCAGTTGGAGTGCAGGTCAATCAACCTGTTTCCTGTGCTGCAGCTACAGCAACTGCAGCGCTCAATCGCACTCTCAGTCTCGGTCAGAGCCGCAGTCGCTGCCGCAGTCGCAGTCGCAGTCACTGTGTCAGTGAGAACGAGCACGCTGCGCTGGGAGCCAGCACAACAGCTGCTGAGAGCGGCAGCATAACAGCAACGGAGAGAGCAAGCTCAACAGCAGTGGAAACACCAGCAGAGAGAGCAACGGTGTTGGGCAGCAGTGGTGAGCGGCGCTCAGCAGCGATCAGTCTCTCGAGTTCGTTCGGCGCGTGCACAACGGATGCGTCGTTTAGCACGGCCAGCAGCAGTTATTACGAGCACAACAACACACTGTCTTCGTGGTTGTCGCGGGGGCGCTACAACTACAACACGTCTAGCAGCAGCAGCAGCAGTGACGCGCTGCGGCCCAACAAATGTTTGGCAGAACTCGAACGTTTGTATGCCGAATTTCGCGCGAGTGAAAGTCTGTTGGAGCGTCGCCTGAGCCAGTCGCCGATCGATAGCGATAGCGATAACGATAACGATAGCGACATCGACGAAACGACGATGCGTTTGAATGTGGCCGCCGAGTTGCCGTCGTCGTCTGCAACCGCAACGACAGCAACACAAACTGCAAGCGGCAACAACAGCAGTGTGTTTCTAAAAGCCAGCGACTGCAATGACAGCGACAACAACAATCAGGCCAAGATAGTTAGCAGCATTGCAATAACGCCCGCGGCCTCAAAGTCCTGCCAACGACAGCCGAGTCTAACGATACAAGTGAACAACGGCGTCAACAATTGCGTCGCGTCGCCCACGAGCACAGCCGAGCCGAGTATTCTCAACAATAACGGCGTTTGCGTTGTGAACTGTAATTACAGCAACAACAACAACAACAACTGCAGCAGTAGCAGCATTGTGGCCATTAATAATTGTGCGACGGCGTCGAAAGTGTTTAGTGCGAGTGTCCAAAATAAGCTTAATAATAATGCGCATGTGGATGTGCAACACGTTGCTGCCACTGCCGAGCGTGCCAGTTCGATTAATCCAAATAAAAATCATAATAATAATAATGCCAATGCAAATGTGAATGCGAATGCGAATAGTAATTGCAGCGAGCAGAGCAATGTGAATGTGAATGTGTCCAGTGCTGATAACAGTGTCAAAGTAATCAATGTGAATGCCTCGTCGTCGCCCCCACGCACTTTCACCTCAACCGAATGCCAAACCGATGATCTTACTAACAACAACAACAACAACAACAACGGCAACGACAGCAACAACAACAACAACAACAACAGCAGCAGCAATGCCTCCCAGCTGCGCACACGCGAGCAGCGCCGTCGGGAGCGACGCGAGCGTCGACAGCAGCAGCAGCAGCAGCAGCAGTTGCCGCCTCAACACGCTCGTCGCCTGCACGTGGGCGAGCGGCATTCGCCGCCGCTGCATCCGCCGCCGCACTTGCATCACGCGCACCCCCATCCCCATCCCCTGCCGCACCCCCTGCCGCACCCGCACCAGCATCCCCATCCGGCGGCCTTGGGCCTGGCGCGCGCTCTGCTGCCCGACATCCTGCACAGCCACTACCCGCCGCCGTACAGCGCGCTGCCCGGCGGAGCGCCGCCCCCGCTGCCCCCGCCGCCGCCACCGCCGCAGGTGGCCGCCCCGCTGCCGCCACCGCCGCCACAAGCGCCAGTGCCAATGCTAACGCCAGTGATATCGACGGTGCCGCTGCCGGGCGCCGCGCCGCTGATGAGTGATGGACGCTTCACGTTGCCGCTGCCCATCATGCGCAGGTGAGTCTCCAGCAGCCCGCCTCCAATAGCAATTCCAATTTCCATTCCAGCGCCACTTCCAGCTGCTCTGCGTCAGCGTCAGCCGCAGTTGGAGCTCAACTCTCACCTCTGGCATCATCGATCACTTCAAAGCCCATTTCCATTTTCATTCAAGCGCTCCTTTGTCTCAGCATTCGTGTTTCGAGTTCATACCCAGTGATGTTCGCGTAGAGGGTGTTTGAGTTGCAGAGTAGAGTTAGTCACAGGAAAGTTTTACAGAGAAAATAGTTCTGCTTAAAATATTAGGCATATAAATAATAAATACTCATAGAGAATTTTACAAAATTGAAGAGTATCTAAAAATATTGAAAACATAAATAACAAATAATCATGCAAAATGTAAGAAATTGATGAATATTTGATTGAGCTTAACAATATAGCTCGCATCGTATTAGAAATACAATATAAATAGTAAATGCTCCTAAATCTTAGAATATTTAGATCCAATTAGCTTAACAATATAGATATCTACAAATATTGAAAATATGAATAAGAAATCTTAAAGAGTTTAATTAGATTGAACAATATTTGCATCCATTTAGCTGGACAATTAAAATAGATCTCATAAAGTATTAGAAATGCAATATAAATAATGAGTACTCTGAAGAATTTAATAAAATTGTAGAATATTTGGATCCAATAAGTTTAACAATATATATAGGACTTCTAATTAGAAATACAATAAAAATAAATAACTATAAAATAAGAATATGTGCATCAAATTAGCTGCTTAATATTGAACTCTCAAAATATTACAAATCTAAATAATAAATGCGCATTATGAATTTAACGAAATTGAAGAATATTAGCCAAATACACTAGACTTGAAACTTACCATTTACATTTAAATTGTGCTTCGTTTGAAAATCAAACATCAAAATGCAGTCAGCAACTTCGAACTCCACATTTTGCAGGGTATGCTTGGCGTCGAGCGGCCGCAGCGAAGTCAGTTGGCACTTCATCATGTTTCATGTTTGCTTTTGGTTTTGCCTTAGCTTTTCTTCTTCTTCTTCTTCGCCGTCGTCTTCTTGTTATTGCTTTTATTACAGTTGCTGTTGCTATTGTTGTTGTTGTTGTTGTTGTTGCTGCTCATGTCTATTTCGACATTTTCTATTACCGCACATCTCTTTTTTTTTGCTTTTCGCCGTTCGCTGTTTGCCGGCCCGGCCATGTGTCTTCCTGTTTCGTGTTAGACGCTGGCAGCGACGGCGACGGCGACTGCGACGACGACTGCGACGCAGACGGAGACGGAGACTGCGACTGAGAGCCGGCAGGGCAGACAGAGACATTATAATGATGGTAATTTTGATGTCAGTAACAAATTTCTTGCTTGATTTGACGCTGACGCTGACGCTGACGGTCGAGAAACCGAACCGAACGAAGCCCCAGCCTAGTCGAGAGTCTAGACCCGAACCCAAATACCCATCCCTAGACGGAGCCCAACCCAACACAACTCAACCCGAACTGAACTGAAGCCCAAGTTCTTGGTGTAAAAATGAATTTGGTTGGGTTGACAGCGTTGCCGAGAAATTCGGGGAAAAAATATAAAATAACAAGAGCTCTAATTTAAAGTTGATGTTAAGAGGTCGTTGTAATTATTTCGCTGTGTGTGTGCTACGATGAATTTTCGGTAAGCTTCGCGCCGTTTCTCTTTTTCTATCTCTCTATGTTCTATAACTCATTTCGGTTATAATGAGTTTCGCTTTATCTGTAATTGCAGATCTTAAATCACAGCGCTGCTCAGGTACCAAAAGAGAGAGAGAGAGAGCGAGCGGGGGGCAGACAAGATACATAGGTATAGCTGCTATATATGGTTTCTAGTAATTTTCCCACGCATTTGTACAAGTATTACTATAAATATTTATATCTGTAGTTGCGACAAATGAAGCCAGGGAACCAGTTTTTCTCACAACTGCACGAAAATAACGATTGTATCTGAATCAGCTCGCTTTGTATCTGTATCTGTATCTGTAGTCAGCTGGATGCGCGCTATCTTTCGAGCAGCCGGACTTGAAAAACATCTCCTATTATATTCGTACATTCTCGCTGTATATAAAGCACGCCTCTGAGCGTTTGACATTTGACGACGACGACGTCGACGACGTCAAGAGCAAATCGTGTTTCACAATTTGAATTGTGTTTTTATCTATTGTCTAATTGCAAAACTGTGTCAAACTGTTGTTGCTTTGCGCCTGTTTTGAGCTTCCTATAATTGTCGAGCAGCTTTTCGCGAGGCGTGCTCAGCTTTGATTATGGCATATTGAGCAGCTAACAGGCGACGCGACTGTTGTCTGTGTCAATTAATATCGGCATGACAATGAATTCGATTACAATACTTATAGGGTGCTAGACTTACGTACAGATCTGGCCCCATTCCCGGTTTACTTTATACATTTCAAGCGAGACAAAGGGCAGCCCTATAATTTATACACTCATTCAGTCAGTCAGTCGCAGCACTTCCTGTTTACTCAGCTCATATTTCTGCGATAAATGCGACGCCGCCGCAAACAAAAGAGTTTCAAATTCTTATCTGGTATTAATGTGGCAACTTGCAGCAGACTCTGTGGCATGCCTCAACCTTCGCTCCAAATTAACATGCTGCTTACACAATGTGTGCGGCTTTTACTCACTTTTATTTGTGCGAAAACCAAAGCGAGATAAAAAGGTGTAAAAAAGCGAAAGTTATTTTCAGGATGGCGATTGGTATTGGAGCTGGGATTGGGCTGAGCGTGCATAATCTTGAAATCATTAAATAACAACAGCAAGAAATTACAACAGTCCCAAAATGAAAACCCAAAAAAAGAGCGCACAACGACACGACACGACAACAAATAATAAAAGTACGAAAATAAAAATAAAAACGGCGCGCAATAAAAAGGAAACGTGATGCCGAACTCACGTTGCACGGCAGAAGCGACAGAGAGGAGAGAGATAAAAGGCTGTAATCATTGTCTCTCTGCCCGTGTTGTCTCCCTTCATAGGATTTGCTTTTTTCTCGAAGCGATGCGAAACAAAAGAGCTGCGTGCCCAGCAATGAAATCACTGCAGTTAAAGATACTCGCAGCTACATCTATGACAGAGTGCGACTTGAGCTCCGTCAGCTGACTGCAAGTTTTCGGCTACTTTCACTTTCGCATCTATATCTGTATTTGTAGCTGTATCTTGTAGTTGGCTGTGGGTTATCATAAATTTGGGCTGACGTCGTAAATCATGAGCTGGAGATCATTAGATGCGTGTATTTCATATTAATTGTGGCACTTTAGCTAATTACGTGCCACGTTGAGTGGCGAGCTGATGACACTGAAAAACAACGCAACCGGTTTTCGCAGGCGAGTCCAAAGACCCAAAACACAAATTTGCATGCGGCCAGAAAAGAGTGCAAAAGTATCTGCCAGCTACGCGCCTCAAATCGATGGATGATTCAACTTGTGTGTTTTTTTTTTGTTTTTGGTTTGTTCGTTTAGCAGCAGCAGCAGCAACGTTCAAAACGTTCAAAATGCAAAAGCCAAAGCAGCTAACTGGCAAAAGCAACTGGAAACCAGATTTCACTCACAACAACAACAACAAAGACGACAAAGACGACGACGACGACGACGACGGAAAACAAACCGAGTTTCAAGTTGCAGAACGCTGAACTCTGAGCGGCACCTCGATCTCTCGACTGAGCGTGTCTGTGTCTCTGTCTGTGTATCTACTTGAAGCTAGTTGTACTCGTAGTGTTGCCACATGCGGCGGCTGCTGCGTCTCCTGCCGCCTGACACACTTTTTGGTCTAGTTCGCTTGGAGCTGATGGGCCTGCGATTCTGGGATGCGGCATGCCACCAAATTGAGTGGTGCTCGTATAGTTTGTGGCATATTATGTGGCATCAAATCACAATCGCAGCCAATGCTGCTACTGCCACCAAACACCACTGACAACTGGCCAAACAACTTTCCAGTTTCGCTCTCTCGCAGTGCGCTTTGTTTTCCTTTTTTTTTTGGTTTGCCTGCGAGGCAGCGTCTGGAGAGTGCAACACCGCCCGCAACACCGCAGCCTGATTTGGCGGCGTTGGCTTTATTTATTTTTATAAGAGCGCAAACACAGCACACACCACAACAACCACAAGCACGACAACAACAACGACGACGAGCAGTGGAAAAAAGCAGCTAAATAACTTGTCGGCTTTGGAACTAGAGAAACAGAACCGCATCCATGAGATACTCGCCCCGAAAAGATGCGAGGCGAGAGGAGAGAACTTGACAAAAGTCAATAAAGCCAATAAAGTAAAATTGTTGCTGTCGCCTGCACTTGGACAGCAAAAGCAGCAGCAACAAAGCAACGTCATTTCAGCTAGCACAGTGGCTTGAAGACGCTCAAATTGTGGCTAGAATTTGTGTGCCACATTTGAGGTGTTCGCAAGATTTAAGCAGCCACAGCCATTGTTGTGCTTCACCTCAATTGTTGATGCCTCAATCAGCCGCTTTGTTTCTTTTGTGACTCCAACGAGTGTTTGCCACCTGCTTGACACCTCATTGATATGGCTATAGCGGCTGATCGCTTTGTGTCTGATTGTGGGGCAAAAGAAACGTGGCTGCTTTCGTTTTCAAATTCGACACGTTTCGCTTTTTATTCTAACTGCAAGTTCTATTTTTAGTTGAGGAAAATGCGAAAAACATCAAAAGATTTCTTGAGTGAAAACACAAATGTGTTTAGTTTGGGTTTCTGCATAGATATCGAGATAGTCATTGCACCACTGTGCTTGGCCTGTAACCGAATTGCGGTTGTCTGCTGCGGTGGCTGCAGCCTTTTGTAGTCAACTCTGTTTGTGCAGCAAATGCATTCGGGCCAAGCTGCAATGAGCCGGCAAAATGCAGCAGCAAATAGAAACGGCGACCCAAAACAAGTTGCCAGCAGATCTAAGAGACAGACAGTGAGACAGGGAGAGAGAGTGGATTTGGTGGTGGGCCCGAGGGGGGTTCAAAGGGCAGACTCGAAGTCGAGTCGACTGACAAACTGTGTGGCAATCTCAGGTTTATTAAATTGTCACCACAGCTCGAATTCGATTTACATTGCGATTTCTGTTTTGGCCAAACTCTTTGCCGTTGCTCTCGAGTGGCCCACAAACCTAAAACCCAGATTCAGATTCGAGCCAAACCCAGCGTGAGAGAGAGAGAGAGATGTCATTATCAGTCGTCGTTGGCCAAGAAACTTGTTGGTTTGCGTCTTAATTGTGAGCGTGCAATTAACGCTCTGTGGACTGGCGGACTGTGCCAAAAATGCTTTAATAAGTTTCTTAACTGCTTTGGCACTGGCCTTGAGCGCTGCGAAAATTATCGCCCAGACGACGCTTGAGCTGCTTTTTTGTTGTTGCTGTTGTTTGCGAGTCTTGTCAGCCTCTTTCTCTCGGCTGCGGCCATTACAGTTCAATGCCATTTTGGACGCGCAGAACAAAGCCCAGCGCCAAAAGCCAAAGCGTCTAACCGGCTCATTGTGAATTCAGGCATCAGACATTTCCACACACAAAAGCCGCTCGCAAACAAATGAGAATTATTATTGTTATTCTTGTTGGTTGTACTATTATGCTGTTTTTATACACTGCACACTGAAATCGCGAAAAGGGTATGTTAAGTTTGTGCAAATGTATGTAACAGGCAGCAGTAAACGTCGTTCTAAATCGATGGACGTCCGTCTGTCCGTCCGTCTGTATGAACGCCTAGTTCGTGTAGACTATAAGAGCTATAATAACCAAAGTTGGTAGCCAGATTCTTCTGGCTCTGTTTCTATACGAGTTTACTATTTTTCCTTTTTATATTCCCCCCTGAGCCTCACTATGGATTTTTCTTAATAACTTCCACTTTTGTTTGGCGATCTTGTTCAAACTTGGTAGAATAGTTTTGTATCGAAATATCTACGCTTCTGCCAAATTTCATCAGTATCATCAGTATTAAGAAAACCCATTTTATTTTGGCTCCCATGCAACAAAAATTCCAATTAGAACTGTTTTTTTAACGTTGTACCATGATAAGTTTTTGTTAATTAAAAGAAATAAACAAAATAGTATCTATTACATAAATAAGTTTACTTTTTTGACCTCACAATAGTGGTACAGGGTATATTGAAGTCGATAAGTCTCGACTGTAGCCTTTATACTTGACGTGTTTTTGTTTTGTGCCAATACAATGGAACCCGGCCCAGCTCGTTCCCGAGAGCAGATGAGCAGCATCATTTGAAAATAAGCATATAAATAAATAATAAATATGCGAATGCAAATCAACAATATGCTTATGTGCAGCCTGCCACTCCTCGGCGCACTCTGATTTGCCGCATGCCACAATCCCCCTCCCCTGATTTTCATTTATTTTTATTTTCGCTTCGGATTTTTATTTTATTTATTTCGATTTTTTGCGGCTGCTGCTGTGGCTGCGGTTTTAAACAAAAGTCCATAATTTATGTTATGGCTAAGCAGCGGAGACTGTTGTTGTTTGTTGCTGTTGTTTGTTGTACATTGAACAGTTTTGTTGCCATTCTTCTTGCCACTCTTTTTGCTGCTCTTGCTGTTTACCCTCAGTTTTTTTTTGTTTTTGTTGCTGGTTTTGCGCTGTGGCTTTGCATTTGTGCATTCAGCTGAACTCGAAAACGGGGCGTGTGGCAGTTGGGGGCAGGCAGCGAGTCAAAGCGCATATTGGATAAAATATTTACAGTAATTGACTTGGAACTGCATTCAATACTCGCCACAAGCTCTTGCTGTAATTAATTTAAAACAACCTTCCAACTAATTGCTTAAAGTTTCTTGAACACAAATATGAAAGAGTTGTTAAAAAGTAGCTGTAGATTTTGTAGTCTATTAAGTTCACATAAGAAAATTAAGTACTTTAATCATACATATTGTCAGTCTTCAGGCTCTTAACTCACTAGCCAGCAGTTATAGATAGTGTAACTAACAAGAAGTTATAGTGTAGGTAAGTCAATACTTTAGCTGCTAATTTCATTGCGCATACTTTCGATTTGAATGCAGTAGCAAAAAAGCGTGAAATTGGGAGCACTTTGGGCTAAAATCATTGAACTTGCGAAACATCAAAGTCAGGTGAAAACCGGCTAACTTGGCTGCATTATAATTTGGTCACGAACTGCGGCAAAGTAAAAGTGAGGCATTAATATTCTTGATCTGTCAGTCGCTCGAACTCAAAGCGATGTAGAAGATACCTAAACTAGTCGATTCAGATGTGGATCGTAGTTATGAAATCTGCCAGCAATTGATGTGTGTCGAGTGGCAACAACTTGACCCGCATTGTGGCCACTAATTCAATTGAATTCATTTTGAATGTGGGCGTTGAGCTGAATTCACGCATTTCACTTCACTACGCAATCGAGTTGTGGCAAAAAGCCAGCAAACAAAGGCAAAGGAAATACTTTGAATTTAACAAATTGCCGGGCAACGCTAAATAATTAATACTCATTCGCTTTGAATGTGCTTTGTAGATTGCATTTTGAATGCACATTAATCAGTTTTTGGAGTTTAGCTCTTTGCTCATTGACGCATTGATTGCGGGACTCTAAATGAATTTCGGCGCATAATGAAGTCGCCGATCTCCGGTCCCGAGACTCGAGACTCGAGACTCGCTTTGTGCTTTGTGCTGGCCATGAGGTAATACGAGAAAATATTGGCGAACCAGTTTTGTTTTTGTGGCCGCTGCTGCTGCGGCTTCCTCTTGGGGTGAAAGTTGTGCGGTTTGCATTGATTTGTATCGCAGTAATCTCTGGGCTTTTGGTCAGTAGGTGGGCATTATTTGAATTCGATTTGATTAGTTTTGAGTTTTGAGAAATGAGTGAGTGAAAAGCCGAGCCAAACAAGCTGCGATTGCCGAGAATGACGCTGGCATATGGAAGCCCTAAAATCATTGTTTCCAAACTCGGTTTAGAAAGCCTACGAGTCGTAGGTGAAAGTTTGCGATTTGCTGCCGCAAATGCAGCACTTTGCTGCATGGTGGCTGTAGTTCTCTGTTTGCGTTTGACTGCAATTAAATGTTGCTAAATATTTAAATCCAATAGCAAATTGCCATATAAAATGCGCAATTGCAATGAACCAAAGCCAACGAACTGCGATGCAAGCGCGCGGAGTCCAAAAAGCGCATTTTAATGCCAACATTTTAGCTTAAACATTGTAACATTTACTCCCAAAAAAGCAACAAACCAATTGCCGGCAAAGTGATGAAGAGTATGGGGGGGGGGGGGGGTAGTTGCACAGTCACCAGTCAGTGGGGGAGAGAGACGCAGTCGCATCCTCATCCTGACTATGTCAACTGTCAACCGCAAAGTGCGCGAAAAGCAACACAAAACGAGTCCAAAAAACAAGTAGAAACGCTACAGTCGAGACTTGTCGACAACAAAATACCCTGTATAGCAAAACAGTTAACTTATTTCTCATATAGACAGCTTTTTGTTTCTTTCTTTTGACTAACAACAACTTATCATGGCACTAAGCCAGAAAAACGGTTCAAATTGAAACTTTTGTGGGTGAAGGGCGCCAAAATCAAATGGGTTTCCTCAATAACTCTAAAACTAATAAAGCAATTCAAATGAAATCTATCTGAAATGTAGATATTTAGCTACGAAGTAATTGTAATTAGTTTAAAAAAGATTGTTCACAAAATGTGGCAGTTAGTCGCAAAAATGTATAGTGGAGCTCAGGGGAAATATAAAAAGAAAAAAAAAATAAATCGTATAGAAACAAAGCTAGCAGAATATGGCTACCAACTTTGCTTATTCTAGCTCTTATAGTCTACAAGAACTAGACGTTCATACAGATGGACGGACGGACAGACGGACGGACGGACAGGTCTAAATCGATATAGAATTCGATTGATTGCAACAACATATGATCTATGACGATTGCTTCTACATTTGCAGAAACTTGATATACCATTTTGCGCACTTCATGGTGCAGGGTATGAAAATCAACGGCGAGTGCATGTGTGTGGTCGTCGGGAGGGGGCGAGGGGCAGCTGTGACCCCAGCGCACTGATTTCAATTTAAAGTGCAATGAGTTTTTTCGCCACCGCTTGTTGTTGTTGTTGTTGTTGTTGGCAGAGCTTATTTGTACGCTGTCTGGTGTCTGCAAATCTGTTTGGCGCACAGCTACAACGACAGTTACTTCGTAATCCGGCCCCGATGGGAGATGGGGGAGGGGTCAAGGGGCGGGGGCTGAGCTCGTGTTATTGTGGAACTTTGATAAGCTGGCAATTCGGCGAGGCACAAACGCCGAAGCGTGCGGCGTTTGTTTTGCAAATTAATTAAAACATTAACAACGAATTCGAAAGTGCAGGCGGTCGTCTCCTTGTCGTATCCTTGGCGCGTTGCCACGTACTCCTCGTATTTCATTTAATCCTCGGGGCAAATAAAATGCAAAATTTATCGCGCTCTTCTTCGCTCCTTGCAGCTTGTTCTTTGTTTGTGTTTTCATAAAATTTTACGTGTAGATTGCTCATAATTACCACTACACACATGGCGCAGCTGTGCACACACACACACACACGCGCACCCAGATGAAGATTGTGAGAAGCTGAAACTGAAAGAGCAACATAAACAGAGACAGTTACAGCTACAGCTACAGTTGCCCGGTTACATTTGTCTTTTGGGCGCGCCACGCGGCGTATGCGCAATATGGCATACCCTGCTCAAAAGTGCCTGCCACAGCGCGGCATGCAACACACAACAAGTGCCGCATAGCTGCGTCATGTGGCAGAGGGTGTGCGAGCGTTGGGCAGACTCCAGCGAGCTGCTTTTTATTGTCGTAAAGGATTTTGAATGCGTTGCGCTTCAGCTGGCGTCGTCGCTATTGTTGTTCGAGGGCAGCGCTGGGGTTTATCCTGTCACGCGGCTGTCATAAACAGCAGCCGGGCGTCAAATAATTGCTGCCAAATTTGTTAGTCTTCCCACTCGCTGGCCAAGCAAGGGCTCGCCCTCGCTCTCGCACAATGGCGCATAATTAGAGAGTCAGAGCCGAAAATCCAAGTGCCACTTTCCTAAGCCCAGTCGACTAATGCACGAAAAGCAAAAGTTGGGAGCGCATTGTAAAAAATGCGCACCGCACAAAACAAAAGGCGGTAATTTGAAGCAGCTGGGAAGCAGCGACGTCGTCGTCGTCGTCGTCGTTGACGTTGACGGCAAAACTAAAAACTAAAGTCAAAACAAATAATTTGCTATAATAACTAAGAGCGCGGCAAAATCAGCTGGAGGAAGACAAAAGAAGCGACTGCAAAGGCAATAGACAAGTGGAAGTGAAACAAAGCAAAGCCAAAGCCAAACACAGCAGCAACAACAACAGCAACAACAACAACAACAGCACGCTGAGTTGTAGAAACTTTCTCCTGCTTGCTTTTTTCTCAACGAGATCTCTCGCAAAGTTAAACGTCGTCATTGACGCTCCACTTTGTTGTTTGTCGTCTAGCGTGTGAGTGTTAGTATGTGTGTTCGTGTGCGTGTGTGTGTGTGCTTTGCAAGCCAAGGAGCTGGCAGTCTTAGCCGCAATCCACAGCGCAACCGCAAGACTATTAAACGCACACTTGCGTGCAGTTTTCGCACTTCCTCTCAAGGCGCACCGCAGCGCTGTAAACAGTTTGGAGTTTTTCGCTGCATTTCGCATTTGCAAATCTCGCACAGCTGCGCCTCACTGCTCCCCCCAGCCCCCCACGCACCCCCTCTGAGCTGCTTGGCTCTCAAGTGGAGTAGTGGAGTCCTGGCCCAAGCATCACCCGCATTGGCTCGCCTCATAATTTTTCGTTACGCTTATCGACACACTGCAATCAGCATATAATTTACAGACCCCCCCCCCCATCTACCCCCCTGCGCGCTCTAAGATTGTGCTGGACACCCTCATGTTGTGGCTGGGACCTGCATCTCATGGCCCTGACCATATATAACACTCGCACGCATTGCTCATTTATGCTAAAAACCATAGGAGCGATAAGGCACAGCGAATGGTCGAGGAGCGAAGTGAAGCGTGGAGAGCGGCGAGTGGCGTTGAGTCTGCGAGTCACTTTCGGTGTGTCATTCTGATAGAAAGAACACTGAAATAAGGGACACAGGAAATTATGCGTAATGAAGTAAGCAATGGGTGTATGCCTGTCTCGCTCTAGCTCGCACGCTCGTTCACTGCTTATCGGCGTGCGCTGTGGCCGGGGCTCGACGCGGCTGGACCTCGTCTTGCTGTCTTCTTCTGGCTTGGGTAGTTTTTATTCGCTTCGTTTCCGCGTCAATTTCCCTTAATGTGCTGTGGCGTGATGTCCCTTAACAACACACACACACACACACACACAGACACACACGCAGAGCATGTGTAGCGAGTGTGCTATCTCTATATAACTCTCAATCAGTTTTGCGTTTTATGCGCACTTTTATGACTTGTGTTTTGTTGTTGTTCTTTGTTCTGCTGGTGGTGGTTGGAACTGTATTTTATCTGCGTAATTGAGTTCGTTTGCACATTAGCAACATCAACAACAACAACAACAACAACGGCAACGGCAACAAATGGCGAAATTTGAATTGTGGGCATAGTTCAGTAATGGGGCGTTGGTAATTGCCCAGCCATGTGTTATAAACGCACAGGGTGAAAGATGACAACAGCCTTCGATGAGCAAAGTGCGCAGAAGAATGCCTTAAAGCGTCGGCAATGCTTAACTTAAAGTTCCACACAATAAACACAAATATTTTACTTGCAAATTCATATTCAATTGCGGCACTTTTGCATCTCACAACTTTCTACACAAAGAAGAACTTTCAGCTACACATAATTAAACGAGCAAATGGGAAAATTATTTCCATTTGTGTAGAATGTATTCAAGCCATAATCGAATAAGCAAACAATTTATACGCATATTTTGCAAATGATTCAGTTAATTATTTTGCGCATTATTCAGCATTTTATGCTGCTTATAGAAATTTCATTAACATCTTTCTGTTTTTCTCGTTGCAGGTATGTTGCACGTTCCCGATTCTCTCTGTCTATAATTAGGCATTAACATTAATGCACTGACATTAAACGATCTCCGGCCATATGTCGAGCTCAGGTATTTATGGATGCGTCATTTGCGCTGCCAAACGCACTTAATAGCTGCCTCATCAAATTATAAAAATAATATAATAATATTAATAATAATGATAATGTTGGGCGCATCATGAACTCATGTGCTGCGATTTTATGGAGCTGTCCCAGATTGAGTCCCAATTTTAATGAGCATTTTTGTGAGCTCTGCACTTTTATATCCAATAACAAGTGAGCACAGCTACAGTGGAGCTAGCCGACTGTGATATACCCTGCACCAGCTGACAAAATACGATTTTCGTTGCCCTAATGTACTTCCAATTAATATTGTAAGCCAGCGAATACAAGAATATAAACAATTTAAAAGAGATCACGTCAAACGACATTCATTTCATATTATATTAATATGAAGAAGACAAATGCTTGTTGTTGTTTAACTTCTTTTATTTTTATTTGGATTTCGATTCATATATCAACATATTGCACTTTAAATTAACTTCCTCGCTCATAAACTGTGGATGCCACAGTTTTTTGCGCTTTGAGGGCAAGGAGAAGGGCGGGGTAGGATGCAAACATAAACTTGAGCTGCTTAAATGCATATAACACCTAAATCCAAAGTTTGGTTACTCTAGCTTCTACCATTTCGGATATCTAGCTGTTCATACGGACGGACAGACAGACGGACATGGGTAAATCGATGTTAATTTCAATGCTTTGCACTTTGGTTGGAACAACATGTGGTCTGCGAAGTCTTCGTCTTCCTGTTACATACATTCGAACGAACTTAGTATACCTTTGTACAGTGTCTAAAAGAGGTTTGAAGTTGGCTGCAGAGAGTATTATAAGCCAGCCAATTTTGAGCGCGAATCGAAGGAGAATATATACACAACTAATTGCGATTTTCACACTCGACATTCGCCGCGATAAGTGAGAAATATGGGCGAGAGTTGCGTGCTGGAAGCACTTACAGCCAGTTAGATGTTTTGGCCAGGTTGGGAGCGAGTTTAGCTGACTCACGACTTGGCCACCATTTGACTTCTCTGTTAGCCAGCGCACTGCTGCGCAGCCCAAACGAAACCAAGTCAGCCACAGAGGCATTTCAATCAGCTCAAACAACGTGCCATGACCAAACTGTTCTTGTTGTTGTTGTTGTTGTTGTTGGTGCTGCCGATGATGGCACCAAAATAAGTCGATTGTGGGGAGAGCAGCGACCGGGGAGAGCAATAGTCACAATCCATTGTGCATTGTGCGAAATTAGCCACATTTATGAGCATGAACGGAAAGCATTTCTAAGCCTGCGCCCAAGTCGAAACGTGTGAACGTGAACTGGTAATCGATGAGCATTGGGACCGAGCACATTGAACATGGCCTGGCTCGGTCTCTGGGCCCGGTTAAGCAGCTGCAGTGCTCGCTTGCCCGCTTACTGGCTTGCTTGCTTGAACGCTGCGGCCAGCTACGTGCACAAGGTCAAGTTGTTTATGGCCGAGCGCTTGATACTCGATATCATCGACACTCCACGTCCGTGGCCAAATCCACTTTGGCCACATTTCAGCTGAGTCTCTGCCTCGGCTTTTCTTTCTCTTCGTTTCCTTTGTGCCGATTTATGAATATGTATGAATTTTGCTGATGAAGTGCTCTGAAAAGTGCAGAGCTATTGAATTTATTTGATTTCGAATTTATTGTCTGAACGTTTTGCCCCCTTTGTTCCGTTATTATGCTGCAAGCCGTTTACGCTAACGATGTTGTAGCCCTCGAAATTGATTTCGTGCCAGCTGAAGTTTGCTGTGCCGCAAGTCAATATTGAACTAAAACTTCACTACTAAGCGATTGCTTAAAGTGTCGAGTGCTTCCTAATTATGCTTAACACAATTGTTATTGTACGAGAAGTCAACTAAGAACAGCTATCAACTTAATCACAATCGTTATTATGGCAAAAGTCAACTGAGCACAGTTTTCAGCCAGAATTTGCAGCTGTCTAGAATCTCTGGCGATTAATCTAATTTGTTTACGCTATCACAGTAATCTTATAAATAAGGAATAACTTGCCATAAAAATCGAATCTCATTTGTTTACGTTATCACAATAAACTTCTATTCGTTTCGCAAACTCTCTCAAGCTGTAAGTTGTCAAAAATCAAGTTTGTTATGAAAGTCAGCGCATTTCAAGTGTCGTTTACCCGTCTCGCACTCGCTTTGTATTCAAATTCGGCTGCTTTATCAAATGCTTAATGCGGGAAATTTGATCGGGCGATCAAGTGATCGGGTGATCGTCGCCACAGAACCGGTAAACTCGCATTCCGAGATATCGAATTGATGGGTTCAAACGGGCAACGAGTTATATTGTACAGAGTATCGGGTGCTCGACCCCTCGATTGGCTAATTGGCGTATTTCCTGTTAGCTTTTAGCACTTTCGATTCGCCTGCGGCGGCCGCTGACATCGCTTTCGTTTCGTTTCGTTTCGTTTCAGATCAACGAGATGGCAGTTGGCAGATTTGCGATTTGCTGTTTTATGGCACAGTGGGCACCATAAGTATGCGCACTATTTGCTGTGCACGCTGATGGTTCTCGAAAGCAAAAGTTATGCGGCTTTGCGATCGCATCGATTGAATATATTTTGGTCTGCTGTTTTCGCCTTCACTTTCCATTTTAGACATTGGCGAATTTGCATTTTGCCGTTGTGCTGTTGTTGTTGAATATGTATGACATACACAGCTAAAAAAGCAGACACAATACACTAACAACAACAACAACAACTACAATAACAATCTGCGCACATTTGTCCCACGTATTTCATTTAATTTCTGTCGTGTATTTCATTTCAATCGGCTCTTTTGCTTTTGATTTGGCGCGACTTTCGCGCAGCAGAAATCCAATTTGCATATGGAGGCCACCGCCGTCGTTGCCAGGGCTGGGGCAACTCTATGGCAACTCTGGCAACTACAGTGTGGCAAGCAGCAGCGAGCGGTGCGAGTCCTAAGCGTTTGCCATCAAATTAATGCGCCCAAAAGTCGGGGCCAGAAATTGAAAATAAAACGCGCACAGATTGAAAATGTGAGGCGGCAAATGAAACGTGTCCTGCGTCCTGCGACCTGCCGACTGCCGACTGCCGCCTGCGTCAGCAGTTGCGACGTGACCTAGCTGCCAAGTGGACGGACGCAGGTGGACGCCGTCAACTACAAGCTGGCCACTGGCGAATGTTTAATAGAAAAATTATGCACTGATTTGTATTTGGTCTTAATCTTTTTTTCTCTGCTGGGGCGAGCGGGAGACTGTGGGGGGGCGGGACTCTGTCATTTTCATGGCTGGCTGACTGGCGCTTATGCAAATCGTGGCGTAGAGGACGCGCCGTGGCAAGCTGCGAGACGAAGAAATCGCAATCGAAATAAATTGCCAAAGTGTCGTCTGCCGGGTGGTGGGGAGAGGGGTGGGGCCTTGGGGCCGTACGTGGGCGTTGTCGGGTCAGGCCGGCTATCGATGGCAGCGATTTCCGGCAACGAAAATGTCCTGTTACATGGCAGAATGGCTGACTGCCTGACTGCCTGACTGCTTTCTTTTTGCTCTTGCCCGCCACGCCCCGCTCTCGAGTGGAGTGTCGTAAAAACAAACGCCAAATCCGCCGCATCAAATTGGCTAAAACAAATAAAAAAGAGCAGAGCAGAGCAGAGCGTAAACTGAATTGGAAACCGTCGCGCGGCACTCGAGAACAAATCCAAGTCGCAGAACGATTCGAGTTTCTTCCTTTATTTTTTTTGTTGCTTCCTTCACTTCTTGGAGCTTTTGCTTTACGCATAGCATTTGCAGTTAGTGGCGGCAGCGTCACGCTGCCACGCCCCCGAAACTACTGAGGCACTTCTAGAACAATGACGGCTGCAAACTTTATGCCCCAGCACCTTCTCCCCCCCGTCCCGCTGCCCGCTTCCCTCAAGTGGCCCCACGCACCGTTCGATTTGTCAACGATTTCAAATGGGTTGCATTTTTATTGGCAAAGCGCTGGAATTTCATTTTATTGGCCATTTCGGGTGACCTTCGTGCCAGCAGCGAGCAGCAGCAGTATCCAGCCTGCGACTTGGCCGCTGTCTGAGTGCGCCAGATACCCTGTAAACAGTTGTATGCAGCAATTGCAATTGACTTCAACTCTGACATTGACTGCGCTCTTCCCGTTGAAAACTTGACAATTCTATGTGCCACACTTCCCGGAGTTGGCTGCAGGGTATCTGCAGGTTGTGCCGTCAGCGGCATTGCAGCGAGTTTTCGCCTTGTTTTTGCCGAGCAGAAATTCCGCAGTAAATTGCGCTTGCCAGCCAAGTTTTTGCATAATTCGAATTGTTCGCTGTTATTGGTTTTGTGTGCTGAGTTTTGCCAGTCGTTTTTTTTTCTGTTGTTGTCCACAATTCTCTGGCGCTTCGGCTTATTGCAAATTCAATTTGTAGCATCGTCGCTCGGCCGTGTTGATGCTGCATCTGATTCTGGCCCGATTCTGATGCTGTATTGAATTAGTTGCTTTAATTGGGCGGCAGAGCGGCGCACAGTGGCAAGTGGGAGAGGGAGCCGTACATAAGTGGCTGCCACAATGATAAACGAGGCCCAAGCGTCCGCAAATTGCTGTGCCAGCTCCTCAAGAGCTCGACTCTCTCGATCCAACTCCGCAAATGGGGTTAATGGGCACGACTTGGACTCCAAACTCGAGACGGCGAACTCAACTCAAGACGACGAAGTCAAACACAAGCTCGAGAGCTGGAGCTGGAGAGCTGAAAGCGAATGCATTTAGCTGCAATTACATGGCAAATATCAAAATCAACTTGCACAAAAGCTTTTCCTTTGTGTGCATTTTCTTTTGGCGCGCCGTGCAATTAATTTTCCCAGCACTCTCAAGCTGCTGTCCTGTCCTGCTGTTCGCACTGTTTTCCTGTCATTACGTCTCGACGCCAGCTGATAAATGTCTGCAAATGCCTGGCACTACTTTCACAAACACCGAGCGAGCGTCGAGAGCGTTTCACACTCAGGAGGCCACATTGCAGCAGGTGTCATAAACATAATTCACGACCGCACTCACATCACAAATTTTATAATTACCCCCTGCGTTAAACAGTGGCGGCCGAATTCTTGCAACACCAGCTTGACAGCGGCCCAACAGTGACCTAGAGCCGAATGTCATTAGTTGCAACACACTGACTTAGTCAGACATTGAGAATGTCTTTGCCTTTGTCTGACATATCGTATCGCTGGCTGGCGGAGACAATCGACAGCTTTGGCGCAGCCGTAAAGTACTCAAAATAATGTTGATTCACGAGGCTGACGCTGATTCACGAGTCGCACACAAAGCGATCGACAGTCGAGGAAGTTTATGAGGCTCGCAGATCAGTTCAGCTGCCACCCGTTTGCTTTGTTCTTGCCACTTGCCACTTGCCACTAAATAGTAGTGAATTATGGGCTGGCTATCCCTTGCCATAATTTGTGGCAGCAGCGTGCATGAGTATTTTAAGCATGCCCCGAACCCGAAAGTGGGGAATGCCACAGAAAATCCATTTGGTGCTAAATTAAATCACTTGAAGATGCCAGCGACGCGATATTAAAAGCCAAGTGAAATCACTGGCTCTCGCGGGGCCGCGCAGCTGAGAAGGGAGCAAGGGGCGCTGTGCAGCGCATAGAAAAACACAGACACAGAGACTGAAGCAAAAAGAGCAAGCGACAACGGCGACAAGCGACGGCAACAACAAATTGAAATGACCTACATAATGGCCAAGAGCGGCAGCGCTTGCTGCTGCTGTTGTTGTTGTTGTTGCTGTTGTTGTGCCATGATTATTATTATTGTGGCCCATCATCGTCGACTGCGGCGAATGAATGAAGCAAGCTCATCATGAGCTAACGAGCAATTTAAGAATTTAATTTAGACACATACAAAACATAGATACAGATACAGATACAGCTGCAGTTGCAGCTACAACACACGACTGCTTGCAACATGACAGCGGGCAGCAGCAGCAGCAGCAGCCTAATGACGCAGCCACTTAAGCGTGTTTCGTGTTGTCTGCGATGCTCTCTCTCTCTCTCTGTGCGCGCCACATTGGCTGCGGTTCTTTCGTATGCTGACTGCGTCTGCGGTAGCTGCTGCTGTTGCTGCTGCTGCTGCTGCTGCTGTCGCATTGGCAACATGTAAAAGTAATTGCCAACCCGGATGCTTGGCAGCCGTCGCTGCTGCCATGACTGTGCCACATGAAAGCCAGAAATTAGAAACGGATCTGAAATTAGAAATGCCTCAAACCCAGTGCTGTCAACGTGGCTGCAGCTCCCAGCTCTCCTGCCTTGCCACTTGCCGCTTGTTCCAGCCATAATCGTGACTGTGCGGGGGTGACATTTATATATGCACGGCTCTGCATTACGTATACGTAGCGTGTGGTGCCAGCTGGCTGCAGCCGGCGCGTCGACAGCGCCCGCAGTTTACACTTGGCATGCTGCCCTATATACGCCAATACAAGTGCCCCGTTCCCCGCTCCCGTCCCCGTCATCTCCTTTTTCTGCCAGCATGTGTGGGCGGCAGTTTGTTGGCAATGATTGCGTTTTATGCATTCAAAAATTGGCAATAAACGCGTTCGCCGCTGGCAAACTTTGTCTGCAGTTATAGCCCCGTTTCGCCATCGATGGCCAGCGCCAACAACTCTGTCATATAATCTTTTACGCGCCCATTAAGCTCACTTACGAGCGAGTTCACGACAATGCCAACCAGCCAACAGACAGCCAGCCAGCTAGCTAGCCGGAGACAATGTGCGCGGCAAGACAACGACTGCGAGACTCTGCGGCACCGCGTGACACTGCTTCCAGCTTCTAGGTTGCAGCTTGCAGCGCTCTCGAAAGTGCCAACTGCTGAAATCCCCAATGACAGCAGCTGAAAGTGCTCGTTAAGCTTTGGATTACACTTTGGTTTATGTGCTCAGAATATGTAAAATCTACAAAGTTGCTCCGCTCGCGAATTGACTTTGCGGCGCTTAGCCCAACACATTAAATGCTTTAACTAACTGACAGCGCAGTTCAATTGACTCGATAACTTCGACTAAGAAATCGCAGCAATTAAGTGAGCAGCGTTATCAACTCAATCGCATGTCAAGCATGCAGTTCGTTCTCTATTATTCAAAGTTTCTACACCATCGAAATGTTTTTAAGTTGACCTCGCAACAACTTAATTAATGCAGCATGGAAACTTCAGCAACTAATAGCTCTTGTGTTGCAACTTTCAAAGTGAAGTGCAAAGTCATCGAATTAATCAGCTTAATTGTGCTTGATATTTTCGCAAAGCTCTGCAATAAAGTTCTAAATCAATGCAAGATTGCTTAAGCTATTCTTTAAGTTTTGTACGTCTGCAGTCAAGTTCTACATCAATTCAAGATTGATCCTAATATGTTCTTAAAGCTTTACAATCCACTTCTAAATTAAAGCACGATTAAGTCTAATATCTTCTCAAATTTCTGCAATCCAGTTCTAAGTCAATGCAAGATTAAGTTTAACATTTGGCTCTGCAATCCAGTTCTAAGTCAATGCAAGATTGAGCTTAAGGCTTTCTTAAAGCTTAAAGCTTAATGGTTTATTAATCAAGTTTGACATTAATGCAAGATTGAGTTAAACATTTTCTTAAAGATCTGCAATTAAATTCTAATTCTATTTAAGATTAAGTCCAATATCTTCGCAAAGCTCTGCAATAAAGTTATAAATCAAGCCAAGATTGAGCCAAATATGTTCTTAAAGTGCAAGATTGAGCTCTATATTTTCTTTAAGCTCTGCAATTTATTTCTAAATCTATGTAAGATTGAACTTAATAAGTTCTAGAAGTTCTGAAATCTAATTCTCAATCAATGCAAGATTGAGCTTAGTATTTTCGTAAAGCTCTGCAATAAGGTTCTACTTCAATGGAAGATTATACTTAATGCTTTCTAAAAGTTTTGCAATCGAGTTCTAATTCAATGCAAGATTGCGCTTCATATTTTCTGAAAGTTTTGCATTAATGCAAGATGGCGATTGATGCTTTCTTAAAGCTCTGCAATCGAGTTCTAAGTCAATGCAATATTAAGTCTAATATTTTCTGCTCTACAATCAGGCTAAAAGTAAGATGGAGCTTAATATGTTTTCAAAGCTCTGCCGTAAAGTTCTAAATCAATGCAAGATTAAGATTTGAAGCTAGTGTCATTTTGCAGGCAAGTATTTAGCGCAGCAACAAACAACTCGACAAGTCAACTTTGTGTTGTCCGTCTGTCCGTCCGTCCGTCTGCTGTCTGTTCATCGTGTTGTGCTCGTGTGTTACGCCCACCGGCACTTTAAACTAAACTGTGAGGCGTGAAGGCAACGAAGACAGCCGACTGCAATTTAGACTGAACTGAACTCGACTCAACTAAACTAGACGCGGCTGAACTGTGCTCAGCTAAACTAAACTCGACTCTCCGGCTTTGGCGTCAGTCAAGCGTCAAAGCGTTTTCAGTTTAGTTGGGAAAATGTTGCCCAAGTTCGGAACGCACCCCGCCCACTGTCTCTGCCACTCACCTCCCCCCCCACACACCTCACGCCTCGGTCTTCTCGGAGCGGAGCTGTCTTGAGTCGCCAGTTAGTAGGTCAGAAGTTTCTGTGGCTATGTGTGAAATTGTTACTTTTACTCTAATATTTTAGCTGCTCTTTAAGTACACAAAAGGCAACGTGACTTTGTCTCTTTCGCTTGGATATACTTTATACTCGTCGACTGTGTGCTTTCATTTTTATATGTGCAACAGCAGCAGCAGCAGCAGCAACAACAACAACAATAGCGATTTTAATGCTGGGTGAATGTCATGTTCTCAGTCTCAACTGCTGCTCCCACTTCCCTCGGGCAAGAGCTACTGGTTTTCATTTTACGTTAACCCACACAGAGAGTGTGGAAGAGAGAGAGAGGGGGAGAGGCAAGCAGGCAGCGCGAGCGACAGAGTTGGAGTGATGAGCAGACTTATAAGTAGTAGGTAAAAGAAGTCTGGACGGACACGAGTACTTACTTACATTTGCCGTCTTCAACAGACATGTTCGGGTATTATTCACGCTCTCTCACACTCTTGCGCCAACCGTCTCGTCTCGCTCTCTTTTGAAGAAAATTCTTTGAAGTTTTTAAAGCTGTCGCAGTGTCATGAAATTTAATAGAACACCTGAACCAACTTTGCAGGCAACGCAACTGACTCCAGCTGCGTCTCTCTGAGAAGAAAATTAATTGATTTCATGAATTTGATATTCATTTAAATTCCATTAAGTAATCTAAGACAGAGCACAACCCGAAGGCAGAGGCAAAGGCCTAAATTCGCTTGGCTCCGGGTATGATTCAGAAACAGAAATCAAGGTGTCTTAATTTCATGGCAAACAACAATAGGCGACTACAACAACACTGCTGCGAAAAATAACAAACTCCATTACAAATCAGAACTGCGGTAAAGTTGAAAAGCGCTCTGTAATTATGCCTTCGGTTTTGCTATTTTATTTTGTATTTTTTGGGGTTTATTTAGGCTCGTTTCGGGCGGCGGCGGAGTGTGCGAGGGGAAGCGAGGGATTTGATTGAAAGTTGAAAATGGCTTTTTGGGCTTTGCGCCCACTTACAATTTAGTAGAGCAATCTAATACTAATACCCAGCTCGGTTCAGCTAAGTCCACACTCTGGCCCAGGGTTCGAGGCTCGAGCCGAGACTCGAGCAAATAAAAAGCGAAACAGAAAACGCTTTGTCAGCGTGGCCAACTCAAACCCAAACTCAAACGCAAACGCAAACTTAAATTGTATTCATCCATCCAGCCATCCACAATACATCCATCTGTTTGGGCAGCTCTTGTGAAAAATCATTATTTAATTTGCTATTTTCCGCGCTCGCTTTTCTCGCCGCTCGTCGGCTGTGGGCAGAGAAAATGTGCCAATGTTATTATCTTCAGATGCTCGGTAATATTTGCGCTAATTACAAACACTGACTCGAGCTATATACCATATTTATGTTCGTTCACTCGGCCTGTCTGTCGATTGCCTCATTTATTCGCTTGAATTATGCAACAAGACGAGAGAGAGACAGAGAGAGAAAGAGAGAGAGAGAGACAGAGAGAGAAAGAGCAGTCTGCAAAACAGACAAATAAATAAAATATTTATGTTAATTAAATTAATACAAAATTCGCTTTCAGTGTGCGAACTCAGTTTCGCCTTGTTTAATTAGTGTCTGCTTTGCACCTCGATGCAGTCCACACTGCCACGCCCCTCAGCCCCCAGCCCCCCAGCCCGTTGCCGCCCACCTTGGATTTATTTCAGTTTCATGTACATGCCTGCCTGCCAAAATGTTCGTTTCTGTTTGCTGTTTTCTATCTTATTTTTACGTCTCTCGGCCACTTTTGTTTTCAGACGTGTTAATTATGCGCCAGTTGCTGATTTCTTTGCGCGATTTCAGACGAACTGCAGGCTGAGCAGACTTTGCTCCGGTTCAGCAATTTGTGTGTCGACTACATAGGAAAAGAAAACTGCAGATTTTTCCAGACTTTCTTTCATTGCTGCGTGATTGCAGTTATGTCATCTCATCAAGGCATTCCATCACTATTTATATTTATTAAGCTGTATCGCCTTCTCTTCAACAATTAAGTTTCCCATTCTTTTCTGATGGATTATTTAAAATATTTGAACTGAATCTGCTCATTTTAATAAATATATTTTACATATTTGTCAATTATTGCAGACTTTCGCATACTTCGCGATTGTAGTTATGTCAGTTCATCAATATATTCCATCACTATTTATATTTGTTAAACTGTTTGCTTCCGTTCGGCAATTAAGTTCCCAATGCTTTTTCTGATGGATCATATAATATATTTAATAATATATAAATATAATATATTTTCACAACAGTAAATGAATCTGATCTGCTCATTTGATTTATATATTTATTATATATTTGCATTTAAAGACTTTTACAGAATTTCATTTCTTCATGATTGCAGTTGTGTCATTCATTTTGAGATATTCCATTAATTAATAATCTTTATAATATAACTGCTTCTGTTCAGTAATTAAGTTCCTTATTATTTTTCTGATATTTTCCCCGATTTAATACAATTCCCTAGGAAGATACCACAGCAATTGATTTTTATCTGCTAATAAATATATTGAATATATTTGCAGATTTATACAGACGTTCATTGCTCCGCGTTTACATTACTTAGTTACTTCGGCTTCTGTTCAGCAATTAGGTTTTTAATTGGCTGTTCTTATTTATTTCTCTATTTGATCTGCATTTTCTTTTGGGGTGGCCATGAATATGTATTTTATATATTTGCAGATTTTTCGAGACTTTCACTACTTTGTGATTGCAGTTATGCCATTTTTATTGAGAGATTCCATCAATAAAAAGTATTTAGTCCCGTTCAGCAATTAAGTTGTCAACTGTTTCTAGTACTTCTAAATTTTGGCTTTTCTTTTTCCTCGATTGATTATTGACTATATTTTCCAAGGCGGGCAAAATAGCATTTTAAATTGATCTCATTTTTGTCTGCCCATAAAATCGTATTTTATATGCTTGCAGATTTTTCCAGACTTTATTACTTTGTCTGAAGGTCTGAATGATGAAAGTTGAAATTCTAAACAATTGCAGTTATGCCTCTCGTTTTCAGATAGATATTCGATTGAGATATCTATAAATAGTATCAGCAATTAAGTTCCCAACTAGTGATAGTAATTGTACGCTCTTTCTTTTGCCTTGCTCCTATCGATTATTTAATATATTTTCCACGGGAGGCAATACAGCAATATAATTTGAGACTGCCAATAAATTTTGATATATTTGCAGAGTGTTCCAGCTCTCATCACATCGTGATTGCAGTGTAGTCTGTAGTATCCGCTCCCATTCAACAATTAAGTTGTCAACTGCTTCTAGGAATTGTAGATTATTTGTGTTTCTTTTCCCCTATTGATTATTTAATATATTTCCCAGCAATTCAATTTGATCTGCAGACATTTTGTGACTGGCCATAAACTTGTGCTTTATATATTTTGTTTTGTTCGTGCTAAGCTCTTATCAGACGAAGCTGATGCTTTTGGTTCGATTTCGTTGGGAGCAGACATTATTCGCCCCCGCTGTCGAGCTGTTTAAAATATTTCCATATTTCTTCATAGAATTTTATGTCATTCCCTTTGATGTGGCAGGGTTCCATCAATTACGCTGCACGTTGCCGTTTCCCACAGCTTCAGCTTCAGTTGCTTTGCATATTTCGGTGCCCTTTGCCTGCCGCTTGTCCCCCCCCCCCCCCTTGCTTTTGGCCCCCCGCGAAGCCACAAGCTCGCTGTACTCTTGTGTGTGCGTATTGTGAATGATTGCGGAGTTTGAATTGTACAGAGAACTCGCAGTGCAGAGGCCCCACGTCGAGGTGGCAACGACCTCCCAGACGACGGCGACAACAACAAAGAAGCCGCTGGCAACGTGCGGCACGCTGCGGCAACAATGTGTTTGTCTTTGAGTGCTGCAGCAGCAAGAAGAACAGCCATCGACTAAATGATTGATTAACGTCAAATTAGCATCGCAGCAAGCAGCAAACAGATACGTACACATATAGAACGCTAATGAGGCTGAACTAAATGCAACCCGACTGAAACTCGAGATTTAATTAAAACTGCGCGTGGGCAGCTAAGGGGGGGGGAGGGTTCCGCTAATTGCAGGTGAAACTTGCATTTTGTAATCAAACAGTCAACAAATTGCGCAGCTGTTATTTGCTTTAGATATATGCACAAGCACTTATATGACTAGAAGCTACTTAAAAGCGCTAGATGTTTTTGCTGTCCGCGACAAAAGTAGCTCAGGGGCAGCTTAGTAAACAAGTATATCACACACTGAGAGCAGAGAAGCGACTGACGAAGGCAAGACATCGGTCAGTCAGTCAGTGACTCGGTCGAGTCAATCAGCATTTATAGAGACGGCCAACTGCATTTTAATTTATAATTAATTAATTGCAATTGGTAATTTGTAATTTGCCAGCATTGACACAGTTTGCTGCGCCGCTCAATCCGTTAATTTATGGCAACAAAAAACTTTCCATTTTTGCCGCAGCCAGCAAGCAGTCTTTTCATTTTCACGTTTTAATGCCGGCTTTTCCGGCTGTCAGCGTCACATTCACAAGCGAATGCACAATTCGCAATTGATTAAGCAATTTCATAGTTTGCCCCACAGCACTGCCAACATCAATAGCCATTAAAGTCAATGCCAAAGTTGCTGTTGCCGAGTCCATTTCGATAAGCACTTTTCAAACGGATTGATTCGAATATTCCGCTGGCTCCTTAACGGAAGGCGGCAGGGTCGTAAAGTCGTCCATAAATATATGTCTATATAACATTTTGTGCGCATGCACAAGTCTCTCAAAGAGCCAACAAACAGTTTGTTTCGTTTAACTCATTTCTCGACAAAACGTGATTTACAGCTTAGCGAAAAACTTCATTATGAGTGCAGATATAAAACTCGAGCTGAACGCCAGTAAAACTGCAAAGATGATGGGCGAACTCCAATAAATTTAGCATTTTATGCGCAACTGGCAAATCTATTACGACATGAAAAGTGAAAACGAAATAACACCAAAATCAGACAGTAAACTTTATGATTTAACGAAATGTTGCGGGTGCTTCAAGGAAACTGCAGTTGCTATAATTATAAAATGTTTTAAACAAAATTGAAGTTATCGTTAATAAATGAAAAGTGAAAATTAAACAACAGTGGCAAAAAATCACCAAAATTCGAGAGTAAACTTTAGGCAACTGCAGTTGCTATAATTATTAAATGTTTTAAACAAAATTGAAGATATCGTTAGCAATTGAAAAGTGGGAAATGAGATAACAATGGCGAAAAATCACCAAAATTCGAGAGTAAACTTTATGTAACTGCAGTAGTTATAATTAATAAATGTTTTAAATAATAATACTCAAGACTAAAGTTAAGCAGAACAGCAACCAAAGCTGTGCTGCTTTATATAATTCTAATTATTGCTGTTGAAGTACAACAGAATTACATTTCTAAGACCTGAGTCTGTGTTTACTTTGTTCTGTTCGTTTCGTTGCGCTTATTTGGCTCTCTGCTTTGTACTCTCTTCGTTTCTTTTTACCTTTTGCGTTGCTATTTTGCGTACTCATTTCCCGTCGAGTTCTGTGCGATGCGCTAAAAAGATCTTATTTATCATGACATGACATGACAGCTGATGAAACATTAATGCCGCGGCCCCTGAACTCCCCCCTCCCCCACTCCCCATGCAGAGAGTTCACTGCGACAGCTCATATGGCGCACAGATAGAAGATAGAAGATGGAGCGAAGGAGGCGTCAGGTAGCAACACCCTTTTGCTGGGACGGAGCCAGAGAGTTGCTTGTGTACACTTAATGGCGCATCATAAAAATCCTCAAAATCCTCGGGCGACAACATCAAATTATTAAACATAAATTTCCGGCCATAGCCGGTTTGCCTTTTTATGCACGTAATTTTCCAACAATTTATCATTCGGCTGCTTAAATTGCTTCGATGACACAAAAGTGGGCAACGTCCCATTGGATTCGAGGGTTGCGCTCCATTCTACGTATTGAAGTTCTGAATTACTACTGGACGGTGGCGGGGGGGTTGGTGCTGGAGCTGGGACGCAGCTGCTCGCCTATAAATATTTCGGCGTCTAATTGTTTGGCAAGCCCCGAGCTCGGAAGCTGTGTGTGTGTTGAAGCCCGAGTCAACCCCCTAAAGGGGTTGTCAACACGCACACCAGAGTCTGTGGCCATAAAGAAAATGCTGGCAGTGTCCGTGTCCGAGTGTCGTCTATAGCTGCCTCAGTCTGCGTCTTTGTCTCCGCTGCTGTCTGCGCCTGTATCTCTATCTGTATCTGTGTCCTAATGAATTTACGCACACACATCGTCTGTGTCGTCGTCGGTCACTGTGGGAAGCATGCGAGATCTGTGCGCCAAAATCTAATTGTTGTGTGATGCTCGAGCACAATACTAATTATCAGTGTTTAAGCCCATGATAATTCACCAATTATATTTTCAAATCACTCTCGAGAGAGCATTAAGACACTTTAATAGCCCTTACCACAAGTTTTCTACACAGAACCCGGAACTTCATTGTTATTAGAAATGCGCTGGCAAGGTTAACATCACCGAATAATTATGTACAATTAATGTACGATTTTGTTATCACAAGATCTGCAAATATGTTTAGCGCTCTGCTGAAATTGTTTTATTGTTCAACTCAGTTGCTCATTCCACGTTTCTGCATAATAATGATGAGCATTTAGTGCCTTGTTTGCTCCCACTGTGCATTACCGTCGTCTTTCAGCGTTGCTCCTGCAGCGCATAAATTGTCCTTGCTCCTTCTTTTTTGGTGTGCGCTGCTTGGCAAATGCGCAAAACATTCTACCAGCCGCATCGCCGCTTCCTTCATCTCCAGCTGGAACTCATCCTTTAGCTTCAGTTTCTTGGTCGCAGCGTCATCATCTGGTCGTCTGCTCGACCGTCTGTCTGTCTGTTTTATTGTGCTCGGTGCGCAAATTTCGGTCTTTCGGCTCATAAATCAAAAGCATTACAACAATTGTCGCACACTCGCTGCGCTTTTGTTGCCTTTTCGCCTTGCCACTGCCAATTTGCACGCGCCACGAAACAAAAACAGCTGTCAGCCCCTCTCCTTCTGCCTGCTGCCTGCCCACCTGCGAAACAACGCACAAAAATGTTGCCAGCTGCAGTCGAGAACTAACAAAAGAATTGTTTATGCTTTGCAGATCGCCCTCGGAGCGTTCCGGGAAAGGCTGTTGCGGCCAATGGTTTGCTGGACCGCCGCTGCGCGCCCTCATTGCCGTCGTCGCGCTGGGGGGCGTGGCCTGCGCCCTCGGCGGCGCAGCGCTGGGCGCCACGGGCCTCGCCGGACCCCCCAACTCCCATCTAACGGCGGCCCTCCTAATGATCGGTAAGTGTATTCCGCATTCGCCTGAAATATCTAAAACGCCTCAAATTGCCAGCGAAGTGATGTAATAAATAAGCGAACAGCTGTCGGGGATGACTGTGTGACTGCTGTTTGAGTGCGCTCTCATTCACATATGGCCAAGAGTCGAACAATTGATGAGGCCACAAAAATGGCATTAAAACGCCGTGTCGCGTCGCTTTGTGTCGCGTTGTGGCGCGTCGTCTTTGCGCGATGTTTGCACAAGTCGCACATTTGTTGCCATTACTTTACTTACATGCTGTTATTGTTATTGCCCCCCGTTTGTCTGTCTCTCTGTCTGTCTGTCTGTTTGCCTCATTCCACGATTTTCACAATTATAGTAGTCTTTTATTTTTTTGATGTTTGCGGCTGCCCTTTTGCAAAGGGGCTGGGGGCGGAGGGGGCGTCTGGCTGACCCAGTTCGCAGAACAAACAAATTTGTAAAGACACAAAATGTGTCAATATTGTCAGAGCATTTAGTTCCGGTTACAGAGTTTTATCAGCACCATAATAGTGCATGTAGACCAATAGATAGTAAATAAGTTTATTGACTTGCCGAGGGCTGTGTAGCTGCATCATTTGGAGCAATCAGTTTGGCGCACTGATGTCGCAAACGTGCCCAGTTTGCAGAGCAGTAATTGCCACGACTAACTGCAAAGTAAACGAATCATAAGTTCTCAGCTCGGCTCTCCATGAAGTCGAACATTTCAGCGATGAGAGGCATTTATGCTAAGTAAAGTTTTTACTTGTTGTGTATTTCTTGCTAACAACTGAGAAGTAAGAAAAATTGCTGGCAATGTCAATTAAGATTTACGAATTTAGAATTAGAACTAGAGCAATAATTTTAAGAGGGATTTGTGCTATTATAGAAGTAGTAGTGTTGGAAATGGTAATTAAGATTTACAAATTTGGAATTATAACTAGATAAATAGCAGAAGTAGTAGTAGTAGAACAAGAGCTATGTGCTCTTATGAAATGTTATATCTGATGTGACATACTTATAGAGAAGATTGAATTTGAGGATTAATTCTTAGAGGAGTATGGGATATGCAAAGTTTTTACTTATTGTGTGTATTCCTTGGTAATAACAAATGGGAAGTGAGAAAAGTTGCTGTAAATCTTATATACATTAGTAGAGAACAAAGAAAAAAAAGAGGGAAAATAAATTGACAAATCATATCATTCATATCTCATATTGCTTAATTAATTATAATATACAAATGACTCAATTTAATATAGAGTTTTCACTTAGATTGTATTTCTTAGTAGATAATAACATCCGGGGAGTGAGAAAAATTGATAGAAATGTTATATACATTAGAAAATAACAAAGACTAGTAGTTATTAGTATGAATAAATAGTTAAAATTCACAAATTTCATATCTTATACTTAGCTATAATATAGAAATGAATGAATTAAAGTAATAATAATATAAGAGAATTTTACGAACTTATACAAATCAAACTTTTCACTTATATTGTATGCTTAGTAGACAATAACATCTTACTAAATATGTTATACACACTAGTAAAGAAGAAATTCAGTGGTGATTAAATGTTTGAAACTCTCAAATTTCATATGACAAATTGCAAAGTTAACAATAAGTAAATATAGACAAATAAATAAATAGAAAATTATTAACATATTCGGTAGAATATTCAACAACGATGCATAAAATTAAACATAAATGCAATTTTAAACCGCCAGTGAAGTGTTATTGACACAGTTTGTCTATAAATTGGTAATTTCATTAATTTTTAACATCAATGCTTTGCAAGAAAGTTGAAACTGAATAGTTAATATTATATTTTACTTACATAGATTGCAGCTGGCGATAGAATTACCACATTTTGTTGAAGTTTTTGAGACTGAATTCGATTCGCAAATCTTGTAAGCAGTTGATTGTAATTAAAGCAAGCGATTTCTTAGATGAGCTGCGTTCGATTGGCTGAAACTGCAAGTACTTCTGCCACAATTTGTCATGAGTTGGCCAAACTCGCTCATGAGTCATTCATTTGGTTCTCTTTCGCTCTCCGCCCCGAGCTCTGCCAACCAGCCAGCAGCTGTCGAGTCACTCGACGGCTCACGTAACTCCCAGCGAGCTGCGAAGACGGCGGGGCCAAGTGCACACAAGACCACGTCGCGGAGCTCGAGCTCGAGTTCCGTCTTTGCTTCAGTGTCTGTGTCTGTGTCTGTGACTGTGACTGGGTCTGGGTTGGGGTTGGGTTGGCTGGAGCTTGGGGTCTGTGCATTACTTATGTATACGACGCTCTAATCAATTGCCGGTCGCGTTTAGTTGGGGCACTCGGAGCGTGACATTGCGCCATTTTCTGGCGGCAATTACCAAAAATTGTTGAGTTGTAACACTGAGTTTTACATAATTTAATGGCAATCAAGTCGCAGTCACACCGACTCTGCATATGTAGTGGAGGTCTTTGGCTGCTCATAATAAACGCACAAATTGCACTCGTTTTTTTTCTTGTTGCTGTTGTTGCTGCTTGCTCTCGACGTTTTCATTTTGGGAGCGCAAATTGCTCATGAAAATGAGCAAACAACAATGAGAAAACGACGACAATTTTCGCTAATAAAATTGTAGCTAGTTTTATTGTGGGCTTTAATCAGCTGCCGGGCAGCTGGAGCCGACCGAGGGGTCTCGGGGTCCCAGAGATGATGACACGCTCCACTGCCACTGCCACTGCCACAGCAGCTACAGCTGGAGCCACTGGCCGTGCCACATGCAGCTGTCGGCTGTCAAAAAGGAAAGCCCCAGCCTGAGCAGCGAAAGTGAAAGTGGATGCTGAGACGTCACTTCAATTCACTTCGGTTCAGTTCAGTTGAGTTCAGTTCAGTTCAGTTCAGCTGGAGTCTAAGTCTGGGGCTGAGGTCGCTCCACCCGAGCCTGCAATTGCTTTAAGTGGGCTGGTAATTGCGCAGCCACGCCCCCACAGCGCTCGACGTCTAATTAAATTTTACAGCACAATCACAATGGCAAATACGAGTAGTCGCAGCAAATGATTGGGCGGGCATTTCAAACTGATGTTTTCTTCCAGCGCTTTTCTGCTTTGATTTTCCACACTCTCCACTAACTCTGTCTCGTTGTCTCCTTGTCTCGTTGCAGGCGTCGGCGTTGTGCTGGTCACTGTCAGCGGCGCCGCTTGGCGGATGACAGCGCCCGGCGGCCAGAGCTGCTTGGGGCTCGGCACCAGCGTCGACCTCGCCCGCTGCGGGCGTCGCCCCTGCACCCGGGGCGGCGGCGCACCCCACGGCCTGCTCTACCCCGAGTTCCAGCACCGACCGCCGCCGCCCTCCTACCAGGCCAGCATGCAGGAGTATCGTCTGAGGTGAGTGCAAGCCAGCCAGCGACTGCCACATGCAGCAGGCCAGGCGAATGTGACGCATAAGTTGCCGCACGTGTGTGTGTGTATGTGTGTGTGTAGCAGGACAACTCGGCGGACATGCTCGGCTAACCGCATCCGCTCGCATGTCCTTGCGCAATTAATGCCATTATGTAATTATGCACTGCCTGAAAATGCTATTTT